>OZ000478.1:15598378-16996722 GCA_963922655.1 Cardamine chenopodiifolia | reverse complement strand
ACTTCACTAGTACATGTGTGTAGAAGCCAAAGTTGAGAGGTTTTGTATAACACATATAAATTGCTTGGAGAAGGTTTATGACTTATTATGTATATAGTTCACAAGTCCTCTGCAAACAACTGATTTTTGTGTTTATTTATGTTTGATCCAAACAAATAGCTTGAACAAGATTTATTTATGATTGATCTATATATGGTTTACAAGTTGTATGTTAACAAATGACAGTATAGTATGTGTCATATAATATGAATTCTATAAATCAAATTTAAATTCCATAAAGCTAGCAATGGAGAATTATATTAGTCACAGGCTCATGTGTATAGTATAGTGTGCTTTGTGTTTATGTATATTGTTCACAAATCCTTTGGTAGCAAATAATTTTTGTGTAAAGTTTTTACATTGATGTTGGTACTATGATATTCATGGAGTGGTTATATTGATTTTCATCTTAATATGGTTTTGATATTTAGTTTAGCATGCCGCAAACATCTCTGGAAATGGCGAGAATGGAGAATATGATGAACATCCCAGAGGACTCAGTGCTTTGTCGGGTTAGGGCCAAGCGCGGTTTCGCGACTCACCCGCGCAGCATCGCTGAAAGGGTTAGTTTAATTCTATTAATTTGATAATTATTATTGCATAAGTGTGTTTATATATATAATCAGAAATTAAAGAGATATTTACTTGAATATAAAAAAAAACAAGAGTATAACTAGGCTATATATAAGATTTGGTTTGCGTGTTTGTGTATTTATATATAGGAGAGAAGAACGAGAATAAGCGGGAAGCTGAAGAAGCTACAAGAACTGGTGCCCAATATGGATAAGGTAAAGGATAAGCTACTTAATTTATATTTGTATGTAATTTTGGTGTAGTTGATCAAATTTATAATTTCGGTTTGAAAATTTTGGCAGCAAACGAGCTACGCAGACATGTTGGATTTGGCTGCTGAGCATATCAAAGGTCTTCAACATCAAGTAGAGGTACGTCCTTGTATACATATGAATCGATATATTAAATTAAAGTGACATTTTCTCAAATTGAAGAAAGTGATCAATATGATAATATTCCTTATATATGTTGAGAAAATGTTAGCTTAAAGCCAAATTATAGTATTTTAGGCAAGCAGTATACTATAGTTGTTAATTATCGTCCTATCGATCAAAACCATGATATTATCTATTCGTTACTCAGAGGTATATATTTTGTTTCCACTGCGATAATTACATGACAACAATATAGATTGAATTTAGATTTTGATCATAAGAATATAATCAGTTGATCATGATTTGTGTCATGCATGTGAGTCTTAATTAAAATATTATCATGATCTCTTAATAATAGGATTTTCTTCGTTGGTCTCATAATATGTTCATCCTAATAGGCTTAAATTTGATCATAATAGATTTCAAAACTTGTATAGTAAAATTATTTTAATAATAGACTCTTTAAAATTAAGAATCATGCATAATCGTTCTACTTAAACATACGGATAGATAGTTATATATTATATATTTATCCTACACTCAGTCAATGCATTGGTCTGCGTCATGTTTGAGGTTAGATTCCGAGGTCCTTAAATTCGCATGTTATGGTCTTATTCAAGTATGTATCAGAAGAAATAATCAAGTTGAAGTTTTAAAAGTTAAGTCCACAGAAACCATACAAATGGAAAATGAGATTTCAAAACATAGAAAGCATTGTACGATATTTCATACTAATGTAATGAATTATTTTTTGGTAAAATTAATTAATTATTTGTTTGGAAGAGCTTCTAATTAATATGATATTTTCTTTGATTATTTTGGAATGTGCAGTCACTGGAAAAGGGAATGGAGAGATGTACTTGTGGGGCATGCAAGAAGCGATGAAGAATAATATGTTTCCAAGTATAGAAGAAAAATAGACTTAAGGAACCAATTCAAAGACAGAAATAAACAACACAGCAAAAAGGAGTCAGTTATATTTGGTTTTGGAGGTCTAAAGAAAGTGATGATGATGAATTAATCAAGGCTGGTTTTGGCACACTCTCAAAGTCTTGACCTTAACTACAACTTATAATGAAGTACATTAATTCGATCAATCGATTTTTTTAATTTTTATAAGTTAGTTAATTTAGCTTAGAGCAAAACCCATTATCTGAGATTTAAAGAGATGAGTGTGTGTGTGTAGTACTTACTCATCAACCCTACGTTTTGGTCTGTGAATGCATTCAAGAAAATATCAGGATCATAGTGGTTTTCAACAAATATATCAAATAAACCCCTACTTGAACCAGATTATTTCGAAAGTTTTTATTTAACGAAAGAGTAAAAAGACCAACAAATTGTTTTTTTTTTTTAATTTGAAAAATTATATGGAAACACCACTAGTGAGTACTGAGTAGTGACCATTGAGTTTATTGATTTCAAAAGTTTTTACAATTACAAAATAGTCTCTTTTAATAACTTAATCTGCTTCTATTTTTCATTAACAAAATAGTTTTGTAAATTAGTAATACCAAAGTATCCCTGCTGACACAGTTTATTACATCACTTGGCAAAAAACTTATAGTATTTGTCGTAGACTGTTAAATTGTTTCTTTTATTGAAATTATTACAAGCTTTCTAAATATATCTGATATTTTTTGAATAAGGAAATTGCGAGTATCATTAAATTGCACCAAGCATGTCTTCCTCCAACAAATCTAACGCTCTATACAAACTATTCAACTTTGTCAAAACCATTGGTATCATCACATCTAAATACTACCCGGTCCAACCACACGAAAACCCGGTTTGAAAAAGAAATCAGATTTGGCATTGGTTTAAGTTATTTAAAAAGGAGAAAAACTGATGATGGGATCTATTTCTATTTCATTCATCGTGCTCACAAATCAAACAACCTAATAATTCCAAATCTCCCTCTCTCTCTCTTTCCCCAACTAAAGCGTTACAGAGAAGAAGCAGAAATGTCGGACGACGAGAGAGGTGAAGAGTACCTCTTCAAGATTGTTATTATCGGAGATTCCGCCGTCGGCAAATCCAATCTCCTCACTCGCTACGCTCGGAACGAGTTCAATCCTAATTCAAAGGCCACAATCGGTGTTGAGTTTCAGACTCAGAGCATGGTCATCGACGGCAAAGAAATCAAGGCTCAGATTTGGGATACCGCTGGCCAGGAACGCTTCCGCGCCGTTACATCCGCTTATTACCGTGGCGCCGTTGGAGCACTCGTCGTTTACGACATCACTCGTAGCTCCACTTTCGAGAACGTCGGTCGCTGGCTCGATGAGCTCAACAGTAAGTTTTCGATCTCCGATTTTTTCCCTCTTTGTTGCTGCTTGTCTGTGACTTCGATTGAATTTTTCAATTTTAAGTGAGATCTGCAAATTTAGTGTTGATTTCGATTGGAGTAAGGATCGAATTTGGATTTGATTAGGCGCGATAATGATGCCAGTAGTGAGAATTTTAAGATCGGAAGATTTATGATGACTTCATAAGACTTTGATTCAGAGTGAAGCCAGTAGTATAATATTCCTTAGTTGTATGATAATCATGAAACTAAATGATGAAAAAATGTAATGATTGTTTCTGAAATGTTACATACGCTTCAAGTATAATTGATTTTGATGCACAAAACTATAATAAGTTGGGTTTTATAATAGTTCTGATAATAATGATGAATCTTGGGTGCAGCTCATTCTGATACAACAGTAGCAAAAATGCTTATTGGAAACAAATGTGATCTCGAGAGCATAAGAGCGGTGAGTATTGAAGAAGGCAAGAGTCTTGCTGAGTCTGAAGGTTTGTTTTTCATGGAGACATCCGCATTGGACTCAACCAATGTGAAGACGGCTTTCGAGATGGTTATTCGCGATATCTATACCAACATTAGTCGAAAGCAATTGAATTCTGATTCTTACAAAGAGGAACTATCTGTGAATCGGGTTAGCTTGGTTAAGGACGAGAGTGAAGGGACAAAGACAATCTCTTGCTGTTCGAGGTAGCATCTGTGTACCGATTTTTCTCTTGTACTGAGGATTGGTTTCGGGTTGAATCGAGTTCCCGGTTTGGCTTATAGAAAGACAGAGTCACAGAGACATTCTTTGAGCTCTCTCAATTCAAGTAAAAGAAGAAGAGAGTAAGATGTTTTTGAGTTTCTTTCTTACAGATATAGAAGAAATGTGAGCGTATTAGACAACAAGTTTGGTCAGTGTTTAAGTTATCAAGTTATCTTCTCATTTCTACTTCCTATTTGTAACTTTTGTAAACTTGCGAATGTTAAATCAGTTTTGATACTTTTCCAGTTTCTCTTTATTTCGATGGCCCGCAAATTTAATATCTAAACAAGACGATACAAAGATTTATTTCAACTTTTAATTTTGGTACTTATACTTCGAGAATACGTGGCTGTTGAAGCAATGTAGTCAACGTATTATTCATTGCGTTCACTCTTTGTCGCCATACTTAAATCAAAATAATAGTAAGTGTATTTGATTTTGATTCTATAGTTTTTTATAAAATATAAGAGTGTGTACATTTTTTAAAATACCACCGTGGATCATTTTCAAAAATACTACTTTTGATGTGTAATTGATCCATTTACCCTTTTTTGAATTAGGAAACACTTTTGAAAAAAAGAAAAGAAATTCAGATCTCGTGGTTCGGCGATGTCGGAAAACCAAAAATCTCTCGTCGCACTTCATCGCCGTGGATTTCGTGTCGATTCTGATTTGGTACACTTGTTCTTGGACTAGTCTTGGTATTTTCTTTTCAATAGTTTCTGGATACGGATCGAGAATTAGGCGAAGCACACGCTGATAGCAAAGCCTTGAGGTGGGATCAGACTGACGTGCAAATATTTTGTTCAGCATTGCTTATGCCTATGAAATAACGATATATCTTATGCCTCTTAACAACAAAGGAAGAAAAAAAAGATACGGATGAATCACACAAGTATATGCTATAAATGCTTAATGACGGATATATATATATATATATATATATATATATATAATGGGATTAGACTGACGTGCAAATATGTTATTCAGCATTACATGTGCCTATGACATATCGATATAATCAGTTCCCAAGTCCTTTAAAATGAAAATAAAGAAGAAAGAAATGAACTACTTAATATGCACTCACTCTTAGTGTTATATATATAATGGGATCAGACTGACGTGCAAATACAATTTTATCTGCAGAGCATTAGCCTTAGAGATTTCGTAATTTTGTCATCATATCCCAAAGTTCTACAGAAGCAAGAAACATACATCCCACACAATAGAAGTAAAACAAGATTCAATACGGAAAATCTCAACATGGCAGTTTCGATTTGTTCTCCTTCTCTATATGCTTAGATTTAAATTTCACTTCTCTACTATAGACAAATCCTTGAAAGATTAGAACATTACCTGTTCGTCAACCTTCAAATGCTTTGCCAACAACTTCACTGCTGGACATTTCTTAGTAAGTGAAGGCAAACCCCTACAGATATGAGACAGGACTTAGTCTAAGCACCTTTACCGGCGGAGGGTTTTACCTCTGTGGTTGCCATGTTTTTCCTCAGAGTATACAGACAATGGAGAAGAAGAGCGACGTTATAAAGACTCAAATTTGGGTCTTGTTTTTGAACCAATCGCTTAACGGTTCTTTTATACCGGTTTGTTAAACCGTCCAGCTCCCACTTCCCGGTAAACCAAACCAAATTGGTCTAAACTAATTGGTACTAGTAGAATATTAACTCTGCCTTGCTAAATCTCCGGATTTTTTAATCTTGTAATATCGGATCGTTGCTTGTTGATCATTTTGGACTCGTATGCTTAGTTTTATTGGCTTTTGATTTCTTTCTTATTCTTCAGGCAACAAGACCAAATCAAACAAACAAAAAAGTCAAGAAAATAAAGAAATCCAAACACACATCTTTAAATTTGAAGAGTTATGCATAAAACACACACACACACACACCCCATTATCGTTGTGGAGGATTAAGCTAATGATGGAGATGGGATCATTCCCATCTTCCTCGCATAAGCAAAAATACCACCGGCATTAATAACCGGTCCCGCATCACCGATCGACTTCAACTTATATTTTTTCCCGGTCGTGTGATTAGTCAATAACCCACCACTATCTCTCAGCTCGATCGTCACCGTGTCTCCTGTCTTACACTTCTCACAGACTCTAACCTCTGACTCGAGCGGAAACACCTCTCCTGTAGCCACCGAGTTACGGAAAAAGATCCTTGCGTAAGACTCTGCAACAACGGCTTTAGCTCCGGCTGCTCCTAGACAAACCGGAGCGTGTTCACGTGACGATCCGCAACCGAAGTTTTCTCCTCCGATTATGATGGAGTATTTTGATTTGATCTCTCCTGGCTCAATGAACCGGGTTTTGTGGAAGCTTGGGAGACCGGAGAGAGCATGAGCAGCGAGCTCGTCACGCTCTTGCTGATTTGATGGGAAGATGGTAGTGCATCCCGCTGGGATGATCTGGTCGGTGTCTATGTTGTCTTTCAAGACGAAGCAGAGGCCGTGGAAGGTGGTTTTGGCTAGTGTTTCGTTAGAGTCGGATCCTGGGGCGGCGGCACGTGGGATGAATGTGGCGGAGGATGTGCAACGTGAAGAAAGGGAGATAGAGGAGGGGATGACGGAAGTGGAACCGTTGAATCTGAGGAAAGGAGATCGGAAGGGACCCAAGGAAGAAGAAGGTTTGTTTGATGACCAAGGTAAGGCTCGGGGCAATGTAGGAAGAAGAGAAGACGCCATTGTTTCTTTACTTTGGCTGATTGATTGAGAGAGCTCGCGATGAAAAGAATATAAAAGAGAAATTTAGAATTTCAAACGTGCGTTTTGAGGTGCTTGGGTAGGTCACGGTGAAACAAAAAGAAAGGAGAAGATTCTAAAAAAAATTTCCAGACAAAAGTGTGTAATAACATCATAAAGTAGAGTTATATTATTTGATAAAAACAAAGCTCTGTAGATAAGCGCAAAGAGGAAATTATGCGTTTTTTTAGCAATTAAAACATCCACTGTAGAGAAAAAAACAGAAACAAAAGACTAAAACCAATACTAGTCAAATATATTCATAAAGCATAGGTTAGGTTCATAAGCTCTTGGAAACATACATCTTATTGTTCTTTTTTTTTATTGGAAACATACATCTTATTGTTCTTTTTTTTTATTGGAAACATACCCTTGAAGAGAACTCTCATGCACATGCATTTCACCCCTGCAAAACAAATAGAACAAAAAGGAGAGGCTTAGAGAAATCAAAATTAAGATGATGAAGGATGTTTTCTTCTACACTTCTACTATTGGACACTCAAGTCTAATATGAGCATGAAAAAAACACTAACCAGATCAACCCACTATAGAACTTCTACACAAGTTTAATACCCACAACAACTGCAATCTATAGACGTTCAAGTTTTTGTATCCAATTGAAAACATACAAGACGAACTGGTACACTACGTCTTAAGTGAAGAGAAGAACGAAACTTGAAACACCTGATAAGTGACAAATCCATAACCAAACATAATCCTCACACAAAATCTACAACTTGTTCCTATCATCTACACAATCTTCTCACACAAAACCAGAATCTTTACTACAATACAAGTAGAGGAGAAAAAAACTATGTTCTGCATCTACAATTCTATCTCACACACCATTTCCACTACATAAGAGAGAACAACCTGGAGAATGGAGATTATAGCTAAACTACAGTTTTGGTTATATCATACCTGACTGCAAAATCAGGCTGCTGCAGATGGAATCATTCCAGCTTTCCTAGCATAAGCAAATATACCTCCGGCGTCAATGACTGGTCCAGCGTCACCAATAGGCTTCAGCTTATACTCTTTCCCCGTCGTATGATTAATCAGAATACTATCACCTTCCCTCAACTCAACCGTCGCAACATCTCCAGTCTTACACTCATCACAAACCCTAACCTCTGAATCCAGCGGATAAATCTCTCCCGTAGCCACAGAGTTCCTGAAAAAGATTCTAGCATAAGATTGAGCAACCACTGCTTTAGCTCCCGCCGCGCCAAGACAAACCGGAGCATGTTCACGAGATGATCCACATCCGAAATTTTCGCCGCCGATTATGATTGAGTACTTAGTCTTCATCTCTCCTGGCTGAATGAATCGTTCCTTGTAAGCAGCTGGAAGTCCAATTAGGGCGTAAGAACCGAGCTTCTCGTACTCGTCTGGATTTGAAGGGACAAGTGTGAGATACTCGGCGGGAATGATTTGGTCAGTGTCGATGTTGTCACCGACGACGTAGCAGAGGCCATGGAACGTCTTCCTCTCTTGCGGTTCGGCCGCGGAGCGTGTGACGAACGCCGAGGCTGCTTTTCTCGAAAAGACGAGGGGTTTGAAATTGAAAGAGACGGAGGTGGAATCGAATCTGAGAAATGGAGATCGGAAGGAAGCGATGGATGATCTGTTCGGAGAAGCTATGGTTTGGGACAATGTAGGGTTTGCTGATTGCAGAGAAGCCGCCATTGTTACTCTTTGCTGTGGTCAAGATTGAAGCAAGTCAAGAGCCGTTCAACAAAAATGCGATTATTATATATATATATATGGGATACTGTTCTTATTTACCAAAAATGCCACACTCCTTCATTATTATATGCTTTTCAGTGAAATATGTTGTTAACAGTTCCATGAATATTATTATTTTCATAATGTCCCGCTATGCTACAGTAACCAAGATCCAAGAGTTGTTTGGATTGGGAACTGACCCTTGTCCACTTATCAATATAGGTATGTAAATGATAGATTATAAAATTTAAGGGTCAAAAAGAGAATAAATCAAAACTCAGTGACATTTTTCAATATAATAATTCCGTGTGGTTCCTTTGGGTTTATAAGTTTTCTGAAGTCACTCAAGAAGTAGCTTTTTGCCTCATCCATTTAGTAGCAGACCATTTCTCTCCAGATAGAACTTGACATCCACCGTGTATGCTCCTCGGATCTGACTGTCCATCGAGTCCCTGCATAACACAAGACGAAATTGAACTCAACTTAGTCTAAATGATTCATGCTTGTGTATAGAGAGATTGAAGAAACAAACCATGCTCCAGAAGAGGACTGCGGCTCCTTTGGTGGGTTTAACAGAGATGCCTTTCATGATTTTGCCACCACAGGTGCATTCACCATCACCAGCCTGCATTCCATATAAACATTGTTTCTTTTCAACCAATGAAGAAACAATTTGCAAAGCTAAAGAGATCCCCAAGAAGAAGACTTATACCAAAGGAAAATAAGTTTCTCCTCCTTCGACGTCATCTGTTAAATACATAAGCATAGTTGCTACACGCTGACCACCACGCTTTAAATTGAACTGTGTGGAAAAAACATTGGAAAAGAAACGAGGAAGTATGATCAACACACTTAGATAACTTATGTTCCAAGATGATAAAGAAGGAGAAGATAAAGTAACTATTATCCAACCAAACGTTATGGATCAAACCAAAAACTATACACTGTTTCATAATCTTTTTACATTATTTTATCAGAGCAAGAGCTTTCTCCAATCTACTAACAATATACAAATGAAACCGAACTGAAGACTTACAGTGTCGGCAAAGTAATCATGGTGCGGTTTGTAAAACTGTTTCGGCTCGTATCTGCACTGCAGCAGATTTTGATTCATTAAACTAAGAAAACAGCTTTATTTACTTTAATTTCAAAAACTTAGTAAGGTTGCACTAGCGCAAGCACCTTAGGACTTGGATGAGTTCGCCATTTTCTGCTGGTACTTGAGAAAAGACTGCTATTCGCTTTTCAATAGCCTAATAGCAAAAGAAAAGGAAAATAATTTACAAAAATGTAAAGTTGATCAAACAAAATGACACACCTTTTTAAGATATTAGAGAGGAACCTACCTGTATTATTGGATAACTTCTTTCTACGTGTGTTAGAAACATTCCAGAGCTTGTCCTCACATCACTTTTAACTCCCTAAGCAAGAAGAAAGTAATAGAATATTAAGAAAACGGAAGAGAATGGATAAGACTTTGAAGGCATAACTAGAGCATTGATACTCGTCTCCAATTTCTGATTGAAACAATAGAACAATCTAAGGCAGAGAATGGAATTTCCAGGGAGTGAAAACGAAGGTATTCCGCAGTACCTTTCCGGTTTTTACATCAACAACAGTGGAAATCTGAAGGCGAGGTCGGGCGATTGCTTTTAGGTATTCACATTCCTGCAGATATATAAAGCAGGAGAAACAAACAATGTAATGTTAATGGCAAGACAAAAGATATGCCATAAGCTAGTTTGCTAATTCTTATGATAATGCTTAGAACTGACAACATCTTATTTTTGGTTTTCTTTCAAATCTTATCTTATTTTTGCTAGAATGAAGATGATCCATCTCTAATTTAAGGCTTAACATCAGCAAGAACAGACTACTCTGTGGTCAGTTAACTCAATAAACTAACATTACTTTAGCAGGGTATGTATATACCTCCGAGCTTAGAAAGTTATGAAGCACAATAATTCGAGGAGACCAACTAACTACTTCAGGCTTGACCTGCACTAAAGCAAATAGACATTAGCTGGAAGCAAACGGAACGGACCTCGATTTTACAGAAGCAAAACAAAAAATTATACATTTTTCAAAAAGGGATGTGTATTTACGAAATCTGTCAGTAAAAACTAGTTTAAGTTCTTCTTTCTTATCCATTTACCATTTCTTTTAACTTTGGAGGTGTAAAGATTGGGTCTGAGAA
This sequence comes from Cardamine chenopodiifolia, assembly GCA_963922655.1. NCBI lineage: Eukaryota > Viridiplantae > Streptophyta > Magnoliopsida > Brassicales > Brassicaceae > Cardamine > Cardamine chenopodiifolia. Next base: position 16,985,989 of record OZ000478.1, on the reverse strand, counting down.
AGAAAAACACTCGCAAAATGGATATGATACTTACATAGCCAAGACGTAACATTTCTGCATCTTTGTCATTTGACCACCGGGAAACATCTGAAAGAAGGGTCTAGACATTATAGATTTTGTAGCATAACATATCCATAAATTAAGCTCTCAAAGAAGGGTCTTTTCCTAAAGCTATGATACTCGGATAGTAGAATGAAACCCTCTTAGTGATGGAAATCCAGTTCTTTTAGCTAGAAATGATCACACAAACCTCGAAGATAATGTGCGTTCTGTCCCCGAAGCCCTCTTAGTGATGGAAATCCAGTTCCTAAATAAGGAGGAGAAGAAGGTACTAAGAAATCCACCACAAAAAAAAAAACAAGAAACATGACATCACAAAGATGTTCTCTTCATTATATTAAGCATAAACTAGACTCAGAGGTTTAAAACCCATTTGGGTATTTATAGTTATTGGTTAGGTTCCATCCGGGTTCGGGTACCCGAAATATTTGTATCACCCTTACTTACAGCTAAATTCCAGAAGACATTTGGCATGAAACAATACATGCTTCCTTGCAGTTCTATTTCCAAAACACACATAAAAGGTATAAAGTTAGGAAGAAAGGAGAGTTACCGTACGAATCTTCCAATCTATTAATTAAGGCAAATTGTAACAAGGCACCTGCAGATTCCGAGAAAAAAAGAAACACAATCTCCATGAGTTACCCAAACGGCCGTTTCTATTTCTAATCATAAAGTCAATTTCATAGTCGTCTTCCTTATTAAAAAAGTTCGGATTAGAATCTCGGCAATGACAAGAAGCAGTTTCAACTCTGCCGGGAGAGAAATATTTTAACGGCGAAATCAAATGTAGATAGGCAATCATAATTGTGCGTCGACTATAAATAAAAAGAGAAAGAGAGTACCGATGATCATTCCGACAGTGACAAATGTTAAGAGACCGAACACGATCTTCATGGCAGGAGCCATGTCTCTCACTGATCTCGACCTCCAACAAAATAAAAAAAAAGAAGAACGTGGGAGAGATAGAGAGATTAGTAACAGTCTTGCAGAAGGAGAAAATGAGAGGAGCTTTGAGATTTGGGTGGAGAAAAACGTCAGAGGAGTTTCTTTGAGGGATCTCTCTATTCTCTGTTTTCTTTTTTAAAAAGGCCTGCCTTTATTTTTCTTTGCCTTCCCTTTTTATTTATATTCTTATTTTAAAATATATTTTTCTGTTTATTATATATTTTTAGTACATATTAATTTATTTTTATATAAATCAATGAAGGTTTATATGGTTTACTCGGTTCGATCAAAAATTCCGGATTATATTCTTATAGTTTGATTTTGCGTTTCTAATTTTTGTCACTAAACCAATTATCCTTTACTAACAAAATCTGATTTCTGATTGGTATATATATATATATATATATATATATGGTTTGTGTTATTATAAAATTTAGTTTGGCTTTGCGTTAATAGTTATTTATGATCGAACTGAATAAACCGTCATTAACAAAAAACTAGGTTATGTTTTGTATTGTTCATATACAATATTTTGTGTCCAAAGTCCAAACCAAATAAATATTAATATTAATTTGATATTTTCAATGAAATTTGTACAAAATTTGTACATGCCAACAATATAGTTCTTTAAAGAACCAATGTTTTAATATTGAAATGGTATTAATATATCTTCTTTAAACTTTTACTTTTTTGTGCTTTTGAAAAATTATGATTTAATAATGCTTGTTAATTTTACTTATCACATATTCAATGTTATTCTTGTTTCTCAAAGGAAATTTGCTATAACTTTGGTTATTGCCATAACAAATTTTGTGGTTTGTTTTAGTAGAAAACATATTACCCGAAGTTTTTTTTCTTTGCAAATTTCAATTTGTAGAGAATGTATTTGCATACACTAAACTTTTTATCGAGTATATTTTTGTAGATTATAATATATGCATTTTTATATGCGGCCAGATAGGATCTGGAAAAAATAACTTATAAGTTCTCTTTAAAAGTTCAATTTAAATTGTTTTTCATATAAAAATAATGAAATCCTCATTTGTAATTTTCTTGTGAAATATAATCAGATCGGATCTTGTGAAAAACTGCCGAATGAAAAATGTGGAGTAAACTACGGAGCACTAATTGAACCCTTTGATTTGTCAAGTAAGAGAAAATAAATGTTTTCATATAGCATTTCAGTTCAGATACTTGAAATCTACAACGAGAAAGTCCAAAATCTCTTTGCTCCTAAAGGCCAGACCAGCACATATCATTTTCTAAGACATGTCTTCTTGACACCTGCAGATTTTATGTTGTTTAGGTCCTTTAGAAAACGCTTAATGTTTTTTTTGTATAATCACTCGTATATATTTTTCTTGACTCTTGCGGACTCTAACATGTCAAAATCAATAGTTTTCTAATGATTTGTTCTATTCCATTGCTATTGTCGAATTTGAATTCTATCTAAATATTATTGATATAGTAGCTGGAAATTATAATTTTATTATTGACATACATAATATACTATACATCGATTTATGTTTGGAATGTAGGATCTGAATGCTCTCTAAATATTATGGAAGTAGTAGCTGGGAATTATAATTTTTATTATCGACATTCATAATACTGTACATTGATTTATGTTTGGTAATTAACAGAGCAAAAGACTTAAAACAAAATTTCAGTGCAGGGTAAGGCACCCAAACAAACATAAAACAAAATTGCTGTCGCATGTCATAGCTTGATAACTAAAAAAATTGGAGTGTAGTTTTATCGACAATTAAAGAATTGTTAAATTAATCGCCAAATTTAGAGAAAAAATAAACAATTTAAAAAAAAAAGACTAATCGATAGATCCCATAAGATTTGAACCGCAACACTTTGTCTCTTCTTCTTCTCTTCTTCTCTCGATTTGCTCCGTCGATAGCGTCATGTCGTCGTTTGATCTGCCGAATAACCGATTATTGGCGACAGTAGTGATTATTCTTCTGCTTGGTCTTTCGGTAGCGGCGGCCGACGATGTGTCCTGGACCGACGATTCAGCCCTCAAGTCTCCTGGCTGTACCAATAAGTTTCAAATGGTAAATTCGATTTCTTTGTTTCGTATTCAATCATCCTCTGCTTCAATGGAGTTGATTGATCGAGTCGAGTTTGCTTCATCTCTCTCCGATTTTCTTATTTATTATGTTTGGTCTCATTGTCATACAGGTTAAAGTCTTAAATTGGGTTGATGGGGTTGAAGGTGACTACTTTACTGGCTTAACTGCTCAATTTGGAGCATCGTTACCTTCTGATGCTGATCAAACCGTTAGATTCCCGGCTACTTTTGTACATCCTTTGGACTCATGTTCCAATCTCTCTTCCAGGGTCAGTATCTCTTTTCTTCGTTTAGACTCTGCAACCCATTCTCTTGAAGTCAATGGCTTGCTCAGATTTATGTGATTTGAGATTGTAGTTAGATCTTGGAGGTTCAAGCTGAGTTTTTGCAATGTTCATTGATATTCTATTGTTGTTGTTCCAGTTAGATGGACATATTGCATTGTCTATCCGTGGCAATTGTGCTTTCACAGAGAAGGCTAAACATGCTGAGGCAGCTGGGGCTTCTGCTCTGTTGGTTATTAATGACAAAGAAGGTTTTTTTTTTTTTTGAAATTTTCGTGTTTCTTAGCTTTGTATTGACTCATTTAGTCGTGATCTGTTATCAGATCTTGATGAGATGGGATGTATGGAAAAGGACACATCTCTAAATGTGAGCATAACTGTCTTAATGATCTCTAAGTCAAGCGGGGATGCTCTTAACAGGTCTATGGTAGGCAAAAAGAGTGGTGAGACATTGTGATTTCGCACTTCAGTTTTTCTCAGCCATTAAATATGCTTGTTAACTTATAAATCTCTTCTAGGCTAAGTCCAGTTTCTTTATGATGCAGTTGAGCTTTTGTTGTATGCTCCAAATCGTCCTGTCGTGGACCTCACAGCTGGTTTCTTATTGCTTATGGCTGTTGGAACTGTTGTCGTTGCATCACTATGGTCAGAGCTTACAGATCCTGACCAACCTAATGAATCTTACAGCATATTAGCTAAGGTTAACATTTTTCAAGTCCTTGTTTGGTGCTCTCCATTGGTACCTGTACCAGAAAATTGTGATTAAGCACTTTTGCATGCTATGGTTTCACATTATGTACAACTAACTGCCTTTAATATCCTATACACTGAGTGTACATTTCCCAGATGCTTTGTGTAGCAGCCTCTTTTACTTTTGTGAGCTTGGTGATCAAAACTTCAGTTTATTTGACTTGTAGTTGTTATGATAGATACTAAGTTATCAGTTTCTTTTCAAAAAGGAAGATTGAATTAAACTTAATTTTTTCCAGGAATTTTCTAGTGCTGGGACCAGAAAAGAGGACCCAGAGAAGGAAATTCTTGATATAAGTGTCACTGGTGCTGTATTTTTTCTTGTAACAGCCTCCATTTTTCTGCTGCTCCTTTTCTACTTCATGTCATCATGGTTTGTATGGGTGCTCACCATATTTTTCTGCGTCGGCGGCATGCAGGTAATTCTATTCACATCCGGTGGTTTTGAACCTGTATAGAATATTTAGATTAAATGTATATGTGCTTTTCCGTCAATTTTACGAAGTATCTGTTGTTTTCAGGGTATGCATAACATCATTATGGCTGTTCTATTGAGGTATTCTGAAATATTCCTGATTATTTCACTTCTCTCGTTTTCGGGTTAACATCTCTTAACAGATGTATATATTTGATCCGCCTGCAGAAAATGCAGACATCTTGGTCGTAAATCTGTGAAGCTCCCTTGTCTTGGGACTATGTCACTGATGTCGCTTTTAGTGAATATTTTATGTTTGGCATTTGCTGTTTTCTGGTTTATAAAACGACACACATCGTATTCTTGGATTGGCCAAGACATTTTGGTAACTCTCATAGCTCTCTTTTCTTCATCACTTGATGGCATGCTTTTAGAAGTCATTTCCTTTCATTATTTCTGTTATTACTGCTTCTGCTTTATTTTCCAACTAAAGGAAGTGGTCATGTAGAGAAGTTTTGGTTTCTTGGTTGCACTATGTGAAATATTCATTGTCATCCTGTTGACAGGGCATATGTTTGATGATCACTGCCTTGCAAGTCGTTCGATTACCTAACATCAAGGTAGTTTATCTAGTTTGTTATGTAGTGATTTGTAATGATTCTCTGGTATATGCTAATAATGGTCTGGATTCCAGGTTGCTACTGTACTTCTCTGCTGCGCATTTGTCTATGACATTTTCTGGGTCTTCATATCACCCTTGATATTTCACGAGAGTGTTATGATAGTGGTGAGCTTCTCTTGCCATGTCCATAATTTATCATTTTTATTGCTATACTCAATTTATCCAGGTTAAGCTTAGAATTGGGCTTGTTATGTGATACCAGTTTCGTTTCTACAATTCTGAAATATGAACATAATGTGCTTCATATATCTGATCTATTATGAAGAATTGATTCTTTGCAGTTTGCTTTGTGGAACAGAAATTTCTCATGCTTCACAAAAGTTACAATTCTACATCAGTGCAAAGTTGGCTGTAGTTTCTTTGTACACAAACCAACTTTATAACTCAATAACTTATCAATAGTATCAGAGTCTAATAGCTGAGTAATCTTGTAGACTATGGCAACTTGGCTAGTTAATAGTCTTATTTGAGATCCCTTATTTGTAGGTTGCCCAAGGAGACAGCAGCAGCGGGGAGTCCATTCCGATGCTACTAAGGATTCCTCGGTTTTTTGATCCTTGGGGTGGTTATGACATGATTGGTTTTGGGGATATCCTCTTCCCCGGTTTGCTCATTTCCTTTGCTTCGAGGTACTTCTAGTCAATTACATTCTCAGAGCATTCAAAGAACAAACTTGGAATTACATCTTTACCGTATTTTCTCCAGAATGTCTTCCAAATCTGTCGACCGATACATCAGGATTCTTTCTTGATGATTGTCTTATGTTTGTTCAATTATCTCTGACTTTAATGTGTGCTCTTTCTTTGTTCTCAGATATGACAAAATCAAAAAGAGGGTAATATCAAATGGGTACTTCCTATGGTTGACTATCGGCTATGGAATAGGTAAGACATGGATTACTTACTCTGTGAACATAGATGATGTTATATAAGTATATAACAGACCTAAAGACCCCAATATGCATAACACCCCCATCTGAATAAGTTTGGCTTTTACGACCAGAAAGTAACATAAATCGACTTGTTAGTGGAGATGGCTGTTACATTTTTACAATCTTAAAACTTCACTGAAACATTGTTTCTTCTCATTTTGTTTTGTAGGTTTGTTACTGACATATCTAGGTCTATATCTTATGAACGGGCATGGCCAACCTGCGTTATTATACATCGTTCCCTGCACACTCGGTAAAACCAGAAGCTTGAGTTTCCTTTCCTCCATCTGTTTTTGTCCTTAGTTCGACCACTTTTCTCAATCGTTTTTAAACAAAACCTATTGTGCTTTCTCTCTAGGTTTGGCCGTCATTCTGGGGTTGGTAAGGGGAGAGCTTAAAGAACTATGGAATTACGGTATCGATGAATCAGAATCTTACACACCGGACAATCCTCTACCTGAGGCATAACAACATGATTCAACAATATAATGGTGTGTTATCAAGCAAATGAGATCAGCTTACCCCAGAACATTGAGCAAAGCTTAGTAGATTTCATCAGTGAGAGAGACACATAAGCTGATGTTAGTTCTCTGCAAATTTAAAGTTGATTGAATACCAAAAGACACATCGGAAACTGTAATATATCGTGTTTTTCTTGTTTTGAGGAATAAGAAAGAAAGGTTCCGTAGTAAGACTCATTGACATCTTGTACAGAGTCTATAATAAACCTTATCTTGGATTCAGACTTCATTTCCTCTGTAACCATCAATTTGTACTACTTCGAGTAATGCAAATCTCCCTTTTGATAATTTTTTTTTTTTAATAGAAATCGTCTCTACTAATTCCATAAAAGCTTAGAAGTTTGTCCGATACAGTTTGATTGATGGAATGAAATTCCGACGAAAACAAATGCACGAATCAATATTTGATGCGAATTTTTGGAATTGACCAACCAATCTATTGAATTATGTACACACGTAGTTATTACTAAAGTAGTTCAATTGTATGAAATATAAGTATGACCAACTGCATAATATTATACGACGTGTAGATAATCCCACCAACAGAAAATGTGATTACAAAGAAAACAAATAGTCCGAGTTTTGTAGTTTTGTAGTTTTTGTTAACTATGTCATTGTTTTATCATTTCAATTCAATGTATGTGTTATAAAACAGTTAAATATTTTAATTAACTAATAATATCGTGTAATGTCTCAACTAATTTCAAGAAAAAAATCATTTAAGGATTGTGACATGTTAAATATAACAGTCCATTAATTAAACATTTATAGTTTCAACTCTAGCCATGGATCATGTTATCCTGTATAATAATGATTTGGTTATACATCGGATTCTGTTGATTCAAATAATATCAAATATATATATACTCCCATGTGTATCATATTTAATGATGCTTTAGCCAAAATTTTGCTTCATTTTAAGTGTTTTTTGTATTTTCACTGCAAAATTAATTAATTTTTATGTTTTGGGACCATTTCTATTCTCCAGTGTTTTTTTATCATTGGTTGAACTATATGTTTAGGTATATAACAAAATAATGTTTTAGTTTATAAAAAAAGGTAAATGATTTTTGAAATGTGTGAAAGCCGTGAACATTTTTTTGATACATAGATTAGCTATGTAATACACTATAATTTTCTTTTTGAAATTTAAGAATCATATATACACGTATAACCTATATAAATTAAAAATGTATATTTAATGATATTTATAATATATACAGTACTATAATTTGTACTATAATTTATCTTCTAAGTGATAATTATATATAAAGATAAATTATTTACCAAATATATAATCCATCCATACAAACATCATTCATGAATTACAATCAAGAGGAAACAACGTATAGTGCATAGCTAAAATGAAACAAATAAAATACAGAAGTAGTATATAGCTCCAACGCCAAGTTCCCAAACCCTAATAATGTTTGTATCCGCCTTAGCGCGATAAATAATAAAATCCCCAATTATCTAAATTCAAGAAAAGAAAACGAAAACCTTCTTATAAGACTAATGCATATCCATAAATTTCATATATGTATCCTATCTTACACGTATGTATATAAATAAGAATATATACACATATATATGCGTTATGATGTATCACCCCATTCCAATACCATCTGTGTCGTATCTCTGCATCGATCACTGGTGATGATGATGATTGATGATCATTTCGGTGATAAGCCATTAACGAGACATCGCATGACCTTGACCTGCATACTAAGGCACTTAATGTAATGAGCCGTCTCTTCCATCAGCTTTGACGTCTCCATTCCTCCCCCTCCCGGAACAAAATTCCTCAGCCTCTCTGATATCTCCTCCACCACCGGAGCTCTCCGGTTGCTACTCCTCCGTCCTCGCCGCTCTGATGATACCTGCCACGTCACCTTCCTCTTCCTTCTAGAAAATCTGATGATCTTATTGTTTTCTTTGTCGGCTCGGCGTAAGAGGGCTCTGCTCCATAGCCGGTTATTCCCTCCGGCTGCTCTAGCCATGGAGACGTACGCAGCCATCTTGATCTTCTTCACGCGATCGGTTGTTTCATCCGGAGAATTTAAAGGGTTTTGAGTTCTGATATTTGAGAGAGATTGGAGGAAGTGGAGGGCAAAAACGTCTTTTGCAGGGACGTCTGTGTTTATGGTTTTGTTTGCAGAGGCCATTGTTTGGATTCTTAGAGAAGAGAGAACTTGAGTTGAGAACCTTTATAAAACTTTTTTTTCAGTGTAACACAATATTAGGGTTAATAAATAACGGAGAGGCGCAGATAGAGAGAGGGAAAAAATATTGTTTATTTTTGATATATATTTAACTTTTCTTTTATGGCTTTTCTTATGTCACAAGAGACACAACTATATTCAAATTCTCTTAAAGTATAAACTATATGTAGAACTATAAAACTAATCATTCAAAAAAATCATGTTCTATATTATATGACTAGAATTGAAAAAAAAAACATGAAGAGATGAAGAAAACTATCTCTTGGATTACGAGATTCAAGCTTAGTTAATCCTCGTAGTTCATATTTTTGGAGATTGCCTGTTGCGGTTTAGAGTATTGACACTGCTGGATTTTCCTTTTTACTGGTGAAAAATTAGATGTGGTAAGTATTTCATGGTGTGTTAGAATTTTAAAATGAAATGTGAATTTTATGACGCAGAACCTATGTATTTTGGATAAGTATAATATACACCTATACGGCTATACCTAGGGTTATAAAGTCTAAAATAAATTAATAAATATGGGCATTTAGTGGAAAACGATGTTTTGGCTTTATGAATGAAAACGGTGATGCCAATAGATTAACAGAACTTGGCTAATTTGGATACATATATGACTATTTTGCAATATGTATAAGTATATATACGAAAAAGAATAGAAATATAGATTGATATAAAATTAATGTTAGTATACGTCTCTCAACTAAAACTATAATGATTCGGATGATGTTTACGTAGACGCAAAATAATTAAGCTCTTTTGGTTCATATATAGCGTTGTATAAGCGGGAAAAGGAACAATTAGGAGCAGACATCAAATTATGGAATAAGATTTCAACCATATTTTCATGTTTATTTTTTATTTCTATAAAAGGTTAGTTTTAGTGACGAATGCGTATGGATTAATTAACGTGAACAGCTAATAGAGACCATTATGATAATATTATTAGGTATATATATGAATTGTTTATCTAATATGTACGTATTTATGTCAACATTTGGGGGCGAAAAAGTGTTAGTAAACTTGATATCTGCTCGCATCATCATCAAGATAAAACGTGCTAGAAAGTGATCAAAGATATTAAAAAAAATTCGCCATGCAAAAGAGCAACGACGATAAATACATATATATATATATAGTCATATATGATACATACGTATATGTATATCTTTTCGTGGTATATATAACATAATTCAATTGGTTTGACCAATATATGTTATATATATTTATATATGTTATAGTATATATAACATAATTCAACTCACTAAAATAATAAAAGCCAAAAGAAGAAGAAAAGAAAGAGAACAAAAAAAAGCGAAGAGAGACTTGAGAAATACGATATGTGTTTGGTTAAGGCTATAATTTAGCATTAGTCACGTCTCTTTGGCGTTAATCCCTCTCTCCCAACCGCTTTGCCGCCGGACGTATTTTTCACGCCATTAATTATTTTGTGTATTCTCATTATCACATTTCCAATCTTCAAATATAGCACCAAAGTCCCTTAAATCTCACTGTTTTCTATAAGGTTTCGAATTTGAATCTATCATAAATAAAATTTGTTTGAAGTTTAACAGGTAACTGAGTTCGGGGAAATAACAACTTACAAAAAATAAAATGATATTAGGAGCGAAACCAAATGGAAAACAAGGTATTAATTAAATAATAGATTAACTAATGGGCCAACCACCACATGAAGGCACATGGCTATAGCTTTACCCACCCCACTTTTCTTTCTCTCTTATCTTTATCTTTAATTTTTGGTTATAATTATATAATTAATATTAACTACACCATTCGTTTTATTTGATTCTCCTCTTATTTCTTAAAATTAATAATTAGTGTGAAAAAGCCACGTCAGCACTGACGCCTCCTATTTCAGTGTTTTTGTTTAAAACTGAAAAAAGAGAGTGTGGGTGTTGTTTATTAAACGTTTTGTGTAAAAAGAAGACGGCTGATTAAACTTGACGTTCCAACTGTCGGCGAATCTCCCCCGTAATTTCTGACGTGGCTCCGTTTTACTTTCTCCGGTGGATAACATGACGGCGCTCCTTACTTTCATTTATTTTCAAACCTCACAGACAAAAGTATAATACTCCCACGAGTCACGAGACATACCAATGAACCACCACCTCCAGAAAAAAAAAGAGAGAGGATTTTCTGCTTGATTTATTAGCTATAACGTATTTTTTTTGGAAATTGTTGGATGTTGATAATATAATTTTAGGTTTCCTTTATATTGCGTTGATAAGATATTGTATAAACTCGTTAAAATATTAATTCAAAATTTTGTGAGGGATAGCTGTAAGCTAAATTTCATATTTGATATACATCAAAATTAGTGCTGTATTTTCTTTTCTTTTTTGCATTTAAGCTGATTACAATAGCACAAATAGAGCTGTCAAAAAAATAAAAAATGCCCCAAATAGATATCACAAACATTGTAATTAATCTTTACATAGTTAACGATACTCGACTCTTACTTTATTAAAAAAAAAACTCGATATCTAGTGTCGACTAACATGAAGAATTCTCATCAACCAGAACACTGTTACTGAACAGTGAACACCTACAATTGAAGGAATGTACATTTTTTATTTTCGATAAAGAAACATTATCTTACACATATCTTCTTCTTTTTAGTGACAATAGTGATTAAATATGTTTGTTGTGGTTGAAACATAGTGTTCTAAAAATCAACAAAGAGAAATCTAAGTAAAACGGATTGAAATTCAGGTGTCTTTGAAAAGAGAAACGCCATGTTATGAGTTTGAAACTCGACAGTAGGAAAGAATATTGTACTAGTTTTACATGTTCATTATTTTCTGGCCAACTAGATGATTGACTGTAACACTGTTGCTTACCAAAACTTCAAAACTTTAAAATAAACGGACATAAACAAAAGGTTTGCTCGTGTGATGAATTTATTGTACACACGTACATGCAAATATAAATGTCATTCATTATTTGAATGTATGAGTTATAAAAGTAAAAATAAAAACAGAACCGCGGACAAAGAAAAGGTGGGGCCAATCTTGCCTATTGTTAGAGAGGCAAGATTTTAATACTCAAAACGAAGATCACTTCCTAATTACTAACTCTTTTATTTTCATTTAAACTTTTAATTATTGTTTCTCACTATTCTTCAATTATGGCTAGTTGGTAAGGCTCTCACACAAAATAGGAAAAATCTTTTCTATTTTTCAATCGTTTACATGAAATATCTCCGTAAAAACTCAAAGCCATCGGCATCCAACTTGCATTTTTGCATAGTTTAGAATTTGGAAAATGTTGAAAGTATTGATCTATAGACAAACCATTTGACCGCAAAATTTCGATATAAAAGTACTTAACCAAATTAAGATCATCAAAAATATCGTCTTTATCAGTAACAGTCAACATAAAATAATTAAAACCAACTTGACAAAAAATAATAATCCAATATTTCGTTATATAGGCCTATAACTATGGGTTTCAGAAACTCTTTTAACCTAACTTATTTGCAGGCCTCAAAACCACTGAGGGATGGGCTGAGCCCTTATCCACAGGCCATAATTTGGATCCAATTGCTCGCATAGTTTGGTTCACAACTTTAATGCAAGTCTTCAAGTTTCTTTTGGGCAAAAAATGTTTATTTGCAGTTGCCAACAAATGGTGAAATAGAACACATTAGTAAAAACAATCCTGTAACAAATTCACATTTTATTCGAGAATTTTCTTCCTTGAAGTTACAACTAAATAGGCAAATAATAAAAAGAAAAGGGATTTATATAACACAGTTGTAGTAATTAATTAGAAACGATTTATCACAATTAAACATATATGACTACTATATAACAGTTTGAGAATTATCATCAAACGAGCATAATTACAAAGCTCACTTCACAAGTCCAGAGTCGAAACTAACACCCGTTGATGGACCCGACCCGAAACCGATGACCCAGTACCCGAATTCCCAAATACTGCATAAAACAGAGAGTTGAGACCGAAACCACCGAACCAAGGAGGGCAAACAAACGGGTGAATCGACCCGTCGAGGAATGATTGCATCACCACCGTCCTTGAATACTGCTTCCACGGCCGACCAAGATAACTCATCGTCTCCGCCGTGATTTTGCAGTTTTGAATCGAGATTTCAGTGTTCTGATTTGGATTGCTCCGCCCTTGTGCCGTCACGAAGTTTTTCTGACCCGATAACGGTTTACGGGCGATGATGTTGCAGGATTGGAATACGACGACAGAGTTACCGAAGATGAAGTCGACGGTGCCGGTGATATCTGTTTCTCGGTAGAATTGTCGTTTGGAGTGTGTGTAGAGTGAATCTTGGTATCCTTCGACGGAGCATCGATACACGACGGATTTATTCACTCCGACATGGAACGCCACCGCTTATTCCGATTGGGGTCCAGCGCTGTTCACGAACGTTATGTCCCGCGATATAAACCCCTCTCCCATAGCGACTGAAATTCAAAATCAATAAATAAAATCTTAAATTTTGTTAACCAATCGAAATCAAACCAAAACGAACCGAACCATTTGAATAAGAAAGCCGAACCGAAGGATATGTAAATTGATTCAGTTACATTTTTATAATAATAAAAAAAACCATACAATTAAATATGTTCTGCTAAAAAAATTGGAATCCGAACCAAAACCAAACTCATTTCAAATTGGACCAAACCTACCTGTTTTCATCTGATTTCTATAGTTGTTTAGCCGAAAAAAAATTCTGAAAATTGAAAAAAAAACGAACCGACAAATAGGATTGACATATACTGTATTTTAGTATTACTTTGTATTTATTATCTTGTAAACTATTGAATATACCGGGATGCTGTTCAAAAAAACATCCTATACCAACAAAGAAAAATAATTTAGAATCTTACCGACGGTGGCAATTTGGTAAATAGTCCAGCCGCCTCTATTACTTCTGCTACCTACAATGACCGTTTCGCCCTTCCCATCACCAACTAACATAACGGTCTTCTGCTTCGTTGGAATGTTGATGTGCTCATTATAAGTCCCAGCTTTCAGATGAATTACTGTCCTGCCATCACTCGCTAATGACGCAGCCAATGCTTCTCCTACGGTTTTGTGGGTCCCACTTCCGTCAGCAGCCACCACCGTATCTACCTTCAGTTCCTCCACCGATGCTTCTAGAAGCCTCCGCTCCGACGAAGTAACAAACCTCGGAAAATGTTCCTCTGCCGACAAGAATCTCCGGTGTTTCGACTTCACGGATACGAACAAGTCAAGCGAGTTGGTCAACAGACCGGTGAGGTTTCTTGCGTGGAAATCCATCGGAAATGCGTGTGTGTTTGATTTGGATTGTTCTTGAAGGCTCTGCTCACAAGTCTCTTGGTTCGTGAGTGCTGCGCTCAGCCATGTATGAACATCTTCATCATCATTATCCGCATGAATGCAAGACAACATGTCAAGTGTATCGTCGAGCAGCTCAAGGCAGTCGTGGACGGGATCGCAGACGATGTTAGTCTTATAGTTTTGTTGCTACAAATCCCTTTTTCTGGAGCACTATATCGATTACGTTCTCTCAATTCCTCTCGCATGTAAGTGTTGTGTTTCTGGCAAAATCTCAATTGTTTGTTAAAAAAGCTTCCTTTTTAATGAGATTTGATTGACTGATGTTTGTTGTATAGGTGCTTGAGTTTCTGAATGCGGTTGTGGCGTTAAATCAATTGAACCAACTTGTAGTTATAGCTACTGGGTACAGTTCTTGTGATTATATTTATGATTCTTCTTTGACATCATCTAATCATGGAATTGGAATAAGAATGCCTGCACTTTTTGGTTCTTTGCTGAAGAAATTGGAAGACTTTGTTACCAAAGATGAGGAGCTTAGCAAAGAAGAGAATGAGCCTAAGGATAGAATAGCTTCTTCTCTCCTGTCAGGATCACTCTCCATGGCTCTTTTCTGTATCCTCATCAAATAGCATTTACCATTTGATTACTCTTCTATGTGTGCTTATAACATCTGGTAGTAATCTTGAAGCTTAGCTTCTTGTCTAGATTGAGATTAAGTAAAGGAAACCAATCATGCTTTTAGTTTATGTTTTGTTTGATTTTCCTGGCTAGATATACAGAGAGTTTTCCGTTCAGGACATCTTCATCCCCAACCTCGGGTTCGTGTTCAGTGTGATATACATTTCAATCAATTTTTTTGGTCTTGTTTTCATTATCAAGGGATACCAGATGCTCAAGTGGATAACAAGCTTCAGGAAACCGTTAGCCATGCCGTGGAATTACTTCCAGCGCTATGGAAAGAATCTGGTGATTACCAAGAAGCTATATCCGCTTATGGAAGCGCGCTTTTAAGCCACTGGAATCTTGATAATGACTCTTGTGCAAGAATTCAGAAAGATTTTGCAGTCTTTCTTCTACATTCTGGAGTCGAAGCAAGTCCAGCGAGCTTAGCTTCTCAGATCGAGGGCTCGTACATACCTAGAAAACACGTAGAGGAAGCCATTCTTATTCTGATGCTTCTTTTAAGGAAATTCAAACTCTGGGAAAGCGAAGTGGGATTCGTCTGTTATTGAGCACCTTACCTTTGGGTTATCTTTATGTAGTCAGACCTCGGTTCTCACCAAGCAACTCGAAGAGGTAATGTCTGGTGTGTTTAGCCGTGTTGAGCAACAACTTGGCTCTTTCTTACAGTGCAGCGGGTCAGAGCGGTGCAGCGGTCAACCTTCTTAGAAAGTCTTTGTATAAACACGAACAACCCTTTGATCTCGTGGCACTTTTGTTAGCTGCTAAGCGTTGCAGCGAAGAGCCTAGTTTAGCTGCAGAAGGTGCGGGTTACGCACAGAGAGCGATAAACAATGCTCAATGGATGGACGAGATCATCGGTTCCTTGCAAAGTAGCGGTTGGAGCATTGTTGTCTAAAAGAGGGAAAGATCATCAGCCAACGCTTTCCGTGGCGAGGAGCTTGCTTTCTGATGCATTGAGGATCGATCCGACAAACCGAAAAGCATGGTATTACTTAGGAATGGTTCATAAATCTGATGGGCGTATAGCTGTTGCTACTGATAGCTTCCAAGCTGCTTCTATGCTTCAAGAATCTGATCCTATCGAAAGCTTCTCAACTATTCTTTAAATTTCCAAACCCATCATAAAAGTTTATTTATATGTTAATTTTTTTTTCTATCATCTCATGTACAATTTTAACCTTTTTTGAAACTATATATATATTGTTTTCACGTTAGGCCTGCTCGCTTTAGTTGTTCTTTAATTCTGATGTTTAGATGCTTAATTTGGCTACAAGCCTACAATTTTGTTCGTATATCAAAATTACAAGAAATAATCTGCAATATCACAATTTTAACATTAAAAAAAATGTAATATTAGCGCAAAAGTCACCATTCTAACATAAAGATGACAATTCTAACACAGTTTTGCGATTCAGTTTCACAACATCAAACCGCAATTCTAACACGAAACTGTGACTTAACAATTCTACAATTTCAACTCCAAATCCAGATTCCGCAATTTCGATAAAAATTTTAACAAATAGAAGAAACAAGTCAGACATTACAAAATAAAACAGGTAAAAAAAAGGCCAAGTCTTTTCTCTACTAGTTCTTGGGAATATTAACTCCGACGATTTTAGCCGGAGTTATACGAAGAAGATTCCCAGGCTTACCAGGTAAAGCTCCTTTGATCATGACAACATTAAGCTCCTTATCAACTTTCACAATCTTAAGCTTCCTAATCTTCGTTCTCGTACCTCCCATTCTTCCCGGCATTTTCTTCCCTTTGTAAACCCTTCCCGGAGTAGTTCCAGCACCAATCGAACCCAAAGCTCGATGACTCTTAGAACCATGAGTCATCTGACCTCTTTTGAAATTATGCCTTTTGATTCCTCCTTGAAATCCTTTTCCAATTGTAGTTCCAGCAACATCGACAAGATCTCCTTCTTTGAAAATCTCATCGAATACAAGCTTCTGATTTGGTTCGAATCCGTCTATGGATTGTAATCTGAATTCTTGGAGATGTCTCATAGGAATTGTACCGGCTTTTTCGAGATGACCGGTTTCTGGTTTAGTTAGCTTCTTGTCACGAACACGACGGTAACCGATTTGAACCGCGTCGTAACCGTCGGTAGCTAGGGTTTTGATTTGAGTTACGATGTTACCTTCACGGAATCCGACGACTGTTACTGGTACGACGGTGCCGTCTTCTTCAAAGAAACTCATCATTCCGAGCTTTGACCCCATCACTCCGATTCCAGCTTCCATTGACGCCGAAACCACGAATCTGGTTTTGGGTGATGATTTGAGGACAAGGGAAGAGGATTTCGCCGGGAGGAATGTAGGAGTGAATAGTGAAGAGGATAAGGATGCTTTGTTGAGTAAAGATGGGAAAGAAACAACCGCCATAGCTATCGCCATTGTCGGATATATACGGAGAAGAAACTCGAGAGGATATAACTCTGTGCCACTCTTATCTTCTTCTCCAACTTCAGAAATCGAAATTTAGTTGGGAGTTTACAAAATTTATGATTATACCCCTGAAGATACTAATAATTACACCACACGTTCCTTATCTTTTGCAACATCGGTCCTGATAATCGAATTTTATTTATTATGTTCTTTTTTTTCCTTCTTATGTTCAATTTAACCTCTTTAGATCTTCCAACTTGCTTTAGTGTTTGTAGTAGTAACAAGTGAGGAGATCCCAATGAATTCTCATCCGATCCCCATCTCGACACAAGTTACTGTAGCGGAGGTAATGCATCGGGAAGAATTCTCTGGAGTTGAAAGACGGCGAAATTCGCAGCTGCTTCATTAGACATTTTCTCAATGTCTTTGGCGAGCTGACCAACCGGCATGTAAACCAGAACAGGATGACCCGTGGCTTTGTGCAGGTTCAAAAAATAACTGCAGCCGTAGGAGGTTTCCACGACAACTCCTAGAAACTCTACTTTCGGCCAGAACACTTTTTCGAAATGTAGTATTACCTTGTTCTCGATTCCTATTAAAGGTGAGAAATTATCACATATTCTCTTTTCATGTTTTAGAGCTGTAGTTTGCTTACCTGATTCCAACCACTCTCTTCGTCATAGCACCTGTCTTGTCCCGTCCAAAGATTCTAGCAAACCCAAAATTCGAGATCTTTTGGAGTCATATATTTGTATCTATAAGCACGTTACTCAATTTTAAGTCCATGTGGATGAGTATGCCTGAAAAATCCTTGTGAATGTATAAGAGACGGCGAGCAATGCCATTAATAATCTTGAATCTCACTTCCCAATCGAGTTTCCGACTTTTGTTTTTATCATCGTAAAAATCACAACGGTTCAACGTTATTCAGATATTTCAACTTTAGAAGTCGAAGACAGTTTCAAATTTGGGAAAACTTTCGTTAAGAGATCTTAAATAGAGTAACTAAACCAAATATAAAGCTAAATCAACAACAACAATATATGACTCTTAAGTAAAAAATAAGCAAAATATAAATAAAACAACAACAAATAAATATTCATTAATATATTAACGAAATAGTTGAAATGATAATGATTAATGTACATAAATTAATTGTTTTATCAAAATTTGATATAGAGGTTCTATATTTTGCTTATATTTTACTTTTTTATTGTTTATTTGTTTTTATCAATATTACTTTTTATAATGATTATTACATAGTCATAAAAGAAAAATAGAGACTATAGTTTACCGATTTTCAAATTTTTTATCAATATCATGTATTGTGAATATTTAAATTTGGATGCTGATACATAATCAGTACTACCTAAACCATTAGATTACATAACTTTGTTAAGTTTATCAATATACGAGGAAGATGGATTCTAGTAGAAAGTAATATTATAATGTAATACCTACTCAATGTAGACAGTCTAACTAATTTATCATTGAGCCTTTAATATTTTTGTCAGACATCCTAATCAAAATCAGTCGCATATTGAATGTTCGTTTATAATGCATGTGACTAATTCGATTTTTGTTCGAATAGTTGACTTCCTGCATAGAATAGAATTAACTTATTTCATGGTGTAGTTGTAGTTATCACTTTAGTCTAACTAACACAGTGAAGGTCTCCGGTTCAAAACAGGGAGAAGCCATTTGATGAGTATATATATGCTTTGACCAACAAAAAAAGAAGAAGATAGAGGACAGATGAGATTGTTTGGTCGTAAACAGTGACAAGTAATCCACTGACGTTTGCAGTTTTGCAATATTGGGCCTACGAGTAAGGCCCAAAAAAACCAACTTAACTATTCAATAGAGAGGCCCAATGTTTTCGAGGGAACAAAAGAAACAAAAACCACATTTGTCAGCGGAGGGGAAGGAGAATTAAAGACTATTTGTGGCGGTGTATCGGCGGTTAGAATATTCGTCCCACCGAAGTGTTACTCCACCGCTTCCACCGACCTCGCGATAATGCACTAATTAAGATCTGCAAATCAAAATGCAGAAGTTTCTTGCGTCTTTCTTAATTTGGTTATTGGTTTATTTTTCTTTGTATAAAATTTCTTTGTACAAGTATATGAACATACGACAGACCCTTTATTAAAACCTGATCCTGATAGATGCCATTCAAAGTTTCTCCTTTGTCATATCGGATTAATTTTAAAAAGTTAAAGTTATGGAGTTGAAAATTCGGATATTATTTTCCTTTGACTCGCTTCCTTCTATCAATTTTTTGATTTTTTGTTTTGTTTATCTTCCGAAGAAGATTGGATGCGTACTAATATGGTTGTGGCAACTTTTATTACTTACATTTTTATGATAATTTTCAAGAGTCAGAAATCTGGACTTTGAATGTTATCAAATGGGTCACTCTCATTTTTTGCACAAGAGCTAAGTTATCGTCAGACCTTTTTTAAAAATAATTTATTTCTCCATGCTGTCGTTTTAAGCTTCATCTGCGGGTTTCTATCCTTTAGTTTTGTTTTCCTTTTCGCTTTGTATTATAGTTAGCTTCTTCTTGTTGTTTTGTGATTTTATATGTTTCTATTTTCTTCTGTTCATTCTAATTTTACTTAGCAATTAGAATGAACGCAACAATCCGTAGAACACATTACCACTGTACAAACAGTTAATTTCTTAATCTTAAGCTAGAATTTAAAAATGAATATCGTTAAAGTGGTTTTCCGAAATGGTCATGGAAAATAGAAAACATTACTGTATTTAGATTAAATTGTAAACCAAATAACTCTATATCGAAAGAATGATTTAGTTTTTAAGGGTTTTATTAAGTTATAAGATAAGTTTAGATTAATAGAAGATAAATTTAGATTAATATAAGATAAGTTTGTATTTGTTTAGGAATTATTTAGATCCTATAATTTAGAGATTTGGTGAGTTGTGTTTTCCCTATATAAACACTTGATAAGTTGTGTCGAGGTTTAAAAAAAAAAGAAAATAATATTAGTTTTTGAGTTGATTTTCTAATACAGATGTTTTTAATCGATTTTCTATCTCAATATTTTTCTATGTTAATTTCTTTTCTTTCTTTTCTACCAAAAATATATAATGGGTCTGAGATCAAATAAAATTTTCGAGTCGACTACATTTTTCATAGACAATTTTACTAATCATTCGAACTAATTTACTTTCCCGTAAGAAAACCGTTAAGTGGGTGGCTAATGGCAAATTATTAGATCATGTAGTCGTCATCTATACCTCATGCTACCAGTATCTGATCTACAAAGCTCTTATCGGAAAGACGGCAACCGTAAGAGTTATTTTAGCAATTAGTAGAAAACTGTCACTAGAAAAGATAAAAGCATAAAATACTTAAAAAATATTGGGTGTGGCAAAAAAAAAATGAAATAACTATTTGCTCATTGTTGCACTACAACAACGATAGTAAAACTTACTCACCATTCAAAATAACGTATGACGTATTTTAGCTAAAAAATAACGTATGACGTATTTTGTTCAAATGCAAAACAATTAGTTACAGCGTACTAGTTATTATACCGCCGTTCTACCAATCTGTTTCCTCCGTTTCCACTATGTTGGTTCCACAATAAATTGGTTATATTCGTTCTGTCGACTAAGACGAGAAATGTGAACAATATAAAAACCTTAAATCTAAGTTTAAAACATGTCCAACAATAGAATAGTTATTATTTAATAGATTTGGTCTACCAGCTACGTTAGTGTTTGGCTCCTCGGCTATTAAAATACTTGAGTCTAAAAAGGAGGCATAATTAAAAGTTATCTTTTGCTTCGTAAGAGATCTTATTTTGATAAATATTACATCTTTTCAATATTTTGGAAAATGATAATATGGTCAAACCACGTGAATTCCCAATACATATGTATTGAATTTACAGTTTATTGATCATTAGAAATAATTACTCTATATATACGTAAGAACAAAGGATAACGACATGTTGAATTTCGATAGTATTACCATCATATATAAAATTTTTTTTTTAAAAAAACTTTTATATAAATGAGTTGCAATCAGTGGGTTTAACTATTTTCCATTTCCCTGGACTTTTCTGCATAGAAATAAATAGACTTTCATTATCCAGATTATTAAACTATATAACACTTATTTTTTCGTTATTAAATTAAGATGTAAGTTATTTAAAATCGTGTATGTATTGAGACATATCTTCAAGTACTAACACCCATAATTTTGGGAAAAAGTTTTAAAGAATATCACAAACCCTTTCGTTTAGAAAGGAAGTATCGGAACTTTCCAATCATTACGTAAATTAATTTGAGTTTCGCGATTTCGGATTTTCCGGTACACATACACTAGTTAAGGGTGAAAATAAATGATAGAAAAAATTATTACATTTAAAATTAAATGATCATAAGAAATATGGATGAATAAGTTGCTACTTATGTTAAAAATATAAAATAAATAATTTAAATAATGATATATATCTATATATATAATTTTTGACATCAAAAAAATTTCTTATTTGGTGAAGTGTATAATAATAGTATTAAATTATTATGGACTAATCAAAATATGAAGCCAGTTTGTATGAGTGTGTTATTGCTTCAATATATAAATATTCATTTGTATTATGTATGTTACTGAAAAAAAAAATATTGAATGATAAAAAATAAGCCTTAGCTTCTATAACTACATAACTTCACGGAGTATTTTTAATTAAATAAAAAGTTGTGGGCTTTCATTAAGATATTGTGTGTAATAATAGTAAAACTCATTCGTAATTGACCGAGAACTTATTGAACGGCAGAAAAGTAATCATTAATATATAAACAAAAGTTTACCTATATATATATGTACAGAGAACTTTCATACAGAGAGACTTGATTAATAAAATTATGATTATAGTTCCGTTTATTAATAAAAGTTGACGAAAAAAGAAAAAAATACAGAGAGACTTGATTGGTGTTATAAAGATATCGATGTAGTGAAGATGAGTGGTGAAGGTAAGGATCATGAAGAAGAAGACGAAGCACAACTTCCTGGATTCAGATTTTATCCGACGGACGAGGAGCTTTTAGGATATTATCTTCGAAGAAAAGTAGAAAACAAACCCATCAAACTCGAACTTATTAAACAGATCGATATCTATAAGTTCGATCCCTGGGATCTGCCTAGTAAGTCCTCTTATTAGATATACCCTTTTCATACATATTGGTATCTTATAAATTACTATCATGTAGTTAAAAATAGTTGTTGTTTTTCTCCCAATTGATTGTTAATTTAGTAATTAGAGATGTCCAATCGATCTGGTATGAATAAAAAAAACATTTAAAAAAATCTAAATTTTGGCAAGCCAAACCGATATAAATTTGGATTGAACACCCTCGCTAATTGACTGAAACTTTGTAAATGCAGCGGTACTATATATATAAACACTGACGGTCAACTTTGGTTTTATAGGATATAATCATACAATTATACTTTCATGTACTAAAAGATATATATATGGGACCATCCATGTGAAGACGTCAAAAAGAATTATATCTATACATTGATATATATATATATATATGCATATAATGTGTCCTATATCGTCGATCGCATGAAGATTTAGAAACACGTACGATGTAATGAAAGCCAAACTGTATTTATTTTTATTTATCCAAATTGTAATTTGTCGGGAGTTATATATACAGGAACTAATATGAGCATTTACTGTGGATTTTATTAGGAGTGAGCAGCGTCGGGGAAAAGGAGTGGTACTTCTTCTGCATGAGAGGCAGGAAATACAGGAATAGCGTTAAACCAAACCGGGTCACCGGTTCAGGTTTCTGGAAGGCCACGGGTATTGATAAACCGGTGTACTCCAACCTAGACTGTGTAGGTCTCAAGAAATCTCTGGTTTACTATATTGGTTCAGCCGGTAAAGGTACCAAAACCAATTGGATGATGCACGAATTCCGCCTCCCCTCCACCACAAAAACCGACTCGCCAGCTCAACAAGCAGTGAGTTTTTTTCTTTTCTTTTTGAATAATTCTTTTTCCCGTAATTAAGCCAAATATTTTTCACTTATATAATCGCGGAGTTAAGTGCTTTAATAAGTCAGTCACGAAGGCACATCATATATTCGACTAGCTATCATTGTTCGAATCGGATTCTCTTAGTGAAAATTCAGACTTTTCTTTGTCCGTTGTGTCAATTTCACACTTATTTTTGTTTGAAATTTCTTAATAAAATTTAAATAATCATAATTTGACAAAAATGCATTACGCATTCATAAATTGGCTTCAGATGTGACAGTTGAAATAAATTTTAATGGGTCCGTCTTGTTTTCTGCAGGAGGTATGGACACTTTGCAGAATCTTCAAACGAGTCACATCTCACAGAAACCCAACCATCATACCACCAAATCGAAAACAGGTTATCACCTTAACCGATTCCTGTTCTAAGACAAGCAGCTTAGACTCCGACCACACCAGCCACCGCGTTGTAGATTCCTTGTCCCACGGGCCGCCGCTTCAGCC
Source organism: Cardamine chenopodiifolia (assembly GCA_963922655.1). Classification (NCBI taxonomy): domain Eukaryota; kingdom Viridiplantae; phylum Streptophyta; class Magnoliopsida; order Brassicales; family Brassicaceae; genus Cardamine; species Cardamine chenopodiifolia. Next base: position 16,962,170 of record OZ000478.1, on the reverse strand, counting down.
ACAGAATCCTTATTGGAACCAACATGTGGTTAGTTTCAATCAACCGATATATACTTGTAATGATAATAACTTCCCGAGTTTCTGGAACATAAACAGTGGAGATTTTATCGGAGACTCAGCAAGTTGGGATGAACTTAGATCTGTTATAGATGGCAACACTAAACTCTAGTAATAATTTTCCTTTCATCAGCTTTGTATAAAAGATAAACAAACCATTGTTTTTGTTTTAGATAATAATAATAATATATCTATATATGACACTTGCACTTTTTTTTTATCTATAGTTTGCACCATCAGTTAAAAGGGAAGTGAATGAAGCATAAATAACTTACATTATTAGATTATCTTTTGATATTTAAATTCAATTTAAATTTTGTATGAAATCTTACAGGAATATTAAAAATGATATCTAAGATGGAATTACTAAATAAACAATTCTTAACACTCTCGAGGTAGAGTTTGTCTGATACTTGTTTCTCAAGCAACCAGTAATTTCTCTACTCTTTTTTCATCTTCCTTCTTTGAACAATCTTCTGCACTCTCCACTTCCATTTAAAGCTCCAATCTTCGAAACTGAATCTGAATATATGTAACAAAGAAATTAATTAGGAATTTAGGACCAATTAAACACATTCTTGAGATGTTTAACAAAGTAATCAGCCACAATCCGATTAGTCTTTTCGGTCGGATGAAAAGCGTCACAGAAAACGAACTTATTCACATCACTGCAAGTTAACGGATTGTCTTGGCCGCAAAGAAATCCCATCTCAAATAATCCTGTGCCGCAACAAGCAGAACTAGACACCTCTAGACCGTAAAGATTAGGTTTGGTAACAATATTCCAAATGATATCGTAAATAGCAAAGAAAATCCTAATTCCAACAAGTTCTCTATTCAATTTCATCACCAATCTTCTCAATCTCCCATTGAAATCAACAGCCAAGTCATTATAACTCCGAGAGCAGCTAAAAGGGTCGTCCAGATTCGCCACTCTCTCTAGTGGTAGACATCCCATTGGCGAGATTCCGGTGAAAGACATTTTCCGAGCTCCGAGTCTGTAAAGATCCTTTAAGAAAACCTCCGCAATCTCGATCAGGATGTCTTGGTACTGACTGATGCTGAATTGAGATCTCCTGCCAGGTAATGCGTAGTAGTTCTCTAAAAATCGTTGGTTCCTATGCTGATTAAGTACAGAGATTCTCTGATGATTGTGGCTGCTCTTCGGTGGCCGAGATAGGCGGAAAGTTTGCTTTGGTATTCCTTATACTCGACTTCTTTCCATAAGGGAATCACGCCCTAAAAGATCAAACAAGACAATCATCTCTGTATTTCTTGTTACGCAAGAAAGCAGCTAGAATTTGGTTTTTCGAAGTAGATGGACTTACAAGCACATCGGCGGTGGAATTATCATAGCCGGTGCCAGCGGAGGCGAAACAAACTCCGGTGGAAAATCAGAGATATTGTAGGACGGATCAAGGTAGGCCGGGACGAACAGTTTAAGTCCATAAGCCTCTGAAGTGAAATCGGAGGACAGGCGGCCGTTACAAAAGCGGCCGGTGGCGCGGCCGCCGGGGAAGTCACGACCGTAAGGCTTGAAATTGGCTCTGGCCATTGTTGATATGAAGTTGTTATGGCCGGAGTCTACGGAAGAGTCGCCGAAGACTATGATCCCTGGGACTTTGGCTCCGGCGATGGAGAGAAGAGTGGTCAAAATAATGCATAATATTGATGATGACAATGCATAAAATTGCCATACCAACAATTTGTTTAGATAGGCGGCGATAGGTACCTATGAATTTCATTTGGTATATATACATTGATGTATAGTTATTTTCTTTTCATAATACTATTTAATATACTGAAATATTAGATATGTACGAATGCTTGCATATAAATTGGGTTAGTTTCAGTGTACTGTAGGTTACTAGAATTCGTTGGTAAAAATTCAATAGTTTTTTAGGAACATAAGATTTTAGATTTTGTCGTTATTTGATATTTTATTTTTTTAATTGAGCTTTTTGGGTTCCTATCTCTCTATAAATTTGATTAAAGAAAAACAAGGGACTGCGTAGGAAGTATTTATTGAATTCAAAGTTTGGTAGTTGTATTCTATAATGCATGCATGCTCAGTGGCCAGTGCGCTCATTAACAGATATCTACCTAAAAGTCGTATATAAATTAGATATACATTTATAATGGTAAAAAACACTACTTTTCACAACCCTACACAATACCACATTCAAATTTGGATGAATTCTAGTAGTGACACGGTAATCCACTATATCAGCGACAGTGGAAACCATTGGATAATTACAAGCTTGGCTGGTTAAAACGCTTTTAAAAATGAATAATGTTCCGGTTATTAGTGGAAACCTTAAACTCGTGTCCAACAATTATTCACGTATATGACGCGAAGGGTATTTTATGGGTATCATAACATGCAGTAATGTAAAGTGCCAATGTGATCATTCTACTATAATATATGTAGGTAAATAACACAAATAAGGGTAATATGGAGAAGGACAAAAAATAGAAAATAAGTTTGGAAGGGGTCGGCGGAAATGGGTATTAAATTTTAATTATAGACAGGGATGAGAAAAGTGGGTGGTGAGGTAACAAATGAAACGATACATGTATAGATTATAATAATGTTCTTTGTTCAGGTAGGGGTATTTGAGATCCCAATATTTGGATACGACGGATCACAATTTTATCATTCAGAGGACGAATCTCAGGATCTAGTTATAATTTTTTCAAAAATTTTTATTATAAATATGCAGTGTAAAAAACAGATATTAGGTCAAAAGTGGATATACAGCGATTAAAAAACAGATATTCGGTATTTTCTTTTTAATTTAATCCGGATATCCGTTTTGAAGCTTCTTAGTACCCGGATCTATATCCGTCCATCTGGCTTTTCATATCTAATCCCAGATTCGGATATTGCTTATCAATGACTTCATCCGACCCCGTGACCCGCATCTTTCGTAACAATCATAATCGTCTTTTATATAGCTTCATCATTTATATTTCTTTTAAAAAAAGTTTTGGTAGCTGTAGACAATTAGGTCAAGTCGTCAAGATTAAAGTTTAGAGGCCATCTTAAAACTTTTGATTAGACGAAAGTTTTGTGATTGATTAGAGATGGAAAACCGTCTTTTGCATATACAATCCACTAAATTTTTAAAGAAAATTTGTAAACAATTTTTGTGGATGCGATTGGTCAAATTGACAAAATTAATAAATTATAAACTCTAGTAATAGTTTTAAAAAGAGTAGATTTGGAAGATGACCAATTTCTGTTTTTAATTAACAAAATGATAATATATATTGCTCAAACATAATTTACAGATTATTTTTTTCTCAATTACAGTGATCCCATCATGTGAAATTTTTACAAAATTAGGTTTTCTCTTTCTCTTCGTAAGTTTTGAACAACTAACGAAACATTCCGAGTAAACCGGAGTCTTCACTCCAACTAACCTCCCTGTGTCTTGTGTCTTGTGTCTTGTGTCTTGTGTGGAGTGTTTTTCTTTTGTCCTGTTTTGATCGTTTTGTTCCCAATTGTATCTAACTGATTCATAATGCTTTCACATTAGAAAAACAAACAATCTGGCTACAAGTTTTCCAAATTTGTAACGTCAAACTAATCGGCTACAATAACATCACTAATAAAAATGTTTTTTGAAATGAAATATTAATTAATTTATCAAACACATGTAGCGTTTGTTTGTTTTGAATACGAAAAGTAGATTTGAACGATAGACATGGAAATATATAGGAATTACGTGCACACTTAAAATGAAAGTTTGGTTGGGATTATAACAAATTGAATGTTAATCAATTTGTTCATCACAATTCGGTCAGGAACACGTTATGCTTACACAGTATAACTCTGAAAGTCAAATTCGAATCATTTGCTTGATTTACAAAAATACATTCAAGTAAAAGCGAATACATTTTTTTGAAATTTTTAATATTGCTTTCATTTAATACATAACCATTAGATATTTTTAGCATTTATTTAATAAATTACTTGATTTTATACAAATGAATAATAGATAAAAATAAAAAGCAAATAAATACAATATGGCACTATCTTTGTAAATAATTTCTTATTTTATGATCGTTTCATTCAGAATAATTATTTGATTGTATATAATTATTTAGTGTTGACAGTACATGAATAGTGTTGCAAAGGGAAAAGTATATATATTTTTCAAGTTTTCCAAAGATTTGGTGCATTTCCAATATAAGTTCTTGTTTCCCTCACCTTATTATTTATTAAATAAAAGAATTTGAACAACTGTTTATAAGTGGTTAGTTACGGTCAAACACACTTAGAAAGACTCTTCTACACTCAATTAAAGTATAATAATGTATTTGATCTTTAAAGAGATCTCAATTAAATATATTTTTTCTGATTAATAAGTCGCGTTGTGAATGTGATTTTGATCTAATAATGTGGCTATTACTTAAAAGCTTATATACCACAGAATCGAGTTAAAATTAAAACTATACAACTCAAATTTAGAGGGGGTGTTTTTCAATTAGTAGACAAGTATATTAGAACAAAAAAATATTCGCATCACTATTTGTTGAATAATTTGGTTATACATACATCGATTTATATCGGACGTTAGATGTTGATGTAATCAATAAAAAATGCGATTCATTTTTCCTAACACAATGTTTTGACAACAAATTGATCTTGTTATAATTTTTGTATAATCACCTTTTAGAAGAAAAAAAAATCTTAGGTGAAGAATTAACCTTATTTGATTACCGTTCTTTTTTAAAAGACCTACCAATTATAAAAATATGTTTAGTATATCAAACGAAGAGTTTCCTAATTCAACGAAAACGAGCGAATCTGAGAAAAGAAAAAAAAATATTCCACATGTTTGAACCGGTCTCGCTGTAGAGAAGACCACCTACAATAAAATATTTCTGCATGGTTTTTCTTGTTTTTTCTGGCATGCTATGGCTTTCCGTCGGAGTCAAATAGATATCGAATTGTAATTTATTTTTAAAATTATTTAATTTTCGATTTCACTGACTTTCACAAAAATCCTATACTTCCCTGACTCTTTTTATGTTAAGCTTCTTTTGTCCATAGAGGCTATAACTCAAGTATCTCATAGGTCTTTCTTCTTGGCTCTCTCTTTTATTTTTATTTTTATTAGTAATCTCAGCAGCTTAATGTCGACCAAACTCAGTATAATTCTTGGCCTAGTTTTCTTCATTGTCTCACCATTTTCTGGCGACTGTAGGACTCTTTCCGGGAAACATGAGCATAACTCTTCATCACTTCATGGGCTTAATTTCCAAGATCTGATGCGTTTCAGTTCTGTTTCTTCTTCCACAAGCAATGATTGCGGTTCCTCCTCCACTGATCCTGCCATGGACCATACACGAAAATCAGTGAAGCTTCAGTTAAGACGCAGGGAGATTAAAAAAGAAACAAAGGGAACAACAACACATTCAGTTGTTGATCTCAAAATCCGAGACCTCACAAGAATCCAGACGCTTCACGCAAGGGTTAAGAAAGCCAAGAAACAGAAAAATGATAAGGTTAAGAAGAAGATTACCTCGGTTATTTCTCCGGCCGGAGCTCAAGAGGTTTCACCAGGGCAGCTGGTGGCAACGCTTGAGTCTGGTATGACGCTCGGTTCTGGTGAGTACTTCATGGACATGCTTGTGGGCACACCACCAAAACACTTTTCACTGATTCTTGACACAGGGAGTGATTTAAACTGGCTCCAATGCCTTCCTTGCTATGACTGTTTCCACCAAAACGGAGCGTTTTATGACCCGGAAATGTCCACTTCATTCAAAAACATAACATGCAATGACCCCAGATGTAGTCTCATTTCATCACCTGATCCTCCAGTAAAGTGCAAATCAGATAACCAGTCCTGCCCTTATTTCTACTGGTATGGAGACAGGTCAAACACAACGGGAGATTTCGCGGTTGAGACATTCACCATTAATCTCACGACCACTGAGGGAGGAAGCTCAGAGTACAAGGTGGAAGATATGATGTTTGGGTGTGGCCATTGGAACAGAGGTCTCTTCAGTGGTGCTTCAGGTCTGCTTGGGTTAGGAAGAGGGCCTCTTTCATTTTCTTCTCAGCTTCAGTCTCTCTACGGTCATTCCTTTTCTTATTGCCTCGTGGATAGAAACAGCGATACCAATGTAAGTAGCAAGTTGATCTTTGGAGAAGACAAGCATTTGCTGAGCCACCCAAATCTAAATTTCACTTCTTTTGTGAACGGGAAGGAGAGTTCTGTGGAGACATTTTACTATGTACAGATCAAATCCATTCTAGTCAGCGGCGAAGCTCTGGACATACCTGAAGAAACATGGAATATCTCATCAGATGGTGCTGGTGGAACCATTATTGATTCTGGTACAACCTTAAGCTATTTTGCAGAACCTGCATATGAGATCATCAAAGAAAAGTTTTCAGAGAAAGTGAAAGACAAGTACCCAGTGTTTAGAGATTTTCCCGTCCTAGATCCTTGCTTCAATGTCTCAGGCGTAGAGGAGAACAACTTCCAGCTGCCTGAGCTGGGGATTGCTTTTGCAGACGGCGCAGTTTGGAATTTCCCAGCTGAGAATTCCTTCATTTGGTTGAGTGAGGATTTTGTTTGCTTGGCAATTCTAGGAACTCCTAAATCCGCTTTCTCGATCATCGGAAACTACCAGCAACAAAATTTCCATATACTCTATGATACAAAGGGGTCTAGACTAGGGTTCGCACCCACAAAATGTGCTGACATATAACCCTCTTGTAGATTATACACATAAAGTAAACTGTACACAAGATAACGCATGAAAAACCTATTTTATTTCATTCTTTAGGATAATCTTTCTCAAACAACAAGTATAGTACCAATAATTGGAAGAAAATATTATGCAACCTATGTTCATTATTGGATATTCTCATATGTGATTACAAGCAAAACCTACTGCTATATGCAATATCGACAAAGTATAGAAATTTATACTTATGGGAAGAGTTGAACATAGCCAGTTAGGATAGCAATCGCTAGAATCACCAAAGGAGGAAGGATTACAAAGGCGCCAATAGTAGCAAAAAAAACAGAATCATTCCTCTGAGATACTTCATTAAGGTAGCTTTGTCTCTTAATGTTCCTTTTCTGAGATATGGTTAAGAATTTTGGGCTCACTTTCTTTAGGTTCTTGCCTAAGGGAATGGTGAAATCATCGTCTCTGTCACCAACAAGTTCACCTAACTGGTCACGAATTGTGAGTCCTCTCGAGCCACCATCACCACCATCACTCATATACTCTGGATGATTGATATAAATCCTAAGAGATTCTATGATCTAATCAAAAAATCGAAAAACTCAATTCTAAAAGTAAATAAATGTACCATCGGTTGTTGAAGTTAGCTGTTCGAGGAGATCTAGTTGTGTTCGTACTGATGAAGAAGAAGAGGAACCTTCAAGGAAACGAATCGATGATTATCACTTTATCAGAACTCAATAGATGAAAATTTCCTATTTCGACAAAGAACTCACGCAAGCAGATCGAACCATACACTCATCGACATAGGAAACCAAGAATCGAACAGAAGAAATCGGATCATGTACCGGAGAAAGAAGGATCGTTGTCGTTGTTGTCAGTGACGCCGCTTTCGCTCCGCTCAGAACGGACACGTGTTGCAGGAAGAGGAGAGCGTTGCAGAAGGAGATGATGTCTCTGTTTGGATCGAGGCGAAGAAGATGGGTTCGAAATAGAGTGAAGAGAAGCGGAGAAGAAGTTCAAGGCCATGACATGAAAGGCTTGATGCTTCTTCCACTTGCACAATTCGATTCGTCTCTTACTGTTCCTCTGAGATTCCAAATTTCAATTTTCGTTGAGAGGTCAGGAAAATTTTCAAATATAATTTTCGGAAAACAATAATTTTATGTCCGACCAAATTAACCGCTTCAATTTGTTTGTCTGTAAAGAAAGGTTTGGTTTTACACGTGTCGGAGCAGGAAGCCTCTGTCTTAACCACGGCTTTACAAAAAGAAGGGAAAAACCAAACCGACTCCAATGGGGATCGAACGAACACAAAAATCTCTGGTTTCGTAGACCAGCGCCTTATCCATTGGGCCATGGAGTCACTTTTATGTCTACTATTGCTTCCAAATTATTTAGCTAGTAAACAAAATAAATGATGTTTTTGTTAAAAAAAATTCTATGTCAAACTCTTACACAATTAAGAAATTTATTCTTTATAAAGTTAGAGAGAAAATGGAAATGTGTGGTTCCGTATGGAATCAATTCTTAGAGCATGTCCAATGGAGATTTCTCTTATGGGGTTTTACAAAAAAAAAAAAATTAAATTGAGAGAGTTTCTCAAATAGTAGAGAAACTCACTCAGAAGGTTCTACATTTAGAACCCCATTGATAAGTGTTTCCACTATCTGAGAAACTATATCAATTTAATAATACTTTTTTTTAGAATGAGAAACCTTCTAATAAAAATGCTCATACATCTCAGTAACGGTTCATGTATTAGAAATTTAAAAAATCTAAGCTACTTTTTGATAGCTTCTCTATATATGTCAATGATTCCATCTGTTTTCATCATATGTGTCTTTTTAGACAAAAATAAAAGGTAGTCCTGAATTGCATTTACATGTTTTACTCTTGCATCTCTTTTTAGTCAAAACTAAAAACAATGTCTTATTATTGAGAATCGGAAGACTGTCGTATTTGGGACTGTCGGTCTTGAAGTAGCCGTTGTGAATGCTTACGTCTTTTCGGTGGCCAGGCAAATGAGAAAAGTTTGAAAGGAGAGACACAGAAGTTGATGAATCGCACGAAAGAAAAGCTTTTCCTCTTTATCCATCTTTATTCTTTATTACCTCTAAAGGGTCATAAAAAGGAACCGCAATTGGGTCGTTCCTTCAAAGTGGGTTTAAAACTGTCAACATAAAAGCCATCATGATGTTTTTGCGTTATCATTTGATACTAGTCGACTCACTAGAGTCGAATTATATTAAAGATTTCATATGTTGGAAAAATATACATGGAAAGTTATGATTTTCGGGATTCTCATTGAAATATTGGAAAGAAAAAAAAAAACTGTTTCGTTGTCCATGGAATTTGAACACTTCTTTTTCCTTCGTTTTTTCTGATCTACGGTTTACCAAAAACTCAATACTCAATTTTTATTGTTGGAGTTGGAAGTATTTTTAATTTATGATGAGATTGCAAATGACACTTGTCAACTTGCATATTATAAACTATATCACTAAAATGTTTTTGTTTTTGTAAAAGAATTTTGACTTATGGGCGTCATTTGTAATCAAGGGTAATCATTCCTTTTTTTTTACTTTCCATCACTTTTTCTCCCTCAAATCTCAAAATATTAAAATACGAATCACATAACTCGGGGGAATAACACTGAGAACGAATCTAAAACTCAAAGGAGGTGTAAGACACGTGAGGATCACATGATCACATGGCTGCAACAACCATATTACTGGTAAATTGGCCATTCTTCCTCTGCAAAAACCTGGCCCTTTACCTGTAACCCCACCCACCATCAACCAATCAGAAAGACGACCAACATGCAAGTGCAACGTTTATATAATAATTAGGGACTTACCATATCCAAAATCATCTTTTTCAATATAAAAATATATATTTTTATGTTAAAAGCTGATAAGATATTTATTTATGGCATAGAACTTTATCCAAAGTTATGCTTCAAATAAAGCCTCCATCAAAGGCTTTTTGATCTCTCTCTTCATGAATTTATTTTCTCCAAGAAAGACACATTGGTTTCTTACATAAGTATGACTTATGAGTTGTAACATTCCCTCAAAACAAAGTCATAAATATTTATTATGTGCATTTGAATGCCATATTATATTCTTCTTGATCCAAAAATAATACCCATATCATGATTAAATATTGAAGTAATGGAAAATATCGTTGAATCCAAACTTGACATGTGAACGGAAGAAAAATGTACTATAATTGAAGAGTAAGAACCTAAAATTCTAAAGCATGTGTTTGGGAATTCTCCCATCTTCTGTGCTTTGCCCCCTTATCTATCTCTATCCACTTCATTTTTATTTGCAATATTTTTTGTTGATAATAAATCATTAAAAACAAATAATTGTAAAAATATCTCTTTTATTTTCTTCAACCATCTATAAATTTTACAGTTGACAAATCCACTGTCTTTGCTTTCCCTTCACTGCTCACTCCTCTCTCTATTTCTTCTTTTTCTCTCTTGTTTCCTCCATTGCAAACAAAGCTTTCTTTCCAGCTTTAGTACAAAGCCACCAACCATTTTCACCAAACCTTTTTTTTGTTTTCCCCATTAACCCCATTACTGTGTAAGTCTATATACATCTGCTTGTTATATTAACGATTGTTTGGCTTTTAACCGTAGCCTTAAAGTGAGTTCCTTCTAGATAGATGATTTTAGCTTTGGTTACCTCAAAATATCCAATTCATCATTGGTACATCTATTCCAATTGATTTATGACTGTCACTATCTTTCTCTGGTTTGCTTCAGATACAAATTTTAAAAATGGAGCCTTTTTCATTGTTTCTTCTGTTCTAAGATGAGTACAAATCAAAAGTGCAATTTCCCTTCACATTCTAAGGTAAATTTATGCTCTTTCTGAGAACAAAAAAAAAGATAACGTTTTTGTTTTTCTTTCCCTGAATGTGTTTCTTTGGATGGCATTATGTGATTGATTCTCTGTAAGTTGTCTCTTACTTCAAACTTAACTGATGCTTTTTTCGATGCTTTTTAAAAGCCGAGATTCTTTTGTTTCTTCAAGCTCCCATCTTTTGTGGGGACACGTAATGCCCATAACTTGTTTGTTGATATGCCGCAATTTTACTTATACCAATGAATATGTGCGTTTTTTTTAATGTTTCTGTGAAGGTTTATTTTTTTTTTACTTACACGTACTAAATTCCTTCATGTGTCATCAGATTGAGTTATTTTCCATTGCTTTTAAGACTTTTTTCTCCGTATATGACATGATAATGTTGTACTTTCTTACAGTTTCTGTGTTGGTTATGTCAAATAACTGAATAAGAAGTGTGAAAGTTAGATATCTCTTTAGTCCATTTATGATGTATGCAAGTGTTTAAATGTGAGATACTCTCTTCTTGTGTAGGTGGTTATAGTGAAGCTGTAAGTGAAGCAATAAAGACAGTTTAGGAAGACAATAAAGACAGGACCAGAGATGCCACCTGAGAGTTCTTTAAACGCTGAAATGTCCAAGAAGATAACTTTTTTTGGTTTGAAGGGCTTGAAGTTGTGGGTTTGGGTTTGTTTGGTAGTAGGAGCATTCATAGTTATGATTCTCTGCATCTTGTCTCTATGGATCACATTCCGCCGGAAATCTAGAAGATCTTCAAGCAAGTTTCCTTTCAATCAAATACCACATGTTTCCAAAGATATCAGAGTTGACAGGGACCACAATCCTCTCCCTGAAAGTTTATATATAACAATGAATGATAAACCCACTGACAGAATTTCTGGAAAAACAATGATGTCTCACTTGGGAAGAACCAAGTCTAGTGATAATGATACTTTGAGTCAATGTAGCTCTGTGAATCACCATGAGAGAGCTTATAGTTCTCATTCTGGTGAAGAAGGAGGCTTTGGAAGTGTTGGGAGACAATATGGAGGACATGTAACAGCATCTCCTTTGGTTGGTTTACCAGAAATATCTCATCTTGGTTGGGGACACTGGTTTACTCTTAGGGATCTTGAGCTAGCTACCAACCGTTTTGCTGCAGTGAATGTGCTTGGAGAGGGTGGTTATGGAGTAGTTTATAGGGGTAAACTTGTCAATGGTATTGAGGTTGCTGTAAAGAAGCTTCTGAACAATCTGTAAGTTTCCCTCTAGAATATCTATCAATGGTTTGTGAATCCTTTGTTTCATTTCTTTATTAATCCTTTCTCATTTTTGGTCTCTAGAGGGCAAGCTGAGAAGGAATTCCGGGTAGAAGTTGAGGCTATTGGTCATGTACGACACAAGAATCTTGTTAGGCTTTTAGGATATTGCATAGAGGGAGTTCATCGGTGAGTCTCATTTGTCATTTATCATTCTGAACACACTTCTACTGCTGGAGGAGAATAATCTTATTGTATTCTAAATCTGGTGTTGTGCACAGGATGCTTGTTTATGAGTATGTGAATAGTGGTAACTTAGAACAATGGCTACATGGAGCAATGCGGCAACATGGAAGTCTCACTTGGGAGGCACGGATGAAGATCCTTACTGGTACTGCACAAGCGTAAGTGGTTTGAAACAGTTTAGCTTTTGTTTGATATTTTGATTGCTTACATAATAATTGGGTCTGCAATTTGTACAACTTTACAGGCTTGCTTATTTACATGAAGCAATAGAACCAAAAGTGGTCCACAGAGATATAAAAGCAAGTAATATATTGATTGATGATGAGTTTAATGCAAAACTCTCTGACTTTGGGTTAGCCAAGCTCTTGGATTCGGGTGAGAGTCACATCACAACCAGAGTCATGGGTACCTTTGGGTAAAGTCCAAAACTTTGTACCCTCCTGAGGCAATTACGGTTATCTTCTCAGATGATGTCCTTACAAAGAATTCATTGCTGTTTTTTTTGTTTGTTATTGTTTCAGATATGTAGCACCAGAATACGCTAATACAGGTCTGTTAAACGAAAAGAGCGATATATATAGCTTTGGTGTCTTGCTTCTTGAAGCTGTAACTGGTCGAGATCCAGTTGATTATGGACGTCCTGCTAATGAGGTACTAATTAATTGGTTTCGATATTTGTTCTTTTCTTGAAAATCTTGGTTATGAATATGTTCATTTCTTGAAGGATGGGTTTATGTATTGGCAGGTGAATCTTGTTGAATGGCTAAAGATGATGGTTGGGACAAGAAGAGCTGAAGAAGTTATGGATCCAAGACTTGAACCTAGACCTAGTAAAAGTGCATTGAAACGTGCACTTTTGGTTTCCCTTAGATGTGTTGACCCTGAAGCAGAGAAACGTCCTAGAATGAGTCAGGTTGCGCGGATGCTTGAATCCGATGAACACCCTTTTCACAAGGTATGAAATTTTTTTTTATGATGAGTCCAAAGCTTTAACAATTGTAATATATGTTTCTGTATTCATAAATCAATCAAAATTTTCATGTTTTGGCAGGAGAAGAGGAACAGAAGGAGCAGAACAGCGAGCATGGAGATTGTTGAGACCAAAGACGAATCTCTTGGTCCTAGCGGCTTAAGAGACTCACATTACAAAGCCAGAGAAGACTTGTGAATAAGATTAGATGAGACGCAATCGCCATTAGACCCGGCTCAGTAGCTTCTTTAAGTCTTGAAATGCTCTGTTTCTACTTAGCAACTAATTTATTGATGATCAAAAGAGCCCGTGGAGTGATGAGTGATGAGTGATGCAATCTTAGGAGGCATTTTGTTTTTTTTTTAATATATTTTTTTGGCTAATTAATTATTCATGTCTTGTTTGTACTTTGTACGGACGGAGTCGAAGCCATGTGTTTAAGATTTATGTGCCGTGAGAAAATCAGACGTCTTTGTAAATCTATGGATTGATGACGTAAGCAGAAACAGAATATAAGGACAGAAGAAGGAGACAAAACTATGTTCGATTATAATGGCTATTGGCTAGCTTAAAGCCCTCTTATATAAATGTACAATCATTCTTGTGTTTTTTCTCTCCTGTTACGAGAACCATTATTATTTGTTATATTAGAATGTGAAAACTTTACTGAACGAGGACAAAAGAATACGAAATTGAATTATTAAGATAATAATTTAGTCTAACGTCCATAAAAACCACTAGCTTTTCTTGCATATCTGTCAGATGTTGCGTCGTATTTGTCGCATTGTTTTCGTGATTCTTACTTTCTCACAATCGTTAAAATTAGTTGAATTAGATTCTTTGACATGTTCGCATCACGTGGCCAGTTAAAAGCTACAGAAGAAATTCCATAAACTTTGGATACTTATTTGATAAAATTACTTAAAAGAGAGAACCCACAATTTGTGTTTTTGATAAAGAAAAGAGAACCTTCATGAATAAACACGGATAGAAAAAAAAACTAATAATGTATTAAAAATAAATCTTGGCTATAATTTTCACGATGTAATCATTAAAAAGGATATTGCATAAAATTTTAACATAAAATCTAGTCGATCACCTGAGGTCCTGAGCTATCTTCCCGATGTTATTTTTCAAATTATAAAACATGATATTTTTCAAAAATCTCTTTTTTCTACACTGGAAAACTAAATTTACAACTTTCAAAATATCAAAAATTAAAAAAAGAAGTTTATTCATGATTTTCTAAAGATAATCACAATTACAATTTACAAACATAAGCCCGATTGATATCATTCGATGAGAATGTAACCATTGGGATCATGGACTAATTCTACTGCTACTAGACGTACGTTCTATCTTCTGAGGAACTTTTTTGCAGACTTGAGCATGAGACTCAGCTTGTCGTTACCTCTTGACCATTTCGTCAAGCTCTAGTTTTCTAATCTCCACATTCTCTTCTGCCACTGGCTCCTTGAGTCCAAGGTAGAGCAATGCAGCCACCACTAGCACCAAACCTGAGAAGAAGACAACGGCTGAGAAAAGCTCAAAGGCTTGTGGAAAATCATGAGCTCCTGGAATGCCATCTACGTTTATTCCAATAGGCCCAGTCACTATTGAAAGAAAAAGACCAACTCCTCCAAAGATTCCTAGGTTGTGTGTAACCGTGAGACTCCGGTCCTAACCAATCCAGATAAGAAGAAATTAAGAAGGCTTGGATGGTTATGTATGTACTTATGTCATCATCTCTGAATGTGAAAATCTAACCTGGAACCATGCTCGAACCGTGTTTTGCATGACGTCTTGGGCAGTGAATAACCGACCACGAACGTCTTCCTGTTCATTGATCATATTTCAAGTGCTCTTTTTTATTCCTTCTAGCAAGGCTTTTGTTGTTTTGCCTTTTAGTTGCTGAAGAAGCTCGAACACAATCTCTTCTCTAGCATGAAGAGACCATTTCACCCGTATAACCTGATTAATGATATCAAAATCAAAAGATGAACATTAAAATATTGTAGTGATTATAAAGTCATATCACATGATCCAGATTAGGTGATCTTGCCTCGTAGTCAAACAAGAAAGCCTTACCTGGGTCGAGAGCCTTCTGATCTCTTGATTCAAGATAGTAGAGAACATATTTAGATCCTCGTACAGTCTCCTGATATCAAATAAAGACAATTTTTTCTGCTCCATCAGTCATATGTCAAGGAGCGGCTTTGAAAGAAAATACAAAAGTTAGAGAAGGCTCAGTTGAAGTACTTGTTCATAAACATCAACTCAACTTCATCAGCTGCACAAATATATACTTCCGGGAATAGCCTACATCAAGGATACGGATATCATCAAGCATCATAGGGTTCAATCCACAGGATGAAGATGAATCAAAAGGTTCTTATATCTTACTAAACAGATAATTGGTCTACAACTGCAATCTAGTGGTGGGAGAAACATGCATCTTTTCAACATCTGACTCCCATCTTTCAAACTTTAAGAATAACAGAAGCATACTGGTTTATCCTTTGCTAGTTCAGTGCTATCATTAGGCGGAAACACGTCCTATCAAGGCAATGCAGAGGCTTGACAAGTTCATTGGCTTTACCATACAGACCAAGTAAATGTGTATCTATTGCTAAAGGCTTGCATAATCTTTTCGAACTTAATTTAGATCAAGGAAGAAAAACACCTATCATCCAAGCGTGCAAGGTGACATCCAAGATGTGCTATTACTTCATGAAGATGTGCTATTAGTTCATGAACGGTTCTCGGAATACAGGCTCCACCAGCAATAAGCATTTCCTGGTACAGAGTGCATCAGCTTAGACAAAAAAAAAAAGCCTGTTTCTGATTAATCCCTAAATGAGTGAAGAGAAACAATGATTCAAATGAGAAGAACAAACCTGAACTTCTGTAATACCTAACACACTAATGTTCAAAGCAAAGCCTTTAACATGCATTGCAGTCACTAAAAAATTCTGCGCTTGCCATGACCTTAAGACAATGGGTATCATCTTCTTGGATAAAAGGATCACCAGCTGACTGTCCCAACAGCTCAAACAAAATTCCACCAGCAACTCTGAAAGGAACCTATCCAACAAATAACAAGTCTGATATATTTCAGCTATAGAACCGGAGAAAATTCCACATTACAAAGCAGCAACATACTCAGATTTTACCTCATATAAAATATGTTACATTCGTTCACTTATCAGCTTGCTTTCGTCCTGCAGAGCAAGGCTTCCAGCCGGATGTAACCACTGCGCATTACACAACCACAAGGAAATACCTTGATGGCTAGCATCTACATGGCACCATCATGTTGGACCAGCAAGTGGTCGTTCCCAGTAAGGAGCAGCCAGCTCAGCAACTGTGGCTTCATCCTCATCTATATCACTGTTTTGCAATTCCCAATCATTATCAACTTGCACAGTCTGAACAAGCTCGTAGAGCATATCCCATCCAATTGGTTGCCAATAACTCCTCCATGGTTCTTCATCTCCAGCACCAAATTGTTTCTTACTATCACAACAACAACAACAACACTGTTCAAAGTTGGTTAAGATTCTCCACGAAAATGAGATTAAGCACTGATTAAGTAATTTTAGTAACTAATCATCGTACATTTTGAGAGACTTTTCTTGCGAATCTCCAAGAACACTTGTGCTGTTCTTACGACAAAACTTGAAAGCACAGATAAGGCCATTCGTCCAGAGATTATGATAACCGTTGTTGTTATTTGCATTCATACTAAAATTAATTTCACTTTAATCACATATTTTGATTCATATCAGTCTTCTCGTTTCTGAATAAAAAAAACAACAGCAGAAATCTTGAAATCAGGCTGCGATCAAACAATAGAACAATCATGAAGCAAGAAGTTCAACGAATCAAAAACAAAAGGACAATGAACATACTCGCATTCAAACACAACCTAAGCCAAAGAACCAAACGCACAACAACTTCCCTAAGTTTCTGCAATGATTCAGTTGCGGCAGAGAGAGAAAGAGCGCGCAATGTGGCACACGAGTCGTCAAGGGAAGGCGAGAACAAAAGACACGTGTGTATACATTTACAAAATTTGGGCCTTATTGAACCTTCTCTCTATCATAGGCCTAAATTAAAAGCCCAATATAAGTTGGGAAGGGAAGGCGAGAAAATATTCTTCCCATTTTGTAAATTACAGAGCAGTGACTCTCGTTTTTGTTGTTCTCTAACTCTCCATCAGTATTTAGTTTAGATTTGGTCCCAAAAAGGTATAATTTGGTTGTAAATAGCTACAATATGTTTAAACACTATTATGAATCTCTCTGTCAAAGAAGACAATTGTCATGAATCAAAATATATAATCATCTGTTGAGAAGTAGGCTGCCAGAAACCTTTTTTTGCAAAATAATTTGTTAATTATTAATTACTATTTTGGTGACAACTTAACCATCTCCTACTCTTCACAATCATTCTTTTGGTGTCTCTACCATATAATAATTCACCAAAATCTCCTTACTTAAACCCACAAACTCCTCCTAAAATTTCAGTTGAAATATTTCATAACAATGGCTGGAGGCACAGCTCTAACTCCAACCTCTGTAGGATCCAAGTCAGTTCCAGTGAGAAACCATGAAGCAACAGAGAGAGGCAATAACAACAACAACAACCTGAAAGCATTACCCAAAGCAGTCCAACCGGTTTCATCAATCGAAGGAGAGATGGCTAAGAGGCCACGTGGCAGACCCGCTGGCTCCAAGAACAAACCCAAACCACCAATCATTGTGACTCACGACAGTCCAAATTCCCTCAGAGCTCATGCCGTTGAGATCAGCTCAGGTTGTGACATCTGCAAGACTTTATCGGATTTCGCAAGAAGGAAACAGAGAGGTCTCTGCATACTAAGTGGTAATGGTTGTGTCACAAATGTGACTTTAAGGCAACCAGCTTCATCAGGAGGAATTGTGACATTACATGGACGTTTCGAGATCCTCTCATTGCTTGGATCAATCTTGCCTCCACCGGCACCACTTGATATAACTGGTCTGACCATTTACTTAGCCGGGCCACAAGGACAGGTTGTTGGTGGAGGAGTAGTTGGTGAGCTAATCGCATCTGGTCCTGTTGTTCTCATGGCTGCATCTTTTATGAATGCTGTTTTTGATCGTCTTCCTATGGATGATGATGGAGCTGCTTCTATGCAGAACCAGCAATACTACCAGAATGGGAGACCCCGTCCTTTAGATGACATCCATGGACTGCCTCAAAATCTGCTCACTAATGGAAACTCGGGTTCTGATATTTACTCTTGGGGGGCTGCGCAGCGTGCCATGTCGAAACCTTAATACTACTCTCTAATCTCCACATTTCATTATATCCAAGCTGCCTTAGTTTTATTATCTAATTTACCTTGGAATCAAAGATCAATGTTTATATAGGTAGAGAGAACCATAAGTTTGGCTAAAAACTGAAGCTTATCTTCCTCTGTAGTTTGTACCTGCAACTCTAAAAAGACGAAACTGAACAAGTAATTGTTTATGAACTTAAGCAGAATCCTCTAATTTAATACGAAAAAATATTACAGTCTTTTTATCCTTGTTTCAAAATGAATGTTAGCCACTAATAACAAGACATAGCAGAACAATATAACTACTGTTTTACATGGAAGAATCATACATCGCTTATATTGCTGCTCAGGTAGCTCGACCTGGAATAAACCAGTAGAATAGGATTATCGGATGTGGTTTTTAAAGAAGAAATCTTTTGTATACGAACTATAATAATATGATAAATCAATGCAATACCTAACTGATATCTTCGGCTACACTACATCCCCAAAACTATGACATTACTTATTTATCTGTTAAATAAGTGAAATTGATCCTAGTTGTAGCATCAAACAGTTCAGCAAACTGAGAAGTAGCAAACTTCTGATTTTAGTGTAGAGACATCCGAGTTTAAAATACCTAGCAAACTGTAAATCTCTGGGGACTTAGGATGTCTTTTCCCACAAGATACAAACTCATGAACTTTGAAATTCACTTCAATCGAACTGCACCCTATTTCCTTCTCCATTTGCCTTTCCTTCATCAAAACCCTCTGCTCAACCGCCTCTTCAAACAAGCCATAAGAAGCATAAGAATTAGACATGAGCACATAACCACAAGTTTCATCTGGATCCAGATTCTTCAAACATTCTGCTGCGCGTTTAGCCATCTCAACATTACCGTTTTTCCTGCAAGCAGAAAGCAAAGAACTCCATATAATAGCGTCCTCTTCCACCGGCATGTTCTTTATCAATGCTTCTGCTTCTTCGAGGAGCCCTGCGCCACCCAACACATTAACCATGCAAGTGTAGTGTTTTATTGATGGCTCAATCACATATTTTTCTCTCATTAATCTGAAAAATTCGCCAGCTTCACGCACTTTCCCGGAGTGAGCACAAGCTGTTAAAACACCAATGAAGCTGACTGAATCTGGCTCCAAGCCAGAACGCTCTAACTCCGAAAACAAATCCATGGCTCTTTCCTCGCATCCATTATTAGCTAGACCAAGAATCATCGAGTTCCAACACGATAATTGCTTTTTAGGAGCACACTCAAACACCTTTAAACCTTCCTCTATGCACCCACACTTGCAGTACATATCTATGAGTGCTGTAATAACTATACTATTCAATTCAAATCTGTTCCTCACTATATATTCATGTATCCATCTCCCTTGTTCGTTTGCTCCAAGGCATGCACAAGCATTCAACAGACTCACCATTGTAAACCCATCAGGTTTCACATCTCTCTCCTGCATCTCTCGAAACATCTCCAACGAATCCTTAAATCTATCATTCCTCAAAAACCCACTGATCATCGAATTCCAAGAAACTTCAGTCCTCAGGGGCATTTCATCAAACAATTTATGTGCCTGATCAATCAACCCACATTTAGCAAGACCCATAATCATCGAATTCCAAGCAACAACATCAAAATCCATCATCCCCAAAATGATTCTCCAAGCTTCAATCAAACACCCACAAGTCGCATACATATGTATCATCGTATTCCGAATAAAAGAGTCGTCTTCAAGTCCTTCTTTGATAACCCTTCCGTGCAATTGCTTCCCATCACGAGCTTGCCGAAGACTCCCATAAGCTTTGAATACCGAAGGATAAGTCAATCTCTGCGGCTTCACAGACGAAGAAGAACACAACATATCGATAAAAATCGAAATCGCCATCTCTGGAAACGAGCTCCGTGAGAAACCACGGATTATAGTGTTCCATACAAATGGGTTCTTGTGATTGATTCTTGTGAATACTAAATAAGCGTAATTCATGTCGGACGGAGACGCACAGCAGAAGGCGAGGACACGGCTAGCGGCAACAGTATCGGAAATTAAACCAGTTTTGATGAGATTGGCGTGGATTTTCTTAAGTTCTCTCATCGTTCTACATTGTGTGTCAATCAATCGAAGATAAGAATCCGGTGACGGAATCACTGGCACCGTCACACCGGAGTAGCATAAGATCGTCGGAGACATTTCTTACCCGCCGAATTTTTGTCGATCTAAGTTTAAACTTTAAAGGTGTGATATTTATAGGAAATAACTTATCTTTTTGAGAGATTACACACGTGTGGAAAATAATCAGACGTGTTTATGGCTTTTCTGAACTTGGCGATTCAATTCATTGCAAAACAAGACACACAGTAGGAAGTTTAACAATCTGTTCACTTATTACAGCAAAAGTGATAAAATATTATTTTCATAAACTGATTACCTAAGAGCACATCTCTTTAAGAGTACAAGAACAAGGCAAAACCACCGAAACGAGTAAAGAGCCAGGCTTCATCTTTTTGTTTCAAATCTGCAGAGCATCAGCAATGGATCCGGCGAGGCTCAAGACTTCAAAAGGAGCTTTGTTTCCTATGGTCTTAACCGTTTGTGGACAAGAATCCGTGATCCAGAAGTAAGCAAACGCTTCTTCTGATCCTAAATTGAAGACAATATATATATATATATATATATATATATATATTTCAGTTTAAGATTCAACAAGATGTATAAAACAATTAACAAAGTCGGCTACATTTTCTTCCATTTTTACAGGTAGTTATTACCGTTGTTCTTGTGAGTGAAACGCTCCCACGAGCTCTTTGGGAAGACACCGTGAGTTACATAAGCACTCACCTTCGCAGCTCCATGAGCAGCCAAAACTTTCTGTGTGAACAAAAGAAAAGTTAAATAGTTACGACAAGTGAAACTGCCATTTTCTTAACAATTTCAGTCTAGAATCTCAACAAATCTTATAAAACATCATCTGCAGATTTAAGAAAAAACAAAGATTTTCGATCAAAACTAGTCTCAACTTGGAATATTAACACAATTGAGCATGCAAGGCTTAATCGCGTTTGACATAAAGCCTCTCCTGTGTTTTAACTACACACTTGTGATAATGAACTCATAGAAGATTGCAATATGCAGCAAGATTGTACGTCCGTGAGGATCTCCATACCTGGCATTCAATGAGTGTACCACCAGACTGCACAAGATCATCCACGATAACAACATGACAACCTGCGGGGTTTCCTTCTTTTAGCCTGACAATTCTCTTATCACCTTCACGAACCTTTGTACACACAACCTATTATGATTCAAGATTGAAATCTTTTAGAAATTTTGAGGGTCATAAAGATATTCAAATGAACTTTTATGAAATATCAGTTTAGATAGCTACAAACCGAGGGATACTGATCCAACAGCTTGTGGAAACGCTTCCAGGCTCCATCATCTGGAAATGCAACTATAACCTGCCAAAAAAAGGAATCAAATTTAGCTGAGGGAGCAAAAACACAAAGAACAGCCTATGAAAACACAAGTGGACGCTATCAGTAACTAACTTTCTCAGTTTCAGGAAGCTGTTGAAGGCGTTTCGTCAACAACGGAATTCCAGTCTCAAACAAAGGAAGAACCTGGTCAGCAAAGTAAAACCTTTCCTGCAACACAAGAACATATGTAAAGAGAGTGATGAACCTGAATTCCACAAATAGATGTAGCAAATCTAAGGGATATTAGAAATTAAATAAACAAACCTGGAGAGCGTGAATGTCATAGATGACAACACTAGTCGGACCACCACGTGAAATGGGGATATTAGACACAATCCTAGCCATGGTAAAAGCAGTTGCTACATCTCCTTCCTCTTCCATTCTCTCAAATGAACCAGTGGGAAAGAAAGGCAACACCAAAGTAAAGGACGCGACAAACAAGCGAGGGAGCAAGTAAATGACAGAGATCTGCTCAAAGATAACCGCAGGAGAACTAAATGAAGCAAGGAAGGCAACATGCTGTCCTCGGATTTCATGTGCGTTGTTGATGAACAGATTGGGGAATCCATCAGCAAAACTCCTGAAAACATATATTAACAAATGACCAAATCAATTCACATATCCTCAATCTCATCTATGGATCACCAAACACTATCCAATCAGAAATTTGCTGGAAGATGAAGGTTTTAATTAAAAACACATAAGCCTCAAATCAAATAGACACACAAGCAAAACGCAGATCCTGGAGCAGAACAACAAAAGGGAGTCTTGTGGGCAGAGTCAATACAAATTTCACAACTAAAGATATGATTTTTACTTAGTCTAAACTCACATAAACCCATTCAACATCATGCAGGATCTCAAAAAAGAAAACCCAGAAAATGGGGAAAGAGGAAAAAACCTCCAGTTGATGGATTGAAGAGTGATGTGATCAGATTCAGCTGCGATATTGCGAGCAAGTTCTTCGCACTCTAAGCAGTAAAAGAGATGAACTTTCTTCTTCTGTAATTCAGACACGATGGCGTCTTTACAAATCTTGTTCTCCATGATGTTGTTGGCTGCGTTCTCAGACATTGACGCCGTGAAAGAGTCCGAATGTTTTTGCTACGGAATCGGATACACACAAAAAAGGGTTTAAACGTTTTTCTCAAAAGCCCTTGTTTTTTTGTTCGGCTCACAATTTTTATTCCTTGCACTTTATTTTTGTACCTCAAATCCATACATGGGTTCCAATCTATTGATGATACGTTTATTTTTTGTTTTTTTTTCAATAAGAAAAAACAATTGTTACCCACACTTTTTTCAACTTTATTCCTCCTAGAAATTTCATTTATATTGTTATTATTTCCAGTATTGAATATCTGGAATCTGGAAAAACTGGGCTTCCTTTTACCACTACTAGCATTTACCATGACAACAAAAACTATAGAGATTATAAATAATTAATAAAAATATTATTAAATATTATATCGTGAATTATATTATTAAATATTATAAATAAAAAATTTTACTTTCTCAACTGATATTACGCATCCGGTTTTTCATTTTCATTATTTCATTCATTTTGCTGCCTCACTTTCCCAACTTTATTGGTAAGTCAAACTTTTATTATTTTTTCGTCTTAAACGGCATGAACCACCGCAATTAACAAAATATGCATTCGGAAAGAATAACATTTAACTAGATAACAATATATTATACCTTAATTTTCTTTAAACTGAGAATTTTATTTTATAAACGGTTAATTTGAACCGAAGAATAACTGAACGCAACAGAAAAAAATCCAATCTAATATAGTTTTGGGGTCGCTGTCAGCTCAAATGAACTCCCGCGTTAAAATACTGCCTCAATGCCTTGATTATACTGTAATTTTTAAATTAAACCTTGATTAGTGTGACACTGACACTTAAATAAGTTTATATTAGGTCCGTAGGTTCTAATCCTACTCCTATAACTCTTGTTGGACAGGGCCTTGGTTTATTTAGAATAACAAATTCAAAGGTTTCCACACACCAAAATTTGGGCTCCAGTAATTTTTTTCTCAGTTAGCAGACTCCAATAATTCACAGATCAAACATATAAATTTCCTTTATTCCTTTTCATTATCTGAGAGAAAAAAATCATTTTCCGAAAATAATAAAGAAGTATAATTACATGTTGAAAAAAAATAAAAATAAAGAAAAGTTGGATTACACACACTGAATAATGACGTGGAGCCATGTGTGCTACAATACGACAGCACGAGAACCAATCATGTTCGTCTCTCAACTATCAATCAACTGTCGTCCATCTTTAGCTCACGTAACACATCCTTGCGTGAATGGCACGCACCACTCGAAGCAATATCCACCGTCCGATCATCCCACCTAAGCCTCATCCCTTGGTTCAACCGTCGGATGAAACCCTCGCTACCTGCTTCCCAGTAATCCAAGACGCTAACCACAGATACAGACTCGTACTCCTTATCCTTCCAATGCCCCCCAAACTCATCAAAACGGCATCGTCTTCGGCCCTCCACGACCAAATACTCCACCATGCCGGCAACAAGCCCCGGTGAAGCTCCTGATTCGTCTCCCCGAAGCCATATGCTAACCATAGAACGTTGCAATGCAGATTTCATGGCGTTACTAAAGTCACTTCTTTCCATTAGAGATGAGCTTAATCTGATCACATACTCTCCATGACGCATTGTAATTTACAGAGAACCTCTTGATTCCAGCGCTGCTGTTTCCATAGAAAACGGACGGTTACGTGGTTTACAGGCTTCCGGAAACAATGAGGAACACCCTCGTAGAGAAACCTCTCCACAAAGTAACTCGTATCGAGCAAAATCCGTATCGCGGTATCATCAGATTCGAAGAAAAGGGCAAATCTTTTACCAAAAGGAGAATCCCTAGCATCATTGATGATAGTTATAGAGAAACCTTTTGAAGCCTCACGGTTTGCCCACAAGGAGATTGCCTCGCTGAGAATTACAGAGACAAGCCGAAGAAGAATACCTGAATCCGGTTCCGATGCTGAGCCTTTGGTGGTGGGTTTGACTAGTAAAGGTTGAAGATGAATTTGATCCGCCATTGAAGCCATGGAGAGATGTCTACATAGAGAGAAACGTGTAATGGTTCTGTAATGGTAACTAATTAAGACTTGTAACGAGTCTGTTTTAATGATACAACACAACACTGATCATGTCTTTCACATGGACAGGAGGATATACACGCAAGAGGATGATATATACATTACTATACATTACTGATAAGGAGAAGTTCCAAATAAAGTAGATAACGTAGTAATGTACTAAAAGGGATGTTTTTAGATCGGTTTTTTCGCGTGAAGTAATCCCTAAAAACCGGTTACTTTGTTCCGAGGAAAAACAAGCCTTAATACTGTACATCTGTTTCTTCCATAACCGCGCTAGATCTGTACACTTAGTTTACCTTTGATGGTGGGTTAGAGTGTTCCCAGCTACTGGTTTTAGTGGGGATTTAAGAGGACTCTTCTGCAACGTTCTTGAAGTTAACGTTCTCCCTTGGATTCTTGATACGATCCATTGTGTAAGACCAATCAGGATCAGGCGCGGTTATGTTCAAAATGCTTGAAAAAAGATGATCCTGTATGATAACGGGAATTCAAGAGACTGAGAGAGTTGGTGGACACCAACAATAAGAACATATCAAGAGGCTGAGAGTTCCTTTGAAAAGGCAATTGAAAATTTGAATTCGATAACCTACGTGATCATTGGAGTCTTGACCCTCATCATGGTGGGAGACTTCTGGAAACAATTGCTTTTCTTCCTTCATAGGACTTGGATTCTGCATGTATGAAGCAAGAGCAGATTTGCCTTGGATCTCTGCATATGCCAATGAAGCAACTTTCCCACTGTTGAATTTCTCCCATATTTTAGCATTGAAGGTCTGCAGAAATACACATGTTTAAGCCAAGAGCAGTTTCCAAAAACAGTAGTGAAGAGAAAAGGTATAAACCTGCTGGAAGGGAACAATGTGCAATGGAGAGACCATATTGACGAAAGCGTGCCCCATGTTGCATTTATTCTGTATCCGGGAAAAAGCTAGATCGTCAGTAAGGTCTCAGGTCATACAAGAAACAAGAGCATCATGAGTTCACTCTCTTATAAGACAGTACCTTAAAGTCTATAGGTAAGCACAGAAAGTCATAGTCTCCCTTGTGCTTTTCGTCGATTTCAGCCACCAGCATCTTGTAAGTGTACCTTACAAAAATTACATTTAACGAGTTTACACATTGCCCAAAGATCTTAGATTGAGTAAGATCAATAAAAAGCTTACTTGTTTGGGATGTTTTTAATGATTAATGTAGTCCGGATATCATCTCCACTAGCAATTCTATCCAAGTCAATATGATATCGCCCACCATCTATGAGCTGATTCCGATTGTGAATCTCGAGGTGTGGGATCCTTCCCTGCTCAGCAAATGGTTCATGTCTTACTGATTGTAATATTCTACTCCCACCAAAAGGAACTGTAGGCATTGAGGACATGCCAAAGCCAGTTAAAACTTGTTCACTATGGCTTCCCGGAAGACTAACACCAAGGTTTGCTTTTCCATGAGCATTGATATAGTTTTTGTTGATTCCCATATCACCAAATCCAATGGGTATCTCTGGTGATCCCGGGTAGCAATTTATTTGGGAATTAGAATGACTGCTTGAGGGAGCAGAGCCCACATGATGCTGGTATTTTCCAAGCAATGAACCTTGCCTCTCAGCAAATGGAAAACCACTCATGACAGTGAAAGGACGTTCAGTAGATGATGATGATGACGATGCTCCAATGTAACCAGGATAGTTCATATGCTGAGGAGGGCTTCCCCAGCGATAGTGGTGATCAGATGAAGTCCCGAATCCTGAGGAGTGTGGAGCTATAAACCTCATGGATTTGGAAATTCCTCCTCCTATATGCTCTGGCAATGAATGAGGTTGCCCATAGGCAACGTTGTGCATCAAACCTCTGTTCAGAATAGTTTGGTTTGGATGATTCAATAACCCTTGGTCATTACTAACTGGTGAAAATCCATGAAAGCTAGAGGGATGAGCAGGGAGAATTGAAGCCAATCCCGGCATATTATCTGGCTTAACTGGCCTGACGATTCCTAGACCATGTGGCCTTGGAAAGGCATGCGAAGGAGAACCCTTCACTGGGCTGCCAATTGGCCAGTTACCTGTGAAGTAGATTGAATGAATTCATGACAAGAATTCTAACCAATGGGGAAGAAAAAAATTGATAAAAGAAATGATCAATATGAGATTACCTGGTGGAGAATTAGTAACCTGTGATCCTACTTGATTGAAAAAATTTGTAACTTCGTGTCTGTCCAAATCTTGACTTGCTGATGGGACAGAGCTGCATACATATAGTTTCAGTTCACTGTGTATGTAATGTAATGTTACTCAATTCATTGAAATATACAAAATACAGGCAACTCACAGTCGACGAGCCCCTCCAGGACGGCTAAGTTCGAGCTTTATACATTTTCCACCTATCTCGCTTCTATTCAGTGCTTTCAGGGCTGACTCTGCATCTCTAACATCATAGTACTCAATGAACCTGTGGAATCGCCTGTTTGGGGTTTCTCTAATCTGCATTTACAAGTCTATAGTCAATAAGTGGACACTTTGATACATCAAATACAAACAGAAAGAAGCATATATTAGGCATACAGATAAACCATTACTAGCATATGCATTGAACGTACAAGTTAACCAGACAGACATAAATTACCTCTCTTATTTCACCATAGGCACCGAACAGCTGAAGGAGCTCATTGTTTGATACTGTTGTGTCCACATTAAAAATCACAAGGGTTCCTTGATTCATATCCTTCTCTGATGGATTTTCCTATCATGTGGCAGACAGTAAACTGATAATTTAAAATGCGCTAAAGAAAAACTGAAACTTCAAAATCAAGAATATTTTCTCGTAGTTCATACTTTAGGTATGGAAAAGTGAATGTCCAGTGTCCTTTTCCTTAAGAATGTGTTCTGTAGTGCACGCATTGCGGCATGAGCAGCTCGGATATCATAGTAGGATATCATCACAAAACCCCTGCTTTTGCATGCAGTGTACAAACTTCTGATCTCCCCAAACGGCTGGTGACAAATAGAAATCATGTCAGCAAGAGCAAGCAAGCCTCAATATTAAATGAGTTAAGGCTCATAATAATTTGATGAGAACAAATGGAAGCAAGCAAGTGTGCATTACCTCAAAAAGGGCACTTAGCTCTGAATCCTCGACACTGCTGTTGATATTCCTCACAAATAATGTCCTTGAAGGATGTTCACCGTTTGGATGTTCTACTGAAACTCTGCCAGATGTATTGGGACGTTTACGAGGAACAAATACATTTGCAGCACCGAGATCAGATAACTGCATCCCTGACGCGTCAACAGCATGATTATCTTGGGATTCAACATCCAACTCCATACCCCCTCCGGTGCAAAAAACATCACACTCTTCAAGATCTTCGAGTTCATCAGGCAATCCATTAAAATTAAGCTCATCAATGAGGCCAGGAAGGAGCTCATTTTCATCTTCAGGAAGCAAAATTTCTAAAGAATCTGGTTCAATATCTTCCAAAGAATCCTTCTCTGAGTTTCCGCTGCCAAGTTTGTTCGGATTGGGTGAGCTATCATCAAAGGAGAGCCAGCTATCTGAATCAGTCATATTCGCTGCAAGTTTGTCAAAAAAAGATATTAGAACTGAATTCAAGTAAATCAAGAGTTGAACAGAATCACTAAAAGATGCTCAGAACATACGCTTTTCATGATAAAGTGTGGGCAATGAGCTTGAGAACATGCTGAGATCACTTGCAGAACGATATCCACTTCCTCCATTTAAAGTTTCAGATGATCTACTCAACAAGGATGGCATGTCTAGATTTGACATAGCAATATGTTTCTATATCAGAAAAAGAAGAAAAAAAATGTACAAAAAGGAAAAAAGAAAGTAACTTTTCATACCAGTAGATAGTGATTTCTTGGGTTCTAGCTCCATCTTTTTGGGATCTGAAACTGCAAACAAAACAAGAAACAACTGTTTATACGAAAATTTCTGCAAGTTGGATTCTAATTTTGAATTATAAAGACGAACAGCTACTTCCTAAGCTCATTACTTCTCGATCACATGATATAACAAGTTACATAAACAAATATAAACAGACAGGAACAGAATCGAACCAAAAGTATGACATCTCTCAGCTGGTCAACTCGATGAACTACAGCTTTAAGAGAATCTTATTTAAGAAAAAATTATTTTCGCTACAAAATATCATCAACTGTGCAATAAAATCAAAGCGAACAATCGAAATATCCCAAAAACGAAAGACTAAGGAACTGGTTTAGTCGGTAAAATCATCATCAGTTTTGAGTAAAAACCAAGAACAATCACAATCAAGTGCATGAAGAACCATGTGGCAATCAAACAAATAAGAAGAAAGCGAAATACGAAATATTTCATATGAATAATAACAAAGTTCAAAACCGATTGCAGAAATTTCAGCGAAGAAGAAGTTAGTACCTGCGATGATGGAGGAAACCATGAAAAAGAAGAAGCTTGAGTAGTGGGATCAAACTAAACAAGGAAGAGAATCGGAGAAGAGAAGAGAAAGAGGGAAGAGCTAATGTTTCGTAGAAGAAGAGGAATTTCTTGCTTACACTCTTCCTCCTCCTTCTGTTGCCGGGAAATTACACAACGAGTTTAGCAAAAAAAAAAAAGAAATTTTATTTTATTTTCTCAGGGAGAAGCTGAGTGAGACAAATTGGGTATTTATGAAGTAATTACAATTAAAGTAACTAGTTTTACTTAATTAGAGTATAATTTTTGAAAATCGTTTTATTTTCGTCGTCAGGCCAAAGTGCCCAACCGTTGACATTAACGTAAACCAGCTTTGATGACATTGATACTGTAATTTGTTTTAAGTTTACACTCTGAACAAAAATATCTTGACATCTGATATGTATACACAAATTTTATCCATCAACTATATCAAACTTTATTCAAAGCTTATAACTCATCTATACAAAAAAATATCAGTAGCTGGTTTACAATAAATATAAAAGTAGAAAAAAGTTGAACAAAATTTCCTCCAAAACTGTAAACCAATAAAATTTAAAACAGTATATAAATTAGTAAAATTAATCTTATGCCACATAATGTTTTTAACATATTTAAGTTTTGATCTAGATATCCCAACTTTAACATTAATATATTCAAATTTAGATCTAATATTGGATTCAATATTTCAATATTTTCACTCTTCCTCTATATATAAATCCCACCACCTCTGCCTCTAGATTCCTTCCTTATCCCTCTCCTTTCATTTTCACTCTTTCTTCTTCTTCTTCCTCTTCTCTCTCTATATCCCTTGTGTGTCGGTGATCATATCTCGTATTCCTGCCGACGAAAAGCAATGCTCTTCGCACTCACCTTTCATCAATTGCTCCATTTCTCTTAAGCTGTTGTTATTTCGATTTCGTGGTTTTGGTGATTAAGGGAGCGATAGAGAGAGAGGAGGGTTTCTGTTGAGGTGAATGAGAAATTCGCCTGCGATTCTGTCTCTGTCGGTCAACGATTGCCGGAGCAGAAGCAGCTCGGATTCTAGCCTCGCTATTTGGAGCAGTGGTCGATGGGGCCAATGCGGCTGATCTGATTTCTCTCTTTTCTTCCGATTTGGTTCTCAATTCAGATCGAATCCTGATTGCCCGGAAAATTCAGTTGTCTTGGGTTTTTGTTTTCCAATTGAGTCATGATGCAGCAAGATCATCGTAAGAAGGTGAGGAAACTCTTCTCTATCCCTTTGTAGAAATTATTGGATCCTTTTAGCAATCAGTTGGCTTTTATCTGCTCTGATCATCTCTATCCGATTCTATTCTCGTATCTGTGAAATTAGCTGGCTTTGCGTGAGTTTTGAATTCAAAACCTTCCATCTCTTATCACCAAGGCAGTGGTCTTCTTTGATGAAAAAAGTCTCAAACGTCATACTATTTTTGTGTTCCTATCATGACCTGTGTTATATGTGGCTATGACTGCTTATTTCATTCTGCCAATTGTTACCGGTGTCTCCTAGTTTGTGTCTTGGTTCATTTGTCTTTGTAGCTTCCATGGCATTGTGTCGGTAGATGATTCAGTTTCATTCATCTTATGGCTTTTAATATTGCCGTTCTCATTACTACAATTAGAGAGTTGGTCGATTGAGAAAATTTTGAGTGTAGTTATAACCTTTATTGGGTGATAGTGAAACCTTGTAGCTTTCATATCATACGTCAGACGATTGTTTTTCTTTAATAGCTGACGGCTGAAGCTATGTTTATTCAGTGAGCGGGCCTTGTCAACTAGATTAATATTTCAGCGATGTTTTGTTTACTTTCCTTTGTTCAGCCCTTTTTCACTATGCAACCTTATTAGCTGCTTCAGATGTTATCAAGTGAAGTTTTTGAAGTATTTCAGTAATTGATTTGTTATCCATCCTACTTACTTAAACTACATTTTTTGTGAATAAAATGCCGTAAATTAGAATTTTTTCTGACCTAAAATTGTTATTTGTAACAGAATAATCTGGAGATGGAGTTCTTCTCTGACTATGGCGATGCCAGCAGATTTAGAATTCAAGAAGTAATTGGAAAAGGTAGTTATGGAGTTGTTTGCTCAGCCATAGACACCCTTACGGGTGAAAAAGTGGCAATAAAGAAAATACATGATATTTTTGAGCATATATCTGATGCTGCAAGGATTCTACGCGAGATCAAACTGCTCAGACTCCTAAGGCATCCAGATATAGTTGAAATTAAGCACATTATGCTTCCTCCTTCACGAAGAGAATTTAAAGATATTTATGTTGTGTTTGAGCTCATGGAATCGGATCTTCATCAAGTTATAAAAGCCAATGATGATTTGACGAGAGAGCATTACCAGTTTTTCCTGTATCAGTTATTGCGTGCACTGAAGTACATTCACACAGGTAGTCCATTTATTTTGGTCTCCCTTTATACAGCATATGACTATAGTTTTTCATCTTTGAATCTCTCTTTATGTGTACCTAGCTCTCTCTCCGTACATTAAAATCTTGGACTTACCAACTATAGTGTCTGTGAGATTTGTCATTTAGGACTTTACTTTGTTACTACTATTTAATACATTTATGCACTGGGTTGTATTCATACGGTTTCCTAATGTCTGGCTAAATGTTTGCCTTTTGAAATGCGGGCCTGTCAATATCTCCGAACTTTACCTCGGCTGGAGATTTTAGTTTGTTGTGTTATAATATCTTATGTATCTTGGTTGTTGTAGCTAACGTCTACCACCGAGACCTGAAACCAAAGAACATATTGGCAAATGCAAACTGTAAACTGAAGATTTGTGATTTTGGATTGGCAAGGGTTGCATTCAATGATACTCCCACAACAATCTTCTGGACAGTACGTTGCACAAGATGGCTCTCTATGTGTCCTTTTATTCTTTTAAATTGAATTTGGTCTATAAACTCTTCAAGCTTATTTTCTATTGAATTTACAGGACTATGTTGCTACCAGATGGTACAGAGCTCCAGAGCTTTGTGGATCTTTTTACTCTAAGGTGTTTCATTTGTTCTGTATATAACACCTTTTAATTGGTGTATTATCGTGATATAACTTTTGATGGATTTTGCTTTGTAGTATACACCCGCAATTGACATCTGGAGTATAGGCTGCATTTTTGCGGAGGTATTGATGGGAAAACCACTTTTCCCTGGAAAGAATGTTGTTCATCAGCTGGATCTTATGACTGATCTGCTAGGGACACCTTCCCTGGACACCATCTCCCGGGTACTGATCTTCTTGTTAAACGGAGTTTTTCGAGTTTCTACAAATCTTAAGCAAGGACTCATGATTGAGTACCCGGCTTTTATGATAGGTGAGGAATGAGAAGGCGAGGAGGTACTTAACAAGCATGAGGAAAAAGCCCCCCATTCCGTTTGCTCAGAAATTTCCAAACGCAGATCCTTTGTCTCTGAAGTTACTGGAAAGGCTTCTTGCTTTTGATCCAAAAGACCGGCCAACTGCTGAAGAGGTGCTTTTCAACTTCTATTTTGTTGAATCATCTCAAATCTACAAGTTTCAGTTTCCTGTTTTTTTTCTCTTTGAGAAGAGGTTTATTGTGTGGTCTATTGGATTGACCTGCTAAACTTCTCTTGTCCTTATACTTGCATCAGGCACTTGCCGATCCATATTTCAAGGGATTGGCAAAAGTTGAAAGGGAGCCTTCATGTCAACCCATCACGAAGATGGAATTTGAATTCGAGAGAAGGAAGGTAACTAAAGAGGATATAAGAGAGCTAATTTCTAGGGAGATACTTGAGTACCATCCTCAGCTTCTTAAAGATTACATGAACGGTGCTGATAAAGCCAGTTTTCTCTACCCAAGGTCGTCGTATTTGTCGATTACATTCTTGAGCGAGCATTGCATCACCCCCAATCTCTGACATTGATCTATACTATGCAGTGCTGTTGATCAATTTAGAAGACAGTTTGCGCATCTTGAAGAAAACAGTGGTAAAACCGGTCCTGTGGCGCCTCTAGAAAGGAAGCATGCCTCTCTTCCCAGGTAAATCCTCGTTTTTTTCTGTAATGTCTGTTGTCACTTGATCTAATTTTGGTTATCTCCTCTGTTCTTGACCCGTTATGCAATTGTTTTACTAGTTGTATATATACATTGACATGAGAAGGGTAAAAAAAGGTTGAAAGAAAAAAATTGTGGCTATCTTCTTTCTTGTGTTGTACTCTAATGTTTTTGAGAATCATGTCAACTTCATCTGTTTATATAATTCTTTAGTTGGTAACGTTGTGGAAAGAAAGAATATATCTTTCTGACTCAGTTTTTGTATGCTTTCAGATCAACAGTCATACACTCAACTGCAGTTGCACGAGGACAACCAAAATTTACTAATAACACAAATACATTGAACCCTGAAACTACTCAAAACATCCCTCTTAATCATGCAACATTACAAGCACCTCAAAGAAACCTCTCAGGTACTTTTAATCACTCATCCAGAATCCAACAATCCAACAACAATGTTTCCAAACCGAATTCTATAAACCGTAAAACATCTAACTACATGCAGCCGCCAAACCAAGCACGTTCATGGGCCCGGTCGCGCCTTTCGACAATGGCAGAATCAGCAGAGATGCATACGACCCGATATCGTTCATCAGGAGCACTAATCTCCCCTTTGTACAGCAGTCTGCTGCGACAGTCACCATGGGAAAACAGCAAGAGAGAAGAACAACTAATGAATCTGAGAAGCAGGCAAGACAAATATCTCAGTATAATAGATATGCACCAGATGTAGCCATCAACATAGATAACAACCCGTTTATCATGGCTCGAACCGGAATGAACAAAGCCGAAAATATCAACGACCGGATCATAATCAATACAAATATGTTACAGGCAACCGCGGGAATAGGAGTTGCAGCTGCTGCTGTTCCTGGTGGTTCTGCTCACCGGAAAGTTGGTGCTGTTCGGTATGGTATGTCAAAGATGTACTAGTCTCCTCCTACGAGAGCTTCGATCACACAGAACATCGTCTGTTTCAACTTCTTGTCATAAAAGAAAATTGTCTTTGATACAAAACTATATGAAAAAATGTTTTTTATTAATGTTAATTCATCATATTTGTTTTTTTTTTCTATTTCCGACAGATAAATAAATGGATGTTATATTTTGGCATATATAGAATGGACAGGAAAGGTTCTGATTTTCTCACGTCTAAAAGAACCAACCGCTGGCTACAGGGGATGTATCAATGTAGATGCGCACGATAGTGTTGATGATGGTTTGATGGCACATCCAAACGCATGTGGTTGTGGGAGCCACATGACAGGCACCACTTTGTTCTTCCAATGTCAGTAGAAACAGAAAGCTGCATTGTTATTTGATTAAATCTTTAACCAAACAATTCGTGTATATATTTTTGTATAAACCAGTTGAGCTCGCTTATTTTTCTGCAAATGTCAGGTCCAATTGGTGATAATATATGGCTGTTTACTATTTTAAATTAGAGATACTAAAACAATAGAAAAAAATTCAGTGTATTAAAGACCAAAATATATATATATATATATATATATATATATATACTCTTCCCGTATAAAATTTCATACTGTTAGTTTTTATGTTCTGTTCATACTTTTTTTTTATTTTTATACCGTCAATTTCTTATCACCTCTTATACGGTTCTACCATTATCTCTAAACCTTCACTAAAATCGGTTAGCATGTAATATCCATTCTGATATGGTGTGCTTTCAATCATATATATCAAAATTTGGTCGATCTACAGAGAGAAAATAATAATTTTGAACTGAGAGATTTAGGTTTTTTTCTACTTTCTGATTATAAAATTTCTAATATAATTCTTCTACGGCAAAAGACATAAGTAACAAAATACATCCGCCATGAAAATAATATCACTACAACCAAATGAGGCTAAGAAAGGAGACAAATAACCTTCGAGGTGGGGCCACAGCAACTGTAAGCATTGTCCCAGAGATCACCCATCATGATGGGCCCATTTGTTTGGCCCATATCTCCAGCCTTTAGAGAAATGGGAAGAGAACTAACCTCCCTTTGATTGGTATTTGTAGCTAAACCATTCCCACTAATCCTTCTTCAGTTCTTCTCCTTTCTCAACTCTTTAAAAAGTATATTGTCTTGTCTTAACCAAAAGCTGTTTTATTTTTGTGGCAACAAAAACGGTAGTAAATAATCATCTTAATCCCTTCCTATATATAAATATTTTTTAGTTTTCATCATTAAATAAAATTAAAAACAGAGCAAAAAAGAGATTAACAACTAACAAGTTACAAAAGGACATGGAATTGATTATTCCAAGACGAATGTGAAAGCTGGCTGAAAGCTAAAATTAATTTCAGTGTGATATTTTTGTAACATATTTAATATAAATTCAAATACATAAATACATGGATACTAAAATTGGGTAACTGTCAGTATTGGTAGATGCTGAAATGCGAAAGGCACCCGAATTTTGTAAATCCCAATCCCGAGAAACCAAACCCCTCTTCGTCCCCTCCTTGGAAACATCATCTTCCCACTTCCTCTTTATTTATTTTTCTCTTACATCTTCTTTAAAACATCTGAACAATCCTATTAAAAGACGCCCAAAAAAAAAATTCCTATTACAAACCCTAGAACCAAACGACAAATGTGTATACTGTAACTGTATAGTGTTCTTTATTTTCTTATACCATAAAAGTATACTCCTTCCCGTTCTGTTTCTTTTAACTAGATGTTTTAAGTCCTTCTTTTCAGTTATCTATAATAAAAATTCATATGTTATTTTCTAAATTACCCGCACACTAAAATTTGATACAAAAAAAAACCAAATCTCAAATAGATAAGTAAATTCAATTATAGAGTGAACTTAGATTTAGTATTGCAACTATTTTTAAAAAAGAATGTAATAAAAAAAATTAAGAATCATAACATAACCCTATATTCGAATTGGATAACATTAAACTTGCTTGGCCTTCTACTTGTTTTTGGCCGTTTATTTTTTACAAATATTTTATGGATATTGGATTACATTTTCTTTTGACAAAATAAAAATAAAGTGAAGGACAGATTTAGGAGCTCAATGAGGTGGGTGCCACGTGGCCACCATGCCCAAGAGATATCACGTGGATCTTAGTAGATTAGATCCTCAACTGTACGAACTAGTTCACTATCTCGTAGAGTATCTATTTGATCTCGATCTCATCCATCTCCATATGTACATGGATACATATAGCACATGTATCAATGTATAGGTGTATGTATAGAGAAGGGCACATGGGAATGGGGCTTTGAAGGTGGAGATATTCATGTGAGCGCATATGTGCTCTCTCGTTTCCTTTTCTTTTTTTTTCTCGGCCTTTCTGTGTCCCATTTTCTCTCCCTTGTTCCCACTCACTGCTTCCTTCTTCTTCTTATCTCCACGCGCTACCTCCTCACGCGTCCTGTTTTTTTCTTCTTTCCGTCCGTACTACGAAGTTTGCTACAACTTTAGTATACCACTACCATCACCCAAATGGCATATAAGTCAGATTTGTGAAAGTCTAATTGATATTGTGGAACTTAAAGCTCGTTTTTTTCAATCTTATGTACATAAAAGAAGTTTGTATCTTTAATTTAGTTGAAAGTGAGAATATTGACAATACACCACAATGGATAGCTTACTAAAAGTAAACCGGCCGTAATTAACAACACATATCCTATAAATATATTAATTTATTGTTGTATAACCACTTGATCAAACGTCTAGCTCTTAAAAATCAAAGTGATTAAACCCCCAATCTCGTTTATCAAACAAATAAAAATCCAATGTTAACTCTTTTTTTTTTTGGTCGTCAGTCCAATGTTAATCTAGATGTTAGTTTGAACCAAAAAAAAATGTAGATGTGAGCATGATCCACTTAAGTGAGTGACATATCCACTAAAGTCCAAACTAGTCGACATGGCGCGTGAGAACCACGTCTCTTATTCAAGATCCAAATCTGTAGAACCCAAGTAAGAAAAAAGAAAAAAAAAACTCCACAATTCGAAACACGAGGATAATACAAATAAATAA
Source organism: Cardamine chenopodiifolia (assembly GCA_963922655.1). Lineage (NCBI taxonomy): Eukaryota > Viridiplantae > Streptophyta > Magnoliopsida > Brassicales > Brassicaceae > Cardamine > Cardamine chenopodiifolia. The sequence continues at coordinate 16,924,625 of OZ000478.1, read as the reverse complement.
AAAAGGTACAACTGGACCCAGCTTTGATGGCAATACCTCCCATTATCCATTTTTCATTTCTAAATTTAGAATTTTTATTCGATTTTCAGTTTCACATCGTTTTCTATAGACAAACCAAACCACAATTTGTTCCTAACCGTACATGGTTTTCACCATGTACCAAAAAAAGAATAACAAAACCAAAACAAACCGATATAGTGTTGTCTCTAAACTCACAATAAACCAAAAGTAAAATCAGGTTAAACTAACAAAATTTAACCATCACCGTTTTGTCAACTAAATCCATCATCACTCGTATATAAACACACAGATACATATATGCACATTCCTTACTCCTTCACTATTCTCTCAAACTCATCATTCATAATCATTCCTCTCTCTCCTTCGATGGAAGAAACTCTAGCCACTCCCGACACCACTTGTCGCTCTCTTTCGCCATCATGCTCAGTCGCCGTGAAATCACGCGCCGCCGGTTTCGAGCGCAGAACCAAACGGAGATTGTCAGACACTAACGCACGCGTATGTGAAGACCAAGATGAAGAAGGAGAAGAAGAAGAGATAAAGGAGAAGATTGAGGCGTTGCAGAGGATTATTCCCGGAGGAACGGCGCTTGGCGTGGACGCGCTCTTTGAAGAAACAGCCGGTTACATTATGTCTCTACAATGTCAGATCAAAACCATTAAAGTCCTCACTTCATTTCTCCAACGCTTAGATAAAGAAGATATGAAGTTCGGAGGTTGAAGATGACCACATCAAGATTGTTTATTTTCTTGCGGTTCCAAAAACGTCTACTTTAAAAAAAAAAAAAAATTCTCTTCTTTTTTTATATTCAATATAGGTTGTAGCTTTGATATATGGAGGAAGAGATCTCAGCATTTTTTTCTTCGAAATCTTTTTCCTTTATTAAGATTGTAATCTTTAATTTTTAAGCTCTGATTTAGTTAAGCCGTTTCGTAGTTATGAGAAGTATTGATTGCGAATTAACGAAAAATTAGCATTAATGTAGGGAATGTAGTAATATAACTTACTTAGTTTGATTGGAGGCCATGTAGATATTAAATTGGATCACGAGGTAGCACTTGCATTTGAGAACTGGCATTAATGATATTGAGAACGTTAATGTTACGTGGCCCATATTTTAAATTTAATGTGAGCTTATTTCACATGCTTTATAACTAAGATATCCTACGTCGCTTGATATATATATTTAATTAAGCTTATGATGAACATATTGGATTCGAGTTTCCGTGGTCCAAGAATTGCATTCATGTTTATATTCCTTGTACTGTTGTACATACAGACAATTTTTTTAGTCTTTTTGCACCAAAAAAAAAAGAAGTTGTACATACAAGACAATTTTTTTAGTCATGTAACTAGAGCTATCATTTACGCACACTAGATAAAATCAACCGCTTTCAAAGTTTTTTTTTAAGTAACATGTTTAGTATTTATACAGCTTTCAAAAGTTTAAAACAATAATGTTCACAAAATTAGTTGGATTAGTTTTAGGATTCATTATTACATATTCTCTCACCTACAATACAACTATATATTGATCAACGTGGATCTCTTTATTCCGTACATAGCGGAAAGATATTAATTTCTTACCAACCATATCTATCCAAATTACACTACGAAAAGTATTTGAATTTTTTAATTACGAACTGGAACCAAAAAAATGGGTAGTAATCATCATTTTCAGAAAGTACTGATCTAGCTAGTAAAGTATTCAATGAAGTTCTTATAAATGTAACCATAATTTAAACTTTGAAGAATTAATTAAATCATTGATATATAAGCGAGTTGTAATTTGTAAATCATTAATGTTAACTTCAAAATCCTTTACCAAAAAACTGACATCCTACATGGCTTGCTACAAGACAAACGACTCCATATTATTTGACTTAAAGATCACTTTCCATCGAGAGGTTCTAATGAAGAAATTTTTAAAAAGTTATAATGATGAAGGGTTCTTAAAAAGGGAGAGAGGAGTTCCAAAAATTCTCTCTATTTTAATAATCTCTCTTCAATATTTTACATTTTTGTAGTTTAAGAACCTCTACTTTAGAACCTCAATGGAGGTGGTCTTATATCATGTGCTTAATCTAATTGGGCCTGGACCCATAAAACATTAAAGGTATCCATAGAAAAGTTGTATCCCATAATGGAGTTTCTTTAACAACTTTTCAACAACGTGCGCGGCAATATTTGTCTTCTACCCTCCGATCGATCATGGATCATTTCTCAACCGTCCGATTTTTCGATCCCATTTAACTATAGCCGTTTTTTAAATAATAAATTTACAATATTTCTGTTAACTGAATTAGTTACAAAGAGAAAGATGTTGATAATAGATTTGCTTGCTAGTGCTTCATTACGTAGATCCTAAAGATTGCTCGTAAACTCAAGAAAGTGAAGAACATGAACAACTTACTATTAGAAACCATTTTGTAATAGTTATTAGAACAAAATGTGACATCCCTATGTTCTATGAATGACTCTGGCCTCTGGGTTTTGTGCTTATGCTTTTATTCCTTACTTCCTACTAAGACCCACTCATTGGATATTGATTTTTCCTCGTACTTGAATTTTATGGATCAGCGGCCAGAGAAGCTCGAGGAGTCCGCAGCAATTCCTCCATGAAGTTGGTTACAGCAAGGGTTGCTTAAGGCACAGTAGAGGCATCTGAAAATGTAATGGATAGTGTCAAAGCTACAACTGAATTGTTATTGATAGAGGATACCAATTTGGATTGCAAACCTGGTTTTCATCTCTAGGTCCAGCAGATTCATCTTGATGGGTTTCAGATTCTTGCGTTAAAACTGGTAAGGACCAGTCAAAATAATACCTGGAAAGGCTGAAATCAAGGTCAGAGTTGCTGGATGAATCCTCGGTATCATCATTTGAAGCTGATGATGACTTGATTCCTTCTAGTAATTCTGGTGAATTCAGATTCACTGTGCCTAAATCGGAAATGTCGTTGCTATCAATATCAATCAAGCTGTGGAACACTACATTTGTTTGTTCTGTTTCTACAGGAGTGTTTTCTTGGAACTCAAGTACCATCCCTTCAGACTTGTTCATACATGGGAAGCTGTTTCTCTCGGCGAACTCAGGTATCAAACCACTATTACGTCTGAAAATTTGAAGAACCTTCTCTTCATTTTCCATATCAGATTCATTTAAATCAGAATTTTCTAAGGCGAGCGTGTGGGAGTTAGATGAACTCATGGAGCCTTCTTCTATGGAATCTACTAAATCAACAATTGTACCTTTGATCCTTTCATCTTCCTTATCACTCCTCGTCTCCTCAGTTGAGTTGCCTGCTTCTTCAATGGTCTTCCATTCCTCTTCTTGTATGTGTTCTCCTTCTCTATCTTTCTTTCTACTTCGAGCTGTTGCGGTATGGATAGAGGACTCTGTTCACGGACTCAAGCTATCTAGAAGGTTGCTTCGTATTTCCTTGCAATGTCATGGTTCAAACAACGATTGCAATACCAAACACAGACTAAAACCAGTGAAGGAAGATAAAGAAGAGAAAAAGTAAATCCTATGTTGGAAAAGTAAAAAGCACGCTTTCCCTGAGTAAAATGCTTACAGGCATGGATGTAGATTCTAGGATTGGTCTGGCAGCGAAATCTCAAGTGCAGCAACTTCTCTAAGCTCCTCTTCAAGTTTCTCCATTCTCGTCTCCAGATGCATAATCTAGTACTTGTAGTTAGATTCGGATTCACGATTATGCTAGTAATTTGGATTCAGGTTTTCTTAGATTTGAAGAAGATGAGGAAGCGGCATTGCATTGGAGCTGAAAGAATCTGAAGAAGCATCTATATTCGTGCAAGAAGTGCTCCAGGAGTTGACACACATTAAAGAGAGCTACACTCACTGTTTCGCGAGTTTTTATCGAATTCAAGAGATGGAGCAGTACGTTACGGCTAATACTACCCTAAAACTGGAAATGATGTAAAGTTCTGACCGCCACAGACCGTGAGTCCCACGCCCTTTTTTGGCATGTGGATCTCATTTTTGTTTCACGGTCAATGCGATATCCCGGAAAATTTTAAAAAATTTGTTATTATTTCTATAAATCACTGCATGATCTTTTCTCGTGCTTTGTTCTCACTCACACAGTACCAACAACCACTTCCTGATAAATCATCCTTCGTACTATTTCAGCCTAAACATGCTAACTCTATACTTTTCTCTAGACAAGTGACGAAAAAGATAAGTACACTTTAATGATATAGGTAGTAAAATCAAATCTCTTAAGCGTTTCGCATGCACCACTATATACCAGAAATCGGGATGTTACAAGAGCACAACGTCTTTATTGTGCACCATGACCAGTACCCTCGATGATGTGAGTCCACTTGACTCCACACTCATCTAGATTTGACTCTGATACCAAATGTAACGCTTCGACCACCACCGTTCATGAGCCTCCATGTCTTTTCTCAGTTTATGGGCCCCACCATAGTTTTGTATATTTTGTATACAAAACATAATAAGATATTTAAATGAATGGTATATAAAAACTGGTAAAGCTAATTATTATTACCATTTGTTTACATTTTATTTAGATTTATATTTAAGGTTTTGATCGTTTATTATAAATAGTCTTCCATGCTTATTGTATTAGAAAGTTGTTATTGATATTGATATTGTTTGATAAATCTGAGAATTATATCTTTTGTAAAAGAGGTTTTGCGAAAGAACTGATAAAAACATTTTCAAACTCTAATCATCTAGTATTATGCGGAATTAGTTGATGTCTAGCTCTATTTCTATCTTAGAAGCTTATGCTTAATCAAAATCGCTTCTCTTTAGTTTCTCAATCAAAGACTTGATTATGAATATCATGTTGATTGGTAGCAGCATCTATATTTTCGATGACGAAAGTCCTTTGGTGAAAAAGAAACCATGAGATCTACACAAAGATCGATGGTGATACCATCTATGACATCTATGAACATGATGTCATGATTATTGATTTTGTTTTCATAGAGAATGTTTTCGAGAATTTGATTCATGTGAAATTCGTGTAAAATCTGGTTTTTTCAGATCCGTGCAAAATTTGATATTTGTACAAGATCCAATTTATGTAAAATTTGTAAAGAACGATAACCGTGCAAAATTTTGACCAGATACGAATCGTGTCAAAATCGAGATGAATTAGAAAGAAAATATGAACATGAATCTTCGAATAGCTCATTTGGTGAAAATTTTATTGAAAATTCGAAGACGAATCTTTTTACCCGGCGAAACTAATACAACGTAAATTTGAATAAACATGAATTATATGTATTTTATTTATATTATTTATTTTAGTAGTTATACTATTTCATAAGAATTATTTAAGTTTTAATAGTTTTTGATCTTTGGGTTTTATTATAAATAGTATTCTTAGGCTCGTATTATAATTATCATTAGTTATTGATTTGATTAATAAAACTAAAACCTACCACGATGTTACAATTATTTCTCTTTCATTTATGATAATTTTAATCTCTCATCAAAAGTTTCATCTCCTCCTATTTCTTATTTTTTGTGGGTCCTCTTCTCCCTCTACATCTCCATGTGCTACACTAATGAGTAATGGCCTCGCTGTATGTATTATTTACCACTCTTATTGTTACCCAAACCTAAATGTCACTTGAATGCAAAGAATATATTTAGGTGAAAAGTAATTCAAATAGTAATAAATAAAACCCCATAATTTATGCTAATTGAAAACTTGAAAAAAAAAATGATCTATAAGACTATAACCAATGATTTTTATCCAATCCGGATTTTGCTGTCCATAAAACAAAGTCGAGAAGAGAGAAGTGACCTTAATCGTAATAAATGCAGCTTGACTTCTCTTTTAACGTCAAGTAACTACTAATTTAATATCTCCTTTAGCTATCTTAGACAAGCCCAAAACAAAATGGTCTACGTTGGTCTACCTAGATTCTTGATTTAAGTCTTGACCATTTGCTTCTTATGTCACAAAGTCCTAAGAGTGGAAACTTCCTTGGATTAATTAGCTCTCACATGATATCAGATCTAGCTTGCATTTTAGACACAAGTCCATGCAATTAACATAAGCAACGTAGTGAATCATTGATTGAAACGTGAATAGTCATACGCAGGGGCGGGTCTAACGTTATAGGGGGTGCTGCATATGCCCCACAATCTTTCTTCTTTAGCTCATGTAATTTGTATGAAAATCATCAAAATAAATTCAATTATATAAAATTTTGCCCTATGTAAAAATGAGTTCCAGATCCGCAGTGGTCATACGGATTGAGAGACGAATCATTGCATATGGAAGGCAGCTTCTCATACGCGTAGATGCCATTGCATGCTAAGATTAATTTAACTCTTTATTTTTTAATATTTTTTTCAGAATTTCAAGTATTATTGCAATCACTATGGGTATTAAATGGTATAGTGTAAATGCACCTGCAACACATCAACTAACCACACACTCCTCCACCTGTTTGTATTAACTTCTGAAAGTTTTTTAAAACCCTTTACTTCCCTCTTTTTATAAACCTTAGTTTCCGGTTTAATTCTACCACCAAGGACCACACACCACCATTTGCAAAAACCTCTCTCTGAATCTATCACTGAGTTTTCAGAAATGAGAGGGATGAATAGTTTTATCATTTGGGCTCTCTTTGCTGCTTTAATCTCACAGCAGCTCTTTGCTTCTGTTGCTTCCATAAGGTTTGAGGATGCCAAAACATACTACTCTCCTCCTGACCCAAGTGCTGGAACTCCTCCCTCTGGTAAGGAAAAAAACATACAACACATGTAACTTGTTTTTATTCCTTTGATGTAATAAGAATCTTGGTCTTGACTCTTTGTTTTTGTTTAACCTGCAGTCTCACATGGAACTCCTCCATCACACACGCCTCCTTCTAACTGTGGAAGTCCACCTTACGACCCTACTCCTTCAACTCCATCACACACTCCATCTCACACTCCAACTCCATCACACACTCCATCTCACACTCCAACTCCATCACACACTCCATCTCACACTCCAACTCCATCACACACTCCATCACACACCCCTCCTTGTAACTGTGGAACTCCTCCTTCTCACGATCCTTCCACGCCTTCACACCCTTCAACGCCTTCACACCCTACAACGCCTTCACACCCTCCTTCTGGGGGATATTACTCATCTCCTCCACCAAGTACTCCAGTCGTAGTGACTCCACCAACACCCATTGACCCAGGCACACCCATCATTGGAGGAAGCCCACCAACTCCTATTATTGACCCTGGCACTCCTGGAACTCCTTTCGTTCCTGCTCCATTCCCACCAATCACTGGAACATGCGAGTAAGTGACAGATACTCTCTCTAACTCATACATTATAAAACAGACAATGAATACACACTTTCTGAGTTTTGTTTATCTCTGTGCAGTTACTGGAGAAACCACCCTACATTGATATGGGGTTTACTTGGCTGGTGGGGCACTGTTGGAGGAGCTTTTGGTACAGTCAGTATTCCCAGTACCATTCCAGGGTTTGATCCTCACATGAACCTGCTTCAGGCACTTTCCAACACCCGCACCGATCCCATTGGAGCTCTCTACCGTGAAGGCACGGCGTCTTGGTTAAACTCTATGGTTAACACTAAGTTCCCTTTCACAACTCCTCAAGTCAGAGACCACTTTGTTGCAGGACTTTCCTCAAACAAGGCAGCCAAAAAGCAGGCTCGTACCTTCAAGCTTGCTAATGAAGGTCGCCTAAAGCCCAGAGTCTGAAAGGAACAGAGTTTCATTTCTCAGTTAATGTTTGTTGGTTTATATTAAAAGCAATCTTAATTAATTATCCTATGATGTGTGTGCTCAGTAGTGTTTTAAGTGTCCTATAGCTTCTAGTAATATTTATGATGGATACTCCTTTATATTTAATGTTATTGTTTTCAAATTTTCCGGATCTTAAATAAGATTTAAGATTGATATGCCTACAAACCAATACAACGTCATAACTGCTACATTAAATAGTTCATGAGCATTTTTAAAATCAGGCCTGAGTAATGTGTGTGTCACCAACGGGAAACAACTGGATGAAATCACAGAAAAGACAAGGCAATAGAAAGAGAGAAGGAGCAAACATTTAGATAAGCATTAAAGAAGGGGACAGTACATATTAGAAGTGTAGTTTTACTGTAATAAACTCTGTGGAGTAAAGATTGCAAGATGGTCGACATGCATTCATGTTTTCAAACCCCAAGTCCAAGTTCTACCCACCAATGACTATTATCTTTAATGACTCTCTAGTCTCCATTAATGTCAGAAATTGCATTAATGATATTTAAGTTAGTGTCATGTTTGTAGAGAGACAGCATCTTTGGAGGTTGAGGAACATCTCTATCCCAATTTATCTTTTTACCCAAGGCTCTTCTTTTTATTGCTCTATGATCTTATATGACTGATGGTAACTTATTAATAAGCTCAACACAATCCATATTAAAAACTGATAATAATGGTCTCTGTATTTCTAAGCATAGAAAAATAGCTTATCAAGGAAGCACACATGTAAACAATAAATAAGAGATTGAAATCATGTTCCATGGAATTTTAGCATTGACCAGCATTGTAAAAGAGATGGCACCACTCTTCCCTTCAACATAACCAGTGTGTTAGTGGTAAATTCTTTGCTAGTTAACTTTTTGTCTCTTGATATGAATATGTAAGACTTAGCTCCTTTTCAACAGAAGTAATCAAACTTTGATGCAATGAATTTGGTTTAGCCATCAAGAGCTTTTTTATTTCAAAAGTGATCAAACTTTGAAGTAACTTGAACAAGTTAACAGATATAGCCAGACCTTACCCGCAAACCAAATTAAGAAATCTTAATATCTTTGAGACTCTGACAATGTATCAAACAAGATGATAAAAGACATTCCTGAAACAATCTGGTGCTATACTTTCACCTTATCAAAATTCCACATTCAGCATATAATGCAGTAAACATCTTTATTCAACACATATCTGCAAACCAAATCAACGTAATGTAATATAGCTAAAGCATCCTGTTGTTACAAAAACGAATTTCGGAGTTGTTTTGGATATGCTGCTTGTAAATTAGATTGAATCTTAATGCTGCTGTTTCATATAAATAAATATATAGAATTGCTTCATATAAAAGGAGTAAAATTGTGATGTTTCCTAGTCATGATCAATATATGAACAGAGGATGAATATTTCTTTAGATTATGATAACACTAAACAAGATTTGCTATAGTTATAACTCTGCAAAAAAAAATTCTAGGATTAAATCTTTTTGTCCCCTTGCTAAATTGGATGCATTGATTGATTCTTAGGCTTAATTTGTTCAGGAGCATGTGGGAATTGTCGGAAGAGAGCTCACTAAGTGGTTTCTTGTCGTTTTGAATTGAAAGTGTTCTGCTTTCACCTAATCAAATCCTGGATTAAGGAGGCTAAACATATTTTTGGGAAACAATCTCCACAGATTAAGACAGATGCCAGAACACATGTAGCAACAAACAACATTTAGCTATGAGAGTTTTCACTCATTTAACTGATAAGACATGTAACTTATTTGGTTGTTCTGTTGCAGTAAAAGTTAGGTCCTTTTTAAAGTGTTTTTGTTGCTTTGTAACACGAGAGCTTTTGGTTTACTATATATATCATGGTGCTGAGAAGTTCATGAATGTATTAACTCTTGCTTAAAGGCAGGGAAAAGCTGACAATGGAATTGAGGAAGTGAGCCCTCGTTGGAGTCATTAGGAGATGGTGGGTCTCTTAGCTCCATTTCCTTTTATTTTTTTTCTGTTATTTCTGTATCAATCACATACCTTTGCTATATATCCCCACTAAGAGACCTTCTAAGTCTCTTTGCACTATCATTGTCTTATGGACTGCATTTGTGGCAGCCTAGAGCTTCTACCACCAGCTTTTATCGCTGTTAAAGATCTTACTCATCTTCTTGTCCCTTTATGACATGTCCATGGACTAACATCCTGATTCATTGAAGTAATTTGGCAAGACTCTCAAATTCACAACCGTTTTGCATTCAGTAGCCCTGCTAAGCCTTGTCTGGAGATTAGTAACCCTGAGGTATGATCTCCGATCTCTGTGGTGTAAATTCCTACATTAGTTTCATTAAAAAGTGGAGAGTCCTAAGTTGATTAGAGGAAAAAAGACTGTCCTCTTCTCAGGAGTTTAGAATTTTGAAAGAATCTTAATTAGATGTAACTTGGAATCGATCTGTGCGTATGCAGCTTTTGCATCTCAATAGTGTTGTAGCAATTACATATGTTTTCAAGTCACATCAACACATTTTGATTTGAATATGCAACACTAATTGGCAATCTAGGAAGTAATCAGAAAATTTTAATGACTTAGATCCTCTTTTATTTTTTCTTGTCTTAGATTTATTAGTCTTAGCCTTAACAATTAGCTGCAACGTTCACATACATGATAAATAATCAAAATATATGTGAATTAGGTCCCTCTCAAATCGTTACCATCTGCAATTTTAAGTTTTTAATGGTAAGCGTAACATGAATATATATATATATATATATGCATGAGATCGATCTCAGGCGATAAAAGAAGTTTATGTTAGACATAATTAAACAAGTTGGAGAGGTGGTTGGTCTTGGATGGAGGAATTCTGATTTGGCTCAAGAAGTTTAACCGGAATATAATTCCGGTTATAGTGCTCTGACTGATGAGAAGAAGACACACCAGACTCGTAAACCGTTCCTTGATGTATCACACTCGATTCCTGCTGTTGTAGTCCTGCCCTCTCAGTTATCTGCAGAAATATACACAATGTCCACATCTAAAGATTGCAGATAGAACAAAAGAAATCAAAAATGCTGAAAGGTTGTATAAAACCTTGGATCGGAGATACATGTTATCGTTTTGCAGCTCGATTTCCTACAAAGAAAACAACAACAAAAAAAAAAAACGATGATTGGAATGAGAAACTGCTGCTAATAAAGTAGGAGGTAAGTTTCTTGAGGAAGAAGATAGGTTTTACTTTTACCCTCTTTTGCATGTATTCTATCTCTGCAACTAACATCTCGTGCTGGAGAAAAAAGCCAAATGAAACGGGCAAGGAAAAAACAGTTTGAGTCGGGAAAAAATATATTTAAGCATAAGGAGATTGATGGATATATTATAGTAACTATACCTTCTTGGAGCGGACGCGACTGATTCCTTTCTCAAGCCTACTTTCGAGGTTCTTGAGTTCCTTGAAGTTCAAGGAACCAAGAGATTCACCAAGAATGTGTCTGTTCAGATTTTGAATGTCCCGAATCTGTCTCCGGAGCTTTGATGACTCTTGCTGATAGTACTTCATCAATTGTGACCCATGGATTTGATACAAGAAGTTAAGGTAAAGTTAGAAAATGAAATTGGAATTTCGTAAAGAATAGGAGATTAAGTAAATGTAAATTAATCAGAGAAAATAAGGTGAATTAATTAATGAAACTGACCTGAGTATTAGCTTCGGTGATCGAAGGAGGGTTAACGGCGTCAGAGCAAGCTTTTTTGTACCTTTCTATTGTTCCTCTCACACTTTTTCAACACAAACGAAAATATTTAAACTTTAATCATAAATCTACAACATCCACTCAAAGGAGAATAGTTAAGTTTAAACTTAAATCATATCCGTCAAATAAAATATTTATGCAACCGGTGGAAATCTATTGTCAAACTTAAAGCGCTGAAGTAAAATAAGAGCCCAAATTTATTTTTTCCACAGAATTTTATATTATATGGTTTTTTTACAGAAAAAAAGAGCCCAAAATTTTTATCAACAGAAACAAGAAGAAATAAAAATGAGGTTGTATTAGTTTTAAGAAATAGATTTTCATATTTGTTATCTGGGTATATGAAACAGTATATATACAATAGGTAAACTATATTAGGCGGGAGGTTTTGAAAAAGAAAAGTTTTGTCCGGCCAAAACCTTTACTTAAATTCGATCAATCAAAGTAGATCATATGGACCAGTACCATATGATTTTGTTTGCCCTTCTTTTGTGGGATATATTGTGTTGTTATTGCCTATATCTATTAAAGGTGACATCCTCAGAAAGTTTTTATTATATATAATCAAAAGTTAGAGAACACCCTCATTTAATCAGAAAAAAACTGTATCCAAAGCTAGAAGCAAATACATATTTCCAAGTACAGCCTATATTTGGTGATCGATTTGACCAAAAGTTGTATCCAGTCTCAGGCAAATGTATTTTTACCAAGAACGTGAAATTTGTAAATCCTTTGCAAAATAGAAAAAGTAGAGGTATCTGTGGTGTAGGTTAATAATTAGGCTTTCATATTCATTTAAGTTACACATTGTGTTGTATGTTGGAAGGTTGAGAAATGTCAAAAAGTAAGACACTAAAGCATGAAGAAATAAGAAATAAGAAATAGATATTTGCTACACATTTGAGAATGAAAACATTCTAATGCATTCCTCTTTTGTTAATCAAATTAGGTGGGTGTTGACTTTTTAGTCATCTTCACATACACAGTTATTAAATATAAATTTCTTTAGTCGTTGTGAAATTCACACTGTAACTACACATTTTCTTGTTTTATCTTAGATCCATGAGATGACAAAAATGATAGATTATAGTTATACACCACATAATATAGTGTTACTTATAACCAAAAAAATATATATTTATAAATCTATTATCGATAACTAAAAAGCAGACAAAAAATCAAAATGTTGAAATGAACATGAGCTGTAAATAGCTGGAAACTTGTAGCGAAATGGAAATGACAAGTCCCCAACTTGAAGTGGGGAAAATATTAATCAAAAGTCAAAATTTTCTGTTTAACTGTTTTTTTTCTTGATTGATGGATGATTAATTATAGTGACTCAACAACTAGACTTGTCTCCAAAAAATTTCTTGATTTAACGGACCGATTGACCAAAAGATTAGAGAAGTGTCAGAAGACAAACACCTACTAGTCTCCCCCTAGTAAATCATTTTTGAAGGAATCTACATAGCTTTTATATAGCCATATAAAAATTATTATATTTTGGCTAGAACCCTACTTTTTAATCTTTGATAGAAACCTAATGATTAATCTGCAGAAATAAAACTTGATGGGTCATCAAATTGATCGAAGTGTCTTGTAGAAACTGACATATACATAGATTCATATAAATACTGTTTTAAGAATTTGCAAACAAAAAAAAAAAGTGACTGCAGCAAGGTATGGGATGCAAACTAGTGATCAGAGAAGACCTCACAGCTTTTTTACAAAGAAAGAGAAGAGCTTAAAGATGATCAAAATTCCCCCCAAAACAAAAATAGCTAGCTAGGGTTCCAAGTTTTAACAAACCCTAATTTTGGTACACAGACATATAAATCAACAGAGAATTGAGGCAGACAGAAACTTGGGAAAAGAACTACTAAGAGAGAAACCATAAAGATTGAAAAATCCACTTAAAAAGTCGAAACTTTATCCTATAAAAAATTCAAGAAAATCAAGATCTAATAGATGTACCTGTTGTTGGCGTATTCGTAGAGACGGCCTCGAGTGGAGAAGATGACAAGAGCTACTTCAGCATCACACAGGACTGAGAGCTCATAAGCTTTCTTGAGCAAACCATTGCGTCGTTTGCAGAAAGTGACTTGACGGTTCGTAGTGTTCTGTATCCTCTTTATCTCAATCTTCCCTCTCCCTATCTTCTTGCTGCTCTCTGCTACCTCATTACTTGCACCACCCTCCATTTATACTAACCCTAAAGTACAGATGAACAAAACACAATTAAACACTAATTACACAAGAGAAAGAGAGATCAAATCTGCACTCAAATGAAACTACTATAGCTAGTATTCAAGTTCTGAGATTTAATAGAGAAAGGAAGATCCTTTGATTAAGAGAAATGGGTTTTTAGGGATTAAATGAAAAACCCTAAATTTGGTAGCTCCATTTACGGATTGAATGAAGAAAAAAGGAAAGAATTACTTTTATTACAAAACATGGAAATCATCAACAAACAATACCTGGATTTGCAAGATTATGATTAGAAAGAAAAGAAGGAGAAGTGAGAAGGGAAGATGAAATCTGATGAGAGATTTAAGGTGTTCGTCCCTAAATATACTATTCTTATTATCTCAGTACCACTTAACTGCTGCTCCTGCTTTATATTTTTGTTTTGATTTCTGTTTTGGTTTACGAATTCTTTTTAGAGGAATATTTCTTTGAGAGTATTTTAAAACCCACTTGCAGAAAACAGAAGGTTTGGTAGTTTTTTTCTAATTGAAATGTTATAGAAAAAAAAGAAAGAAATAAAACGGACCATTAGTCGAACGTTTTGCCAAAATATCTCATACATCTAATTCTTTAATTAATTCTCTATGTATACATATAGATTGAAATTTGAAATTGATGGGAATTAAGTGGTAGAAATTATCAAAATGGAAAAAAAAAGAAGAAGAAAAGAGTTGGGTTTAGATTGGGTGGGGAAATAGAGCATTGAAGGAGGACCATCCAATGTTTCTTTCATGCCTAGGGAAAAAAAGAGAGGTATGGGCTCTGTTTCTCATCAGTATCACCTTTTGGAAATTTTCCTATTTTGGTATTCCCTTTTTTTCTCCTTTCCTTTTTATTGCCATACTCCTATATATGTCGTTACCTGGCATTTTTTTTTTTGTTTTTTTCAATACGTATTTATTCCAATATTTTTTTTGTTTGAGATGTTACAAACCCAATATTTAACTTATAATGTTATTCTAAGAACTTTGCGAGTTTGCGTGGTCAAGTCATTCCTCCTGAACTATGAATGATGTTATAACTTATCATGAAATTTCAGGTTTATATATATTTACCAATTACAAATTGTAGACGAAAACGCAAAATATAAAAGAAAAAATAATTGTTTGTGTTAAAAGAAAGGCTTGATAAAAATGGCAATCTGGTTTCGTCTTTCCAAATTCTTATGTTCGAGTCATATTCGTGGACAATAGGTTACTCCAACGGCATCTTGAATAATAAGGATTAATTACATCATATACGTAATTTAGGCAAGAAACCACATCATATATGCGACATATAATTAGAGTTAGAGAAGATGAAACTAATCAAGTAAATGAAAGCGGAGAGCCCACGGGGAATGACTAATCATAGGTCCAGTCATTATCCATAAACCCTTTCTCAGATTTGCATTAATTAATTGTAGTTATGAAAGCTAACTCTTGTTGAGTTTTGCCCATACCCCATCATTTTCCTTGTACTTAAATTCTATTCAATTTTTGTCATAAGCAACAACAACATCTACATACACGTTCATATTCACATTCATGTCGAATAAAAGCTTCAAATTGTGCAGAATCATTTCAAGAAGGAACTTGAGAGTTGGTAGGGCTTTGATTGACTTTCGTGGTATATTTTTTTTAATATGCTTTTGAAATCTGTTGTGGAGAGATAGCGTGAAATAATATAGTTATATATATTGGGTCATTGGGTGTACTATTACTAGCTCGATGACAAAAAATCTTTTATCAAATAGAATACAAATGAAAAAGTAATCTGTGTAAGAAAGATAAATTATATAAAGATTACTTTTACTAGCTTAGTGACAACACAAATTAAATCTTTATCAAATAAAACGATCATTTACGAACTTTCAATTAATGAGAATGCATATATATGGGTAAGAAAGAGAGATTATATAAATATTCCAAATTAAAGGACAGGTGATTTACCCGAAATAAAACAAAGTCGCAGACCAAAGGTCATAATCAAATTGTGTAATACGTCCAATCTCATTAATTTATATAAGTTCTTGATGACCAACTCTTGTGACAGAAGAAAAGAATCTTGTTTTTAACAAAAACATATTCCAAATCTAATTCATATGGAGACATACGAAACCCATGAACTTTGGATTTCCCTTCATCTAAATTTTCCCACAATTACTATGAAATTGGTTCATGAAACGTATCAACGGGTTGGAGATTCTTGACATGACTTGTTACCTTAACTCACATAAAAGATTCTTGCTAAAGAAATTCAAGCTTTTGTGTATATATCCAACGCCGTAGTGCTAAAGACGTTTGTTCAGAGAGCTAAACAAGAAACTTTCTGCTGAAAGAAGAAACTGAGTAAAAACTAAAAAAATGGGTGTCTTTATTGTGATTGCAAAACGTTTTGATGCTCTAATTGGGTCAGGTTTGATTTTAGCTCTTGTCTCCAACCAAAAAACAATCGAGACTTGTCAAAATTTTAACATGATCTTTTTCTTTTTCTTGGTGCATGCAGGCCTGGATTTATGCTTCTCTATCCTCTGTACGTGAAATCAAAATTTTAAACTTTTGATAATGGGTTATAATATAAATGAAAATTAATGAAGTAACTGGATGAATGATTAGGTATGCATCAGTCCGAGCCATAGAGAGTCCAACGATGTTAGATGATCAACAATGGCTTACATATTGGATCATTTACTCCTTAATAACAATATTCGAGCTATTCGTTTGGAGAGTCCTTGCCTGGTAATAATAATAATACTTCCACCTATACAGAAAAAATATGTCTTGAAGACTCAAAAAAGATCGTGTTATCATTTTGCAGGCTACCATTTTGGCCATACTTAAAGCTCTTGTTCTTTACGTTTGTGGTAGGTGTTACCAATGTTCAGTGGTGCAGCTTACATTTACTCTACTTTTGTAAGAAAATACGTTAAAATTGGGATGAATGTTGGAGGAGGAGCGATTTATACAGATGAACAGAGAAGTATTTTACAGATGATGAGTCTTGAAGCGAGAAATTCGGTTCAAGATTATGTTGACCGGTTTGGATGGGATGCTGTTGAAAAAGCAATCAAAGCGGTATAGAATTCTTGATGTTGATTTCTTATACTATAGAATTGAATATACATAAATATTTTGGATTATAACTTAATAATTTGTGCTCAAATGTAGGCTGAAAGAGAAACAATAAAGCATTGAGATGGAATATTAAGAATCAAGAAACATTCCTCTTTGGGGTGCTGATTTCAAAAGTTTTTGTATATGTATGTGCATATATTGTATAGAGCAAAACTTCAATGAAAAAAGAGAGATTAACGGTGACAAATTTGTGTTCTTCTTTATGAGAAAAGATACTAATGGGTAAGCCATCAATTTGGACCCAAAAAAAAACAAAATCGTATTCATTTTGGATGGCTCTCATTTTGATTAAACAAACATCAGGAGCCAATTCGAACTAAATGAGAATACAACACTCTTCCATTAACTAAAAAGAAAACTCTTCCATTAACTGAAAAGAAAGTCAAGACTCCTTTCCCTTAAACCAAAACAATCGAGAAGGATACCATCAAATCTCTATAAAGTAATACTCGATGATTTAATAAATGTTATAATATAATAAATTTATCTAATCATGGATACTATAAAAACTCTATAAAATAATATTCGATGATTTAATAAATACTATAATATAATAAAGTTATCCAATTTTAATAAACTAAGTTAAAATAAGTAAAATTCGATAAAATATTAAAACAATAATTTTAGAAACTTTTATGTAAATATATAGTCATAATAATATCATAAATTAATAACTTTATGAATAAATTAACACAAACATGGCTAAGATAAGTATATGATATTGCATTATATTTAAAATTTTCTTATATTTTTCTTATTATACTATACATTTAGCGGTGTTATGTTTTCGAATTATAAAGAAAAATTGGAAATATTTTCAAACGCTATAACTATTTTTTTAAGTTAATCGATTATATATTCTTTTTTAGTTTTATAGTCAAACGTTATAACGTATAGATAATAACGAGAGATCATTTTCATTTTGTTACTATAAGAAACTATAATATCTATTTTACTAACATTAACAAACTCAATTTGTTACTGTTTCTTTTTTCTAAATATGATTTTTCTAAAATAAAATTTCAACATTAATAGTTTTGTTCATCTAGCTTAAAATAACTCTTTTTACCATTTGTTGGAAAAAACCCTTCAAATAACTATTTGGTTTAAAAGAAAAAACCCAACTCTAAGATAAACCATTAACTCTAAGATTTACTTTTTTTACCAGCACAGCTGTTACCTATCTAGGTAAAACAATAATCACATCTTTACCAGTTTGTTAAAAAAATAGATAATAACTCTTAACCGGTCTTTTTACTCTCGAGTCACTCAGTGATCCGTGATTATTAAGCCCGAAGGCCTCTATGGCCAACACACACGAAGAAATGTATATAGTGATTTTCTTTTTCCATTACATTAAAACGAAATGATACCGATACTATATTTTTGAGATTCTACATCTCTTCGTCCTTTTTCATTTTTACTGGTAAAACAGTTAATAATTTCCAAAAACCCCTCTTTCCATAGATTCAAGCTTATACACTATTTTGACCAATCTAGGGTTTCTGGTCACTTAAGAAGCTTCTCTTAAACCTGTCTCACTCCTCAGCCTCTTCCTCTTCCTCTTCCGTAAGACTGAGCCTTTTTCAGGTATCAATCTCTCTTCCCGACAAACAAGTCCTAGACGCTGCCTTCCTTGTGTTGTTGTCCTGTTTTGCTTTTCTCTTATCTCGATTTTAACAGATCTTTCACTGGATTTGTCTGTAAATTATCCTTTTTACGATCGTGATTCTGATTATGCGTCCAATTCGTTGTTGTGCTATAATGAAAAACGATGCAGGATATGAAAAGTCACAACCTTTTTTGTTTCTTATCTATTAGCTTAGGCAATTTACTTTCATCTGTTATGTTTTGTGCTCTTATCTGGATTTAGTTTTCCTATGCGTTTTGCAACTTAGCTGATTTGTACGAATGGTTTTCTGTGAATGAGCTGCATGACTGAAGTCAGTGGCAGTATTATGAAAAATCTGGACTTTATTTAGGTTGAGTATGATTTGAATCTTTGAAGCTCTTAAACTAGCTCCCTGTTAAGTAGAACTTATTGGTTGAGTAAATGCTCATGGAATTGGACAGCTAATTATGATTATTCCTCTTCTGCGTCATGCAAATTGTTTGGGCCTGACGAGTTAAAACTTTAACTTTCCATCTTTTCTGTCAATCAGTTCTGGCTTCACTGGATAAGACGAAGAAATTGAGTAAGAGATAAATTCATTCTGAAAACATGGAGACTAAGAATGAGAATTCTGATGTTTCACGGGCTGAGGAAATGAAATATCAAGCTAACAAAGCTTTTAAAGGTGTGTATTTTTATATATATCGTTAACAGAATCAGTGCGATTTTAACTCTTTTAATGGGGAACTCTTTTTTTTTTTTTAGTTAAGAATAGCTTGCTAAGTTTTGTTTGTTGCTTACAGGCCACAAATACTCCCATGCTATTGAGCTATACACACAAGCAATTGAACTTAACAGCAATAACGCTATGTATTGGGCAAACCGTGCATTTGCTCACACAAAACTTGAGGAATATGGCAGTGCAATACAGGATGCATCAAAGGCCATTGAAATTGATTCAAAATACTCTAAGGTATCAGTCTGTGACATTGTATTGCTTGTTCTTCTTCTCACGCATATTCAGCCTTATTCACTGATTATCTTCTGAATCGCAGGGCTATTACAGGCGCGGTGCTGCGTATCTTGCCATGGGAAAATTTAAGGATGCCTTGAAGGATTTCCAACAGGTTATTGTTTATAGCACTAGCATTGTGCCATTCAATTTCTTGTTTCTTTCCTCTGTGATTTGGTAGCTGTCTATCTGATAGTTCTTGTCCTATTAATTTTAAACTTTTTAAGTGAGGAGTCAGCTCATGTTTGAGAAATGCCAAAATACTAAAGATGAAATGTTGTAGGCGTGTAGCTTGAACTCACACAAAAGGTCATAACTTGATTGTTGTGATCTGATCAAGTGATAAGATCCTGGAAACTTAATATTTATCTTTGGAAATCCAGTTTGGTTCTGGCTCGTCTTTATCTATTTAGAGAGATTAGAGTGTACCGTATTGTTGACATGGTTTGCTATTTATATGTTAGGTAAAAAGGCTTTCTCCTAATGACCCTGATGCCACAAGAAAGCTAAGAGAATGTGAGAAAGCAGTGATGAAACTCAAATTTGAAGAAGCAATCTCTGTACCAGTATCTGAAAGGCGCTCAGTTGCTGAGTCCATTGACTTCCACACAATAGGTATCATTCATCTATTTGCTTATTTTCCTGTTGTCTTTCTTGCAGTTTCTGTCACCCCTGGTTCTTTCTTCTCTTGTTATGCTATGCCTTTGATTCAGTAGTTGACAAATGGTTGAGTGTAGCTTTAGACTAGTAATCATTCTTCTACCTATTGTCACATAATAGGGAGCAAACCCAGATCATCGTTCATGCCCACCAAAACGGCTTTAGCTGCAGTTGTTGCAGCAGTAATGGTGGTGGCGGTCCGAGGATTTGCCACAACTGAGATACTCATGGTGTTGGTTTCGGTGGTATTTGGGACATTTTGGTGGGGTAGCTTCAGTGGTAGTAGTGTCTTTTCTCTGGTTAAATCCTCGTCCTAGGACCCATGTGGATCCTTTTCATGCATAGTTCGCCTGGATATGTTTCCTTTCTTTGAGTCTCAGTTGAGAATTGAAAAGTTCAATGATATTGATGTTAAACCATCTCAACTGGAGTAGAACATTTCATAGATTTACAAACTTCTCATTTTCTGAAAGTGTCCATGGCTTGTAGTTTTTAACATTCTTTGAAATTGATGTTCATTGCTATAAAGTTTTTAACTCTTTATCAATCTACTGATTTTTTTCTTTTCAATATCATTGTAGAGGTTGAGCCACAATATTCTGGTGCTAAAATTGAGGGAGAGGAAGTTACCTTGGATTTTGTGAAAAATATGATGGAAGATTTCAAGAACCAAAAGACATTGCATAAACGGTGTGTATTTTTTTGGTGGTGTTAAACTTAATTAACACAGTGATCATCTGTTCACGCTTTGCTGACATAATATTTGTAGGTATGCATATCAAATCGTCTTACAGACAAGGCAAATCTTGCTAGCATTGCCTTCTCTTGTTGATATTAGTGTACCTAATGGCAAGCATTTCACGGTCTGCGGTGATGTTCATGGTCAGGTACGCTTTAGTTTCATCTACTCTCCCAGCATAACTTATTTTTTCTCTCAAATAAATCTGAGAGGGTCCACAATCTTCTGTTCTCTTGTTTATATATGTAGAATTCGCAATAAACATAAACTATGCACATACTAACAACCCGTTCTCGAGCTATATCTATGTAATTGAGTTTTATTGTTGTTCTCTACTTCCTTCTCATATCTTGATTTGTTAGCAAGGGCTGTAGTGTATTGTATTGGGTGTGCCTTTGACATGTTATTTTATTTTTGCAGTTCTATGATCTCCTAAATATATTTGAGCTTAATGGTCTCCCTTCTGAAGAGAATCCCTACCTTTTCAATGGCGATTTTGTGGACAGAGGCTCATTCTCTGTTGAGATCATCCTCACATTGTTTGCTTTCAAGTGCATGTGCCCATCATGTAAGTTCTTTTACGTGCTTTGAACCCTTGCTGTAATAGTTCTTTGATGCTCAAGTTTTTAAACGCTTTTGCTATCACCTACGAGGATTAAAATGATCTAGGGTTAAAAATTTCCTCTGCTTACCCATATTTCTACTTGCAAACTTTCAGCCATATATCTTGCTAGAGGAAATCATGAAAGCAAGAGCATGAACAAAATATACGGTTTTGAGGGTGAGGTTCGGTCCAAGTTGAGTGAGAAATTTGTGGATCTCTTTGCTGAAGTTTTCTGTTACCTACCGTTGGCTCATGTTATAAATGGGAAGGTATTCGTGGTACATGGAGGTCTCTTCAGTGTCGACGGCGTGAAACTCTCAGACATCAGAGCCATTGACCGATTCTGTGAGCCTCCTGAGGAAGGTATGTTTCATCATATACTTCTTCTGTAAGATTGCTTCTTCTATAATTGCGTTTCTGTTTGATCGTCTAATCTTGCTAATGGTTTGTTCAGGACTGATGTGTGAACTGTTGTGGAGTGATCCTCAACCTCTCCCTGGAAGAGGCCCAAGCAAGCGAGGAGTTGGTCTATCATTTGGTGGAGATGTAACAAAGAAATTTTTGCAAGACAACAATCTAGGTTAGTTTACTGTCTTGTTATTATCCGGATTTGGTCTCTGGCGCCAATCTATTCTTGAGATGGCTATTAACTTGAAATTTTATGAATGTCACAGATTTGTTGGTCCGATCACATGAAGTAAAAGATGAAGGTTATGAGGTTGAGCATGACGGTAAACTCATTACTGTCTTCTCTGCGCCAAATTACTGTGATCAGGTGCTCAAAGAACTCCTGTCTTCTATTTTGAAACATCCCCAAATTACTTGATTCTTTACTTAACACGAAATGGTATTGTTGTAGATGGGTAATAAGGGAGCCTTCATTCGTTTTGAAGCTCCAGATATGAAGCCAAACATTGTAACATTCTCAGCAGTGGTAAGTGTAGTATACCTCTTGCAACATTGTTCTTGTGAATGTTTCACAGAAACTCTTCTGATTTTCTGATAATTGTGATTTCTTTCACAGCCTCACCCAGATGTGAAGCCAATGGCATATGCAAACAATTTTCTCAGGATGTTCAACTAACTAGCAAAAAGCTTCTTCTACTCAAATGCTCAAGACCAGAAGTGTTTCAGAAACATAATGATATAAGGTTTTTTTTTTCTAATCTTCTGCAGTTTTTCATGTTGTTCCAGAAAAGGGAGCCCATGATAATTTAAGGTACAGCATCCGGATTTGATCGGTTTTTTTCTTCTTTTTTTTTTGATAAAGATATTCCCCTCTTCCTTTAAGCTTATCCAGTAACTTTTGTCCCTTTTGTCTTATGTTGTAAGAGGCGTATTGGATCTTTCTTAATTTTAGATGGAAATCTTGTGAATTACACAACAAAAGAGTTGTGTACTTGAATGGTTTCTTGAATCAAAAATCTAAGGGTGATTTTCTCAATCTTCTTGTCTGCTTCTTAGACCTTAGATTCTTTATGAAATAGAGTTTTAATTCAAATATACAGACAAAGACAGCAAACAAAGACAGTGGCCAACAGTGTATAGCTCTTGCAACATTGAATCTCATGTAGATTCAGTTTTTTTTCCCTCTTATTTGAGTTTGTAGAATTGGTGAGCTGTTTAGATACAGTCTTAAGGAGAAAACTATAAATAATATTGGGGATTCCCCTCTCTACATGTGCTGTTTCAGATCAATACTATTAATCATGTGGGTGTATTAATCCTGACCTTAATCTCTCTAATGGCCTCCATGAGATCGAAAATAGGTTCTTTCCGTGCTTCAGCTCTGGTGTAAGCAAAGTTGGCAACGTTGGCAAAGGAAGTGAAGAAGTATCTTCTTCAACAGCATTAGCTCTTAAAAACCTTCTTCTAGCTCTATTCTCTGCTTCAATCCTCTTCCTCTCTCTCTCCATCTCCTCCGGAGTTCGCTCACCTTCCTCCTCACCGGTGACATGATCCTCTGGAAGCGGAGCCACACGCTGAGCATAAGAAACCGGATTGATCGAAGCAGCGTCTTTCACATATCGGATTTCTTCACGAGTTCAGCTCGATCGACCTTCATGGCTTTCCGATTCCGGAGGCTGATGATTCTCCGCCGATTCAACATTGATGGATTCAGGTTTCGGTTTGGCGGCTTACGACATTGGCTCGATTGTTACAGGCTTTTTACGAGATTCATTTAAATCAGGAAAAAGATTCGAATGTGATGGTGAAGAGGAAGAGAAGAGTCTAGGGATTTGTTGAAGTGGAGATGGAAATGGTTTTGTTAGACTTTGGCGGCGAGCTTGAGAAAGTAGAAGCTTTCATAGCTGCCATTGTTCTCACTTCTTCTTCAGACTGAGGTTTTTCATGCAGCCACGAAACAAAAGGAGAGCCAGGATCATAGGCTTACTCAACCCTTCGGGAGAATAGTAATAGAGCAAATAGTAATAGAGTACTTCTAGACCCTCTTCAAATCCTCGAGATCGAGAGACCCAACTCCGGCAATCCAGGATATGCCGAGAATTGTGACCCCTGAGATGAATGCATCTTTAACCCGAGAGATTACCGGAGAATAAGTAAAACGTGCACTCTTTTCTCTGAATCCATGTAAAGCCCCAGGACCGGATGGTCTGTCTGCCATCTTTTTCCAACATTTTTGGAATAACACGGGCCCGGACCTCATTAAGATGGTGGATTCCTTCTTTAAGATTGGGATCATGGATGGGAAATTAAATGAGACCAATATCTGTCTGATACCTAAAGGAGCTAGACCTAAGAAAATGTCAGAATTTAGACCTATTAGCTTATGTAACGTAAGCTACAAGGTGATATCAAAGATTCTGAGCCTACGGCTCAAGAAATTCCTCCCAGAGATAATATCTGAGACGCAATCTGCATTTGTGGCAGGGAGACTGATCACAAATAATATTCTGATAGCTCAGAAAAACTTCCACGCCCTCAGATCCAACACGGTTAACCGCAAAAAGTTTTTGGCTATGAAAACGGATATGAGTAAAGCGTACGACAGAGTGGAGTGGAACTTCCTTCGAGCTGTAATGATAAAAATGGGTTTCGAACTTAAATGGGTGGAATTGATCATGAATGCTTAACTACGGTATCATACCAAGTACTGATCAATGGTACCCCTAAAGGCCGCATAAGACCATCACGTGGGATTTATCAAGGAGACCCTATTTCTCCGTACCTTTTCATCTTATGTACGGAAGCACTGATAGCACAATTTCGAAGGGCGGAAAGTGAAGGAAAAATCCAGGGTATCCGCATTTCAAGTGCAAGCCCTCGGGTTTCACACCTTCTCTTTGCGGATGACAGCTTATTTTTTTGTAAAGCAAATGCCCAGCAGAGTAAGAAGGTTATTGATATCATCCGCTCCTATGGCGAGGCTTCAGGACAAGAAATAAACCTCTCCAAATCATCTATCCTGTTTGGATCAGAGGTCCAAAACCTAGTGAGACAAGAGATTAAAAGCATAGTGGGGATCTCAAAAGAAGGAGGGATGGGAACCTATCTGGGACTGCCAGAAAAAGTCCACGGATCCAAATCTCAAGTCTTTGCATTAGTGAAAGAACGACTACAGAGTAGAGTGAACACCGAGACTTCTAAATTCCTCTCCAAAGGAGGTAAATAGGTGCTAATTAAATCCCAGGTGCAAGCCCTTCCGACATACTTGATGTCGTGTTTCTTAATACCAAAAACTATTTGTTTAAAGTTGAACAGCGCCATTGCGAATTTCTGGTGGAGCAACAAGACGACTAGCAGGGGTATCCACTGGATGACATGGGAAAAACTATGCGAGTCACTAGCAGAGGGAGGAATAGGTTTCAGATCATTAGCTGACTTTAACTTAGCTCTCCTGGCGAAGCAACTATGGAGGCTAGTACGGTTCTCCACTTCTCTACTCGCTCAAGTCCTGAAGGGAAGATATTACAGGTATTGCAGGCCCATGGATATATCCATATCAAATCGCCCATCGTATGGATGGCGAAGCATGATGGCAGCCAAACCCCTTCTGATTCATGGGCTGAGAAGGACGATTGGCTCAGGATTTGGAACTAAGATTTGGACTGACCCTTGGATCCCTGATAATCCACCTCGGCCTCCGACGGGCTTGATTGAAGATCAAGATCTGAGAAGTTGTGTTAATATATTGATTGATTTCAACACAAAAAAAATGGAAGATGGAGCGTCTCCGGGAACTATTCACACTGGAAGATATTACCATGATCCTAGGGATGAGATTAAGCCGACAATCAACAAGTGATGGTTATAGCTGGTCTTTAACAAAGTCCGGCAACTATACCGTGAAGTCGGGATATTGGGCTACAAGAGGTCTCTCTCGTCCGGCATGCGACCCTCCTATTCAGGGACCGAGTGTCACGACACTCAAGGCGCAAGCATGGAAACTAAAAACTACACGGAAATTAAAGCATTTCGTGTGGCAGTACATTGCAGGTTGCTTGGCTTCATGTCAACGACTATTTTACCGCCATATTGGGAATGATAAGAGTTGTCCACGATGTGGTGCAGAGGAAGAAACGATTAATCATCTTATATTTGTTTGTCCTCCGGCGAGACAAGTCTGGGAACTGTTAGACATTCCCTCGGCACCAGCTGTATTTCCCTCGCAATCCTTATTTTATAATATGGATTTCCTTTACTGGAGAGGGAAAGACTACGGAGCAAATGAGGAGACATTAAGTAAATTTCCGTGGGTTATGTGGTATATTTGGAAGGCGAGAAATTGGAAATTTTTTGAAAATATTGACGAACACCCGCAAGACACTTTAGATATCGTCATTCGAGAGGAAAAGGCATGGAGGAGAGTGAATTTAGTAGAGTCCCCACACGAGGACGTAGTCGTACAGGGGCAAGAGACGGCGCTACCCAATGATTTTTTTCTTTGCTTTACTGATGGCTCCTGGCACGCTTCGGATAGCAGGAGCGACCAAGGCTAGATAGTCACCAAGAACGAGGATATCTTACATGTTGGGCTGAAAGGAGTTAGGAGATGTCTTTCTCCGCTGCACACAGAGTTGGAAGCCCTGGTGTGGGCTATGAAGTGCATGGCAAACATCCCTCTTAGAGATGTGCTATTCATTACGGATTGCTCAGACCTTATCGCCATGATGACAAACCCCGAGGATTGGCCTTCATTTGCAACAGAACTGAGGGAATTCTTCCTAGTTAGAAATGATTTTAGCTCATTGAGGTGAGAATTTTCGTGCGGATCATCTTGCGAAATGTGCAAGAGCGCGTGGTTTTTGCTTTTCCCATGTAAGCACATCAGAACCTTCCTGGGTCTCTTTTGTGCGAAAGTCTGTAAACCGCTGATGCAGAACAAAAAAAAAAAAAAAAAAAGAGGATTTTTGATTTACAAATTAAAGCTTTTTATATAAATATTACTTAACTTGAGGGGCCAAAGATAGAAATAATTTGGGGATGAAAAATGCGCTTATTTAAAATGGAACTATAGTTTTGTAAATTAAGAGTCGATCGTATTCATGGGCTTTTCTTTCTAATACATAGCTTTGCAAGCAAACAACAGATATTAAAAATGGCTGAACTGTCCCAACAATAACTCGAACATATCGTCAGGAGTTAGAAGAGTCGTTCCTCCAATAACCAGGTTAATGTCCGGTCTTCCGCTCTCTGACACAGCTTCTTGAGCTTCCAAAACCTTGATAATGGAGAGAATACAGAGAGTCATTACAAAAAAAGGCGTAAAACGGGTGAATGCGAATTTTGTGGCGAAGAAACTCACCTCTCGACCATTGATTCCTCCAATGACAAAGACAAGCATGACACTCTGGTCTGCAAGGCTTGGTTTTGCCTGCAATAATATTTCCAAACATCAATGTAAATCTTGTGAAGTAAAGGGGGGGGGGGGGGAGAGAGAGAAAGGACTAACTAACCTGACCAAGACCAAACCTTCCAAATCCGCTTTTGATAAACCTTCCGACAGTAGAAGAATGGTATTCTAAACCGGGTATCTCTTGTTTGCTCAACACTTTTGATATAAGCCTGTAGAGTAGCCCTTTGTTTCCAGAAGGATCACCGGGAAAATTGCTCTCTGAAGCCAATGAGCCTTCTCTCAATGGTATATTCTTTGTTCTTAGACTCGATAACTTGTGAAGAAACCTAAATAAGCTGTCTACTCTATCACGCAAATCAAGTTTCAGCTGCATATCGTCATATGACTCGCCAGCTTTACTATTGTCAACTTCTTCTTCTTCTTCATCATCCTCACCCCATTTTCCCCATGGATCATCATCAAGAGCATCAATGTCTAATTGATCATCAGAAGGGATTTCTTTGGTTTCCTTGGACTTGAGGCGATTCAATCTGCCCTCAAGCTCTTCTGTCAGCCCATTAAGAAACTTGAGATTTCCTGCGGATGGGTTCTCAAGAACAGCATCGACAATGGCTTCTTTTAGAAAATGCTCTTCTTGCCAAGAGAAAGGCCCACCTGAGCCAGATGTAGGAAAATTCTCGCCAGCAAGAATGTAACCAACAATTGTAAGGAGCAGTGCGTCACGGAAAGATAGCAGCCCTCGTGATGAGGACGAATCTGGTTTCTCATTCTTCTTCGCCTGAAGTTCGGCCACAGCGCTTTTGTTGATCAGGTCACTAATTTGAGCAGCCAAACCCTGACTCGTATCACCAGCACTTACATTTAACATCATCTCTGCACTGCTAAAAGCATCCCATTTGGCACTTTGAGATTCATCAAGAGCAGAGGCTGTAGCTGCCGCTAACTGAATAATCCCTTTGTTTTTCAACAAAGATGACTGGCTTTGGGACAATGCTTTGATCATGGCCTGGAGCTCTGGTTTTGTAGCATAACCAGGACGAGCTCTCACATTAACAGAGATATTTTCGCGTCGCAGAGCCTCTTGAAGCCATTTCTTCACTAGTACACTTCCATCCTTTGTTCTCCTATCAATCATGGCCTCTAAGTAAGGCGTTCCTCTAAAACATTCAGTGGCGACAAGAGATCCATTTAGTAGTTCAGTCCAGTTGGAAGTAGATTTCTTGTCAGATTCACTAAGCAAACCTACATTTTTTGGATCAGAAGTGTATGAATCCCAGCCACGTAAAAAAGCTTCGACTCCTTCAGGAAGACCAGAATCCCGAATCTTGCTAGGTTCTTCATTTAACAGTTCCCCAAGTGGCACTTGAACATCAAGAGAAGGACGATTGATGCTTGGAACTCCTTGTTTAAGCTGTGCTTGTGAAGAAAACCTTTCTGCCCGAGGCAAAGATGAGAAGATACGATCGAAAAGTGAATCCCCATGACAACAGGGAGTGATAAGATCAAGTGTACGGTCAACAAGTAACAAGCCAGCAGATCGCTTACGACGCCCTACATCATAAAGACTTGACATGTCTGTCAGAATCTTCCCAACATTCTTTGATAGATCACCAAGTGAAAATATTTCCAACTTCAACTCCATCTACAATTTTTTTAAAGCAAAGACATGGTCACAAACTTCAGAAAAGGAATAGAAAATTTGACAAACACGCGGAACAGATATCGTGTAGTGTTGTAGCTCACATACTTCGTGTACATCATGAATAAGTGCAAAACGATTTATGCACTGTTAATTTACCTTAAGAGCCAGCTGATAAAGAAAATGTGCGGTAAGAGTTGCACCAGGAGGAACATCATCAGTATCAGAGATAGATCCAGTACTTATGGGAGGCAACCCAAAACTAAGAGAATCCTCATGTTGACGGGACAAGGACGCTTCTGCGACTGATCCTTGGGAAGGTAAGACAAACGCTCGAGGAGTTAAAGGATAAATGATCAAGGGGAAGTGGTGCACCGTAACTCCCAACCCTTCTGCACCACCTGATGATATATCTACATTTTCACTTATAATAGGCTCCATCGTAAGGGATTCAAATGCAGAAGAAAACTTAGAAACCCCTTTGCGTTTAGATATTTTGTCGCTTTTCTTGGTATGTTCATTGTAATCCTGAACAAGTAAGGTTTCATACTCTCGATATGCATCTGGACCTAGAGGTGAATCAGGGCTGGCTGAGTGAGATCCCTATACGTTAAACAATTAAAAGTTAATATGGTAATTAGATAAAAAAAAATATTCAGTGATACAAGAAAAACAGACACATGTTCTGAAGAGTCTTATAGGATGAAAAATATTTTGAAGAAAAGGCATAGAGAACCAGAACTTCTCAATCAACATAGGGTATACATTACTGTCACTTTGCATACGATCATATAACAATCACTAGTGATAATAGGTCGGATTTAAAGATTAGTAAGCTCGATAAGTCAAATAGCTTAGCACTGTTCTAGAGAATAATTTAAAAGATGCCAATAATATGTCCCTTCTCCTCTCTTCAACCCCCAAAAAAAAAAGAGAAAACATAAAAGAATGAGACCAAGGATAGTGTTTATGATGAGCACCTCTGAAATAGACGTGAATACTGAGCAGCGGTGCACACCTTCATGGGTGCTTAGACACCGTAGCATATATCGATGAGCATCATTGAGAAGCCGAGATGTCATAATCACAATTCTCTTTGCACAATCAAACTTTGAATTCCAATCAGCAACCTAGAGCAAAAGGCATCAAAAAATTCTCATAATATTTTCAACACTAAACGTTGATTCCATCTTCCTTAACCAGCATTTTGCACCCCCAAAATTACACTGTAATGAGCTTACCGCATCTAGGGGAGTCATATTTTCAAGGCTGCAGACAGCTCGAGCACCGAGTTCCAAGAACAAGGGGAAGGCTCCGGCAAATTGAAAACTTTCTGTGCATCCAGCATCAATATACACAATGGCATTTTTTACATCCTCTTCTATCTGCAAAACAAACATTTGACAGTTTGAGATTTCCATATACTCTCATCAACAAAGATTATTATGATAAGGTACTTAACATTTCTCAAGAAACAAACACTAATGAATAAAGGTGCAGCAGATCAAAACGGAAATCACGATAAGACAAAAAAAAAAGAAGAAGATAATTTCGATTCTTACTTCGCGGATCGAATTGAGACAAGATATTGCGACATCGATCATAGCCATAGCTCTCAGCTACGTTAATCGTTAATTCCAGTACCAGAAATGGATACAATTGTCGAGATAGACTGGAACCACCAACTAGAAGCAAAATAGTAAGAGATCTGTTGCCCCAATCAAACTTATGCCCAAACCACCGGAGAAACACCGATTTCGCTTCGCCGGCAAATTTCACCGACGAGAGTATCGCAGCTTAGCTTAAGATCGTTTGTATGAATCGTATCATTTTGTTGGGCTTTTACCTCTTTGTGGGCTCTATGTCATCTCTGATTGAGAATGGGCTTCTCTACCTCTACCAAATTTCTCACACAAATTAAAAAAATATGTAAATTTTTTATTATTTATTAATACAATAAATAAAGTTTTTAAATCTAGTTAACAAGTTGAAATAATAAGTACAAAACTGATATTTTATTTAAAAATTTGCATTCAAAACATAAAATAACATTCTTTGTGAAATAAAAGTTAAGTTTTAAAATAACACACTTTCATAAACAGATGGAATATAATAAAAATTTATATTGATATGAATTTAATAATTAAAACAATTATAATTTAGTTTGGTACTTAATTTAATAATTAAGATATAATACGAAACTAATATCAATGCCACTACTTAATAATGATAAAAAAAGCAATGAGAGATTGTAAACTTAATATTTCAAACAAAATATCTAATAAATAAATCATGAAAAGGGAAGTAACAAAAATAATTAGAAGAAAAAATAATAAAGAATAACACATATTAATAATATTTTAAATTAATTAATTAAATAAGCACATTGGTTTATCGGTTTGACCAAACCGAACTATTCATATTAAAAATATACAATCAGATGGTTTAGATGTACACATTGGTTTGATTTGAATCGGGTTGAGTTCGGTTTGGTTAAAATGTCCACCTCTACTACTTGATTTTTCTTCCTTAGAGCATTTTATTGCTCATTGTCCTCAATGCATTATATTACTATTTCATCTTCAGTCCGTACTATTTGCTTCTTTCTCACTGCGAGCAGTTTCTACTTTATGAGCTTCAAACAATGAAGTTGCAGCCTATCCATAAACACAGTTTCCATAGTCGTATATTTTCATAATGAAAATGATGGAATTGCTGATTCTATCCATTTTGAATAATTTACTATTTGAGATAATTAAGTGTTTGGGAAAACATCTTAATCTAAGGACATATATTCATAACATATTTTCATATAGTTATTATATCAGTAAAGAAACTATATGAACATATTTTCATACCTTTTAGAAATCCAAGATGTAAACTAATTTTTTATCAAAATAAAATGTAAAAATAATACCTAAATAGATAGAAATTGAACCAAGTACAAACTTTGTACTTACAATATATATACCAATTAGCTAAATTTCAATCAATAAAAGGTTAATTTACATTACCAAACTCTTATAAAAAAAGAATTTAGATACACAAAAATAAAAAAAAATTATACAATTTAGCTAAATTTTCTTTTTTTTTCTTTGATAGTTTTGACGAGTTTTCACCAGCTTAAGAAGTGGTAACTTTTTCAAAAATTGTTACACTTGATTCAGTTTTCTTGAGTTAACAAGTACATCAATAAAACATTATGGAATGTAAAAATGAGATACAAACGATATCTTTCACTAAGTGACAGAAAGAAAAAGCGCTTTAAATATACATTTATACCATACTATTTTTTAAAAAGTGAAAATGATGTCAAAGTATAATGAAAATGAGAATACAGATCAGTGATATAGCCCAATCAATAATTTAATATTTAGAAGATATCATATATTGTGGTTTTGGTTTCGGAAGATTATGAGTTTCGGCTCATAAATTTTTAATATTCAAAATAAAAATAAAAAGATAAACAAAAATTAGAAGATATATAGCAAACCAAGTATGATGTCCTAATCACATTTCAAAATCAAAAGGTGAAAGTTAAACCTATGTGTATTATATTACGTGCCAAACATGAATA
The DNA here is from genome assembly GCA_963922655.1 of Cardamine chenopodiifolia. Taxonomy (NCBI): domain Eukaryota; kingdom Viridiplantae; phylum Streptophyta; class Magnoliopsida; order Brassicales; family Brassicaceae; genus Cardamine; species Cardamine chenopodiifolia. Next base: position 16,892,070 of record OZ000478.1, on the reverse strand, counting down.
TTTCTCAAAATAATAATATATCAACTTTGAAAAACAACTGGATTTAAGTTTAATCCTTTGCGTTGACACTAGCGTATTCTACGGCATATATAATACAAGATCAGTTCCAATGTTCATGATCCAAATAAATTAAAAGTGGCTCTCACGATTATAAAAGCAAATCTCAAAATGCTTTAATTTACTCATGCAAGAAATCAAATCATCATCATCATGGTCGAGCCAACATGGGAAGAACTTCGTCCTCAGCTCCATACCTCGTTTCGTTCCTTTACGCTACTGCTCGTGTCAGCGACCAGGAAGTCTTCTTCCTCAGCTCCATGTCTCGTGAGACCGTGAGACTAATTGGATAGGTTACATCCCGGTCACTTCTTATGAACGGACGGCTGAGATTGGAAGAAGAGAGATCTATGTTGTGGATCGTGGGCCGACGAGGAATTACGAGTGGATTAATGTGATGGGTGCGAAGTTGATTTCGGTGAAGGAACTGTTGATGGACGGTGGAGATGGTCCTGAGGTTGTGCTTGGATGGTTCACTATTTATACGACGGCAAATCCGAACTCACCTTTCACGAAGATGAGTGCACGTTCGCAGCTTCTCACCAAGGTAATGAAAATTAAATTAAATTGACGTCAAAAAAAAAGAAAAAATAAATTAAATTGATATATATATATATATATACAGTTTACACACTACAGATTGATTAGCGTTTCTATACAATAATTTATTGAAAGTATAAAATGAAAAACTGAACTTATGTTTTTTTTTTGATAAAAGTTTTAAATTGAACTTATGTTCGTTCTTCTTAGATTAAGTAAATTCGATTTATTTTGTTTGATTTGACTAAAAACTAACTTGGTACGATAGATAAAAGAATTGCTAGAGATATACAAGGACGAGAAGCCTAGCATAGAGTTCACGCGCGGGACACAGCCTAGGTGCTGTAGAGTATTTATGTTATGTATGTAATTAAGGAATTAATTGTAATTAGGTTAGCACTAGAGTCTCCCTTGTATTCCTATATATTGTACACTTCTCTCTAATAATATTCATTTAGCCACTCAATCTATATGGTATCAGAGCTAACTATACTTAGGAAAGAAAAAAAAACCTAAATCTTTTCTTCTTTCTCCTACGCTTCAACCGCCGCTTTCATGGCTCAAACCAACCCTACCGTAGTCATTGACGCTACTGAAGCCACCAACAACACTGTCTTCAATGTCACCGTGACTAACGTCACCAAACTTTCACCTACAAACTATCTTATGTGGAGTCTTCAGGTTCATGCACTCCTAGATGGGTATGACCTCGCTGGATTTCTCGATGGATCCACTCCTGCTCCCGCTGCTACTGTCACCGTTGGTGATGCTGTTACCGTTAATCTGGCGTTTACACTTAGGGAACGTCAAGACAAACTTCTTTACAGTGGTCTCATCAGCGCAATCACCACTCCGATCCAGCCGCTTGTGTCTCGAGCCACCACTGCGTATGAGATTTGGAGTACGCTTGCCTCTATGTACGACTAATCCAAGTCGTGGACACATCAAGCAATTGAAAACACAACTCAAGCAGTGGACTAAAGGTAACAAAACTGTTGATGAGGATCTTCAGGGGCTTACTACTCGAATGTACCAACTTGCGATTCTCGGAAAAGCAATGGATCATGAGGATCAAATTGATCTGATTCTTGAAGGTCTTCCATACGAGTATAAGCAGACTGTTGATCAAGTGGAAGGTCGTGATGCCCCACCTTCAATCACGGAAGTTCATGAGCGTCTTCTTAATCAAGAAGCAAAGTTACTATCAACAATCGCGACTCTCGGAAGCATCATGGGAAGAGCTCTTAATCTCTCAAAGAATTGGGACACCTCTCTTAGACCCATTAGACCAATCACTTCGCCAACTCATTCTCCGTTGTGGTGACTTTTGTCAAGCCACTTATGATGCTTTCGTCAACGACCAAAACTCCAAGTACTGTGGAGCCAACCGCTACGGCAAATCTTCCTTCTTCGGCAAGGTCATGCTCGAATCCGCTTCTGACTATGAGGTTGCAAGCTTTCTCTACGCCACAGCTCGTGTTTCTCTCCCTGAAGGTTTGCTTCTCCGCTCACAATCACGAGGTTCTTGTGATCGTGAGTCTAACTGGTTTAGTTACATTGCTGTCACGTCTGATGAACGGACAAAGGCTTTAGGACGTCGTGAGATCTATGTAGTGTTGAGAGGAGTGGATCAATGTTTTGGGGCTAGGCCTACTTCAGCTGATCCGTTGCTGCACGGACCGGATCAGGACGGTTCTGGTGTAGTTGAAGGTACTACTTTTGATAGTGACAGTGAAGACGAAGAAGGGTGTAAGGTGATGCTCAGCTCGTAGTTTAAGGGTGTAAGGTGATGCTCAGGTGGCTCACAATCTATACCGATTGATTCTATTCCTTCCGGATCTTACGCGACCTCTCAGTTCAGGTTTCTTTGAGCTTTTCATTCAATTTCGTTTTTGATTTGTGGCTGTAGTTTTAGCTCTTTGCTGGCTATTTGAGAAAACTAATCTCCGATTTGAGTTCGAATTTTGTATTGAATCAGATTACATGTCTTCCTGTGTGAGATTCTACGGAAAATGGATGATAAATGCTAAAAGTATTGCTGATGATATTGTTGAATTCGATTATATCTAAGTTTCAAAACCGAAATGGTGAACATTTTGATATATTGAATTGTATATGTTGAGCTTCTGAGGTGTCTCTGCGATTAGGTTCCCAAGTTAAGAGTAATTATGATGGTTCTGTGATTCAATGCTTATGTTTGGTTTGAACTCATGCTCATCTTGGTCGCCGTTCCTGCTAAAAGCTAATTTTTTATTGAGAATTTTATGTTTTTAGGAATGTGTTGAAAATCTTTCATTTGTTTTATGGATTTGTGTATGCTTTTTCTTTGCTTTGTTTCAGGCAAAAATGGCTTGTATGTTGTAGAAGAAGGAAATGGTTATCTGTCATGAAGTTTTAGTATCATAAGTTGTGTTTAGCTGAGCATCATTGACAGGTTCTGAGGTGGCACATAGCTGAGTTAGCCTGAGATTTTTTGGAATTGGATTTAGATCATGCCTTACTTTTCTCAGAGGCTTTACAATACTTGCAAGGCGTCCTTCTCTTCAGACTGGCCAATATCAGACGAGGCTCTGGAGAAGGTTCGCACTGTGTTGGGTATGATTATATGCACATTGTTAAATCTCTTTCCAGAGGTTTCCTTTTCCGTTTTTTCAGTTTCTTGCATCTGTTATTTGTCTGATCATTGTTATCCTTTCGACCACTTGTGAGAATGACTTTTTTATGAATTGTATGGCCCACAACATGTGAAATAGTTTATCTGATCATTCTGCAATTGCCTTATATGATTGTATTAGTTAAGGTGTTGGTGACAGTAATCTTATACATCACTCTAAGTCTTAAATGCAGTGGTCCCCTGCTGTGCTCTTTACAGCCTAATTTTGTAATTTATGTTTCAGAGAAAATCAAGCCATCTGATGTTGGAATCGAGCACGAAGCTCAATTGGCACGGAGCAGGTCTGGTCCTCTCAGTGAACGCAATGGAAGTCATCAGTTGCCTCCATCGATAAAATATCTTCATTTGCATGAGTGTGACAGTTTCTCTGTAAGCATACTGATTTGGCAAATCTGTGGCTGATTGGTCTTAGATGTTCATAAAGGTTACTGATAGCTACAAGTCTACATGATTGTCAAATGTGGGGTTTTGATATTTTTAAGAAAAGGGTGCATCTTTTGTGATCCAATTAGATAAAGCATAGCATAAGAGTCCCATTTTTTCCTTCCTAGGTTTAGATTGGAATGGTTCTGCTTGGGAATAATATGCAAAAACCGATCTCTCACTAGGGATGAAAGGTTAAAATGCTCTATAGCCAATCCTGAGGTGATTTAGTGGATATTTCATAGCATATTGAAAATTAGGGGAATAGGGGGCATTCAAACATGGTCCTTGAGAGAATCTAAGGAATCAAATCATTCAAGCCATGAGCCTGAAGTCTGCAAAAAAAGCCTATGACAAATGATCTAGAAAGTATGAGTAAACACAGTTCGAGTCAATTCCGAGTCTGTCTCTAGTCGGGGGTTTAACTTCCTTATATCGCCACCAATGATATATCTATCTCACTTGATTCATATTGTCTCGGTTGTCAAAACAGATAGGAATTTTCTGTATGCGACCTTCTTCAGATACCACTTCATAACCATCCTGGAATGACCGTGCTAAGCAAGCTCATTTATGGTTCAATGCATGTGAAGTCATATGATTGGGTAGAGCCTGACCTGACCGAACAAGATGATTCATCACAAGGTATCATACTCTTGATCTCAACCTTGAACCAATTGCCATTTAATGGTATAACTGTAAACTCTTTATTCAGAAGCAGCAAGAGCCGCTAAACTGGTGAAGGATAGTGAGATGACGGCTCCAAGCCCAGCAACCACGTTATATCCGAGAAGTGGTGGCAACATTCATTGTTTCAAAGCCATCACCTATATAGTGCTATACTGCTATTCTTGATATCTTATCTCCACCTTACTCGTCAGAACATGATCGGCATTGCACTTACTTCCGGAAATCCATAAGAGTAGACTTACCCGGTAAATAAAACTAAGCTCCTGAAACACTATTCTTGGTCTGCTCAATCCAAATGAAAGCAGAACACTCATTGTTTATTTTGTTATACTTGCATGTGAAATAGAAGTGAATGGGGAAGTGGTCTCAGACGTGACTTGGCGTGAGGAATTTCAACCGCCTGATGACTTTGTGATACGACGAGTTGACTGTAGAGGTCCTGTTATTAAAATTTGATTTTTACCTTTTTCTTTACTTCTCTCGGGTTTGGATATTTATTTATTATTTATTAACATTATTCCTTTTCGGAAATAATCTTAAATTTGGGGTCTTTTATATTGCAAAAGATTTCTACAGTTTTTGTCTTCGGTAGTAAATTCTTATATTTACAGGAAAGGAAAACTATATAGTTTTATGACAATCAGAATCGAACTTGTAACAAATTCTACACTATTCAATTTCTTTTACAAACGGGAAGAGTGGTGGCTCTACCCTTCAGTCTCCCGGATATGCTCACGGAAATCGGATAAAGCTCATGGGGAGTGATTTTATTGTTTCCAAAAGTAAGGGAAGAAAGCCCAGAATGATAAGTTTATGTTTTCTTTTAATGTTGTTCATCGCAAATGGAGGACGAGAGGAGCGACGGTTCGGGGTCCAATACCGTGTTATCCCGTATCTTAATAATTATGAGTTTTTATATTATATTTTTTCATAAAAAGTTAAAATATTTTAAAATATTATATTGAAGAGAGTCCAAAAATTATTATATATATATATTTTATTACAAAATCTATATAAATATTAATCATAACATTTCAAAGAAAAAATTAGTAAAAACCTTTAAAATAAATTTTAAGGGATCTAAAAAAATATTTTGCCCTAGGGCCATACAAATGTTGAGCCGGCATTGTCAATGGAGGGACGAGAAAGATGACGGCTCAGAATCCAATCCCGTGTTCTCCCATATCCTAATAATTAAGGGGTCTTTATATATATATTTTCTATAAAAAGTTAAAATATTTTAAAAATTTAGATCACGAGCGTTGCCTCGGAGAGGGAGATGAGAGCGAGGAATTTGCGGGAGACGAGGGAGAGAGAGTTGCGAGCTCGGGAATCGGAGACGAGATAGGAAATGGTGGATAAGATGACGTCAGGGAGATCGGAGAGAGTGGTGGAGGAAGAAGCCATGAGAAGCGGCAAATCTACGGAGAAGAGAAAGAAGAGATTTGTGTTGGGGTTGGGAGGAGAGAAAGCCACGTGATACTGACATTCCCTCTGCTCTCTCTGTTCTTTAATTGTGTTTTTGTTTGGTGTTTTTAATTTAATTTTTGATAAATGTCTTTTCGTTGTGTGTTACGGGCAAAATAGATAACCTCATTAGCTTTTTTTCTATTAGACTGATAAATCATGGATATTTCATATTTGATTTGTGTTACGCTTACTGGAAAAAAAAAAGTATATATGCATAAGGGATAATCTCATAACAGTGTGTACTAGGCATCTAAGAAATATTTCTTACTATCTAATTCAGTTCATCAAATATTGTTCATTCAAATCATCTATAGTTCTCATGTAGATTATAGTACAAGTTATAGTTCTTTTGAATCAAAGTACAAGTAAATCAAATCTCAATATATATATATATACAAGTATGTGTATATTGTATAGTATTGGATTCACGGTGGATGATTAATGTTTTATGAATATACAGTAATGTAGTAGTATTTGATTTAGTATGTACGGTAACTGGGTAAGTAATTCGTAAAAACAATACATATTAGGTTTAAGTGGATGGTAAATTATTTCCATATATAGAGTATTTGGAGGAGTAATTGTCTTTTGATAATATTTTGTCAATATAACACTGTTTTGATAATATTTTTTATAACTGCCTATTTTACTATAATACTACAAGTCATAACTAATAGATAACAGATTATAAAATCTATTATAAAGATTGTAAATTTTTGGTCAAAAATATTGTTAGTATTTAACCAAAATAATTGTGAGTATTGCATATTTAGCCATTTAGAAAGTCTCTGAGTTTTTTTTTTTTTAAGTCTCTGAGTTTTTTGCGTACATATTTGATCATATACTTTGGAGAAACCAAAATCATAGTTCATTAACAAAAAGAAATAAAAAAGAAACCAAAATCATAGTTGCAGTTGCATGTAATGTCCTGACTATTTCGTTCGTGTGGTCTCGTCACTTTTTAATTAGTCATTTATCATATTTACGTCGGTTTGATAAAGTTTACTATTCATCATCCGACTCAAAAGATTTCGAATTTTTTAAGTACGGGTACATGTATATCCACTTTACTGTGCTGACACTGTGTCAGAGTTATTTAAGCTCATTTAAAATGTTTTGCAAGAAAATATACTTTTTATTATAATAAAAACAAGAAATATGGGATAATAGATTTAAATCACTGTTATCCAAAGATGACCAATATATTAATGTTGTCCGGCCGATTTACTAGCACACCAACTTTTGGTTGCTTGATATTTTGTATATTTAAATGTGTTTTTTATCTCTAACCAACTAATATTCTTGTTAACTTGTTGATTTTGTATGTTTTTTTCTTTCTAACCAACTAATATTCTTGTTAATTTGTTGATTTTATATACACATAACTCGGTAAATAAGTAAAAGATGAATAATGTAAAGAAGATGAATATTACTTGATTTATTTTTATGTGTTTGGTAGTTACTTAATTTATTAGGATTTTAGATTTTTGGAATTTATTTTATTTTATTTTGATTTTGATGTTTTGTGACTATAAAATTTATTTGGGTTTTTTTTGAATCTAAAATTTTTATTATTATTAGTCAAACATTTTTATGATAATTTATTTGTTTGTCATATTTATTTTTTTTGGAAAAATTTTGTTTTCGTTCCGTCCGTCATGTCTTACCCCATTCCATCCCAAAATTTATATAAAATATAAATGAGACATCTTTTATTATTCTCAAATTCTCGTTGGCCAACCCTTCAATACTGGATATTGTTTAGAGAACTGGTTTACGTTAATCGAGGTACAAAATACCGGAGGTTCGATACGGACACCCGATGAAACTAACGAAAAATTAAACTTGTGAAGCTTCCGGGAAGACTCTCCCTCTTCGAACCTCATCCTTGCCGGCGGACTCAAGTGCTGCTGAAGACGGCGAGCAACTAGTCAGGACCAAGCCCACAACCGGAGGAGTCGACTCCAGCCACGAGACTAACCTCCTAACTAGCGCGCCGACACTGCAGAATTTCTGGCGAGAGCAAGGCGAGCTCGAATCGTCTCCACGGGCGGTCACAAGCTAGCTAGTACATTATTATTAACTAATCTACTAGTTTTTTAAAAAAGTTATTGCGTCAATCCAAAAAAAATCAATAGTCAGACTCTGCTATTTCCACCATAGGCCATTGTTATCATTTGATAAAAACCAATATGTTGGTCTTTATATAAGACATAATTACGCTGACATAAGAAGACATAGGATTACAAAACAAACCTGACTTCAATATATAAACCTCTATATACTTATTCAAAAAGAGCTTAATTAATAAGAGAATAGCTAGAGATGAATAGAGCTTATAATATAAGAGAATAGAGATGAAGATATATATGACCGAGAGCTACGGAAATAGAGGAGGGAACGACGAGCAGCAAAAATGGGCGAAAGATATGTGGAAGATGCCTTTTTACTTTGACTTCTTGCTCATCAGTAGATAGATTTGAGGTCTCTTTTACATTTGATCCCTCTCTGAGACTTACTGATCCTGCCAATCTCTATTGTCAGAAACACATATAATATGCGCTTAGCTAGAGTGTAAGATACAGAGATTAATTTAAATCCATGTTTAAACCATATATACCTACGCGAGATGCATGCATGCTTCTGCGATAGAAATTAAAAGTAACCTAAAATATATATAAACCAATATACTTCAGTGCCAATTCATCCAATATATATTCTTTTAACTTATATATGTTTCGTGTGATATATGTTATATTTTATCATCGAACAAAATCTATATAGCCTTGCGGGGGGACAAAATCAACTTTCAAGCTTTTCCAAGTTAGTGTTGACAGAGATCCTAAAGGAAGACTCATAAAGTTGATTCGAGCGAATAATATATAGAGCCTTTATAAAAGCTCAAGTAAATATGTCACAGTCCAAACTCTAAAATCTGAGAACCCTGTTGCAATTAATATGATTGAAAATGTTAAATATTTGGTTGAATTGTTCATACTGAGATCATTCTCCGAAGACCCACATTGCAATAGTTTAAAAGTATGAATTTAAAACAGTAAACTCTTTATATGTATGCTAATTTCTATTCTGAGATAACCTTATTCACCTTTGAAAACAATCATGGAATCTCAATTATTAATCGATTTCTTTAGGTTATAAAAATTGGGGGCAAAAGGTTCAATCAATTTTTCCCTTGCATCAATGGGGAACAAAATCTATAAAAATCTTAAAAGAGAAGCATTCCAAGAGCCAATCATTACTTACTTCCTTGAACCACTGTTTAAAAAACAACAGTGGTAAAAAAATGTGTATATACTACAAAGATCTCTCTCTTTGTCTTTGTACGCACACATACATATATATCTTTGGAGAATCAAATAATTCTCCAAAATCTCTTGAATGAGTTACTCTCTAGGATAACTTGAAGAATCTTTAACTTTCACATATATGTATTAAAAAATGTCTTGCGTTTTTAAATTAAGGTTTTGAATAAATCTAGTTTTTTTTTTACTTTTAATAATAGAAAGTTAAACGAATCATCAATTCAAAATTTTTAATATTTTGATATGCTAGAAACTAGAAAACTTTTTCCTGTATTTACCATTCCAAAACTAAATCTACTTTCATTCAAAGAGCTAAAAAGAGCTAAAAGGATTTTAAAGAAATCATCTCAAAAACATATACTTCCATTCAAAACCTAAGATCTAATCAATATCCGAACCCAACATCAATCAAAAAAGTCTGAACAAGACTTTCACCGAAATCAAAAGCCTACTTATTTCTCCAATTAGGGGTTTGAATCTTTTGGTACATATATAGACCATTTTACAATATAAAATGAGGTATATCTTGCTAGCTAAATTAACCATAGGTTCATAATTGTTTTAGTAAAGAGGATAAAAAATCTATATCTATATACATATTCATATATAATGGCCTATATGCATGATTTTATATGTACATATGTAAATTGCAAAGACACATATTCAATAACATTAAAGGATAGTTAATGGAGAAATATATTACCACAAAGTCTTTCACAAGAAGATGGAGAATCTTAAGAGAAGCTGAAGGAAGAGGAGGAAGAAGAAGAGTCGTCTCTTCCACCACCCATCTCCGTCGTTGGCTTTTTCTTCTTCTTCTTCTTGTAAGGAATCCCTCTAGCCTTAGCCTGACACTCTCTCACCTCCCTCAGATAAACCCTTATAGCGCCGCTAGCGAAAGGATTCGTTTCTGGAGATCCACCGTTCTCCTCGTAAGCCGCTCTCAGCCGTCCGATCAAAGCGTCGAGACTTCCCCAAGCTTGTCTGAGAGGGCATGTGCAAGGAGCTGGTGGCTCAGGCTGGCCGTAGAACATACATCCTAGCACGTGCACCTTGGTCTTACCGAACTGGTCTAAGTACCTGAGGAAATCAAGAACGTGGTTGCAGCTGCAGTGAGACATCGGCACGGGGGGTCTCTGATTCTTCAAGTATTGCCCGAAAGTGTTCCAGTCGCGTCTCTTCTGTGACTCGTAACGGCTTGGTGTCACCGGTGGCTCTGATCCTGATGATTCCATCAAGCTCTTTCCTCTTTCTCTTGGAGAGGACATGATGTGATCTTGTTGAGTGTAGAGAGGGAGGGATGTTGGTGAAGAAGGTTAAGTGATCAATTTGTTTTATGGATCTGATGAATTAGGTAATAAGAAATATGAAAGTTTGAGTGATTTTGATGAAGGTGAAAGTAATAGTAGCAATGGAGGATGATGTTGACGTTAGAGAAGACATGTTATGGGCCCCTTTCAAACTTTGTTTTCTTTCTTCCTCTCTCTCTCTCTCTTTTGTCTTGGACTATCTCCCATTTTTCTGTTCCTAATACGTAATAACGGATAATACGATATTATTATTCGATTCATTATGATGGCTGAAAGATTCACTTGGTTTGTTGAAGAATTGTGGTTCGAATTCTCCAATGCGATTTCAATGTTTGACATCCTTTGTAAACGTATTGTACCATCCATAAGAAGATCCAGCTTTTTCATCAATTTCGGATATTAGTATAAATTTCAGTACAAATTTTACGGGGTTTTTTTTTGAATTCATACGATGGAGTGGGAATGTGTTAATGGAACTAATTGTGTGTTGTGAGCTAACATTTTTTCTTGATTAAACTATAAAACAAAAATAAATTACATACATTTAATGGCGGATATGAGATTTTTACGTGTGTGTAGTAGTACATACGTTAGATAACATAATGGATGTAGAACAAATATATGCACATCGTATATATATAAAAGGATGTGAAAAACGGTCTTGATTTGCCTACGAATGTTTAGCACGCCTAGAATGAAAAACGGTCAGATTGAAATAAGAGGGTTGGTTCGTCAACGAATCAGATTAGAGTGGTTTACTTATAGTCTATTTATAAATATATTAGAATAATAAATAACTGCTCTTTTCTTGTCTTGGACTATCTCCTTGAGTCAAGACGCAAGGAATAATAAAATAACTATATAAAAAAAAAAGATTTATGAATAACATTATGTTAACACACCTAGCTACCAGCTTGTCCAGCCAATTTTCCGGAGAAGCGGACTAAATTCGGCGGACCATTTATAACAGTTTGAGTTATCTTCTCTATAGTTTATAGTATTTTTTCGATGTCAACAACTATATATATATATATATATCTTTCCTTTTGGTATTGAGTTATCCCTTGTTATCGCAATTTGATTTTTTTTTCTCTAAACCCACACTTGCAATCTTCTAATAGATTTTTGTTGATAGAGAGTGATGTTGTTTATTCAAAATAATTCGTAGGGTTCACCTTTTTTGTTTCTGTCAAATTTAAATTGTTTTTGAACTCTTTATACTTAATTACATGATATGCCAGTAAAAAATCTATTAAAATTTGAGTGTTCGATAAAATTAGATAATAACTTTATACTAAATCCATGCTGTCCAATTTGCCAAACAATCATTTCACTATACAAAATAACTCCCAAATATTCTTATTAATTACTAAATTTCAGAAAAATCTTTACAAAATCTTTTTAAACAAAGACTTCTTTAAAAAGTAACTAAAAACTAATTTTAAGAAATAATTAATTTTGGTGAATAACTAAAATTAACAGATATATATATATATATGTATGTATAACTAACTTATACAAACATTTAAACTAGAATATCAAACAATATTTTTTTTACAAACCATTAGAATATTAGATCAATTATGACTGTCAAATTATAAAATTTATTTATTAATAATAGTAAATTTATTCCAAGATAAACTAAAATAAATCCCCAAAATATAGGTATTTTAAATTATTAATTAAATGCAAAATTTTACCAAACATTTATTTTTATTCGATGACACAAAAAGAAGTAAGGAGTTCAATTTTGTCTCACCGGTCAAAATCGTTCTCAATTCGTCCTTAAATGCCTAGTATTTTCCAATTATGGGATATTGTTTTTTCTCCGAAATACATTGCACATACAAAATTTTCCATCCAATTAAAGCCTAATTTAACGATAGATTTAGTCCTTCCATTTTTATTGTGATAAGCAATATAATAATAATATCATGAAATAGTGATTGAGCGAGATGTAAAGTAGAGTGAGCATCTATGTCCCTGATTGGTTCATGAAAACTAGGTAATAGGTTATGACTCACTAACCACTAGATTGTAGCTATTTTTATTCTCTTTTACGCATTCTTGCTATATTAATTAGACATATCTGCGTTAGTATGTTACATATGTCTTAATATCTTTTATCATGTTCCATAAAAATTGATCACTTATCTGTAATAGGATATATATATGTAGCTCCGCATAAATAATAGTACAAATGAACCTGAATAAATCATACCATATTTTTGGTTTGGTTCAACCAGATTGAACATCTTTCAAAATCTTATTATATAGAATTTGAAAAATTACAGCTTGTGTTCCGTAATCAAGTTTGTGTTCTGATTATGGCAAAGGTGATTTTGAAAGTCTAAGTTGTAATGATTTGGAAGTAAGAAAACCTGAGATTTACATCATGTTGAGGAGAAGGAAGTATCACCTATTCTGAAATCTAAATTTCCACGGCCCCACATTTTCGTTAGTTTAATTAATGAAGAAGACTCGTTTTTTTTTGTGTCGGCACGAAGTAGAGTCGTTTAAGAATGGAAATATATCATGAAAATCATATACAATTAGAAGATATAATAACTAAACACTTCGAAGAAAAAAATACTTACAAAGTCTAACACTATAAATGGTTTAGTAATGTTGTTACTCTATTACCATTACAATTCAAATCCATATATTATATATTATTGACGAATCTAACATTACAAATAAAGCGTAGAAACAATGTGTATATATGCCGTTAATAAGAAAATAACAATAAATTGTACCGAAAGTATGTTGTTTTCGAGCTACCACTATTTTGAATTGTTTTCTCATACTAAAAATGTGATATAGATTAATTGTGAAGCAATTTCTTGTTAAATCGGAACAAATGCATTGACAACAAAATTGATAATTTTTATAATCTGTCATAAAAATGGATTTTCACCGTTATGGCAATGAAAAATAGCAATCAATAGTACATACAAATTCTTAACAAATTACATAGTAAATATATTCTCATTGTTGATTTGTTGAGGACGGCTCGCGATAGCTTGTGACCACTATCATTTGGATATTGCCATCCATTTGTAAGAGATCTGTAGGCTCAATATTCAAGAAGCTCTATAGAGAATGACTGTTATAATTAACTAGTTTAGGAAATAAATAATGATAGAATTAAACTTTTATCAACTAAACAAGCAAACAAAATAAAACGAAAGTGGATTTTTAGATAATATTATGAATATTCTAATATGTATATAACCCCATATGATTAAATTTTTGGCGTATATCATACTTTTTCAGTAATAGCTTGAATTTTACCTATACATAACATACGAAACATCCATTATAAGTTTATAACTATCAAAAGTATTTGAGTATAAAGATCTAGTAAAAAGTACCTATTGTTTGTACTTAAATGTTTGAGTTGTCCAAAATTTAAATTTCAAAACTATGACGACAATTAAAAAAAATTGTTCTTACTTTACAACTCACCCGTTAATATTAGTATTATACTAGTAGAAAACACTATAAAGTAAATTATCCGGCAAATAACTTTTCGAATGATAATCATGATAATATTTTATTAAATTATATAATTGAATGCATCCTTAAAATCTTCGGGCATATTTTCTAGGATATACTATAGAGTAATATATTGTCAAAACAATTCAAGGTTCTATCAATAAATTTTATATTTATGCGTTGTTTTTTTTAATAATTAAAAGGTTCAAAATTTGTGAATTTTAAATTTATATAAAATAAAATTGTTAAAAATTTTCGGAGAGCACACTTTTTTAATGTAAACTAAACTTGTGACCTTTTCTATCTTAAATCAAAAAGAATGATCACTTTAATTTTAGATAAGTAAAGGAAACTGAAGATAAAGAGAAACGAGAAAGGAACAAAAGATAGAGCATGTGATGTGTTATGAGACATCTATACACAATTATTCCCAACCTGTCAAATTTGACTGTAGGATATAATATTTTAATGCTGTTTTCTCTTTCTATTAATTCTTGTAACTTTTTAATTGTTTACAAAGTTATCTTTATTTACGTTTGATTCGTTTAAATATAGGTGGCATTCTTAAAGTTATGAGCCCACACAATAACAATGCATTGGTTTTCTATGGCTACCATTATATCACAACTAATGCAATAAAATTGATATAAATAAAGTATCTTCAGAAAATAATTTCAAAATTAACATCACAGAAAAAGCTATTCAACTTTTTTAAAATATTATCTTTATTATTTAAAATACTTTAGTTTCAAAATTTTATATAGTAAGTTAAATTTTTAATTTCTTAACACTTTAATGAAATGTTTAATTATTTTAGATTGCCATGATCCCTCTCATGAATTTGATTCTTGTGGAAGATTTAATTTGTTATCAAATCGCTTGTCTACGAAACATGTATGTATTTTATAACATGAATTTTTTTGTGTGCTATGATTTGTTCAATATTAAAAACAATCAAACGTTGAAGTATATATGTTAGGTGTTTTTTATTTGTCTTAATAATCACTATATATATATCTAGTGTAATACTTTGCTCTAAATATATATCTACTCCAATACTTTGCTCTAAATATGTATCTAGTGCAATACTTTGCTCTGAACAATATATAACATTCTAAAAACAAATTTAACTTGGGAAACATAATAATTTAGAGATCTATGTATATGTGTGTGTGTATGCCATGTACTAGAAATGGGTCAAATATGCAAGACCTGCCAGTTCCATTTACGTTGTGGATCTAAAATTCATAGTTTTAAAAGTAGATGTATAGGTATACTGTGTGCTTATATTAGTTATACAGATACATAGATTGGTTACTGTTTAAAGGTTCTATCTGCTTTCCAAAAAAACTGTAAGAAATTAATTAAGTGGGCATCGACATTGTCTGACGTTATCTAGGGTTTTATCACTTTAAAATTGAAAATATTGGTTGTCATCAAGTGCCAGTGTACGGCTCTTTAGAGGTTGCTTTAAACGTAGTTCATCTTTTTCTTACACTGTATAAAGAGTTAAGAATCTTTATACAGTGCCGCTATTACCATTTGTACGGTATGTTTTAGCGTTCGACTATCCTGCGATGGAGAATATGTTTCTTGTAAACTCACATAAGATTGGTGGGAACTCGTAATCAAATAGCCCAATTGCATACATATATCACACATAGTGAAATCTGAAATCTAGAAAGAACGAAATTAATAATCGGACCTTAATTAGAGGCGTTTCCAGTTAGTTCCAGTTCTATACTAATCCATTTGAATCTCTAGCCGAAACTTATAATTATTGTTTATTCGATAGTTAAAGTATATATACAGTTACGTGCTTACATACATTTTGCGCTTGTGTTTTTTATAATATAACGTTTTAATGGAACAATAGGAATCTCCATATTATTTTTAGTCATCATTATAATTTTTTTACGACAAATATTACGATTGACTAATTTACATTTTTTTGTCCGTCTACAACTCTGCACATTATATAGTGAGCTCATTGACTTCATGTTATGCATATGATACGGCAGCAATACTAGTAAAACCACTCATTTACATGGCTAAATGTCTAAATGTTTTTCTTTTTGTTAAAATTTACAACCAACAGCACACTACGCTACTAAAATGTTGAAAATAGGGTCTGCAATTGTTCTGGTTCTAATGTATCTGAAAAATCACTGTAAGTGATTAATCATGTTCAAGTCAGTGTCTCAAATTTTGTCTTCGATCAATAAGACAACCTATCTTACTATCTGTGGAGCACCATTTGGTTTGGAAAAGTTACTTTGATACCCGCAAAATAAAATAAATAATAACCCTAAAAATAGATAATACGTAAATCTAAAATCATGGGCAAGGAACATCTTCACGCATGAGTTGCCAAAAATGTCACAGTCTCAAAGGCACACTTATGCGTTAGTCTTCTGCCCCCACAAATCTTTTCTTTGCTTCTCTTTTTGTTGATAGTGATTCATCTGTCTTCCCACCCACCCTCATTTTTCTTCATGACTGCTTTGTTTCCTTTTTGTCAGTTCATTTCATCATTTTAACCGAAATCTACTTCGGGTTTAAATTCGGTTTAGAAGTCATGAATCGGTTTGATGTATTAGTACACATGCATCAACATAATATCAGGTGTTTAATTTATGCTCCGATTATTGGGGCGAGTAGTTGCTTAGAAATTGTATGGGTGCGTGAGAAAGTTTATAGAAATAAGTGGAAGAGAATAATTAAAGTTTTTATTCGTTGTTGCGATATTGTATAATGTTCATCGAGTCTATGTCACGAAAAGAAAAACCAATTTTTTTATATACTTCGGCTAATTTTCACCACGATAACAAATGATTGTCCTTCAACCGATTATAAAATATTGCATCGGTCACTATATACATTTCACTATTTGAGGAGGGATTGCTAACGTAAGATAAAAATTGCGACCTAATACACACTTTATCAGGGGCGGATTTATCGACAAGTCTGACAAAAATTAAAATACTAAAGATTTGGAAGAAGATTTCAAAAGGTCAAAATAACTTTTCAGGTTTTCTATATATTTATTCATTTAGTTGTTATTTTCTTACAATCTAACCAAATCTATCCTTATAACCAAAAAAAACTATTCGCAAGTAAGCGTCTCTACTGACATCGATTGCAACGGAATTACACCATACAAAGTTTCCCGCAAAAACAAAATTGTATACTGTATAAGGTTTTAACCTGTAGATCTATAAAATTTACAATATAGAATATATACGATATTCATAGATATTATGATACCATTTAAATAATAGTTTTGGTTATACTATAATAGTTTAAAATTTTAAAATATGATTAGATATAATTTTAATTCATATAGATACAATTTGTATTTAAGTCATTATATAATATAATATAATATACATTTTTTTATGAAAACGTTTAATATAAAAATTATAAAGCAAATTAATATTTCAGTAACAAACTAATATATTAGATATTCCTATAATTAAAAACGAAAATTATATTTTAAACTATAAACAAACGTTTTTTTGAAAATAATAAAAATGTATATATCTGTGTATTTTATGTTATTATCTTCGCTAAATCTACATATATCACTTATTTTATGGGAAATTAGATATAGATTGCTACAAAGAGGGGACTGTTTTAAATCTCTAAATCAAACAATAATATTCTAAATCTTTTAAATATCGTTTTAAGCATATATATACTATTATTTTAAAATTATTTTGAAAATTTGTCAAGCATTTACAATATTTCCAAATCAAATCAAATCGTAAAAATCAATCAAAATTTTGATACAATTTGAATTTGAATTAATGTGAATCAATAATGAAATATGTCTTAATATATTCTCTGATATTTCAAGATACGTTTAACTCACTTCAACTCCTTATAAATAAAGACTAGGTTTTTGCTCCATATCATTTCACCATTGTATTTTTTTTGCATAATTATTATAATTTTTTTTCGATATTTGAATGTGGATGATGACTAATATTAATTCATGTTTGTGTACAGTTGGAATAGACGATGATGGTCGCGTTGTTTGCATTATTTTTCTCCGCAAACATAAATGTGTAGCATGTAAGCAAATTTTTGTTCTTTTATGTTTTAAAAAAGTTTTATGATGATCGACGAAGGTTATTGTGGTGGAAGCAATAATTTTATTATGGTTAATCGATGAAGGTCTTTATTGTGTGGTTAAAGGTTCGTTTATTTTTTCTTTTTTAAAATATATTTTTAGATTTCTTTATCCTTACTAATATATATATATATATATATATATATATAATGACTAATAGTTTTTTTCTATTAACTAAAATAAAATTAGAATCGCAGGATAAATCAGTTCAGGGTACAAATACTTATGTAAGAGAAACACATTTCCATGTATTCTAGCATTTCAGGCCAAACAATCGGCTGAAGTGTTTAATTAAAGCATGGAAAAGAAAACAAATTTTAAACATAGGTAATTTATATTTTAGCAAAAAGAAATAATTTAGAAGTAATGAAAATGTTGGCCACTCAGCAGAGTTGATGTCTAATGATGCTCTCCATAGCTCAAATAAGAGCTATTATGACTAATAGTTGTATAATAAATTATAATATTTTGACATGTAGAAAGAACCAAATAAGAATCAAAACTAGCAATTCTTTCACCAAAGTTAGAGAAACAATGGATCTTATTCTTTAAGATTCAAAGGTTAGTCATACTTTTCATAATTTTTATTATGAATTCTTATTCCAGATTCATGTAACTAAATTGTAACATACATATTTTTTTCTTATACAATAATACCATTGAAAATTATGAATAGATAATTTGGGGATTCTGTTAGTTCAATTTTTATTGGATCAGATTTGTTTGGGCTTAGAAAAGCAAACCTAAACTAAGTTTGGATAGTCCGGTACATTTATTTCCGGTTATGTAAGAACGCATTATTCTGGCATCATCTCGACAAAAGTTTCCGTAAAAAATAAACTCGAATAAATTATTTATCTAAATTTAAGATTTGACTACGAATAGTATGAACGTGGAACCAAGGCATGTGGGTTTCAAATTAACTGATGAATATCACACTTTTAAAAGAAAAAAAATTAATATCTAGCTTTGTTCGTTAACTTGAGCTGGAAAATACATGGTCTCCAAATGAGCTGTTTATACAAGGAGGGTAGAAATAGGCTTGGATATATATATATACAAAAAAAGCTTAACTGTAATATATCATTTGGAATAATAACTCTCTGGTTTTGACTTTTGAGTCGTATAAACGTAAACATTGGTTCCATGAAAAAACCATACCTGCGAGATCGTTTTTTTAGGGTTTCTTAGTTTCGTTTCTAAAATGTCATTATTCTGATGACTCTTAACTTATCCTATCATAAACACGAGGCCATTGGCTACAAAAGTCACCAGCCCTACGATTAGTTCCATCTTAGAAGACATTGTTTTTATCTATGATAGATTTTTTCATTGACAGGTATGATGAAGAGAGTCAAGGTGATGTGAAATATTTTGTTTGTTTTTAATGGTCTCGAGGGTTCATTTGTTGGAATAAAGAAAAAGAAGAAGAAAATCAAAGATTTTATGAAGTTGTTAAGAAGAACATTTTATGTGTCGACATTCTTTTATGTTAATTAATAATATATGGTGTCGCCAAAGATTGCTCTAGATCTTTTTAGTTTGAGTTGTATGAATTTTTATTATTTGTTTTTTGCAATGTTATTATATTTTCTTTTAATAACAATTTTCGATTTAATCTAAACTAAATCAGCTGCGTATCCCATTAATTACTTACATAAAGCACTTATTAAATCTTCTATAACTATTAGCTAGATTTTAGGAAAATAAACTGCCTGCAATAAATACAAAAATTTTAAAATAATATTTAATGCTGAAATTCTTGTTATTTTATATATATACTATCGTAGGTTTTCATAATTTACTAACGAAATGATTTTATTTTATTTAAAGTTTAAATATTTGATTCATCTGTTAAGCTTTGATTTTCTCATTTTTTATTCATTAGAATTTAATAAATATTTATTAAAATAGATCTTCAATATGAGTAAAAATTCAATTGAAATAACATATTTTTTTTCTTACTACATTTAGTATTTGTTTTTCTTCTAATCAACACATACAATGATTTGTTGTCTTTTTTATGTCAATTATTTGATCTTCCATATAAAACAATACGTGCACACTTATGCTAATATAAAAAAACCAACAAATAAACTTATAATATAACATTGTGTATCTAATTAAGGATATAGGGTCGAGTAAGAGATGTATATATGTAGTTTAGATTTTGAAAACTACTATACAAAGCATATATGCTAATATAAGGGTCGAGTAAGAGAGGAAAATGTTAGGATTGGATAATTAAAACTACCCAAATGGGTAATTAAAATCACTATATATACGGATAGTTACGAATAGTTTTAAATTGTAATAAGATTTTTCATGAAAATTTTAGATAAGTTATAGAAAATTTTGGATCTTTTCGATTTTTTAGAATAATTTTGTTAATATCGAATAATTTTAAGTAAATGTAAGAATATTAAAATAAATTATATTTAAATATATATATATATATATATAATTATTCAAACGAATAATTTGAGTATTTAAAATAATTAACTGATCTTTATCCGTTGGGGAAAAAAATCTTGATCTAAATGGGTAATATTGCTTCCCGGTACCAGCTTCTCTAAATTCTGGCAATTTCTTGATCTAAATTTTTTGAACAACTGCTTCCCCACACCAGTTTCTCTCATAAGAATTTACCTGTTTGCATGAGCGGTAGAAGGAGATGGAGCCTTAGTGGTTGGAAGTGAAACTGACGAACAACTTTTGATCAAAACCAAAAATAGATTAAACGTTACTCATAATGTAATCACTAATAAGCATTTGGAAACTTTGATACATGATCCTCTTTGTGATTCAGCCTTTTAGTTTCCTTTACTATGGTTACATATGTTTTCTGGATCATTATTGTTCTGCATTCTAGGATGATTCCAGGATGATTCCATATGAAGAACATTCTAGGTATCAGACCATATTTTAGAAACAACGACTTGGCACCGTAGGCAAAGAATGGCGACCATC
This sequence comes from Cardamine chenopodiifolia, assembly GCA_963922655.1. Classification (NCBI taxonomy): domain Eukaryota; kingdom Viridiplantae; phylum Streptophyta; class Magnoliopsida; order Brassicales; family Brassicaceae; genus Cardamine; species Cardamine chenopodiifolia. The sequence goes on along the minus strand of OZ000478.1, from coordinate 16,870,980 downwards.
TTCTTTAAAGCTTGATGTAGAGCCAGATTACCGATTGCCACTTAGCTTAAGAGTTGCCAAAATTTGTTCATGTAATGGGATGGTAATCAGAAATAGATATTATAAGTGATGAAAATGACTCAAAATACAATGTGTAAGAAGAGAATTCGTCTCGGAAAAGCAAGAATGTTAAAACTCTTTAACCTTTGGTGATTCAGATTCCAGTTCCGCTGAAAGCGATGAGGACGACAATCATCAGAATAGCCTTAGAAGATCCAAGAGGTTAAACCAAAAGACAGAAGTGAGTATTTTGTGATATGGGTAGTACTTATCCCATTTTACGTATCTATCAGGATAGGATCATGACTTCTTCGGGAGTAGATATAGATTTCCAAATGGTGTGGTAAGTGATAATTAAAATATATAGGTAAGTGATACATTTTAATTATCAATTATCAAAATATCACATATTATATAGGTAAGTGATTATAATTAATATTATATAGGTAAGTGATCATATGTATTTATTTTATTAAATTGTATATTTTATCTATTAATATATAATATCAGATATGTATTTATTTTATTAAAGTATATATTCAAAATTCAATATCACTACGTATTTATTTTTATTTTAACTTAATTTATTATTATAAATAGTTTTAATTTGCTTAATTTAAATTAATAGAAATTCTACAATGGCCGTCTTTTTATTTTGAATAAAAAAAGTGAATTTTTAATATTTTGAATTTTCACATTTTCATCGGATTTTTTTTTGGTCCATGCAACGAAGACCACAATGATTTGTATTATAATATTTTGTGTTAAAAATCCGGCATTTTATCATTCTTATACAAAATAATGATAAATCACCAAGAGTGATTAATGATAATAATTGTGTATTATTGAAGGTTTGCAACAGTTCGATACGGTTTAGATTAGATTTATTGAAGGTTTTGAGCTATACCAATATAATTTTGGTTCAATCGACCCATAAAAATAAAAAAGAAATATATTTTACTTAGCGTTAAAATAAATTTTAGTTTTATTTCTTCGAGATTAATTGGTAAGTTTATCGATCCGGTACGGATAAATATTCAAAAAAAATATTGACCCAAACTGGTTTGGGTAGTTTTAAGTAAATTAAAATATATATAAATAATTTAGAAATTTTTTTAATTATAATTATCTAAATGGATAATCGGGATACTATGGATAATTATTCGACCAGATTTTTATCCGTTGAAATTTTTTTTTTTATCCAAACAGATAAATTATATTGCTCTTACCCAAGCGAATTAGGATCAGATACAAAAAGAGTTAACCTACCCAAACAATAATGCGCTTTCCTAGTTCAGTAATATACACATATCAATACAATTAAATTTCTATAACAACAAAATATAATTAAATTCTCAAAAATACTTACGTACTTCACTTTATTAAATTTCAAATTTAATTGTATTTCCTGCACACTACGCGGGTCATGTCTAGTTTACACTTGTATGAGCAAGAATCAACTGAACTTTTGAAATAATAAGAGTTCTTAAAAATATTATATAGATATATAAGTATTGATATATATAATTTTCCGCAAGTGTTGAACTGTTGATCATATGTACGTAGTAAAACATCAAAACTGGGCAATCTTGTATATACTAAAGTTGAAAAGAAGTTGACGTGACAGTGAGCAGGTTAATGATTTTTTTTTTTGGAAATAGTAATTCTATATGTAATTTCTATAGTAGTTAAATATAACAATTAAATCTCTAATTTTTAATAATAGATATACACTATTTTCAATAAAGCAAGTTTTCTTTATTTTCAATGCAGTTATCTTATATTAAAAACTATTTATTTTTTTGGGTAAAATCTAAATAATACTGAGAATTTATTACTTTCTTTAAATAAATAATGAGAATTTAAGTAAAGTATGCAATTATATATAATTTATAGATTTTGGGAAACTCAGTTGGACCTTTTATCCTTATATTTTTAGTGAAATTTAAAAATGAAAAGAGAGAGAGAGAGAGAGAGAGAGATGTATAATGATTTTGTTTTTATTTTCATTTTTGTTAATGTTTTGATAAAAAAAAGAGATGTAACAAATATTTATTTTATATTCGTTTTTAAATAGTATCCATTATTGGTGATATATCGAACGAATAATTAAGATCATTTTTAAAAATACAGTCTTAATATTTCTTTAATAGTAAATTTGTTTTATAAAATTAAATATTAAAATGAATTTTAATAAAACACTATATTTTAAAAGATAAATTTTTATGAAGTGACACTCTAGTTTGAATTTTTTATTTTGGTATTGTATATTCCTTTTTTTGTCAACATTTTGGTATTGCATATATGATAACGTATTTAACAAGAAGTATATTACGGGCCTGATTATCTTTCCTGATGCGGCTCAACGGATCGCGGTTCAAACGGACCAAACCTACCTTATTCATCCTATCCGACCTGATCTACTTAACTTAATAATGGGTCGAATCTACGTGGGCTAATCTGACATGAAACCGGGCCTATATCATTTAGTATTGGGCCTGACCTTACTGTATCTGCTAGTTTACAATTTCCTTAGCAATCATTCCTATTTGTCACAAACTCACAATTGAGTTAATCAGACGTAAGATTCTTTTGTATGCTTTTCATTTATTTTCCATCTTTTCTCGTCATTTTACTTAACCACTTGGGTTCTGTTTCTTGATTTTTGATGTGCGAGTCATCAAGCCGTGTAAATACATACGCGTTAAAATCGATATACATTTTATTTTCATATAAATGTTAGATGGTTTATTTTTATTGTTTTTTGATGTGTCTTCTCAATTGTTTTCGTCTTTATTTATGATTATATATTAAAATTTGGCATGTAATTAACCATTTGATTGTATATACTGTATGTTAAATGTTTGTTAACGCATATGTTTATTTTAGGACTAATTTTGATCACAACGTGTAGTTACTCAAAAACAGTTTCTATTTATACTTTATTTTGAGTTTGAAAGTTAGATGCTACCAGGAAGTGATGTGTATATATATGTCTTTTATCAAACAATCAAGTGAGCTATAAAGATTTAGTAGGTTCAGGTCCAAATTAAAGTGATCTCATAATAGAAAATCTTCACTCTCTAAAACCATTTTTATGAGTATATCTACTGAAATATATTATCTCTGGTAATCAAAGTATTTGGGAAGCTTCATGCGACTATAGACGGCTACTCATCTTTCTCTTTCATGAACTTGGACCACTCAAAATCGAGTTCTGAAACACGGATCACGTTTGTTTTGACCTTTTGGGTTTGTCATGGGACGTTTTATTTGGTTGGTACAATCGTAATCTAATAAGTAAAACACTTTAGTAATCTACGTGCATACTAAAACTACTCTGTATATATATATATATGTACATATATATATATATATGAGATATGTGAATATCGAACCATCGTAATAATAGAGTTTGTTAGAGTATATGGACACAAGACACGCACACATATAATGGAATGCAGTTTTCATCATATATACATATACATAGTAGTTTTAGTATGCACGTAGGTTTATGTCTGGATGCATAAATATCCAAAGAATATCCGTAGAACAATTGCACATATTCCCACCACCACCACTATCTCAAATTTCATTTTTAGATATAAAGTTATGTTTTTTTTTCCAAAGTAGAGCAATTTCATACTAAGCTATACAGATTATACTAATGGCACTGAATAATAATAGAAATATTATTATGCTACTACTGAGGATGATGAAACTGCGGTACAGAAAACAATGAATAATGCAAACAATATATGCGTACACATATCCATTAACAAATATATATATATATATATATGTTGTACGTACGAATTTTCTTTGGCATCTTTGCCATACGGATACTGTTGTTTGTTTTTTACTCTCAATTGTGAAAATATCATTTATATGTTCGACGTGTGAGAGAGTCTGAGAAAGAGGACAAGATTTGATGTGGGCTGCTAAACTTTTTAGTGGATAGAGTTAAATATCTAATTAAATTAGAGCAAATTTATTTATATACACCTCATATTAATGGAAAGAAACTCAATATTGGTGTATTTGTTTCTTTCGCCCGACTCTTGAAGAAATTAAAAGGTTATAAACAAAACTTGCATTGCCCTTTCACATTTTCTAAAGCTCATACGATTTTTCATAGTATCGTTTGATGTATTTTTATTTGATTGTACAATATATGTACAATATACATATATATTGTACACCTCGTAAAACTATGAAAACTTAGTCTTCGATAATTTAATATATATAGATATGTATATATGTATAAAATATTATTAAAGATATGGTAAAACTAAAAATATATAAAGGAAAAACATGGTCGAGAAAAATGATAAATTATATAATAAATATTCTTCACTTTATATGATTTACAAAATAATTTTATTACTATATGTATATGTATTGTTTGTTACTGTAATTTTTTAAAATAAAACAAAATGACAACATTTGTTTCATATTAAATCGATTAACTCTCACTTGTTAGTTGCAAAAATAATGAACTCGCTGAGTGATAATTGTTACAATATGTTGGAATATGTTTATAGTATTCGTACAAAATAATTGGATTTATGGTCGAATTAGTATTCATCGGGTGATGCACACATATGTTTATTCATAAGCAGTTTATAATCTTCTGTATTGTTTTGATTTACACTCAAAGCATAACTTTCTTTAGGTTAACTGGTGAAATGGCAAAAACGATACAAGATTTAAAAGCCACCACCATTAGACGACCTATATTTAGTATAGACTGACAACAATTCTCTGAACACCAATCTGACTAAGTATAATTACAACTAAAATTCGACATAAAATAGCTGAATTCGATTAATAGATCATAAAACTCAAAATATAATTATAAACCATTCGATAAGTACAATTCAATTCTTTTTTTTTATGATTTATCAATGGTTCAGTAAGGTGATGTTCAACTAAAATTTAATATATTTGTTCAACACACTTAGAATGATATTCGATAAAATAAATATTACTTATATGATTCCGTTTGTCTGGGATTTATAAATTGATACGATAAGGTCGTTGATAAAATAAATTGATGCGATAAGGTCTTTATATGATTCTATTTCCATCCGCCGTAATAGACATGGTACGTTTAAGTCAAAGGTCAAAAAGCTGAGTTATATTTGTGGCTCCAAATTCCTGGGAATTTTTCTTCTTTTCAGTTTTCACCAAAAAAAAATTCCCTTTTAAGAGTCAAATTGGTTTTGTTTTTTCTACAACGTTATAGTTTTCTAAGGCTTCTTGTTAAAAATAGATTTTTTTACGCAGAATCCCTTTTTCAGAAAATCATCTATTGCTTATTTCATAAATCAAAGGAATTATTTTTACATTACTGTTTAAAAGAAAATCTTTGGTATTATTTATCTGAGAAAAATAAATTAAAGGAGAAAAGAAATTATACTGCTATGCCTACCGTCTAGAAGATAATAAATATGAAACAAATCAGCGCATATTCCATATCTTTTCCGTAATTTTCTCGTAGCTTTCATTCCCTATTTTCTAATGCTTTCGTACAAAAGCATAAGATAAAATGAAACAAAAAACATACATTGATATTCTAGTTTCGTGATCCATATTAAAAGAAGTCCAAAAAGAAAAGTTGAATTGGTGACTCATCTGTCCACTATAAAGCCATCAGGACCGTACACATGCACTTTGGTTCCGTTTCTAATTTCGTACAAGGACGTACAATATTCAATACGTTGTGTTAAATTAAATATCTGAATTAGATATAATCACATTATGTTTTAAGTACATTATGTTAAATTAAAACTTGGATCAGAGCAATCTTGACTTTGATGTATACATGAGAACTTACTATAGTATTGAATGAATGTCTCTCTTTTTAATTGCTTTTGAAAAAAGATATCATACATCCCAATCATTTGAAAAAACTAAGAAACCAGCTGTTGTATTACTCTTTCCATATTAAATATATAAAAAAACTAAAATTATATAACTAAAATTTTCTCAAAAGTTCTACAACCAATGCTTAAAAATTCAAAATAAAAACCAAAAACTCTACAAAATCTTTTGCCCATCCCAAACCAATGTAAACTGCTAACTTGCTACGGTTGAAACATTTATTGTATAGGTAACTATGCTACTTATGTTTTATGTGGGCGAGTATAATATTGGACATAAAGTAATATAGTTAGACCAAGACATATACGTATCCCAATCTGAATTTAGAAGTTCAAAAATATATGTTGGTCACAAAAAGACGGTTAATAATATTTTTTTTCTGTTGGGCAAAAATTGTGCAGTCCTTTTACCGTCCACTCTTAATCTTATAGAGTGAAATATCGATATAACTATTATTTTAAAAAATTGATTAAATGGGGACAAAAAAATTTGATTAAATAGAAAAAACAAAGTTCTCCATAATAAGAATAAAAAGGAGAGTTTTCGGATATAAATAAGTTTACAACTACATATCGAATGGACTAGACTTAGCTTACGGCTTCCGAGATTTTTCTGAGGCTTTTAAAAACTCTTTTATTAAAACAAAAAAAACCTTTCAAACTTTATCACCTGTCTCTTCTCTTTCCATCGTCTTCTTCGTGAACGAAACTTCTCGATCTTCTTTTTTTCACCTGTTTTTGGTTTTTACGAGATAGTTCTTCCACTCTACTACGCCACTCTTTTTCTTTTTATTTGTCCTTTTTTCCTCCATTATTCCGAAATTAATCTAAAGGTGAACCTTTTTGTTTGACGTTTTTTTTTTACTTCCAGCTTTATCGGATATATTTCCTTGATTTTCTCCGATTGTGTCAATCTGGAAATTACTGAGGATTAAACGGCTTTAAACCCGAGAATCCTGAAGCAAAAGGGTATTTTGTTAGATTTGTGGTTGTGAGAGAGAGTGAGAAAGAGAGAAGCATCAATCATGGCTGCTAGAAATTTGGAGAAGATGGCTTCCATTGATGCTCAGCTCAGGCTTCTTGCTCCTGGAAAGGTCTCTGAAGACGACAAGCTTGTGGAGTACGATGCTCTGTTGCTGGATCGATTTCTGGACATTCTTCAGGATTTGCATGGCGAAGAAGTCAGAGAATTCGTATGTTCCTCTTTCTGTTACAGCTCATTCTCAATCTTTCTTTCTTGTTTTTGTTTTAAATTTGAACTTTTGAGATACATTTAGGATTTAGTCATCAGTAAATCATGATCTGGGTTTGTATTTTCTACTTAATATATCCCAAAAGTTCAATCCTTTTTTAAGTGAAATTTAGAAGATCAGAGCACACTCTGCATCAGAAACCTTTTTGTTTCAATGGCTTTGAGTTTGAAATTTGTGATTGTTGTCAAAATCGATTTTTGAAGTTTTTTTCTGAATCAGATAATGTGTTTTTGTTTTGTCTGAAGGTTCAAGAATGCTACGAGGTTGCGGCTGATTACGATGGAAACCGCAACACAGAAAAGCTAGAAGAGCTTGGAAATATGCTGACGAGTTTGGATCCAGGGGATTCAATTGTTGTCACAAAATCATTCTCCAACATGCTTAGCTTAGCTAATCTAGCGGAGGAAGTCCAGATTGCTTACAGGCGCAGGATTAAGAAACTCAAGAAAGGCGATTTCGCCGATGAGGCCTCTGCAACTACGGAATCTGACATTGAAGAAACTCTCAAGAGGCTTTTGCAGCTTAACAAGACTCCTGAAGAGGTCTTTGATGCTCTTAAGAATCAGACTGTTGACTTGGTCTTTACTGCTCATCCGACTCAATCTGTTCGTCGGTCTTTGCTCCAAAAGTTTGGAAGGTTTGTTAAACTTGATTCGAATCATGAGTCATGGCATTGTCGATTCCTTGTGTGTGACTTTTCTTATGTATTTTTGTCTCAAATGTTTTCAGGATTCGTGATTGTTTGACGCAGTTATATGCAAAAGACATTACTCCTGATGATAAACAAGAACTAGATGAAGCTCTGCAACGAGAGGTATATATGCAAATAAAGAACTCCATGAAGCTTCTTTTTTTTTGCACTGAGTTCTACTAAAACTCTGTTTTTGTTGTACCAGATTCAAGCTGCTTTTCGCACTGATGAAATCCGAAGAACTCCTCCTACACCTCAAGATGAAATGAGAGCGGGAATGAGCTACTTCCACGAGACAATCTGGAAAGGAGTTCCAAAGTTCTTGAGACGTGTTGACACGGCTTTGAAGAACATTGGAATCAACGAGCGTGTTCCTTACAATGCGCCTCTCATTCAATTCTCTTCTTGGATGGGCGGAGATCGTGATGGTACACTCTTTACTTCTTCTGTCTGAATCCTCAAAACATGAAATGGTTTTTTAACTATTTAACATGTTCTGAATCCAGGAAACCCGCGAGTAACTCCTGAAGTTACAAGAGATGTATGCTTATTAGCTAGAATGATGGCTGCTAATCTCTACTTCTCCCAGATAGAAGATCTTATGTTTGAGGTAACGAAAAGTTAAATCACATTCCAGTTTTTCTTGTTTCTAGGCTGTTCATGTTACTGACAGAGATCTGACTATTGGATATGTGTGTTTGTTTGCAGATGTCTATGTGGCGTTGCAATGAGGAACTTCGGGTTCGTGCAGAACGTCAAAGGTGTGCTAAAAGGGATGCCAAACACTATATAGGTTTGTGTTACCTTCTCGCTAGTTTTAGCGGTTTATTTTCTTTCTTATGTTTGATGTATGATGAGGTTTTGGATGAATGTAGAGTTTTGGAAACAAATCCCTTCGAATGAGCCATACCGAGCTATTCTCGGCGATGTGAGGGACAAACTGTACAACACACGTGAGCATGCACGTCAGTTATTGTCGAGCGGAGTTTCAGACATTCCCGAAGATGCTGTTTTCACAAGTGTGGATCAGGTGTGTTTTCTTGCTGTTTGCAGATCAGCTAGAGGTGTTTAACCATAGATAGTCTGAACCAAATTGAAAAGACCAATCCGAAAACCGAAACTGAATCCAAGCCGAAACTTTAAGTCCTTTGGAAATTAGAGATACTGTATATTGGATTTAACATGTAAACTAATGCATACTTGATTTCATTTGGTAACTATTTTCTAGAACCAAACCGCCCCTAAGATCAAATGTTATTTTTTGTTTCTTATCTGATGATTGATTTCTCTAATTTTCTAACCTTTGATTGTTTCTGTTTGTTTCCAAAGTTCTTGGAGCCACTTGAGCTTTGTTACAGGTCGCTCTGTGATTGCGGTGACAGACCTATTGCTGATGGAAGCCTGCTCGATTTCTTGCGGCAAGTGTCGACATTTGGGCTTGCGCTTGTGAAACTTGATATCCGTCAAGAGTCTGACAGACACACCGATGTCTTGGATGCGATCACAACGCACTTAGGTTTCGGATCTTACAAAGAATGGTCGGAGGATAAAAGACAGGAATGGCTCTTATCCGAGCTGAGCGGGAAACGCCCTCTCTTTGGACCAGATCTTCCCAAAACCGAAGAGGTCGCAGATGTATTGGACACCTTCAAAGTCATTTCCGAGCTTCCTTCTGATAGCTTTGGTGCTTATATAATCTCAATGGCTACTGCTCCATCAGATGTGCTCGCTGTTGAGCTCTTGCAACGCGAATGCGGGATCACTCATCCTCTGAGAGTTGTCCCGTTGTTTGAGAAGCTGGCAGATTTAGAATCTGCTCCTGCTTCAGTCGCCCGTCTCTTCTCCATAGAATGGTACAGAAACCGGATCAACGGCAAGCAAGAAGTCATGATCGGGTATTCTGACTCGGGCAAAGACGCTGGTCGTTTATCTGCGGCTTGGCAGTTATACAAGTCTCAAGAAGAGCTCGTGAAGGTGGCGAAAGAATACGGGGTCAAACTCACAATGTTCCACGGAAGAGGCGGGACAGTAGGTAGAGGAGGTGGACCTACCCATCTTGCTATCTTGTCCCAGCCTCCGGATACCATTCACGGTCAATTGAGGGTAACAGTTCAAGGCGAAGTTATCGAGCAGTCTTTCGGAGAAGAGCATTTATGCTTTAGGACTCTTCAGCGTTTCACGGCTGCTACACTTGAGCACGGTATGCATCCACCGGTTTCTCCTAAACCAGAGTGGCGGGCCCTCATGGATGAAATGGCTGTTATTGCCACTGAAGAATACCGGTCTGTCGTCTTCAAGGAACCCCGTTTTGTTGAGTATTTCCGTCTGGTAAGTTCTTAAGCAGCTCAATTACTTCTCTCTTAGCTAATTTTAGTTAAGAAAAGGTCCATCAGTTTGACCCAAAAAAAAAAGTTAAGAGAATGTCCTAATTCAGGTTTGGGTCTGTGTTATAGGCGACACCAGAGCTTGAATATGGAAGGATGAACATAGGAAGCCGACCATCAAAACGAAAACCGAGTGGAGGCATCGAATCACTGCGTGCAATCCCGTGGATCTTTGCATGGACTCAGACGAGGTTTCACTTACCAGTGTGGCTAGGCTTTGGAGGGGCATTTAAGCGCGTGATCCAGAAGGACGGGAAGAATCTCGACATGCTCAAAGAGATGTACAACCAATGGCCTTTCTTCCGTGTCACAATCGATCTAGTCGAAATGGTTTTCGCCAAAGGAGACCCTGGAATCGCGGCTCTGTATGACCGCCTCCTCGTCTCTGAAGAACTTCAACCATTCGGTGAACAGCTTCGCGTGAACTACCAAGAGACCAGACGCCTCCTCCTCCAGGTAAAACTTGATTAAACCTTTTCCTTGTGTTATTTCAGTTTCATTACATTTACGGTTTGATTCGGACCAGTGAAACCAGATCAGACAACACCATGAGTAAAAACCACATTCAGAAGGTACAAACCACGCCAAACGCTAACTAACTAGCATTTCTTACCTTATACAGGTGGCGGGTCACAAAGACATTCTGGAAGGTGACCCATACTTAAGGCAAAGGCTACAGCTACGTGATCCATACATCACGACATTGAACGTGTGTCAAGCCTACACGCTCAAGCAGATCCGTGACCCAAGCTTCCACGTCAAAGTCAGGCCACACCTTTCTAAGGACTACATGGAGTCTAGTAAACCAGCGGCTGAGCTTGTTAAGCTTAACCCGAAGAGTGAATATGCACCGGGACTCGAAGATACTGTTATCCTCACCATGAAGGGTATCGCCGCCGGTATGCAAAACACCGGTTAAGCCAGTTAAATTGTCTTCGTAGCATTCCCTAAGTCTCTGTTATGTATTATGTTTATTTTATGATGTTATGAAATCTTTCGACTCCTCTTCCGTACGCTTTTTATGAGTATGATAATTTCTTGTGTTATTCTATTGTTCTTCTGTTATATATCTATGAAATTTTTTTCTAAGAAAAGGTAAGTAATCCTCTCTTTTTTTTGCTCTAAGAATGTTACCGTGGGACGTGAAAATGTGAATTTACTTAAATCAATTTAGCACCCCTGATAAAATAGGATAAATTCATAGCAAAATTTGGAAAATGGCATTAGCCTTTTTAATTAATAAAATAGTTTCAAACTTATGTGTTCAACACCGAAAACAACAATGTAAACTTCAAAACCTAAACTCTAATAAATCCAAATAATATACTCTAAACTCAGAAAAATCTAAATTATTTAATCCTGAAATTTAAACAAATATGTATTTTCTTAGGTTTTAGTTTTACATATAAACTATTTAGTTTATTAAGTTTCTTAATTATTCATATTTAGTTTTGACATTGGGATGGCTTATTTGGTCGTAAAAAAAACCCAATGGGCCAATAGAATGGAAGATTAATCCAATTTTAGTTATTTTGTCCATTATTTGCAAAATTTATAATTATCAGACGAAGATAAAGTAGTATTAAAATGAGTGGACTGGTGGATAGAGAGTGATGACATGTCGTGATTTGGTTGGATAAAGGAGAACAAATGGATCCCACGAGGAATAATATAATGAATAAAATCAGTTACTGACAGACCATTGTGTAATAATTACCCCGTTAAAGCAGCGTTAAGTACGCTTGTGTCCCTACGCGCGGCTCAAAGATCTGTGTCTTTCTTCTTTCTCTCGTCTGGAGAAAAAACAAAAGAACAACGATCGTCGAGAGACATACTCGGATCAGTCAAAAAAGCTTTGGAATTTGATAATCTTTATTTATAAATTCTTGAAAAAGCAGTCATGGGTTCTGGAAAAGAGCGTGACACTTTCGTTTACCTTGCCAAGCTTGCTGAGCAAGCTGAGCGCTATGAAGGTAAGGAATCTTCTTCTTCTCTTGAATCAGTTCTTTGAATTTCTCGCAATCAGGTCTTTTTGATAGCTTCTTTAGCTCGAGTCTCTGTTTAATTCTACTGCATTTTGATTTCATCGAATGGTTTTGCTCGTTTAGTTTGATCTTTGGAAGTCAATGTTTTTCGATTTCGTATCGTTTGACTGGGAACTTCTGAGCAAGGAATTGGATTCAAAAGTCTCGATTTTTACAAGATTGGTATTAAAAATGTGAATCCTTTACGACAGAAATGGTGGAATCAATGAAAAATGTTGCGAAATTGAACGTTGATCTGACGGTGGAAGAGAGGAACTTGCTCTCTGTGGGATACAAGAACGTGATCGGTTCAAGGAGAGCTTCGTGGAGGATTTTCTCGTCGATCGAACAGAAAGAAGCAGTGAAAGGGAATGATGTTAATGTAAAGAGGATCAAAGAGTATATGGAGAAGGTTGAGTTAGAGCTATCAAACATATGCATTAATATAATGTCTGTGTTAGATGAGCATCTGATTCCATCAGCTTCCGAGGGTGAATCAACTGTCTTCTTCAACAAGATGTAAGCTTATGATAATGCTCTTTACATGATATTATAGTTAAGGTTTTAAGTTTGTGTGTGTGAAGAATTTTTTGGTTTTTTTGCAGGAAAGGTGACTATTACCGCTATCTTGCGGAATTCAAATCAGGAAACGAGAGGAAAGAGGCTGCTGATCAATCTTTGAAAGCCTATGAGGTGTTCTACTAATGATCTATACCGTTATTGGATCACTGGGTATTCTCGGTTTTTGATGCTTTACTTTTGAAATTTATTTTTGCTTCTTTACAGATTGCTACTACTTCTGCTGAGGCTAAACTCCCTCCTACACATCCTATCAGATTGGGTTTGGCTTTGAATTTCTCTGTCTTCTACTACGAGATCATGAACGCACCTGAAAGGTTTAGAGATTGTCAATTATTCTAAGAATAAAAGACTCAATTGTTTTGGGATTTAAGATTGTTTTTTTTTTGTCTTTTCTCTTCAGAGCATGTCACCTTGCTAAGCAGGCGTTTGATGAAGCTATCTCAGAGCTTGACACTCTGAATGAGGAATCCTACAAAGATAGCACCTTAATTATGCAACTCCTTAGGGATAATCTGACCTTGTGGACTTCTGACATCCCAGAAGAAGGTGATGATCACTCTGGACCTAAGCAATCCTTAAATTATGATGTTTTGATGTCCTACAAAAGTTTTGGAGTTTTCCCATTCTTGGTGTATCTGTTCATTGTCATTTCTTTTGTTTGGTGTTGTTTTGCTTGAAAACCAATTAATCTATAAGACATTTTAAGCATATTTTATGGACAGTTATCAGTTTTTAATGATTCGTATTTCGCTCGGGCTTCAACTGTTTACTTTTCCTATACCTGCAGGAAATGATGCCCATAAGACGAATGGGACCGCCAAAGCCGGTGCAGGTGGAGACGATGCAGAGGTAAAGTAGAAGAGATTCCTTTCCTTGCGGTGAATCGAATAAGTCGATTCTGATAGATCTCTTTGTTCTTGATGCAGTGATCTGATATGTGAGCACCCGCAGCAGAGGCACTGGACAACATGTTTCAAGCACAACTGAATGCGCGGTGAATAATAGTGAAACTTAAGAGTTCCTCTGTTTCCTGTATCATTATTGTCTATGTTACTTGTACTCTCGTTTAGTCCCAAATCTCTGTGGTTAATGTATTGCATCATTCTCAGCACATTGTTTTATTTGAAATATGTAATTCACTACTGCCTTCGTACTGTTGTCCTTGAAGCTGTTTGGTTTTGGAAATCTGCTTCTTTCTTCTCCTTGTCCGATCTCTGATTCCTGTGCTATCGCTGATTGAATCAACCACACCAAAGAGAACCAACTCTGTTTAGTTTCTTTCACAACTCTTTCGTCTGTACTGGTGAAATCAAGCATACACAAGCCAAGCGTAAATGGATAATGAATCTTGCATTTCTTGAATCCTTACCGAACATTTACTCATTTAGTAATATAGCCAAAGCAAGCAGAGTCTAAATCCAAAAAGAAAAAGAAAAATTAGAAACGAAAAAAAAAAGAAAGAAAGAATGAATAATTTTTGTAGAATTTGCAGAATAGCTCTTTCCCAGATTTCATAAAGATTGCTGTCTCAGGCTTTTAAAATAGGGCTCTTCGGACCGAATTTATAGGGAAGCAGAGAATGATGATAGGCTTTTCAATTATAAGAGAAAATGCTTTATAGAGTCCTCTAGAAACTGGTGGCTTGGACAAACCATCTCCTTCACTTTATCTCCATTCTTGTACATCTTAAATGTCGGAACTTTCCTGATACTCTCTGCCTTCGCCAACGCCAAGCTCTCCTCTACATCGACCTAATGAACATTTTATTTTCTCGGTTAGAACATTGAGAGACATAAGATTATGTATATAAGTTTAGACGAAACTGTTGATATAATAAAAGCTTATTTGTAAGGTGTCCTTACCTTAAAGAAATGTACTAATGGATACCGGAGACATAAAGTGTTGATGAACGGAGAGATTTCTTCGCATCGTCGGTTTGATGATGATTTGAAATGAAACACAGAGACACCTGAAGAAAAATGAAAAATGTCTCCACCTGAGCAAGACAGATAAAATCTCGACTGACCTTTCATACAATTTGGAGTTTCTATTTAAACTTACCAGGAAGTGATACCGAGCTCTTGAACTTATCCAAAGTCGAAACCGCTTCAACTTCGTTATTGAATCCCAAGTTTTCAGATTCTTGGCTTCTGTTCATTACCGCGGTTTTCGCTCTCTCTAGAGACTCTACAACTTCGCTGTCTCCCGGAAGTTCATTTCTCAAGAACTCATAATCTCTAACCGCATCCTCCCACCGACCAAGCTAGATTTCAACAAAACATTCTCATTTCACATACACTACAGTTAATAACTGATTTTACTGAGTTTCTAATCTCACCTTTCCATATGAAGCAGCCCTTCGTAAAAGTGCCTTGATGTAGTTAGGCTGGATTTTGAGCGCTTGGTTACAATCTTCAACAGATTTCTCCCACACACCAAGTTTATACCAACACGCTGCTCTGTTACAGTAAAAAACCGAGTTGGAAGCATTGTGCTTGAGACCGTCTCCATAAGCTTCACTCGCTTCAGAGTATCTCCCCGAACTAAATAGCTCATTACCACGAGTACGTGCCCTCACAACCCTCTTCACATTGTTTAAAACCAATGCTACCTCTGGATTGGTCTGATCGAGCATCACAGCTCTCTCTGCCTTTACTACCGCATTCTCAAATCTGCAAAAAACCTATCATCTCTACTCACTCACTGGCGAAAGACATACAAGCAAGTAACTAACCAAAAGAAAAATACAAAGAATCACAACTCTTCCGGGTTTCGAAAGCTCACCTTCCTAATGCCATATCAACTTGAGCTTGGATACAGAGCACATATGCTTCAGCTACCATACCAAAGAGTTTGGTCTGCGGTTGAGAATGCAATCTTGGAATGCAAGATAGACAAAAATCTGAATCCTCTATTTGGTTAAGACGCAAAAAGGCTTCAGCTTTACAAGCAACAAGCTGTCCAAACCAATAGAAAAAAACTCACTGTTAGTTAAAAATCTATAAAAGTAAATGCAACAAGCCACCTATCATCATATGGCAATGATCTCTCACCTGAGGAGACGAATCAGCGCCGTTTGCAATGGCTGCATCGGTTTCTTTTATCGCGGTTTTCCAATCTCCTATCTTTCGAGCCTCCCAGCATCGCCGGATATGTTTCTCTAGCGTCTGTAGCCGTTGGAGATCAGCTTGATCCGGACATTGCCCGGAAAAACAAAGATGACGTCTTGCATTTTCAGCTTCTCCTAATCTAAAAGCAACAAATCCAATCCATCATTTCAATTCTCAATCTTCAAACTAAATCACACAGCAAAAAAATTAAAAAAACCTTCAAAAGATTTGATTACCTGAGATAGAGAGAAGCGAGTCTTTGGTGCGCTCTGGAGTAAGACGGGTCAAGCCTGACAGCCTCAAGGCATTCTTTAACGGCGTCTCCTAACCGTCCTGACGCCGTTAACGCCGCCGCACGGTTACTTCTATAAGCTGCATTTCCCGGTGAAATCGAAATTGCTCTGTCGTAAAGCGATAGAGCTTCCGAGAAGTTCCCTCTCCTATACATATCGTTTCCTAATCTCTTCAACTCCTCTGGGTTTTCACCGTTCTCCACAGCTCTCGCCGCCTTTACGTTGCTGCTTCCTCCGCCGCTGCGTACAACGTTTCCATGTCCATAATTTCCAGTTCCAGTGCACAGAGTCTCAGTCCTACTTGAGGTCCGACTCGCCATTCCGGTTTTCAAGATCCGACCCGACGGACAAATATTTCCTGCCGGTAAAATACTGGGATTCGGCGATACTGCCGACGTAGCTCCATTACCTCCACCACCTACTTGACTTGTAGCTGAGGTGAAGCTAGAGCCAGAGAAGATCAATGGCGTTCCAGTGGAAGAGGATCTTCTATGACCCGGTTTAAGATTCAGGGTCGTCTGCATTCCGGATCCGGGGCTTAAAAGCTCCCCAGAGTGGCTATTGTAGCCATTCTCTAAACGTTTACCCATCTGAGAAGTCACAGACGGTTTTCCAGAAGCAGAGCCTGAAGAACCGGAGCTGCTTGTAGGAGTCGCAGCAGCTGAAGAAGAGGCAGAGCCACGTGGCATTAAGGTAGAAACAGGAGAACCCAGATCGATTTCTCGAAAATCAGGTTTGTTGACGTCATCGTGTCTCAATGAGTCACGAAATCGACCTGTAATTGAGTCTATAGCAGGTTCCAATGAAAGCCTTCTAGAATGAGACATCCTCGTACTTGATCTACAAACCAAGAATCTAATGGCCTTAGCTTCTTTATTCTTTCTTCTTCTCAGAAGTCAGAAACCACCACCAAAGCTTAAACAAGTACTGTCCAGAGAGAAGAGAGAGAAGACAGATCTCGTGATAAATAAAAAAGGAGGAAGAAAAGAATGAACGAAACAAGTAAAAATAAATAAAATAAAAATATCAAGTAATTTTGGGGTTTAAATTCGGTTAACCTTGATTAATAATTATTACAAATTTCCCTGAGATTATGACATTGATCTTCTTCTCTTGTTCATCTCACGAGTCTCTCTCTTCACTCCCGTGTCTTCACGGCTGCTTGTCGTTGAAGAAAATATACGGTGCTTTTTCAGATTTTATTTTATTTATCAACTACACAGACTCCAATAGTTGACTTGAATTTTTGGACAGTCCACGAAAACAAACTTATTAGCCTTCTCCGAATATTTATAGACTAAAATTTCTTTAATTTTCTACCTATTCCATTGTGTCATTTTGCACTTAATTTTTGTTTAACAAAGAATATTATTTTATGTTTTTTAATTCTAAATTTAAACTAAATATCAGTTTTATCCCTTTAATTTTTGCTTATTAGTTAGAGAAAGAAATTAATTTAGTATATTAATAAAAAAGTAAAAAAGAAATTAACATATTTTTTTAATTTGTGTTAGTCAGAATCACGCTCTTAAAAAAAAACAGGGAGAGTAATTCGGAACATTTAACCCGCTGCTAGCTTAGCTACATCTGCTTTTATACTGCTGGTCGTCTTTAAGGTAAACGAATTATCATATACAGTACACTGCATCTGTTAATTAAAAGTACAATATGAAGACGTAAAACCGCTGGAATGTTAACTATTTAAATTAGCCTCTGACGTGATATTAGTATATGATTTAATTCGTTTTGCCCAAAATGTCAAGGCACGCAGATTCAAGCACGTTCACTCATGTTCCCAAAATGTTAATCTATCAAATTTAATTTCGTATAACATTTATTAATTACAAGCTATACAAAGAGCATAAGGAAGCTAAGGCTATCACTACGACTTTAAACACTAAACCTTCGTAGGATATTCAATGCACCACGACATGTTACTATTTTATCATTATTTTTTATTCACATTTTCATTTATCAAACCCACTTTTAGGGTCATTGTACTGAACTCTCGCATTACATTTGCTGCTCAATTGATTAAATTAATTTCGTAGACATTATTGACCAAAAAAAAAAGACTTTATGATTAACTAGTGTATTAATACCAAAAAAATCCAAACAAGTAACTAAGGGGATGTATTAAACTAAATATTTGAGATGATTTGAGTTTAGTGAGTTTTAAGATAATTTGGTTGAATATTGGTGAATTAGGAAATTTATTATTAAAATTCTTTAAAATCTCAACATGAGATTTGATATTTGTATTTTTAATTAAGAAAACTCACACAAAACTTAAAATCTTATTCTTAAAATGTTTTTAATAACAATGAATTTTAATTGTACATTTTAAAATCATCAATCCAATAACACTAGATTTTTAAAAATATATATTTTAAAATTAATGTTTCAATAACATAAAATTTATTATTTTAATTCAAATCCCTCCAAATACCCAATTCAATACATTCCCTAAAAAATTAGTACATTCTAGAAACTAAATCTACTGATTATTTCAACAAATAAATATGATTTAATTTATAAAAATAAATAAAAGAGTTTCAGCCACTAAAACGATTTCAACAAATCTCTGACTTTTGGTTAAACTATTTGACAAACTTAAATGATAAAATAAGTACATGAAAAGTTGTAAATGAGAAAATGCCACGTAGGAATTCCAACCCTCGTACTCAGAGGCACTAAGATCGAGGGCAAAATCATCTTTCGATATAGATGTATTTATCAAGCCAGCCATACTTTTGTTTGAGCCACCACATCTTTATTGTACTCTTATAAACATATAAAGTAATATTGTGTGACAATTGCCTATTTAAATTTATATGAAATGAATGGATATTACAAGCCTTTTCTTCTTGCGTGTTGCGAAGAGACCAAAAAGATAAATGAAAGTTCATTAGCTAATGAAGAGCTGGCAATTTTTTTTGTTAACAGGTGTCCTTTGAAAAAGGCTGTCATAGTTCTCTTTTCTTTTCTGGGGATTACTAATTAAATGTATAGTTAATTTACTAAAACTCATAGTTACTTTCTAATAAACCATCGCGCGGTACTATATTATTCCGTACCTTTCAGACCTACGGAACCACTAATTACATTGAACCAGGCACCATGCATGCCTTATTTTAAAACTTTATATTTCTCTTGGTCATGCCTCCTCACCCTCAAATAGTAACATTTTTTCTAAATGATCATTCTTTTTAACGAGTAAATGCTCGATAATTATAAACAACAAATAAAAAAAACTAATAAAAAGGACATTGAGAACATAACCAAAGAACAAGAAAATAGAAAGATTCTAAAAGAAGACGAGAAAAAAATAGGAGGAGGTAGGGGTGTAATGGGGATTATGTAGACGGTGGTCATGCCATCTGGTTCTTAACCTCACTGCTGCGTCTGCCAGCTAAGCACACAGTCAATGTTAACGGCGTTTGAACTTCACTAACGGATTGTTCTGTTAACACCGACGGATTATTCGAACATTCGCTTCGAGCCGCCAAACTGATATGGGCGACGATAGTGACTCACGAAATCGCTAAATCTCGGTTCCACAAACCAACTCTTTTCACTTAACCAAAACTACCACAGTCATGATAAGTAACTATTTAAGGATTACATTAGTAAAATAATTTAGATGACTATATGCATCTTAACTATAGAAAACAAAAATTATGGATTTATATAGCGAAGCACGTATATGTGAAATGTGTATGTATTTCAAACGCATCATTCAAACCAATATATATATATATATATATATATATATTTGTAACAAGTGAAAAACAAGATAATAGCCAAGACCATTTGCATTAATAGCCAAGACCACACCAATCACACTTTAGTCTGTTAATTCAACGCATGTCACATTGTTTGTTCCGCCGCAGACATACAAAGCATAATAATACAATGCTCAGGCTGTAATGTGTATGAGTACGAATGGCCCAATCATATTAGACAAAAGAGGAAATGTGTGGAAATTACTAGAAAATAAGTGCAATTAGTTGCTAATGATGGATGTGCTTTACATATATTTAGACTCTAAATAAATCACTGTCGGGGCATCTTACTTGGTAATTATAATAACGAGATTTGGGTTTAATAAAAAACTAAAAGAAGGAATTATATTTCTACTGCAATTTTACCAGACGGCAAACATACTTTATTACTTAATTAATTATCGTATTAAAATGATGATTGATATTTTTCAAGATACATGTCTTTGAATTTGATGATTGTTGGGCTGTGCCGGGAGGATTGGAGAATTTATCAATATTAGATAAATTAAGAAGTACCGAATCTTTCTTTTATATATACGTCTATCTAAAACTCCACATAATTTTGTATTCCATTTTTGAGCATTATAGATTAAATTTTGTATACAGAAAGTGCCAAGCTTAGT
Organism: Cardamine chenopodiifolia; assembly: GCA_963922655.1. NCBI lineage: Eukaryota > Viridiplantae > Streptophyta > Magnoliopsida > Brassicales > Brassicaceae > Cardamine > Cardamine chenopodiifolia. The sequence continues at coordinate 16,850,311 of OZ000478.1, read as the reverse complement.
AGGAACCACAAGCCCACAAAGATCTTGGACGAAGTAAGCATTTAAGGTGCCACTTAACATTTTTTTTCCTCCCATTTTTCATGTTTAGTCATAAAAAGTAAGCATATCTTCTAAAAATAGTTATGACTTGCATAAAAAAGAACTTTCAAAATCCATTTTTAGATTATAATATATCTGAAGATTAAAAATTTATGTGAGTCAGAAAAAATTACTAAATAAATTAGACATTTTTTTGTTTTAAAGATTTTTAACGCCAGTTTTTTCCTTCTGTAAATAGAAACTTGCAAGTGCCTATATATTACACGAGAAAACGAAAACAATTAATTAGTTCTTGTAACTACACATAATGACAATTAGTTTGCTTATATATCAATAATGACAATTATTTATACCTGCATTTATTTGGGTTTACCTTTTCTTCATAACCTAACATATATAGTAACATGCATTGGTTCTTCGTGGTATACTCTTATCTATCTGTATGTCTTACATCTTCATTCTTGAATAAAAAAACACGTATGGGAATTATCTGGTTTTCTTAATTATTCGACTAATAATTTTATTTTTATTTTATTTATAAAAAATTATAAAAGGCTTTCTATTAAATGCAAGGAAAAGTTTACAGCATGGATAAAATACAAAAGAAGAACTCTAAACTAACAAGTTAATCCACGCTTATATAAGCTTAAACTAACATAATTGAGATCAATTATCATTAACTAAAAGAACATATTAACATAATTGAGCAGACTAATAATTTTATTTAAAAGCTAATTCACGCTTGTCTAAGCTTAACTACTATGATTATTAATTAAGGGTATCCTATGTTTCACCAATTTTATATTATTTTATTTTTTTTAATTAAGATCATAATGTCAGTGCAAGCAAAGAATATACATAGATCGCATTACCGTCCACCTCGGTATTTTTTTTTGTCAACCCACAAGTTTTTAATGATACATTCGTTAAATCTAAATTCAAAAATAAATAAGTACATTCCTTAAGATTACCGAAATAGTTAAACTAAATTTTAAAATTGGTGCTTGGAAAAACTGTTGGTGGAAATACTTTTGGATGGATGATGAGACTTTCAAAGCAAATATAGAACTGAACTTATAAGAAATGCAGATTTTTGTAGTTTGAAAAAATGAAATATCTTTTGAATTAGAAAAGCGGCTGCATGTGTGGAATGTGTATAAATGAAAACATATCAGTTATGTCGTAGTAAATTTAACAGATCAATTATGTGTTGCCACGATTTTAATTGTTGTCACCTGAGGTTAGAAGCCCGATCATGTGAGCATATGCTGACATGATATGAATCTGCATTACCTTTATCATCATCTCCATCAACAATTTATTCAAATTTCATATTACCCCTCTTTAAAAATATATATTATGATTTCAAATAAAACAACGTATTAATAAACATCGATCATATTTAAATCTAAAGGCAATATTGCAATACCAAATTACCAATTCATATACGAATTAAGACAAAAAAATTTAAATAGTTGCAGTAAGAAAAAATCGAAGTAGTTAAAAAGAAAATCGAAGTAAACATAATAAAAACCCAACTTATTAAAGTTTTCCATATCTTTGTAATTTATGATCAAATTATCATTACCTCTCTACTAAAAACGAGCGAAACTAGAACATTTGTTTTTTTTGTTAATGCCTTCATGACAAAACTAAAATATTTATGTGTAAAAATGTTATTTGCTTTTTTATATGAAAATAATAATAATAATTATAAATTATTCGGTCTAAAATAGTCCTAGTTATAAATTTATGATGATTAAAGAAACATACGAAAACAATTGATGAGCTTTTCGCAAATGTGGGAGCGTCCTAATGTGCTATAGATAAACATTCCACATGTCCCATGTCTCAAATTTAGAAGGGTAAGGGAAAAACTATACACCATACTAAATATTTTTTTTTTCACCATACTAAATAATACATCTATATAGATTGGTAAATGACGTTTTAAATTCTCGAAAATAACGTATGAAACTTTTTTCTACCAAAAAGGTCCAATTAGCTTTTATTTTTGGTTTATATAGGTTCCCTAGTTTCTCATCAGTGTAACATTTTTGTTTTGTTTTATGACTAAATATAATATCTAGAAGTTATCGTCTTAATCGATATATGAAAGATCTCATCGTTTTCGGTGGAAAAAGGTTATCAGATAAATTTTGGGTATTCCTCGTATGTAAAAGCTTCTATGAAATGAAGATTTAAACGACACAAAATATGTTTGTTGACAAAAAAAAAGGCTGCAGAAACATAACATTTCCATGTGTTTTTGAAGGTCTGAAAACAAAACTATTCTTCTAAATGTCTGAGGTATAAAAAAATTTGTGGACCTACTAAATAATAAGTTGCAGAATATTTAAGATGTGGGTGGGAGCATTTGAACACTCCATCTTTTATCTTCATGACTAGTGCTTGTAACTAATTTATACAATAAATATTTTTTTAAAATAATAAACGAAAAATTACTTGCTATGCCTATATGCACATAGTTGACTAGCTTCCCTCAAAAATTGGCTCGGCCCAAAAGATAAAATTTGTTGATAAAGCATGCAAAATAGAACTAAATAAATCGTCATGTGATTTTAAATTCTAGGTCCTCAATACATTAATAAAACAGTAAACAGATGATGAATGATATGCACAAAAAGGGAAAAGTATTTTAAACTACTCCCCGTTTCATATTAGCTGTGGAGGTTTTATCACGCTTGCTAACAAAATAATTGATTTTTTTTGTTTTACGTTTAATTAATATTATTTTATTGGTCAAGACATTAAAACAATAAAACAAAATTGGAAATTTTATCAATCATTTATATTGAAAACGTAAAACAACAAATAATATAAATTTATAAAACAATGAGTAATATAAAACGGAAGAAATATATCGTTAGTAGAGGGAAAGTTTATGTCTAATTGTAACGAAAACCCGTAGTTTGCGTATTTTGACCCAAAAAAAAAAGAAGCAAAAAAAGAGCAAAGTGGTAGTTTAGGTAAAAGGTAACTAAAATAAAATGAAGAACTAACACAAACCCATAAAACAAACTAATCCGATCTAAATGTATTATTAAACCCTTATATATATCTATATATATATATATAAACCTAAAATTTTGTCTCGACCCAAAATCAAGTCAAAACCCACGGTCCTAGTTCTAATTAGTAATAAATCTGATTAAAAACTATTTCCTTTGCTAATTAAAAGATAAATTTCATTTGCTCAAATTTTCTCTTCTGTTTTGTTTTATTTTCTTATTTTTTCTTAGAACATCTTGTGCCAATAAAAACACAATCAAGACTTTTAAATGGCTGTTTTAGACATTTAGGATAAACGAACATGAAATGTGGGGGAAAGAGTTAAACAACGTGATTGGTGACACATATTGGTCTTGTCTTTCTCTGTTACATCAGTCACGCCATCATTGGAGTCGAATTTCTCTACCATTTTATTTTAACGCTCTTAGATTTTCTTTAACATCTACACTATCATTTACAAATTTTATCATTTCAAAAAAGTTGCCAACTATTTACCTATTTTTACATACATATACAATGTTTTGCTTCTAACCTATTTTTACATAACATATATAATTTTTGGTTTCTAAGAATACACAAACAAAAATCCATTTATTGCAGTTGAATACTCACATTTATAATTATTATGTGTCTTACCCCGTTAATAACTTGATTAGAAACTTCGTAAACTCTATTGTATAGTTAAAAGTTTAGTAAACTTTAAATATTCAAATGACCTGTTCGCTAATAGAGTTGATGTATATGTTGACTTATATTAGATCAAAGATATAAAAGCAAATATGCGATGAGTCTGAGAATCAGAAAAATGTGATGTTTAAGTAGAAACTTTAAAAAAATATGTGTACATTTCTGAATTTCTTATAAACCAATTGGTAATTTAAAGCAGAATTTTACTAATTAAAAAGACTGAAGTAGAAGATATAAATGAAGAAAGAATTGAAATGATATTTTTTGTCAGCACACCTATTTTGTTAACAGATGTACCCTTTTAAACTAAGGGAAGAACAACACTTGAGAAATAATGAAAATGTGGGAGATTGGCACATGCCACTAACACTAACATGTGATTCAAATAATTTTGAGTCTACCTCATGGGAAAACGAAAGAGAGAAAAACAAATCAAGCATTATATTCTCCTATTTCTTCCTTTTTCCTTAAATCTTCACAATATGAACAACTCAAAGCATTAGTATGTTTAGAGCTACATGATTGTATAAAATTAGTATTCAATGGTAGTATTTAAAGATTTAATTAATAGTTTAGAGCTAGTTAGTCGATAATTAACCAAACATGTAGGAGTATGTATTATTTATATAATCCAACTTATATGTATCAGAAAAAGTTCATGATATTTTTTATCAGAATTGCGATTGTTCAAGTACTATATAAAATAGTCATAAGTAAGTCATAGTTATGCACTTCTGCCGTAAATTACTTTATATAGAATAGACTTTTGAAGCCAAAAGGAAAAAAAGAAAAGAAAATTTCTTCTTTCGCTATTAATTTACAAATTACGAGTCATCAATAAAAAATAAAAAAACTCACGAATAAAAAACGTATATATATGTGTTAGTACAAATCAATAAAACTTTGGTTCTTTAGATAACTGTAATTTCACAAGAGAACCCTTTACATAACGTCTAAACAAAAATACCAAAAATGAATATTTTGATTGATTCCCTAAGACATCATCTATTCATATTCGATTTAACTAAGACTACAACCAATATAAACACATTTCATCATCCAAACAAAACACACACATACTTTGATAGTACCATATCGGATTGAATAAGAGAACTTGCGAAACAAACTAACAAAATCATTGAATGGGATTATTGGGGACATCATTGTGCATTGTCTAGAGTCATCCGAGATTATTGGGTCAAGATGTCAAACACTGGGGCCCATTTTCTGACCTGAGTCTTTCGTTGTCCTCCATGAAAGACACACTCCTCTCGCGTGCGTGAATGGGATTTTGGATACATCTCGAGCAATTTGTTCTTATTCCGGACATTTAAACAAACTAACAAAATCCAAAGTTCCAAACTAACAAAATCTGAAACTCTAAACCGAAACTGAACCCGAACTTGTTTAAAAACTCGAAAGTATGTGAAATAAAAACAGTGTATTAGTGTTATAAGTCAATGGGCTCAATGCCAGTTTTCAAGGCCCATACTGAAACCTTCTTCGGTTCATCCGTTGACCAAAGGGACCCATCTTAAAAACTTTTGGCGATAGTACCCAAAAAAAATCAATTTTTTTTTCTCTAAATATTTAGGAAATCAATTTTTTTCCCCACATTTACGAAATCATTTAAGTCGAGAGTTGAACTGAATGATATGGCGGGTGCTAGGTAGGGGCATAAAGCATGGTGATAGGGACAATGTAGATATTTGCATTTGAGCCTATGACAAGAGGTTGCTCAATTCGGCACTTTCTTGCCAAGTCTGCCTTAAATTTATTATTCTCGGAAGCTCAGGTTTGAGTCACTTCACTAATGACCTTTTGATTCCCCATTCTAAATTAGTGAGACTTTTGGGAAAACAAAAGCTTAATTTGGATAAAACTTAATTTGTATTTTGGTGTAAAGAAACAAAGGAGTATCACCAGTGGTGTGTTTTTATCCTTTACTTAAATTATCTTTAGAGATTGAAAATGGAGAAACGTGGGTGGACCATTTTTATCTGTTTCTCAATTATTGAACACTTCAATCTCCAGCAAATTGTTACTAAGTTCTATACATATTGCCTAAACTAATCGCTTTGTGTTGCCTCCAGTTTTGGATCTCGATTAACAAGCTATATATATATATATATACACACTTATATACTCATCCTAGATTCCTAGTCTTTTCCTTTTCTTATATTTCATTTAATTTTGATTTGCAATCGAGACTTATGACCATATATAATTGTGTGTTTCGTGATACTCAAAACTTCCTGCTAATATTGTATGAAAAAGAAGATAGTATACACGCGTCTGATGTGTAGATGTTAAACAGCTAGCTAGATCTTGGAATCTTGTACTGATGATATATTGGATTTTAGATTGGCTTGACGAAAAGATCATTATATTGGTTCGGTTGGAAGAATTTATGTGGTTTATTCATAAATTCATTTAGGTGTTGCTGCTTCCAAATGTTTATTTTTATTCGGTATATATGTGTTATGAGAATCTCATAATTTGTTTCATTTTCAGTTCAACGATATCTCTAGTTACACAAAGTTTATCATATACTGTTGATTATAAATTCTATGTTACTAGAAAAAATCATATTTAATATTTCATTATGGGGGGATTTTTTGGCATGATGTGCATCGCATTATAAAATATCGAGTGCTTAAATTATTGGTTCTGTATATAATTGTACTTTCATGAGTTCATCTCATCTTCTAACTCTATGGCTACATTTGAATGGATTAACAATATGGATTTCAAATATATTATCTCGCATTATTGATCCTTTTCAACTTTCAACACGTCTAATAGTATTATACAATATAGATCCACCGATGTTTTTCTTACGATTAATCTCCGTGATCTAGAAAAAAAAAGAATGAAGAAGAAATTCTCCATAATCACCGGCGAAAAGATGATGATAAGTTTTTTTTTTTTTTGAATATTAAGATAATGAGAAGTTGTAGATAATTTTTTGTTGTGTCCATGTATATTAACACTCTTGCATGAGTGTATATGAAAGACTTGAAAGTTATAGAGATAAATTATATGTCAAAATTTCCTATGAAACAAGGTTAAATTTTAATTAGGCACGAACGTTTACACCTTCGTATATGTATATTTACACGTACGTATATATAGATTTATTTGTGCAAAATAGTGTAAAGTCAAAGTTGGTCCTATTTATAGATTCATTTACGCTCTCACAAACTAAATTTTCATGAAATTATATATTTCCTATTTTTTGCATCCTTTTACCTACCAAGCCTACTTTTATGAAATTTTCCCATCCTTTTACTCCTTTCATAATAATGAATCTATATAGAAAGTGTATTCAGTAGCTGGCAAGTGGCACAAATATATCACCCAAGAATATATTTTCATATTAATCCATAATTGACTAGTAAATTAATTATGAGTTTATGCTTTATTTCAACAAATCTTTTTGAGGTTATGTACTTAAAAAAGATCGATTTTTTGGGGTAAAGACGATAATTATTTATTGACAACGCAGAAGATAGTATTACAAGAGTAAAAAAAGTTGGAAATGAGATTATATAATGGAACGTACTTACCCAATTAAAATTAATAATCGAAAAAGACACAAAAAGGATCTTGTTTCTTGTTTCCTCCTTCCCATGTGATGTGAACAATCTCACTCACACTCTCTCTTTCTCTCTTTTGATTTTGGAGTATTATATAACTGAACAGTCCAAGACACCTCTTTTCCCACACCAATCTCGCTCTCACAGAGAATCTCAAAATCTCAGATCGAAGAAACATTGGGAGAATGGGTTTCTCTTCCCAAGGAAACCTTTCTCTCTTCTTCTTCTTCTTCTTCTTCTTCTTCTTCTTCCTCTGTCTCTCCACAGACTCTGCTTACAGCAACAACACAAGCAACGGCAATGGAGGAGGAAGAAGAGAGCTAGCTTCTGGGAGATGCAATTGGTTTAAAGGGAATTGGGTTTATGATGCAAAGTACCCACTTTACGATCCTTACAAATGTCCATTTATAGATCCACAGTTTAATTGCAAGAAGTATGGTCGTCCCGACAATGCTTACCTTAAGTATCGATGGCAACCATTTTCTTGCTCTCTCCCCAGGTTAAACCTCATCTTCTTCTCTCTCCTTTATCTTCTTATATTCTTTAATTCTGGTGGTTTGGTTTTTACTCTCGTACCTTGATTCAAGATCAAAGCTTTTTGTGTTTTGGTTTGCCTTTTTTTCGTTAATTAGACAGAATAATAAATTGCACATGCTGAGTAAATTGAACTTTTTTTTTCTATTTCCCTTTTCTATTGTGAATCAAAATATGTATTTTTTTTCCATTAATAAATATGGAAGCTGGAAATATGTAGACCTCTGTGTTTTTTGGTTTAATGCCATTAACAGAGATACTTAGGCACATTGGTAAGACAGGTCACTATAGCTTTGCAACTGAATTTCAAAGCTAGATAGTATTCTTTCTCTCTTACTAGACTATGTTTTTTTTTTCTTTTTTATTGCCTTTTTGGATTTCAAAATTTGAAACTTTTATGAGTTTCTTTGGAGCAATAATGTCTCGAAAATCCCATAATTTCACTCTCCAGAAAGGTATATAATATCGAATCCTATGCATAAACTAAAGTGTCCTTGATTAACTTATCAAGTAAAAAAAAAGTTCGAATTTGTAACTTTTTAAGTAACGTTCAAAACCAGCTGAAAAATGTTCTTTTTTTTTTCTTTTCTTGCCGATCTAGCATGTGAGATTAAAAAGTGTTTCTTTTTGTGGTTTCAGATTCAATGGGTTGTATTTCCTAAGGAAGATGAGAGGGAAGAAGATAATGTTCGTTGGAGATTCACTAAGCACAAATATGTGGCAATCTCTTGCTTGTCTAATTCACTCTTGGGTTCCTAACACTCGTTACACTCTTCTTCGCCAAAAGGGTCTCGCTTCACTCACCTTCGAGGTCTGTCTGTTCTATCATTTATCTTATTTAAATATATATTATTCCCCTAAATATAAATAGATATTTATGGAGTTGTGATTTTTCACTAGAGATTAAGCTTTATTGTGTGGAAAGTGTGATAAATGTCTTTTTATTTCATTTTTCCATTAAGGCTATTAAATGGATAAAGTTAACTAAGAAAAGGAATAAAAGTGTTTTTTGGTTTGTCTCATTTGATTTGATGTAAATATAATGCTTTGCTATATAGTTTTATTCATGTTATAAGAATGGTATTAGGACAAGAGAATGAGAGAGCATTTAAAGATGAACGTGATTAGTGTCTCTATTTCCCAAAAAAAGAGAATCTTCCGGCATACCATGTCATGTAATTATCTTTTATGAGGATCATGAGCCACGCAAAAGAGATTCTTTTTTTTTGTTTTGTTTTCTATAGTATTTTTAAGATGAAAAAGCAGCACGTGGCCAAGTAAAAATAAATTATATACTCCATCATTTAGTGAAATAAATTTGGGGTTTGTAATGGTACCGGACGCAGGAATACGGAGTGACGTTGATGCTTTACAGAACACAGTTCTTAGTGGATTTGAGTTCGGAGAAAGTTGGGAGAGTGCTTAAGCTGGATTCCATTAAGCAAGGCAACATGTGGAGAGGCATGGACGTCTTGATTTTCACCTCGTGGCATTGGTGGACCCACACTGAGCACATCCAGCCGTATGTTTTTTTCTTTTCTTTGGCTGTCTTTTTTGAGTTTGAATTTGACTAATTTGGTGACGTGTATGTGTGTGTTTGCAGGTGGGATTACATTGAAGATGGGAATAGACTGTACAAAGACATGAACCGACTCGTTGCTTACTACAAAGGAATGACCACTTGGGCTCGATGGGTCAATGCTTACGTCGATCCTTCCAAGACCAAAGTCTTCTTCAACGGCGTGTCTCCTACTCATTACGAGTAAACTTCCTTCCTTCAATCTAATCTTATTGTTCTTTAAGTCGGTTTAGTTATATATATAATAAAGTAATTGGATATTGTTTTGCAGGGGAAAGGATTGGGGAGAGCCAATGAAGTCGTGTTCGAGTCAGACGCAGCCATTCTCTGGGAGGAGGTATCCAGGAGGGACACCAATGGCTTGGGTGGTTCTAAACAAAGTGATGAGGAGATTGAAGAAACCGGTCCATTGGCTCGACATAACTGGTCTCTCTCAGCTTCGTAAAGATGCTCATCCTTCTGCTTTTAGTGGGAACCATCCTGGTAATGACTGTAGCCATTGGTGTCTTCCTGGTTTACCTGATACTTGGAACTTGCTCTTTTACTTTACTCTTTTCTCTTAATAACTCTTTTTTTTTGTTTTCCTTTCTCATCAATGTATAAGTTGCTCAAAAGAACAATCTATTTATTTTAGTTATCTTTTTCTTGTAATCGCTTGATTCTTATCTGAAATAATTGTTTAAATACCAGTGCACTTGACTGTGTGAAAAAAAAACATCAAGAAGAGAGAATATATACCATGGAGGACTAAGAATTTAGTTGATGTTAATATTATAATGGAAATTTCCGAGTAATTAGCAAAATGAGGCCAAGTAATTAGATATGATTGGGCCAAGAAGACATCAATAGCCTGAAGAAGCCCAGATGTGATGAAAGTGTTCGTAGTTGAAAAAAATCATCAAAGAGGCAAAAGTGCTTGGGAAGGTCTCTCCACGTGTACAAGTAGGGAAAGACACGTGTCGAAAAGCGAGATGATTGACTGCTTCTCGTTGGCTCAGTAAGGTTAAAGCTGCCTCCACAAGATGAGTCACCGAGTCTCCCTCCACGTTTCAATAGTAAACTCAACACGTCTCACATACAAACACCTTCCCCAATCCTCATGACCGCCCAAATTTTGTCTATTCGGTTAAAGAAGTTCTTTGATTATAAAAGCAGGAACTAAACAGCTCGATAGGAATCATCAGAGTTAAGAAAAAATAAATCCAATTATCATCTTGAAAGCAAAAAGTTTCTTGAAAATTATTGTTAGCATAAACAATGGCGTCAGAGCAAGCAAAGAGAGATAACGTGGTGAAAGAAAGAGAAGTTCAGGTGGAGAAAGACAGAGTCCCAAAGATGACGAGTCATTTCGAGTCCATGGCCGAGAAAAACAAAGATTCGCAGCAGGGCCACCACGAGGGAGAAGGTGGTGGGACCCATTTCGTGTCTCTCTCGGACAAAGGGAGTAACATGGCGGTTTCTGATGAAGGAGAGGGGGAGGCGAAGATGAAGAGGACTCAGATGCCTCACTCCGTTGGAAAATTCGTTGTGAGCAGCGGCGAAAAAGAAGGGACGGGGGAGAAGAAGGATGAGAAAAAGGAGGAGCAGGGGAAGGCGTCGCTAGAGGATATTCATGGGTATAGAGACAATGCTCAGCAGAAGTCAATGGATACGATAAGAGCAGCTGAAGAACGGTATAACAAGGCCAAGGAGGGTTTGGGCCATGGTGGACAAGAAGCTCGTGGCAAAGGTGGTGAAAAAATGGAGGGAAGAGGACGGGAAAGTGGGGTCCATGTTTCTCGCGTTGACGCTGTTGGTGGTGGCGGAGGAGCTGCTGTCTTCGGCCGTGATGCTCGTGGCAAAGAAGGGGAAGAAAGGGAGAGTGGTGTCCATGGGGACAAAGCACGCCATGCTCAGCTTTTGGCTGCCGGAGGTGGGGAGATGAGAGAACGTGAAGGTCAAGAATCGGCTGGTTGTGGTGGTCTGAGTGCAACAGATACCGTCGCTGATAAAGGACACCAAGCAAAGGAAAGTGTTGGACAAGGTGCTCAGAAAGCTTCGGATTACGTGAGTGAGAAGGGAAGGGAAACTGGACAGGTGGCAGCTCAGGAAGGTCAAGAGGCAAAGAAACAGGCGACAAGAGAAAAAGATTATACTATGGAGAAAGCTGGTAAAGCGAAAGATACGGCGGCCGAGAAAGTTCGGAGAGCTTCCGAGTATGCGACGGATAAAGGAAAAGAAGCGGGAGATGTGACAGTTGAACAGACTGGGAAAGCAAAAGACTACACTCTGCAGAAAGCTGGTGAAGCTAAAGATACTGCAGCCGAGAAAGCTCGGAGAGCTTCTGAGTATATGACAGAGAAAGGAAAGGAAACGGGGAACACGGCGGCTGAACAGGCCGCGAGAGCAAAAGACTATACTTTGCAGAAAGCTGTTGAAGCTAAAGACATAGCGGCTGAGAAAGCTCAGAGAGCTTCCGAGTATGTAACGGAGAAGGGAAAAGAAGTTGGAAACATTGCAGCTCAGAGAGGACAAGAAGCGAAAGAACAAACGGTTTCAATGACAGCGAAAGCGAAAGATTACACTGTTCAGAAAGCCGGGGAAGCGGCTGAGTACGTAAAAGAAGCAACGGTAGAAGGAGGAAAAGGAGCAGCACATTATGCCGGAGTGGCAGCCGATAAAGCGGCTGAGGTTGGGTGGACGGCGGCACATTTCACGACGGAGAAAGTGGTGCAAGGGACGAAAGCAGTCACGGGTACATTGGAAGGAGCGGTGGGGTACACAGGGCATAAGGCGGCGGAAGTGGGATCTAAGGCGGTAGATTTAACCAAGGAAAAAGCTGCGGCGGTTGCTGATACAGTGGTCGAGTATACGGCGAGGAAAATGGAGGAAGCTCAACACAAAAACAAAGAAATGCACCAGGTATTGCACAACTTAAAGCAAAACTACATATAATTTTAGCTCATTTTAGTGTGATGTGACGTGTTTCTCAAGAAACTGTTTTTTGGGATTTGTTTCGAGGGAGGTGAGGAAGAGAAGCGACCAGGGTTTGTCACAGAACCAAAGAGAGGCTATGGAGAAGAGTATGGAGAAGGAAGAGGGAGTGAAAAAGATGTCTCCGGGTATGGACCAAAAGGAATCGCCGGAGAAGAAAGGAGAGATGTTGAGGAGAAGTACGGAGGAGGGAGAGGGAGTGAGAAAGATGTCTTCGGATACGGACCAAAAAAGATGGCCGGAGAAGCCGGAGAAGCGAGGAGAGATGCTAGGGAGGAGTATGGAGGAGGAAGAGGGAGCGAGGAAGATGCCTTCGGATATGGAACAAAAGGATTGGCCGGAGAAATCGGAGAAGCGGGGAGAGATGTTGGAGAGGAGTACGGAGGAGGAAGAGGGAATGAGAGATACGTCGAAGAAGAAAGGGTTGGAGCGGGAGGAGTGCTTGGGGCAATTGGCGAGACTATAGCTGAGATCGCACAGACGACGAAGAACATAGTGATTGGTGATGAGCCTGCGAGGACACAGAAGCATGGAACTACTCCCGACTATATGAGACAGGAATATGGACATCGTTGAAAAGTAAATGGAGAAATGTTTTGGGTTTGTTTCTTTTTGTTTTAAACGTTTTTGTATGTAAATAATAAGAAGCTCTGTTTCAAAGAGTTTTCTGGTAAATATAAAAAGTGCTCTGTTTCTGTAAAAGCAAGCTTTATCCACTTGAATACTAAAGTCATGGATTTTGATGTTTACCTTTCAAGTGCATTAGCAAGTTGATCTACTTCGTTCATGAGCTTGTTTGTGACCAAAAGATTAAATATCCAAACGTACTGATCCATTTCTGGTACTAGACGCCATCACTGGAAGCAGTAAAAGCATAGAGATGAAAGAGACGATGTTAAGAGTAAATATATAATGCTCTGCTCAAAGAAACACTTCATATTTCTCTATATAACCGAGACAGTATGTCTTGAAATACCTAAATCTCTATTACAATAAACTTAACAATCCCATACAAATTAAAAAAAGAAACCCAAAATCCTCCATTTGCCAGATGCACACAATTATGGTAGTAAAAAACGATGTATTTCTCTCTGCAGGCATCTTACCAAACAATTTGAGTCCTACATATAATTATCCCAATGTCCCATTTAGAGAGACCCAACTTTGTTGCAGGCAAATAAAGGTTGATGTCAAGACAGTATAGAGAAACGAGAAAGGTTTTGGTTGTCGAAAAGGAATGAGCTTTTCCTGCATATATGAGAGTAAGCAAAGAAGACCTTCTTTGTTGTTATCCAGAAATTTATGATATAGCAGATAACTAGATACGCAAGTATTCAAGCAAAAATGTATTAATAGTTAATGTCGTAATACATTGAGAGTTGACATCTACATTTGGTATCGACATATAACTGGATCTACAGTTATAAACTAAGAAACGGAGATAAATTCAACAAACTATCGAAAATGAACGAAACTGGAAGCTGGAGGCTTTGGAGGTATAATCTTCAACTTCATGGGTTTAATCTTTAACTTTCTTAAACTGTGGGGGCTTTGGTGGAATAATCTTTAACTTCATGGACTTAATCTCAATTTTCTTAAACTGTGGGGGCTTTGGTGAAATACTCTCTAACTTCAGGGGCTTCTTTGAAATATCCGTCGATTTCATCGGAGCTCGTTTAATCTTCAACCTCAACGGCGGCAGTGAGAATCTGGAGACCATCTTCTCCGTCTTCTGTTCACCACGCAAAAACGGATGCAACAACAAATCTGAAGCACTTCCTCTCTCTTCAGGGTTCCTTGCGAAACACGTTTCTAGAAACTTCCTTGCATCACACGGTACACTCTCTGGAATCTCCGGCGCTCTCCCATCCAATAGAAGAGGGGCAAGATCATCAAAATGAACCTCCGACCATGGAATTTCACCGGTAAACATCTCCAATACGATGCACCCTAACGACCACAAATCTAGGGCTTTCTCAGCCACGCCGTTGTGGACTGATTCTGGCGACATGTAGACAGGTGATCCCACAAACGGAGAATCAATTTCCCAGGAATCAGCATCTTCACCGACCTTTGTCGAAGACCCGAAATCCGAAATCTTCAGTTCGTAAGACTGTCTGCAAGGGAAGACAAGGAGATTATCGGGTTTAAGATCGCAGTGAACATAACCACAGCTATGAACAGAGACCAATCCTTGGAGGATAATACGAGTGAAGTCTCTGATCATCGTTTCCGGCAATTTTCTATCTTTGTAACTGTCCATGAAAGTGGTTAAACTCCCTGCAGCTGCATACTCCATGACCATCTTGTAAACTCTGAATCCGTCGCCATCAAATTCCTCTTCCAAAGTATAATTCTCATAGCATTGCACGATACTTCTACATCCCTTGAGTTTGGATAGAATCTGGATTTCTCTTTGGAGAGTGTCGTAGTCTTCGCATTGGGCGGTTTTCACAGCGGCGTAAATTGGTGACGACCTGTTGCTTTTGATGTACTTGACAAGATCGACTGATCCGTACGAACCTTTTCCCAAGAACTTGACGAACTCTGTTTTCGGTGGCATCTTTGACTTATGCCTATATCGATCTCTAGTGATCTCTCAAGGTTTCTTGTAACTTTAAGCTGAAAACTAAAACCCTAGAGAAAATTGAATCAGAGAGAGATAACCCAAGGGAATTATATCACTTAATAAATTGTAGCCAGAGAGAGAGAGATTTAAAAAGGAAATTTTTGTTGGGTTAAATTTTATTCAAATCTGTGACTTACTCCGTTTAAGTTTGGGAGAGAGTGGAAGCACGTACTTGATCTTGTCCGTTGGATCCATTTTGATACTTTTGCCTCACAATTTTAATTAGATCTTGCCCGTTGATCCATTTTGATACTCTTTTTAATGGATTTCAAATTTTCAAAAAAAAATATATAGAGATAATTAATTTAAGTTTACAATAAGAAAATATTGCATTTTCTATATCACATTGAATTAGGAGATGTTACCGTCCGTCAGATTATCTTGTATTTTTTCCTGATCTAGGATCAGAATTGCAATTAAAAAAACTGAAAATAGCTAGAGAGAAAAAAAAAAAGATAAAAAGTTTTACGATAGGACTGACCTCGTTTCAAAGTGCTATTTTCCTTGTTATATATATACATATTTTTTTATACACATTTTTTGGTAACCAAATGATTATAAGCGTAGTATAAAATATCGAATTTTCGTACATGGTGGTGCTGGATTAGGCTAAAGTTGCTAGACTGCGGTATTTAGAACACCTAAATTCTTTTCACACAATGCAAAAAGTTAACCCGTTTTACGTTTTAGTACCTCTAAGGCTCTAATACTGGTATTAGTGTTCCATAAATCACCTTAGCTAAAAACCAAATTTAACATATATGTAAAATGTAAATATAACAACGAAATTCTCGAAAGAAGAAATATATTAATAGTTAATATCCTAAATGTACACTTTGAATGAAAACTGAGATCCACATTTTTTGCATCCACAGCCATGTCACTTGATTTTTACAAGTAACAAAGATGAATTCAACACACACTACTGAACAGGAACGAAAGTGGAAGCTGTAGTACTCGGACGTTTAATCTTCACCTTCAACTTCAGGGGTTTAGGCATAACTTTCTTAAACTGTGGGGGCTTTATCGGAATAGTCTCTAACTTCAGGGGCTTCTCAGGAATAACCATAGACTTGTTCGGTCCAATCTTCAACTTCAGCAACGGGGGCTTTCTCTCTTCACCGGCGGCCACCACCATCTGTTTTCCGGTCAGAAACGGATGCAACAATAACTCCGAAGCGCTTCCTCTATCCTCATGTTTACTTGCGAAACACGTTTCTAGAAACTCTCTTGCTTCACAAGGCACAGTATCTGGAATCTCTGGTGCGAGGTTGTCTAGTAGATGAGTCTTAAGATCATCAGAATCAAACCCTGACCATCCCTGCTGACGATATACATCTCCAACACTATGCAGCCTAGTGACCACAAATCTAGGGTTTTCTCGACGGTACCGTCTTGGACCGACTCCGGAGACATATAGTAAGGAGTTCCAACATACGGATCATCAATTCTCCAATATTCAGATTCCTCTCCGGCCTTTGTCGACATTCCGAAATCCGAAATCTTCAAATCGTACTAAAAATCCCACGTTCCTTGGTCGTAACGTGGAAAAAGAAGGATATTGTCCGGCTTAAGATCGCAATGGACATAACCATGACTATGAATAGAGACCAACCCTTGTATAATCATGCGAGTGAAGTCTTTAATAATCGAATCAGACAAATTTTTGTTACGTTCAATGTAAGAAGTTAGAGTCCCAGCAGATGCGTATTCCATTACCATCTTGTAGACTCTGACTCCGTTGTAACTGTCATCTTCAAGCAGAGTGTCTCCAAAACATTGAACGATTCTAGGACATCCTTTAAGTTTTTTCAGAATCTGAAACTCTCTCTCCAGAGATTCGTTGCGTAGAATGTCTGAGATCTTCACTGCGTTGTAGCACCTCGAGCCGTCGGGTTTAGGGTATCTTGAGAGATGGACGGAACCGAACGAACCCATCCCCAAGATCTTCAAGAACTCCATCTCCGGTTGCATCTTTACAATTGATTTCTTCTGATCGATCTTTGGTTTCTGCTGGTTTCTACTGTTAATCTTCGAAGGCATCGAGACGACAGGTTTGATACAACAAGACATAGCTTCGATCTTTAATGATTTATATATAAGGTTTAATGAAGTTATGAAAACCCTAGAGAAAATCGAATCAGGTGAGGAAGAGTTAAAAAGGAAAATTCTTTGAGTCTGGTTCTTCAAGTCGGTGACCTTGTTTTGTTTAACGTGCATCAGAATCTGCAGTGCCACTTAATTTTAAGCAGATACTGTTTGTTGGATCCATTTTGTGCCTTTTTAAAAAAAATGGAATATAATTTTACGATATTATAATAAGATTTCTATACCATATTGAAATAGGAGACTCTACTGACCGTTAGTTTATCTTCTTCATTTATACTGACCCTACGATGTACGATCGGATTTTTTTTTACTAAAAATAAAGTAAATTGAAAAAGGAAATACAAAAATATCTTCTTATATCATACGAGTTTTTTCAGATCTCATTTGGGCTATGAATTTTACATATAGGCTTGCCACCATATGGATAGTGGTTCATTTTGTGTAGGCTTTTGGTAGATTTGGGCTTGCAAACCCAACTCAACTTGTTGCCCGACGTACTTTTGTTTTTATTCTACATGACGAAATCAGAACGACCAAAACTCTTACTTCTTATTAGTGCTGAAAATTGTAAATAAACTAGAAATGCTAACATGTAACTTTTCTTTTGCCAAAAATTCTAACATGTATATAACCACAATTTCATGGCCGACCTGTTTTTTTTTTTTGAAAACCATAAAGATGATTACACGTGGCCAAATATGAACAAACAGAAAATCTTCTTATTCAATTGTTAGAGATAATAGTATTGCGTGAAAAAATCTTGCACTGACACGTGTTATTTTGGATTGTAATTGGGTTAGCCATCTATAAAACGAAACTATTGGAGATTAGACCCTTCTCATCTCATTTTGTTCCTCCTTAAAACTCCTCCTTTGATTTCTTTTGCTCTCAAAACATACGTTTTTACTCATCTTATATAGATCTCATGGCAATGTCATTCTCAGGAGCTGTTCTCAGTGGGATTGGTTCTTCTTTCCACACCGGAGGAGCCAAGCAGAGTGGCCTTGGCGCCGTTAGTGTTGGCCAGAAGACTGGATTCGTCGTTGTTGCTCAGCGCAAAAAGTCGTTGATCTACGCTGCTCAAGGTGATGGCAACATCCTCGATGACCTCAACGAGGCCACGTAAGTCTATATCTTTTTTTTACATCTTGTCTCGTAATTAAGTCTATCTATATATTTATCAAATAACTTTCATATATATTACTCGCAAATATACAGATAACCAAATCAAATCCTAAAAAAATAACATAGATATCTTAAACATCAGCGCTTCAGTTTTTTAGTTTATATATAACCTTAAATATTTCATCGTTTACATATAGAAGATATGTGTTTTACAATCGTTGGTAAATACTAAATATACATTTTTGTTTTATCTTATTTTTTCTTTCTAAAATTACAGAAAAAGAGCTTCAGATTACGTGACTGATAAGACAAAGGAGGCATTGAAAGATGGCGAGAAAGCAAAAGATTACGTTGTTGACAAAACTGTTGAAGCCAAAGATACGGCGGTTGAAGAAGCTCAAAAAGCTTCTGATTATGTGACGGAAAAAGGAAAAGAAGCCGGAAACAAGGCCGCTGAATTCGCAGAGGATAAAGCAGGAGAGGCTAAGGAAGCCACAAAGTCTTAATTAATTAATTCAAGCACTTAAACTAGTAGATATATGGATCAATCCTCTCTCTTCATGCTTGATATCTTACAATAAGATCAGTCTTTTGTGTTTCTATTAATTTTACCATTGAGATCAGCTATGGTACTTAATTACTTACCATCACATTCCAAATTCATATGAAAAATTTGAAAAAGGACTAAATAAGGAGCAAGTAATAACATCACTCATTACATGTAAGAAATCAACCCTATGGCATTGAAATATTAATAGGGTTTACAACTTAAAAGTCAATTGGTAATTAGTGTATTGATCCATGTCTCTTTTTATTAATTTAAGTCTCGATATCATATGTCTTACACGCCTCCTTGTTATAATGACTCTTTCACAGTAGAATTGACGATAAATCCTATTTGGACCCATTCTAATTGGAACAAACTCGAACTGTAATATCATGTTAATAATAAGTGAATTTCTAATTTAAATGTAAAATCCTAACAATTATGTTTCTTTTGGATTTTGCTTAACATTGAAGTACGATGTCCTTAGAAGATATACCATCAACGGTTTAACGGATAGCTTGTTAGGATAGTAAAAAGCTATTAAAACACACACACAAAGAGAGTCACACATACATTGTACACAGTCTCAGTTTAAGGAAGAATTCGTGTTCTCTTTATCTTGCTCTATCTATTGCATGTGTGTCTATACTTCTTAGTACTGAAAATGCAAATAAAATAGAAATTAAATACTAGTGGATGTGATTAGTAACTTGCAGTAAATAGTATACTATTTATGAATTACATAACGATAAAAATTAATAAAACTAAATCAATCTATATGAGTATTATTACTGATATATGAGAGAAAAGAAAAGATGAATACAACAATAAAAAAATAAAATAATATATGTGCATATTGTTACTAATCTATGAGAGAAAAATAAAAGATGAATACAACAGATTTATGTGTGTATTGTTATTTTCTTAACATATTTTAAGTTGTTTCGGTATCAGTTATCGTTTTTACCGCTAAAAACTTTTACATTTCTATGTCAGACCCGTAACATGAGAATGTTGCTTGCCTAGAATGCTAACATGTTTACGTGACCACAAGTTGACGGCCGACCTGTTTCTCTTTTTGGAAAACCATAAAATGATTACACGTGGCAAAATAAGAAGAACTCTTAAAGATAATATCAATGCAGAAAATAATATCTTACGATGACACGTGTTATTTTGGATTCCTATTGGTTTAGAGATCTATAGAACGATACTCTGGGAGGTTAGATTCTTCTCATCTCACTTGGTCTATTTTTTCTTTCTTTTATATATTTTCCACCAAAGCGACACTCTCTTCCACACAGTGACGGATTTTTTTTTTTTTGTTATTTTTGATTATATTACCAATAAAATGATAGTAAATTACAATCGTCATCGGTTATGCCAAAATATAAAAAAAAATTAAATACAAAAAATTGCATCTTTCACCTAAATCCTAACTTTTATCCTATTAAAAAACTAGTCATTCGTAAAGACTATAGAGTTTTCATATTCAAATACCTTATTCAATCACCAAGGGAAGAAAGACGCCACATACGACTAAATGCGTGAATCAGATGTAACACTTTAAACAATGAAAGTAGCTTCTTTATTGGCTAAAACCTTAACTAGTTCTAGCTTCGAATTCATAAAACTCTTTAATCTAATAACACATTCGAAAAGAACTTGATTTTTGTTTAAAATTGCAAAATTGAATAATGCTCCAAAACTTGATCCAAAAAAAGAAAGAATATGCGCCAGAAAAAAGAAAGAATAATGCGCCAAGTTTGTTTGATTACATATTCTATCTAACTTTTTCAGAAGCTTTTCTCAGAAGTAACGAGTGGATTTTTTTTTTGTTATTTCAGCGAATAATTTGAGAGTTGAAAGCTTATTGGAACAAAAGGAAGTGGTGAAAAACAAAGCTCTCCCATCTCCACAATGGCCTTTAGCCACATTGCACTCTCGGTCCAATTTAGTTACATACCTACTTACAAGTTACAAATAGGATATGACTGATAAATGATATTAGAACCTCTTATACAAAACGTCTTCATTTAAGATAAGATCATTTCATTATACCGTCAAATCATTTTTGGGTTAGGATTTGGGAAATTCTTTTTCTCCATGTTAACCCTTTTCTCTCTCGTTTTGATCCTCAATAGTAATAAAACAAGAAAATACAATGATTTGTAAGACATCTTTGTCCCTTGTGAATATTGGAAACGTTGGCCCTTTCTTTCTTGTAATGTTAGCCCCTTCTTTCTCAGTTTCAATCTCAATACAATAAAAAAGAAAAAAAGAACAATGATTTGTGAGACTCATATCTATCGTCTCTTGTGTATGAATATCTTTTAAACATTGACCATTTCAGTGTTATGTTATTTAATCTTCAAAACTTTCAAATGAAGTCGTGTTATAAGAAACCAAGAACATGATGACTGTTTTGGCAGAGCATCCCCTAATAATAGCCTAAAACACATTAAACATCAACATTTGTTATATATCCATCTCTTGAGTGAAGTCTAATAGGTGTAAAGGGCAAATACATACTCTCTCTTTGTGAATGTAGAAGAAAAACAAATAGTCAAAAGTTATAACCAAAAGAAAAAAAAGAAAAGAAAGAAAAACATTGGGAGCTTAGTCCCAAGCACTAGGAGTTTCTCTGCCATATCCACCACCATAGCCTCCTCCACCTCCACCGCCACCGCCACCGCCATTACCACCACCGCCTCCTCCTCCTCTACTGAAAGACCCTTCCCTTCTAAAGTCACGGCCACCAAACCGACCACCAGACCGCCGGTTCTTACCACCACCAAATGAGGAACGCGATGCATACCGTGTGAGCCACGCAGGGACTTCCTGGTTAGCTTCTTGCATCAGCTCAGCAAGCTGTCTGGCCAATGAGGTGTTGCCATCGTTGAAGAAGGCAGTTGCTAGTCCTGATTTTCCAGCACGTCCTGTTCGTCCAATACGGTGGACATAGTCATCAATGTCATTTGGTAGATCGAAGTTCACAACATGAGCCACGTGGGGAATGTCGAGACCACGTGCTGCTACGTCCGTTGCAACCAAAATCGGTGTTCTCCCACTCTTGAAGGCCCTCAGTGCCACCTCTCTTTCCTTCAATGCATATACAGCAACACAATAACTTAGTAGGGTGGGGGTCCCGTGGTTCACATAGATCCTAACACTTCTTGATATTGATGACCAAAAAATTAATTTCAACAGTTCCTTCAGATTTTGACTCTAGTTTTAGCTTAAGCTGCAATGAACTATATTCCTACACGAGCTCTTTTTGGTGTCGACCACAACTGGATTCTGATGTCCACATTAACATGCAAAATTTCAGCTTCAAATTAATTAACAAACCTGCTGTGTTCTGTCACCGTGAATGGAGGTTGCTGGAAACCCATTGATGCACAACCAATTTTCCAAAGAGTCAGCTCCTTTCTTTGTCTCCACAAAAACTAAGGTCAGGGCTTGCTGCAATCATGGAGAGAACACAATCATCAGAAGTATGATGGAGCATCTCGAAATATAACAAAAGACCAGATACTTTGGTAATAATAAACCATGAACAACATAAACAAAATAGGAGTATTAGTTTTTACCTTGCCTTGGATGCCATTCTCTCTCTGCGCGTGAAGCAGGTCCATGAGATGACTTCTCTTGTCAGAGTCAAGGACAAACTCAACCCTTTGGACAATTAAATCAGTACTTGAACCCACTCTACCCACAGCCAAAAATATATAATTTGCTAGGAAGTCAGCTGCGAGTCTCTGCACAAGAAACAAATATGCCAATCTTCTAAAATTTGGAAATGATTATGCAAACGCAGAAACATTCTTGTAACAAGTATTATGCAGCTCTAATCACACAGGAAACATAAGCATGCAATTTAATTAATCTAAAGCTTGCCATAAAAAACAGATAAACTTTCCCATGTATAGGCTAGCTAGCATCAGATCAGGACTAAAAAGTCATGTAATCAGCTTTACAACCAGAAAATCTCTCTCCCAAAAACTTATAGCTTTGTATATTAATATCCCAACGGTCATCACATACAGTTTCAGTTTATGTTAGACATATTCTCTGACCCCTTTACTTTTTCAGAGAACCACAGGAATTTAACAGGACGCAAAAGGGTGTTACGACTGAAGCCCAATATAGAAAATGTAACAAGCAGCTAGTTTGCAAGGAAAAAGTATGGAATACACGATTCAACACACATGGCAAAGGAACTTAAACAAGAAATTTGGAGCAAGGGTAGGGTAGTCAGAAAGTGACAAAATTCATAAAAATGATATTTTGAACAAACGGGATGGTGAATCAAGAAAAAGTGATTTACAAACAAGTAAACAAACCTGAATCTCTCTTGGAAAAGTAGCACTAAACAACAGTGTCTGTCTAACTCCTCGTTGAGGCATGTCCATTTGTTCAACAATCTTTCTAATTTGTGGTTCAAAACCCATGTCCAGCATCCTATCGGCCTCATCAAGAGCTAAAAATCTAATCATCTGCATTGAGACTCTAGCTCTCTCGAGCAAATCATTTAATCGACCAGGAGTTGCGACAAGAATATCGACTCCCCTTTCAAGTTCCCGAAGCTGCACAAACAACAAGACAAACATTTATGCATGATCAACAAGACATATATTAACGCATGATCAACAAGTTGAAGTCAGAAAACAGATCAAGTAACACATACAGCTATGAAATCTAGTAAAGCTTCTGCATGTTGTATATTGATAAATTCTTCTTAACAGAAAAAATGCCAACTCCAAAATCTAAACATTTTTTAACTAAGTTGAGGAGCCTTAAAAGAGAACATGCTTGCAAAACCCAAAACAATCAGCCTAAGAGACAACACATAAATCAGACAGCAGTGACAGAAGCATGAAGCAAAACTCAGAAGCTACAAGCTGAAACACAAGATTAAAAAAGAAGCTATTTGCACATTAAATACCTGCTGGTTAATAGGTGTTCCTCCATATGCAACAACAACCTTCACACCAGTTTGGTAGGAGAACTTTTTAGCTTCATCATGTATCTGCCAAAATCGCAGAATGAGATATGAGAAGCTAACTTCTACCAAAGAGAATAGAATCTTACCGTGGGAAGAGAAGCCCAACCTGACTTGCCAACTCCCTTGTTGGTGAGAGAATGACCGCAAGAGGGTAGACTGTCCGTGAACCACGGGGTCTCTGTACATGCTGATCTTTCATTATTCCACTAATTATTGGAAAGCAAAAAGCAGCTGTCTTCCCAGACCCTGTCTGAGCACAGGCCATCAAATCCCTTCCTCCAAGCAATATTGGGATCGCATGACGCTGTACAGGTGTTGGCTTTACATACTTGCATCTACGGATATTTAGATTCAATGCCTCCCCGAGATCAATCTCCGCGAATGTGTTAACAGGAGGAGGGACATTATCCCCACTGGTCTCAATCGGAATATCTTCATAGGCATCAAAATTAATGACCGTATTATCCTGCTCAGTAAAGGCTGGTTCTGGTTCGGAATCATCATTATCAAAGGGGTTTACTTCACGTTCCCTACGGTCCCACCCTCCACTTCTATTGTTCCAACCACCACCTCCTCGTCCACCATAGCCATAGCCAGAGTGACCTGCATCAGCCCTATAACCACCACCACCACCAGAAGTCCATCGAGACGCAGAAGGTGGACCACCATAACCTACACGACCATTAGCTGGCAATGGAGCAACAGGCTCAGAAGTAGCTTGCCTGTTTCTTAGATGTGGAGGAACGTAAACAGGTCGTGAGGGATGAGAATTCTGACTGGAAGACCCAGAACCTGTGTTCTCTGAGTCAGCCACATCTGCCCATGATGCACTCATAATTGAAATGTACGACTCCCTAAAACCAAAACTAGCTTGCAAATCCTTAGATATCAAAAATCAATAAATCAAATCCTCGCAGCTGCTCTCTTTACTTTAAACTTCTTTAATGGTATACGAAATCCTGTTAAATCAAAGATAAGTTTCAGTTAGAACAATAGCATTCCACGAAGCTAATAACATCAGCTTTAAATAACGAAGCCCATCAAACCTCAAGAGCTAGAAACCGAATAATTTTAAATTAAGCAAAGAAAAGTCTAGTCTTTGGAGAAAAACTCAGGACGAATTCAAAAGTCCAGTCTTTGGAGAAGAGCATAATCAAACGAATATTAACAACACAAATGCCAACAGAATCACGCAAATAGGAGAACAATGTTCACCTCAAAAGGATATAAAATAGGACAAAATTTGCAAAAAAGAGCATATAACCCTAGCTACAAACTTGAAATCAATCTGCCGAAAACCCAGAGATAGAAAAACCTCAAAACTCGGGTGAGAGAAGCCAAAAATCAAATCGAAGAAATCAACTGTAAACCTAAGATTCCACAGAGTTTACCTTTCGGGATCGGACAGATAAAATAGAGATACGTATTGCGCAGAGCGATAGAATCAAATTGAGAAAGAGAGGTGGAGAGATATTTATTTGACTTTTGTTCTTCCTTCTGCGTCCTCTTATCAAAATTTTCTTAGAGATTGCGTCCCGTTTTTATTAATCTTTCGTCTGATAGGATTTATCCTCAGTTTCCAACTTGCGTGTCGGTTTGGTGGTATCGTTCTGGATTGCATGTCGGCGACTTGCTTGGTTGTTTGATATATCAATTTTGACCCTCAATTTTGAATTTCATCAAAGACTACGTTGTTTTGCTTCCTAATTGGGAGTTTTAACTCAATTTTGCAATTCAGCGAAACGACGTCGTTTACTGTTGTAACAGTTCATTGCAGCGTTAAATATAAATGTTATCGTTGACTAACGTTGAGATCAAAACAATTTAGTCAACAAAAGCTAAGCTAAGTAAAATTTCTAGTTTCTTTCAACAATGACAGATTCAAAGTAAGAGCATCACTTGTCAACTCACTTCTTCTCTTATTCCATTTGGCCAAAGTATCTGCCTGCAATGGTGATGAGCATATTTGCCTTGGTGATAACTTGTTCATCTTCAACCTCTAATGTACGAAGACTCGCACACTTCCTTAGAAGAGCCCTGAGACAAGCACAAGTATCAGCATCCAAAGGAGTGTGCACTGATGCACATAATGCTACTACCCATTGGCAGTTACTACTCTCTAAACCGCTCTCCTTCTCAACCAAACATATTCGGTTTTCTCAGCTTTGATACCCGCGTCAATGAGTCCATTCCTTATATCTCTGAAACCACCTCATCAAATGACTCATCTCTGTCTGTGTGGAGATGCTTATTGAATATATCCATGAGCACCTCTTCTACAGGCTGACTCGACATGATCTCATCCCCGCAGTTGTTGTCAGCTTTGCTCTTTCTTTCTGTACTTGCTTCCATCTATCTTGGCTACTTTTACATTTGGAATTTGCCTAGCCTCCCACCTAAAATCCGGGAACAACTTAACCATATATGCCAAAATGAAGATACACAGAGAGATGGAATCATGGAAACAGAGAGACAAATATACCTGACTCGTCTTAAGTACTCAAGCCCATCTTCTGGTGGTCCAGAATTAAAATCAGGTTCTCCATCCACCTGAAATGGAGGTCTCAAAATGCTTTTGTAATCGTCATTATCTTCAGTGTATTCCTCTTCCACAACATAGTCTTCTTCACGAGTTAATTCATCCATTTCTTCTTTGGCGCCCAAATTTACTGATGAGGAAAAATGTCAAATTTGGAAAGTGTGATTGGGTAAGTAACGAAAACAACGTTGTGTAGAAACAGATAAGAACTAAGCTTTCGAAAGTTTTGATTTTATTGAAGATGTATGAACATGTAAGAATCATGGCCATACACACTTTGAACAAAATAGCCTCTCTAGGCCCCATTTACAATCTGAACCAAAGAATCTATATACAGAAAGAATGTATGAGGTGTCAGCTTATGTAATCAAGAAAAGGAACTTGTATTGTGTCTTAGAAAAACAGAAAATTGGTGGACAAGGACTTTGACAGATTTCTTCAGATCACAGCTCAATGTACAAATACATTCACACAGTTTCGCCTCGGTACAGCCGATATGGGACCTGTGGGAAAGAAAACAAAAGGCCCCTATCAAAACGACATGTTACTGGAGCCGAGGATAGAATGAAAAACAAATCTGGAAACAAGATGAGAGCTCTCGACTAGAAATAACAGATATCAAAATCGTCAAAGAGGCCAGAGAGGATTAAACGAAGTGGTTAAATAGAGATACTTTGGAATAACCACTGCTGAAACAGTCCTCACAAATGGATTTCTCTGGGATGACCCATTTGAGAAGGAAAGCACCATAAAACCGTGGCAAAGAAAACCCATTTGAGTATACGTGGAGAGACAAACACAACACACACACACAAATGCATCAAATATAGCCCTAAAATTTTTTCTTAGATGACATATTTTTCTTAGACCTAAAGTTTTCCTCAATATGTTCAACCAACAACAGACAATAAACACCAAATGCTGGCTAGGGAAAGACAATAAGGTGATAAAAATGCAGCAAATAAGACCAAAAACCACAAAGTAAGTGGAGCTTTACCGAGAATACTGATGTCACTCTCCCTCGGATTAGACTTTGAAGTCTTCTGACTCTTCACGCTAACCAAACCTTCGTACTCACTCACCAGCTCAGGTAGGAGCCTAGCATATATGTCACTCCACAGTTTCTTCTGATTCGCAATGTGGGCATACCTCATCGACTCCAATTGGTTTCTAGAGTACATAATCCTCACCTGCTTCCCATTCGTTTCTCCACGGTTGCCAAATTCAGAAACTTTGGTTGATGCATTCCTTTCAACAACGTTAGAAGCATTTCCCTTATTATCAATGGGTTTGTCTCCTCCAATTTTCTTATGCTTTCTTGGTGCATCCTTATCAGTGTGTGCAATTCCTAGTCTCTTAGGAGGATGATCTTTACCTTTCTTGTAGTAAGGAAGAACATCAACCAACGCAGTATCATCAACCAATTCGATCTTCATAGATCTCCCGACAAAAGCATTATCCTTAACTCTCACTCTTCCCACCTTCTCATGCTGCTGCTCTTTAGAGCCATTTCCATTCTTATCGATCATCTGGAAATCAGAAGCCCTAGTGAGCGAGTCCACATCGTCCTTCTTGAAATTTGTCCCAACTTCGATTTCAGCCAACAATCTTCTCTTCTCTGCCTCCAAAAGCCTCTGAACATCCGAATCTTGTCCCTTCTTCTCAGAATACAAACTTTCTTTCCTAGGAAAAGAGCTTTCCTTATCAAAGCCTTGAATTTCAGAGATAGAAACGACGCGCCCATCAGTCTCAACAACTTCCTCAATCTTGGGCACATCATCTCCAAAATGATCGCCTTGTGGAGAAATCTCAGAGATTTCCTTAAGCTGTTGTAGCTCCTCACCAACCTTATTCTCTACAAGAATCGTAGAACCAGTTTCAGGTACAGAAATGACTCTAGGACACTCCACATTCATCGCCTCGGTTTCTTTGAAAACCAACGAACTCGTTTCGGAGAAAGAACCATCAAAAGAATCCGAATGGATAATTTCTCCATCTTCCTCAGAAACAGAAGTAAAAGGCGAAGACTTCACTTGTTTCTTTGGGCTTATCATCTCTTCAATAGAGTCGTCGTTCTCTACTGGCGGCAAAGAAACGATCTTTAGTGAGTCTTCTGGAAATTCATCCTGAGAAATCAAAATTATCTCCTTGGCAGTACATTCATCGGAATCAGATCTCGTCGTCATCACGAAACGCCGGAGAGAAGAGAGAGCTAGAGGGAAAGAGCGATAGAGAGACCAAAATAAAGCGCGCAGGCAAAAGAAAACAAAACGTTCTCAGTATATAAGCTGAAGCCGGTTAAGTTAAACCAGAGAAAATTCAGTATTCAACCGGTAACAGTTTTTGAACCACCAATGTGATCTCCTCAAAGGGGTATTATGGTAATATCACATAAGAACTCGAAAGCTACAAACCACTCGCTTCTCTCCTCCTCACGCGCCATCTCAAAGTTTCGATCCTCTTTCACTGCACACAAAGTGAAGAGAGAGAGAGAGAGAGAGAGAGAAGAATACGCAGATTCCATGCAATTTAGGGTTAGGGCTGCCCCTAATTTGGAAACCTAGTCCTGCTTCCTGATCTGTTTTCCGGATCGGACGAGAGAACGAAGTAACGAGAATGGGCGCGAATTCTATTTCGACGGACGCAACCATTGATCTAGATGAGCAGATCTCGCAGGTCATGCAGTGCAAGCCCCTCTCCGAGCAACAGGTGCCTGAGACTTCCTCCTTTGATGATAACTTTTCCTTTGCCCTTTGACATTTTTCTACTTCGTTGCTATGGACTTGGATTGGATCAGTTTATTTTTTCCCGAAAAGAATGATATTTTTAATTTCTCTGTTTGAGGTTTCTTCGGGTATGCGATTATCGGATTTGATTTGGAGATTTTTGATTTTAATCCAAATGAAACATCTTCGGGAAAATGTTAGATCTTGACGTATGTGTTCATTTTCACCGCAGTTTTATTGGTTGGAGAATTGGCTTTGCTTCTATGGTTAGATGATGAATTTTGGCTGCATTGAGTGATTAACTGAACACATCTAAGCTCGTGTTTTGATGTGCCTGGTAATGCGTCAAATTTTTCTTGCTATGAAGCTGGTTATTTGATGTAGATAGTCAATTTTTATCTTTTCGCATCAGTTAGCTGATAGTTGAAAAAGAGCAGAGAAGTATAAGGAAAACTGTTATTGCAACACAGTAAAGACCTTCTGTAGCTGATATCAGGCAAAATCTGATTAACATTTGTAGGCTTTCTTTTTGTAATTGATTTTCATGTTTGCTGCTTGTGTCAAGCTGATTAACAAATTGATTATTACTGCTAATCCCAAATCTCTTTAGGAAGTTAAATTGTAGTATTGTTTAACTTTCTGTAGGTTAGGGCATTATGTGAGAAAGCCAAGGAGATCTTAATGGATGAAAGCAACGTTCAGGTTAGTTCTTGGTCTTGCATCTCTCATTGGTTGAGTTAATCTTTCACCACACTTGCCTATTATATTTTCAGCATGGTAGATTGTGCTATTAGCCATAAATTCATTCTTAACTCTTTCTTTTTTCCTGCATGCAGCCTGTGAAAAGCCCTGTGACAATCTGCGGTGATATTCATGGACAGTTCCATGATCTTGCAGAGCTTTTCCGTATAGGGGGAATGGTAACATCTATAAATTTACTGAGGATCACAATAGACGCTAGTCTTATAATTTTTGGGTTCTGGTATTGATTTTTGTTTACAAGCCTTACAAAATATTCATCTTTTCTCTTTTTGCAGTGCCCTGATACCAATTATTTATTTATGGGAGACTATGTGGACCGTGGTTATTATTCTGTTGAAACTGTTACGGTATTCGGATGAATTATTAAGGCTTCCTTTTTTCAATTTAAGAGTATGCTAATATCGGCAAGCCAGTCCTTGTCTTTTTATATTGGTCAATATATACAATTTGCATGATGGATATTTTTTCTTTACAGTATAAATATTTTGGGTCTGAATATGAAGTATGTTGATTCGATTTCTCTTTTCAATTCTCTTTGCAGCTGCTAGTCGCCTTAAAGATGCGATATCCTCAGCGAATCACTATTCTTAGAGGAAACCATGAAAGTCGTCAGGTAGACTATTGCTTTATGTTTTTATTACTCCGTATCCACTTGTAAGCTCACCTTCTGAGGTTAAATACATGACTACATTGTGTTTCTCATGTCTTGTTCCATCGCTGAGATCTTGGTTGACACACATTTTTCTTATAAATTTTGGTTTTTGTCTTCAACATCCAGTTTTGTTTGTTAATACTTTTCTATTATCCTACTCTTTTATCTGACATGGGCTTTTCCTCTTTTCTTCTGTCTGGCAGATTACTCAGGTTTATGGATTTTATGATGAATGTCTGCGAAAGTGAGTCTTCTGGAAAAATCCTTATTTTGTAGATGCTGCTAGTTGCATGCAAGTAATTCTTTTTATTATTAGCAGTACTCTGGTCCTTAATTTTTTTAATTTGTTAAACGTGTCTCTTTTTTCTTTACTCCCTGTTTCTGTTAATCCTTCAGGCTTATGATTGCTTGCTTATATCATTGTTACATACTTTATTATCTTACACATCCGATTTGCTGTTTAGAACATTTGATTATTTGGATTAGATGGCAATCTTTTTAACAAACCTTTATTTTACTTTGCAGGTATGGCAACGCAAATGTTTGGAAAATCTTTACAGACCTCTTCGACTATTTCCCACTGACAGCCTTGGTACGTACCTATCTTTTCTCAGAGCTTTCTCCTCTTTTTTGTTGGTGGGATTCACATGAGTCTACGCTATCCTAGTCCCGTAGTCATTTAATATAGATGATGAGTTCTTTGTCTTGTGCTGGCAATATTATTTTGAAATAAAGTATTGCTTTTGTACTGTGTTGTCATATTTCTTTTGCTAGTGTCACATCAATTGCAAGACGTTAGTATTCTGAAAAATGTAAACAATGGAAGATCTTTTATATATGGAAGATTAAATGTATGGCTTATCTGACCAACGAGATGGTGTTTTTGACTCAAGTTTTTGGGTAGCATCAAATCATTATGTTATTCCATTGCAGGTTGAGTCAGAAATATTTTGCCTTCATGGTGGATTGTCTCCGTCTATCGAGACCCTTGATAATATAAGGAATTTTGATCGAGTCCAAGAAGTGCCCCATGAAGGGCCAATGTGTGACTTATTATGGTCTGACCCTGATGACCGATGTGGTTGGGGTATCTCTCCTCGTGGTGCCGGATATACATTTGGTCAGGTAATTACGAGTCTTAAGCTCAGAAATGAATTTCTCTCTCTTTTTTAAAGCAAGTGGTTAATTGGCTTTTATCTTTTTCATTTGTTTCCATAGGATATATCTGAACAATTCAATCACACAAACAGTTTAAAGCTGATTGCCCGAGCTCACCAGTTGGTTATGGATGGATACAACTGGGCTCACGTAATAATACAACTAAACCTTCTTTGCACAGCTTTGCAAGGCTTACGATTCTTTGCTCACTTTTATTGTTTTCCCTACTCAACAGGAGCAAAAAGTGGTTACTATTTTCAGTGCACCAAACTATTGTTACCGTTGTGGGAACATGGCCTCCATTCTCGAAGTCGACGACTGCAGGAACCACTCCTTCATTCAGGTGTTTCCCCAAACCCACATGTCTTGTCTTCAAATTCATTAGCGTAGATGAGTGACCATTGCTAACTAAAGTATATAAACTGTGAGTGCAGTTTGAACCAGCACCGAGGAGAGGAGAACCAGATGTTACCAGAAGGACACCAGACTATTTCCTGTGATCACTGGACACAGACTCATCTCAGTCAGCAGCTGCAGCCACCCACAAGTAAAAAAGTCACAGTTGGTAACGTTGCTCTGTTTTAAATTCAACTTAGTCCCACCACCGGAATATAGTGTGTATTATAGGTGAAGAAGGCTCTCTTATAACCAAGGAAAAAAAAAGATAAACAAGATACCCATTATGGATATTGTTTGGTTGATGTTTTTAGCTTCTTTCTCCTTCTTCCTTCTGCATAAGAATGTGTTTTCATGTGAGAGCTCTTCTAATTTTATTTCACTTAATTCGTCCTTGATCATCTCTGATTTCTGAATGGTTTCTTGAAGTTGTTCTGTTGATTTGTTTTTGAAAGCTTGATATAATAACAATGATATCACTGAATTCATTATATCATCCACTCAAACATTAACTACAAGCTAATGTAAGAGAATATTGAAGGAACAAGATCAACTAACGGATCAGGGCAAGGAACAAGATCAACCAATGCCTGTGTATCACAGGAACCTTGTACCTAAGTGTAATCATAAGAGTCTTGGTTCAAGAATTGATCACAACTACTGGAAATAGCCCGACGAGTTTTTGGTTAAGTCTGACTTCTTCTCAGTCGCTTCTTATAGGAATGCTGAGTGTGTTAGACACGTTGGGGAAGATCAATGCCACAAGAGATTTACTGCAGAATCACCAAGAGTATTGTTGGCATCCCCACAAGAACTTCCAAGGAAAGATGAAACCGGGAGCTCTGGTGAGAAGATTCGTGGGGATGATTCTTGGTGGAATTGGCTATAAATTACCTTAAGACAAATAAGAAGCAAATCCTAACATTTTGTCTTAAAAAGCAATACAACATTTTGATACATTAGCAATATTACTGTCTTGACTTACTATATCCTAATGCAACGCAATTGAAGGGTGTATGATAACTTGATAATATGAGTTTGATCTTACCAAAAGCAATAAGGATCACAAAATGTGAGCCTCGTAATTTCACTAGTCGTAGACAGCGGTTATTTGCTGGTCGATGTTGCATGGATTGTGCGGTCCACTCCACGATCTATTTATATATTTCAATTATTTAGTACCATTGCAACTATGTATATAAAAATTGAAATTTATATATCATGCACTATATTTTATATTTTACATTTCTTAAAAAAATAACTATTAAAATACGTGAAGAATTTTGGTGAAACACGTCAAACTTAATTTTTATAATCCATTTTTGTTATTTTCCATTTTGTTTATTCAATTTTTTTTTCAATTATTATGTTTATTTCTTTCATTTCTATCGTCTGCTAGCTAGACTCCAATGTTTTTTTTAAAGAAGGGTTTGAGTCGACATGTTTTTTTGATAATTTCTATGTAGTTGATCTTTTAAAAAATTTTGGCTGTGAAAAATTCATTAAAATAGAAAATATATTTAAACTCTGCTAATGATATAACTAAAATAGAAAAATATATTAAACTGTGCTAAATTGCTCGACACGTATAGTAATATATATTTTCCAACTATATCAGGAAATTATTCCCTTTGTTTTAAATCATTAGATATTTCAGCTAAAAGCACAATATTTACAAAACTGCATTAAATTATATTTATTTTGCTTTTTCTAATTTGAAAACATAATTTAATATTTAATTTCAACAATGAAAGATATATAGTAAAATATTAATGGCTACAAAAGTTAAATAAATTCAATTCTTTGCAAAGAAACTTGTAAACAATCCATTAAATATTTAATAGAAAGCCTTTTACAAAAAAAAAGAAACTTGAAAAATTGAGAATGTGTGAACTATAGTGCATCCACGTTGCTTTCCAAGTTGGATTTCTTTATTTATTTTTAAGAAAAAGTTGATAATTATTATTAATACGCACACATTATATACATTGTTATAGTAGAGCCCACAAATAGGCTTGGCTTCTTCTGCTTGGACTCAAGCCACAACAAAATCAAACTGAAAAAACAAATCAGAGAAAATAGCAATTTGAATCAGTGATTTTCTCCACCACCACGAGAGAGAGATTACGATCACAGAGATATGAGAACTCAGATCCGGTGACGAATCCACCGTTCAACTTCTTGTAACGGAGCTGAAATCGAGAGACAGTAGTAGCTGTGATCGGAGATCGGAGATCGGAGAGTTATCACTCTCTTGCGGAATCGTCCGTCCGAATCTTAGCCTCGCCATCTTCGGAATCTTCTTGGAGCTTCTTTTTGTTTTGAACCGAGAGAGGTGAAGAGAAGGGGGGAGATAAAGCGACGGATAGAGATAGGTTTTGCTGTATGTCAGTAGATTGTGTTGAAACTGATTTTGGTGGATTTGGAGAACTTGTGAACCCTATTCAATGGCCTCAACTTCGAAAAAGACGACGGCATGTACTCACCACGAAGGCTCTGCTCCGCCTCCGAAACTCGTCTCTGCTGCTCCCGATACGGTTGCTGGATGGTCCGAGGGTGAGGATCAGCGAGCCTCTAAGGTTGCTTTGGAATCCATAATCCGCCCTGTTGATTCGCTTCCTGATACAGCCAAGAAACCTGCCAACAAAGGTAAAATACTCAATAATCTTATGATCTGCCTCTGGACTTATGCTACACGTTAATTGATCTTGATCGTTGATTATTGATCATTGTTCTGCTCTACTTGTTTCTGATCTTAGATCGCGATATGTTTGAATTGCTTGAGTTCTTGTTCACTGGTATTGTTAATGATGGCTACTTCTCGTGAAATTGGTCCTTGTATGCTGGATTTGAGAACACTGTTGTACCAATGCAGGAATTTCTGTGATGCCAAGGACGGAAACCAAGCACCCATTGGATCCTCTATCTGCTGCAGAAATATCAGTTGCAGTTGCGACTGTTCGCGCTGCTGGTGCCAACCCTGAGGTGCGGAAACTTACTTTATTCTTTTTCATCTCATCTAGCAGGATGCTGAGAATATGGTCATCATTTTGATCAACTAATCGGATCACTGAAACTGTTAAATATTTTCTTTGGCAGGTTAGGGATGGCATGCGTTTCATTGAGGTGGCATCAGTCGAACCAGATAAACAAGTTGTGGCGCTGGCAGATGCTTACTTTTTCCCTCCGTTCCAGCCATCACTACTTCCAAGAACTAAATCTGGACCTGTGATTCCGATGAAGCTCCCTCCAAGGCGAGCAAGACTTGTTGTTTACAATCAAAAGTCCAATGAGACAAGTGTTTGGATCGTGGAGTTATCGGAAGTTCATGCTGTCACTCGGGGTGGCCATCACAGGGGGAAAGTTGTTTCCTCGCAAGTTATACCTGATGTTCAGCCACCTATGGTTTGTTTTAAGGAATTGGATCTCTAAGTGGTTTTTAGATGCTACTGTTGTTTGCCAGTCTCTAAGTTTAGTTCTTTTTGATACTAGGATGCGGCTGAATATGCTGAATGCGAAGCGATTGTCAAAGACTTCCCACCATTCATAGAGGCAATGAAGAGGAGAGGTATTGAAGACATGGATCTAGTGATGGTTGATCCCTGGTATGTTAATAACATCCTGTTTTCTGGTGAAAAAGTTTTCAAGTAAGGTGTATTTTTTCCCTGACCCTGCCTCTGAATGTATTATGTAGGTGTGTGGGTTATCATAGTGAGGCTGATGCTCCTAGTCGTAGGCTTGCAAAGCCCCTTATATACTGTCGGACTGATAGTGATTCCCCTATGGAAAATGGCTATGCTCGTCCAGTTGAGGGCATTTATGTACTTGTAGACATGCAAAACATGGTTGTCATTGAGTTTGAAGACCGTAAGTTTGTGCCACTCCCCCCACCTGACCCTTTAAGGAATTATACCCCAGGTGAAAGTAGAGGTGGTGTTGATAGAAGTGATGTTAAGCCTCTCCAGATTATTCAGCCTGAGGGTCCAAGTTTTCGCGTAAGGGGTTACTTTATCGAGTGGCAGAAGGTAGATTTCCTGTAATAGCTTAATTGAAACCAATTGATTATGCTTAAGATTATTTTTAAATTGGCTCGACATTTTTTTTACAGTGGAACTTTCGTATTGGGTTCACTCCAAGGGAAGGTTTAGTCATACATTCAGTAGCATATGTTGATGGCAGTCGAGGTCGAAGGCCTGTTGCACATAGGCTAAGCTTTGTGGAGATGGTTGTGCCTTATGGAGA
Source organism: Cardamine chenopodiifolia (assembly GCA_963922655.1). Classification (NCBI taxonomy): domain Eukaryota; kingdom Viridiplantae; phylum Streptophyta; class Magnoliopsida; order Brassicales; family Brassicaceae; genus Cardamine; species Cardamine chenopodiifolia. Next base: position 16,813,974 of record OZ000478.1, on the reverse strand, counting down.
TCCGAATGAACCACATTACAGGAAAAATGCTTTTGATGCAGGGGAGGATGGTCTCGGAAAAAACGCACATTCACTTAAAAAGGTTTGAAATCAATTGATGTGTTCTCATTCTCTAATCAGATCTCGATTTTCAATTTAACAATCGGATTTTATAGGGGTGTGACTGTCTGGGATCTATCAAGTACTTTGATGCCCATTTCACAAATTTCACTGGAGGAGTTGAAACAATTGAGAACTGTGTTTGCTTGCATGAAGAGGACCATGGGATTTTGTGGAAACATCAGGATTGGAGAACAGGATTAGCTGAAGTTCGAAGATCTAGGAGGCTAACTGTCTCTTTTTTATGTACTGTTGCTAACTACGAATATGGGTTTTATTGGCACTTCTACCAGGTAACTGGAATAAGTGATTATTCATTTCTAGAGTAAAGCAGATAAATATTGGGAAGACAATGGTATGTCTCTACATGAAATAAAATCTTGAATTTAGAATGGAAGCTCACAATTGTTAAGTTGGGAACATTGTTTTTCAGTTTCATTGCTTGCCGTTGTGTATTTTGTTTCATCTTTCTAGATATTTGAAGACCAATATCATTTTATGTCTTACTGTAGGATGGGAAAATCGAAGCTGAAGTAAAACTTACTGGTATCCTCAGTTTAGGTGCGCTGCAGCCAGGAGAAACTAGAAAGTATGGTACTACTATCGCTCCTGGGTTATATGCACCAGTCCATCAACATTTCTTTATTGCACGCATGGATTTGTCTGTCGACTGTAAACCTGGTGAAGCTTTTAATCAGGTACCTTTACTTTACTTGTTCTTCTCGTTGTTTACTTTCATATGCGGATTATTTTCTCAGTTTCTAGGAATGGCATTGGTAGCATATGAATTTTTTAAAAGAAATTTAGATACATGTGGTCAGGTGATATTGCTGAATGTATTTTTATCTGTAGGTAGTTGAGGTAAATGTTAAAGTTGACGAGCCCGGTGAAAACAATGTCCACAACAATGCATTTTATGCAGAAGAGAAGTTACTTAGATCTGAGGCAGAGGCAATGCGTGACTGTGACCCTTCTTCTGCTCGCCATTGGATTGTAAGCAATCCGTACCTTGCATGATCTCGTCCACTATCTTCTCATCTTAAAGCACTAAATTTATTGCATTTCTAAATGGTATTTTTAGTCTACTTTCACAATCAGAATTTTCCTCAAGTTACAACATTGGGTAGACATGCAAACTTAATACTGGTTCCTGTCTTTGAACTATTCTTGCTTTCATCCTTGACTGTCTACTGATCTCATCCCCGAGTGAATTGGGAAGAAGAGATCACTTGACCATTCCTAAGTTTCAGTTATGTCCTTGTAAGTCATAATTGAGTTTGGTTAACAATAAATCGACTTATCTCACAGTGTCATTGATTATGATTTGAAGCTCAAGTAAAAATGGTATATCTAGATATATATATTCCATGAATAAGTTTTCTTCTGATTGCTACTGTCATTGTAATATTTTGTCAGGTAAGGAATACAAGGACAGTAAACAGGACGGGCCAGTTAACGGGATATAAACTTGTTCCTGGTTCAAATTGTTTGCCACTAGCTAGACCCGAGGCCAAGTTTCTAAGAAGAGCCGCTTTCCTTAAACACAATCTCTGGGTTACCCGGTATGCTCCTGATGAGAAGTTCCCCGGAGGAGAGTTCCCAAACCAAAACCCACGTGCTGGTGAAGGTCTTGCCACATGGGTGAAACAGAATCGCTCCTTGGAAGAATCTGATGTCGTTCTTTGGTCTGTATCCTTCTTTTAACGTATCTGATTCTGTTGAAAACTATTGGTTACCAAATTTGTGATTTCTATGTGTATGTTGTTTTTCCGCAGGTACGTGTTTGGGATCATACATGTTCCTAGACTTGAAGATTGGCCGGTTATGCCAGTCGAACATATTGGTTTCACGCTAATGGTAAGTCAAAAATCTCTGTCTGCCTGTAACCTTCAATCAAAAATCTAAGAAAATAAGACAAAAATTGGTTAAAGATGTTTTTGGTAAAATACAGCCGCATGGATTTTTCAACTGCTCACCGGCTGTAGATGTGCCACCGAATCCTTGCGAATTGGATACTAAGGACAGTGAAGTTAAAGAGGTTGTGGCAACGAAGCCTCTTCAGACTGGTTTACTTTCAAAGCTATGAAGAAGACTGAATGTTTTTCCCCCTTTTCTCTTAATAAATTGGAGACATTGCTGTTGCCCGTTACCAACTTCGGGTTTAAATCTTTTGTTGTTTGGTGTGTGTGTTGGTTACAAGACTAAAAACCTTTTCTTTTTCAAAAAATAAAAAGACTAAAAACCTTTTCGTTGGAATATTATTTTTCTTTCACATTGTTGTTTTGAATAGTTACTATGCCATTTTCACATTTTCATATTTTGGAATCTTGTTTTCAAAACAAAAAGTATATATATACTTTGGACGAGTTAAAAATATACCTAAAAAAACAGGGCCATTATTAATCTATTCCGTGTGGGCGATATGTTTCTCCTCGTCCTCTTCCTCATGAACTTGGCTCCTAGTGTGTCTAACCCTTTCCAATATTGAGATTATGCTTCATATACCCTTCCCACATAAAATGGAGTTTCCCTCCACAGCTAACTAGTTTAGACGTATTATCACCTAAGCCATGTATCAACCTGTATCTCAAAAATTCATCCGAAGGGAGATAATGTTTCTGATGATCGTTTGTCTTTGTACCTGTGCGTTGCAAGGCCTGGGACGGGGATGGGAAAGGAGTGATACTTTTTACTTCATTCTGTTGAAACAATCCGACAAAGAGCTCTACAAATCACCAAGTACTGAATTTATATCCTTCGATGTTTGATTTTTGTTGAAATTTTATTTGTATTTTGAAGAGGCATGCAACTATGCATAAGCATGTGACTGATGAAATAAGTTAACTTTTGAAAGATCTTTTGGAACTACGTTTGGCAGCTGTGTAAAAAATGCATCGTATTTTGCTCTAAGAATCCAGCCTCTTAGCAAGTTTCAGGAGAACGACAGACTTATCATTGAAATCTACATTAAAAATGTTGAAGCTTTTGATGGAGTAGGAGGAGATGTATCAGAGACGATGGATATCAATGGTTTCAAGTTCTTACTTCTCAGGTAAGTTCTATTTTTGAATAAATCATTGACTTTATAAGGTTGCTTCTTGGCGTATATTCAGATTCCTTTTCTGAGTAACATGAACATACTTTTCCTTGGTAGGTTACTCCAGTGAGGAAGATATTTGCCGAGCACCCAGACACTGCAGAAGATTTCAAACCGAAGAACCAAGTGGGGAAGACAGTATACATGAATGTCCTTCTCAACCTCATTGAGACGCTTCACGCACTACAAAAGATAACCACAAATTAGACACAATTTAAAAAGATAAAATTTATAGTTATTTTGTGACAAATTTGTGGCTATTTAGCCGCAAATAATAATTTATAATGGCAATATTAAAGAGTGAGTGTGTCTCACAAGGAGATGACACATCCGCACCCACTCTTTTAACACATCAGCGGTAACAATATAACAAAATGAATTTCACTAAAATATTAAGCATAATCTCAACTTTTCTTCTTTCCAACATATCTCTTTTATTTTCACAGAAAAACTAAACTTCACTTTTATTTTTGTAGGGATGCGTTCTTGATCGTGCTGAAACTATGGAGGTTGTAGTCAAGAAGGGTTCTTGGTACAGCTGCGAAGAGCAATGGTCCGGACTTTACATTGAAAAATCATACATACGTAAGACTTATGGTTGTGTATAGAAGTTGATACAGAGTATGAGATATGCTTTTGAGTTTGGGGGTCATTGTTTTAAGCTCGAGCAAAGAAGAGAGAAAGCACTACAGCATTACGGGAAAAATCCTTCTCTTCAAGACGAAATTGAGAAGGTTTGCTTCCTCTATTCTTAATCTTATCCAACCTCTAATGATTGAAAAAATCCATCATTTTAACAAATGTGAATGTAAACTTTTTGCATCGATTCTCCTCTTTATGTGTTTGTTTTTATGGCAATGGTGATGCATAAAGTGAGATTGTTGATGTTAGATGGAGATGTTCATCGTTGACCTTTGTCAGAAGCACTTGCTGTCGCTTCAAAGTCTATGGAAGGAATTGTGCAAAACATTGGAAATATTGTGCCAAAGGTCAATGGGCTTCACATTACACTTGAACAGAAAATTATTTTCTTTTACTACACAAGCAAATTTTGAAACCGAAACAACTTTCTTGATGCATTTTGCAGACACAAGAGATGGAGACTTTGATGTCGGAACTAGCAAGAGTAAGCAGCAGAGAAAAACCATCAGTAGAAGATTACGGAGTTTCACTGGTTAAGACACATTCATCACAGGTATGAACATGTCCATACATAACATTTTTTTAGTTTCTTTTCACTATTTTTTGTAATTGTAACCTAACCAATGTCTTATTGAACTGTTTTTAATCTTTATGCATGTGTTGTTTACTAAGTTTTTAGATTTATAATCTGCATTTAAGCATTTATCTTTAAATTTTATTCTTCGTTTGTAACATATTGTTGCTCCAGTTTCAGAGTCAATTGGTTAGTTTCTCCTCTTTAATATTTTGCAAAAACCTCCGTTTTCATTCACTTTGTTTTTTCTAACGCATAAACTAGCGAGATCTTGATCTCACGTATATGCTTCTTTCTATTGTTTCAGGGGTCAAACTTTTGCTAAAGATGGGATGGCGGCGTGGTCATTCAATAAAAGATGTGCGTGCTAGTACATTATCTTCTTTTGAGCACCAAGTAAAACAGCCCGTGCCTTTTTTTTTTTTTATCTTGGAACTGATTTTGCTTTCTTTTTTAATGGTTTTTTTCTCTAAACTTACTTGTAATAGTAAAATGTTCTTTCTCCAGGCAAAGAAGCAGAGTAAACTGGAGGTGGAGGTGAAAGTGGTGATGGTGGAGGAGAGTAAACCGGAGGTGTGTGAGAAGAAAATTTGGAGGGGGAGGAAAACTTTCTTTGTATATAGTTGAGTGAGCTGATGGAAGTGGGTTTCAAGCTGGACTGGTTGAAGTCAAAGCTTGATGAGGTTTCCTTGAAGAGGAAGAAAGCAGATGCTGATGGGTCTCGGGTCCAACAACTCGAGGAACGCGTCAAGAATATTGAGCTGATGGAATTGGAGTTTAAACTGGACTATTTGAAGACAAAGCTTGAGGACGTTTCCTTGCAGATGAAGAAAACAGATGATGCTGATGGGTCTCGTGTAGAATTCAAAGCAGCATATAGGGAGTATAGTGTAGATGTCAAAGCAGCATATAGGAAGAAATCAAGAGTCTCTTGGATGTATAAATTGAGGTCTGGTGAGAAAGTAATGAAGATAGTTTATCTCCACAGAGTGATGGTAGACTCGTACGAATATCACACATCGTAATTAGAATTTTCTAAGACTCCAACTCTTCATTTAGCGTTTTTGTTTAGTTATATTCTAAAGTGTTTTAGTAAACTTGGTTTGTACAACTCTTGCCAATTGGTCAGGCCTGCCTGAATGATAGGATTTTGTTGCAACAGGCAATAGGCAGCAACAACTATATGTACATAAGCATGTGTATTTGATGAAGAAGTTAACTTAACTTTCTGAAGATTTCAAACCAAAGAACCAAATGGTGAAGACAGAATACATGAATATCCTAAGAAACGCTTGCAGCAAATTGAGTGAGCTGACGGAAGTAGGATTCAAGCTAGACTGGTTGAAGTCAAAGCTTGGTGAAGTTTCCTTGGAGAGAAAGAAAGTAAATGATTCTGATGAATCTCGGGTCCAACAACTCGAGGAACGCATCACGAATCTTAAGCTGATGGAATGGTTGAAGTCAAGGCTTGGTGAAGTTTCCTTGGAGAAGAAGAAAGTAAATGATTCTGATGAATCTCGGGTCCAACAACTCGAGGAACGTGTCAAGAATCTTGAGCAGATGGAGTTGGGCTTCAAATTGGACTGTTTTAAGTCAAAGCTTGCGGAGGTTTCAAGTGATGCTGATGGGTCTCGGGTCCAACAACTAGAGGAACGCCTCAAGAATCTTGTGCTGATGGAGTTGGGCTTTAATTTGAGCTGTATTAAGTCAAAGCTTGAGGAGGTTTCCTTGAAGAGGAAGACATCAGATGATGCTGATGGGTCTCGGGCCCAACAACTCGACGAACGCCTCAAGAATCTTGAGCTTTTGGTGTTGGATCTCAAATTTGAACTGGACAAGGAGAAGGCCAAATCTTGTGATGATGATTTTTTGCTGGTTGAAGAATTTGACTGATCTAGAGATCAAGTTATTACTAGTTTATAGGGTTTTTTTTAAGACTCTACTATCTTTTCATTGGTTTCATTGTCAAGAGATTCGTCTTTAACCAAAAGACTTAGTTATGTTTAATTAATTAACTCATCCACTAGATTCATCAATCATCATATAACTTGTTCTTTTTGCTGGTCGTTACTTTCATTTAGTCTATGAGCTCTACAAATCATTTGGCAGCGAATTTTTCTTCCATGTTTTGAATCTGTGAGAGGATGAAGAAAATATACATATATGTGTTGAATTTGATGAAGGACATTTAAATATATCTTTCGTTTATAGGATGCCAGTGGCTCTTCGGTCAGTTCTCAAGCTGTCATTTCTAAAGGACGCTGCTTCTCTACCAAACCTTGAGAGGAAAAAGGGTTTCTAGAGAAAAACAAACTGATCATGAAAGTCCAAGTAAAAGTATTTGAAGTTACTCTAAAACTCTAATTTTCTGCTCTTTATATGTGATATAAATATCTATCATTCAATTCAACTTATTAGTATATCATGACAAATACATTATTATCACAACCAATATACTTAATCCGAACTTGACCTAGATTTATTTATCTACAATCTTTGAATTTTCCACATACATTCTGATAATTTACTTTACCAAAAATTTGATAATTAACAGTCTTCCTTGTCTGTCTTGGGTCATTTGATAACGATCTATCTCATTGGATTTGTCTTCCGTAAGCAGTATGTAAGAACCACAGATCGAGATAACCTCCTAATAAAATATTTAATCTTTGATCGTTTTAATAGTGCGCTTAAACCATATGCAATGGTGAGACTTTGATCTAATAAAAAAAATAGAAAAAATAAAAATTATGAGACTTTCACCGGATCGTCTCATAAGCTTTTCTGCCATGGGTAGCAATATTACTGGTTCATTATTTATTTAATAATATAAAATTAATGAAATTAAATAAAAAAATTTTTTTTTTTTTTTTTTAAAAATACCCTCATGGATATGACCAATGAGGATGCTCTTAAGTTAAAGATAAAGTTTGACTTTGTTAGTCTCCTCTATAAATATAAAGAAATAAGGTTTACGTGTGAAAGTAACGAAAAACAAGCTTTGTGAAAACATGAGTCGCCTTTTGCTCCAAGTAACAAAGCCTAAGAAAGAGTTTTGTAGAGATGACGAGTTTCACGTTTGAGATAGATCACTTCTCGAAGAAGGAGGCTGCTATCTCGTCTCCTATATTATATTCGTAAGCTGCGGATGCGAATGGTAAAACGAGAAGAATCAGATCTTTAGATTTCTTAAATTCTTTCTTTCACTCTATTCAACAAAAACTTGTTCAGTTTGTATGCCACATTAATACTTGCACTTATATAGAAGGGAGTCTTTGCTTAATTTTAGATAAAAGCGTTCCCTTATATTGAGGTTTAGATTTTTGAAATTTTGCCTCTAGTTCAAAACAAATATCACGCCCAACTATGTACTTATATATGCAAGTAAAAAATTTAAACCAACAAAGGACCAAGGTTTTCAGGGAACTCTTAAAACGTAGAACAGCATAGGCATGTCTGAGGGAATCACAGAAAATAATGAAGACAAGACGAAGTTGAAATTCTTTGGCTTGGTTAGTAAGAAAGAGATGTATGTCATATTGTTATCATCTTGGCACTTAATTCTATTTTAGTATCTAAAAATTCATAGGATGTAGAATTATATTAAAAATGTTTTTTGCTAATTTTTGAGTTTTTGAATTAAACATATGTTGCTTGAAGTATATTACAAAATTAAGTACTGATAAAAAATAAGTTAGACTCATTAAGAAAAACAATAGAGTTTTTGTGATTTATTAAGATTTTTGAGTGTGTCATTTTTATTTTATTATAGTTTTTTAATTAAAAATTACATATCTTTGAAATTTAAGAGACCATGTAAGTCATGGTCTAATATGTTTGTGCAACTAACAATGCATAAGCAAACAGACAGTGTTCATTGTGGTTCAGTTTTTGGGACTAAAAACGATTTAAGAGTTTCATGAAGTCCCTAGACTAATGCAATCATTTTCTTTTGATGAAGAGCTAAGAGATTCTATAATTCACAGCCTAAAGCTTGTGCAATTGACAAGCCGCAAGTTGTGTGATTTCATTGCCATTAAAAAAATGGACTACTGATGACTATAAAAAAATTGCTTTCAATAAAGACAAACAATGATATCTAGACTATGTTAGTACTCTTGAATACTTTTTTTAATTCGTTTTTCTTCTTAAGAATGTGGCCTTCTAGAGAAATTTAAACTCATTGTATATGTTTGTGTGAGTGGAATTATGTACTATATGTGCACATACACATATAGACCCTATATAATGTGGATGGATTTTGAATGATGTTAGGTACCATTGTCTTCTCCCCGTATTTGACTTATGTCGTCAAATATTGGGAAACCACGAACAACAAATCTCCAAGCATCTAAAGTTACCTCGTTGTGGGAAATATGTTTTGGACATTCCTAAGCTAATGATTTCCTTCTTTTCCATTCTTGGAAAAAGATACTAGGAATTAACAACTAATTATCATCTAAACCAATCTACTTTAATATTAATGGTGTAGTTGTACAAGGTTTTGGCCATAAATCACGTATTTGTACAATGGATATTTTTGATTTTGTCGTTATCTTTTTTTTAGGATATAAGCCGAAGTTTTCTTTTGTCATTTTAGTTATTTAAATTATTAATTATCAATAGTTGAGTTCAGTGAAGTTGAAAAATGAAAACATCTTTAGTTTGTAGGATTCCAACTTCTTCTCTCCTCTTTTTTTGGTTTGGAGAATTTTCAAATTGTCACAAAATATGATTGTTTAAATAGTAATGCTCATGAGTCACAATTCATGATATGTACTATTAACAAAAGAAAATGCTCGTAAGTCACGAGTCATGACATATATCATCTATGATATAACGGCACATTAGCATTGAAACCTATTGCGTCCACCATGTCCGCGTAATCAATATATTTTACTTCCATAGGAACTCCCTGACTAACATTGAAAATTGACCCATTTATTAAGCGTATTGGGCTGATTTTCCTAAGAATGGCCCTCTAAAGTCTCACTACCACGCACATGTGTCACCCCCAAAGCTCCAACGCACTGATTAGAGAAATGAAAAATGCAAATTAATTCATTCATATTCACGGCCTTGGGAAAGAAATGGTGAAGTGGGTCCCGCGAGCAAACGACTTGAGCAGACCGCACCCGCACGTGTGATATTTCAACGGTCAAAGACTTTGATTGTACTTAATCCACGGGCCCACGTGTGTTAACTCCTGCCGTTTCAGCTCCTTTACCAATTTTTTCAATTAGAAATTTGACAAGATGACAATAGTTCGTGTTTATTCCCTGTCATTGTACTCAAAACATTATAGTATTGTAGTTACTTTGCTTTTCTTAAATAATTATTATCTCTGATCATAAATAATTACCTTTATACATCCAACTAATTCTCGATGATGAGCTTTTCCTTTCTCTCAAAATAGTTCTTAATATATTTCCGAAACATATATTGGGTACTTTCTATATGAATAGAATAATAAACATACGTTCCTGTCTTCCTCATAGATGTCTAAGCTGTGATATCATGCTTTGACCACCCTCTTTTGTTCTGTTCTATAGACTATACTATAATATTAGAAAGAGAGTGAGTGGAAAGTTTTGTCTCCGGTAATGGGCTCGAAGAGGTCGGATAATATTTAATAAACATACATAAATACGCACATACATAATCAACGGCTTGACTAAAAATAGGCATCGCCGAATTCTTGTTCATAACTCACGTCTCATAACCATAATAACCTTTTGAGTTTTGATTATAAACTTGGATTGCAAATGATTTTTAAACAATTTCGATCTTTCCCACTTAAATCATATCATACTTTAAGATCGACGTGATGCATTTTATTAACTAACTGCGACCAATGTAAATTGTTGACTATTCATTGAAAAGTTAGTGAAAATCTAACAAATCTGCTCACTGTGAATGGTTATGAGTTTTTAAACTGTCTTTCGCACCCAAAAAAATAATATGAGAGATTGAATTGTCCAAATTTCCCAATATTCACTTTACATGTTGAAGTTACCAACTTTATTACATGTTAAAGTAATAAGGTGGTATAGTTTACAACTTTACTGAATATTTGAAGTGTTAAACAAAAGACAGACTATCAAATAAAGTGGACTTAATTATAATGACTGCCAGACTAATTAATTAACCAGGTGAAGTATTGATCTTTTATAACGTCTAGGTGAAGTATTGATCATGTGCTTAACCAAAAAAAAATTTCTGCTATTAATAAGTTGTTAGTATTGATTAGGTTACCTCGAGATTACAAACCATAAAGTCCTTTCTTAAAAGACTAAAAGAGCACTTGTGATTTTAGTGTGGACAACAACCGAAGCTCCTTGGTGGGGAATCGGGTTGAGACTGATTAGAGTTGGCAAAGTAAAACTACCTAAAGATCATTAAATGAATTTATTTTGAAAGAGTGTATACAATTTAGGGGACATTTTGTCTAATAGGACCACTACAATTTATATGAGGGATTGGTGCTATCATAATTAACAAGACATTGCTTAGTTAATGTTAGGCAAACATGTTTGTTATATATAATTATAATGCGTGGTCCATTTATATATTGATAAATTTATAGATGAAATGATTTTTGATAATTTTCTTCTCTGACATACAATGATAGCATCCATCCCTGCTATGTTCTTCAAATTGTTTTTCGATTATCAATTATTTTTCATTATTTATTCATCCCTTATAAAATTGTTTTTTATAGTGAAAATAAAAGTTGACTTGTTGTCATATATGTACCTTTTAGCCTACATACAAATGCTAAAAATTATGGTTAGTTGACATTTAGTTACAAACATATACACAGAGCAATTCATAGAGATCTAAGAAGATATCTTTGTAAGGTTTTACATTTAACTATACAAGTACATACTCATCTTGCCTTCTTTTATGTTTCGTAAATTGAGAATTACTTCTTGATTTTTGGTGAACATTTATACGCTAATCAAAGATTGTTTATCTTCAACAAAAACTAGACCCAAATAACCTATTTATGTATCGAATTAAATATCAATCAAAATTAATTTTTTAAAGATTTTTAATAAGTCAACCCCTTGGATGCGCGGCGCCGCACACGTCTACGGTTATTATTTTGTAAGTTATGGAAATTTAGTAATTCCTTAAACAAACTCATACATGGAGCTCTGCCTACATAGAAGCATTTCTACTAACCTATATACCCGTCACATTATTTTCTCTGTACTCGTGTAACATCTTCGCTTGTTTTTTCTTCCATGGAATAAACATTATGTTAGTGTCGAGTGGGTAGTCTTCAATTAGTTACTTCTGAACTCGTTTTTTTGTGGGTAATCAATTACTTATGATAATATAAGACATGCAATCATCAATATGCGTGAATTTCGCATTAGTCAAATAGACACATCTTATATTGATCAGCACACGGCCGGAACCGTTAAACTATATAATCAATTCTATTGTTTTTTTTCTTTTAATTTGCAATGACTAAACCGTTTCTGTTCTCCATTCAACAACTGATATGCTTTCCAAAGCAAATCATAAAATTTATCGGTTTATCCTATAGATCACCATAAAAATTTATCGATCCACTCAAATCTTATAAGATTCTGCACATACACCAGAACAATTTTATCAAATCTTAGAAAATGATGGCACTACATCTATAGAGAACCTATGATCTTTACCAACATTGTATTGGTCACGCTCGTATTGGTCACAGTGATCAACAACCAAATCATTTTCATTTTATAGTCGTTGGTTGAGTGACAGGTTTCGTCGACTAACGCCAAAAAATTTAAATAGATAATGTTAAAATTTTAATGTTTTTGAATAAACAATGATAAACAGCTACTGAATAACTATGATTTATAAGTCATGATAGATGCCCGCGATCGCTACAGACTACAAAGCAAACATGGATGTAGACATGTTTATTGATGATAGCATGTGAACATCGAATGTTTTGTTTCTTATCATTTCTTCTCTGTCTACATAGATTACCATCATATCTTAGTTCTTCATCATTCTAAGAGCCAAAGCCTGAAGCTCACCTAAATCGCCATTGCAATAACTCACTGATCTCTTCTTGTTAGGATATCCTTCGTGAAACCCTAACCTGCCCTCACCGTATACACCTCCTCTGGTTTGATGAGTTTCTCGCACGCCAGCGGTTGTGGTGGCATCACTGCTCGTGTTGCTGAAAGATTCTTCTAACGAGCTCTGTGGGGAGACCGGGTTGTTAGGGTTTACGTGACCGTAACAAGGATGATGATGGTTATAGGGTGTTGGGTATAAACTACCGATCGGAGAGCCACTAGTTTGTTGCCACGTCATAAACTGGTGAGTACTCTCTGAGATGTTTCTTAGATCTCCGGCGGCTGACGTCTGGTGGCCGGCGATCTGTGCCTTCATTTTCATGACTTGTGCTTGCAAGTAAGCCACCTATATATAAACGCATCAAACGCTAAGTTAAACAAGATTGATTGAATTGTAATCAAAAGTTGAAAACTCATAGGCGAATTAGTAAACAGCTCCTTCTGTTTTCATGAAGATCTGTGTTTTATAATATTTCTTTTAACTAATATTGATGTTTTGTGCCAAAAAAGAAAGAAGAAAGAAAATGTTTTGCAACTTTTATACAAATTTAAATGATATTTCTAAACATATTCATATTTATTTCACATAGCTATTTACATTGTAGTTCATTTTCCAAGAGTAGTAATAGAATTATAAGAGACATGTTAACTTTTACAAATTTTTATTAATCTACAAAAAAATTTCAAAACGTCTAAATTTGTAAAACGGAACTAGTTCATGTCATTTACTCTAGATTTTGGCGAGTCAAAAATGACAAACATAGAGAAGGAAAACGTCGCTACAAAAATTTATCAAAAACTAATTAGTAACGGTTTGTAATGTTTTTTAAAGTTACTTTTTTCCGTTTCTAAAAATTTAAATTTAGATTTGTTTTTTAGTTTCACAAGGATTAGATTTTAGGATTTTATACAATTTTATTAACTAATGAATTTTAATCTTCAAAAAATATTAAATGGATATAATTGAATTTATTGAATTACTATTGATTCATATTTATGAAAATTATTTAGTGTAAGCAAATGATGCATTTATAAAAAAATTTAATATGTGGGAAAACTCTAGAAATTTAATATTTTATAAATGGATGGAGTATATATAGTATAAGAACCCTAATGTGAAAACATACGTTTTTATGGGAAAATTAGTGGATACTGATTCCTCAAGATTTTCTTGGTGAATATGCACAAATCTCATACCAAACAACCACCTTATAAATTTCACAGTGACTAAAAAATTGAGTCTATGAATATTGATGGATCACTAGCGATTGCTCGGTTAATTTTTTTTTTTTTTTTTGCTCGTTTAGTTTACCTGTTGTTGGAGGGAGAAAATATGAGAGACACAGCCATAAACAGGATCCTGAAGACGAGCCTGAGCTTCGTAGGCGATGGTGACAACAGCTTCACATCGGTCATGGATTGGGACATTAAGCAAGAGCTTAGAAACGTTGCTTGCGCCAAACACTTTGTGAATCGCTGCGAATCTTGCTGCTCCTTGCTCCGATGAGAAGTATGGTGCGAATATACAATCCGATGCACACTTCCTCCTCAAGAACTTGCATGCACCGCAAGGTGAACCTGTTCCCGCCGTTGAACCGTTACCGGAAGATGCCATCTGTGAAATAAACAACCAAAAGTGATGATTTCTATGCTATTTTTACAAAAAGAAAGAAGGCTTCTCTTGTTTCTGTTTTCTTTTATGTTTTTTTTAAAGATTCGATATTTTGGAGAGATGTTGAAAAGATTGGAAGAAGTGATGATTTTAGAATTGGGATCGTCGGAGATGTGCACGAGTGAACTAGGAAATGGTGATGGAGGAAAAAGAAAAAGAAATGAAATGATGATGGAGAAGTGTTTGGTGTCTTTGCGTGGAATTTATAAAAGGAACATTATGAGGAGAGAGAAGAGGTCTTTTTCCTTGGGCCGACTTATTTTATATATTCACTCAATAATCATTTACAATCTCATATAATATGATACTATTTTAATTAGTTTTTTGGGTCTGCCATATTGTGTCATCTTTGTATATAAAAGTACTTTAATCCTCCATCACTAGAGTTTGAGCCATACTTATCGTTTCGTTCAGAAATTGTAATATATGATGAAACTATAATTGAAATATCATGATCTTTCAAATTCTATTTTTATGGAGTTTAGACAATTTTACAATCTGCCAACACGAGGAATTTTATGCTACAGTGCGTATTCAATTTTTGTGTATGTTTTAGTTTTTATACCACTTACATATAGTTGTCTATATAAATAAGATTAGACATGATATCTAATTATGAAATTATCTATAAAAGACCATATCCAGTTTACGTAGCGAAAATATGTGATCTGATTTAAGAATCTTTCAGTATTCTAAATTTGAACTCTCGCTAAAAGTACATATAAATTTCATTACTTTTAACCACAGAAAATTCTACCACAATTTAAGATGTGAATATTTCACATTGTACAGTAGATATATATATAGAATCCGGCCAGAATAGTATTGTTTCGTAAGTAGGAAAGTTCAAATTTTATAATCTCTCTAGAATCAAAATTTTTTTTGCTAATGTTTGTAATAGCTTACCATTAGATTTTGAATTTGGATCAAATAGCATTGAAACATAATATATTTTGCGGTAAATCTAAATACACTTGATTATTCAAATTGTTTAGAAATATTCAGTATATCAACCATTATTGGTTTGAAAGTTTGAAACTCAAATAACATCAAAAATTTATGTATACGATCTATGCACGTAAAAATCGTAAATTTGATATTTGAGGAGAAGCCACATAGATACACTATATTTAGTCGGTAGATAGATCATGATCTAAAATACAGTATGCAAATATATAAGAAGAATTGCTCTGTCTATAACGAAGAAACCATTTGCTTACACAATTAACATTAAGTCAGATCCTATTTTTCTTACAACAAAAATGCAATTAATGTCCAAATTTATCGAGTGAGCCTATGGTGTGAATGGTAGTAGACAATGGAGGGTCACATGTTGGCTTACAAGGAGACCATCAATAATGGAGACTGCAACATGAGACTTCTATTTTATTGGATTATAATTATGTTTTTTTTTCAGTTATAGGATTTTAATTTTATGAGTCCAACATCTTTTTATTTTCATTCGTGGCTTTTTATAGAAAAAATATACATATCCTTAGTAATGAGGTAGTCTTAGATCTTCTATAAATTTTTCTCGTATTATTTTATACCCCGGATAAGTTTGGTAGAGCTTCAGAGCAAACTCAATTAATTAATTATGTTGTTATGTCTTCTTTCTTTCTTTAAATTTTTAATTTTAATATTTAGAAAATAAATTTATTTATAAGTTCTTTCGCCGAACGCCGGACATCGGAACTGCTGCTGTTTGTCGTTATGTGAGGGGGAGGGGGGAGACCGGGTGAACCGGCAAATGCAGGTAAAGGTGTACCGACAAATGCTAATGCCATGATTTTATTTGAATCCCATTTTTGTAATTGCGTAGTTTTGTTGTTTAACAATTTTTAATTGCGTAGTTATAAGCTAAATAAAGTTCCTTTATGATTACAAAACACTAAAGCTCATAAAATTAATTGATCATGCTGGATCTGCTTAGGTGGCTTAGGAATATTTGGTTACATGGAGTGAGTGTGTAGCTGGTATAGGCTAGGATTCAAATCACCTGAGGAGATTATCAGAATTTAATAATGTGTTATATGCCCCAAAAAAATCAATGCTATGTACTTAAGGATTTTGTACACGAGGGAGATAGTGTGCTACAATTAGGATTTAGGATAGTGTGTGCATGTGCGTTTCACTTAACGCTCGTGTTCTTAAAATTACCTGGACGTGGTAGTTGGTAATTTTGTTATTAACAAAAAGTTTCAATTAATCAATCGAAAAATTAGAAACAAAACACGTTAATATGCCATTCTGGTTTAATTGGCATAATCATTTCCTCTTCTTTTTTGGTGTGAACTTTTCATCTTTCTAAAAAGCCAGTCATTTTATCAAGCTTGCAATCGAGTTAGCTGAAACATATTTGGTGGAAAAGGGATTGATTTTCAATTCATGTGTGTCATGCATGTAACCTGCCAAGCCAACTTGTTTATTGTATTGGATGTTTCGAAAATAGTAGATGAAATATATAATTCGAAAAAATATTGGCTCAAATTATACTTTTGTCACTTTTTTTTTGCTCAAAACATGTTAGTATGTTGTCAGTTGCTCTCTTTTTTTTTGGGTCAAATATGTTCTCAGTTTAAACCTTTGTAGTTCATGGTAATCTAGATTGAAGTACAAGATAATTTATTTGAATCAATGAATAAACATGATCAAAAAGTTCAAGACCACTATACAGAAAACTAGAGCAATTGTTTCTAATGATTTGACCAATACAAGTCAAAATGGATCAGAAATTATTGGTATTCACGAATTAGTTGAGAGAACTGCAGTTTGCATTTCTCTTTTGGTTGAGATCATAAATTACTGAAGCATGTTTGCTGACATAATAACTTAACTTGAAGAAAAGAAAAAAAAAATCCCTTGAGAGGTTTCTTTATCACGCCAGATTTGACCAAAAATGTCTTTTTGTGTTTAATACTTCCACTTCCCATCGCAGTTTCTCTCCAAATATTAGTATAAAATAATTACTAGTTCACAAATATCCCATCTATTTTATTTGCATTACATCGTCGCTTAAAAATTCCCAATAAATAAATATGGCTGTAGGCAAAATTTTACCATTAGATATAGAGTCTGGAGAAAATAAATAAATGAAATGAACATTTGATGGCACAACTGGGCTGCAAGAATTTCGATAAAACAATTCTAAGAACTCAAGCCCTTCAGCCCTATCAGCCGTATGGGCCGATGATCTGGTTACGGACTGAAAACAAAAGTAGTTTCAAGATATAGTTTGAAAACATTGCACCAGCCGGGAATCGAACCCGGGTCTGTACCGTGGCAGGGTACTATTCTACCAGTAGACCACTGGTGCTTTGATGCCTGACATCCTAGTATCTCTTTTTTATATGTTTCTGTCTAACGCTAACTTCTTTCGTTCCATTTTCTCTTGTTTTCTTTGCTCCAGCCTCGAAGTATGAACAAGGTTTCTCACATTCAATTCCAGTATAGTATATTATTATGTATATCACGCGGTTCGAGAACAATCAAACTCAGACAAATAAAGAGATTCTTGGGTTCGAAAGAACCGGTGAGAAGACATAACTAAAAACATGTGATTTTGAGATAGAGACAGAAGTCAATGTGAGTGGACAGTTAACAAAACCTGTAAGTTTTACAGTTTTAGCCAAATAATATCTAGGATTACCCATAAAAATTTCTCACCATTACGAGAAGATAGAACCAAATCTATTTAAGACATGGTATGGGTGTGAATAGAATCGACAATGAAAGGTGATTGTTGTAAAAAACACAAAAAAATTTGAGGGCAAATTTGTAAGAAGAAGACAAATATTAGGGTGCATGATGAAAATCTCTTACCTTTCACATCACTCAAACACAAACAAACTCACTGTAATTATTATTAATAGAAAAGGGAAGAATTGAAGGGAACGTAGAGATTAGAGTGGAAAGTGATCGATTCCAAAAAGGGAAAAATGATTATGTATTTATATATTAAATTAAAATTGTTGGGGAAGATGTCAGATTTAATTTGTTCATGGGAAACCACAAACATCCCAAATGTATTGACCAAACATTCCATTTTGTTGTTTCCTTTTCACATAACTTGTTTTCTATTTTTCTAATCTTGTCCTCTACACTCTCGGCTATTAAGCTTAAATTGAACCCCTTAGAGCATTTTATTGAAAAAAATTGAAGTGAAATTTTCACTAATTAATAAACATACTCTTTTTAAGAGATATACTCTTGGTAAAAATCATGGAGAAATATTTTATATAAAAAGGTACAAAACACCAGAAAGAAATTTGGAGGCTTTGTCCAACTTTAGTTTGTTTTATTTCTTTTTGACTTCCATCTACTTTAAGTCTAATACTATCAATTAATACCATATAGTCTGAATGCAATCACAATCTCTTGCTCACTGGTCAGCTATAGATGCATATATTACATTTAATTTTGAAGTAAAATTACTAGTCAAATGAATTTAAAGGTAACCAAGTCGAAGCTCTAAATCAAGAACTTGTTTGGGATTCCTCAAACTCATCCCAAGCTCCAACCCCATGACTTGATCATCTTTCTTATTCATCAGATCCCCACGGCTTATCTCACACCTTGCAGAATGACATGCATCCATGGCACTCTTCTTGAGCTCTCTGCTACATACATTGTTCTTATTCTTCTCTCTGTTCACCATCACACCTCCATAGCTAGTAGTACTGTCCAAAAGATCGAATCGGGCAGTAGGAAGAGGAGTTATTTTGGATCTCTGGTTGGTTAGGGAAGTCTCAAGATGAGCTAGTGTTGTTGAAGAGGAAGAAGAAGAGCTAAAATTAGGGTTAGGCTTTGCAATAGATATGTGGTGGTGAGGTTCGAAGAGCCAAGAAGGGATCTGTCTGAATTTTGCTCTGTCTATTCTATGGACATTCATGTGGCCTCCAAGTGCTTGAGCAGATCTAAAGTCTCTCCTGCAGAAGCTGCAAGTGTAGTTCTTGGAAGGCCATGGGATCAGCCCAGCTTCGTAATTTTTGTAGTGATTCATGATGACTCTGTTGTCACCATTAGTGTCTTCTTCTTCTAGGGGTTTGTAACTGTTGCTAAAACTTGCCAGGTGTGTTCTCTTCATATTCTACAACAGATGCTGATGAATGATGGTGGTGAACGATGATGATGATGATACTCCCCCGCATGATATAAACAAAGATGTTATGTATACATATGTAGTGTATATATATGAATTCCGAAGTGAGAAAAGAAAAAGAGTGTAGGATGATGGAAACCGTACGTAGAGAGATTGAGATTTTTGACTTTGAATTTGAGTTCGAGTTCGCTGAGGATCTAAGGAAGAACAGCTACGGAGGAGTTACTGTGTTATATGACGTCAAAGGGAAAGAAGACAGAAGGTGGTTTTATCCTTACTTGAAGAGGTTTTAAGGTGTACGGAGGGATGCTCATTTATTAGGGTTAAGTTTGTTACATGTTTAGTCAGATATATTGGAGAATAATGAGTATAGCTAGTCTATGTCCGATTAGATATGATGAGTGGAAATATTAAAAAGATGTTAAGAGAAAGAAAGAGACAAAGGGTAGTTTCATGATTAAGAAAGAGAATTGAATGGAGGCTAGTGACTCATGATGCTCATGCCTGCAATGTGTCTGCTTATAATTACTATAATTGGAAGTTACTTGAGACCAATGTTATTGTGGTATGGGAACTCTGTGTGTCAATATCTTGCAGGAAATTTGCCATTTCATTTTCATCATATTCCATCTTGGCTCCACAAATCTCGTCCATCATATATATTAATATATACACATATATGTTAAATGCATCAACACACATTACATTTCTGATATTGAGATATGGGTATGATCAGACATATTGCAAATGATATATAGAAGAAAGCAAATTATTACTTCTTTTCAGGAATGTATTTAAGGAATGGAACAAATTGCATTAACGACATAGAAAAGGACGTCTTGATGTCCATAGAGTTATTGCATCTTATATAAGGAAACTTACGTTTGACATTGTGTATCAGTGTTACAGACTTACAGTGTATGAAACAAATTGTGAGTAAAAACATCTTGAAAGTAAAGGAGATAAATAATGAGCAAGCCAAATCTAACAACTGTTAACAAAATTTGGTAGATATAGAATTAAAATCAACAAAAGCTAATGGGTTGAGGAACACAATTTATGTTGTCAAGGACAGGATTTTTAACTAGCCCATGTTTTATTTCCATTGCTTCGTCAAGCATCATCGTTGTACGTCTCGTTCAAGTTTATGTGTTGAATTACAACATTTTGGTTGAATCAATTTTGGTGTTGACTGGGTCTTTTTCGGATTTTTGATTCTTTCATAACAAAGTTCCAATTTTCTGTTGAATTGCACATTTTTTTGGTTAATTTTTTTTTTTAATTACTTTCATTCAAGAAGTATTTGAAGATCTTATTTTAGTTTTTTTTCCTCAATAAATCAAAACCAAACCAAATATATAAAAAGGAAGAAAAAAAGAAAAAAATATCCATCTACTCAATGCATTTCTACTGAATTTGGTGATTTAAAAGTTTTGAATTTATATTTGGAAAAATAACAAAAGACTGGTAAAAAATTGCATAACCTGATTTACCAAAATTACCCCATCCGTTAGTTTCATAAAGATGAAACGCAGCGTTTCACTAACAGGAGAAAAAACAAAATCGTCGCTATCATCGTTCTCCTCCTCTGACGAATCATCCTTGCGCTTCTTGGCTCTAACTCGCCTTCTTCTTCTTCCTTTTCATCCCGATAACTCCTACTTGTTCTCCTTCTCCGAAAAGTATGAATTTATTTGAATTTCGTTTCAATTTTATGGTTTTATATGTCAGATTCATGTTAGGGTTTTTTGACCAATTTTAAGAAATTGAGTTTGAAATTTAGGGTTGCGATTGATGATATGTGTAGAATCGAACGAACTGGTAGCTCGATTTAGGGTTGAAGTTAATATAATTTGTTTGCTCTGTCGTTGTTGTTGTTGTCATGAACTCTGTTCAACATCTTCCATTAACTAATCAGTTTTGTTTTGGTTTGTTTATGAATAGCTTGTAGAGAGACGGAGGAGGAAGAGACCAATCGCCCTTTTTTTTTCCTAATCGCTACTGAAATAATCTTGATTTCCTGGAATACTCAGTTGCTTTGATTTTGAGGTAATGTGCTTGTTTCTTTCCT
Source organism: Cardamine chenopodiifolia (assembly GCA_963922655.1). NCBI lineage: Eukaryota > Viridiplantae > Streptophyta > Magnoliopsida > Brassicales > Brassicaceae > Cardamine > Cardamine chenopodiifolia. The sequence continues at coordinate 16,792,628 of OZ000478.1, read as the reverse complement.
CATTAGAGTCTTAAAATTCTAGGTATTGTGTGGTTTAGGTTTTAGTTGATCTTTGAATGGTTTTGATCAGAGGAAGAGATGTCAAACCATCCGAAGATCACATGTGTATCTTCGGCTCATCAGAATCTGTTGGATAAACTAAGGGAACTCCAAGAGAGGTTCTGTCATCTTCAGGCTGCTAGGAAGGAAGGGAGGCTTCATGACCATGCACTTTTGGAAGCTCAAATCTCTCAGAATCTATCTGAGTGGCAAGCTGAACTCACTGCTCCTTCTCCTGAATCTTCTCTTCTGGTTCGTGCTCCTTTACCAAAAATTTGTAATTCTCGCAAGTTTGTTCAAAATAGTGGATCAATAGCTTGGTTTCTCTCTGTATGTGTGATGAGAGAGTAGCCTCGTTAAATGAAAATTATTTAGTTTTTTTGTTTAACCTTGATTCATGGGTGGGGATTTCGCTCATTTGTTGGTTAGCATGTGCAGGGTGAAAGTATTTGCCAATTCTCTGAGGAGATTGCTCGTTTGTTGAATTTAAAAGACGAGGAGGATGATGCAACTAGTTCGTTAAAAGAACACGCTGCACCAAAGCCCGAGGGTTTCACTCAAAGCTTGTGCTCTCCTGAACTATTGGATTGGCCATCTGAACCTTTTAGTCAAATTCCTTTCAACGGAAATTTCTCCTGTGGTTTTGAGGTGAGCTAGCTACAGTTTTCGGGTCAGATTAATTTTTCCAAGTTGTGTTTTATAATCTTTTGCTTTAGCCTATTTTTCATTATTATCTCTTGGTTTTGGTTTGTTGGTTAGATTTTCCTACACATTTGCAACGCCATTGGTTCTATATTCCAATTCATCTAGGAGTTTTGATCTTTTTGACTTTTTCATTCTTGTTTCCTTATTTACAAGTTCACATGTTCTATCTCAGGATGCTGTTAATAACAGCGAAACACATGGCCAGCAACTCCATTATGGATTTGAAGGGTTTGATCCAAGCATAAACACTGCTCCTGATTTCGCTGACCAGAAACTCAGCAATTTGGATATAACTTCTCAGTTGGATTATATTTACTCAGAAGTGCGTCAGGAACTCGACAACAGCCCTTCCATTAAGCTTGATTCTTCTGAAGAGATTGTAAACTATGCTGAATTTACTACTCCATCAAGTGTCCGTGTGCCTCCCTCTGCTTTTCTGGGGCCTAAGTGTGCACTATGGGATTGTACAAGGCCTGCTCAAGGCTTTGAGTGGTACCTGGATTACTGCAGTAACTACCATGGGACTCTAGCTCGGGATGAATGTTCGCCTGGCACAGCCCCTGTCTTAAGACCGGGGGGCATTAGTTTGAAAGATAATCTTTTGATTGATGCTCTTCGTGCAAAGGCTCAGGATAAGAATGTTGGCATCCCAGTGTGTGATGGAGCTGTTAACACAAAATGTCCTTGGAATTCATCAGGTGAGAGGAGATGCACATTGGCTCGCTAGAGCCGAATTTTACTTCTCTTCTTCTATTTAGTTCAACATTTCATCATCTCTTTAAAAAGAGAAACCAAATGCGAGTTTCTTATTTTTGCCTGACCCTTTATATTTAAATATTTGTACTTGCAGAGCTATTTCATCTTGAACTGGTTGAGGGCGAAACAATTAGAGAGTGGCTCTTCTTCGACAAACCTAGAAGAGCATATGATAGTGGAAACCGAAAGCAAAGATCACTTCAAGATTACAGTGGACGAGGTTGGCATGAATCAAGAAAACAACTGATGAAGGAACAAGAAGGCCAGAAGAGATCTTACTATATGGATCCACAACCTCCAGGTCCCTTCGAATGGCATCTCTTTGAATATCAAATCAATGAATCTGACGCATATGCGTTATATCGCCTAGAACTTAAAGTAGGAAATGGAAAGAAGAGTCCTAAGGGAAAGATTTCAAAAGACCCTCTAGCTGATCTGCAGAAGAAGATGGGACAGTTTAAAGTGGCTTCAGATAAACCCTCTCCTCCAACCAAAGGTCGTACAAAGGAGTAAAGTTAACAGTTGGCAATCTAACTCAAAATACTAGGACTCCTGCAACAAAAGCTCCAAGTTATGTCGACATCAGTGATCGTTTTACTCTGTTTTTTTTTTATCTGACGATATTATATGATGATATAGGATCATCTTTGATGGTTGGTGTTAATATGATGCAAGTCTCTTTGCCCTTTTTCTTGAGGGAATTTGAGATGGGTTGTAATATTTTTGCATTTTTCTTCTCTTTAAAACCATTAGGATTTTTTTAACGAAGTTGTGTATTTCTCCTATGTACATGTTTCAAAGGTTGTCTCGTTGATTTAAGTTGAAACTTCTTAGAAATCTGTACTAGGCCGTTTATTTTAATTGGGCTATAAAAAGGAATGCCAGACAATATCCTAGCGACAATAGGGGTGGGCAAATTGGACGATAAAACCCAAACCGAAGTAAACAAAAAAAATTAGATTTTTAAAATAGATTTCTATAAAAATTCACTTGGGTTCAAAAATATTTATCAATTTATATTTAGGTTATTTGAATTGGTCTTTAGTTAACTAAATAAAAAGCCTAAATTAAACCCAAAATATCTTACATAAATTATATTACTAAATATAAATGTAAAATTAATATTTATCTATTAAGTTCAAAGATATATGTCATATATTTACTTTTGGATTTTTTTTATTAGATTTGATTCTATTAGTTTATGTTATACTATTGAATCTTAATTTAAGATACCAAAAATAATATTTTCGTTTTATGTGAGGATTTTATTAATTATATTTCATTTAAAGAATTTGATGTTAAGAATTTATTTTAAATGTTTTTGTCATTTTGAATCAGATAAATCAGATTTGAGTTAATTTTTTGCCATACTATTTATAATCCAAAAAAAAAAAAAAACTTGACCCAAAATTTATATGAATTGGATTTGGTACAATATTTCATAACCCAAACCAAAACTATAAGAACCTAACCCATAATCTAACATTTGAGAAAATATTTTCTTCAAACTCATTTTCTTATCAATAACGACTTTTCTTTTTATCGAGGGACCAATAGCAACAAACTTAACATTTATTGTTTTCTAAATATTTCGATCAAAATCATTGTTAAAAAGTTCTTTCATAAAAGCCTTGAGTTTGCTCCGAATTGGTGGATTTCTCCCTCATCTGCCTCATACTTTGTCATCAAGTTAGTTAATGAGAAACTAACAACCGTCAAGAAAGCAATGTTTTAAAGGAACATGTTATATTATATATAAAACTAGGAGATTCTTAAATATAATGATACTATTAATTTCAAGATCACATGTCACATGGTTCATTCTTTATGTCATAGCTCCTAATATGTGATGAAGCGAATCTGTGGGTTGACTTATTAACACTGCTATATAAGGGATATTGACCAATTTATTCATTGTGAATCGAATTTGAATTAGAAATTCATTAAACTTAACATTTTTAAAATTATGTTATTAAGTACTGTACTCCTGTAATCATTTTACTTCCTCTAAGTAGGTTTACGCTCTCTCGTACATAAATTATCGATTGACACTTATGATTTACGAGAAAAAACACGTTGGTATATATGTGAACCAATCGAAAACCCATTCATTTGAAACAAAAGTAGTAGCCATGTTGTCGCCTTATGCATCAAGCAACAAGATTAAGTTTTGATTGTTTTTTATTTTTATTTTTTAATTGAGCTAATTGTATTTGTGTTTACATATTTAAGTATTTATTCCATATTGACGAAAAATATAAGAGCGTAAATGTATTTTTTTCCGTTTTCCCTAATAATTTTGTTAAGGACTTTTAAAGACAATGCCAAAATATTACGGTATAATATTGAAAGTAAATACACTATAGAACATGACAAGAATTATATATTAAAAATACAACAAAGCAAGTTTTAGTTCCAAACGTATCATAACTTTAAATCTTTTGAAAAATAAACCTCATGAATTGTAGGTTATTGTCAAGAAAAAAAATTAGAAGTTTAATTTCTAATACTCGTGATCGTGCAACACGGATAGCACAGCCGGCCGTGTATTGGAAAACGGGTAAAGGAATGAATGTGCGGAGGAAGGAGGAGAAACAAGCGGAGGACATCATGAGAAATTTAAGAATATTTACATTAGGATATTTAGTAAAAAATGAGAGACTATATTATAAGCAAACCCACAAGGACACGTGCTTGCTAGATCTCCTCCAAATCTCTTCTTATATACATAGATACAGATTTATTTATTTTTAATCAAGGGGAAAAAACCAGTGGAGGAGACTTTCCAGTAATACCGTTGAGACAGCTGTTTCATAGCTGTCCGATCTCAATCTCTCCCCCATGTGACCCTACTGAGAGATCATAAACACTTTATTATATTTGTCTCCTTAATTTTTAATAATTAATCTTCCTTGTATTTATATAACTACCAATTGTTAAACATAGCCATTTTGGTTAACTCTTGTTCCGTTTTCTCCTTTCTTCCTCTCCTTCTCTTTTTCTTTTTCTATCTTCCTATGGTTTAGGACATTGATCTGATTCCACTTCCCATTTCTCTCAAATTTCTTTTTCATTTCCTTTGTTTTCATCTAGCTTTTTGGTTTTCTGTATTGGGTTTACGTTAGTTTCTCTTGTAATTAATTAAAGTTTTTTTTCTCCCCTTCCTAGATCCTGTTTATTCATATTTGTTTTCGTTTTGTAAACTTTGCGATCAAGATCGATCTTTTTTTGTTCTCTCTTGCCATTAGAGATATATGCAATCTCTTCAATGGCACAACTCCCTCCTAAAATCCCCAACATGACACCACATTGGCCTGATTTCTCTTCACAAAAGCTCTCTTCTTTCTCCACCGCTTCAGCCGCCGTACAAAACCCTTCATGGGTCGACGAATTCCTCGACTTCTCAGCGTCTCGCCGGGGTAACCACCGTCGCTCAATCAGCGATTCCATCGCGTTCCTCGAAGCTCCAACCGTCACAGGCCACTTCAGCATCGAAAACCACCACTTCGATAGGTTCGACGACGAACAATTCATGTCGATGTTCACCAACGAGGATGACCTTCATAGTAATCCTTACCATAACAACAACAACAACATCAACAATGTGGGGCCCACTGGCTCTTCCTCGAATACATCCACGCCGTCTAATAGCATCAATGACGACAACAAAGAACCACCGTCCGATCATAACATGAACAATAACAACAACAACAAAAACGACAAAGTCCAGAGCCAATGCAAGACGGAACCAGAGGATGGTACGATGTCGAATAACAATTCTGGCGATAGCTCCGGCAACCGAATTCTTGATCCCAAAAGAGTTAAGAGGTAATTTTTTTTTATTCATTATCGTGTTATTCCAAATTAAAGATCATGCATGCACGTACAAATATTAACCAAGATTTTGATTATGATGCATCAATTTTTTTTGAAAAATAATAATAATCGAAAATTAGCGTCGCAACTCACATCAATAACAATGAAATTAAATAAAAGTATAAATGGTTGTACAGAATATTAGCAAATCGGCAATCAGCACAGAGATCAAGGGTAAGGAAACTGCAATACATCTCAGAGCTCGAACGTAGCGTCACTTCATTGCAGGTTCATATTAACATTCATAAACTTTTTAAATAATTAAATAATTATGATGATTATTAACTTAGTGAAAAAATGAAATTAAAGGTGGAAGTGTCAGTGTTATCGCCAAGAGTCGCGTTCTTGGATCATCAGCGTTTGCTTCTCAACGTCGACAACAGCGCTCTCAAGCAACGAATCGCTGCTTTAGCCCAAGACAAGATTTTCAAAGACGGTAATTTTTCTCTCTATTTTATTCTTATTCTTTCATTATACCTATTAATTTCCTTAAATTATATACTAAATTTTAAATATTGGAAAAGTCTATATCTACGACAACGAATACAAGATCTATATATATTGGAAATTTAATAAGAAAATAATTCTCATTTCTCTCCGTATACGTAATTGATAATTGTGTCCATGGATTAAATTCTCAAGTAAATTTGTCGGGGAATTTATGGAATGTGTGTGTGTGAAAGCTTTCGTTATATGGATGTATATCGAGTCTATCGACTATTATATTCTATAATATGCGTATATATATTTTTTCGTTTTTAGTCCATGTATTCAATTATCATTGACAGTATATGAGCACGCCCAATAAAGTTTCTCTCTTTGGCGATACAAGAAATGCGAACAAAACATTTATTAAATGATAATAATTTGCAGCACATCAAGAAGCATTGAAGAGAGAAATAGAGAGGCTTCGACAAGTGTATCAACAACAAGGCCTCAAGACGATGGAGAATGCAAAACATTCACCGGCAACTGGAGCCGGAGCTATTTCGGTCGTCGACATCAAGCCGTCTATTGAAAAAGAGCAGCTCCTCAATGTCTGATAAATTAATTGTCATCATCAACAACATTTTTCTCTCTTCGTGGCAAATGTTCTTGCCTATAAAATCTCTCTCGGTTAAGAATTCCAGAAAGATGACATTTTCTAATCCTAATCACATATTTTTTATAAGTTGTGATGAATTCAATTGGATGTATTTTATTTATTTTTCAGTCGTTTTCTTTTGTAGGGGTTTAATGGAAGGGAAGTCATCAATTGTTGTTTGTACAACGAACTAGTTGATTTGTTCTTTATTTTTTTATTTGGGAGTGTCAAGTGTGTAAAGACTTGTGTCCTATTAAGATTTATTCTGAATAGTTTATTTTTCATCATTTTCTACTCTAAAATTCTTGTAATTATTTTATCTATTTTCCGTAAAAATTAAAGAAAAAAAAAGATTACATCGCATGACGCAATAAGAATTGGGGTATAAATGGGTCAGTTAAAAACTTATGGAGTAAACTGAAAGAAACGGAAAGAAACGAAAAGAAAAACGCATGTGTACACATCTGAAAGAGTAAGCTGTGAGTTCACGTGATGTGTTCCTTGACTGGACCACTTACGTTCTCGTTAAATGATTGGTTTTGGTTTAATTCTCCTTTTTAGTATATTTTAAGATTTTGGTTTTAAGAAATCTTTTAGCAAATGGTAGTATGGTATATAGATAGCATTGGACCAATGGTGACAATGATACACTGATATTTTAACTATATTTTTGTTCAATTTTGAAATTAAATGGTTCAAAATGGTATGGACAGTCACAATTGATGATATCAGAGAACGAAAACATCCAAAGTTTGAAAATTTAATTCTATTAATTCAGTTGACGAAGACACATCCATTGTTAATTTTGGTGGGGGTTTCTACTCCAATTAGATTTTTGTAAAATTGTCAGTCAAACGTTTAGATTTGTACTTACAATTCACTTTCTGGTCACTGTTACCTGAAACCACATCAGAAAATGATTGAAATGTTGTTGATAAGAGTAGTGGGGTTCATAAGATGCTTTTATAGCAACTGCTACAGCTACAGTTCTTGGCTAATGTCTACAAACCTTAAATAGACTTCAAAATACTATATACCAAGAAACTACAAAACCCTACAGGATGGTTTTAACTTTCAACACAAAAACTATCAAATCCAATGTATGTTAATTTTGCGTTCGTGGATCTTCCCGGTTTCTTGGAGCCACGCCGGTTCTGCAAATGCCTACCGATTGAAAAGCCACTAAGTATTTGATGACTAGAATCTCAAAAGTAATAAGAAAACAAGACTCGGGCTTTCTTAGTTCGTTCCATCGTCCATAGGCTATTTACAGAATTGTGTCAGCAGCACTAAGCGAGTAACAAAGTTAAGTCGAAAGTTTTGAGTATTAAGGGAAAAGTACCTACTCAAGTGTCTGGTGTTGCATCAGATCTTTCAAGTGTATCGAGAATCTTGCGTCTTGAAATTGTCTCTTTCAACAGTTTCACATTATTTTGAAACCCAGTCAGCTTCTCCTCAAGCAACTCTACCTCTTTGTTAAGAAATATTTCATATTCTTTAATCCAGAAGCTTCCATATTCTTCTACTTGTCTCTCTATCAGAGCTCGTCTCATCCCCTCTTCTTCTTCTTGCTTCAGTCTCAACTTGTCATCATTGATCTCTATGTCCTTCCTCTGTTGCTCTTCATAAGTTTCCTTGTGCAATTGCTGAATTATTTTTTCCCTCCTTTCCAGTTCGTTAAGCAACATCTGTTGCCTCATATTAGATTCTGCACAAGCTCGGTCTTTCTCGACATATGATAACTTAGCCTTATCCGCCAACTGCTTAATCTGCTCCATGCACACCTCAAAAGCAACTGGCATATCATCCCAAGATGGTCCATCAGTCTTTAACCTCTTAAATCCACATCCTTACTCTCAACATCCTCCACTCTCACTGTTCCCTCGGTATATCTTCTTCCGGGGATTTGATCAACGAATCCTCCACTTTAGTCTGCTCCTTAAATAGATCCTTTTTCTGTGATCTTATCAACATCTGCATATGCGAGGCATAGAAATAATCCCCAAGTGGACCCTCTTAGTGATGCAGGGCATGGGATTGAGGCTATCTCTTCCTGGAAAATATTGCTGGAAGTTGAGGACAACCAAATTATCTCGACGCCTTAAAGCCAACTTGTCTCAGAGGTAATTTTACCTGCTGTGCGAATATCAGGCATCAACACTTGGGAACCTAGAGATCCTGACCCAATGCTGAGATTTGTAGAGACATGGGAAGACTTGCTGCCTTCACCTATTCTCGAAACAATTTTGGATACAGTAGTGTTGTCAAAATTGTCAACCGCTATTGAATCTTGGGAACCACGTTTAGAAACTGTTCCCATCCATGTTTGGGTGCATCCATGGTTTCCAGTGCTTGGTCAGAAGTTGGAAAGTGTGTATCAGATCATTCGGATGAAATTCGGTAACCTTCTCGATGCTTGGCATTCTAGTATTGTGTCTGTCCGTACTATTCGTTCCCCTTGGAAGACTGTTTTTGATGCTGCAAGTTGGGAGCAGCTTATGTGTAGTTACATAGTTCCTCAACTACAGCTAGCTCTGCAAGAATTCCAGATAAAGCCAGCAGAGCAGAATTTAGACCAGTTTGATTTGGTTACGAGGTGGGTATCTTCAGTACCCATACATCTAATGATTGATTTGATGGAGAGATTCTTATTCCCCTAGTGGCTGGATGTTTTATATCACTGGTTGTGTTCAGAACCAAACTTTGATGAGATAAGGTAGTGGTTTTTGGGTTGGAAAAGATCCTTCCCACAGGAGCTTGCTTTCTGCAAACAGGAGCAAAATCCAGTTCAAGCGTGGTCTAGATATGGCGAAAGAAGCAGTTGAACGGATGGAAATGTCTCAGCCAGGGGCAAGGGAGAACATAAGTTACCATAAGGCTCAAGAGCAGAGGGAGTTCGAGGGTCGTGCTAAGGGTCAGGGTCAGGTGGATGATCCCGAGGAGCTGACTTTTAAAGAAGCCGGGGAATTATTTGCGCAGGAGAAGGAGCTGCTGTTGAAACCCAAACCGCATAGGATGCACAACGGTCTTCAGATCTATAGGTTCGGGAACGTGTGTTACTAGACTCGGGGAGGAACTCTAAGATGTAGGCTCAAGTAGCAGGAGATTGGTTTCCTGTAGATCTTGACGGCTTGCTAAAGATGCAGCACAGTTCTTTGAAACATTTCCCCTAGAAAGCAATGAAGGAGGTAATTTTGCTTACGATTTCAGGAAATGTGAATAAATGTATTGGAAGCATCCACATTCCCTTGCACCATCACTGAGCTGTTCAAATAGGCAAACATTAACTAGGTCAGATTTGGCATCTTCAAGCTAAGATTGGGATTGTAGAGAGGCCTAGGATGTAGATGACCATTGTCAATCCACTCGAGCTTTTTGGAAACTAAGTTTGTTGTTATCGTTAACGCAAGTCCACATTATTGTTAGCAGCACTAATTACTAAGCTCGTAGATTTGTAATTTCTCGGCGAGACAAATTTTCCCAATCAATGCGTGAACCATTTTCACCGGTTTTACCTTTTTCGTTGAATTGTTACCGAATACGTGAAAATAATTGAAGTTGCTTAAGAACTTAAAACAATGCTTGTTCAAGCCAAAACCATATTGCATTAGGCCAAGTAAGCTTTTCTTTATACATCAATATACAAGAATAAAGCATATAACAATCTTTCACATAGATTTGGTTCTCACAAACCGTTCTTGAAAAAATCACTCTAAAGCTCTTACAATGAGTTCTTGTCTTCATATTCTAGTGATTTCTCTATCAGCTTAATCTCTTTTGCCGCTTCAATCATCTTTGGTCTTTCTTCTTTCCTCGTCTCACAGCATCTCAACGCAAGCTCAAGAAATGCGTACATCGATTTTTTACCAAACTCATCCCTGAGTTCAAAGGACTCCTCTTTATCCTGTAAACTTCTCACATAATCATAAATACTATCAGTAGATCCAGCCAAAATAGCGGGTCTCCCACTCAGAAGAACCAACAAAAAGATTCCAAAGCTGAAGACATCAGTGTATTCTGTTACTATACTCGTAGAGAGATAAGACGGATCAATGTATCCAAGTGTACCCATCACTTTATCTTCAATCCATGACTTACCTTCAGGGAGAGATATAGACAAGGATAAATCAGACAGCTTGGCTTTCCAGTTCTTGTCCAAGAACACATTGGTCGGCTTTATTTCTCTGTGTATAATGATCCTTGGAAACGCCATATGAAGATAAGTAACAGCATAAGCAACCTCCTTTGTAATCTTCAATCTAACATTCCAAGGCAACACTTGTCTGTTCTCAAAACCAACAACTCCTTGTTCATCCATAGCACCATTTTCTGCATATTCGAACACTAGAATTGGAAGAGGAAACTCAAGACAATATCCTAATAGCTTGAGAAAACTATTGTGATTGCTGACTCGAGCAGATATTACAATATCATTGTAAACCACTGATTCGTAGTCTCCTAATAGATATTCTTCTTTAAATCTCTTGATCAGGTAACACCTATCTTGGATTATTCCCTTATGCCAAGCAAAGAATCTGTGACGAGATATATAACTACTTGGATCAAAGTTCTTTGTGGCTCTGAGGATTTGATCAGAAGAGAATATACAGATAGGATTTGATGTACCGTTACAGTCAGCGATCAGTTCCTTAAGAAAAGTGCTTCCATTTTTGATAAACCACTCGACCCTTTTACATTTTTCTTTCGTTCTCCACAACCTCAACATCTCTGTGAAGTTAAAACTTTACTTCATTACAGGAATAGAGGGTATAGAGAGTTTTAGAGAATAAGCATTAAATAAGTTAGGTGAGATAGAAGATTGTTGGCTAATGAGAAATCAACAAGTATCATTAGAGCTAATGGCGATGGTTGAAAAATTGAGAGCCATAAATCGTATTCTCCAGAACAGTGAAGTCATGTAGAAGATAAGCTTTGGATCTCCCATTCTAAAGTCATCGCTCCCCTACTTCATCATAGATATATGGTTACGCTTTGAGAACGTTTGTTGGAAAATGAATTTAGTTTTATTTATTTAGTACGTTTTCAGTTTATTGAATTATTATTATGTTTGGCGTTTTTAGGTTGATGGCTAATAAAAACTGAATCCGGTTTCAACACTCAAATCTGATCAGAATCATCAAATTCATTATGATACCTGAAACAGAGTAGCTATTTAACAGAAGCTCTCACATTATCGTTGCTTGTATGGGCAAATTCTCTAAACAACAGCCGAAGATTCTTAGTAACACACAAACACTACTTACAATTTTACTTGTTCCAATCATCACTCACCAGCTAAACCCACACTTCTCGAAGAAGCTTGTATCTTGCATTTGAAGGCGCTAAACCTGTCAAGTCACTCGCTTTGTCGACGACGGATGTAAGAGGAGAGTCCAGTTCCTCGAGTTCTTCGTCGCTTGTGTACCCTTTTCTCTGTATCATAGACACATTCCTTGACAATTTCCCTGCAGCCTCTGCAACTTTTTCTGCTACATCCATGGTCGATGGAGGCTTGTAAGAAACAGAGGAAGCTGCATAAGGGAAGCTTATTTCTGATAGCTTCCCATTACCAATGCACTGGAATATAACAAAAATGATGTTTACAATTTTACTTACTGGATTATGAGTATAAATAGAATCCAAAGTTTGAATTATATGTACCTCTGCAGCATTAAGCTCTTCTAGGACAGCTCCGGGTACATGATCTGGACAGAACTCATCAGGAGTGAAGTTGCAGAGTATTCTTTTGATGAGTGGAAGACTGATTGATGGGCATATCTGTTTGTAAAACCAATAAATCAACGAAGAAGATCGATGAAGCTCGTGAATGCAATGGAAGAACAAAAGAATGACTGAGATATATAATATCAAACAAACCTCTTCTCTAATGGATGCTTCCATAAGCATGTCTTTTGGGAGCATAAGAAGATCACTAAGCTCATTTAGCAAAACAAAGGCTTTAGTTTCACTGCCTTCACTTTCTACACGATCATGTTTACTTTTTCGTTTTTGTTTTGCTAAAGAATCATCAGAGTTCATGCCGAACATTTCAGTGAGGCATCTAGACCAATTACCAATCTGCAAGGGAAAAATATTGCATCATTGGATTAATCAACATTATTAACTTTTCTTATGGCTATGAAAATTTGAACTTTGTTTCATGTTTGCTTACCGCGTTTTTAAGTTGTGCCCCTGATCCAAAGCTTAAGTCTCCAGCAGGAATAGGCAGAACTTTGGAATCAAGGATAGGATCAGAGACAGGATCGGTTGGAATCTGATGTTCTGACTCGCGCAGAATAGCATTGAACAAGGCCACATCGAATCTGTTAATACACATCTCCATAACCTGTTTAAAGACAATAAGAATATGATGCTTTTTGTCTTGGCTTGAATTGAAACAAATGAAATATCTGATTACCATTCTAGCCAATACAGGTAAGCAACCGCATTCATGTCCCGCGCCTCGCATAGGACAAATCCGCTGCAGAGCATCCCGAAAAGCATTTTTCCATAGGCTAATAGAAAAGTTTCCTTGCTTCTGATCACCCAAAGCAGGTCCCATCAGTTTCTCATTTGATTCACTGGCTGATGAGTTGTTTTCAGGGGATTGCATATGAGGAGTAAACACCTTAAAGATAGGAGAAGAAGAAAACATAAGTGGGATGCTTCACAAACCTTAGAAGTTTGTTGTTAATGAGGACATTTGTTTATACCTGCCACCAAAGAGACTCGACTATCCTAGAGAATACCCATAATTCGATTTTCTCGAGTGCAGTAGTAAATGTTTCAGTTTCTTGCCAATCCTCCAATAGCTGTTGGAAACCATTCTTCCATCTAAGGTTTGTTTTCTTCCCTGAATCACCATTTTCACTCCCATTTGATTCAGAGATATGTGTGATGCGAGACTTACCAAACGCTTGCGCAATTATCTGCCTCAAAGCTATGGTGTTTGATAACCAGAAGGTCAACCTAAGAAAATGGGAACCAAGAGAAAGCAAGAAAACATTTGTTTAGATCACAACTGATCCAGAAATTTCACTCACATGTCAAATATACTCTGCATACCTTGAAACATCATTCCCACAAGATTTGGCAACCAAAACAAGACCAGAAACAGAGTTTCTAGCAATCGTAGCACGCTTTCCCTGAGTAAAATGCTTACAAGCATGGATGTAGATTCTAGAAATACGGCGAGCAGGCGTATGAAGCTTGTGTGCAGAGCTACAATGGTCCGGCACAACAGAATAAAGTGAAATCTCGAGAGCAGCAACTTCTCTAAGCTCTTCTTCAAGTTTCTCGATTCTCGTCTCCAGATGCATAATCTTTTCTTTCAAAGATCCATCCTCAATGTTCCCATAATTATTCTCTGGTGTATCAGCTGCCTCGTTCTCACTTCCAGCACTAAGAGCACCATTCGATGCATCTTCCCAGACATCCGCATTTGTACCTTCACGAGCATCTGTATCAATTTCTTTATCAATGTTAGCATCTTTACATTCTTGTTCATCAACATCCGGATCACTTAAGATATACTCCTTGTCCGTTTTCTCTACAACTTTGCAAGAATCTGTTTCTTGATTAGCATCTGCGGAGACAATGGTACCATTATCATCATCCAAGTAACGAACATCTACCGTCTGGAAAGCCTCAGAAGGATCTGACTGTGTAGTTGAATCACTTTCTACTGTAGAGATATTACTAGACTCGTCCTTAGCATCCAAGTCCTTGTGTTTCTCTTGTTCTGACAATTTTTTCTGGCTATTCGTCTTCTGCAGCTTTTGATCTTTTCTTCCACTCTTGGTAGAACGTTTGGACTGGACATTGTTAGTTGTTCTTGCCTTCATCATGGAACTCTTCCAATGCAGCCAAAAAAAAAGTTATTTTCAAATTCCAAGTGAGAAAACAATCCAAGATGATTTGTGTAACCCTACAGAAAATAAAGAAAGAAAAAAAATCAGTGATGAGCCTCAAATAGTAGTGATATTTAGATTTTGACTGAGCAAGAAGATAAAAACACAGCTAGATATACTCCTGTTCTTGAAAACGACAGCAAATAATAGAGGAGGAGAATGACATAATAGGTACTTGCTACGTTTTATCTGATTCTTCAGTAGCATTGGAGGTCCCAGCATTTTGCTTATAGTTGCTACTTGCTAAGATAAAAAATGGGTGCATTCACATAGGAATTAACAAGAATGAGGTTTTTTTTGTCTGATTTACATGAAAGATTAAACTAAGCAGATTTGATAAAACCCCAAAAATTTCAGGAACTGCATTTTCTAAAATATCCAGCAATATATAAGTTTCAGAGAGAGAAACAGAGTATGAAACAACCATGAGGACTAGAGAGATCAACAAGTAAAGATGCAGGGCAAAAACTGAAAAAAAAAAGATTACCAATGACTGAAAGAAATCTCCCGAAGAAACAGAAGAGCAAAAGCAGAAGACTTTGAGAAAGTGTTGTTTCACATCGAAATCATCACGAAACCCATTTGGTAGTCTTCCTCTTCAAGACGGTTACATTAATCTACTCAGAGTGAAGTCTACTCTCAGATTTGTGTCACTGAGATTAGCTGTCTTTACTTACTTTCTTTTCTCTCTCTCTCTTTCTATGGGAGATCCAAGTGCGGGTAGTTATGGTGCATTTAAAGAATAGAAAAAAACATGGGTCGTAAAAGGTACGGACTGTGATCGTGGTCGTGAACCATGGAAGGTAGTGTCGGTGGCTCGAGTGGTTACCGGGAATGGCCGGTCACAATACCCGAAAAAGTAGCTTCTCTTTTTAAATGACCCTAGTGTCCTTTTCTCTTTCGTCCAAAAACATTTGACTGACACCACCGACACCGACATCAAATTACGTAAGACTACGAGCGAGTGTTTCGAAAGAAATCATCTCATGAACAGAGGACAATGGTTCTTCACATGGATTTACACTGGATTCTTCCTGAATCTCCAGCAAAATAGCATGTGAAGAGTGAAGTGATGATGATGTCTTCGTACATTTACCAAAGCCTAATCCTGAACCATTTACTCTTGGGAAACACACATACACAGAGAGATGGAATTACTTCAATAGCCCTCTCTATGTGATGCAATTCGAGTACACGAGGTTTGCTCAACCAAGGCAAACAACAAATCAAGCTACTACTACTACTACTTATTGGATTTCTTTGATCTTAGTCTCTTTCATTGTTTAATCATCATGCATAAAGGTTTTATAATAAAACCAACGGATGAAATGAACACAGCTCGCTAAGTAGCCGACACAGCATTAAAATATTCTATGTTAAGAAAGAAGTTTATCAAGCCACACTAAAGGAAACTAATCAGATAAATTGGGAAACGACAAGCAATAGTACTCGATATGGCATATTCATCGATCAAAACCTGAAGAGATAGGTGTAAAAGCTACTAAGCTGTCATGTCTTCTAAAACCTTAGCTACCAATATTCAATGAAGTTATTATCAACTCAAGACTTATCCATGTATAATTGATCAAGCTCCTTGATTGATACAACCCCCACCAATGCAAACAATTACTTCCAAAGATTGAAATCAACATTCTCATGCTATTCTCATTAACTCAGTATTTGTGAAAAGACTAACAATTCAATATCCACATAGCAATGAGCAGTACAAGCTTATTATATAACCGCAATTGAACAAACTGAATTCTAGTGTGCCGATTCTAACAAAGGTTGACACCATGAGAATTCCATTCTAACCGTTATTGAATTATTCAAGCATCCTATGAGCAGTAAACGCCTAATAAATACAACAATAGAAGAAACTGAATTCTAGATTGTTGCATTTAACAATGGCTGATGCCATGAGAACTCCATTCCAGCCACTTCAAAGCCTACCAAACTCAATGTGCACACTGCAGAAACATATAATCATATACCATGAATGAAAATCTATCCGAGAGCAATCCATCCCCTAGTTACAGCTATACTATCAGCATTTGACTACAACAACAAATGACAAGCAGAAACATGGATCTAAAGAGATTCAGAATCAACGAATGTTACTGGCAATGAATTCCATACATAAACAAGCCATAACCTTAGGAAGAGAAGCACGCAATGTCAGCAAATATTTTCACGCTTAACCTCTTTCTCCAGGTAATGGAGTAATCAATAGCCGAATCAAATCATTTGAAAAAGACCAATTAAATTTTGGGATGTTGATCAAAACGAGCAAATCAAGAGTGACCAAATTCGAGAAATGTAATAATAAGTAGAGAGTAAGGGCAAGTACGTTGACTACAGTTAAAAAGAACACTTATTTCATGAACATCATCATTATCGACAAAACAAAGAGATTTAAACAAAGTTCAACGAGGCCCTAACTCTCCAGTCTTCGTGATCTTCATTAAACCGGAAAAAAAAGAACTCCTCAAATCCCCGGGGAAAAACAGACATACCAGATCAAGCATCAGGATATCCAATCAGTGATGCTTAATCGGAAGAATCTCCAGCTGACGCGAGCTTCTCCATCTCGAGACGCTCTAGAGCCTTCTGATGAGCCCAAGTCTCGATGGAAAGATCAGGTTTGGCATTGAGTCCGACTCCGAGGATAACAATTGTGAGGAAGCTGGTGATGTAACAAGGAAGCTCCCAATCTTCCCATTTTCGCGACTGTCCTGCTGGCGGAGGAGTTCGGTTCATAAAGTAACCCTTGGGCCGCTCCTCGTGACCTGGCGTTACCCACCGACTCGGACCGGCGGATGTAGATCCAGACCGGGAGAAAATCTGGTTTCGTAGCGTCTTCGCTGCGACGGTCAAGGACTGCGTCGACGACATTGCTTTGGTTCCGATTTCTGCTGTAAGCAAACGAGACGAAAAGGACTATATACGACCACGACCTACAAAAGGTTAATTCGTACGAACCGAGAAATCCAATTTGGTTTTATCAAAATCCACGGTTTAATTGGGAATTACCCAATTCGATTGCTTGGTTTCAAGTTTAGAATTTCCGGTCTAATAGATGTATAAACCAAATTGAAACACTCAGAAATGTTCGGTATGATTTGGTATTGTCAGTTCTCATTTTGTTTCCATTTTGACTGGAAATTTTTGTGGTTCGATATCAATTCTGTCAGATCGGTCATTATTTAGATAAAACCATCGGTCACAATAGTCGGTTAACCATTATGGCTTATTTTTAGGTACGACGTGGTATTGCACAGTAACATAAAATATCTTTCATATACTTCTCTTATGGGTCACAGACTTGAGACATTCTGATTTTTATATTGAATCTAGAGCATATGGAAAGGGCATGGACAAGAGACCCGAAACAAACATAACCATCTTCTAACTCTATTTCAACAATCGAAACCTTAGAAGATATATAACTCTTATAATATATATACACAAGCATGTCAAACTGTTTCCAACTTATAGCTCCATCTTCACCTGATTTGGGTGTAAAGTCGTTGAAGCCATCAAGAAATTGGCTTGATTATGATCCTTTTCTCTTCCCCATTCCGGCTGGTGGTAACCATCGAAAGGCCATTGTTGCAGCTGATGATAAGACTCTCCATTAAAGCTACCATTCATAAGAGAACCATTCTGCAGAGAAAATTTGGACCTCATCAGTCATCATTAACTCAATTCACAAATCATATCAGCTTTTCTTAGAGATGATTGATTCAACATGCTAAATTCTCTATCTAGTCAACAAGCCAGCTCTCTTTTACTGTATTCTATCCTAAAGAACAAGGTTTTTAAGGAGTGGGGCATTGTTCTTAAATGGTGTACAAGCTGTAAAAAAGGTCAATTAATAAGAAGGTTATTTGCAGAGAAACAAAAGTTGATTATTAGATTAGATAGGTGAAACTTGAAGCAGCAAGAACTTAGACTGAGACCCACAGAACAATAATTGCGCAAGGATAAAAAAAGACAGCATCGTAGGCCACAGAACAAAGATGGTCCGTGTTTCTGGCCACTTTTACCTCTCTGTATGATATAACTGAGAGGACTAATGAGTCTTTTCAAAAGATTTTTTGAGTTCTTGCGTTGACAAAAGGCTCTGAGTGTGTGTACTGCATTTTTAGCATGTGTATTTATTTCTCCACGTTGTTCTTCTTCTTTAAGCCTAGTCTAGAATAGGGTTGATTAATGTTGGATCAATAAATATCCAAAAGTTTCTCTTTTTGTAATACAACCGAAAAGGTTACTCAAAGAAATATAATCCCTATGGTTACTTGAACGAGAAACATGGTCAATGAGAGGTTCTTTTTAGTGAATATTAAATTTGAAAGGTTTTATTATAGAAGAAGATCACATGAAACTTAATGCTTGTATGTGATTAGTTGATACTTACTTCTGAAGCCAATATGCTGTCAAGATTGAAGTCGATTCTGGGGTTTACTGCAGCAAGTCTCATAGATAGCATCTGAAAAGAATAAGAGTTTTGTGACATCGTAGCACCAATTTTATCACACATGGTGTAGCTTACTGTTTCAATTTAGGTAAACAAAAATAAAAAAACACTACAAGAAGTCCTACCTCCACTTGACGCTGTAAAGACTGCACATGGTTGATGATTTCATCCAGAACCAATGCAGTGCCCTGAATCTGCAAGCCAAAGCTTTCTGGTAAGTCAGACATAAAGAAGAGCAACCCACACGTTTTAGTATATGAGTTTCTAAACAGCTATTACAAATCGATGAATACAAAGCTTAACAAGATTTAAAACTACGTGTAGTTAAAGAAGCAGCTTAGAAAATGAGCCTTAGTCCTAATTAGCATGTAAAACGGCTTCTAGAATCTCAACAACTCTACTCTTTTCAACATAATATTGCCAGAATAGCAAACCAGATCGTTTATATTGAACTCAGAATTACACAAGATTTCATGAACAAACAATCAAATCCCAGAACCCCACAAATTTAACAAACTCTTAAAGAGTTGTCACTTATCATCATCTCCTTCCACCAATAATTGCTGCTAAATTCCAAGATATATATCAATTAGTTAGCTGTCTGCAGGAGTGTCACATCATGTTTCCAACCAATCAGATATTGTGGGACTCAAAGCATATAACAATTTAGTGACGATACTACACTCCTCACTCTCTTTCTACTTGATAGATACCAAACTTATTAGAGACGATACTAGATTCAGCATCCTCCATAGAAAGTCTGCAACTTTTGCCACTTATTATCAAAAGATGGACCCCAAAACACAGTCTGATCTTGATCTATCCACCAAAATCTGTCCCCTCTACCCAAAACCTCAAAGGAACACTCCAGGTTGCATTCACACATCATAAAGCCATTATCGTCATTTATGGAGTAAGCTCAATGACTACACTTTGGGAAGACGAAACAAGAATCTATCCAACAGTGTCACATCATTTCAGTATTACTAGTTTATCTAAATGGTTATAACCCGACGAAAATAAAGTTTAGATCTTCCAGGCAATGAAATTACGAAACTAGTGGTTTTGGTCTTTGGCACGCCAGAAAAACATTTTTTCACATAAGAGGAATTTAGCATTCCACTATTTTCATATAAAAAGAAAGTGAGAAGGATTAAGACCCTTATCAAACCCCATCAACAAATTAGAGAAAAAAACTTACTTTTCGGGGGTTGGTCTAATAAAGAAAGATTCTCTCTTTAAGCACAAATGAAGATCTAATAATTGATTAGCTTTTCAATTAAAGGTCCATTATCTAAAGACAAACCTTATCACAGCCTGGGACCAGTTCCTGTAGCAGCTTCATTCGTGCGTTTATCTTCTCCCTTCTTGCCTATAATCAAGAGTTAATAATGAATCAGCATAGCCACTAATTTAAGTAATATAATAAACAAGTCTTTTGTGAGATGTGAATTACTCGCTCTGCTAAGCTATGGTTATCAGTAGCTTGACCACGACGAGCTCTAACGTGAATATATGGCAACTTGTCTGCTTCTTCGGAGCTCTTAGTCTTCTTCATGGAGCTTTTGACCTAGAAATTAAGAACATAAGGAATTAGCGACTAATCTCTCTGAGTTTAATTAAGTTGATTGTGAACAACTGGTATCGGAATCACCTTCTTCTCGCGTTCTTTCCTCTTGTTTAGGTTTTGTGTCGAATTCTGCATCTCCAGAATTGGATAAGAAACAAGGCGCTGAGATGAATCGGTCTCAGCAGGCTCGGCCTTGACTCTGTCTAGATTCGCGCTAGAACTGGCAGTCTCACCGGAGATATTTCCGTTTTGCTCTGTAGCAATCACCGAGAAACGAGCCGCTCGGTCTAAGAGAAGTGAGTTAGAAGGAAAAGCCAATGTCCCGTAAGAGTGAAGAGTGGGAGGAGAGATATCTCCGGCGACTCTAGTAACGGTCGCTTGAGAAGACGATGAACCTGTGAAATGGAGCTCCATGGCCTGAGTCGGCGGCATCTCGAGCAAAGCCGTGAAGGAGCCGCCAGTGTAATCGGGAGGCATCGTCACCAATTGCCGAATTTTATCACTGAAATTGAGCGATTCCAGTCCGGTCACCGGCCCAACTCCGGATCTAGCTCCGAACATTTCGGTCAGAGCCATAAACGCTTAAACCGGAAATAACCGACTTGAGTTTAGAAAAAAAGTAAAAAACCAGGACCGACCGACTTGATCAACTAGCTCGAGTTAAGGTGCTTTTAGAGCTTCAAATCGTTTTAGTCGGATTTTTCTATCTCGGGAAAACCCAAAAATGAAGAGAGAGAAGGGGATTTAATTTTATCAGTTGGCGAGTATTTGGACAGGTAGAGAAACAATAAACGCGAAGGAGGTTGCATCAATGGCGGAATCAACTGAAATATCTCTATCTCTCTATCTCTCTATCTCTCTATCTCTCTCTCTCTCTATCTCTCTCTCACTCACTCAGAGGTTTCTGAAGAAAGAAAGTCTTCTTCTTCTTCTTCGTTGGAGTGTGTCTGTGTGTGTTCTCAGAGGAAAAGATTACTCCAGAGCCATTTGGAGTGGGAAGAAAGCAACGTTAGCTTTGGAGTGCGTCTGTTAATAAAGCCAAAAAATTTAAGAGAGAAAATATCCATTTTGGGATTGAGAACCTTTGGATGCGATCCCAATAGTTATGAGTTGGGCCTTTGGGCTTTGGTTCGGTAATATATTTAATACTTTGTAAAAAAAAGGAAAATGACAAAATTGTAATGGTCAAGGTCACTAGTGAATACTGAATAGTCAACATACAAAAATAGACTAGTGAACAAAGTTTTTTAAGTTTAGACGGATAAACGAATTCATTTACATCGTTTACAATACCATTCAAATTTTTAAAACCAAAAACATTATCGTGTATATGTATATCTCTCAAAGCCCTATCCACACCAATCATTCAAGTTGCACGGATCTGAAAAATTGGCCGTCTTATAGCAATTTATTGTATGAACCGTTAAAATGAGCTTACCAAAAATGGCCCGTCTTATTCACTACAGTTGAATCCATGTGTTTGTACCAATTACGGCAATATGTTCACGTACACTGACTATAGTGCTTGCAGTTTTTGCACAACAAGCTTTTGTCTGGTTCAAAGATGAGACTTTCTACTCTTTTGTTCTATTTCTTCTCAAACAGAATAAAGTATAAACAATGGCATGGTTAGGGGGTTGGCGTTTAATTACGATCGGGTTTTGGTTTTCGGATTTAAGAATTTAATATTTAATGGAATAATTTGTTGGATTTGAGTTCGGTTCGGATAAAATATTTTAGGTTCAGGTTTCAAAGTTGAAACCCGAAAAATTCGGATTTTGATCCGGTTCGGTTTGGATTTGGGTTTTTGGGTTTTGGGTCGGGTTCTGGTTTTTTTGGGTTTTCTGGTTTTTTTCGTTTTTGAGTTTTTTAGATTTTTGGTTCGGATTCGGATCGGGTTTGTGTATATTACACATAAAATTTTTCACATCTATAGGATAAAATCTTCGAAATATGGTATTTTCTTATGGGTAGTTACGTAATTTCAGGTTTTCGTTTTGGGTTTTGGATTCGGAACGGGTTCGAATACGAATTTTCGGGTTAAAAAATTTATTACTAAGTAAAAAAATTTATTCGGATATAAAACAGATTCAGATACGATTTTTCGGATTGAATTCGGGTCAGATTCGAATCGGATACACGGATACGGTTTTTTTGGCCAGACACTCCACAAAAACAAAGATGTTTGACCGGTTTTGTTTATTTCTATCGTCGGCTCAAGCCCACAAAACTTTGCATTCAGCTGAACAATGACCCTGAGACAATACGGCGTGTTAATTTACGGGAGTGCCCTTAGGACTGGGAGTGGAGCAGGAGTGAGTGGCATCTTTCAAATGCATCTTTGTTTGGTGGTGACTTTTGTCGGTGGGTTAATGATTTTTTTCTGACAATCCTTTCTCCACCGTCTCTTCCCTCCTTTATTTTGAATTAAAATCTTAAGTATAACAACGTCAATTAAATTCAAATCCATAAGCAGCCACACATATGTAATAAGATAATCGGTAGAGTTCGATTATTGTCAATTATTCTTAAAAAAATGAAAGTTGTTTTTTTCAATTACTGCTATATCTTGTAAAAGGTAAAATAAGTATAGATTAGTAGGACTGTACATGTTTTTCATGGTTCAAGGTGTCCCATATGAATTAAGATTCTAAGCATTTAATAAGATTACAGTTTGTTTGTTTTAAATTCTTTCTTCAGGTACATGATTTGCTTGTTGTACTATTGTAACACTGATAGAGTAGTATTATGTGTCCGTTGCCTAGTATGATTGGCATAACTCATAGTAGAGCGGAAGCAGTAACCTGTACGAATTAATTCAAATCAATTTCTCTGTTTTCCATTTCACTATTCCAAACTAAACATATTTTAATAGCTAACTTAGTATTCTTTTTTTATTATTATTATCGGTTCCTTAATACCATTTTTATTTGAAGATTCAACAGCTAATACATTTTTCCTGGATTTCCAATTTGTAATCTCATATTCAAAATAGTGTAAGTTGCCACGTTGCTACAATTTAAAAGAATCGAACCTCGGTTAAATCTCCCTTATCCTTTTCTCCTTCGTCTTTACTGTTTATAGTTTTCCTCTATCTCATAACCGATTTACCGGCGAGATTTCACCGTCGTACGGTCGATTTCTGTTCATATCAGCTTGGATCTCGGCCACAACAATCTGACCGGAAAAATACCTCAGGTGGGTTCTCTGTTGAACCAAGGACCCATCGCATTCGCTGGAAACTCTCATCTCTGTGGATTTCCATTGCAAACACCTTGCGAAGAAGAAATCAAAATCTCTCATTTTATCACTGCAAAGCCGGAAAGCTCGCAAGAACTCCAGAAACCGAATCCAAGAACTCCAGAAACTAAATCCAAGTGCAAGGAAGAAGGAAAGGAGAAGAAGCAGATCATCGGATCGATAACGGTTTCTCTGCTTTCCGGAGTTTCGGTTGTAACCGGAGCTGTTTCTGTGTCGGTATGGCTGATCCGGAGAAAACGAAGCTCTGACGGGTACAAAACGGAGACAAAGACGACGACGGTGATCTCGGTGTTCGACGAAGAAGGGAAAGACAGTAAATTCGTGGCCTTTGACGAAGGATTCGAGCTCGAGCTTGAGGATTTGCTAAGAGCATCCGCGTCCGTGATAGGCAAGAGTAGGAGCGGGATTGTGTACAGAGTAGTGGCGGATGAATCGTCCTCCACCGTTAGAAGGTTCAGCGACAGTAACGCCACGTCGCGGTTTAAGGATTTCGAGAACCAAGTGGAGACCATTGGTAGGATCAACCACTCTAACATCGTACGGCTAAAAGCTTACTACTATGCAGAGGACGAGAAGCTTCTCATTACTGGTTTCATAAGCAACGACAGCTTGTACTCTGCCTTACATGG
Organism: Cardamine chenopodiifolia; assembly: GCA_963922655.1. NCBI lineage: Eukaryota > Viridiplantae > Streptophyta > Magnoliopsida > Brassicales > Brassicaceae > Cardamine > Cardamine chenopodiifolia. The sequence continues at coordinate 16,768,318 of OZ000478.1, read as the reverse complement.
TAAAACACTAATTTTTTCTTAATTTTGGCCAATTTATAACTAAATTGCATTTATCAAAATTTGCACATAATTGTTGACACTATCTTTTGGAAGTCAATCAATGCTCTTGGTCTGTAAGTGCAGAGCTTTTTGTCCTTTGCGTGCTTGTGTTATATCATTGACTAGCTTGTTGGCTTCTTCTCCTTGTTGTTATATTGTTCAAAGCTTACTGGGTTTACAAGTGTTGAAACTTGACACTGTTAGAGATCTGAGGACAAAGTATGGATCTCTCGACTTACCAGAAAAAAACAATCAAACAGATTTGGTTCTCCATGAAGACCTTGAATAGATAATGCAATTTTTGTGTGGTCCTCCTGTTAACTTCATAGAAAAAGTTAAGTCAGTTAGTTGCGTTAATGGTAGTTTAAAGAGTGTTTAATGTGACATAAAGAAGGTATCTTTTTGGTATTTAGGCAGAAAGTAATTAGATTAAGATCCGAGAGCTGTCTGTTAACCTCTTCTATATCTGATATCTGCGTTAGTAAGTTAGTACGCATGATATGTTTAATTCTGTAATCAGGTGTATCAGATTAGGGTACAAACTTGTGATTTCTCCATTTTCATGAAATTTGTATGTACTTGTGAGGCATCCTGAGTCATTGGTTTTCTAAGATGGCATTTGGCTTTTTTGTAGGTGAACCTTCGAATACTAGACCTCCACTCTCTTGGGCAGAGAGGTTACGTATAGCACAAGGGACTGCTCGGGATTTGATGTATATACATGAATACAGTTCGAGAAAGTATGCACACGGCAACATAAAATCAAGCAAAATCCTGTTAGATGATGAGCTACATCCTCACATCTCAGGATTTGGTCTAACACGTCTGGTTTCGGGTTATCCAAAACTCATGATCATTCACTATCCACCAACACGCAAAGCATAGACCAAACATTTGCCACAAGACTCTCAGCTCCTGCAGCTGCTTTGCACCCGTAGCCCGAGCTTCTTGCAAATCATCTCAGAAATGCGATGTTTATTCTTTTGGGGTGATTCTATTGGAGTTGTTGACTGGTCGGTACCTAATGGTTCCTCTGAAAACGAAGGAGAAGAACTCGTGAGTGTTTTGAGGAAGTGGCACTAGGAAGAGGGGTCGTTGACTGAGATCTTAGACCCGAAACTTCTGATACTGGATGTCGCTTTGAACTGCACTGAAATGGATCCAGAGATGCGTCCTAGGATACGATCTGTGTCTGAGAGTCTAAGTCGAATGGAGTCGGAATAATAGTACCTTTAGTGAAAAGCACGGATGTTTTGTATGTTATTAATCTCAGGCAAAATAATGTTTTGTAGTTTACATGGCGAGCTTAATGGAAGGGTTTAGGTTTTATTTCCGGATCTTGTGTCTGCCACATGTTCCCTGTGTCTTAAGGAAGAGAGTTTGGATGTGTCATGGACTCATGGCCTTCTTCTGTCTCGTCTTCTAGAATCTTATATCATAAACATGCTAAAGATATGTGTCAAAAATCTTGTCAAACTTTGAAGTATATATTAATATCCTAAAAATGTTAACAGTTCTTCCTTGCATGATAGATCCTCTCTATCCAAAAATAAAGATTTATATCTAATATAACCAAGCGGGTTTATAATACATGTATTTCAATTGTTTGTTTTCATAGGTTGAAACAGAGATTCGATTTTGATTAGATGCATAGATTTTTTGAAAGATCATATTTTACCCAAAAAAACATACAAACACACATACTCAGTTGATGCTTTTTAGTGGGCCTGTGAGCTTTTTCTATGTAACGGAAAAATAGTTATTACTAAAAAAATAAAAACTCAACTGCATGATTGCATCTCTCCTGCGCATGGAGGTGTGAGAAATGAAATTTGAACCAATTTTTAGCATTTACATAGACATGATGAAAAGGCAAAATCAAATATATTTCGAATCTAATTTTGGTCAGGACATTAAACATGATCACATCCCACCGTTGGTCCTTAGTTCAAATTCACAACAAAAAGTATTACTTTATACACTAAAAACTAAAATAACAAAGAGATATCTTCATCGCAAAACATATCTTGCCCCAGCACGATTGATTACTTCCAAATTTAGCATCCCACTCGAGAAAATCAAATTAAAAAGGAGAGAAACACTTGCTTAATTTAGAAGTTCCTTTTGGAGAAAATAAAATAGAGAAGCTCCCTTTTTGAGCTTGTTGACATTATAAAAGCCAAAGCTGGACCACGATTCCCCACTTCTATCAATGTAATCTATTTTCAGAACATAAATATTTTAAATAAATTGATGGGGAATCGTTTTTTAATTATTAAATTCAAATACAAAACACAGAAGCTAATGGGGTCTCACGTGTCCATGCTTCAATCCAAAAAGCCACGGACGGGATTTGCTTTTATAAGTTCTTTCTTTTTAGGCCAAACTTTTAAATTTCGTTTAAATACGTCCTATTTTGTTTTAATTTTCCCGTCGTATACATTGCATTTAGAAGAAAAATGTTAACACCAATGAATTTTTCGAAATAACTTCAAGAGTTAAGAGTTTGTGCTATACACGTCTTTACAAATATTAGAACCAAAAGAGTATGACCTGTTATGGTGAGAGCACTTGAGAGCATTTGGGTGTGATAATTTGGAAAAAAAAAGTTGTTAGATTATAAACCAGTGGAATGGATTCCTTTGAGGAAAAAACTGGTTTGATTTGAGTGAAGCAACTTTATTGTGTATGATTTGACAGATTTTTCGTTGCATAGTAACATTGAGGTTTTGATTCAGATGAATCATATCGATATGAAGCAAATTTAGTGATTAAAATTTAAATTATCTTCAGTTTACTTCAGAAATAGTTTGTACAGTTTTTTAAAATCATTGATATTTATCTCCACTGTATGTATTAGTTCTCATAAACTATTTTGCGTTAATAACTTAATATAATACTTATGAATAAATGGTAAAATGTATGCGCATGTGCATGTGCTTGTGCATACACAATTTTTGTCTTCTTGTTGGTTAATTATTAAACAACTCGACTAACAACTGTGTAAGCTAGTCTATCTCACCAGTCTATGTCTCCATAGCATACACGTATCTAGAGCCCAAGGCACATAGACCATAGTCCCCATATAAAAAGAATGAAACAGCTAATAACTCCACAGAGATAAGAAAACAAAGTGCGAACCACGGAGATTTAGACGAGGCGCAATCTGGTGCATCATTCACATGGAGTGACGTCATTTTATCATCCTCGACCAATGAGGTTGGGGACTTTTAGTTCACATCATCTTTTCTAGTTCATATACACAATAGTACTCCACCAATCCCCGCCTTACGTTCCCAATGCGTAAACGGCGTCAACGTCTTCCGTCACGATAGGTTCCGGGAACCCTAAATCGGATTCGGAAAGCTACATAGATATTTTTTGTTAAAAAGTAGTCAGTTTTGACTCTTATTACAAACTGTACTTCCGACAATTTTCTTTCTATTTAAAGGATGTTTTTTTCTGCGTAACCAAATTAAGATCTAACTTCTGACTTTTATTATGATGGGAAATCTTAATTCTTAACTACTATTCGAATGTGAAAATATTAGTTTTGTCGGTAGATTGCTGACTATGAACTATGAAGTCTACTGAGTATTGGTTTCTGAACAACGAGCACTTTATTTTCAAAAAGTTATTAATTTGATTGACAAGCGCATACCATGTTATAATCGTATGGCCTACTAACGGTTTAATTGTCTACAACATACAACCTTTTTTTTGTTCGTGTGTTATAATTTCGCGTAAAGACTATCAGATATTTTAATATTTCTCATTAGTGGTTGGATGACAAAAGGAAGAAAACAATATTAGTATAAAAATGATATTAGGGATATTTGTAGGTAGGATTGGATGTAATTATCCGGATCCGGCTAATATTCAAATTTGGGATCCGAAAAATGGATATTCAAACAAAATAGATTTAGATTTGGATACTAAAAATTTGGAAACGGAAATTTGGATTCGATTTTTTTATAAAAAATTACTGGATATTTGACGGATATCTACTTTACACCTATTTTTTATTTTTTAAAATTTGAATTCGGAGTCCACATCTAAATATTCAAAGTCCAAATCCGAATATTCAAAATCCAGATTTAGACATTTGCGAATTCAAATTAAAATAATAAAATTAAAATTTTGACGAATTCAAATTCAAATCCGGATATAGCAAAATTCTATATATCTCTGGATCCGTTTGTTGGTAATAATAAGAGCATAAATAATTTGTCACGGCCCATCAGTAACACTCGCCAAAAAGTTGATTAGGTAGGTTTTACTTCACATGCTCTTCCTCTTTTGGAGTATAAAGTGTGTATTTTCATCTCAAATCTACACTCTCTACTCATTTACATAAACATTTTAAATTTTGCGTTTCCCAATTTTGTTTCGTATAAGAAAAAGTATTCGAAAATATACATTTATAAAAAATTAAATGGAAAGGCATTTCCGTGACTCAACCTCTGTGCTTTTCTTTTTAATTCAATTTTAATTTATTTTTGGTTATGCTTTTCGATCCGCCGCTATCTTCAGCAATTAAAGTTGGACGCAGAAACTCAAAAGCAAAAAGACGATAAATATTCATCATCATCACCTCTCTCTCTCTCTCTCTCTCTCTCTCTCTTCTCCTTCTTCAGACGAAACCTCCTTTGCTTCTTCTTCAAGGTCTTATCTCGCTAAATTCAACATCTAAAGCTGAAGTTTAGTTTTCCGGGAAAGTGACACAAGCAAGAACATAAGAGGGGAGAAAAAAACTTAAATCTATAGGAATAGTTGACGCTCGAGAGCTATTTAGATTCGGTTTCCTCAACTTTGTTCTTCCTGAAACGTCACGAAATAGAGCACTGTCTTTTAAAGGAGAGACAGGTTATTTTTTTTAATTTTATTTGATTGATGGATTCAAATACTCGTAATCATCTTTACGACCCGAATCACATATCTTCTTCCGGGTCGGGTCTTCTTCGTTTTCGATCAGCTCCGAGCTCGGTTCTTGCCGCTTTCGTTGACGACGGGAAGAGTGGGTTCGACTCCAATAGGTTGCTTTCAAGATTCGTTAGCTCTAATGGAGGAAACGACGATTTAGGTTCACCGAGTCGGAGTGAATTTGAAGATAAATCTCCGGTTTCGTTGACGAACACTTCTGTTTCATACGCCGCCACTCTTCCTCAGCCGCAGCCTGAGCCGTCGAGCTTTCTGGGTTTCCCGCCGCATTACCCGAGACATAATAGTAAAGGGATGATGAATTCGATTGGTTTGGATCAGTTTCTGGGTATGAATAATCATCACACGAAACCAGTTGAATCTAATCTTCTCCGGCAAAGCAGCTTGCCGGCCGGAATGTTCACAAACCTCTCTGACCAAAACGGTATCGTTTCGCTCTCCGCAACAAAGTTTCTTTTTTTTAGTCTGAAAATCATTTTTTTTTCATGTTTAACACTTGAGAAAAATATTGAATGTTTAACGTTCCTTGAGAATAATTTTAAGACAAGATCTGGTCTGATTTTGTCTCGATTTAGCAACTTTAAGACAAAAGCCTCAACTATATTTACAATCGCAGGTTATGGTTCAATGAGGAATTGCGACGAAGAAGATGAAGAGAGTCCATCTAATTCCAATGGATTAAGACGTCATTATAGCCTCTCTTCACGCCCACCTTCTTCACTGGGAATGCTTTCTCAGATACCTGAAATCGCCACAGAAACGAATTTTCAATATAGCCATTGGAATGATCCGTCAAGCTTCATTGATAACTTATCCTCCCTTAAAAGAGAAACAGAGGACGACGGAAAATTGTTTCACGGAGCTCAGGTACTCGCTTCTTTATGTGGTTTAGTGTGACTCAACCGGTTTATTTTGGTTATTGGGTGTACTAAAACATTACACACATTATACACAGCTCAATAGCTGAAAGTGTAGTCGATTTCTTGAACTGGTTTTAGAGAACTGAATGTTATTTTTTTTTTGTATAGAATGGAGAGTCAGGGAATCGAATGCAGTTATTGTCGCACCACTTGAGTTTACCCAAGTCATCATCTGCAGCTTCGGACATGGTTTCAGTGGATAAGTATCTTCATTTGCAAGATTCTGTTCCTTGTAAAATTAGAGCCAAGCGTGGTTGCGCCACACATCCTCGAAGTATTGCTGAACGGGTAACTTCAACTAGTTAAAAACCATCTTTACATATCGATAAAAGTCCTTTTGAAACATAATTCAGTTTGAATTTAGAAAGTCTTGGAAAGCTCCTTCTTTCCTAACGAATTATTTTTGTCACTTGTGTCAGGTAAGAAGAACGCGGATAAGCGAGCGAATGAGGAAATTACAAGAGCTTGTTCCTAACATGGACAAGGTACAGTTTACTGGAACTTCTGGTAATGGACAAGGTACAGTTTTCTCATGTATTGACTGGTTTGGTTTGATGTTTTTGGTATCCTTTTGTTTTAACAGCAAACGAACACTTCGGATATGTTGGATTTAGCTGTGGATTACATCAAAGACTTGCAAAGACAGTATAAGGTAAATTCCTGATCATTGTGGAAAAACCGTAAAACCCATTGAATTGATTTAGACTTCTCTGTCGGTTTACACAGATTTTAAACGAGAACAGAGCTAACTGCAAGTGTATGAACAAGGAGAACAAGACAATATAGGGCGCAACAAAGTGTGTACATAAGACTAAATAAAGAAGGATAAGAAAGAAACAGTGTCATGTCTGAATATTTTTTAGCCGAAACAGACCAAATTGTCTATGTTGTAAGCTCTACGAACAAAGCATCTACTTTCAACAAATCATAAGCAATAAAATAGGACTCGAACTCTTCTTCTTTTTTGGTTCTTTTTTTTCCACATCTAAGTTATGATGCTGAATCTAAGTATTCAGAGTTTGTACCTCAAAAGCCAAAGATCAACTACAGTAGCTAAACGCGACAGATATGACCAGAAAAACAGAGAAAGAGGCGAAAAATAACCAGAAAACATGTGATCTGCAGCGTCAGAATCCTTGACATCAACAGCGAAACAGTACTCTTGGTCACAACCCAAGTAAGAATCGCACATGAAGTAGAGTGTATATGACTTCTCTCCTGGTTCAGTCGGTACTGCAAACTCCAGCTTCACCTTCGCCTTCCATTGCAGAGAGATTCTCTTGATGGCCATCAACTGGTTCGTCTTGGTTTCTCCAACGACTAGCCACAACCCTTCTTCTTTGGTCTTGGGATATCTGGGTGCGTCCACAGGTCCCACCTCAGTCCTCCCTTCCATGTCTCTCTCCAGCATTACCTGCAATGTTATTTCTTTTCCAGGGGTTACCTTGTTTGCGCCAACAACCTCGTATGTAAGGTCAATATTTGGGAAGCGGTTGCAGAATCTGGAAATGTCAAGAAGCTGAGCGTCTGACATTTGGAGAAGCTCTTGACGTTTGTTGTCTTCCATTTCCACAAGATCGAATACAGTTTCGATGTTATTCCCCAGATTCTATTGGCACCTTTTGGATAAGTCCTTTGTGAAATGAGGAAGCTGCAGAAGCATAGAATCTCGATCCCACAGGCCAAGAGTCACCATCTGACTTACTTCCCTAGCTAACAGAGCAAGATTCAGACAGCCGTTACTCGATATCACATCGACCATTGCCAGAAGAAGTCTTGTTGCAGATAGGAGGACCTCACGCTGATCCATTGCCAGGTTCCCGTCGATTTTTTGCCTTCAGAAATGCGCCTGAAGAAGAAGCATTTGCCTTCACATGAGGATCTGTGCATTTCGGGCTTTCGAAAGAGAACCTCTGGTGATTGATGAGTCTCTGAACTCTGTCCTCTTCACCAGGACGTACAGGAATCAAGTCATATTCCGAAGCTGAAGTCAATATCTCAAGAAGACCCTTCATCTTGGTTTTGAAAGCCAAGAGAGAACTGAAGCACTCAATGGTGGTGTAACTAATGTAATAATATGAAGCAATCGTACCAAGATTCAGAGGAGAGAGATCCAACTCATTCTCTATCTCAATGCATTTACTCACTTCAAGATCAGAGAGAGTGTTTTCGACCAGCTCCGACAGGTGATCAGATAAATGCCCGTGGCTCACTCCCTGGAGATTGTAGTAGTTAGGGTTCTGAGGAAGCCTCCGGTACATGAAGCTTAGGCCCTCATGCAAGTAGCCAATACCATGGCGCAAAGTCTCCTTCAGAGTTTCCTCGCAAATTTGGTTAACAAAAGACTCTAGTGTCGGATTACTAACCATGCGGATATATAAATATGTATAGCCAAGCCAGTGGCAAGCTTCTCTAGCATTCTGAACGGTTCCAAGCACGATTTCAGCATTAAGATGATCAGCAAGTTTGTAAATAAACTGGCTTTCAATAGGTAGCTGCTCATTCATCAGACGTAGATAATACTGCAGCTCGCTGTATCCAGTGATTATTATTCCCTCCCCATGTTGATCATATTGAGGTCTTCCGGCACGACCAATCATCTGCATAACATCTAAAGAACTCAGCTCCATCCACACCCCTTTCTCAGGATTATAGACTTGGGTTCCTTTGATAATGACAGTATGTGCAGGCAAATTCACACCCCAAGCAAGAGTTGCCGTGGAAACCAACACTTGCACATGCCCAAAACGAAATTGATCCTCAACTATGTGACGATCACTCCTTTTCAACCAAGCATGATGAATTGCAAAACCATAAGGCAAAAGCTCTTTCAAGTCACTACTCTTGACAAGTGCAATTTGACTCTGAAGAATTTCACGACTTTGACTATCTTCCTTGAAGAATCTGCTGAGGGTATCATTTGCCATTGCGGTGTCCCCTATCGCTTTTGCAGTTTTTGCTGTTTCCTTCCTCGAATGGACAAATATAAGGACCTGGTGTTTTCCAGCCCCAGCCAATACTTTCTGATAGCATATCAATTGGAACCTCTGCAACGGTTTTTTCACATTAATTCCTATATACTGCTGATCCAGAGGCACAGGTCTGTAGCTACGGCCAAATTTAAACAACCCACTTTTAAGATCCACCCGCAAAAATAAAGCCACATATTCATAATTAGGCAGTGTTGCCGATAAACCCACCATACGAATATGCTCCTTTGTGGTTTCAATCTGCCTAAGAGTCCTAGCGACAATACTTTCAAGCACAGGCCCTCGGTTATCACGGAGAAGATGGATTTCGTCAATTATAAGAAGCCTCACAAGCTGAGTATAAGTGCGATCTCCTGATTTCCTGGTGATGATATCCCACTTCTCTGGCGTTGTGACAATTATGTGAGTCTCTTTGATTTCTTGTGCAGTAAGGGAACTGATCCCCACTAAGTTCCTTCACAGTAACTCCATAATCCTTCAAACGTTTAGATAGTTTATCCACTACCTCAACAACAAGAGCTTTCATGGGTGCAACATAAACAATTTTGTAGTTCCCATGATTATATGATCCATCTGGGTTCCTATTCAACAGCAACATTGGTCTTCCCCGCACCAGTTGGAGCACAAAGAAGAATATTCTCTCCCTTAAACAGAGCAGAACCAAACACTTTGCTCTGAACCCTGCTCAACTGCTGCATTCCCCTAAAAGCTGGTTGGGCCCAATCTGGCATATCACTGATTTTCATTACTATCAAACTTCTTAGAAACCCATGGCACATGAACCTCATCAAATTCCTTGCCACGAATTCTGTAAGAGCCATCGTGAAGCTCACACTTCTTATTCTCCTTAGGGAAACCACCTTGGTTAAAAGCAAGGCTCTCCAGGTCTAGCACCTGATGCTGGCCCTTCAACCAACTATCCTCTAAATTTCTATCATCAACGTCTCTACCGCCTCTGTGACCATCTCCACCAGAATCATCATCCATAAGACGTCGAGATTCTTCTTATATTGGTTTCCTGTTTCTCCTCCCGTTCTTTGGCTGTTGCTCTTTTTGCATGCAACTCCTCCACAATTGCTGCCAACTCTGGTCCCAACCCCGTCATCTCTTCCTCAATTCGATTCCTCTCTTCCTGGTCTCTTGCCCTAGCCAAACGGGTGCACCACACAACTTTTCAAAATGAAGAGATTCGGAAAGTGAAGAGCACTCCTAGTGATAAGAGAGCAGAAAGGAGAAAAGGGTTCGGACGTTAATATCTATGCGATGATACTCACTTTTCATACTCAAAAAAAGAAAAAACTTAAGCGACATTAGGAGGAGGCCATAGAAATCAGGGAATAAAGGTGTGCCTGCATAACAGATGTGGCCACACTGTGGATGTGTGGATCATCTGCTACGTCAGTATCATCTGATGATATCAAAGAGAGAGAGAGAGAGAGAGAGAGAGTAGGATCATGTACTGGTGATATCTTCATGAGACGTGTGGATTTATCAAGAATTTTTGGTATCATTCTCTGATGATTATTACTAGAAAGGGGTCAATCATCTCTCTGATGATATATAATAGGGAGATTCTATCATTTTTTTGATGATAAAACATAGTTAAGAGATTCATCTTCAGATGATATATCGTAAGCGAGATGACTGTTAGATAGTTGTCGGATTTTTGTTGTATTTTCCATCAATAGAGATGTATGATGATATCTTCTTGATTTAGGATACTGTACTTCACAGATTGTATAGAAGTTTCCAACTTTGGTTTTGTTGGTGAAAATTGCAGATGATCTTTTAGCCTGAGAATTTTTGTGTATCTGTAATTGTCACAATCTGGGAATTGGGAAATTCCTTCAATTAAAAAATCTTATAAATGATTTTTTTCTCGAATTAAAACATTTTTCAATTATGTTACGTCACATATTTAGTAAACTGTCACATCTGTAGTTTGTTTTCTTTACAATGAGAATCTCACAAACAAGATTCGACTGTCTTTGGGTATAAATACAAGTATACTTCAAAAATGTACTAATAAACCTGCAATGGATCTAGAACTAAACACTAACCTTATACTCATCACATCCTTCGTTTTTGCTTTCGTGTTTTATGCTCTCTTCAAATGGTTCTTGAAGGAGCAGGGTTCAATGGCTGCTACAAAGCTGCCACAGAGCCCTTCAGCTTTACCATTCATTGGCCACCTTCATTTGATAAGCAAAGTATTGCCTGTCTCATTCCAGAGTCTAGCTCACAAGTATGGCCCACTCATGGAGATACGTCTCGGCGCTTCTAAGTGCATTGTCGTCTCAAGCTCTTCGGTGGCGAGAGAGATCTTTAAGGAGCAAGAGCTTAATTTCTCCTCGAGACCTGAGTTTGGTTCTGCTGAATATTTCAAATATAGAGGGTCCAGGTTTGTCCTTGCACAGTATGGAGATTACTGGAGGTTCATGAAGAAGCTGTGCATGACTAAGCTTCTTGCTGTACCCCAGCTTGAGAAATTCACTGACGTCCGTGAGGAAGAGAAACTCAAGCTGGTTGAGTCTGTGGCTAAGTGTTACAGAGAAGGGTTGCCTTGTGACTTGAGTAGCCAGTTCTTGACATACACCAACAATGTAATCTGCAGGATGGCTATGAGCACGAGGTGTTCGGGTACTGATAATGAAGCGGAAGAGATCAGGGAGCTGGTCAAGACATGTTTGGAGCTTGCAGGGAAAGTCAGTGTAGGAGATGTGTTGGGGCCTTTGAAAGTACTGGACTTTTCTGGGAATGGGAAGAAATTAGTGGCCGTCATGGAGAAATATGACCTGCTAATAGAGAGGATCATGAAGGAACGAGAGGCAAATATGATGAATAGAGAAGGTACCAAAAAGGACATTTTGGATATATTGTTGGAGACTTACAGAGATCCCACTGCTGAATTGAAGCTCACGAGAAATGACATGAAATCTTTCCTGTTGGTATGTTTCCTCTGCCTACAATTAGAATCCAGATCTCAAACTGATTGTTCTCATATGATAAAGACTGTGTTGCGTGAAAATTCGTAGGATGTTTTCATGGCGGGAACAGATACATCAGCAGCAGCAATGCAGTGGGCAATGGGGCAACTAATAAACCATCCACAAGCGTTCAACAAGCTAAGAGAAGAGATCAATACAGTTGTTGGAAGCAAACGACTGGTCAAAGAATCGGACGTTCCCAACCTCCCTTACCTCCGAGCTGTCCTAAGGGAAACTCTGAGGCTCCACCCTTCAGCTCCTCTGATCATAAGAGAATGCGCAGAAGACTGCCAGGTGAACGGGTGCCTAATAAAGTCAAAAACCCGTGTGCTTGTAAATGTCTATGCAATCATGAGAGATTCAGAACTCTGGAAGGATGCAGACAGATTCATCCCCGAGAGATTTCTAGAGAGCTCTGAAGAGAAAATAGGTGAACATCAGATGGAGTTCAAGGGTCAGAATTTCCGTTACCTTCCGTTTGGGAGTGGAAGAAGAGGATGTCCAGGAGCATCCCTTGCCATGAATGTGATGCATGTAGGTGTGGGTTCATTAGTGCAGCACTTCGACTGGAAGAGTGTTGATGGACAGAAGGTCGATCTGAGCCAAAGTTCTGGTTTTGCTGCCGAGATGGCTCGACCACTTGTGTGCAACCCTGTGGCTTGCTTCAACACCTTCTAAGTGGTTTGGTAATATTACCTGTTTCTATAAGATTTCGTAAGAAGTATATGTATAAAGGAACTATAGTTCGGTAACATTTCAAAGTTCTTTTACATAAAACTTGCTCTCCAATATGGTCCCTTAAATCAATCTGATAAGAAATACATATGAGCACGGTAACTATACATCCATATAGCAACGCAGTAACTATGCCATTTTGGCATGATATTCTACTTTATCTTAACTAGTCCGAGCTAAGTCAACTTGAACATTAATAAATCTTCTTACACATCCGCATCCGTGATTTAGCATATCTGATATTGCTTGTTAAGACGGTTCTTGGGATAGCAGTAAAGTCTCACGAGAAAAAGAATAAAGAAATAACATAGGTGTAGTAGTGAAGGATACTGCAGCCTCAAACCCTCCCCAGTGAGGGATGAGTAAAGCATGGTGCCTTGAAGAGTATGTAGTGCTTCACTTGAGCAACTGACATCCTGCAAAAGCCACATATCAAAGAGTTATACTTCCGAAGTAAAAGTTTCAAAGTCAATTCCCTCTTCAAACAAGAGATCCTTGAGAGAGCTGTACCTGAGAATCAACAAATGCAACAGGAGTCCAATGTGTGCCCTGAATTTTCAGCTTCAAGAATCCACGGCATCTGTCAGGAAAGAGAGAGTGAAAACTAATACATCTCTAGTAGTTAGAACTTTGTGTGCAGAACAGAGTATTCTTACCTCGAAAAAACTTGAATTAGCTCAGATTCGGTGCAATTTGGTCCCATATTAGCTATGAAAAGTGTTGGACAAGGCTCTGTGCATTATTCTGTCAAAAGAACAAAGATTGTCATGTCCATTGGTAATAAATAATTTACCTCACTGTTTATTGTCAAGACAGAAAGCAATATTCATATAAAAGTATAAAATAGCCAGAAGCTTACAGATTTTCCAGTAGTCGTTGTCCTCCCAGTAACATTAGCAATTCCTTGGCTGAATGAGCAAATAAAGAATATAATGAGACACTGAATTTTGTTAGCAAATAGCTAAGACAGAACAAATTATCTCATATTTAGGGTATGGGAGCCATGACCAGTTCAGCCAAGCCTTTAGTAGGTTACGTTTTGGGGCAGCGATACAAGAAAAGTGTGTGCAACAAAGAAACATAATCTAAGCATTCCCAAGTAACCAGAAAATGTGGTCAAGTAGTGCAGATGACCTTTGTGCAGGTGAATAACCAATTGTGTTGTAAGCAGAACTACTCATTCCAGGAGTGTGAAAACTTCCAAAACCTGCTAGTACTCAAACGTGCAAGAATGTGCAGTGTGAGCTTTCAGAAACGTGAAACCAAATTAACGAACTTATAGACCAAGTGTGAAACCTTAAACTAAAGAGCGTGAGCGTGAAGATCGTGAAGAATGGAACGATAATACTATATATAAAAAAATTCAGATACAGGAAACATAAAACATAAAAGATCACAATACACCCCAAGTTAAAGGCTTGTACCAATGATCTTACCAGTTTCAGGAGTGGTGCTCCAAGACTTGGTTTTTTTCAAGCTTTCCCAACCATCATTTACCAGATCACAAAATAAAATTATCACAAAAAAACAAAGATCAAACTTATATTGAGATTCCGAACAAAAAGAACCTACTACTTGCCTGTTCTTGCACGCTTAGATTTGGGGTTTGATTTGGCAAGATCAATGTAAAGAGTAGAATGCTTTTCAAGATCAAATACAATTCCCTGAAAGGAAAATAATAAAATAAAGATTTCTTAATGCTCGTCATAAATAAACTCAGAAAGTATCTTAATCCAACCAGCCATCTATTTTTGAAACTGGAACGATTTCAAGTTACTTAAATTGAAAATCAGAAACACCAAATTTACTTATACTTTTTAACTTAATGCAAAGGGGAAAAAAATTCCAAATTTTTCATTCTTTCCGACAAAATTAGCTTCAGACAAGTTCGCATGATATTTATTAAGCTTTCTGAAGGACTAAATTTGCAAACATTTCACCGAGTCAATCATTCACATAAGTAGACACATCGGCGAAGTAATTTTACTCACATTGAGAGCATGCCTCACAGCTAAAGCTGATTGAAGATCTGAGAATACAGCAAATGCAAAGGGCTACCGAAAAAAACACACAGTAAGATTCTCAGTCTCTTCACCACAAATCATCACTTACAAAAGTCCTAAAAAGATAGAAATGGAATACCTTAGCTCCATCGGAGGCCCGAAGATGCGAAGTCTCATATCCTGGGAACTCACGAAAGAGATTATAGATCTCCCGGGGCTTGACATCTTCGGGAAGTCCGGCGACGAAAAGAGTCCGAACCTCATCGCGAGCTCCGATTGAGGTGTGCGTAGGCAAGTAAACGGAATTGGTTAAAGTAATTGGAATCGGAGCCACTACCGGCGGCGGAGGACGAACAATCACCGGTAGATTATAGTGAGAGTAGTAAGCTGGCAAATCATCCATTGATGCCGACTAATCAAATCGCCGGCCGAAACTGAGACGCAGTTTTTTTCAGCCACAAATGGTTGATACTTGATACCAAGTGTTAATTAATAGGCCTTTAAGCCCATTTAAATATTGGCCTTTTTGACCCATTGTTCATAATCGCTCGGTAAATCCAACGATAGAAGAAACGAGGCGTAGGATAATAGCATGTGATTGCAGGCACTGGAACATGTCGCTCTCTCTTTCTTCTCAATGACAAATTTGTCTATGTTCAAAGATCTGTAACTTCACAACTGCTCTCTCTCTCTAGCGTCTCTGGTTTGTTGGCATTATGACGGAAGAACTCAAAGACCAATCACCAGCACCTGACCCAGACCCAGACCCGATTCAAAGTCCAAAACCGATTCCAAATTCAAATTCAATAATCCATCCGAGGCGGGTGCCTTTCGAGCACGGCCTTCTTCCGATCCAGAAGCTCATTTTTTCCGACCCGATCCAAACTCTTGCTTCAATCAAGCTAAAGTTATCGGCTTCCGCTACGAATCATCGCGTTGGATCTGCTGCCATTTCAGATGCTCTCTTGATCTCCGGTGACCATGCGCGTCTCGTTCTCGAAACTCTCGGTTCGGTGCTCCATTGCGAGACTGATCCTTTGGTTCTAGCCAAACCTGAGGAAGTTGATTCGGTGGGAGCTGATGTGAGGGATCTGATATTGTTTCTGTACATTCAATCGTATAAGAAGTTGTTGCCTAGGACGCACAAGGACTCTGCAGCTGTGGCTGATGTTTGGCCATCCACTTCTGCTTTCGATGGATACTTGTCGGCCTTATCGCCAATTCAGGCAAGTTCTTTTGCATTTTACATTCGCTTAATCATCTAATGTGCCTCCAAATGTTTTTATAATGGCATATGCCCGAAAGATTAATTTTCCATTTTGCATTGAATTCTACTATGATTTTGCAATGCAAGTTTAAATATTTGGAGATACTCGATTCACCTGAAACTTAGCGACGTTAGCATTAAGCAATGTTGAAGAACTACATCGATTGGGGCGGGTTGTAGTCTGTGGCTTAATATTCGTAATAATTTTCAAACAGAGAACGTGCTTGTTGAGGGATTGCTTTGTAATGTATTTGGGCTAATTGTTAAAATGTGATGAATGCTATGAGGAGTTGTTGGTTTAAAGCTCGACAGCATAGAGCCTGTAAGTATGAGAATCTTGTATCTAGCTCTCGGTCTATGAAACACACACAAGATCACATATTTTAAGCTGTATGTAAATGTGTATTCGAAATAGTGCTTTTTGATAGCCTTTTATTTGGGTACCTGTTCCTTTTATCTCCTCTTAAGTTTCGTCCCCTTTCTTTGATAACTCCGGAGATATGTTAAGTTCACGGATTGAAGCCAAATAATTGCCACTTTGCTGTGTTTTATGTGGGGTTTGACTCTGTTTCTTTTCATAGTTCCTTCCTTATTTTGGTTGGCCTTCCCATATTTTAGAGATAATTGTTCTGATCACTGTTTCCATCGAATGGGTCTAGACAACCTTGTTGCTGTTGAAGTTTGAATTAGCTTTCCTTTTCATCTGTCTTGTAGCTTGTTCGTAGCAACAGCCGTCGGTTTATGCCATCACCCGCAGATGAAGAAGCTCATCAATTATCATATCTGCAAAAGCACATAGCAAATATTATTTCTCTCCTTGCAGAGCCTGTGGAGGGAGAAGGAGATGAATCTTCGGTATGTGCTAACCTTTATTTATCTCATTCGGTTACTGTTTCTATTAGA
Organism: Cardamine chenopodiifolia; assembly: GCA_963922655.1. Lineage (NCBI taxonomy): Eukaryota > Viridiplantae > Streptophyta > Magnoliopsida > Brassicales > Brassicaceae > Cardamine > Cardamine chenopodiifolia. The sequence goes on along the minus strand of OZ000478.1, from coordinate 16,751,533 downwards.
TAGATATAGAATCCTATGTTGGAATACAAATATTATGGGAAATAGAAGAGAACGCATATCTCATGCTAGATGGTTATTTCATCACGGTTTAACTGCAGTTATTTATTTGACCGTCAAATTTCCTCCTCAGGTCCTGTCTATGGAGAGTTTTGAGCACATTGGTTTTCTTCTTCATTTTGGTGATAAGGGATCTGATGTACCATCTTTGAGCCAAACTACTCCCTTTTTTGCAAATTCGGATCCTGATATGCCCGCTGTTCCTGCTCCTGCTTCACAAGTGCATGATTGGCTTCTGAAAAACATAGCTTCCGCCTTAGAAAGCATTTCTGACAGAATTTCTGGGAAAGAAAATGGGCCATCTAATGCCTCTGATCAAGATGCTGCAATGGCAGATACTTGTGCAGCTCTTAATAAAGTTTCATCTGACAACAGAGGTCCGTGTATTATTGATGGAGTGTCCAAGACTTCACTTTTTAAGCAGGCTTCCGAACTTAAGGGTAGATCAGTGAAGGTCTGTTTTAAACAGCCAATTTGCATTTTAATCAGCAATCCTTCACATTTTGTAGTTGTAGAATTTCTCATTCCGATTTTTTCGCTCATGTATGCACATCAATTGCATGTTGTGTATATTCTGCAGGTTGCCAATTGCCATGATTCTGTCATTTATCTTTTAGCGCCACTGAGATATGCAACTGTGTATGGATGTTCTGATTCTACTATCGTACTGGGAGCTGCTGGCAAGGTACAAATAAACTCCATCCTGCTTTAGTCTTTGGTAGCAACGTTCAGGTTATAAGATGCACTGAGAATATTTGATGTTCTCTGCAGGCAGTAAGAGTTGAGCATTGTGAGAGAGTTCATGTAATTGCAGCTACCAAACGAATCAGCATTGCCAATTGCCGTGAATGTGTGTTCTTTTTGGGTGTCAATCAGCGACCTCTTATTGTTGGCGATAACCAAAAACTACAGGTGTAGCATCTCTGTAAGATTTAGGCGTTAATTGACAAGTTGTATATCGGGGTCCATACACAACTCTACATCCCGCTCTGATGTTAGCTGAAATTAGTAAAGAGACCACTGTTTTTTTAGCATTTGTTAAGTTATACACATGGTCAAGCTAATCTTCATGGGGTTTAGACAATTGAACATACTGTTAGAATCATTTCTTCAATTGAGTTTAGTGGAAACATCTTCTGATGTGTCGTCTGTAACTGCTGGCATCAATTTGATTTTGATATGTTCCAGGTTGCTCCATATAATACATTTTACTCACACTTGGACGAGCACATGACCGAGGTAGGAATCGAGCCAACTATCAACAAATGGAATGAATCCTTGGTACTGGGAGCAGTTGATCCGCATGACTCACTATCACATCCTACCGGTGCCTCTGATAAACAATCTGAACCAGCTTCTTGTGTGGACCCTGACCAGTTCAGTGACTTTTTGGTAAGGTTCCCCTTTTGTTAGTTAAAGTTTCCTGTAATAACTAGTGATGTTGGTTACTAAATTAAGATTTTGCTCACATGTTTATTTCTCACATCAATGTCTCTGTTTCAAGATCCCAAACTGGTTTGCGGGTGAGACGCTTGGTTCCACGAAAGTCAATCCATTTCCATTGCCAGATGCATATAAGGCAGTGCAGCAGACAAATGTATGTTTTTTCTTTGCTTTTTCGCATAAAATTGTTTGTTCTTTTCATCCATATCTCAGCAGCTGATCCCTTAACTGCTTTTTGGTTTTGAACAGCTTAAGAACTTAGAAGAAACAAGACAATCCTTAAGAGAAACATCTCTTGAAGAAAACCGAAAACGGGAACTTACTACTGCGTTCCACATGCATTTCAAAGACTGGCTCTACGGTAATCAAATCAAATCTCCAATTCTAGTTCATTCATTCCATTGGTCATCTAATGATCGATATGTATCTGTTTTTTGGCTGACAGCAACGGGAAATATTCGGCAACTTTACTGTCTACAAGGCGACTAAAGACCAATACCGATGGAAGATGTCACAGTAAGTGTAGAAATCTCTTGATCGGTTCCTCCTCTGAGATTGCTAGCACGTATGACATCGGACTTAACTGCACAGCACGCTCTCTAACTTATAAAGCTCTCTTTTTGTGTTGGTTTTAAGATCTCTTTTCAAATTTATTATGCAATTTTTTCAAGTGTTGATTTCTTTCAATTGTTATAAGAAGATAACAACTTTGCTCAACACCATATATATATTTAATAACTCCTTGAATTTAAAATTTTTGGGTTTCATTTTAAATTTCTTCCCTTGAGCAGGTAACACATTCAAAACAGACTGAAACTGTGATCTCTGGATCAATTGTTGTTTTGTGTTGTCTTAGCTCGCTGGAGGAAATAGCTTCTCTGCTTGGTCCGGGAAGAGCGTTATGAACAAATAAGCACCTGCAAGTTCAACAAAGTCTTATTCACCAAACGAAAAGAACAAACAGCATTCTCTATGTTCTTCAACTCTATTGTAAATTTTACTTACAAACGAGCACTGTTCCTAAGACAGCTGAGATCTTTCCTTGAATTGTTATAAGCCCTGCTTTGCCTGCATTCTGCAACTCGGTTGATCCAACCGATTCAAATGTCCCTAAAGACGCAGCAACCAGTAAATCCAATTCATCAAACCAAACTGTTCTCCAAAACCCCTCCAAGAAATGATCTTTAGATGAAGCAGAATGGAATCAAACCTGGTTTTACAGATTGTAGCCCTGATGTAACACAAGCAATGTTTTCGAAACCTGCCTCCTCCAATCTACTAGCTGCAGCTGCAGATCTTTTCAAGATCGACAAAGAAACTTAAAATTCGGTGATACATGTCTCAGTGAATCCAGAGTTTTGTTATACTAACCTGAGACCTTCTTGGCAAACAAGTAAAAGTTTGCTGTCTTGAGAAAACTGGTTTCTAACAGATTTTAGGAATTCCGGATTCAATTTCGTGAAAGGCAAACCAAAGAAGAGCCCTGAGAAATTGTTGTGCACTGTCCTCTTTATTATCGTCCCTGCGAATATTGTTTCAGACAAAATTACCACAGAATCTCATTATTATAATTCCGACAGTTTGTTCAAGTTATGTGCTCTCAAGTTCTTACCAATATCGTTGTCTTCGTTGTAAATAAAAAGAGGGATATGGTAGCAAGATTTTATATGAGCTCTCTCGAACTGAGTCTTCTCTCTTACATCTACCACCGAGTAACCTTCCACTGCTATTAGCTCCTTAGCTTCTTCTGCATTCACGAATTTCACCTCCGCCGCAATTCTCAGGTTTCTCCGGCGAATTCCATTCCCGGAGATGCTCTTTCCCGCCCAGCTTACCGCTTTCAACCGCCTCGTGCCGACATTACTACTTCAGAAATCGAAACTGTTAACTTCAGCTCCAAAGCTTTAAAGAATTTGGCGAATTTTCAAAAAGGAGTCAACTTTCAGATGAGGGATGTCGTATTACCTGGTGAAATAGAGGGCCGTAGGGGTAGGGCTTATGATCCCCGCCATTGATGCAGAGGTCTCGAGAAAACAAAACTCGTCACTGTGATGCAATGTTCACTTGGACAAGAACCACGAGATTAGCCATACCACAAGGAAATTTAAGATAGCCAATTATTTATTGCCACGTCTTTAACTCTTCTTTTACATGTGGATCTCCAAATCTACTTCGGCTGATTGTTTCCTAGTGCTTGCTTGTCATGTTCTAATCTATTATAGATTCAAATAAGTTCAGATAAAGTAAATTAACAGAAACAAAAGTACGATTACTTTAGACCTGAAACATTTCTTATATTTCCTTTATAAAAAAAAAGAAAAATCACAAACATTTCTTATTTTTGCAGACAAAGCTGAAGCAAATGTCAAATCTTATATTTTATTGTAGGAAACATTCATACAAAAGATGTGAGAAAGCAACTGAAAAACAAAAGGAAACAAGAGCAAAGAGTAATGATTTCACATCTCCAGATACATAGACAACAAAAAAAGAGGAGACATGGAAGAGAGATTGTCTCAAGGGCCCTGGATCAGTGAATACACAGCTTATTATTAATTTCAATCACCAGAAGAGAAATCAGGAATCAGCTTCAGCTCTTTTCTCGACAGTGTAAGGATAGTATTCTCTGCCATTGTCTATTCTTGTGGTCTGACCTCCAGAATCAATCAAAGCAGAGGTAACAGCTAGGGTTGCACCTGCAGCTATCGCTGTTGGGATGCTCCTTGCTGTAAAAAAGGAAAACAAATTTCACGAAAATAAACCAAATTACAATGGAAACAATCAGATGAAGTAGATTTGGAGATCTACATGTATAAGGTTTTGGGAGGGCTCATGTTTGGAATTACAAGCATGAATCTATAGCATCAAGTCACACCAAGCTATTTACTTTCATATATATAAAGATCGAAACTGCAAGCACGAATCTATAGCATCAAGTAACTCAAAAGTACATAGTCTTGCATGAATCCATAGCATCAAGTCACTCAAAAAATTTACTTCCAATCTTTACATATATGAGATTTTGGGAGTTTCCTGTACATACTCCAAATCAAAGTCTTGGCACTTATGATATCATGTAGATTTGCTACACCAGTTACTGAATAACATTAACTTGAAGTAAGGAACAATTGAGTTTTTCCCATCATAATTCTTTTAGTTACTCCTCGAATTTGTTGTTTGTCCATCAATAACTGCTAAGCTCCTAAAACCATGAAATGAATTATATACTGCTAATTCTAGCAACTTCAAATGGTCTTCTACGGATAAAATCAACTAGTGAGACATTGGTTTATGGTGACAGAAGGAAGCATGAGTGAAGAAGAACAACCATACCTCTATAACCAAGCACAGAAGCTCCAGCCACAAAACCACCAATAGCACCATTGAAAAAGTCTCTCTTGCATCTATAATTCTGAACCAGCTGTTCAACACCAATGTAAACGCCTCCAATGGCAGCAAATGTGAGCCCGTGGGTTCCCATCATCTTCAATGTTCTGATGAGTCCTGGAAGAGCCACATTTCTCTCCACTCTTGGAACATCTTTCCATGTGGCTAAAATGGTTCCGTAAATCGTCCCAGCACCAAAACCAGTGACACTACCTTTGATTGTCTTCATCATCGGACCATCCTCTTCTTCCAAGTATCTCATTTCAGCTGGATCCATGATTTTCTTCTACGGTTCTACCTAATTGCACACGACCAAAATATTCACCAGAGAACACGATCAAAACAATACCAACAAATAAAATGTGAGGATTTGAGGAAATGCATCAAATTGAAGTTTTGAAATCGCAGTCTTTACAAATTTATGAACCACCCATTATTAGATCGTCAACAGCATCGGATTCAAAGACCCATAATTCATGGGGAAAGACATTGGATTGAAAACAAAACCGAGATCTGATTAATGTAAAAGCAGAACCCTAGTTTGGGAAGCTCAGTAAGCTCATCAAAGTTGTGATACAACTAAAAATTGGAATCCATCACTAACGAAAGAGAAGTATGTTACAGCATACAAAGAAGAGAGACCATCGAAGGATTCAGAAAGGGTCTAACCTTTGAAATTCGAAGAAGCAAGAGACGAACAAAGGGATGAGCGATTCAGTGCAGGAGCTCGATGAAAGATGTTTCGTTCTTCTTCGGCGACGAAATGGTAGGGACCAGAGAAAGCCCAATTAGAGATTTGATTTAGTAGAGTATCTAACGGTAAGTTCATGTAGGCCTATTATTAGGCCCATTAAAAAGCCCATTTATACCATTCTTTTCTTCTTGTAGCAAAGCTCAAACGACCAAGAACGGTCTCTATCATCGTAGTCTTACTTCTTACTGTAACTATATAAATTTGTAAAATTTGGATAGATATTCAAAAGTTGAATTTCATGGAGATAAAACAACATGTCATTAATATATAAAAAATAAAAACAAAAAGCCAAATCTCTGGCAACAATTGTCTGGTTTATTAATAACAGATAACACAAGATAAAATATTGCAGAATCATTGAGATTCTCTATTGCAAAGATAAGATTACTAAAATGTGACTCAGAGAGACCAGTTTTTATGGTAAGAAGAAGAGTCATAAGCCCTTGGAGTGTTCTCATCTTCCATGTACTGTTTCCTATTTTGATGATGATCTGACAACTCGAACTCACCCATTGTTGTCCCATTGTTTATCTGGCAGTTATCTGGCTCTGTGAATCGACCCAAATTCAAAACAGGAGACATATCATCGTTATTATCTTCCTTGAATACCCAAGATGGGTTCATATACTGATGCTGACTAGGTGCAGGTGGTGGCTGAGCCATTGTAACTGTCATCGGGCCAAAACCTGAAGAAGCTCGCCATGTGTTACTGTTGTTGTTGTTGTTGTCTTGTGGCTGATGTGGATTTGACAGAAGAGAGAGAGCACAGTTTGAGTCGCCCATTCCCTTGTAGCTCTCTAGATTGGTTTCCATACTCTCTGGAGATGAAAAACTTGTCCCTCCTCCTCCACCAACTGAACCTTGACTAAATACATTCATTGGACTGATCTGCCACGATGGTGCTGACACAGGCCGTCTCATCACTCTTGTATCCAACGTTCTTGATCTTGTCCATCCCATATCTTGGTTCCCAAGAAAGCTTCCATTCATTCCCGCATCAGCGTTTCCTGAAACACATCTTAAGGTTAGGTATTTAAAGCACATTAGTCAGGTCTTATGTCGAGCTAAAGGATCTAACCGTAAAGCGACGGTGCGATCCTTCCGTAACGAGAAGACAACACAGAGAGAGACGCAGGCTGTGGTTTCCTCCGTCGCTCATTATGGCCAGCAAGTCTCCTACGACAACTTCTTTTCTCTAGGTCAAATTCCGGAAGCTGGTGAAACCTATGTGATTGATGATTCAGATCGAGTTAACTTCAAAGAAAAGAAACATAACAAAACATTCCAAAGTACCAAATCTATACATTCTACAAGTCATTGTCAGTTTTCGTCATCAGTTTAAATTCGAATCTAAAATCATACACTTGTAACAGAGTTTCTTACGTTGATCACGTCAGTGGTGGTATGGTACACTAGTTTTGTCCCCTTCAATAATGATATGACCTAAAGAAGCAAATATGAGGGCTAAGGGTTTCTTATTGTCCATTCATTTCATATCCCTTTGGATTAGATATTTAGAAAGCCAAAAAATAAAAGAAGCATATAACAAGTACACGTAAACATATTCCCCAAAATAAGCCCAACAAACGCAAGACCAGGTTACAAAACTAAGCTGTAAAGTTTTTAAAATGAAAAAAAAAAAAAAGACGTTAAAGCCAAAAAAGCATATGACACTGACAATCACAAAAAGCTAAAGTCTTTAGATTTGAATAAAGAGTTGGAACAAGGAGAGGGCCTTGGCCGGACTCGAGTATCTCCGGCAATGGCAAAACATGTAAATAAACATAAGAAGTACAGGGTAGAATTGGGGAAAATAAAAAAGAACCTGCTACACTGTTGACAAAACCTCTGTTCAATACCAGCGACAACGACTTTAGGTGTTTTAGAGTGCATTCCACAAACTCTGTGCCTCGAGTAATAACCTTTTGCATTGGTTAGATCCACTCCACAACCCTCCACTTGGCACCTTGGTATCTGACCCGATTGTCCCGACCCGCCTCCACGTACCCGTCTGTTTGACCCGCCGGAAGAAGAAGAACCGGATCCACCTCCAGCGTCCTCGAAGTAGATCATCCGGCCAAACATGAGCCCTCCACCGAAAGAGGATGACTCAGTGGAGGAACCACCGGACTCTGCCTGACCCGGAACCAGACCCGGACCCGAGTTGGAATCCATCTCCATTTTGGTTTCCTTCTCCTCAGACAGAAAGGTTTTTACTCATCGTTCTCTCTTACAAACCTAACTGTCTTGGGTTTAAAGAAAGGACGAAAGGATAAGAAAGCAAAGAAAATTTTGGCTTCCCTGATTTTGACTGTTTTGGGTTTAGAGAAACACAGCAGAAGAAAAATGAGACGAGAGTGGTAATAGACAAAGACAGTGAGTTAGTTAGTGAAATGGTACGGTCAAGAAAAAAACTGTTGTCTGTTGATTACCACAAAGCAAAAAAAACGAGAGAGAGAGATATAGCAGTTTTTAAGCTTAGAGAAACTTGAGCAAGTGAACATTGGAGAGGTCTTTCATGTACACAACTTTTTATTTTACTCTGTTCACATTTTCTACTTTCTTAATAGATGTTTTCTCCTTGCAATTATTTGACAAGTTAATGCATTTTTCTTATGTCAAAAGAATAAATAAATGCATGGTTTTTCCTTTTGGTCCACCATTGGCATTATGAGGTTGGCAAAAAATGAAGATGATATTTTGTGTTTTCTCATACCAAATCTCCCATAATTTTTACTTGGTATGTGATTGAACTCTTATCCAACTGTTTTCAAACCGAATAAAACTTAGGTTATGAATCTGAAAGTGAAATTTATTAAAACTAACTAAATAAAATTTAACTTTTTTGCGTACCAAGTTATTAAAACCGAATAACTTTTTAAAAGAGATACAGTTTTAGTTTTACTGCTTTAAAATTAAAACTTTAATAACCAGCTGTTTTTTTTTTCTTTTACAGCATCATAACCAGCTGTTGCTTCGCATATTTTCAAATGTATATGATTTATGATTATCTACCTTTTCGTTTGGTAAGAAAACCTACACACCAATTTTGTTTGGCTCGAATATACCATCACCTACTAATATTTCATGCAATCGACTAGCACATCATCTCATCTTCGGCATATATGTTAATAATTAATGGAATTTCTTAGTGTTAGTTTTAAGCTTATCAAGAATCCATTTCTTTATAAATTTTGTTATTTGTCATAATTACAATGTATAAAGTTTAAAATTCTAGACAAAACCATAAGATTTAATTTCTCTTGCATAAAAAGTGTGGATTTTATGTGTTTGTAATAAGAGTCCTACGTTCCATGGTATTCCAGTGTTGGACATGCATAATTAAATGTGAAACATGTGATGGTGATGGGTCATGTGTGATGTAAAATCTTATGGGTCATAGGTGATGTAAGTTTAATCAAAATAGTATTCAATTTTAGGAGCATCTATTTGACACCAGTGAGCAATCTTCAGACTTGAATAGGACATCCAACTTTACACATCTTGATAATCTGATATTTTTTGTTCTTAAAATAATAACCTTTTTAATCTTAAAATATTATTCTTAATAGATTCTAAACTCAGCACTTGGAACCAAAAGGAAAGTGAGGAGGAGTTCATAGTTCTAAAAATAGAGGGTGTTTTTATACTGTAGCAGTTAAAGAGCAACGAGTATGATTAAAAAAATAGTGAATTTAGAACTATAATGATTGTAAATGTTAAAATATTAAAGACTGAATTATGAGCAGTACAGTTATTGGAACACAACAAAAGATGTGACACTTCAAGGGAACTAGTTGCTGTCGGCAGATGTGCAAGCAACCCTATAAATGAATTCAGTACCTATTTTTAATTTGTTTAACCTCTTTCTCTTGTTTATTGGCGAATTATAACAAAATGTATTTTGATAATATTTTGGTTTTGGTTTGTTTGATTATTATTTTTCAAATTAAAGCCATATAGTTTTATTTTGCTATTCTTCTTTTTCGATAAATTTTTGTCTCACAATATCCAAAGCATGATCTTTCTTGATTTTCGTTAAAACAAAAAATATGAAAAGTTAAAACTTCGTCATAAACATCCATCACTTACATTTTTTATAGGTTTAGGTTTGATTTGTTCTTTCTGCTTAGCTTTATATAGTGAAAAAGTGGTTTCCATTTGTCTGGCTGCATTGGTTAAACCCTGAAACTAAAGACCTGATCTCTTAAGACTGATTTTACAAATACGTCACAAAAACAACTAGCTTCTGGTAGCTAGACACTGAAAAGTTACTATTTATGCCGTCATTTATAATCAGATATGGTTATTACTTGAAAAACCTCTCTTTTTTTTTGGGGTTAAATTAGAGGTGGCCAACTTATTTAAAATTGTTTAGATCAATCCCTTGTTGACAAAAAAGAAAAAGAAAAAAACACCAAACTCTCAAATATAATTACTCCTTTCTCAGTTCTCAGCTCTCAAACGGCTATGTTGTTATATTTTGGCTAACTTGCAGGATTTGCAATTGTAACATCTCAGAAATGATTTGAACTTTTAGAGATGAGAGGATCTCACAGCTCTCTCAAAAAGTGTCAATCACTTTCTCTCCCAATCTCTGTTACCAAATTCATGTCTTCCAGGACCATCTTTGGACCCTCAAATCTCAGAAACCAGACAGATGAAAAAGACAAGAAAGAAAAAGTAAGCAGGTTGATGTTGTTGATTCATGAAATCATATAAACACCAAAAAAAAAGATCCAAAGTTGTCAACTTCAAAAAACGTGTAAGAAAAGCAAAAATAAGAAAGTAACAAGAAGCCTCAGGTTAATTTGTCATCCTGTTTCTTGAAGTTGTTCACCAGAAGGTTTCTCAAACTCCATTACATTCAACAACAGCTTCAGCAGCTCGTCTTGGCTTGCTTTTCCTCCTGCTCCCATTTTTTCTAAAGCCAATAAATGTCGATTTCGTGGAATCATCCATGCTTGGTTTCGATCCTAACCCATTTTCTTCTGCATTTATATCTGTATTACTTCCATTAGATATCTTCCTCTTCCTCTCGTTCTTAAATTCTTTACTTATTATTGTATCATCATCAACTTCTTCTATCTTCTCTACCATCTCTTCCTCGTCTTCTTCGTCTTCATCTTCGAAATCATCTTTCATTGGCTTCTGTGGCCTTCCTCTTCTCCTGTAAGATGGAATCGTTTCTTCTTCACCGCTTCCACGATCTTCCCGAGCAGATACATGCTGCTTCTTCCCTTTCCCTCTACCTCTTCTCATAGTTTAGAAATTCCCACTCAACAGAAACACAATTAAGAAACCTGCAAGTTCCACTTTAACCAGCTCATTAGAAACAGAATCTTGATGTCATTGTCAACATGCAAACTAACAAAGAATCAACCAAGTAAAACTACTCCCTTTCACATTGCAGATCTACGAGGAACTAATCAGTTAACAATGGAACTATGGAAGCACAAACACTTACAACAGGTAAACAAGATTCCATTTCAGACATTGAGATTTGTTCAAAATCATAAGAAAGGCAATTAGCAACCAAGTCTTTTAACATACAAAAATTACATTTCTAACCAAAGTTGTTCCGATCATAAACTAAACCAGAGAAAGAAATGATAAAATTCTAAATTTAATTTGTTTACAATCTCAACCAGAAGAAGTATAGCCGAAGTGAAGTATAATGCAAAACTGGATAAAAGGATATAAGAGAAAGAAGAGACTTACCTATGTGTGGCTAAAACGTATCATCAGAATCTCCCATAACTGAGAACCTGACAATAAAACAATGATCTCTTTCTTTCTTTTGGGTTTTGAATCGATCTACTTAGTGGGAAACAGAAGATGGTATACGGATTTCACCATATCACCATTCAGCGCGTGTTTCCCACTCCCACTCCAACTGTCTGAAGTGTGGATAAGAATCATGAGTCACGACTCGCCAACACGGATATTTCCACTCATATATGGCCCGAATTCAAAGCCCATAAAGTTTCTATGGCCCATAGTCGTCTCTTAGATTAGGATCTAATTTCCAAAATGAATTCTTTCTCTCTAGCTCCTGTTTTTTTTTTTTTTGCCTTTTTGTACCTAGTCAAAAGCTCTTATACAGTTATGCTGATTTAGAGAGAGAGAGAATTACAGAACTTGATTATCCTAATAAACCGTTTGTCCCATACTCCCAAACATGGACTCTGTTTCCATTATGCATCAACATCATACTCTAAACTGCTAGCAAAAATCTCTGTTTCACAGAGAGTATAGCTAATTAAGTAGTAGAATAACTAATCATCACCTCCTTGCACGTTTCTTCAAGCGTGTAGAAGAAGAAGAAGCTGCCTCTTTTTCACCAGCTTCTCTGCTTCGGTTTGCTGGAATAGGAGAGGATGAAGCCCCTCTTTTCAGGGCTCGACCATTGTTTTTCTTCATACGACTCGCTTTGTCCCTGTTGTTACTCGTTTCTTAGCATTCCCTTTGTTGCTGCTGTTATTCTTCATCTGTTCTGCACCTCCGTTTCCAATAGTAGAAGAATCAGCCGCAGAGCTTGGCTTCAATGTCTCAACCACCGTTTCAGATGACGAACCAACTTTCATTCTCTTGAGAAAACTCGCTGCAGTTTTCTTTTTCGAGCTCCCATTTGTGTTACTATTAGTACCTTTCTTCTCTTCATCAGATTTCTTAGCCTTACCTCTCCACAACTCGCTCCTCCCTCCGACTCGGCCATCGACTCAACTAACTCGGTTCCTCTCCTCGGTTCAACTCTATTCGATTCCTTCTTCACGCTCTCACAACTCCCTCTGCCAGAATCCTCTCCGACCTGCTTTGATTCTCCGCCGCCGCTTCCGTTTGCTTCTCTCCCCATTCTCTGGTCCCTCTCCGCGTTCTCCGATCCGATTTCTTTCGGATCTGGGAAAACGGGTTCGTTCACTGACTGAATATGAGGCTTTGGGACCGGTTCACCGGAGTTTCTACGATTTTTCTTCTCCTTGACTTTATCTAGATCTGAATTCTCAATCTCCGTCTCCAGCTCAGTTAAAGATTCAGAATGTTTATGAATTTTTCGTACCCTTCATTTTTTTTTCCTTCTTATTTGATTATTTTCTCTGTTACATATTTTTGGATCGCCGGGGGAGTGATTATGTAACGTTTCGTTAGATCCGTACGATATGCACCAATGAGAATGTTGTTTTGGAAATATTCCTTAAGTCGGCCCGATTATAGCCGACAACTGGGAATCCGATTCAAATGGCCTCTTAATGCTTATTGAAGTTTACCGATTAAAGAACTAGATGAGTTAGGGAACTTTTCTCAATAATCGTTTCCTTTAAATTAGTTGTGCCATAATCCCTCTTTTAATTAACTAAAACTGTTTTTCATTTTAGTTGGCTAATATATCATTGGGATTTAAATTTTTCTAGTTAAAAAATGAATAAAAAGTGTACATGATATCAAAAGAAGTGTTCGATGACACATGGCAGTGATGGATGGGATGGGACAAATGGAATATGCAAAAGAGAACATCGATCTATCACAACAAATAATGTGGTTATTGACTCTAAACGTTATGGAAATTTTGTTTCTTGGTAAAAAATTAACATGCATGTCTTAATATAGAATCCATAGCTAAAATTTTTGGGGGTTCTGAACAAATCAAACATTTACATTTTTTATTTTTTATTTTTTAAACACACCGATTGATTTAAATATGAACTGGAACAAGTTTCAAAATCGAGAGATTTAACACAGAGGTTGTGCTTTCTCATTTTTGCCCTTGGTTTTATGCCAAGAATAACAGAGAAAGCCTTGGTTCATCTTGTAATATTGGTGAAGTTCCGAGGCTAAAAGATAAGCTACGCAAAGGTTCGTTTTCGTTTGGTCGTTTCCTTGTTCTGTTCCAAGCGAATTTGAAATCCAAAAGTAGAATAACAATAATTCGAAATACTTAGCACAATTTGAAATTTTAAATCCTAGGGTAAGACTTGAAAACAAAGCGAAGGATATGAGGTGAAGAAGACAATAATAGGCTGGACAGGCCCATATTGGCCCACAATTAATGACTCGCACGTTATTCCATTTGCTAGAGAGCTCACGTGCTAAAATCGATGTTAGGCCGAAATTAGAATTTAGAATGTATCACTAGTCATTGTAGCTTTGATGCTACTATGCTAAGCTTAAGGTTCTTGGTTTGTTTACGTGATTTCAATGTTGTATCACTCGGCAAAATGTTGTGGGTCTTGATAAGCATCGTCATCTGAGTTATGTAGCCGGATCATCCTGTATGCATATTTTCTTTTCTCTTTTTTTTGCATCTTAAAAGTTTTGATTTATTTTGGCAAAAATCTTGACTTTTTTTGGAGCGTTTTTTATTTATAAATATGGCTCTGTCAATGTTGGACCGAGAGAGGTCGGTCTAGCCCGCAATAACAGTTTTACATGTAGTCGATCCTGATTTTAGGAAATTGTTATACTATTTGGTATAAAAACCTTATTAAATTTGATAAGGGAAAATGATTCTGTCAATGATGAGTGGGAATATGCTTATAAATTCCGCATGATTTGATTTCCTTATTCCCCGGTAGGAAACAATACGTGTTAACATGTGGAACTTAATCATATTATCCATATCTGCACCTACATTCATATTTCTAAACAATACATACATATAGTTTTTGTTTTGCAAAAACTTTTAATCAACAATAATCATGAGAAAGATATTTTATATAAAAAAAAGTTTCACAGTGTGAATAAGTTTTCAAATATGCAGCACGAGTGTTGAAATTGCAACATGCAAATTGGGATTAGTTATTAGTTGATTAATCTGAATCCACTTGCGTCGTCAGAGCTCAGAGGTACACATCAAAATTTCCATTTTCTTTTGCTTTTCCACACGAAAAATCCAAAAGTAAAATATTATATAATTCGTAAGTGATTCGTTTTGTTAAGTTTCTTTTCTGCGTATAACTTTCAATGAATAGAATTTGAAAGGTGATTTGCGTCTGCCGTGGTTAAAAGTTAGAAAAATATTACTTACCCTTGTAATTGTGTAACTTGGTATTTTTTAGCAATAATATAAAAATATTTGTATAGGTCAATAAACCAATTTATTATTTCAAAACAAACATTTCAATAATTCAATATGTTGAACAATTAGTGAAATTTCTATAGTTATTGGATATTTCAAACACTATTCAACGTTGTTTTGTTTCCTTGACCGGCATATTTATATGTCCAATAATTAAATCGAATTAAAGCAAATTAAAATTTCAAGAAAAAAGGGGAAAGTGCCAGCCAAGGAGGATACACCAGAAGTTTGGAACTGGGAACCACGTCAAGTAAAGAGATTATAGGGCCCACAACCCATACGGCTCTAGCGGCCACGTTTCGACAATGTAGCTGCTTTAGGCCGCGTGTGATTTGAATCCAAAAGAGAGCACGGGCCACGTGTTTCGCCTCTTGAGTCTGACGCACGCGCCGTACAAACCAAATCCTTTGGAGTTTCAGCTCTGTGTAGTTTTTTTTTCAGCCGTTGGATATCTCAACTCTTCTAGCGACGTCCGACGACCGCTACGTTCTAAATCTTTTTTTTTTTAATAAAGTTATACGTTCTAAATCTTATAGGTGCTTAATTGTAAACACAAGCATAAAATTGATACTATATATATCTACACCACATAAAATATATTTAATAAGTTCTGACATAAACATATATATCTTATGATATATATAGGTATGCCCTTTAACATGTTCTTGTTCAAGTTTTAATTAGTTAGTGTGCGTTAGATTATGGTATTTCTAACTCAAAACCAATTGATAATAAATGAATTAGTTCGTATTTTTTATATATTATCCAAATTTTTTGTCTAAGTAGATATAATTCTCAATATATGTAAATATAAATTCTCTATATTATATAAGACATTAGTTTACTCGAAAACACACATGTATGAACCTATTAGTTTATTTTTTTCTAATAGTTGGTGACTATTGGTTTGTTTGTTTTGGTTAATTTAAAAGAGTGTATTGTTTGCCCAAGATATTATAGTGTGTTGAATGATAAGTAGAGATTTTAAGATATTGTTAGTAATCTCCAATAGGTGTTAGAAAAACTATCAAGCATAGACATACATATATACCATTGCTAAATTTAATCAAATTGAGCTGACACAATTTACAAAATACATAGGAATGAATTTGTTGAACTTAGATCAATCAATTCTCATAGTTGAAAGAGAAGATAAAATGGAGAAAATATTCGCCACTGCCTCGAGCATCCGAGGGTCATGCCATTTCCATGTCCTCTAATATCATTACGTCCGATTTCGTACAATCTTATCCTCCTTTTCTTGATAAAAAGTACATTCTTATATTATCTTCCTATCGCCAATTATTGTTTTTTTGAAGTCTTGGCAGTTATCATAATTTGGTTTAAATGTTTCATAAACTCTCATTCATGAACATTTCACACACACATCTTCTATTTAAATGCAACCACCAGCTGTGACATTTGTGGTTCTTACCAAGACATGTCTATTTATTTTACACCTTGCATATATATATATTTTTTCTTTCGCATTATGTCATACAAATATTTTAATTATTATGTATCTAAGATTCTCGTTGCTAAGGCTGTAATCATAGGTTATAAAAGGTTTTGGTAGTGGTCCACACAAATTGTATTTTTATGAGCAACTTTAGAGATTGCAAACGATAAGGTGGTTGAGTTTTGTGTACATTACATGGGCACAAGTTTCTGAAATCCTATGGGTATTTATTTAATCCTAACCACCTGGATTTATGCGTAATATACCTAAACACATTGCCAAATGCTTACTTTTACTTTAATTCGCTTATATTGACATAAAAATACATTTCAATTGGAAATATCATATCGATATGTCACCTTCATATACTCCAACATTAGTATTATACTATACATATCCCACCTTCATAGATATCCTTTTACACTATGTTTACACATTTAGCTGTATATTTCAGAAAATGATTACAAATTACATGAAATTTGGTACGTAGATCTGATGACACACAGAAACAAAAATCAATGATACTAACAATATGCTAAAAGAATATAATATGAATTAATGTCTTAAGACATTCCAACACGAGGATTTGGTTTGGTTAGTTGGAGGGGTCCGTGATCTCATGTCTTGGGAGACAGCCTGACACATCTCTTTCATCAATATAAATGTAATATCACATGCATTTTAAATAATCCAACTCTAGTACTTTCACAAAAAAAAAAAAAATCCAACTCTAGTTTATCTATTGATCTCAACAAGACATCAATCAATATTCAATATATATATATTCCGACGTTCTTCTACATATATACGAGTTGACAAAAACAAAAGAAATAAGAAAAAGACTAAAAATAGATTAGTTGTCACTGAAACTTGTAACTTTAAAATAAATTTATTTTTCCTTTTCTTATCATTTCCTTCTCTCTTCCCCCATATAAACTTATCACATTCTACTAATCATAAAAATTCCCCAACTTTCTCTTCTAATATCATAAACCCTAGCTAATTTTTTTTCTACAAAACTATGGAACTTAAAGCTACTACTCTCCAGAAAAGAAGAAGCTTACCAAACATAGCCATGCACAACCAATCAAGAAAATTAACCAAATCCAAACCCAAGATCCGAATCATCCACATATTCGCACCGGAGATCATTAAGGCCGACGTCTCCAACTTCCGCCAAATCGTCCAGAATCTCACCGGAAAACAAGATCATCATCACGATCTTCACCATCAAAAGGATCTCAAAAGAAACTCTAAATCTACAGGAAGTCAAAATCATGATCATGATGTTGATCATCATCAAGTCCATGACATGAACAAGAGCCATGGATTCAGCATGAACTCAGAAGTAGAAGACGAAGAAGAAGAGATGGTGTCTGTAACGTGGAACGGCAGTGGCGGAGAGAGCTCCGGTGGGTTCTTGAACAGCTTAGGAGCTTTCGATGACTTCATTCAGGAGTTATGTGAATATCCTTATCTACCCTTGACCATTGACCCTGCGGTTGCTTCTTCTTCCCACTTACATGGCGGCGTTTTCGCAGAATCTCACCAATTCTCCTAAATCGTCTCAAACGGAAACGTCCTAAATTTAATGTATTAGAAATAGGTACACTTTAAATAAATTTTTGTTTCGTCTTTGTATACGAGCTAGAAGATAATTTTGTTCTTTTCGATAACCGAAAGGTTTTGACTTTTGGATAATCTTGTGGTGGATCGTGGGATTCGGGTTTTTGATTATTACGAGTTCTATTTCTTAATCATTCCCCCTCTGGTTTAGTATTTGATATGTGATAATGCTATAATCTAGTAATTAGGTGTCCAGTGCTCATTCGCCATTGCATATCTAAGTGAGTAAATCATTTATTTTTTTTAAAGTAGATATGAAAAAAACAAAATTTCCCTAACATTTTACTAAAAAAATAGGATGTTTTCTATGTAAGATTGTGAAAATCTATAACAAAATATCATTGTGATTGGCTATAACTTGATTAACTAACACTAGTTGAATGCACGTTTAGAAAATTTAAAACTCTTATTTCACTCAAAAGATATATATATATATATTTTGTCGTCACTTCTGAATTGTTTTCCTCGCTTATCCAATGGACCGAGAAAACTAGACATATTGATTGATTGACTGATACTTAACATAGATAAGTACAAATGGGTCCATATTTAATTTAAGATGACAAATATTATATATATATATATATATAAAATTACAAATATAAGCAGACAAGTAACCACATTTACAAACGTGATCATGCGTTACATGGTGGTGATGTTGATGATGATGCATTGAGGATGATGGAACCACACATCAATTGATAACCCTCATCATATCCTTGATCAAGTAGGCATTATAAATCAACCAACAAAATGTTGGATATGAGCTCTCTCTTATAGAGAAGAGTTTATGAAGATAAAGCAAAACACCGAATCTGTAAGTAGTTGGAAAACTTGAGACGATTAAAGAAAGAACACAAAAGAAGAAAGATGTTATAATGTGTGGAGATGACCTCAAGTTAAAGTTATTCACTTTAAACATTTACAGACACCAACTTGGTGGTCGGTTGTTGTAAAAACATAGAATGAACAGAGAAATAAGGTAGTAATTAACATCTAACTATCGTATTCAAGAATTTCTACAACGCTCGATGACGACGGTGCATCCAACCTTGTTAAAACTTCAGGCACTCCTGTGGTATCTCTTACTATCTGCGGAAGAAAACGAACAAACAAAAGGGGATCAAACTCGGTTAGTGGAACGATCTCAGCCCGTCTCACCATTCTTAATATAATACTCGCTTCCAAACATGAGCTTAAGCAAAATATTCAGTAAACTTACAAGAATCTCCTCGTCTAGATAAGATATCATGAAGAATCTTTCAAAGGATCCACCTGAGACAAATAACACTAGTTGCCTCAGTGCAAGTATGAGCGGAAAATGGTTATGTATATATGATGAATAAAATAGCATACTCAGGGGAATTCTTAGACCACTGGATAAAGTATCCTTGATAAGAGCAGGAAGCTGCTGCAATGTTGTGGCAGCTTGACCCAATGCGCCTTTTAGCTGCTCAGGAACTGCTTCTTCAATGACTGTTGGCGATTCAAGCATACCTTCAATATATTCCTCTTTCAATCTCAAAGGTCCCTCGACAGTCAATTTCGATGACAGAACGATTTTGCTTTCTATCTGCATTTTTTTGTTACTGTGAGAAACCTCCTCTATGATTCCATGTAAATACATAAAAAACTCTGAAAAGTGTTACAGCATGTTACCGAGTTCAACAGTTTGAAATTTGCAGTCGCCTTTGCGTTAGCATCCTTAATCAGTATCTCCATTCTTGATAAATTTGCTAACGTTGAAGGAAACCTCCTGAAACAATACAATCAGATAGCAAAACACTTTGCCCTTTGAATGAAGTGGTGAGCCTTAAGAAAATAAAAGTAGGTAAGTACTGACTCGAATATAACCCGAGCAGCGAGTAAACCAGGACTTCCAGATCCAAACCACTCGAAACTCCATCTGCCTTCGAAACAAGGAGACCTGGAGAGCTATTGGAACCAGTTTAAAAGACAATTGTACTAAAACCAAAGTAAAATGGTAACCAAAAGACTAAAGAAGCACCTACGTGGTTGGTCTGGAAGTCGGGTTAAGGCGCTCAAGACTCGTAATCCTCTCATTCACATCTATCCTTTGCACATTGGTTGTTTTCCCAGTAACCAAAGCCTCAAAGCCTCCAGCATCCTTTAACTGTAATATAAATGGTTTCAGGACAAACAAGATTAGAGGCTTCAAACACACAGAGCTGTTCCTATATCTAAAAAAACCCAATTGAGCTGAAACATGATGCATCTAATTTCTGTACTGAGAAAATAGATAGTCTTTTCACTAGCAAACTTCAATCCGAGAAATGTTATCTTCAGTCTCTTGATTACAGCTAACAAATACTCCTATGAATCACCTAAATTCTCCCCATTTTGCCTCAGCGAAAGACAGAGATAGTAAAAGAGACCCAATTTCCAAAATCAGACTGAACTTGAATATCTAAATAATCATATTCCATATATCAAACGAAGTAACTGAAGTCCACAAAAAGGTGAGAATTTTTACAGCGATAAGCAGAGATTCCTTAGCAGAAAGCCGCTCCATTTCTCTGGCGTAAACAGAAGGAGACCCCTGAGCTGCTGCTTCCTGCACCATTGCTCTTAAAACCCTTCTCCGCCACGAATTCCTCCAACCCTTCACCACCGGAATAACAAGAGAAGCCTTTGTCGGTGGCACTGAGACTGTAAATCCCAATCGAACAGAAGACGTCCCCGAAATCGAACCATGTATCAACGCCATGGAAGAAGAAGACGAAAGAGACATAAACACAAAACGAAAGATTGGGAATTTTATTGCAAACCTCAGGAAAAGAGTAGGTATGAGTTTCTCTTATTTCTTCAATTACCGTTAGCTGTATTTGATGGTTGAACCGATTGTTTTCTGGTTTAAATAAAACCGTATACAGTTAACCTGGGAATGGGTTTGGTTTGATTGTTAATAAAATGAAGAGAGAAGAAGAAGACTCTTGTCGATAAGTGCCAAAGTTGAAAACTTTTTCTCACTCTTTTCTGCTCATTTCTGAGTTTTCCCGCCATGGAAATCGACTCCGAGAAGATTCACCAACGGAAGCTATCCGATTACAATAACCTGGTTCGAAACCCTTTCCTGTATTTACTTGGAGTGAAAGAAGCTCGAATCTTTGTGTGGTCGATTCTTTCTACTTTTTTTTGTGTGCGGGCTAGGGTTTGTAATCTGATTTGAGTTTTTGGAATTGAAGCAGGATGAGAGCTTTGAGATACAGAAGGAGATGTACAAAGGTCAGCAATACAGTCAGATTTACTTTGCTCGTCTTCATCTCATGAGAACACTTCTCTACTCGCTTGCCCCTACTTGGAAACCCCATTTGCCTGGTCAGAGCTTTGTATCTCTCTTTTTTATTTCATTTTTAACTCAACAAAGAAGAATAGTTTTGAGAATTTCCTTCGGTTGATATAATTTGGTGAAAAATTAGTATATTTTAGGGGTTTTGCTATCGTTTGTTAGTATTAGTTTTCTGGGTAGTTCAGGTGTTTCAATTACACATCTGAGTTTGAAATTTCAAAGGTATTTTTTTGTGTGTTTGCAGTTTGTAAGGTTTTAGGACTTGAAGAAGGCAAAGAATGCATAATTGTAGGAACCTTGTTCAAACACATGAAGCTTAAACCTTGTGTTCTCGATGAATATTCTAAAGAGGTTGATTGGTATTAAATCTCTACTGGCTTTTTCTTTTCGCTGTCTATGTTGAATCAATCACTCAAATATCTGAGAATACATTAAACACAATGCAGAGGTCAGTTACTCCGCTTGTTAAACCACATAACTTTATGCATCCTGATGATAATTTGATCCTGGAAGACGAGAGTGGTAGAGTTAAGCTTGGCGGCTCTGCACTTTCACCCGCAACATATGTGACAGGTGCGCTAATGGATTGTGACTGTTCTTTGCTTGCGTCTGTTAAAAAGTGGCAGATGTTAAGAGATTTTGATCGAGTATACCTCTCTTAAAAGATGGGTTCTTTGAGAAAATGAATGTTTAAGCATCCTGTGATTGTAGGTGTTGTTGTTGCATTGCATGGGAAGGAAACTAGTGCTGGTGAATTCTTTGTTGAAGATGTACTAGAAGCTGGTTTACCACCTCAGATAGAGCGGCCTTTTGAGCTACGTAAGTCTGACTATGTTCCTTTCCTTTTGCTTTCTTCATGGCTCAATCATATATGTAAAACAATATCTCATGGTAATTTCATATTGTTCTGCAGAGGAAGATAAATATGTTGTGTTATTGTCGGGCCTGTACATTGGAAGCAGTTTTGCTAATCCTCTGCAGTTTCAGCTTCTTGTTGACCATATAACTGGGCATCTCGGAGATGAGAAGGTTCAAATCTTTTAACTTTCATTTCCGTCAATGTCTTTCTTTCCTTAATTCTAATTTATGGTATGAACAGGAAGCAGCACAGATAGTTCATGTGGTAATTGCTGGAAACTCTGTTGAATTTCCCCGTAAACTCATCAACGGACAGGTACTCATAACTTTTGTTGCCAAAATTTTCTCGGATACAGCTTCAGTTGTCTGCCCCAGTTATGACTTATGATCTTTATTGGTTTATCTTTGCAGAACTTGGCCTCGAAAGATCAATCAACACTGTATGAGCCCATCAAAGAGCTCGATATCATGTTAAACCAGGTCAGTTAGCCAGATCCACCTGTGTTTTCGATTCTATTGAGATGAAAATTCAAATTCTTGTTTTTTTTGTGGATTGCTTTTAGATAGCTGCAGGAGTTTCAGTAGATATCATGCCAGGCCTGAATGATCCAGCTAACTTCGCATTGCCTCAGCAGGTTTGCAAATACATTAAAAACATTCAAAAAACCGAATTTTATATCGATAAGTCTGATTCATAGGCCCTACTCTTTTATTCAGCCTCTGAACAGATGTCTTTTCCCTGGATCCGCACCTTATAACACCTTCAGATCATGTACAAATCCTCACTCATTTGATGTCGATAATATCAGGTATAGTTATTATACATAAAGGATACAGTCTATCTGGTTTTACTAGAGTAACTGCAGTTGGTTAGATATATCTGACTTAAAACCTCTTGGGTATTGACCTTTTGCAGATTTCTTGGAACTTCTGGTCAGAATATCGATGACCTTGACAAGTACTCAGAGGCTAAAAGCAAGCTTGACTTTGTCGAAAGAACGCTGAAGTGGAGACATCTTGCTCCCACTGCACCTAATACACTTGGTAAAAATTCACCTTTCCCACAGCAAATTTACTTTTTTCGAACCAACTGCTCAAGAAAAAGAAAAAGGAACAAAATTTCTCTTAAGAGTCCTATGGTTTGATTCATTTCCTGTGCAGGGTGTTATCCTTTCACGGATAGAGACCCTTTCTTGATCGAAACTTGCCCTCATGTCTACTTTGCCGGGAATCAAGATAAATTTGACAACCGTTTGTTAAAGGGTACAACTTCCTTGCGCAGAGAGATTATAAGTTTTTGTTTGTGTTTTAAAATAATGGTTGAAGCTCTTTTATTGGTGTAGGGCCAGAAGGGCAGCTAGTCCGGTTGATCTGCATTCCTAAGTTCTGTGAGACCGGTGTTGCTGTTGCGGTGAGTTAAACTTTGAGCAGTCCATTTTCTTTCAAAAATTGCAGAACCTATTTATATCTCAAAGAATCACCATGTTTTATTTTTTGCAGGTGAACCTAAGGAATCTGGAATGTCATACTATTAGTTTTAGCATTCAGTTAAGCTAAATCATAACATTGAGTTTCGACTTTGGTAGTTTCTTCCTGTCTTGAATTATTTTTCACTAAAACTCCCAAGTTGTAACCAAATGTTATTTCTTGGGAAATATTGTCCCTTCTTTTTATATGAAACTAAACACTTTCCAAATCTTCGGATGAATTGGTTATTCTCATCCTTTTCATTTCTTTCCGATTTTTGGGTTTTTAACTTTTTAATTAAAATCTGGACAAAGAGGACCGACCAGATTCTGTGGTGGTCGTTGTTGGTAAGAAGAACGTGAAAGACGTAATCTTAAAACAAAAGGTTAAAAGTGCACAGAATCTCATGCAAATGGCTCCTCCCGCATTTAATAATGGCTCTCTATCTCTTCTCAACGCCTATATCCACACTTATTGAATAATATAACGCATTATATTATATTCTCCATTATTCCCCAACGGTCCGCATTTCTTCTCCCCTCCATTTATACCTCAACAGTTTCATCTGCTTGTCTTTAATCCTCTTTCTCTCTCTCTCTCTCTGTCTCTCTCTCACAAATTACCGAGATGGATCTTGTTGTTATCACAGAGTTTAAGCCGACCAAAATCACGCGCGTCAACAAGAAATCCTCCGACGAATTGCTCAGGAAGTTCGCCGATCCTGACGTCGACGAGTCAAAGTCAACGAAACGCCGGAAGATAACAGCTAGGAGTTCTCTAGAGGACATCGAAAGTAACACTATTGGCTTGGTGGAGAGGAAACGGCTCTTGCTTGCTCCGGCGAGTAAACGACCATCTATGTTTCTCCGGCAGCTTGCTTCTGGAAAATCACATCTGAGAAACAAGTCTCTCGTCAAAACTATCCGCAAGGTAATTAAGTGATCTCTTTTAAAATTATTTTATAAATTTATTCATTTTAGAGCTTCTTTAAAACCATTTTTCTCTAATAATTTGCTAACTTGCTCAGACATGGCGTAAAACAATGCAAGGAGCTTCTAGAGTATTCATCGAGAAGCATTATAACAGACACAGGCGTCTCATCAACGACGTCGTTTAGGCTTCTCTTACTTTCTCTTCATTTATTTTTTATAAAAATTCCATTTGTATTCTTCTTTATTTAATTGTATTACTAAACGAGAGAATCTTCAACGTCTTCACTCACTATTTTACATTCGTTTGTGTTATTAGTCTCACGTACGCTACTATTTAGCAGTTTATATCTTTCTTGTCGTCTTGTTTTTTGTCCACTTATTTTTTTCCCAACACTCAGTTTTGCTTCTATGTCACTCAGTTTTGCTTCTATGTCAGATCACTTTCAAGGTAATACTATGTATATGTACACTAGTACTACATTTATTATGGTAGTTGGAGCCTGTGATAATATTTTCTAAAAAAATTCCACCCATATTTATGGTTGTATTTTATACTGACTGAAAAAATAAAAATAAAACTGTTTGAATATGATATTATATAAATGCACGGATGAAGAAAACGTGATTATGTTCAAAGTCCACCTTTATATGTTCAGGATTTTTATCCAAAAAAAAGAATTGATTTATGCCAATGCGGAAACACCAAAACAGTTCCAACAATAAGCAACGCATACAATCCCTCAAAAAAAAAAAAATTCGTCGGAACTTTTGTTTTTTTTCATCAAGGGATATCTTATTTTATCAGCAAGAATAACAACAACAAAGTTAACATAAAACTATAAAAACATAAAAATCAGATTATATGAAATCCCTCTAACCAATTTATTTCACCAAAACAAAACATTAAAGATTAAATTACATAGAAGGCTCATCACCAGAGTGAATCTTGATTTCATATATTCTAACAACCTTAGAAGCATTTCCTGCGAATAATCGCTGCTCCATATTCTTCATAAGATAACCCTAACAATAACCAACATACATAATCCCAAGAATAGTTAATTAAGTGATTGGAAATGTTCTTCTTTTATCAGCAATAACAACACAACAACGAACGAATCCATTGACACTTTGGCCACTGTTCCAACACCAATATAAAGTTATAAAAACAAAGAAATCAAGATTTTTATGAAATCCCTCAAAAACAATTTATTTCACCAAACAAAATCTTAAGAGGAAAGTACTAATTAAAAGCATTTCTTGTGAACAATCGCTGCTCCTTTTTCTTCATACTCAGATTTAGTTGTCCACATCTGCAATATAGATATCACAACTTTACATTACAACACCCCCAAAAACTCACATTATAAAACTTAAAAACGATATTTTATATAATTTTATTTTACCTGTTGAAAGGTCTTTAGAGAAGCCAAAATGGAGCCTCCACGCCAAACACTTTAATTCCTATAGGGAGGAGCCACGACTTTAATCTTCATACTATCTGGTGCAAGCGCAGTGATCTCTTTGGTCATCCTATCTCCAATCCCAGGGAACATCGTCATGCCACCACTCATGACAATGTTTGTATACAAATCCTTCCTTATATCAACATCACACTGGACGATCGAATAGTAAATCATCTCATGAATACCAGAAGATTCCATACTGACCAAAGACGGCTGGAAAAGAGCCTCAGGGCACCTGAATCTCTCGGCTCCTATCGTGATCACTTGACCATCGGGAAGCCGGTAGATTCTATCGGTTGCTGAGCTTGTTGTAGTTTTCTCCATTTCTTGCTAGTAGTCGACGGCTATGTAACCGAGTTTTTCTTTGATGTCTCGGACTAGCTCACGGTCGGTGTATGTATAGCGACCCTCGGTCATGAGTTTCATGAGGTAGTCGGTTAGGCCACGGCCTGCTAGTTCTAGCTGGTTCCCACGTGGGAGTGCATAACTTTGGTGGATGGGAACTATTTTTTTTTGTTAAAGAAGAAAATAATATTTTGTTAACTATAATGTAAAGGTTTGCGTTTTCACTTTCCAAAATATTCTATGAAAAACGAAAAGAAGGAAGCCACAGGCTCTGCAGAGGAAGGTGCCGGCGGTGTAAGTTGTGTAAGGGACTAGAGTCAAGTGGTGGAGTCCCGCGTGGGAAGGGTGTTGCAACCCATGCACTGCGTTACCACATTGCTCATGAAGATTGAAGTCACATATTGTACAGATATACGCAGTTGCGGATTCAGAGATGGCTGATTCGCAGCCTGAGCTGATTACTGAAGAATCTGAGCTTCCATGTGTCTCAATCTGTTGGAATTTTAGAGTGTGTGGATGGTTTGGAGTTTGTCTCTTTGATTTAGCAAATCTTGTTTGTTTGAACCCTGCTGCATATAAAGTTTCTCTGACTTTCAATTGTATATACATATATATTTTCTTTGTCAGCAAATAAATTGTATAATATATAAGAAACATAGAGTAAACAAAATTCAATACGAAAAAAAACAACTGCTATAGAAGACAGATCATGTAGATATAACCTACACTCTCAAAGGCACATCATCTACAACATCTTACGTTTGTACCTAGCACACTCAGAAAGAAGCAGCTCGAAGGCGCGAGAGCTTTCCTCGTCACTCACGGTTACTTTGCTTCTCTCTATATTTTCCTCCAAGAACTTGAGATAGGATTTGACTCTAGCGAAGAAGAGATCCTTACGGTAAGAAGAGAATCCTTACGGTAATCCTCCTTCCGCTTTTTCTCAACGAACAAAAGCTGTTGCTCCTTATTCATGATCACTTTGCTGCTCGACGTCTTGTCCATGGCGATCTGCTTCGATGTTAAGCCCAGACGAAATGAAATGAAAGAAAATCTCTAGGGTTTGATGAATTGCACGGAGATTTATATAGGATAATTTTTACGAATGGGCCTTTGGGCCCCCAAAGATATATATTTGTTTTTTGGACATATAAATAAATGATGGAGTACTATATTAGTGTTGTTGCTGGGCTCTAGGGTGTTCAATCCAGGTTTCCGGGTTGGAGAGTCCTTCGTTCTCCGGTTCAAACCCGAATAAACCTATATATAAAAATTAAAATATGCTCTCTTCCTAGAGTGCCACCTCATTCTTTCAAAATTGTATAATATAAAAGAAACATAGAGTAAATAAAACTCAATACGAAAAAAACAAAGACAGATCATCTAGATATAACCTACACTCTCCTAGGCACATCATCTACAATTCAAGCAATATCATGAAGCAAATAGATGCATCGATCGATTTGCTCCACAAGCCACTGCACATAATCATCAGCCAAAATAAAATAATGATAAAGATGAGAACACAACAAGCTTACATTCGAGTCTTAGAGAAATTAATATACCGAAATATTATTGTCAGATCGAGAACATAAACTGTTGAAGCAGAAAAATTCAAC
Organism: Cardamine chenopodiifolia; assembly: GCA_963922655.1. Taxonomy (NCBI): domain Eukaryota; kingdom Viridiplantae; phylum Streptophyta; class Magnoliopsida; order Brassicales; family Brassicaceae; genus Cardamine; species Cardamine chenopodiifolia. The sequence continues at coordinate 16,723,734 of OZ000478.1, read as the reverse complement.
GAAAAAACCCTAAGAAACTAGGGTTTCGTAGTAACAAAGTATAAGTTTTAACTCATGATTACATGAAATTTTTTTAGGATTTTATTAAGACGATAGATGCACCTTAAGAAGGAAGGTGCCTACATACTTTTAAATAGGATAAAGTCAAACGTAGTTCTTATTACGACGAAGAGTTTAAAAGAAAAAAAAAGAGTTTTCAGTGATTTCTCAGAGGAATTCTATGAATTATAGATATCTGTGGGTTCTATGATGTTTTCCGGAAGATTCTCCATGTTTCTGGTGTTTTTCGGTGGATTTCTTTCTTGAATTATGGTTAATTTCATTTTCTAAATAATTTTTTTTTTTTTGCGAGTTGAGCTAATTAGACTTAATTTTTGATTTGGACCGGATCTTTGGTAAATGTGCTAAATCTGATACCCACATAGACAATACCTACAACATATTTAACACATGATAGTTTTAGGATGATCAGACATTCATAATTCATGTTCAGATAATCAAAAAGAAGAAAAGAGATACGTTCGTCATTACACTTCAAAATTAACCAAAACCATTAGCCAAAGACAACGAGTCGAGAAGAAAATAGCCAAACTAATCTTATTCATCCAAAATCAAATGATACAGAAATAAAATGAATCAAAATCTCCCAAACTTTAATCTCCTCCTCGAGGGGTCAAAGAGACCAATAGTGATTTGCCACGTCGCCTATACTTTATGAATCTTCGTCGTGTAAAATGACGTCACATGCTCTACAAAATGAGAATGTAACTAATAATTTGATATTTGCGTTTTATCTCTATATAGCAAAGTCAAATATTGTTATATTTTTGAAAATAATAAAAGATTGTTTCGACGAAATAATCACATATCTGGAAGATATAATCTAAAAACACTCAGTTAAAAACACAAACTTAGAACAATTTCTGGAATGACGACGGATTGGCAACTCACTCACATTCTATCTCTCATGTGGCAATGGCAAAAGATATAAAAAGAGAGATGAAGAGAGAGAATTCAAATGAGGCTACAAATTCATGATTATATGCAATGCGTATGCTTTTTACTATAGTATGAAGTTTCTTGAGACAAACGTTATTGTACTATGGAAACTGTGTCACATTACAATTTTGTGTTAAGAATCCAAGATCTAGACAGACTTGTAATTTCTCTTAGCTCAGCACTGTTCACTTTCTTCCACTAGTAGATGCCTCGTTGTTAGCAAGTAATCTCTCTTCATTTCTTTCCTCTTTGCTTCTCCTCTCTTCACTTCTTTCCTTCTCCTCTCTTCACTTCCTACCTTGTCGGTTGGGCGTTTTCTTTGATGAAAAGCTTCGGCAGAGAGCCTCTTATAAGCATCATCTCCAGATACATCAACACCTTCACCCTCTGCAACCAATGAAAGAATCGTCTTGCCAATCCTACAGCATTTGCACCGTGATTCAGTACCATAATTGTTTCCATTTCTAGGAGAGAGTGGCAGCCTGCAAGGAGCTTCCTCATGTCTTCAAGATATAGTAAACTTGCTTACTTTATCTTATTTTCTTGCATGAGTGGGAGCAAATGAAAACACCTATGGATGAGAGGAGAAGATTTGACCATATCAGTAGGTTACTCTCTCATGCAGCTGATGATGGCTTGGAAAAAGGGTGTGTTGGTCTGGACGTTGTCTGGAAGGTAATATGATCGTATTTTTTCATCAGTTATATATCGTATTCATCTATTATGATATGTTCAGGTTAGCTAGTATCTAAATTTTGCTTATGTTTAATATTTTGATCTAAATTTTGCTTATGTTTAATATTTTGGTCATAGGTTGAAGATGAAGTGGAAAGACTGGATACACTGAAGAAAAGCATGCTCATAGATAGGATAAAGGAATTGGTGGTGATTGATACAACACAACAGGGACTGCCGGGAGAACAATTGGCACCGATGGTTAATCGATATCCACAGGGATCAAGCTGCAATGATCAAGAAATAGTTGAGGCTGAAACCAATTTGTTCATTGAGCAGGCGTTCCATCATATGGATAAGATGAAGAAAGCCTGCAAGGAGCTTTTCTTAATCAACCTTCTCAATATCTTTCTTCATCTTATCCATGGAGCGTCTGCTCAATGAACAAATTGGTTTCAGCTTCAACTATTTCTTGATTATTGCAGTTTGATCTCTGTGGATATCGATTAACCATCGGTGCCAATTGTTCTCTCGGCAGTCCCTGCTATGCTGTATCAATCACCATCAATTCCTTTATCCTGTCTATGAGCATGCTTTCCTTCAGGGCGTCCAGTCTTAGACATAGACAAAATTTAGATACTAGCTGACCTGAACATATCATAATAGATGAATACGATATGTAACTGAGGAAAAAATACGATCGTATTACCTCCCGGACAACGTCCAAACCGACACACCCTTTTTCCAAGCCATCATCAGCTACATGAGAGAGTAACCTACTGATATGGTCAAATCTTCTCCTCTCATTTTCATTTGCTCCCACAACTCATGCATGGTTCTTACCAAACCTTGTAACTGAAATAAATAAGAAAATTAGATTATCAATCCGTACCAGCCCTGGTTTGATTTCGTGGATTTCCACAATTTTATCCATTACAGTTAAAATTGGTACAATGTTACTGAATAAACAGTAAAGATACTGCAGATGTGCGTCGCCAGAGTTACCGTTTCACTCTGAGATCCTGCAAATGTGCGTCACCAGAGTTACCAGGATAATCATTCCCCGCTACGGGAGAAGGGATCTCTGCTGTTTGTGTCAGTGTCCCAGAGACCTCTTTCAATCTTAGATCTTTTTTCATCCGCACATCTTCCAGTACAACCTTTACGGTGGAAATGCGATGCTTTAAAGAGCCTACTTTCTTCTCGAACAGAAAAAAATAACATACATGAGAAAAAATCTCTATGAAACAAACATGTAGTGATGCTAAGAGTGCCATACCCATGAACACGAAACTTGTTCACCAAGTGCAGACATGAGGCTGGTAATTTCAGCTTCAGCTAACGATCGCTGTAACTCAGCTCTGTATTTGCGAGTTTCCTCAACCTTCTTATTGTAGATATCCAAACCTTCCTGCTCAAGTTCTTGCGTCATCTTAACTCTCTCACTGTCACTTTCACCAATCTCGAGCCATAGGTTCTACATCAGTATAAAAATAGTGGTAAATTCCTAACTAATCAAGGAAAGTTATCAGAAGCATGAATCGACAGTTATCAGAAGCACGAAACCTAGAAAAACAAAATTGATATTCAATTGTGTAGTAACTCGCCGGTAATCTCACTCGCCGGCAATTCAAGGCCTAGTAACTCGAAACAATCCGGGGAAAAGAAATAAGCTGCGGAGAAAAGCAAGATCTGAGAACATGGAGTTACCTGCAACTCTTGAAGAAGGGAAGAGCGAGCGGTGCTGTGAGGAAGGGAAGAGCGAGCGGTGGTTGAAGGAGGCGGTGGCGCTACGTGTTCTGGCAGCGACGAATCTACTGATGGTTCAGTGTCACGGTTCTCCATCTCGGAAAGGCAAATTGATCTAGGAGGAGCAGATTCGAGAACGTAACTGCTTCTCTCTTTGAGTTTGGCGCGATATTTATTATCACTTCGCTAATAAGGCGCAATTAAATTTCTATTCGTTGTCAACAGAAAAAATATGATAATCCAAGGAATTGAGAAGTAGGTTACTTTTGGTTTCGTAATCCATGTTTTTGATTCGAGGTGCTTAATCTAAGTCTCAAGAGGCATATTGTGACGAATCTGTTCAGTCTTTTTGGCTGTTGTTCTTTTCCTTTTTTCAATTGTCTTTGAATTGCTTAATTTTTTTTGGATATATAAGCTATTTTTGTAATGCAAAATTATTTTGTCACCGGTGAGCAGATTTTGAATTAATTAGTGGGCAGATTCTGGAAATCTCGATATTTTTTAAAGTTAGAGTTCAGCTTCAATTTGGTAAAATCTTAACTTATTTGATTTCAAAATTCGAAATTTGCTATCCATTTTAAATTTTGAGGTTTTTGCTGTTGTTGATCCTCCATGTTTGAGATCTTAAGTTTGAACCTATCTGTTATTATTAGGTCAAAAATATTCATTCTAATGTTAGTTCCACTTGTTTTTGTTTTCATGCTGAATCGCTTCTCTTTTGTCTGATTAAATTGCAAAGTATGGCTTCCAAAGAAAACAGATTATTTCAGTTGAAAGCTGTAATTTTGATGTTTAATAGCAAGTGATTGTGACAATAACATTTTCTCTTTTTAAATTTCCAAATAAGCAAAATACGATTAAAGCCTAACTTATTTCATAACTATTTTATTCTGCTAGCGTTCGAAAGGATTGTGAAGAAACTAGGGACCTGAGACGAAACGAGCTCCGGGAAAGAGAGACATTGGCAATTTGCAGTTGGATGGGAATGAACTTGGTCATAATATTTCCCAAGGCTAACCTTTTTACCAAACCAAGTGACTGCTACGTTTTATATGCTTGGACCGACCGTATAAGACTGGATGTGCACTAAGAGATGACTGATCCTGTTTTCCGGAAATAAAGAAAGAAATTTGATCCAGTGCACCAAGTATCTACCTCCTAACCTCCTTTATCCCAATATTTGAACTAACATGTTGCGTGCTTGCCTATTATAACATTTGTTCAACGGTTAAATTTTCCTAATGAAGTATATAATAAGATTACATTTGGCCACCGTTTCTTTTCCTGCAGAAGAACAAAGATCCAAAAGGAGTATATCATCTGTCACAAGAGAGGACAAGGGCATTGTATCTAACTGGTATTAGAAATTAAAAGAAGAAGGTTTTGGGTAGGTTTGGACTCTCCATGGCTCCTGATGGCAGTGCGTTGAAAGAAGCCTTGGACTCTAACTCGACAGGCTTATTATGAGGTTAAGATGCCAAGAGTTGAGGCTAATAACAAACCAGCAAAATCAGGTAGTGGCTCCATTGGAAAATATGGGATGCATTCGAGCAATGGTGTTTATGAGCACCTCGATTGTCTACTTTATACGAATCTGGTGTATCCTCCAGTTCATCAGGTTTGTTGCTTCTCTTACTGTGAGTGCCACTTACATTTGTCCTAATTCATTCTTCGTTTATTTAATGTTGCCCTAATGGTCACCCACTGTGTTCAAGCTGCAAACTGAGAGTGCAGAACACGTGCCCTACATGCTGCTATGAGCTGGCTAACATAAGATGCTTGGCTCTTGAGAAGGTTACAGAATCATTGGAAGTTCCATGTTGATGCCAAAATTTCGGGTGTCATGACATTTTCCCATACTACAGGAAGATCAAGCACGAGCAGCATTGCAGGTTTCGATCCTACAACTGTCCTTACGCTGGTTCTGAGTGTTCAGTGACAGGTGATATTCCGACACTTGTTCACCATCTCAAAGATGATCATAAAGTCGATATGCATGATGGGTGTACCTCCAACCACCGTTACGTGAAATCAAAATCCTCACGAAGTCGAGAATGCTACATGGATGCTTACGGTAATTCTCTATTAATGTATTCTCTTATAGCTATCTAGTCACTATTAAAATGTATTTGATCTAGCCCCTGCACTCAAAAGTCATATCTTGTCATGTTTGTAGTTCATGGTTTCTTTTCAATTTTGAATTGAATCTTATTTCATCTGATGCTGTTTAGGTCTTCAACTGTTTTGGAAGACAGTTCTGCTTACACGTTGAGGCGTTCCAGCTTGGGATGCCACCAGTTTATATGGCGTTTCTACGGTTCATGGGAGACAAGAACGTGGCTAAGAAGTTCAGTTACAGCTTGGGAGTTGGAGTACACAGCCGTAAACTTACATGGCAAGGGATTCCCAGAAGCATCCGAGACATTCACAGGAAAGTCCGTGATAGTCCATGGACTCATCATTCCAAGAAACTTGGCTTTGTACTTCTCCGGCAGTGACAAAGAAGAGGTCAAGTTGTGAGTCACTGGACGGATTTAGAAAGAAGAATAAGCTTATGATTGAATTGAAACAGATGATGTACATAACAGCCTTCACACGGTTTATGGTAACTCTTTTTTTTTTTTTTTTGATCAACTGGTGGTTTATGGTAACTCTTTACAACTCTTTGTCTTGAGAACAAAATCTATGGGAACCAAAACGAAAAAATGTGAGTTTTTGTTTGAAGTTATGTGAATAATAGATGGATCTTTTGAGTACACAGGACTTTAGTGTTGACTCAAAGTCCTGATGAAGTCATGATGACTCTACCAAAGTAAAACAATAAGAGCTTTTCAATTTCCATCAAAGTGTTTTTCTTGTGTTAATTCTTGAATCTATAAACTGACATTTATTCAGCCCAAAATCACTTTAGTGAACACAAAAACAGAGACAACTACAAGGTCTTATTGGCACATGTAAATGCATCAAATCAAACAAACTGAAATAGACTACATAGCAGAAGCACAAAGATACTTCAAACTAAAGAACTGAGATTGAAAGAACGTATCATGTTTGCGAGAGCAGAACCCATATCTAGCTCAAGCTGAAGTCTCTGAAGTTCAAGCTGTTGCCTCAAAACTGGATCTTCCACTTGCTCTGTTGTTGCCGCTAATTGTTCTGTCTGCTCAGTCTCCAAACCCTGACTAGGAACAGATTTTCGGTATTTTTCCTTCATCACTCGTCCCACACTTCTCAGCAGAAGCAACCACTGGCTTAGGCTTATTCACAGCACATGAAGCATGAATGTGATAGTTACAATCATAACAGTTATAAGACCAAAACCTACCATCCATAACCATATTACAAAGATTCCAGACAAGCTGATTCACATAACCAAACCGAGTAAATGGCATTGCAGGAGGAGCACTGTTGTAGACAAGAAGAAGACTATGGAGAGAATGAGACTCATGAGCCATGACTTGAGGCAAATGCGCGCATTGAACATGGAGGTGAAAGTCACACAAAGGACAACAGTAAGAGAACCCTTTACCTCCAACGCAGCCACAGGCTCTGCAGAGGAAGGTACCGGCGCTGTAAGTTGTGCAAGGGACTAGATTCAAGTGGTGGAGTCCCGCGTGAGAAGGGTGTTGCAACCCATGCACTGCGTTACCACATTGCTCATGAAGATTGAAGTCACATATTGAACAGATATATGCAGTTGCGGATTCAGAGATGGCTGATTCGCAGCCTGAGCTGATTACTGAAGAATCTGAGCTTCCATGTGTCTCATTCTGTTGGAGTTTTAGAGTGTGTGGATGGCTGAAATCTTTGTATTCCATTTATCAGTACTTGGAGTTTGTCTATTTGATTTAGCAAATCTTGTTTGTTTGGACCATGCTGCATATAATTTTTTTTTTCTTAATCTGCAATTTGATTGGAATTATTATAGTTTTTGGATAATGAAAATTACAGAAAGTTGAAGGAATCAGCGTAGACATTAGAAAGTCAACTGCTTGAGGTTTGACCAACAAAGTCGTCGTATCTACTGAGGTCTCTTTTTGTTTATTTACAAAATATGAATGTCTAATTATTGGATGTAATCATTACATTAGATGCCTACGAACCACCAATAACAGTTAATTGATCGAATCGCAACAATATACATTTAAATTTGATGGGTTCACTATCATCATTTTTCTTTGTTGTCTTCCATTTACAAGAAACAAAAAGGAACTTGCTCATTAATAGAAACTTTTTGTTTTCTTTTCGTTTTAATTTTATTTTACCACTCAATAGGCGATTATTTGACTTTTTTTAAATGATAAAAACACATAGAATTGTAGAGAGCACGTTATAGTCTTCCAATATTTTTTTTGATAGTGTAATTATAGTCTTCCAAGTTGCAACCCAAACAAATAACATCAATGTTTCGACATACCTGGCTAATGGAAATAAGGAATTCAAAGTTAATATTAGTTGCTTATGTAAATATATCATATTATGGTCGTAATGTTAATAATTTGTCTAGATTTGTAGTGTTCTAAAAAAACCAAATAAATTAAACAAATTGTAGTATCGTTTACCACAGAAGGAGAGTAACTTATCGAGGACCGACGGGCAGTAACTTAACTTACAAAGTTTACGTTAAGGATATTGGTGGTTACTCAAATGGATAGTCTGAAAATCGATAATACCTAATTAAACAAGTTTATTCCCACCATACATATATAATACTAACAAGCTAGCCATCATCGTACACCAAATTAAAGTTATACCCACTTATTATTGTAGACTATCTTTTTTTGTTTTGTCTATTAAAATGACGAGACATAATATAATTATATATGCTCCAAACATTCCATAAAAAGTTGTGTTAAATAATATTACATCACTAGCTTATGGTATAGGAAGTAAATAAACATTAGCAAATCGATTGAACTACTAGTACGTGGGTTTAACATTATTGGAAGCTATCGCCTCTGGGCTTTGACTTGTTTTCTTTCGCTTCTATGTCTCCCGAGAGTTAAAGCTAATTATGTTTATCAATGTCTCAACAATCACTTTGTTGTGGTTCTTTCATTTTTGGTTCAGCTTGGTTTCCTTCTTTAGTAAGACTTGGTGTTAAGTTTACCTTTTGTTGTCATAATTATATATACATTTCAAAAGTGCATTGAACGAGGGAACAAAATCTCCAAGCTCGACCAAGATCAGATGTTGCACATGACAGTGTACTTCAGATGAATGAGTGAGACGAAATATATATGATTGATAAAATAAGTTAGTTAATAGTTACTGTAAGATAATTAATAAGTAATAACTTATTGATGTTTCAACTTTTAGAAAAATAAATTTGAACTGTTTTTATCCACGATCAGTACAAATTTAACTTCTATATCAAATGTGGATTTCTTTGTCTATGAGCGTTTTTCAGATAACGAATAAACAAACAAATACATTATGACCTTCGTTAGTGAAGAGTATACTATTACGTACTTGGTATATATAAGAAACTAGGAAACATCCATCAATATATAAGATGCGCAAGAGGAAACACCAAGTAAGTCCTCGATCAATACACACACATGTTCACACACCCAATACATAGAGCTATATATGTCTATTATCATCATGTACGTAAACATAAACGTATACATATACATATACATGTAAATGCTGATCGACAGACTTACTTATCATAAGCAGAAAACTGATCAGCAGGTGCACTTATCTCACTCTCAGCTGCAACAACAACATCAGCATTTCCACTACTAGTAGTACTGGATTGTCCAAGCAAACTACTTATTGAACGCGCCTTTACCATCCCAAGCTTCACTCTCTTCTTCTTAACTTCCACCCCCACTGCCTTTTTCTCGCCGCCTTGACCTACTCGGCCACCGCTTTGGCCACCACGACCACCACCACTCTTGTTCATGCTCCTCACCCTTCCTTTACCGAGATGATGCTCACAAAGAGAATACCCAACAAGCGTTTGTTGACAACATCTCCATCCTCTACCATTAACACGGCTGCACCGTGATCCTTCCTCTAATGCACTGCTCTTTTTCGCTTTCTTGTTCCCTTTATTACCGCCACCACTAGCTTCTTCTTCTTCTTCCTCATTGTATTCCTCAAAGCTTACAAAGCTTCTTCTCTTCCTCAACGTAACAGTCTTTTCATTCTTCTCGACAACTATCATATATATATATATATATATATATTCATACAATGGTGAATGGTGAAACCAAAAAAACAAAAGCTCAAAAACATATATTGATCAAGCTCTTTGTGTACATGTACCTAGTGTTGAAGAGTCAGATTCTCCAGTGGGATTAACGTTCTTGCTGTGATAGTTTGAAACAAGAAGGAAGAAAAACGTAAATCAGACTTTATAAAAAGAGATGAAAGCGATCTATGATTAAAAATCGAGAGAAATCGCGGATATAGTCTAAAAATGACATAAATTGGGAGAATTTTCACCTACTATAAATTTTTGAGGACATGCGAAAAATTACGAGTGCAAGAAAATAATAATAATAGAGGACACAAGGTAAGGGTCGATATGGGGACCATTCATATAAGGGCATCCCATGCTAACGTGCACCGTCATGAGGTGTGCATGTTTAGAGTATTATTGTGTTAACTCATTGCTAACTACTCTTGTGTATTCCCAAATGTTTACGGTGTGACAAGAATGACGATAATAAAAACTATAAGATAAAGAAAAAGGATTATAACTTCCGGATTATATATAGATCCAACCTGATCATTAATCTGCAAAACATTATTCACATAAAACAAAAGCCTTCTTCTAGTTCTAAAAACCATGAAAGTTTTAATTTTGATCTAGTTTCTGTGTTGGGTTTTTTGAAGCTTGGATCTTTAAAAGAAAAAGTTTGTTTATAAAAATTAGTGATTACACCACTAAGTTATCTATATCAGAGAAGAGAAGGAATTGTAGAAGAAAAAAATCACAAATTTTTCTAGAATTTTCACTTACCTGCCGGATGCATCAATACTATTCTTGACGTCTACGTCGCCATCACCATTATCATCCTTATAGAAAAACAAAAGAAACGAAGATAAGCAATTGAATATTTCTTCTAAGATCTGAAAATGAAGAACAATTATTCTCCGGTGTAAATTTAACCAATTATTTCCACACAAAAAAAAAGAAGTAAAAACTGCACCCAAAAAACAAAATTTATATAATCGGTTGATAAAAAGTAAATTAGGTGTTTCAAATTTAGTATCAACGTATTCTAACACTAACCAAAGCTTCCTTCTTCTCCTTCGAATCTCTTTGAATCAACCGTTCAAGAGGAATCGGCGACGGTGCCCGAAGCTGAAGAGCAGCAAAATCTGTGTCTCCATCTCTACGTCCACAAAAGTATCGAGCAGTGGCCGTCGGTGAGCAGTTAAAGTAGAGATCTGATAGAGGAACAGGTAACAGAGACGAAAGAGGAAGAGGCACTTGTCGTTTCCGGATCCTCATCGAGACATTTACCAAAAGATTCTTCCTTTTTTTCTCTTTGATTTTGTTTTTCGGGATCTTTGCACCAAAGAAGGACCGTAGTATAAAGCAGATAAATATATATATATATATATATATATATACAAGGAACAAAGTGTAATCTTTTTTTCTAACACGGACTTGGAAAAAGAAAAGAAAGGAGAAGGCTTTTGTGGTGTTGGGTTGTTTTTGTTGTTGCTCTAAATCTTTTTTTTTTTTAGTTGCACCCAAAAAGCAAGTTTAGTAGTAATTGAGAGAGGATGAGGCCACGTAGGAATGACTGTGATTAGTAGATAATTATTAAAATATATTTATTTCTATAAAGAGTTATGAATTGGTAAAATTATGGTCATCTATAGTGTCTTGAGTGTTCAATTTAGTATATCATTTCTATACCTCACATTCATTTCGATTTCTATAATAACAAAAATCAAAATTTTATCAAATTAGATACCATGATGATTATATATACACAAATACATGAGATGTTTTACATAACCATATCATTTATGAAAAGATTGGAGCAATGATTCGTGATTGACTTCGGTCTAGTTGTTCAACCGTGATATATATAAATCTATTGAATTCTTGTACACAAAACAAATGTTTGTATATATTAGAGAATTGCATAGATTTTAACAGAAATAGGTTAGATACAATGTAAAGTGCTGAGAAGCAACATTAGAAACTAACGCCATGATATTAATAACTTTCTTGAAATTAGGATGGAAATGAGGTTTGAATTGAGTTGAGTGCTCTCTTATTTTGAATGGATAACAAAAAAAAAAAAAGAGTATTATAGGAGGGAGGCACGTGGAGAGTGGATGGCGCACGTGCGGTAAAACCGGAAGAGGAGGTCATCGATGGCTCTCATCGTTGCCAGCTTGGACGAGAGAGAGAGGAGTAGGTAGGCGGAGAAGAAGTTTTATCCTTAGGCTGGGTCCCTTTTACATCTCATACTGACCCCCTATGTTTTCATTTCTTTCGTTTTCACCCACTTTCTTTTTTTATTTCCATGTTTCCCCCATTGGGACAAGTACATTTCGACTTTCGAGCTAACTCGGACTATTCATAGTTTGACCATTGTTAAGAAGATCGATCGAGTTAAAATAACAGATTAACAATTTTTTTTAATATAAGCATAGATTATGATGTCTTTTTGCTATGTGAGATCTGTTAACATTTGTTTATCAATGGAAAGAGTTAAAAGAGTGTTAAGAGAGTACTATCATATCGTTTTTTTTTAGTATTACAAAAGTTGACAATAATAATAATAAAAAGAGAGGAACGACAATGTCGCACTTGCACGCTCCAATTAAAATAGGTGGGAATGGGCTGGCATGTCACATAAAGCCAAAAATCGACTAAAAGTTTTTTTTTCTTCTTTATCTTTTAGTTAGTGTGCAGGCTCAGATAAAAAAAACTTAACAAAATGAGTAGCTTTTAAGTTTTTATTTGGGAAATGTGTAGTCTATAGTTTGTAATTAAGATTTAGGTAGTTTTTGATGAGAGATAGAGAAAAAGATAGGTTTGACCAAGTTATTAGAGAAAAGAGAGAAATTTGGGGTGAGAAAATAAAAGACAAGAGGCGAGAGATTTTGGTCCTTTTTCCTCCATAGATACATGAGTTAGACAAAAATCCCAATAACTAATTAAAACCAATGTTAAAAAAGTGCTCAGCGGACGGTTATCTAATATCTAAAATATTTAATCGGAACGTAGATTATTTTAGATGGATTAGGTATTTATAACATAAAATATTATAAATATGATATTATAGATAAAATTATATAAAACTATATATTAGAAAAATATAATATTAAATCATAAACAAAAATTAGATAAAATATATTTGTTTAATTCATATCAAATAAGATATGAACGTTTATAACCATCTATTACATGGAGGTAAAACTTATAAATATAAATCTATGTAGTTAAAAAATACATACTAAATCTATGCGATTTTAGGCGGTTAAACGGTTATGTGTTGTCTGAACGTCTAAGCAATCACCTAAACCGCTTTTTAGAACGCTGATTAAAACTTAAAAAATATCAATTCTCTTAATTTTTTCTAAAAAACCCAGGCTTGACGTGTAAACGTGCACCTCGTTCATTAAGTACTTTTTCCATTTATGAAATATTCAAAACTTTCATGTTTTAATGTTTCTCAACAAAGTCTAGGGTTCGAGTCATAAATAACACGAGTAACATAGATTAGTAGAACGTCGAATTATTAGATATTGGTTGGATTTGTTTTATTATGTTTTCAATGTTTAATAAATTAAAAATCTAATTTATTGTGGTTTCTTAAATCTTGTTCTTTTAGTTACAATATCAAATTTAATTGAAAGAGAGGGAATACTAGAGATTGATTAAAGTAGTAAAATTGTAAGTTTTAGTGATCATTTTTCTACCGTTCATTGGGTTTAATTTTTTGGAGATTTTAGTTTAATTTAGTTTAGTTTAATTTTCAGAGATTTTATTTTCGTCGGTTTAGTTTTCGGAAATTTGGTTTATGTAATAGTTTATGTACATTCAATTTAATAAAAACAAAAGTTATGATTTTTTTTGAATAGTCGCGCCCTAAAATTATCCGTGCAGATTATCTTGCAAAATATGTAATAGTATGAAGTTTTTGTTTTTTTAAAATAAGTAATTTAATGCCTGACTGGCTCCCGTCTGGAAAAATTATCGAACCGATATATTTTGTTGACCAAAAAAAATAAAAAAAGCCAAAATTGTATATGCATCTGGTCAACTAATCATGGCCGTTGGGTTCACGGGGAAGGTTATCGTCGCCGTGGAATGTAGACGTCACGTAATTATTGTAAACCGGAGCACAGGGGATCAAAATAAGAGCCACAGATTTGTTTTCTATTTGATCGTACAAAAGTGAATTCCATTTGACTCGCTGATGAGTTTTGAATAGTAACCTCTCCGGAGCTAATCCATCGTCACCGAATTCGCTTCTTTCTCACCTCTGTTCCAGTTCGTGATCGTTCCAGAGTTCTCTCTTACGTTTCTGTTGCAAAATCTGCTTCAATTTCGATATTTCCTAAGTTGATTTTACTTTTCCATGGGTTTACTGTTATAAAGGCAAGAGCTTTGGGTTGATTGCAATTTGGGGGTTTTCATATGGAGGATTAGGGTTTCAGATTGGTGTGTGGATTTCGTGAGTCAGTGTTAGGCTGGGTAATTGAATAATGGGTTTCACCGATACGAACAAAGGTGAAACTTGTTTACGATTTTGTGTGTTAAACTTGTTTGCTTCTATGAAATGTTGCTTATGGTTTCTTTTCAAGCAGGATAGCAAAGATTCAAAGGAATCATTTTGTTTTGTTTGTTGATGGCTGAGGAAATGTCTAACACTGTGAACCTGGATTTGAACCTGGGTCCTGCAAATGGAGCTGCTTTGACAGCCGGTGGAGAAAGAGTCAACGAGGACTCCAAAGAGTGCGAGAATGGGAGCAAACTGATGGAAGAAGACAATGTAACAGAGGAGAAGAGGGATGCTGAGAAGGGTGTTGGCAACAATGGGAGCTTTTTCGATTGTTACATATGTTTGGATTTGTCCAAGGATCCAGTTGTCACCAATTGTGGCCATCTTTACTGTTGGTCTTGCCTTTACCGTTGGCTACAGGTTTCTGAGGCAAAGGAATGCCCGGTTTGCAAAGGAGAGGTATCTGTGAAAACCGTGACTCCAATCTATGGCCGTGGGAAAAGCAAAAGAGAATCTGAAGAGGTTTCAGATACCAAGATCCCTTCAAGACCCCAAGCGAGGCGCATGGAGAGTTTGAGGGCTACACTTCAGAGGTCAGGTTATTTACCAACGGATATGATTAGGCATTTACAAGATAGGCTTGGAAGGGAATCTAGTACAGGAGGAAGAATCCCCAGACCATTTCTTAACCGATTTATGACTTCGAGGGGAGTTAGAGCAGAGCCGAATCTGTCTAGTGCAGCCTTGGTTGCACCATCGGACGTTTTTAATGATATCGATTGGATCTCAGACATTGCCCCTGAAATTGACGAGGAAAACAGAAACCGGAGGTCCTCCCGTGTTTTGGCACTCCAGAGACATTTACAGGCACAGAGACCTGGGAGGATGTCCTCGTTTACATTGAGCTCTGCTGAAAGATTAATGGATGCTTATTTGATATCACACGCGTTGGGGAGGAACCAGGAGCAAAACTACAATCCTACTGTTGGTGGTGAAGACAGAGATTCGTTCTCAAGCATAATAGGTGTAATAAACTCGGAGAGTCAAGTTGATAATGCGGCTGAGATAGATTCTATGTTGACTGTTTCGACTTCTTCGTCTGTGAGAAGACAGGAGAACGGTTCAAGGGTCGTTGATGTTGACAGTGTAGATTCTCGTCCGACGACGAGGAGGAGATTGGCTTAGAAGATGATTGAAGGAGAAGAAAGAGGAAGCTAGGATGATATGTAGTTAGTTGTAAACCGCATTGAAGTGTTTTGGTTTAGTTTTTTTTTTGGGATTTTGGATTTTTGATGTTTAAGTTTTATGCTTAGGGATGATTATTGAATCAGATATTAATAAAATAGTAATTGGTTTTAGGATATATCGATTCCTTTTTATGTTAGTCCAAATCTCTTTTCATCCGGTGAATCGAACATGATCAACTTGAATGATTCTATAGTCTTTGTATATGGCTTCATTTGTTTTTTTTAACTAGATTATACAAACCATTTGCTAATTTCTAATAATTTCAGTCGACGTGCTTTCGTTGTGTCATATAAAACCAGATAGCTGATTTTTTATATATTTTGTTGAGAACATTTGTTGAAGTATCCAGTGGAAGTTGATAGGAAATGTAAAGTCCGACCATTTCCCGGAAGTGGACGTCGGAGGTAACATTGTCGGATCGTTCATAGCCATACGAGAGAATCTAACCATTTAATATAATAAAAGAAATGAAGCAATGACACTTTTGACTTGAGAGTTGAGAATTGGATGGAGAGGTTAGAGAGATTTGACTAAATGATAAACTTTGCACATTATTTGATAGGGTATACAATTATTTATGAATAATGATTGGTTGTGTATAAACTGGTGGTTATAATATAGTTTGGTGGTTGTTTTTTTACTCTAATCGTTTCTACCATCTTGAGTTCATCAACCATTCGAATTAACGGATAAATTTATTTTCTGTTTGATCATATAATGCGAAAGTAATTGAGTTCATCAACATGTAGCTGGTAATGCATAGCTCTTTTCAAGACAATCGAACAAATATATGAGGGTTTTTGGTAAATTCGAATTGATCGACACCTTCGATAACACTTACAAATTGTGAGATCGGGACTCATTTTTCGTTGTTTTGTTGTTACGACCCATCAACATTTAGTTTGGTTAAAAAGACCCCTAAGAATATATTTGAACGAGATTGGTCTTATTTAGAAGGAAAAAAAGTAACAAACTTGATGAAATTTTGGATTCGTATTTGAAAAAGTGTAATAAAGAAAAAACAGAGCAGCATTAATGGCTTTTCATTGATATCAACAACAAGACACGACACAACTATCTCCATCTCCTGCCGTCTTAATTTCGTATATTGGTAATCCAAGTTTCTTCATCATTTGATTCGTCTTCCTCATGTGAATCTGTGAAGCAATACCCCGATAACTCGAACGTCACCGCTGCAAATTTCTTCCTGGGTAATTTCCTCTCTTTCTTTTTTTTTATGGTTTCTGTCAAATTTGGGGTTTTTCTTCTCTGCATCTAAAGTCAGGTTTTTTTTACTGAATCGGAAAAATATCACGAGCCTAGGTTTTTTGGTTTCGTTCGAGGTGCTTAATCTAAATCTCAAGAGGCATAGTGTGACGAATCTGTTCAGTCTTTTTAGATGTTGTTCTGTTCCTCTTCTCAATTGTCTTTGAATTGCTTTATTTTCTTTTATTCACTAACTACTTTTTGTAACGCATAATTACTTTGTCACTGGTGAGCAGATTCTGAATAATTTTGTGGGCATAATGTTTTGGAAAATCTTGATATTTTTGAAAATTGAGTTCAGCTTCAATTTGGTATAAACCAACTTTTGTATGATTTCAAAATTCGAAATTTGCTATCCGTTTTAAATTTTGAGCTTTTTGTTGTTGTTGTTGTTGTTCCTCCATGTTTGTGATCTTCAATTTGAACTTATCTGTTATTATTAGCTCAACAATATTCATTCTGATATATGTTCTACTTGTTTTTTGTTTTCATGCTGAATCGCTTTTTCTTCTGTTTAGTTAGATTGTAAAGAAAACAGATTATTTCATTTGAAAAATCTAATTTTGATGTTTGATAGCATGCGATTGTTACAATAACAGTGAAACATAATTGGAAGTGTTAGCTTTTGAATTAAAGCCTAACTTGTTTCATAACTGCTTTATTCTGCTAGCATTTTGAAGAAACGAGGGACCTGAGGGGAAAGAACTTGGTCACAATAGTTCCCAAGGCTAACCTTTTTACCAAACGAAGTGGATGTGCGCTAAGAGATTATTGATCCTGTATTCCGGAAATAAAGAAAGGAATTTGATCAAGTGCACCAAGTATCTGCCTCCTAACCTACTTTTTCCCAGTTTTTGAACTAACATGTTACCTGCTTGCTTATTATAACATTTTGTTAACTGTTAAATTTTCCTGGTGATGTATATAAAGCCTACATTTGTCCATCATTTCTTTTTCTGAAGACGTGCAAAGATCCAAAGGAGTTTATCATCTGTCACAAAAGAGGACAAGGGCATTTTATATCACTGCTATTAGAAAAAAGAAGGTTTTGGATTCTCCATGGCTCCTGGAGGCAGTGCGTGGAAAGAAGCACTAGAATCAAACTCGACAGGCGTAGATTATGAGGTTAAGATGGCAAAAGTGGAGTCTAATAACAAACCAGCAAAACCAAGTAGTGGCTCCATTGGAAAATATGGGATGCATTCGAGCAATGGTGTTTATGAGCTCCTCGAATGTCTGGTTTGTACAAATCTGATGTATCCTCCAATTTATCAGGTTTTTCACTTTTATTACTTTGGTACTCATTTACATTCGTCCTAGTTTGTAAAAGATGGTTCATTCTTCTTTAATTTAATGTTGACATCTATATTTGTTAATTCCCACAGTGCCCGAATGGTCACACATTGTGTTCAAGCTGCCAACTGAGGGTGCAGAACACGTGCCCTACATGCCGCTATGAGCTTGGTACCATAAGATGCTTGGCTCTTGAGAAGGTTGCAGAATCATTGGAAGTTCCATGTCGATACCAAAATTTAGGGTGTCATGACATTTTCCCATACTACAGTAAGATCAAGCACGAGCAGCATTGCAGGTTCCGATCATACAACTGTCCTTACGCTGGTTCTGAGTGTTCAGTGACAGGTGATATTCCATCACTTGTTGACCATCTCAAAGATGATCATAAAGTCGATATGCATGATGGGCGCACCTTCAACCACCGTTATGTGAAGTCAAATCCGCACGAGGTCGAGAATGCTACGTGGATGCTTACGGTAATTCTATAGTTATGCAGTCCATTATATCTATCTAGTCATTATTAAAATGTATTTGGTGTTATCCTTTCACTCAAAAATCATATCTCGTCATGATTTTGCAATTCATCTTCCATATACATACTGGTTTCCATACCTTTATCGTAAAACAGATTTGATTATCAAAGATGAGGTTCATGGTTTGAAACTTGAATTGAATCTTATTCGTCTAATGCTTTTCAGGTCTTCAACTGTTTTGGAAGACAGTTCTGCTTACACTTTGAGGCGTTTCAGCTCGGGATGGCACCAGTGTACATGGCGTTTCTACGGTTCATGGGAGACGAGAACGAGGCTAAGAAGTTCAGTTACAGTTTGGAAGTTGGAGCTCACAGCCGTAAACTGACATGGCAAGGGATCCCCAGAAGCATCCGAGACAGTCACAGGAAAGTCCGTGATAGTCAAGACGGACTCATCATTCCAAGAAACTTGGCTTTGTACTTCTCCGGCAGTGACAAAGAAGAGCTCAAGCTAAGAGTCACTGGACGGATTTGGAAAGAAGAATAAACTAATGATGATTCGTGATCCCAAAGCAAAAAGGGAAATAAGAAGAGAAGAAACAAATAAGCGCGGATTGAATTGAAAAGGATGATGTACACAACAGCCTTGAGATAGCTTCTTGATCATATGGGAAGAGTGGAAATTCGAATTTTTTTTTTCAACTGTTTTGTTGAGTAACTATGAGATGAAAATCTCCCATGATTGGTTGAAAAATTCTGTGGTTTGCAATGTTACAATCCCTGTCTTGTAACTTTGGTTTTGTTGGAAAAAATAAAGATGATTTTTTTTGTTCTGTTCCTGAGACAAATACAGTATGGTTCACATTCATATATAAGAATGTATATATGCGTATATACATGTGCATGCGCTAGCATACAGTATGAATCATTGATTCATGCACATGAAAGATGATTTTCTAAAAGGAAACTGAAACTCGATGAAAGTTATTAATGTGAACGTCAGATTTTTCAGTTGCCAATGATTATCTACCTACCAAACTGATAAATTATATATTTAAGCAAATGATGTGTTAGAATTTAGAAACATGAATGATTACAAAGATAAATTAGTAGTATGGTCCGGAGAGGACGTGCAAGACGTGGAGAGAACTTAACGTTTCCTACATTGGTTTTATTAAAACAAAATAATAAGCGAATGTGTTTTTTGTCTCCCGATTTTATTGCGGAACAGAGAAACAGAAAGACTTACAATAATTCTAAGAAACCTGAATAGGAATATACATATATTTTTTTTTTGTATCACACTCTCTTTTCCGGATTTCGAAAATTTTCAGGCTCGTTGATTGTTTATTTCCAGACTTTATTCAAACTTCCTAGACACAGATCCTTTGTGATTTTCTGAAGTATTAACTCGCATTATCATCATTTTCTGGGGTTGATTCCATGGCAGAATCGAGGTAACATTCATTCATTTCTTCGATCTTCTTTCACCCTCAACGATTCTCAAACAATCTCTCTATCGCTCTCTTCTCATCATGCAATTTGTTATGATCATGAATATGTTCTGCAATTTCAAATCGTTTTTTTATCCATAAAAAAATGGAATTACATTCATAAAAATGGGAAATATATGCATGCTAATTCACATTTTCGTATTGTTTTAACAGATAAAACAGAGATTAACAGAAACAGAATCGAAACACTAGAATAAGACAACCCGTGTTGGCAAAAGATTTGAAGATATGTTCTGTTGTGGTGGTGCGGATGAGGAACCCCCCGGTCCGCCCGCAAACCAGTATGCAGCCCCTCCTAACAAGGCTGGAAATCCCAATTTTGGTGGTATAATCCCTAATTGTTCTCACCTCATAATCTGTTGCTATACACATACATATATGTTCTGAGTTTTGCGTATGAGCAGGTGGGAATAGAGGGGAGCCGAGGAATCCTAACGCTCCGAGATCAGGAGCTCCTGCTAAGGTTTTGCCCATAGAAATCCCTTCTGTTGCATTGGATGAGTTGAACAGAACGGCGGGTAACTTTGGAAACAAGGCACTGATTGGTGAAGGTTCTTATGGACGTGTCTTCTACGGCAAGTATAAGGGAGAAGCTGTTGCTATTAAGAAACTTGATGCTAGCTCTTCTGAAGAACCTGACTCGGATTTCACCTCACAGGTACACATACATATTACAAATGTGACCGTTCAGCGCATTTCCCAAATCACGGTTTGGTCCCTTTTGGCCGAAAGCCAATCAATCTTCAATCTTTTTTTGGCTTCCATTAGGCTAAAATGTTAAAAGCGTCTATTATTCTGTTCCCCAATAGGTTAAAAATCGATTTTTTCTCTTCAGCTAAAAGTTGATCAAGCTTCTACCTTTTCCGTGAACTGTACCACTGAGTAGATCAAACTACTGGTATTTTCTAATCTAATTTCTATTAAAAATTTGCAAGTTATCGGTTGTATCGCGGCTCAAACACGAACATTTTGTGGAGTTGATGGGGTACTGCTTGGAGGCAAATAACCGCATTCTCATCTACCAGTTTGCAACCAAAGGTTCTCTACACGATGTATTACACGGTATGTAAATTCAACTATATCACTACTCATTTTTTAAGTATATGGTATGTGATATATATATATATATATATGGACCAATCAAATGTTTAGGGAGGAAGGGAGTGCAAGGGGCTGAGCCAGGACCGGTGCTGAACTGGAACCAAAGGGTGAAAATCGCATATGGAGCAGCCAAGGGGCTTGAGTTCCTTCACGAGAAAGTGCAGCCACCAATAGTCCACAGGGACGTGAGGTCGAGCAATGTCTTGTTGTTTGATGACTTTGTGGCCAAAATGGCTGATTTCAACTTGACCAACGCTTCCTCCGATACTGCGGCTAGGCTTCACTCTACTCGTGTCTTGGGAACCTTCGGCTATCACGCTCCAGAGTATTATACCACTAACCAATCAATTTATCGGTTTAAACAAGCGGATTGTTTTTGATAACGTAATTGAGTGTTCTTGTTTTAGATATGCTATGACGGGACAGATAACGCAGAAGAGTGATGTGTATAGTTTCGGTGTTGTGCTTTTGGAGCTCTTAACGGGAAGAAAACCCGTAGATCATACCATGCCTAAAGGCCAACAAAGTCTTGTTACTTGGGTACGTACACGAATGATAGTAAATATGTTCTTAAGACTCCATTAATATTCTTATAATTAAGCCCTCTGACTTTTGTCTTATTGTTGCAGGCAACTCCGAGACTAAGTGAAGACAAAGTGAAACAATGCATAGATCCTAAACTTAACAATGACTTCCCTCCCAAAGCAGTCGCCAAGGTCCGTTCTACGTTTTCTTTTCAAGTTTAAGATATTTTGATAACTGGTGTCATGACTTATAGACCTTTAAGCATGAAATATAGAAAACTGTTTGCATGTAGATGATTTAGAGATCTGATTCGTAGCTTTCATATAGTGAAATGTTTGAGTGCATTTAGATATTATTATTTGAAAGCTAGTGGCATCGCTTTTAAGTTGATGACATAGGATCATTTGGTTTAGTTTTGTAATTTTGAATTTTCTTCGTGGGTGGTGGTCGGACAGTTGGCAGCCGTGGCGGCGTTGTGTGTTCAGTATGAAGCAGATTTCCGACCAAACATGACCATCGTTGTCAAGGCACTTCAGCCTCTTCTTAACTCTAAACCGGCGGGTCCTGAGTCTACTTCCTAAATAACCCAATTTACCATTTCTTTTGTTTTTGTTGTTGGTGTTGTTATGGCTCTCTTTCTCTCTTTTCTGTTCAAACAACTCTTATTATTGGTAAGATGTTGTTATTTAATCGAATGTAACTTATATTTTTCATTAGTTTATAACCCCTTTCGTTTTAAAATCAAACCTCTCACTATTTTGAGGAGTCAAGGCAAGAAATAGTAAATTAGTTGTGAGATGTACATTAGAGAAAGATGTTCGATTTTTTAATAACTTTTTACTTAAATATATATATTTTGTTTGAGAGATTAATAATATCTTAAAGTATAAATAAATACATTAAACAATTTCAAAATTTACTCCAATATAACTTAGCTGCGAATCTCGTCGTCATCGGCCGACGAACCCACAAGTTTCCAGTCCAATCCAATTCAATTTGATTCGTCTCCTGCAATTCAGGATTCAAGCTGTGAGTTCATCCAAGGTTTCTCCATTATCAGTCGGTGCAGTTTACCTAGCTAATCTATTAGCTCCAGCAGGTTTTTGAAAGTGTTCGTGCTCGAGAGAGGGAACGTGAGTTGCTTTATCCTGATGCTTGTGGTGGCGGAGGTCGGGTATGGCTAAGTCAAGGGATGGTTGGTTATGGTAAAGGTCATGGAACAAGAGAAACATGTGCTTTGCATACCACCAGACTCTATTTATTGAAACTAAACTTGATTTTGGGTTAACTTTAATCGTGGTTCATAATCTAATTATCTATTATTGGACCAAATTCAACATTAAGCCCAAATTCCTAAAATATATAGGAATGTTTTTAGAAGGTTTTCATCTCATTGAGTTTTTCTAAAGAATTCCATTAGATAAAAATATCTAACTATGGTTGTAAAAAAATCTAGAGATTTTAAAAATATTTATGCTTAGGAAGTTATATTAGAAATATTTAGATTTTTGTTGTAAGACTTTTTGAAAAGTACAAATACCTCTTTACCCCTTTATTTGTAAAACAAGTCGAGAAAGTTAAATAAAAACCAATTTAAAGAAAGAGTGTCATTTCTCATAAATTTTTTTTCCAAGTTTTTGAAAGTGTTTTTCCATTTACTCCTTCATACTTAAAAGGATCTTTTGTTTTTTTCGGGTCTTGGATATCACGGTTTTGGGATAGTGGTAAACACTACTAGAAGGTTGTTTCTTTACACTCTTGTGATACATTAGTGGATTTTTGGTCTGCACTGGAAGAGGAAAGTCGACATTCACTTTTGAGAATGAAAGAAGAGGATTTCATAGAAAGATTAAGTTACATGTTTGTTATTTTCTGATTCACATTCTTGGATTTTCTGTCACAAGTTCAGTTTTGAAAGTAAATCGGTATGATCTGGTTTCTCCTATTAGGGTGTATTATGAACTCTTACTACTTAAGTTGCCATTTTTTAAACTGAGTAATGACTAGTTATTTAGTATTTTTGACTTCGGGGTGTGCCTATCAAGTTATTGCATGCATTACTTACTTTTATGTTCTCTTTCTCTTCTTCTCGTAGCCTTGTAACTTTTTCCCCCTTTCCTTGATAACATGTTGACCTTTCAAACTACAGATTCGACTGCAAGAAGTTTTGTAGAGACTGCAGAAGATATGTTACTCGGGAGTTGAAGGAGCTTAAGGAACTTAAACGAATCCAGAGAGAACCACTATGCACCGACTGGTTTTGTGTTGCCGATACAACCTTTCAGTATAAGGTCTTTATCTCTCTTAACCTTTTCCTCTTATTTTGTGGATTCCTATATCATATACTACTAGAGCACCTGTTTTCAATTGTATATTTACCAACGTACCTGAGAGGCTTACATTGCAAGGTAGAATCAGAACTGTAATTGCAATTTTTCAGGTGGACATTAGATTGGAGTCAATATTTTCCGGAGACTGCTGGATATCATCAGTATCAAGACAGGAACCAACTCTACAGCATTTGTTGAGAAACATGGGAAACCTCCAATTCAAAAGAGTCTTCAAGCATGATCTGGATCGAGAAGACTCTGTCTCAAACCAAGGCTTTACTGCAAACTTCTCCACAACGGATACCTGCAGAGAAAGACAAAACTCAGAGAATATCAATGCTGGCAAATGATGGTACAAGACTAAGAATCAAGACTGAAAACAGGTTTGATGCACTTAAGGATAAAGACGAGTGAAAAAGCAAACCGGACGTTACAGCCCTAAGACGTGTAGCTGTCAATCTTATCTTATCATTGAGAAATGCTTATAAAAGCAGAACATGTAATACTCTGAATGTTAAGTCGAAATGAATCAATAAATCAAAAGTTTCATCTGTCACAAAGCTTCAGCTTCTTCTTCAATCAGTTCGAATGGGCTATTAGAACTGGAGAAAGCGAATCTGATATCCTCGAGTTCAAATATGTAGGCAATGATAGAAGTGCCCAAGTCAATGGCCTAGACCTACGTGGATTACACGAATGCTACATTACTCTTAGGGAGATTAAAAAAAATGGTCGCTCCGTGAAAGCTCATGCATTGAAAGGCCAAAAATGCGTTCACTCCAGGCTTGTGGTTGGGGAAGGCTTTGTTTCGATTAAAAGAGGGGAATGCATTTTGAGCATGCTGAAGAGGCTGAGGAAGAAGAGGTAAATTGAAGATTCATAAGCTTTGTGACTAAAAGCCTTTAAATGTTTACAATTTTGCAAATATGATATCTCCTTGCTAAAATTTTGTCATTGTGTTTCCAATGCTATGTAAGGATGAAGTGATGATAGATAAGGATGGGAATGAGCTTGATGGTGAGTGGTTGCGTCCACAAAAGCACGCTAAGAGTCCAGAACTTGCTCGAGAGTTTCTTCTAGATGCTGCAGCGGTTATCTTCAAGGAACAGGTTTGCTAAAGGTTCCTTTAAGTTCACTTTCCTTTGATTGTTATTTTGTGCTTTATTTAGGTGTATTCATTTCTATCTATTCATAATATGATAATCATATATCTTAGGTTGAAAAGGCATTTAGGGAAGGTACATCCCGTCAAAATGCACATAGTATATTTGTCTGCCTTTCATCGAAACTGTTAGAGCAACGTGTTCATATTTCCTGCAAGGAAATTGTCACCTTGGAGAAGCAGGTTCGTTTGCTATCTTTATTGGATATTTTTCACAATCGAAGCAATTTAACAAGACATTACTTTTTTTTTGGTCCAACAACTCCATCGTTTTAACACTTGCAGAAGAAACTTCTTGAGGAAGAAGAGGAGCGAAAAGAAAGGGAGAAAAAACTTCGTAGAAAGGAGAGGTTGAAGGAAAAAGAAGGAGAAAAAGAGCAGAAGAATTCAAAACTTAGTGATAAACCAATGCTGCCAAATTTAACAAGAGAAAAAGATTGCTCTCTGAATCTTGATGAGGAAACAAACATTGTACCATAAGCTGTGAGGAGTCAGGAATTGAAAATGGAGATGTAGATTTTTCTCCGCCTGGTTCTCCTGATGATCAAGGAGAGTGTTTGGATGGTTGCACTTCTCCAAGGGCAGAAATCCACTACTGTGATAGCACTGATAGAGAGATTATAGATCATGAAGATGAAAACGAGGGCTTTACAAACGATAATCGAAGACCTGTTCATCAGACAGCAAAATTTTGGAAAGAGCTGGAGCCTGATCATGCTTTGATGTGGTCCTCAGATAAACGCAGATATCCAGAGAAGGCTTCTTTTGTCAGTAGAGCCGATCATAGTGGTAACAGTAGGGGTTGTAGGAATTTTATTTATTCAACCGATGAAGACAAGAAGATGGAAGTTCACATAACAGCCAAGAATGATCACCTGTACTCGAAAGATCCTATGATGAGTAGAACCTCCAGTTCAGGTAGTTGCTCTTCATTTCTGAGTGAAGGAGAGAGCAATACAGCTTCTTCAAACAACGGAAATACTGAATCTTCCTCGATGTCTGATTCTGAAGATGCTAGTCAGCAATCTGAAGGAAGAGAGGATCTAGTAGACTCTCGGAACAATATGCCTGACTGTCACGAGTAGATGACAGAGAAAGAGACGGAGAAGAGTATTGATGAAAGAGACGTTTTAAGGATTAAGAATATATCTAACCCTCCAGCTGACAACGAGGAAGGTAAATTTTTGGGAACAACTTTTACAGTTCCTAGCCAAAACATGGAAAATATGACACCTTCTGTAAATACTGGTTTCTACCTGTCTCAGCCACAAAGCATGATATTTCCCCAAATGCTTAACCAGAGTACACCGTTGTCAGTCTTCCAGTTCCAACAAAGGGTGTTACTATCATCAAGCTCCAGTCTCTTGGTCTGCAGTTCCATGCCCCCACCCTAACCATTATGTATACACAGGCCTTCTTGGCTTCAGTATGAATGGAGAGTCTCCTTTATGCATGCAGTATGGGACTCCATTAAACCATTCAGCAACCCCTTTCTTCAACTCCGGCCCAGTTCCAGTCTTCCATCATTTTGTTGAAACCAACACAATGAACATTGTCGACCACACTCAAACTCTTGAGCCACAAGAACACAGTTCTCTTAAGGAAGAAGATGAAAGGAAATTAAACCGAATGGAACCTCCAAGCATCGGGGGTCCGCAAATTGATAGTGATGAAAACTTCTCCTAATTCCACTTTGGTGGGCCGGTTGCTCTGTCCACAGGAAGTAAGTCGAATCCTGCTCTTTCCAAAGATGGGGTTCTGGGGGATTTCTCGTTGTAGTTCTCAGGAGAGCATGGTTTTGGTGATCCCACCGGCAATAGTAAGAAGGAGAAATTGAGGACAGTAGGTGAAAAGTACAACTTGTTTGCGACAAGTAACAGCTTGAGTGTTTCTATCTTATAAAGTTTATACAGTTTCTTGGATTGTTTGGCGTCATGGAGCATTGTAATCCAGAAAGTAATCCAGAACGCAGTAAAAATATCTTTGGTTGTTTTACTTCATGTAAAGATCTCTTCAAAAGTTGTAGTATTTTCTCATTCAAAGGTTTTGTTTTACTCAAATGAATAGTTCTCCATAGTTGGGTGTATTCCCATTATAACACAACAAGATTAAAATCTCAATACAGAAGATGATGATCTATATAATTATCTCTAGACATAATCTATTGTTTGAAAGACTTAAGAACAGCAAGATAAAGTCCTTGTTCATCAACAAACTGAGTTAGCTCAAACGAATGCTTCTTAGCAACAATCCTCAACGTGGAATCATCAGGTAAATCAGAGACGACCACATCTGAAAACTCCTCCCTTCGCTGCTCCAAGCCTTTTCTACCTTGCGGGTGACTGATTACTACTCTTGCACCTGTTACAAGCGTTAGTGTTAGAAACTAAGATCAAATGAGACAGAGAGATTGAAGAAACGTCAAAACATTGTACCGGAGGAACAACGTAGAGACAGTGTCTTGAACAGCTCGTCGAGATCGAAGGGCAAAGCTGGAAGAAAGTAGACAAAGACAGCGTCTAATGGAGACCATTTCTCAGGGACATAGATCAATTCACCTTGCCAACATTTGACTTTGTCGTATTTCTCTTTGATACAGGCTAATGTAAAAAGGGACTCATGGACAATAAGCAAGAGCTGAGAAGGTGAAGATTCCACCAAACGATCAACAAAAGCTTCTGAGCTAATTGAAACCAAAACCCTCGAGGATTCAGATATTTCTCCAGCTTTTATGATCCTTTCAATCTTCTGGTTATGTTCAGTTGAGTCAATTTCCATAGATTCGAGAAAGGACCAATCTTTCTCATGGAAATCGACCACTGAGACTGTTCCCTCTGGAGGATAACTTGAAGAAACAGAAATCGCTCTGTAATGAGAGACATTAGTCTGTGAGAACGAAACAAGTTTAGAAGAAAAGAAATGACTTTGAAGACGATTTAGCTTCTTTGGTTGCAAAGAGAGAAGACGCGAAGAATCGAAAGAAAACAGAGAAGGTAGAAGAGCAGAAGAAGAAGAGAGAAATGAAAGGGAATGCATTGATAAACTGCAGCTTCTGTACCAAATCGAAGAAGATGAAGATAGCAGCTAGAATTTTGTAGGGCCATTTGGAGGACGAGGACGAGGACGATGACGTAATGTCTTATTTGGGCCGTATAAATAAAGCCCATAAGGCCCATTATTAATGAGTTGGGTATGTTTTTAGAGCTTCTTCAGTTATGGCGTATCAACGGTGGAAGAACAATCGGAGAGAAGAGAGACGGTGATCTCAGGGAGAGGATGGGAACGAGACAAGTATACGAAGAGAAGCTTCGGCATGGGAATCTTGATTATGATCCGACTATGAATCCTGGTCTTGGTTCTGCTCGTTGTCCTCGTTGTCTTTCTCTCTTAAGCCCTAATTCAGTGAGTTGCCAAGTTTTCAATATTTTTTTTGGTGGTTTTTGAGCAAGGAAGGTCTGAGATTTGGTTCTTGTGAAAATTTTCTCAGGAGAAAGGAGAATGGACGATAACTCCAGTTTTGCACGATGCTGCTGCTGTGGTCAGTTTTAGCTTTTGCTATCTCAATTCATTTCCTTGGAATTCTCTTCAGCTCCGTTTAGCTGATTTTGTGTTGTGGGATTAGTTTAGCTGATTTCTATGGAATTTTTATTTTTTCCTGCTTCTTACAACATAATCGGCAATCTGAAGCAGCTGAATTTTGATATTAGATGCATTTATGTTCGGAATAAGAATTTTCATTCTAGCTTAGGCGATTGTTTTTGTGATTTTGGGATTTACTCTGCTGGAAATGTCAAAGTTTAAATTTTTTTCATTGACTTCTGAGATGGTCTTTTCCAGGTTATTATTGTGTCTATTGCAATGTCTGATTACTATTGTGTTTAAGCTTTTTCACTGAAAATTATGAGGTCTTGGCTGTTGGATACAGAGCATAACATTCTCCAAATATCTTCTGTTTAACGATTTGTAGTTCCAATTGTTGGGTTTTGACTTTCCTTCAGTATTCTTTGGTTGAGAAGGATAGCATGGAAATCGAATTATCTCATAGTGTGCATTTAGTTATACTACTCTGTTTCTAACTAGGTATTTCCTGTTGCTATAGGCTGGTTCTGGTATTGGTGGCTTGCTTAGTGCCGTTCATGCTTTCAATACAGGTATCACACGATTCTCTTGTCGTCAAATACTTATTATTTCTACGGTCGATCTTATATCTTTGGCCTTTCAGGGATCCCCTATCTACAAAATCTTTTTCCAGGGTCAAAGCGGCTCTCCTTTCTTGTGGGCGTATGTATTTTCTCTTGCCTTGTTGCCTAGTTCTGGAGTTCTGTATATTTTCCTTTGTCTGTTGACAGTACCTCGTATAAATTGATTTGCTTATAGGTTCCATTGCTGCTAGGATATTCAGGTGTTGGAGCTGCCTTTGGAGGTAGCATGATCTTCTTTGGCTCACTCGCTTAGCTTGTGTCTAACTATGTATTATGTATATATATCTTACTGAATAGAACTCTGACGTTTGTCCTTAATTTTTGTGATAGGCTTCACATTTTGTGTGTTTAAACTTATGTGGTTATCTGGTAGAGTTTTTTGTTTTATCTCACCCTAAAGAACTTATGTTCATGTTGAGTTTGTGTATTGAATGAGGCCGCTGATAGAGTAAATTCCTCTTTTAATGCAAGAAAATTTGTGAGCCATGATGATTATCTCACTATTGCATGGTCAGAATATGAATGAAGGTGTGGTGTGCAGTGTAGAATTGAAACTTTTGGTGTTACCCTTAGGTGCAATAGGTGCATTAATAATTTAACCCGCAAGAGGATTGATATTCGCCTGTGTTTAAAACGTACAAATGACAGGTGGTAGTGTGTGCTACTTGCACGTAGGCTTTTGTTTTATGTACCCAATTTATATGATATATATAAATCTGTCTGTTTTATTTTAAGAAACCACCTGAACTTTTGTTTTTTGTATAATATTTGGTAGGTTATGCACTTCCCCAGTTTGCTCAGCTGACAGTTACCTCTTATTATGCATCTTCAAGTGCTTCACATTATGGGATTTCTATGCTCACCCGCCGTATCGAAGAAGCTCATCTCTCTCGAACTCAGAAAGAAGAGGTAAAATGAGTCCTGCACAGATAAACGAGATTCTATTCCACTCCTCTGGCTGGGCAGAGCTTATTTCAGGACTCTTCTTTTTTTTGGTTACCTTTTCAAGTCACATTCTTAAGAACCACATCTATAATGTTAATTCTTCACTATAGTTATACCTGTCTATTAGTTCCTCTCTATCTTCAGTTTTTTTTGTTTCTGTTACAGTCTTCAAAACAACTTTTCCATGTCCATTACCAATGCCATGTACTTTGATTCTTGAAGATTTTATATTTTTCATACTTCATTCAATATCTTCTTGGTCCATTTTACAAGCAGTCATGAACCATGCCTCCTCAGTGGCTACTTTTTACATATGAATCCAACTTTCGATATTACTTTTGATATGTTTGTCCTGAATCCTGACATAACATCATCTGAGATTCTGAATGACGGAATATTATTACAAAATATTGGATTAACCACATAGTCTATAGGGTCCGTGGAAGTTTCTGTAGCTTTGGTTACCAAAACAAGACCGTTTTGGCAGGTTGTACTGTTATGAGAATCAGATTGTGAGTTTTAATTTCAAAGTGGTTTGAGATGTGTACTGTTGGAACTATCATCCTCAAGTTGAAACTTTCCTAGGGTTGTGGGCCGATGTTCCTTAAATTCCACTAGTCCTTTACATATCTAAAAGAAAAAACAAGAAGAGAGCAGAGAAAGTGGTCCTAAGGTAATATAATGTGTATGCTCTTCACACGTCTTTATTATGTGCTTCTTTTATCATGCTGTTCATCACATGCTTCCTTTTCCATTGCATTAACTAGTGGGGTCCTTTTATAGCTGCTCTTGATGTTAACTCTTTGACAGCATTCATTCACTGAGTATCCTTAAATTTCCATAATTTGATTAAAAAAAAAAGCATTACGTAATTCTCACAGCTGCTGTGCTCTCTGGTTTAAAAAGAGGGCAGCTATGTCTTTTGTTTGTCCTTTTTTTCGTGTTTGGTTTTTTGTTCCCATGTGATATGCATCCTTTTGCAAAAGACTTGTCTGAAAAACCTTATCTCACCTCTTTTTAATTGACAGGCTGAGTTCACACCGTTTGGTCCTTCCCGTAAAATAGACAGCGTCTGTGTCCTGTTCCACGACTTGAGACTTAAAAGTCAGAAAAATTGCAATGTCACTTTCTTCTGCAGCCCGTTATCACTATAATCTGTTGAGACTTGTTTAAAAGCTTTAGGACTCCTTCTGTAACAGTGACGGTTAGTTAATTAATTGGTTATACACTACCAATGATGCTACAACGTTTCACGGAAGAAATAACCAAAGAAGCAAAAGTATTTCTTCTAAAGCAAATAGGCGTTATATATGTGTTACCATCATGAGTGATCCCCACAGTCACCGAATCATCATCAACATCTGCATTTACCTATCTTGAGCTTTCTCACCTTTGGCTCTTTTATTTGGTAAATTAAAGATCGCTTCAATATACAGACACTGTAAACGTTTGGTTCTAAAGAGACTTCTGGGTTTTAATATGGTTAAGACACACAATTAATTTGACTTAATGAGATATTGATCGAGACGTATATTTCTTTCTCGACTGCAACAAAAGAGAAAGTACGTACGTGTGACTTCCATGCTCTTAATTAATGTTCCTGTTTCTCTGAAAATTGGAATTTTCAAGCCGTAACAGAACTCAGAAGTGAACAGAAGAAAACAAAAAAATTGATAGTTGTATCATTCACACACACGTGAGAGGAGAATGGATGAACATATATATTTTACTAATTAATCAAATATTAATCCCTTATTAATAATATAAACTCAGAATCCGAAAACTTCAAGATCTACACACCATGTCGATTCTCCTTACAAAAACATGAACAACGTTTCTTTTCTTTCTTTTTTTCCAAAAGAATTGACTTCACCGATCAACGAGTATCATCACGTCTTAAGTTATAAAATTTTTTTTAAAAAATGAGTCAGAGATGAAGATCGAGACTCACATGATCTTGCACATTGGGTTTTCTCAATCTGTACGGCCAACTCGGCTCCTCAGTCTCCCGCTCATGCGTCCTAAACAATGAAGCTGGTGAAGCTGAGTAAACGCCTTGAATAGCGTTTGCTGACGTGGAAGGCGGTACACGCCACAAAACTAAAGGACTTCCGTTAATTGTCGGTGGGTTAGAAGAAGGAGGAGGAAGAGTCCTTGAGTAATACGACGAAGTTTGATGTCCTCCTCCACCGTATAATCTAGCTTCAGTCGTCCACGAGGGATAGTGACGGTGGTGGTGGTTGTTGAGGAAGCCGTAGACGTGGTGAGGGTCAGGCTGATGATGATGATGAATGTATGAGGTCGTGGAACCGCGTTTGGCCTGTTGGCGTTCGCGTTTGTGAGCGTTTTGGTGTCCACCTAGGGCTTGAGAAGTAGGGAAGTTTCGGAAGCAGTAGTGACACTCGAATCTCCTATTGTTACTGTTGTCTTTGTCTTTATCTTTGTCCTTGTCTTTTTCTTTAATAGTCTTAGAGCTGCTCTCATCGTTCTTGGTAATGGTTTCAGAAGAATCTGCGGATAAGTTCTTGGGGTTATCTCCGACAAGCTCTTGGCCGAAGAGACGGATAATGGCACCTTTCTCTTTGGGCGGAGTACGGCGGATGAAAGGAAGCTGAGAGAAGGACTCAACGTTGACGTTCATGAAATCGTGAGTTTCTCTTCGTCCATTGGTTTCGTCCATGGAAGAGAGAGAGAAAAAAAAAAGGAATGAGTGAGTTTGAGAAGAATGAGTTGACTGTTTCAGAGACAGGAAGACAAGAGATGAGGTTTTGCATTAATTTAAAGAGGTTCCCAAATTGTTTTAAGGTAAATAAGTGTTATTAAACCGGACGCTTGCGCTAGGCATTGATAAAAAAAGTTTTATGGAGTTTTTATCAGTATTTTTATTATAAATTATATCGGTAAATGTGTTTAAATAATTTTTTTTTAAGAATTAGATTTTAAAACTCTTATTTAAAAATTAGTTTTAAAAAAAAAAATTCTTTGAACATATTTACCGATATAGTTTATATTTTTTCAATCTTAAAATCTCCTCTTAAACACTCTTTAAAAATCTGCGATGGAAATATTATTAGGACTTTACATTTATTCACTTAAAGAGTTATTCACATTTCATTAGCATTTTTCAAAAAGATCTACATCTTATTGTTTAAGAAAAAAAATTGATAACCGGATGAAACTCATACTAATTTGCAAATCACAACTTCTAAATCATGTGAAGAGTCAGGTGTTGTGCATCTTAGTTATTTGACACTATATTCTCTAGATACGACTATGAATGTATTTGATATATTTATTTTAGTAAAATCTTTTTCATTTCTTCTTCTCTAATATTTTACTACTTAAATAGTTTTAATATAGAGGGATATATATATTTATAAAAACTAATAAGATATAAATATTTCAAACATACATATGTTATTTTAGTGTTTTTGCGTTTTTACACGGATTCGAGTCTCAACATTAGAGCAAACTATTGAGTATTGAGTAACATATCATAATCTAAGATGTATCAAAAATTAGAAGGCTATATATAATACGCATTATTTTATGTTTATAATTCTCTTTGATTTGATGGTCCAATTTATTGGGAAAGATATTGGAAGAACATAACTTATAGGAAAATACGTATTATCACATGTACTGTGAGATATTTTATTATCTATATAGTGATCGAAGTTAACTTAACAAAAGTTATTTTATTTTGTAAAATTGAGCCTTATTAATTAAAAATAAAATTTTCAAAATTCATTGGCATGCATTTTCTTCGTATTATTTACATTACTTACATTTTAATCAAACAAACTATTTCATTTTTTATTATAGGTTTTAGTGACAATCAAATAAATTTGTAACATGTAATTGTATCGATTTTTAGTATCTCCATGGAAAGCAATAATATACTGCACAAATGTGTTTCTTGAAATGATTTTTTTGTATAAAATATAGGATTGTTTGACCCAAAAAAATATGGGATTGATGCACATAAATGAGTTCTGGACTTTTGGTTGATACATATTTCATGTTTAATTAAACCTAAAGTTATGGTTGACAAAATAAACCTAATTAGCTTATGCAAACTTACGAGACATAAATAGGGGGGGATGTGGTACAAGTTGACATATTTATCTTGTGGAGATAATGTGTTTAAATAGTAGCTTACTATGACGGTTATGTTTCACGGTGGGTAAGTTATTTTCTACAAAAATAATAAATTACTAATAGTATTGTATATTGGCCTGATAAAAAAATATTTAGGGATGCCAATATACACTTCCCCTAATACCCAATCTCACACACCCACACACATATATGAAACATATATGTATATATATGCATCGTTCTCTTCAAAATCAACACCCATCATCAATCCTCCTTTTTTCAAAGTTATCTCCTTTTTTGTTAGTTGTTTCTTAAAAGTGATTCCTGCAAATGTTGAAACTAAGACAAAAAGCTTACCAAATTAATCGTTAGCAGATGAAATAGGGTCATAGTGAGTAATGAGATGAACTAAAAAGAGTGAGAGTTTGTAGGTAAGAGATCATTAGCAAGGTGAAGTTAGGTGTGCACTCTTTTACATTATGGACCTATTTGGTTATTATGTCTACGTATAAGTACATGAATTTTACTACTAATAGAGACCTAATTATTAGAGCTCTTCTCTCTCAAGGACCAGCTTTTACTCTCTTGGATGTTTTGACTCTCTGATGCAAAGATGATCTTACAGTAAGAGAGAGAGAGAGAGTGGTCCATGTACATGATCATTGAAATGATGCGTATAATCAACTAGTAGATGTCATCACCAGATAATTAAACAAAAGATTTAACCTTTGGTTGTAGAGAGCACATCATATCATCAATGTAATCTATTGATACTTATCAACTCGATCATCCTGCAAGTTTGATCCACGTCTTCTTCATTTTGAACTATATTTATCCTCTTTATGTTTATCTACACACTCTAAATTTGATAATTAATTTGTAAGAATAATTCAATTTTAACGTCCACTAATTTCGATATTTTTCCTGGTTTGTTTTTGTTTCTTTTATATTCCTAAGGCATATATGAACAGAATAACATGTACCTAAATTAAATGATAACTTTTAAAATTGAATAGTGTTGCTACAAATGTGGATATCCCGAAATATAAAACTCATGAAAGATAGCAAAAACAAAACGACGTGACCAAATATCAATTAAAGAAGAGTACAAGAACACACAAGAGTTATATGTTATTTTATTTTTAAATGGAAAGTTATATTATGTTACGATATAATACTGATAAGCATGCAGGAACTATGAGCCATATTCATAAAATTATCAAAATAAAATAATATTAAATATATCACTATAGATTTTTAACAATCCGACTCACAACAGGATTCTTATTCAACATAGTTTCATAATTCAAAACAGAAGTCGAGTAATATTTTTATATAGATAAGAAATTTATTTATGTTCATCTATACATATGGATGAGGTCATTTTATTCTGATATTTATTGGGTAAAACATAATAAATCAAGTTAAAATGATATCTTCTAGAAAATAAATATATGACAGATATACCATATATATATATATAATATTGTTAAAGGAATGAATTAATTTTTTACCATATATATAGAATGCAAAGAGAATGATAATTTTACCAAACCGCATTCATGCAGCTCCATATATCTAATAAACTATTGGAAATTACTATAAAATCATATTGCATTAAAATGTATGTTTTCATCTTTGCTGGCTAATGTTTTGGACTAAAATTCATTAATCCGAGGTAAGATTAGTTGTTTTAGAGTGGTGAAAATTTTCTCCGGTCCAATGGTTGATCGAATTACTAAACAACTTATACATGCAAAATATGGGATTCAAATTTCTTGTAAATTAATTAACGCTGATCACTATTGTACATATTATTCAAAGTGTTTATATATTACGTGTCGAATCATCTCTCATTGTTCTGTATACATATATACTCCAATATGGATCATCCATTTGTG
Organism: Cardamine chenopodiifolia; assembly: GCA_963922655.1. NCBI lineage: Eukaryota > Viridiplantae > Streptophyta > Magnoliopsida > Brassicales > Brassicaceae > Cardamine > Cardamine chenopodiifolia. The sequence continues at coordinate 16,687,536 of OZ000478.1, read as the reverse complement.
GATAGATAAAACTATTCCTTTTTAAGTCAACAGATAAACTATTCTCTTATAAATAAAATATCGTTTCAAAATAATAAAAATTTAAATAAATGATTCTTATTTTTGTTTTTTCAAATTTTCTCAGACGGATTCCCACAAAAATATGATTTTTTAGAATGAATTCCTTACATAAGTTCACTGATTCACAGTACGTGTATAGGATATATATTATATACGACTAATCAAAACTTATTGTAAAAAATGAAATTAATTCAACTATGGTAATGTCCATGCGAAGTACTGGTCCCAAACTACATTACTTTACATATATAAATTTGCAGATTTTGGACTTCACATGACGAGTCAACATCTCTTTATTTTTCCAACACAATCACATATCAATTAAAACCATGTTGAAACCTATCATCCGATTGAAAATTTATAACTATCAGAGAGCCTAGGATATCATAAGATATTAAGCTTTTCAATGTTATTTAAATAATATACATTAATGAAATTTTTTTATTTTCGTAAAATAAAATACTAAGAATCTTTAGTACGTGACTTTTTACAGCCAAAAATGTAAATACAGTTTACCAAAAAAAATATTAATTAATCATTTTAATTAGTTCTCTGAATTTTTGTAACAGATTCTATATAGAATTTTGATCTCATATATATTTTGTATACTCCTAAGTCTTAAAATCGGTGATTTACCGTCTGTCATATTATTGTCAATATATACTCTTTTCATTTTACAAATGACATCGTTTGAAAAAAAATTTTAAGAAAAAAAATCGTTTATAGTTTCAAGTGCAGTTTCAAAACTAATTCTAGATTTACCTTTTATTTAAATCAAATAATTTGTTGTATTTAAATCATTTTGATTTAATTAATGATATATCTAATAGAGGTATATTTATATATTTAAATCATTTTTAATATGTATAAAATGTGTCAAAACGATACTTTTGTGAAAATTTCCAACCAATAATGGAAATAATATTTTTTTAAGTTGGTTATGATACTATGCTAAACTAAGAAAATTTGCTTGGTTGTATATTAGTTAAGAAACAAGTATATAAAATACAATAGTATAAAGCATCCAAATTCTAATAAAGAGGTTTATATCTAGTAAAGTTATACGTGAGATATATAAATCTTAATCCTAACAAAATTCTTTAAGCAAACACAAACATATAGAACGCAAGAACTCATATAGTAATTGCATATAAATAAAACCAATCTAAAAAATTGTCTCAAGGAAAAATAAAACAAACCTCAGAAAATGTAATTGGGTCCCATGAATGGCATTTGAACCTCACAAAAAAGCATGCACTTAAAAAGCCCAAAAATCTCCCAAACCCTAACAGCAACTCTTCATTGAATCATGCAATTGCGAACCTCTTTGTTTTGCCATTAAAGTCACAGTCATATGCTCAGAGATTTTAATGGTTTTTGTTGAGGGGACCATATCTCTCACTTTCTTGCCCTCACATCCATTTCTTGGATTCAACTCCTCCACACTTATATTACATAAAAAATGTCTGACCATAATCAAATTATTCATCTCCCGTTTTATTCACTTTGCCTGTCTAAACAACACACACAAAACTGGACATCGTAGAAATTGATAGAGACATCAATATTTCTTTTCTTTTATTTTTCTTTTAAATATAAGCTTATTTCAAGTAGTAGGCGAAGAGAGACACAAGGGAAGCCCCAACCAAAGAGCCAAGAGCCGGTACGGCTACGGAAGCTCAGCTTGCGGGTCCCGGTGCTGGAGCTCCGACCTCTGTGGCTATGACAGCGGTCATGGAAGCAGCAGCGAAAACGACTCCGCAGGCAATCTTCTTCATCTCCATTGCTAGTTTGAGACCTGAAATTTTTTTTTCTTTTGTAGTTGTGTTTCCTTTTTCTTTTCTTTTTTCTCCTCGCAGGTCTGAGGATAATTGGATGATGTTTACGGATATTTATACAAGCGGTGGTTAAGTTATTTTTTAGGAAAATTGATTTTTAGAAATTACAATGACTCTGAGTTATTTACACGATTCCATCCATATTTTTACCGGATCAAAATCACCATCTATATAGGTGTATTTGTAACTCTACTGAGTTATTTATATCACTCAGATTGTTATTCTGCTGAAAATAATTATTTGGATATTTGAACTTAAAATAGTCGATTGAGAGTAGTGATTATAATTATTTGCAAAATGCTAATTGACTAGAAATGATGGAAAGTTGAAATCGCCGAGAAATTGAATGCCATTCCATAATGAATTTTAATTTTAGCAACTCAAGATTATTCGTAACGGAGTACTAATTCGTAAGTAGTTCTTGAGTTGAACTTATCACACTATAGGAAAACCTATGCTCATAACATTTGTTTTGTTTTTCTAGCTTCTCTAACCTTTTTTTTTAATCCTCTTGATGGTGATGTACTTTTTTGGGTTTGTTAAGATTTGAGCATTACTCCATTAGACTTGCATCCTACGTTTGTGCTAATGTCGTCAACATATCACTACCCGGATTCAAATATGCGAAGTTGTTAACAAAAAAGATTCATGTTATATGAGTTATGATATGCGTTAGCCATGTAAACTTCTCATCTTATGAAACTAAAAGTCTTTAAAAAAATAATCAAACACATGTGGCCTATTAGTTTGATTTATAAAATTTCTGGTGAACATGAGTAAGCTCATGTTTATTTCAGTCAACTACTAAACCATGATTCGCTTCCATTGATGAAGTTTCTGGAATAAATTAGGAAAATTGGTGAAAACGGAGGATGGATTCTGGAAGAAAAAAGTCCTTAATAAACGTAGGTTTGAGGTTTAAACTCGTCGGAGTTGGTAGTGGATTGGAAAATAGTGGTGAGGGTGATTGACATCTTCGCCTTAAAAATGTCAACGCAAGATGGTCTCCGGAGCTAGAGTCTTTCCCAATTGAAAGATGACCGTTCTGAAAGATGAGTGTGGATGAAGACGAAAACTCAAACATAATTGAAATACAAATTTCAACGAAAATAGAGGATCTAGGTAAGTCCTCTCATAATAAACTGAACTGTTGAAAATAAGCTCCTCTACCTACTTTTGATGGCTGATGTGTGAGATAGATTCCTAGTTTGTTAAACTGTTTTTAGAAAAACACACATAAGATAACATTTATATGCAGATTTTGTTTCTATTACAAATTGACTCCATCACTTTATGTAGAGGTTGGGTTGTTACTAAACTCTCTGACTTGTCTCTCAATAAATCGTTGAGATTTGGTAGCTCTATACTAATTAACAAGGGCAAATAACTTAAATGTATCTTATGAGATTTTATAACTAATCATGTTTTACTTGGGGTAAGTTTAGATGGCATATCATGGTTCTTTAAATTATTTTGAATCTTCGAATTTTTTCAATGGATCTTTTGAGGTACAATGTCTTCATTATGTTTTCATATCTATGGATTTCTTTAAAGAACTTAAAAGCCCACTAAACAGACGTAATTTTGTGTTTCATGTGGGTCACTTCAATTGGTTATAAAGAACTTTTTATTTTTTTTCCGATTCTGTGTGATTGTAAACCGTTTAAAGATGACGATTTCCGTTTTATCTATGTTTTTAGCTAGTTTTGAAGCTAAAGGACTATATCAAAAACCTCAAACTTTTTGCTAAAGTAGATTTTGGTATTAACATTCTTGATGGATGAATGACAACAAAGTGAGAAATTTGAAGATTTTTGGGAAAAATAAAGAGAATAATTAGAAGGGGAAGAAAGAATGAATAAGCTTCTGCTATGTTTTTTTCTTCACACTACAGTTTATGCTTCTTTTTCTTTGCTGTTTGGTTTTGATTAAAGTTTTTTTTTTTGATAGTGGATGTGGTTTTGATTAAAGTTGCGTCCAAATCAGCTTTTTCTCTCTTTTAAAACTAAAACCCAAAAATAATGTTTGTTAAAGGAATAAATTGATGAATAAACTCTTAAAAACATAAGAAAAAATATTCGTGAGTATAATATATTCTCAACAGGTTTGGTGTTATCTTGAATAAGATACTCCGCATAAGTCTTTTGATTTGTGTTTGATCACATCACCGCAAAGCTTTTGGTAAATTAAATATTAACAGAAATATAAAAGGTGATAAAGAAAATCACTCAAGTCGACGATCACCTATTTTGTTTATTTTCTCAAATCCGTTTATTCTCTTTAATTAAATTTTTTATATATAAAAAAAATTATGTATATAAGAAGGTTTTACCGATTAGAAAAGAACAACTTCAACATGATATTGCATTATACGTTCTAGCGAAAGAAGATAAATTATGTGAACAGAGAATGTGTTCGCAGTAATCTTCGTTTTTCTTTTTCTTTTCTCTGATCAAAGAATAATGATAAGAAAGAGTCCAAAGAGAAGAGTCACGTGAGCTCAAGGATTAAAATTGGTTGCACCGAGGAGAGAAAGAGCTTAAAGATTTATCAAATTTAGATAATGTAAACTCTATTAATAAGAATAGCTGAGTATTAATCAACCCACCACGTCCACACAAAGCTGATTTTGCATATCCCAAAGCATTTTATAAAAAGAAAATGTGGTCGATCAATTTATCAAGTTGGCAAAAAAATAACTTTCTTAAGAATCTATATTATATTACATTTAAAGCATATATCCCTTTCACCTGCCCCATAACCACATCCACGTCCCTAAGAAATCCAAAATAAATCCTTTATGCATTAGCCCCCACTCAACTCTACCCCCAAAAGTTATAGTTATTAATTGCATTAATGCTCACATAAATAGACTAAATAATTATTCAGTGAGTCATACATGTCTCACAAGAATTTGCTTCTAAGGCTCCTCTTGTTTATCCCAAAAGAACATAATAACAAAAGGTATAATCGAGAAACCAAAAGATTAAAGATTATAGAATTTAATTGCAAGTACTCATTATAACAAACGATAACAAAATAGTCATAACAATAATGATATAAAAATATATATTAATAACAATAATAATAATGATAATGGGAGAAAGAAATCCTATATATAAAAAATTGAAAATGGGAGAAAGAAAACCAAGAAGTTTTTTTTTTCTTCTCCTTTCTTCCATAAGCCTTTTTCTTGTTTTGTTCCCTTAGAAAAACTGTTTTTTTGTGAAAATTAATTGACCAAAAACAGAGAAAACTTCTTTCTTCGCTTCTCCTTTGTTAATCTTGTTACCCTTCTACCACCACCACCACCTGTAAAAAAGAGATTTTTATATCTACCACATAGAGAGACCACACCACACCACTAAAATGTGATTCTTTGGTTTTAGTCTTCTCAATTCTGCTGAGCTACCAGCTGATCGAGCTGCATTTGCTCAATCCAAGCTTCAAGACCAGCATGATCCATGACCGGTTCAACCGCTGTTGGCTGCTTCACGTTTTCGCCCGAGGCCGATGCTGCTTTCTCTTTGGCTTCTGTTGGAAACTCCTTCACCAATGACTGGACCCATGACACATCAGGCTCATCACCATCAAACGATGAAGATGATCTCAACTTACCAAGCGCCTCTGAGCTCATTCCCCAATCCGGTTTACCATTTGAAGATCCCCATTTGGATGACCACGAATTGTTGTTAACCGGTGAACCCACAACTGGACTTGAGTTTGTTCTAAGCTCTCTGGAGCTAAGGCTACGGAACTGATGTTGCTGTTGTTGTTGATGTTGCTTCACGCACTGAGCCAACATGGAAACACGAGAACTCATAGGTGAAATCGGCTCAACCACATTCCAAGGAGACATTCTTCCTCCACCAGAAAACAATGAGTGATCAACACTCTTTGGTGAAGAAAAGCTTGTATTGATTGGAGACAGCATGCTCTGTTGTTGTTGGAACTGGTTGAAGACAGCTGATTTATGTGTAGGAGAGAAAACAGCAGAAGCTAAAGCTGAATCGGTAAACTGAGGAGACGAAGAGCCTTCTGCTGAGAAAAGATCTTCAAGATTTGAAGGAGGCATTGATTTCATCCGACCAGAATGGCTCAAAGAATTCGAGTATTCGTTAAGGAGTTGCTGCTGATCGTAATCCGCTAACATATTGAACTCATCCGTTGGAATATCTCTTGCATTGAGAGAAGATCTTAGCCTGCTTGACTGTAGATTGCTTCCAGGTAAGTGCAAAGCCGGGACATTCGGTTGCGACCAAGCCATGTTCGAATGAGACATCCCGTTCCCCGCTGCTGATGGCGAAAGTGGAGACATGACAGAGACGCCTGATGGAGAACCAGGAAGGAGACTCAAAGCAGCTGCATAATCAGCATTCGATCGAGGCGAAGGAACCGCTGAACCAGTTGAAGCGTACAAAGGTCGAAGCTCCTCGGGTGTATGCGCAAAGAAACAAACACGCCGAGCACAGCCAGTTCCGTCTTTACAAAGACGGGTCCTGTACTGAGCTGGATGAAGCCAGCACTCAAACACACCGTGCGCATACTCACACATATCTCCGCGTCTACAAGCTCCTTTCCTAAAATCCGGGCACGGAACACAGCTGTAGTGAAACTTCCTCGGGTCTCTTCTCCTCGCGTTTTCACCTGGGTGAACAAAAGGACACTCGGTCCAATCATGTGAATAAGCACGCGAGCAAGGTCGAACTTTGAAGGAATACATTCTGAACTCATCAGTTGAGTAAATACTATTCTTGATATCAGGTAAAGACGGATCAACCGGATACTCTTTCTTGAATTCAGTAGATTTCAGCATAAACGGTGAACCAAGGGACGAACCAGACCCCGAGTCGCCATTCTCTCCAGTAGGAGAATGAGACGGAGAAGAGCTTCTATTTGTAACAGTCGTCACAACCCGTAAATTCCTTTCCGAAGTCGATGATCCATCAGCGGAGAGAAGTTCCTGAAGCATCAGCTTCACACCTTCAAGATTAGGAGGAACAACAATAACATCTCCAGCTCGTTGACCTTCAGCATCCAACAGATTCAAATCAGCTCCAGCTGCAAGAAGTAGCTTAACAACTTGGATAGCATTCACATCTCCTCCAGAAGCAGCGCAGTGTAGCGCGGTGGTCTGATCATTCCCACAAGCACGGTTCACGTTAGCATCAGTCAAAGAAACAATAAGCTTAATCACATCTATGCTTCCGTAAGTAGCAGCAACCATCAACGGAGTCCTCTGATCGTTGACCATAGCTTTAGAACCTTTTTGACGACCGTACCAGAGACCAGCTTCGTCTACACAAGAAGGGTCTCTCTCAATAGATAGCCTCACACCTTCCACATCGTTGTTAGCTGCGAGCTCAAGCAAGCTCGCGAACGTATCCTCTGTTTCGACTCTCAAGTGATTCATGTGTGTGTTGGTAACAAGATTGTTATCCTCAAATGAAACTGGCGACGAAGATCTTGATGACTCGATCTGGTTTAATCGGTCTGATCCACAGCACATACTTCCATCTGTAGAATCGGATTCTGCAAGAAAAAAAGCATTGACTTAATCATCAAAAGGATCACAAATTGAATCAAAAAGATCTGTCACATATATAAAAATTAATAAATCGATCATAAGATATATTGAAAGCTAACAGTAAATCGGAAGATTCTCTATTACAGGCAAATAAACCAGATCGGAATAACATAAATCTCCGCTAAAGTCATTTTCAGAGAGGAAGAAGGGGTTTTGTCTGAAAACAAGACCATGTCTTTAACCATATCCTAAATTAACCGTTTTTTTTAATAAACCAGTAAGTCAAAGAGATTTCAAAGAAGAATCAAGGAAGATGGATATCTTAAGACGATACTTCTAAAAACAGAACAGGAAACGCATTCACGGAAACTAAATAACATGAAAGAAAGAAAAAAATCTGATCAGAAATAGTGAAAACCCCAAACAAAATCTTCATCTGATTTTATTCATAAAAACCAAAGTCAAATAGGGAAACAGAGAAGAAAACAAAATGGATCTATTGTTGCATGTTATTTCTCGTTTTTTTGTCAAACATCCATAGAGATTACAAAAACATAGGAAAGGTAGAATCATGAGACGATAAAAAAAACCCACAATATATCATCAAATATTAAAATTTGTTTCTTCTATGGCCACTGCGAACTGCTTGAGGCCTCCGATGATCAACAAATCTCACCTTATTATTCTCGATTAAAACAAGTTTAATAGATTGCAAAGAAGTCCATTTTTTTGCTGGAGACTTTGATTGTTAATCGTCAAAAGAAATCAGTTTCTAGTAGATCTAGAAAAAAGAAGGGAGTGTTAAGGAACAAGTGAGAAGAAAGAGGAGGAAAAAATGATTTTCCCGAGAAAATCTGTGAGAGAAAAAGGAATAATAAAAAGAATCGATGAATTCTTTTCAGAGAGAAGAAGAAATGGAGAGAGCTTGTTCTTCTACCATCTCCAATTCCCAAGCTCACATCTCACTAGAAAAGTATTTACACCCAATTAAAACAAAACAAAATAAATAGAGAAAACATATTTCGACACTTCGATTTCGATTAATGAAATTTATAAAATTTCGCTATCCAATAGGAAAAGCTAATAAAATAATAAATATATATATATAAACAAAGAAAAAGACAAGCGCTACGAGGTCTTATTCTAACCCCTACCCGACTTACGAATTTTAAATCGGTAACACAGTCATTTAGAATGCAACAGCTGAGTTGGCAGAGTGTGATTGGCTGACATTGGAAGTGGACACGCATGTAAGCTTTGTCCCGGGTCAAATTCTCCAGTAATTCCACTTAATACAACTTCCTAAAATAAGGGGTTAGCAATCTAGTAACTCAAGCTACATCGTATTAAAGACTTATTCTACTACGTGGCGACACATGAATGGATATTCACTTTTTCGACATATCCCCGTTACAGAAATGCCCTTATTTCTTTATCAGGTTTTTTTATTTCCCGAAATGCCCTTAGCTGAACTTGATAATAAGTCGTTTTTACCCCTTTTCTCTTTGTCGAAGAGACACGTGGAATAGAAGCATTGAGCAATGAGCACAATCAAACACGAGATTTTCAATGGACGCGAGCTTTATGATGTTACCGGCTGTATCGGTGAACCCAGTGGCACGGATGGCTAATGGAGAGGAATTAAGGTCAGAGTAAGAAAACGGGAGAAACCGGTAGCCTGTGACGGGCGTAACTGAGAGAATTATTAAACGATATTTAAGAAGGTAACTGGCGTCCACCAAACGTACGGGGGAACGGACGCGACACATTTTATTTAATTCCAGTTAATTGTGGAGTCAATCATAAAACCAAGAGAGAAATACAAGTGGGTCCAATGAGTAAATAAATATTTTTCAAATTAAAAGGCAATTAAAAACTGCACCAAATTTCCAAATACATAATAACTAAAAAGTAAAAGAGGGAATTAAAGATAAATTGCCATTATCTGGTAATATTTCCCATTGTACCTGTTTTTATTTTTCTATAATTTGTTTTCCACCGTTCTTTCACAAAACTATTTCATTATACCTGAAAAACTGATAAAACGGCAGAGCTTATATATAATGAAGGGGATGTTAAAGAAATACAAGTTCAACAGTATGGAATTATAAGAATAAGAAAAGCCAACCTATAAATATTAAAATGAAAATAGAGTAGAGTTTTACAGAATATCTAAGCGTTAGCCAAAACCAAACAAGTTTTGCACCTTTGTATTTGTCATTTGAATTTTACTTGGCCTTGAAAATTCTTTTGTGATCTATACATATGTTTCAACCTTTTCTGGTTTATCTGATAGTAAAAACCTGGTGTTGGAAAAAACTAGACACCCCAAAAAAATAGAAATGCAAACCCGTATACGTATTATAAATTACAATGCTCTCTATTGCAATGTCCATACATGATCATCGAAAACAACATATAATTATATATATATATAGTATAATTGATGTCAACAAGATGTATGTATTTATATAGTATCATTATTGAATAAATTAATAATTATCCGAAACACAAAAATTAAATGTTAACGAAGTGGTGATGTTAATATCTTTTGCCTGGATTCAAAAGTTTATTTTGGAGATTGCTTAAACTTTAGTTTTTCTTAAAGCTTCCTAAAAATTGTAGTTTTTTTTTAACTCATTGGTCTCTCTGGTTTGGCAGAGAACATGTTGCCAATTCCGAATGATGGTTAAAGCATTACGTCAAGATGAACACTATTAGGAAAAATCCAAAACTAACTCAGAAATATCATCGTTATATATATAATTATGATTCTTGGAAGTATATAATAATAGCATAACCTAAAGAGATGAAAATATTCTTTGTCCCTTACTCTGTTTCTTGAGTCGAAACAAATCTCTGGATGCAGCTCATTTTCTTCGTCGATTCCTCTCTAGGACTAGCTAGTGTGCTACTCTGTTTAAGCTTTCGGTTTAGTCAAGTTCGGCAATAGTCTCTCCTCTGTTGTGATATATTAATATTTTATCATTTTTTCCTTTATGTTTCTATTAGTTAAATAAACTTTATGATCAAGGGTTTATTGAGAAAACTTGTATCAATCTTGCTTCTTTTGATTATTAAAGTTTGTTTTTCTTTTAAATCTTTTGTCTAATTACTATTTCATGATTCATCAAAGATCAACTATTTGGTTTTGTGTTTTCATGTTACTATGTAAGTAGTCTCCCTAAGGCTATTGGGATTATGTAGATCTAGGATGACAGGTTGTTGAGTAGTGGAGTTTAGGTTTAGAATATGTTAGATCGTTTCTTAATGATGGTTATTAGGATTAAACTAGACAAGGAATTGGTAGTTTAGGACTTATGCAATTTCAATTCCGGAAGGTGTTCGACGAAATGTTGGAACCAAAATTATTAAGAGTTTTTCATTCCTAGCCTACATAAGTAGTTGATTAGGATGTTTTGTGGTTAATTAAACTTGTAATTAATGTTCTTTGATCTCCTAATCGCTAGCATAAGTTATTGATGATTAGGTAATTAGAAAAGAGATTAGTGTTATGGAAATGGTTTAGTCAATATTAGTGACTTTATAACGAAAGATTAGCTCATTGAAGTATAATGAAACTCTATTAGTTAACAATCTATTATCTTAGTCTCTTATCTTTATCCCGAGATTTTGCCTTTTTATTTGAATCTTAAAACCAATTTTAAGTATTTTTCCGTTTTTATTTACTTATTTGAATTTTGATTTCGAAACTAAACATTATCGATTGCCTTAGATTAATTTTGGATCCATATAGTCTTAATGTGTTGATTACATTGTCTCTGAGGTTTGATACTTAAAGTGCTATAACACTATAAGACAGTTGGTTCAGTTGAAAAACTGACTTTATCAATTTGGGAGTAAGAATTTTAAGACTACCCATTCATATAATTACATATATGGGCACTGCTTCCATCTATATGATTAATAGTTATATGAAATCGTTTTTGGCCATATAAAATAATAAAAATACCTTCGAATGTATTGATCTTAGCAAAACGAATCAAACATATCACCATCTCATTGTTTGCATTCTGGCATACATTCCACATGGTATCAACAAATCTTTCTCGGTGAGTACATGGTAATCTTTCATCACTACAAAAATAGTCGAATTATTAGTATAGATGAATTATCACATATGATTAATCGAATAATACAAATATAACCAATCCTAGGGTTGTAAATATACCTTGTGTTTCTAAATTCAAACTCGAGTTTTTTTGTAGACTTGTTATTGATCTCATAAGTTTTCATTTCACCAACATTCACAACATGTCCCAATATTTCTGGAAAAAAATATAGTGAAAATTTTCATTCAGTTATGATTAATTGTAAATATCCATATTATAAGAGTTAAATATTTTAATAAAATATGAAAAATAAGAGCCTCACCAATTAGGATATGTTCATTCAATCCTAAATCATATGAAACATCTTCAATTTAGCCAAATCAAAATACATATCATAGATCCATAGGAAATTAAAGCACATCGAGTAATGATAGTCGTGTTCATCAAAACCATTTTATAGGTATGTTTTGTTGTCCTGAACTTTCCCATATATTTGGCTAGAGTGAAAGTTTAGATAATTTTCCGCTCCATATTTGATGAATCTTTGAAACTTGTTAATTTGTGGTTTCTTAATCATAGCATGAATTAGAGTGCTCTAATGAAAAGTTATAAAAGTTTACGAAATGGTTTTTTGAAATATTTAAACATAAATATTAAGGACAATCTACATTTATAGCCAAAATCATGTCCAAACTCTCTTCACCGTAGTTTGTGAGTTGATTCTATGAATGGACGGTTTTTACTTGAATTGTCCAAGTGGTTTGAAAGGTTTGATGTCGTTTACACCTGTGAAAGAATTATTTGGAGTCATATTCTACTATTAATTTGAAAGTTGGGTTGTTTGTGAGTAATGAATATGTTAGTGGAGTAATGTATTTATAGTATCTCGAGAGTCTATTTTAGATTTTAGAGTAGATACGATTAAATTAAAATAATATATTTCTAAAATGAATCTTTACATATAGATTTGTAGTATATATTTAATTTTAAACGATTAGATTTTATATAGTTTAGAATATATTTTATTTTAGAAATGCGTTAGGAAGTGATATTTTAACAAACTATCATTTAATTATGATTATTCCGAGATTTATTTCGGAGTTTGATGGAAAAATATTCTTATAATTTTTTTTATGTACTAATTCAGAATTAAATTCGATAGTTTGTTAGAGAAATCTAATTAAATGATAATAATTTATGTTGATAGAATATACCGGATAAATCTTTGACGATGTTGAAAATTTGTTTTAAAATTTTCATATTTTATTTCTGTTTGAATATTTTCGAGATTTCAATGATATTCTCTTAATTATTCGGCAAAGATTTATTCATATTGAATCCTTATGAAAATGACCTAATCTCAACAAAAAGCGGCAAAGATCCCAAAAACAACTATATATTTGATCCGACTCCTAAGATCCGGCGCCAACATCACCGAAGATCCGCGTTCTCTTTCTTTTCTACTTTTTCCGAATTGTCCGTCTTTGTTTTTTTTTCTCTTAGATAGATTTGCAATGATATTATATATAATTATTTATATTTTAAATGTAAGTTTACAAAGAATGATTTCCAATTAATAATAGATATGTTTATTTGCTTGCATGTAACGTATCTTAGTAAGATTCAATTTTAGTTTTTTTTTGGTCTATTTTGGGATGAATTTTCAACTAGAAAGGTTTGCCAATAACGAAAAACTTAACTGAAACAGAAATTTCGTTTTTAAAAGTAGAAAGACATTATTTGGAGACTGGACCATTAAGGTGGTACTGGTGTACTCAAGGGCTAGAGAATCGGTCGAGTGTTTCTCCATATTTTAATGTTTGGTTCACTTATCGTTCTCTGAATTTGCAAGTATTATGGACTGCAGTAGAAACTTTGTGGATCATGTTTGGACTCTTGTAATGTTTTTATTTTCATGATTAATCAGAAAATCCTTTAACAAAAAAAACAAAAAAACAAATGATAGACCTCAAAAAATTGGGGAGTTAAAAAGAAATTGTAAGAACCAATCAATTTGAAATAAAACGGGTGGCGACACCGAACTTCCCACAGGTATTCACATATGCATGATGCACCGATGGATACGTGTATATATCGATACATTTATCACCCATAAGTTGAGGAATGTCGGTATGTGATCGGCCACATATTTTTTTTAATATAAAGTAAGATGAGGTAAGATGTGATCGGTTTCTTTTTTTCGTCGAGTCTTCGATCGGTCTTCCTCACCGTTACGATTTAAAAAGACTACTCCATGTTCACATGTTATTGATTTATTTACTCAAACTTGATGTTTTAATATAATTGAAGAAAATACATAGTCAGGATGGATATGTTCAAGAAGTAGTTCGAAACTTGGAACTTGGAATAGGCGCTTTAAGAAAACGGTGAAATAGAATAAATTTTCTCTGCTATAAATTGTCGGAAGGTAAAGGTGGCTTATGTGTATTCATCACAGTCATGCCATGACTCGCCTGATGTTGAACTGTTTTCGATTAAATTAAACATTTCACAAATTTTAATTTCTTTCCCAAAATAATATTTAAAATGGCATCCAATTAATTATATTTCAGAAAAACCATGTACCTTATTTTTTGGTTAGTATCTATCTATTATGCGTTTATCGGTGTATACATACATATTTTATTTACCAAACAAAAAAAACACTTAGTTTTGGTAATTTTTTTATTTTTTACTTACTAAATTGTAGTTTTATCAAAAAAATTGTAGTTTTGGTAAATCTGTACTGTTTGTTCTTACCCCCTAATTATGACACTTTTACCGCACCGTTTTTTAACTGAATCGCTAATCAAATACGTGATTCAGTGATTAACTTTTAACGCCACTATAAATGGTTATGGTCCATTTTTTTTTTCTGAATATCAAGTGTCTCATTATATACACAGTTAAAATCATTTTGTAGGATGTTGGTTTATAAATCATAAACATCAAAGACAAGTTGGATAGCGAATAAAAAACGAGAGAGGTAATGGGCCATGGGAAAATAATATTTTTGGGGTTGGATCTGGTTAAAGACTCAAATGTCCGATGCATCCGATCACTTTCCTTGACAAAGTTAATAGCTCATAAGGCCACAAGTAAATATGTGTATGCAGGGGGAACAAAATGATGTCAGGATATTAAGATGAGTGGTGACATCGTTTAAAACGTTCAAATTAACAACTTTTTAAGAAGTGTTTTGAATTTTATTACCATTAAGCTAAGTGTTTTGATAAAATAACTTTTAAGACTTTCAGAAGTACGGATAATTAACATTTCTGACACTCTGGACGTCTATACAAGAAATATACGTTTCAACATTGAAAATCGAAATTTACCATTCAACATTTCAGTTTTGCAACGCTTGTTGTAACGGACCAATCAAAACATTTTTTTGTTGGTTAAAGATTTCTGGATAGATCGATCTAATCATACCATGTGAACAGTACTGCCGTAGTGTAAAATTTTTGAGTGGTGGTAATTTAAATCCGCCATTCGACGGAAAATGCAACACCTATATTGAAAAATATCTTATATGGGTATTCAAAATTTAAATTTTGTTGATAATACGCCATAAATATGTATAATGAAAAGACGTAGCACATAGATATCACAAATTGATAAATCACTAACAAGCCTACTAGAAAAAAGACGAATTTGATCGGAAGTAATACTTTATACGTGGCCACGTGCTAGTGGTACGACTCTCCAAGTCATTAAGTTCATTTTATGATGTTAACATCCGTAGCTTCGTTTGGCGGGAAAATTCTGCTAAACATAGATGGCCACGTTGACAACAATCTCTTAAAAATGACGAGTTTTACCTTGTCTTTCGTCGTGGGGTCAAAACTTGTCGACACTCGCTATTTTGATGGTAGTTTAGTTTTTCATCTTTTAAGTTTATCTCTAGTTAAATTTATTGGACTCTCCACTCAAAATTTATTATGAATAAGTGAATTGATTCATATATTATAGAAAATACCGTTAATTTTTAAATTTCCGATATTAAATTCTAACATATCTCTTTAAAATGATGACTTTTATTAGGTTATCTTGAACCAAATTTTATTTTAGGACTCATACTAAACATCTTTTGGATCATTCTATTTGAGTCAACAAACAAGTTTCTGATTATGTTAAGTATAATGTATTTCTAAGTCAAAACTAACTGACAATAAATTAATTGGTCTATACTTGCTAGTATTTTTAAACTTACAATGTAGAATTCTAACATCTCTCCCACCAAATATATAAGAAATCAATAACGAAATATGTATTTGCCTAACGAAATTTCTTAGTATCACTATTACATTTGTAGTACGTAGAGATTGCCGTATAGTTTTAGATTAAAAAACGTGAAAAAATAATTTAAACGATCTCTTTATTCTTATCTCTTGCTAATCATCATAAAGGTTAAAATGCGGTCGCTACTTGCCGGACGAACGTAGTTTGCTTGACATAGTGAACATAAAGGGAGGCAAAGCAACTTGCACCAATGCTAATGTGATGGATAAAGGCGCCGTTTTGCCTCAATGCAGTTCCATTTAATTAATTAAATCTATCAAAACACACACATAGATATATAAACACAGATAGATACAAAATGTACACTGTATGATATACATGTGAATATATAATGGACAATGAATTGAAAGTTATCTGGTCTGACTATGAAATATAGTTTAGTATAGGAATACACATAAACAGTGTCCGAGAGACTAGTTGTTTTATTTTTGTATTCTTATATACTAAATTGTTTGTTTAAAATTTAATGAATAAAGGAAAACATTAAGAAAAAGATTATGGACCTTAATTATGGCATTATTTGTTCTGATTAATGTATGATGTCCACTGTAAAGGCATTAATATATCTCGTCAACGACGTTATTTGACCAATTGATACAAGTTATAATTGATACTCGATCAACATCTATCTTATGTAGTATAACCTAGTCAAACGACTCTCATGAAACAGGCTGGGAATATCATTATACTACTAGGCCCATTAAAGCCCATTTACTTTTACCAAATAAGCCCGACAAGGCCTTTAGAAACCCTAAATCCTTTTTGTAGCAGCTGAGCAATATATAGCACAATTTGCCGAAAACAGGGTTTTCTCATTATCACAAAACAAGCTCATCGCCGCTACTCAGCTCTTAAACTCTCCCCAAACTTCGACAATGGCGGAACGTGGGGGCGAGCGTGGTGGAGACCGTGGTGGTTTCGGACGTGGATTCGGAGGCCGTGGAGAACGTGGAAGAGGTGGACGTGGAGGCCGTGGTGGTCGACGCGGAGGCCGTCAAACGGAAGAGGAGAAATGGATTCCAGTGACCAAGCTTGGTCGTCTCGTGAGAGATAGAAAGATTCAGAAGCTTGAGGAGATCTATCTTCATTCGCTCCCGGTTAAGGAGTACCAGATCATAGATCTTCTCGTCGGTCCTACATTGAAAGATGAGGTGATGAAAATCATGCCGGTTCAGAAACAAACCAGAGCCGGTCAGAGAACGAGATTCAAGGCCTTTGTTGTGGTTGGAGATGGAAATGGTCATGTTGGATTGGGAGTGAAATGCTCTAAGGAAGTTGCTACGGCGATTAGAGGAGCGATTATTCTCGCTAAGCTCTCTGTTGTTCCAGTGAGAAGAGGTTACTGGGGTAACAAGATTGGGAAGCCACATACAGTTCCGTGTAAGGTGACTGGGAAGTGTGGATCTGTGACAGTGAGGATGGTTCCAGCTCCTAGAGGTGCTGGTATTGTTGCTGCTAGAGTTCCTAAGAAGGTTCTTCAATTCGCTGGAATTGATGATGTTTTCACTTCCTCCAGGGGATCCACCAAAACCCTCGGAAACTTTGTCAAGGTTTGTCCTTTCTTTCTTTAGTTAGATGAAATTTTTTCCTTTTGATTGGTTTCTGAGAACTGCTTTGGGTTGGCAATCAGATTAAGATAAATTTGCACATTTTCTGTCATTACTATGTTACTAGTTCCAGGAGGTCATCTAGTTAGGAAAAAAAACTGACTTGAAAATGATTATCTTTTGTCTAGTGATTCTCCTAAGTTGTAATGAAATGATTGTTTTGTATCAGTTTTTGCTATTTTGTTAAGTAGTAGTAGACCTCGAATATAGCAAACGAAGAGTAGTCTGCAAAACTGTTTTGTTTATAAATTCTTTAATTCTCGAAGTGACAAGATTTTGGCATTTTTATCTCGTTAATGCTTGCCTACAGATCGATCTGGATAGAGTTACCTGAGCCTGAGTTGTGACATTGTCATATGATGTGTTTGTTATAACTAATCGTGAGTTTGGTTGGTGACTTCAATACGATAGAACCTCAGCTTTTACAAATGAATTAGTTTTCATGAACATGAGTTTAATGCTTTTGTTATATTGGTTTTAATCATCAGTGACTAATCCTCGGCGTCATGTGTTTTGTAGGCTACATTCGATTGCCTTCAGAAGACTTATGGATTCCTTACACCTGAATTCTGGAAAGAGACAAGATTTGCTAAATCCCCATTCCAAGAGTTCACAGATATTCTCTCCAAGCCTGAGTCGAGCACCAAAGTCATCACTGAGGTTGAAGACCAAGCCTAAATAATGGCGTCACCTTGTTTTTTTTTGGATAATACTTTGAGTTTAATTTTGGTCGAACCTTGGTAGTATATTTTGCTGGATTGTGCACCGTATGTTTTCATTTCTCCCAAACGATTTATTTATGCTCAGTTTTAATTATGGATCGTTGTGTTCTCGGTTTGCCTTTTCTTATGTTGACAAATGCCGATTCTAGTTTTTTGTTTTCTTCCCAAAAGTTTAAACCTTTGCTACGTGGTTTATGATCGACACTGTTGGATTTAACATGTGCAAGAACATTCGATAACTTGACGTTCAAGCTAGAACATATTGAAAACCCATGTTGTAGATTTTGGAAAATAAAGTTATTTATCAGTCCAAAAGTTGCAGTAGGCCAGGTCTGAGTTTTTTTAATTGGAATTGTTCTGAGACGGAAAAAAGAAGAAGAAATATAAGTTGACGTTTCCTACATATAAAAGCTCTTGCGGCTTCTGCGAAATTTCAAGCAGATTGATATTTTGCCCTTAACCTGCGACCGTTGCCTCCAGGTCTATTTGAATCACATGCAATGAATCGTTTTTTCTTTTTCTTTTATGTTTGCCGCAAATGGTCTATGACTCTCGCCTATTATCTTCGATTATTGGAAAATCATATTTTACGATTAGTTTGGTGTAGGATCGAGTTTAATTTGAGTATCGAATCTTGGAATTTTTATCACTGGAATCCTTTTGATCATCGTTAGATGTTCAGTTTGCTGTCATTTGGAGCTTAATTATCTGCATTTGACAAAATTGTTGTCAAGTCGATTGAGTTGAGAGTTGTCGGACGTTTGCAGTCCAATTTCTTGATTCTTCTCTGCTTTCTTTACTCAGAAGTAATTTTCTTCAAACGAATACACACTCATTCTTGTTTGCTTTCTTGGTTCGGTTGTTCGTGCTCATGTTTTTGCTACAAAATTGCCATTGAAGATTCGATCTTTTGTTTATGGCTTGTGTTCTCGCCCTGGTTTTCTCTGAATCTATTTGTCAAAATGATTTGTTTTTGGAGGAATCTTACATTGAGGTTTTACAGGTGTTCTGTTTGGATCATCGAAGCTATATGAAACATAGTTGTCCAAAAGGCGATAGAGAAAATTTGGATTATACTATTACACCGAGTTTAAAGAAATAGGTATATTGAAGAGTGTATCAGCCCATTGATTTTGTTCTATGAATTTTTATATGAGTACAGAAATAATGTCCAGGGAATTAAAAGATAATCTCCAAATATAATTATATTTTCTAGAACAAATTAACCTTTTTCCACATCATGCCCACGCACGCCGAATGAGTATTTAACTATTTATAGAATAATTTAGAAGATTTTTCTTTGCATTATTTGCACTGTATGAGCTGGCTAAATGCAATAACAATTCCATTAGAAAAGATAAGGAAAAATAAAATAATACGTTTTACAGTTAAAGCGGCTATTTATCTGAAAATGTTCAAAAGTGATTAAGAAAAAAAAATGAAATAGCAACGATCGAAACGGCAGAAGGTGGAACCCGCGTCGTGCCGTTGAAACGTATACGAGGAAGGCAAAAAAAAATAATAGTTGAAAGCTTGCCGGAGACTAAATTATAGTGAGAGAATCTAACTTCGTTATCGGAGATTGGGTTTCGAGTTTGCCGATCAATTTTTTTTTCAGTCACTGGTTGGTTTAATTGTGCTGTGATCTGTTGTAAATTGATGTTTATTTAAGCTGCATTACGTTGAAATTTCTGTTCAATTCAGAGGCCGAATCAATCTGGGTTAATTAAACCTTTGATTCCTCGGGTTTTAATGATCTGCAGACTTTTTGGGTATTTCGTTTTCGGCAATTCTGATTCTGGATTATTCAACGAATGGTTCCGTTTGATCAAATTTTATGTCTGTTCTTATAGAAATGTTAGTCGGTTTTGAAAAATGTTTTTTCTGGAAATTTCAGGTGAAGGGGTGGAGTTTGAAGGAGAGCCTCGTTTAATCATTGAGCTCTGTTTTCCTTCTTGCCCGAGGAAGCTCTCTAGGGCTTTTTCGGTTGATCAAGAAGGAGGATACACGTTATTAGATTCAACAGTGGGTATAATATTCTGAGTAGAAGAAATGAGCGCAGTCTCAGGTGTAATCTCGAGGCAAGTTTTGCCTGTTTGTGGTAGCCTTTGTGTTCTTTGCCCTGCCCTGCGTGCAAGGTCTAGACAGCCTGTCAAGAGGTACAAGAAGCTCATTGCTGATATTTTCCCTCGTAATCAGGTTCGTCTTTTATCCATTTTCCTCCATTCTATTAGACTTTTCTTCACATGATGCTTCTTATTGTCTAAAGAAGGTGGATTTCGCTTCCCTTTTTTGTTATTAAAATTAAATTCTTTAGTCTCTTTCGAAAAGTTCATATTTACCTTTCTTTAATGGCTGACGAGTGCTTGCTTTGACCTACGTTGCCATGCTACTGGAACACCAAATTGTTAAGTCAGCCACTCTTTGGCTGCAGTGACATTTTGATGATGAAAGCGTGACTAGTTTGCAATCTGTGTTTCTAATTTTTCTAGTACTGTAAATTTTGGTTTTTTAATCTTCCATGCTTTCCTTTTTCTATGTTAAAATTTGTCGATCTGCATTTCATTTTGCTTCGAGTATTTGTCTACTGAATTAGACATTAGGTTCTTTGGTATGATAATAAACGGGAGCTTCCCTCTTGGCTATCTTGGTGGGTTGGTTTATCTTACCACTGCTTACGATTTCTGACAGGAGGAAGGCCCAAATGACCGGAAGATAGGGAAACTATGTGAATATGCTGCAAAGAACGCTGTGCGTATGCCAAAGGTATAAATCCAATGCCAAGTCCAGGCACATTAATTTCTAAAAATCTTATGTTGGACTGGATTATTCGTAATTCCTTGACATTTGGTTTTGGTCAGTTCATATATTTGAGTAAGATTACTCGTTATAGCCATGTTTTCAGATTGCTTTTCTCCCAAATTTAGTTCTCTGTTGTTGAAATTTACGATTTGTCAGATATCAGATTCTCTCGAACAAAGATGTTACAAGGAATTGAGGAATGAGAATTTCCAGTCAGCAAAGATAGCCATGTGCATTTACAGACGGCTTCTGGTTACTTGTAAGGAGCAAATGTGAGATCATCTTTCTTTTGCTTACTTTACAAACACCTCATATGTTCTCTTATGTCCAAGATATTCTATGGCTTAACATAAGAACCCAAGAGACTTACCCAAAAAATTGTTACCTATTGTGAGAGCAGGACTATTTTGGCATGTACAGGTAACTTTATTATTTTCATTGTTCTTTTTCAGGCCTCTTTTTTCTAGTGGTTTTCTAAGGACGGTGCAAGCTCTTTTGGATCAAACTCGACAAGATGAAATGCAAATAGTTGGATGTCAGTCTCTTTTTGAATTTGTAAATAATCAGGTCAGCTTCTCACATCTTTGATAGAGTTCTCTTGTAGCCACATGTCAGAGTGCTTTAAGATAGAATGGTTAAGGACATATGAAATAATAAAATAGCGTTGATTCATTCATGCTATCAAATTTTTCAGAAGGATGGCAGTTCCCTGTTTAACTTAGAAGGCTTTCTCCCAAAGCTGTGCCAATTAGGACTGGAAGGTGGGGATGATGACAGGTCGCGCAGCCTGCGTGCAGCAGGACTTCAAGCCCTTTCAGCAATGGTAATTCCGTTATGATGTTATTTTTCTTGAGATACAATTCTTCATTATTGTAAATCTACAAGTATCCTCTGACGCATTTTTGTCCGCTGATCTATTTCCAGATTTGGCTGATGGGTGAATACTCTCATATTCCCAGCGACTTTGACAATGTAAGTAACTCTCAGGTTCATGCATTAGTTTCTTTTGTTTTCTTCGCAGGTATTCTTGGGTTTCCGAGTGCCTATATATTCTGATTTACTTTCTTGCATTGAAACAGTTGATTTGTGGTTTCTAGCAATAGACAAAGTGGGAAACGCTGTTAGATTTCCTTTTCAAAATTTCTTGGCCAAAGGTCTAAAATACCATAACAATCTACCAGTCAGGGTTACTTTATGTAGAACTAGGAGTTGGGATCGTATTGCTAGAGTTTATCTTAGTATTTTAGGTAGGACATGTTAACATCTGTTAACTGATAAATCCAATACTTGCATGGCAGGTTGTCTCAGCAGTCTTGGAAAATTATGGTCACCCGAAAAAATTAACAAATGTTAATGATAGTGGCAGAAAATGGGTGAATGAAGTCTTGAAGAATGAAGGTCATGTAGCTTATGCAGATTCCCTCATAAATGTTCCTTCTTGGAGAACGGTTGTGAATGACAAGGGTGAACTTAATGTGAAAATGTAATTTCTTCTGTCTTCAGTTGTGTTTACAATTGCCTTTTTGGTTCTTTTCCTCTTTAATATACATTTTCTTTTTCAGGGAAGATTCCTTGGACCCTAGTTTTTGGTCCAAGGTTTGCCTACACAACATGGCCAAGCTAGGCGAAGAGGCCACAACCATGAGACGCATACTCGAGTCTTTGTTCCGATTCTTTGACGAGGGAGATCTATGGTCACCAGAAAATTCGATTGCATTCCCAGTTTTAAGGGATCTGCAATTTTTAATGGAAATATCTGGTATTACGCTCTCAATAATTTTCATTCAGCCGTTCCTGCATGATCAGTGCTCTGAAATAGTTTTGTAATCTTGCAGGGCAAAGAACACACTTTCTATTGTCCATGTTGGTTAAACACCTTGATCATAAAAGTGTGCTTAAACAGCCAAGCATGCAGTTCAACATTTTAGAGGTTACTTCCTCCCTTGCTGAAAATGCAAAAGGTGAACATTCAGCAGCAATTGTCAGTGCAATAAGTGATATCATGAGACACCTGAGAAAATGCATGCATTCTTCTCTTGATGAAGCAAATCTGGGAACTGAAGCAGCAAACTGTAACAGAACTATCAGTGTAGCTGTTGATAAGTGCCTCGTCCAACTCACGAAAAAGGTATGTTACTACCATTCTCAGAGTGAATTTTATACCTTTTTTTCCTCGTCAATATATTCTTCTTTAAAGAGATGTGAGGCTGATACGTCAACTTTTGAAGGTTGGAGATGCTGGCCCAATTCTTGATGCTATGGCTATAATGTTGGAGAATATCTCAGCCATCACAGATGTCGCAAGAACCACAATTGCTGCCGTTTTTCGCACTGCTCAAATTATAGCCTCTATACCAAATCTGTCATATCAAAACAAGGTAACCTCCTAGTAATATCTAGGATTATATTTTCTCTTGTCGTTAGAGATTAAACCAATTCTAATGAAATTGCTAAGCTTTTATTAATTTTTTCGTTTCAGGCTTTTCCTGAGGTCTTATTCCATCAATTACTTCAAGCTATGGTCCATCCAGATCATAAAACACGGATTAGCGCCCACCGTATATTTTCTGTTGTGCTGGTACCAACCTCGGTTTGCCCCCGTCCTTCCTCAATCACTACTGACCTTAAGAAAGGAATGGGTCTTCCTCGTTCACTTTCAAGGACCGCATCTGTCTTTTCCTCCTCAGCAGCACTGTTCGAGAAGCTGAAGAAGGACAAATTTTCGTCAATGCTAACTTCTGATCAGAGCCAACACGAAATGCTTGAGGAAGAATATGGAAACGATAGGGGGGAAATCCTTGACAGATTGAAATCTTCGTACACTCAGGCATATAGAACTTGGAATCAACCAGTGACCTCGACAGCAGATAACTCTGTGGCCTTTTTAAACTCTGAGCTGGTACATCCTTGCAACATTTTTTTGTGTGAAAGCTTATTAGAAGAGTTCTTATTAACCTTAAATGTGACCTTAGAGCCTATTTATATAATGTAGGTCAGAAAAATATTCCGAAGGCTCTTTTAACTTAGCTTCAGGATGAGATTTAAGAGTGTATTTAATAAATGAATTCAAAGTAGTCTCTTGAAACCACAATAATGTTTGTACACTACTCTACGTCTTCTTATAAGGTGGCCATGAGATGGCTACATCTCTTACAATTCACTATTTTAGTCAAATATAAATTGAAAGGGGTCGTTTCTTTAATGTTCAGGATTCATTCAATCTGCTTTAGGCCTCAGTTAAACCTGTTACAGCTGTTACCTCGTGATTTATGCTTACAGTTCTTAGGTACACCTTGGATCAGTCTCCACTCTTTAATTTGATTTCTTATATGCCCCTCAGGATGCTGTTTATATAAGGCTAAGTAGTCACCAGATAGGTCTTTTGCTTTCATCCATCTGGGCGCAGTCCATATCTCCGGCAAACACACCAGACAATTATGAGGCGATTGCTAACACCTATAGCCTTGTATTGTTGTTCTCTCGTGTTAAGGTAACATATATTTCATATATCAATACGTGCTACCTCTGCATCTGAGTGTTTCTTCTCATTTTTAAGTTCTATGAGCAAAGTCTGAGTAGATCTCTCCTTATGAATTATTTGCTCACAACTTTTTATTAAACATATCCCAAAATGCTTATCTTTCAGAATTCAAGTCACGATGCTTTGATTCGAAGTTTCCAAATGGCACTTTCTTTGCGAGATATTTCTTTAATGGAAGGAGGTGAGCTTCCACATGTTTTGACTCCTCCCTGAGTTGAGCTTATATCCTTGTTTTTTGGTTTGGAAACTATGATGTAGAATCTTATCTAACGTGAGGCATCAATTTGAAAGAAAAACATCTGTGGTTTTTGTCACATTAGAGAAAAGAACAATTTCTTGGTTTCTTGGAATTTCATAGATACATGCTGAAGTAAATATCCGTGCAGAAGTTATCTTTGAAATGAAAGAGAGCTATGTTTGAACATCTTCTTAATGAAACTATTGTGTTACTTTGAAACTCTGTTTCATATCTTTTGGCATGTAAATCGTTTATTCCTACTATTTCAGGACCGCTTCCTCCATCACGGCGAAGGTCACTCTTTACTGTGGCTGCATCAATGGTTCTTTTTTCCTCAAAAGCATTCAATCTTTTTTCTTTGGCGGATTTCACAAAAGTGGCACTTCAGGGACCAAGGGTACGTTGATCTTTCTGGTGAAAATGTTGCCACATTGATGTTTTGTTTCTCTTTGAATTATTGCTCACAGCTCAATTTGTTACGCAATATTATTGAGCTCTTTAAAGTATGCACCAAACTTATATGCTCTATATTCTATGGCATGACACAGAAAGAAATTACTTCCCATTTTTCTTTAACTTCCTCTTCTACTTGATTCAGCTTGACCCATTCTTGCACTTGGTTGACGATCTCAAGTTGAAGGCTGTAAATTCAGATCAGCAGCTAAAAGTTGCTTATGGATGCGAAAAAGATGATGCTTCAGCTTTAGATACTCTTTCTAACATAGCAGTCTCCACTGAGCATAGCAGAGGAACCCTTGTCTATGAAATCGTCAAAAGCTTAGAAAACATGTGCAATGTAAGCGTTTCCTGTCACAAACTCCCAACTAAATTGCTCTATACAAGCTTCTGATAATCACAGTAAACTAATAAAAAGTTAACTATTTCCAGTCTGAAATGGACGAAATGCGGGAGAAATTGCTCACTGAATTCATGCCAGATGATGCATGCCCACTTGGAACCCGGTTTCTAGAAGACACACAAAAATCCTATCAGGTTGATTCCAGTGATGTTAAACCTCAAAAGGTGGTAACTAGTTCTATGCTTACCATAATTTTTCTCTTAAAAATTGAAATGAACATTGTACTGAAAATTGATGTTTGTGGATTCAGGATGCGGCATTCTTCTCTCAAGAGGATCAGGAATTTGGAGAAGGCATTGAAACCGTTGCAAAGAATAATTCTGTAAAAGTTGCTGAAATTCCAGAACTCCTGACCGTCAATCAAATTCTAGAATCTGTAAGTTGCATGTTCCGTCATCCTAGAAATTAGATTACAAAGCCGTCACCAGAAGAAACATATAATAAACTATACTTCTTTTGTTTCGTTCGAAGGTCGTAGAGACAACACGTCAAGTGGGTAGAATTTCCTTCCATACTGCAGCGGATGCTTCATACAAAGAAATGACGCTTCATTGTGAGAATCTGTTAATGGGAAAACAGCAGAAGATCTCCAGTCTTTTGAATTCTCAGCTACGACATGAGAGTACAGTTAACTGCTCTCCACAACAACATGATGAAGAGATTAGGATTGCAACTTTCCATCCTATGATCAATCCAGCATTTCATTCCGAAGTATGTGCCTCTTTGCTATAAATTTCTGTCTTTTATATTGTGGTCTGTATTCAGATATCTGATGACAAAACCAATCATAGCCTCTTTGATCGTTGAAGTAGTGATTAATAAAATTTACTTAGGTTGAAGCCCCTTTACTGGTGAAGGAAGTTGACATCAAATCACCAAGAACACCAGTGGGAACTATTCAGACACAGTGCTATTCGGAACAACAAAATAACCCTCAAGCATTTAGACTGCCAGCCTCAAGCCCTTACGACAACTTCCTTAAAGCTGCTGGCTGTTGATGATCATCTACAGGATCCAAACCATATTTGGCTTTGAATTCAGTTAACAAGTGTCAACAAGTTTGCTTGGTTTTCAAAGTCTTGAGTTACATTTTTTAGTTTCTTTAGCATCATAAAATCGGAGTTATCTTCGTCGTGCTATACTAAGATCATTCCTCCTAGGTTTGTTATTCCTATCTTCTCTTTTCTTTTCTCACTTATTCTTTTACCGAATTTACTTGTTTCTTTTTGGTGTGTGTAAGAATGAAAGAGACCATCTGGTTTTCACGTGGTCTTGTAATCTAGAGATTCTTTGATTCTACAACCAAAGGCTTTGCTGAACAGTTTCATCAAGATGTACATTGATTCTCTATGATCTAGTTTATTAATTTCTGCAATTGGATAAGCAAAATAACCATAAGCGACTCAAGATTTCAATTCACCAAAAAACTCTATATAATACACACAGGAGTTGGAACAAGTGTGCTGATTCAAAAACTTTGATTCATTGAATACAAGTGTGCTGCTTCAATGAGTGTTAGTGTTGGATCCTTCTCTGACCCACAAGGATTAGAAGGCTTAGCTCATTTCCTAGGTACGTTGAATTTTTCATGTTTTGCAATTTCTCAAGTAGAATTCGAATTCTTCTGGATTTGAAATGTGTAACATCTTAATTTGTGTGCCCAATAGTTCTTTGCGATTTAATAATTCAATCACTGTGCTATTTCATTGATTAAATCTGGTTTCAATTTTTTTCTTCGTGGTTAGAGCATATGTTATTTTATGCAAATGCAAAGTATCCAGTGGAAGATAGTTACTCCAAGTACATCACAGAGGTAATATATATGTATATCCTTCGAAGTTGTTCTAAATTTCACTCTGATATAAAACTTAGAGAAATATAAAATTTGGTTGGTGTAGCATGGAGGCAGTACTAATGCGTAAATGCATCCTCTGAAGAGACAAACTACCATTTCGATGTTAATGCACTTTTTTGCTAACTAATCTTCTCTTATTTCTACTATTTTATTTTCCGGTGTAAGATTCTTATGTGGCTACTTATATCAGATTTGCTTAGTTCTTTATCAAGCCACTAATGTCAGCTGATGCAACCATGAGAGAGATTAAGGCTGGTTCAATTTTAGTTCCTTTATGTTTTCTCTTACTGCATTTTGTGAAGTAAACGGATTATAACGAGTTTTCTTTATTCAGAGAATCAGAAGAACTTACTCGCTGATGGTTGGCGAATGCGACAGGTATTTCTCTGGTCTAAAGAATGATTATCAGAGTTATTTGTATTTATTGATCGCCTCATTTAGTTATTATTATTGCTGTTAAAGGATGTGTTTGAAACTTTTCTATTCATCATGAAAAGAAAAAAAATTATTTGAAACTTTTCTCACTTCAATCTTTCCAATGTCTGGAGGTATATAATCTATCTAACATCTCAAAAACCTCTGACACCTAGTTTTTTTGGAATCATTTTCTTGGATAAGACCATCCGTATCACAAATTTAGCACAGGTCTTTATTCGAATTTTTTTTATACTGATATTTCTGTTGACTGCCATTCATGGAATGAGATTTATTCGGATGCATATGAATAGTCAGTTGTGATTCCAATTTTTATCTCATGCTAAGTACGTGAGGTTTGTGCTTAGGGAACATGGATACACTTCATGTACGACCCCAAGAAAAAGGAGTGGATACAAGGAGTGAGCTTATTAAATTCTATGAGGAACACTATTCTGCCAACATCATGCATCTGGTTGTATATGGGAAGGATATGCTTTGGTGCTAACACAAAACTCAAAATTCCTTTTTCAAGGAAATAACAACGTTTAAATAGGTAACATCTGTGCTAATGTCTTTGCTCTGCATGTTTTCAGAAAGCCTTGATAAAATTCAAGATCTTGTGGAAGGGATGTTCCAGGAAATACAAAACACCAACAAAAGTGTCCCTAGATTTCCTGGCCAGCCATGTACTCCGGACCATTTGCAGGTTTTTGTTCCTCACGAAAATTTAAAATATAATTTTACATGAACAAAGATCATGCTAGAATGTTTCTGAGGTGGTATTTTTGTTGTATTATTTTGGTTTTAGATTCTTGTGAAGGCCGTCCCTATAAAGCAAGGACACAAGCTGGGTGTTTCATGGCCTGTAACTCCTACCATTCATCATTATGAAGAAGCACCAAGCCAGTACCTTGGCCATCTAATTGGCCATGAGGGCGAAGGAAGTTTGTTTCATGCCTTGAAAACCTTGGGTAGGTTTTTTTTGGGGCACACACTAATAGATTTTACAGTAGATTTTTCATTAAGGGGGGAGGGGGGGGGGGGTGTCAAGACCGATATTCAATCTCTTTCTCTTACCCGCTTGAAATGAATGTGACAAGACTCGTCTGAGGTTCCCTAAAAGATGATCTAGAAATTTTCTTCAGAAACTACAACTCTTTGTTGTTTCAGTTGCAGATGGTAGAGATAAAATATTTTATCCTCTAGATAGGTTTCATTCTAGTCGAGTAAACAAACTTCTTGCATGGGACAGGTAGCTGATGTTATTCCTGTAAGAAACATCTCAATTTCTACAGATAGTAGGCGGCTTAATTCTTCTTATTGTTTCCAGGTTGGGCAACTGGACTGTCTACTGGTGAAGGAGAGTGGACTCTAGATTATTCTTTCTTTAAGGTTTCGGTTGATCTTACTGATGCTGGTCATGGTGGGTTTTTCTATTCTATTTCTTTCATTCTAGGAAAGTTCACAACAGTCTTTCTTCTATCTTGTGTTGAATAGAGAGTATGGGTGTGTTTGGTATTTAGTAAGTACATGATACATTCCTGGTTTTTCTCCTTGGTGGGTTTACAGAGCATATGCAAGAGATTTTAGGATTTCTGTTCAGATACATTCAGCTATTACAACAGACTGGTGTTTGCCAGTGGATTTTTGACGAGGTATGGATATGTTAACTTGTACAACGCCTTCCAATCTGTAGCTACTCATATTTTATGATCTTTTTTGACCTTTTGACTTTGATCTTGCTACTATATATTGTTGATTCAGCCTCCTTAAAGGTTTTAATACATCTTCTATTGTTATTGAAGCTCTCAGCTATTTGTGAGACGAAATTTCATTATCAAGACAAAATACCACCAATGTCCTATGTAGTGGATTTAGCATCAAACATGCAGGTAAATAGGTTTTTAGCTCTTTCGGTTTTGTGTAAGCTTTATTTTGTGGCATATATATGCTTACCTTTGTACCATGATATCAACCACTCCTTTAATAACTGTCCATATGAAGTTATGTACTGTGACTGCAGTTTAGTAATTTTATAGCTTTCTCCAAGAACTGTTCGGTAAGTATGTGGTTAGCTGCCTATTATACACTAAACTTGTGTGATAAAATCATGGGTTTTTGCCTAAGCTAATTTTATATTTGTTCCACTTATCCTGAAAATAACTGAGGATGGCATTACAAGCTTTATTGCTGTTGATAGCATATATGATCGGTAATTTATGTACTATTCCCGTTAGCTTTTCTGCAGTTTACTTTGACCATCCTGTCATGTTAGTAGAATTTACATTATACGGCACTGGTCTTTCTATTGTCACAGAGGAGTTGTTGCCAAAAAATCTTGCTAATGCCATTGCTTTTGTAGAATCTTATGGGAATCACAGAAATTTGAAGGACAAACTGAGATGGCTGAGCCATGGTATAACACTGCCTATTCTCTTGAGAAGATAACCAGCTCCACCATTCAGGTTTACTTTTTGATATGTTGTACTAAATCGAAAGGATTCATCTATTTTCTATTCCACTACTACCTCCACTTCAAATTTTCTTTTAGGTTTATGTGAAATAATTACAGGAGTGGGTGCAGTCTGCTCCTGATGTGAAACTGCATTTACCAGCGCCTAATGTCTTTATTCCCACGGATCTGTCGATAAAGGATGCTAAGGACAAGGTTCAATTTCACCGCATCAATTAGAAGAAATTTTTTAATTTTTAATGTATGAAGCGGTCATCTTATGTGATCAAGTTCTGGAACAGGATCCCGTTCCAGTTTTGTTGAGAAAGTCACCTTGTGGTACAAGCCAGATACAATGTTCTCGAAACCAAAAGCATATGTTAAGATGGATTTCAACTGCCCACTTGCAGTCAGCTCTCCTGACGCAGCAGTTCTTACTGATATTTTTACGCAGTTGCTGATGGACTATTTGAATGAATACGGTAAGATTCGATCGATACATGCCTCAGTATTTTCCTGTCAACTAGGGATTTTCTCTAGGCTTTAGTTCAGAAGACTCTCACTCTGTGCCAAATAAGTGGAACCAAGCTTTTTGAAATTTGTAAATTTGTCCAATAGACACCAAAATTTGTCTCATGCAAAATATTTCCATTTGGCATGACGTTGATTGAGCATTTATTGTAGCTTTTGACAATGTCATTTCTGCTTTTGAGTTTTATGCTCTGTGTTGCATCTTCATTGTATGTCTTGAAGACAAAAGAAAATGGTGTAATAAGTAAAATAAATTGACTGAGTAAAGACACAACAAAGCTTCTATTTTGATATTATATTATCAAAACTGTCCCATCACTCTTTATCGCTGCTATGTTTTAGCTTATTATGCACAAGTTGCTGGTCTTCACTATGGAGTGAGCCTTTCGGACAATGGTTTCGAGGTGAGTTTGACATTTACTTCATCTTCACCACACACTTTGCTCATCTTGTACTGAATGCTTTTTCTTTTATATTTTCTGGCTAACTTTTTTTGTTCCTAGTTGACCCTTCTTGGTTATAATCACAAATTGAGGATCTTGCTGGAAACTGTTGTTGGAAAGATACCAAATTTTGAAGTCAAACCTGACAGATTTTCTGTTATCAAAGTAAGCATGTCAGGCTTTGTCTCTTTTTATAACTTAACCTAATGGTGGTACGAAGTCCTCTGTATCAGAATTATTGAATCTGTGTTATTTCTTTCTGTATCCTTTACTAGGAAACTGGCACAAAGGAGTATCAAAATTACAAATTCCGACAGCCATATCGCCAAGCAATGTATTATTGCTCACTGATATTACAAGATCAGACCTGGCCTTGGACAGAGGAACTGAATGTCCTTTCTCATTCGGAAGCTGAAGACGTAGTTAAATTTGTTCCAATGTAGTTATCAAGGACATTTATTGAGTGTTATATTGCAGGTACCGACTTGTTTTTTTCTGCATGATTTACTTTGGCTGTAATGGTTTTCGGAAGCTGTCTTGGTGTTAGAGTATTTATATACTTCATTTCAGGTAATGTGGAGAATAACGAAGCTGAGTCAATGGTCAAACATATTGAAGATGTTCTTTTTAACGATCCAAAACCGATTTGCCGACCTTTGTTTCCGTCCCAGCACCTCACTAATAGGGTGGTAAACCTTGGAAAAGGAATGAAGTATTTTTACCACCAAGAATGGCTCAAACCCTAGTGATGAAAATTCTACTCTAGTACACTATATTCAGGTAATTCCTTATTCAGACTTAGAAGATAGCTTTGAAATTTATTCTTAGTATCTACCAATTTTTACGTGTTCTTCGGAGTTTCTTCATGTAGATCTTGGTACTTGTTTCTTGTTAGCTTAGAATATATTTCCAGCGATCATATTGTTTTAGCTAACTGTAACGTTGGTTGCCATGAACAGGTTCATAGAGATGACTTTGCAATGAATATTAAACTTCAGTTATTTGGTCTCGTTGCAAAGCAAGCCACCTTTCACCAACTTAGAACGGTTGAGCAACTTGGTTATATTACTGCACTTGCTCAGAGGTACACTGAAATTTTCCTTGTGTTTTCTAATATACTCCCCTGAATTCTGTTTAATTCACGCTTTTTATGCAACTTAGGAACGATTCTGGCATTTATGGTGTACAGTTCATTATCCAGTCCTCAGTTAAGGTACCAAACCATCTAGCCATCTCTGTCAACTTTTCTAATTAGGACTCAGCTCCTTAATATCCTACTAATCCTGGAGAGTTTAATCATTATTAGGGTCCTGGACATATTGATTCGAGGGTGAAGTCATTACTGAAAAACTTTGAGAGTAAACTTTACGAGATGAGTGATGAGGAATTTAAGGTGAGTTGGGTCAACTTAGTTACATATCTCAAGTAATCTAGCTATGCAAAATGTTCCTTATCAAGAAATATTAACTGACATGAGTTACTCTTCATCAAGAGCAATGTAACAGCTTTAATAGACATGAAGCTTGAAAAACACAAGATTTGAAGGAGGAATCCCGGTTTTACTGGCGAGAGTCTCAAAGTGGAACATTCAAATTCAACCGTAGAGAGGCAGAGGTACAGGGAATAGCTTCCTTTTCCTTCTATATTTTCATTTAAAGCAAGAAAAAAGCCTCTCAAATCAACCACCTGGTTGATCCATGACCCATGCATATAATACTTCCTCGAATAGTTGTATCACTTCTATGATTAAGTTCAAGTCAGAATGAAGTTTTTTTGAGGGCGACTGATCAATGAGAGAATTGGGTTTCATTGTTTGCAGGTTGCTGCGTTGAAGCAGCTTCAGAAGCAAGAGTTGATAGATTTCTTCGACGAATACATAAAGGTTGGAGCAGCACAGAAGAAATCGCTGAGCATAAGAGTATACGGGAGCCAGCATTTGAAGGAAATGGCAAGTGACAGGCGAAGTCCCATCACCATCAGTTGAAAATCGAAGACATTGTTGGTTTCAGAAAGTCTCAACCTCTTCATGGGTCGTTCACGGGGTGCGAACAACCCAAACTGTGAGAGCTGAAACTCATTTCAATTATACAAAAACAATACTGCTTTTTTTTTTCTATCCTTTTTCTGGTTGTAATAATAATATGTAGGTTTGGAAAACAGAGTTTCAATCATCTAAGAAATGATGAAAAGCTGAGAAGATATTGATGTCGCTCTACAGATTTGATCGTTTGTTGTCAAATTCAGAGATTTGGAACCCATTTCGCTATATGAGGCTGTATCAAATTTAATCAGCTTTACCGCATTTTACAGTTTACTTACTTCACTCACACGCCAAGGTTAAGGCTGTTTTAGTTTGGTTATTTTGTTGGTTTATTTTACTTTCTGCATAAGGCTCAATAAATTGGATCGTACCAAAGTAATGTTAGGAATGGACCGGCGACCCTATGTTCTGTGTAAGCCACACTGATTATACATTCGTGATTACCATGATTTTGGCTTTGGCCAAGTAGTGAAGCGATAGATCTCAGACACAGCATCCCTCTTTTGGATCAGCAAAATAAATTGTTCCAATCGCCTTGATCATCCCCAGAATGTAAACACTCAGTTTCAGCATCCCTCATTTCACAAATAATTTTAGTTTTTGATAAATTTTAGCAAATACCTTTTTTATAGTTGACATTCGTTATTAGATGATATGATATGGATCATAATATTTGTATCCTCGTATCTCTTTTTTAATAACTACAGTTCTAATTTTCTATAAGTAAGCAAGACTTAAGTAGTAAACATTTTCGTATATATTCCATTTTTAAAGTACTAATATGCTACACAGCTATACAGAAAGAATAACTGTTTAGTTGTCTCTTTGGGGATAAAGAAGAAAAATAACCCAAAGTCTGCATTAACCTTACAGCTCACAGACTCAGACTTCGCTTTCCAAGCTCTCTCTTTGCATTGTATTCAAGTTTAAGCAACGTCAATTCCAACAACAACTGCATTACCATTTCACTTGCAGACAAGAGACGAACCCCAATCTCCCATTTTGTTCTGCTCGAAAAATCACAAATCTGATTCAAGACTTTTGGCTTGATCCGATGTTGGTTCAGGATCGTGCGGCGCCTTCTCCTCCCAAGCCGCCGAAATCTCAGATCAGAACACTACCTACTCATCAACAGATCCGACGATTCAGTGAACCCAAAAACCTAGATTTCTCGACTTGGTTCTCAGAGAATCTCTCCAGAGTTGCTGTCTTGTCTCTCTTCATTGTCACCGTAGTAGCTCTCTTCTTCCTCTACAACACCACCGACACTGCTTCTCTCCTCTGTTTCCAATCACAGTCAACTCAGTCGCTTCAATCTCTCTCTCGCCCTCAAATCAATTGGAATTCTATCCACATCGTCTCCGACAAGACCTCACCTTACGCTAATTTCCTCACCGAGAAATGGATTGTGGTGTCGGTGACCAAGTACCCAACTGAGGAGCTTAAGAGCTTAGTGAAGATCCGTGGATGGCAAGTTCTCGCGATCGGAAACTCAATGAGCCCCAAGGATTGGAGTCTTAAAGGTGCCATCTTTCTATCTCTTGATGCTCAAGCTGAATTGGGTTTTCGGGTTTTAGATCACTTGCCTTACGATTCTTTCGTACGAAAGAGTGTCGGTTACTTGTTTGCGATCCAACACGGTGCTAAGAAGATCTATGATGCGGATGATCGTGGTGAAGTGATCGATGGAGATCTAGGGAAGCATTTTGATGTTGAGTTAGTTGGTGAAGATGCTAAGCAAGAACCCATTTTGCAGTATAGTCATGAGAATCCCAATAGGACTGTGGTTAATCCTTATATTCATTTCGGGCAACGTTCGGTTTGGCCTAGAGGTTTGCCATTAGAGAATGTTGGTGAGATCAACCATGAGGAGTATTACACTGAGGTTTTTGGTGGTAAGCAGTTTATACAGCAAGGGATTTCGAATGGTTTACCAGATGTTGATTCGGTGTTTTACTTCGCTAGGAAAACGACTTTAGAAGCCTTTGATATTAGGTTTGATGAGCATTCTCCTAAAGTTACTTTGCCTCAAGGTGTAATGGTACCAGTTAATTCGTTTAACACTCTTTACCATTCGTCGGCTTTTTGGGGGTTAATGCTTCCTATTTCGGTTAGTTCCATGGCTTCTGATGTCTTGAGAGGTTACTGGGGACAAAGGCTTTTGTGGGAGCTTGGTGGTTATGTTGCTGTTTATCCACCTACGTCTCACCGGTTTGATAGAATCGAGGCTTACCCTTTTGTAGAGGAGAAGGATCTTCATGTCAATGTTGGTCGTTTGATAAATTTCTTACTTGCTTGGAGATCAGAGAAGCATAGTTTTTTTGAGACGATCCTTGATTTGAGCTTTGCTATTGCTGAAGAAGGGTTTTGGACAGAGCAGGATGTTAAATTCACAGCTGCTTGGCTTCAGGATTTGATTGCTGTCGGGTATCAACAACCCAGATTGATGTCGCTGGAATTGGATCGCCCGCAAGCAAGTATCGGTCATGGGGATAGAAAAGAGTTTGTTCCTAGGAAGTTGCCTTCGGTTCATCTCGGGGTTGAAGAGACCGGCACAGTGAGCACTGAAATAGGCAACTTGATTAGGTGGAGGAAGAATTTTGGAAATGTTGTGCTTGTTATGTTTTGTAATGGTCCCGTTGAACGCACTGCCCTCGAATGGAGGTTACTTTACGGCCGGATATTCAAAACCGTTGTGATATTGTCTTCTCAGAAGAACTCGGATCTCTATGTGGTAGAAGCCAAACTCGATCACATTTACAAGTAAGAAGTTCTCAAGATTAGTCAATGTTGATTAGAATTCTGCAGTTCTAAGTTTCTAACAGTAAGTTTGTATGTGTATTTCAGGCATCTACCGACGATATTCGATCGATATGGCAGCGCAGAAGGATTTTTGTTTCTTGAAGATGATACAATTCTCAATTACTGGAATCTACTTCAAGCTGACAAGTCTAAGCTTTGGACTACAGACAAGGTACAACATTCTCATCAAATTTTCAGCTTTTTTTTTCGCTATCTCGATATGTGTATCTTACAAGGAAACAAATTTAGGTATCAAAGTCATGGACATCAGTGAAACCGATCGGGAACTCTGATTGGTTTTCTGTACAAGCAGAGTTAGTGAATAAAATTGTAAGCACAATGCCAGCCCATTTCCAAATTAACTACAAGGAAGCCACCAAGAACAATCATGAGACCTTAACGGTATGCAGTTCAGAGGTATTCTACGTGCCTAAACGACTCGTAACCGACTTTACTGATCTTGTTGATCTTGTGGGCGATATGGACTTGCATTACAAAGTGGCTGTGCCAATGTTCTTCCTGTCGATGGATTCGCCTCAGAATTTTGACCCGGTTCTTGGCTCGATGGTATATAAGAGAAAATCAGCTTCGTTTAACACTTCTTCCAGTCTGTATTCTGCTCAAGCACCTGCGGTTCACCCGTGGAGCATATCAAGCGAACAAGATTTCATCAAATTGGTTCAGCAAATGGCTGAGGGTGACTTGCTTCTGATGGAATTGGTATGATGGACTCAGGGTATAGAGTTTGCAGTAATGCAATGATATAAACATAGTAATACAAAGATTTTGTCTTTGATTCTTTTCTTTTTGGTTGGTTCCCTTTTCAGAAAATTTTTCTTCTGGGGATTGTGGAGAAAGTCATGTAATGTTCCATTGTAACCATACCTTTTGTGAGTGTATAATGTTTCCCCATCTAATATTAGTCTCTGCTTGATCAATGAAGACAAACACAAATGTTTCAGACAGTTGGAAACAAGGCTGAATTTATGTGTTATGACCCAGTTTGATCCCACAAAGAAAATAAATTGGATTGTTAAGGAAGCTTGGTGAAGAGATCCTGAAGCTGAGTGTGGCTCACTACAACACCAAGTTTCTGGCAAATTGCTGATGTCACTGTTTCGGGATCCAAGCTCGACAATGTATCCGCAGCGCTCATGGCAATGTACTCGCTCAAATTGTGCAAGATTCCATCTACAGAAGCAAGAGAAAAACAAGCTGAGGAAATGAATATTGTTGATGAAAGGATGAAAAACTACATCTTACCTTGGGCAACGATGGGTTGATAGGGTGGAGGGTTGAGCAGTCCAGCTTCCGTCTGATTCTTTCATGTGTCTTCTATCAGAAGAAAAGTGCTTAAAGAACAGAGGAGCATGCACAACGCGGAAGAACCTGATCTCAACAAAACAAAAAGACAAAACCAGCTACATTACATAATGCTGAAATTTCCCAGCCAAATCTCTACTGCTCAACTTTAAAATGACCAACACACTTGGATGCCATTCATAACTGCTTTGTGCGTAAATGTAAGGCTCAGGAACACAAAAAGATAAAGAAGTAAACAGTTTCTCAGTGATATAAAGGAAATCGCAATAAAAGACTACTGCTTTGGCATCCTGATATGGATTACTTGATAGTACAGATTGTACAGTGATGGAAAGTTTATAAGGATAGATGTACCTCTGAAAGTCTGCAAAAAGCTGAAAAGATGGCTGGATAGTTTCAGTCACGTATGAAGCTAAGGGTGAAGGGAAGGGCAACGTCGAATCTAGATCCCATACCAAAGGCTCATAATCACATTCTTTCTTCTTTTATTCATGCAAATAGATAAACCAAAATCAAGGCTGATTTCAAAAAGGATAAATTGGAACAAGTTCAAAGCTGGTAGCTTGTATATTATCCGTTTACCTGGACACAGATGACATGATAATCCCACAGAACAATCGCATCAGCTCTTGTACTGGCTTTCTGATGCCAAAGTGGAACCTACAAGAACATCTAATCAACATATCAAAAAGGGACATCGAAATATAGACTCTCTGATTACCAAAGGAGCCACAATGATTAACTGAAACTCCAAAATCAACAATCAAATGCCGTGAAACAACCATTAGAAGAAACTACAATGAACAAAGACTATTAATAATAAGAGAAACATGCTTGCCTGCTTCTTCTCATTAGAGATGAAAACAACAAACAGATCAGAATCCTTCATCAGCCACACCATTATCGCACAACGTCTTACAGAGCAGATACACGTTCTCTTCGCTAAAAAAAACAAAGAACTTTTTTTTCTTAGGATCTACTTGTACCAATAACAAGGAAAAGACAGAAGATTCTGAAACAAAAGCAACAAAAGGGTTTTCAGGATTCGGCAATCACAAAAACACAAAGAATAGCCCCTGCTGTTATTTGAAGAAACATACCTAAATCAATTCAAAGGGAATTTTGTTTGAACATAACAAGTGTAAGATGGGAAAGAAGAATGAGTAATACCAGTAGTAAGGAGTGTGCTGGAACCGAGTGGCATCCATTTCCGTAAGCTCCTTGGTGGAATTGATCAGTGCTCTTCTCTAATTTTCTTACTTCCACCAACTTTGAAGTTTGATCATCTAATCCTACAATTCGGAAATGGTGAGCTGCGTGAGGGAGACAATAAAAGTCTATGCAGTCTTCTCCAATGTCCATTTACTTTTACGACGCCGTATAAAGAATAAACCCAACGGCGTCGTATCGACAATATCGTTGACTAGGCTTTTAATTTCCCATTAGTATTGGAATCACTCGCGTGACAGAGCAGTGACGATGGAGGAGGAGCCAGCCGTGAATCATCGCCGCCAGATCTGCAACGGCTGCGATCGTCCAAATCCCATCTGTCTCTGTCACGTCATACCGCCGGATCCAATTCCGACGAGGACAGAGATCTTCATCCTCCACCATCCACACGAGTCACGCCACAAGCTCAACACCACGTCTCTCCTTGTCAAATCCTTATGCCACGTCACCAGAATCCCCGGTCGCCGCCTCCTTCGCCGTCACATCTCCGCCGCTGGAGTAACCTCGCTCCCATCATCGCCAACAATATACCTCTTCCCGCATTCTCCGTCCTCCCCTGCCGTCACCATTTCCGAATTGAAATCCCTAAACCTCCTAAACCAGGGAGAGATTTCGAATCCGCCTCCGCTTAGGCTAATCGTATTCGACGCGACGTGGAAGCACGCGAAAGAGATGGTAAAGGCTAGTGAGGATGTTCTAAGAGAAGCAGGAGCTGTTAGGGTGTGTTTGGATACGGGAATAGACGCATCCGTGAGCGGAGGAACTATCTACGATTCGGAGCTTTTGCTAAGGAAGGAGCCATTAGAAGGATGCGTAAGCACGGCGGAGGCAGTGGCACGGTGCTTGAGAGTCATCGAGGCGGACGGAGAGGAAATCGAGAGGAAGTTGATTAGTGTTTTGAAAGAGATGGTGAAATTACAATCTAAGTACTTGAAGCCCATGAAACCAAGACCTAAGTTATTGAAGAAGAGATTTCAGAATCAGCAACTAGTTGAAGAAGAAGAAGAAGAAGAATGAGTTTCGTCCTTTATCGTTTACTTTTAATTTCTTACTGTGACTGTTGATGAAAGTTTTATTACATTACTCCATTGTAGTATCTCCTTCTTCTATATCAATAGTTACATAGTATCAAACAATTCTATAAAAAAAATTTGAGCAATTCACATTTTTAAAATTTGGATCGAAAAAACCATTCAGTACGTATTTCTTTTTGTGGAACAGATGGATTATATCGACTTTACTAGAAAGTAGAAAAGAAGAAAAAAACATGGGACCTTCTTCCACGTGACATGAGAATATAGAGGTGAGGTTGTCGTGGACTGTTTTGTGATCATATAACCTTGGGAATTTATATATGAGGGTGACACTTTTTTATTTTATACACTCACTCACTCACATGTTATGTTTTAAGGCTTTTTAGCCCCGACGTTATTATCTATGCCTAATTCCTAAAGCACACATTATTCAATCATTCAAACCGATTTCTATAGATTCATATCCCTTTTTGTGGTCCATATTCGAATTGGAGATCTAAATACGTCCGACTCTCTGTTTTGAATGAATCATTTGTTTGGTGTATGGCTCTAATATTGGTTGCTGAACAACAAAATGTATCAACGATTGCTACTCGCTATCGAGGTCGTTGTTGCTACTAACAATTCTTTTTTTTTAAACATGATCTATGTCTACGTTAGAAAAATTCTTCACAGATATTGATTTCAGAATTAGATAAAATTCTAATTTAAAAGCTCAAAACTTATTTAGTTGAGAAAAATATCAAACTGCAAAGTTACAATTTCGACTTGGTTTGTTGTTTAGGTTTACATCTTACGTACTTAAAAACATTAGTTTTTGGTCCTGCTCAAATATAAAAGAAGATAGAGAATAGTTTGTCCCGTGGAGTAAATTTAAAACTGAGTTTGTTGACTCTATGCGATCAGACTTCTGATAAAAACTCGTATCCTTCCTTTATAGTGTTTTCTCAACATTCATATATTTTTGGTACCGATTATAAAACTACGGAGTAAATCTAGTTTCTTTCGTTTGACTCGCCGTCAACATTTTAAGTTGGTGTTGGTTGCAGTTATCAACTTTAATTATTTTACCTTTTCTTTTTGATGGAGTGACCTTCAATCCTAATTTTTATTAATTTCTTGAGGATGGTACTTGTTATTAACTTATCATTGTATATATTTTTGAATTTGTGAAGTTGACCCGGCAACACAACACAAGGATCAATTTAGTTAAGGAGCATAAGTTTTTTTTACGTTTTAAAAGTTTCACTGATGAATTGTGGGATAGATTGCAAGAGATGAATTTGGATCCAACGTATGTGCAGGGTAGTCGAGAGAAGTAGAAAGTATGTTATGTATCACCAGGGCTCAGTGAGATAAAGCTAAATTTTATACCTTTTTTTTTGCAATTAACAAAATATGGCTTAAAGGTTTCAAGCATATCATATGCGGATGAGACTTTTAATATGTGGTAGAGTTGATGTAAATGGAAAACGGTGAACTTTTAAATGCATAACTAAGATTAGAATTCAGAAGAGTTTGTAGATGGTTCTGAGAATTTTGAACAAGTTTTTACTATTTTTTTGAAAATTGAATTTGAACAAGTTAAAGTTGGAAAAGTACCAACTACCCATTCTGAAATCTCTTCTTCGAAATATTTAGGATTAGATATGCCATAAATACATTTCGTATCATCCATGGTCCATGACCTCTGCTGTTCTAAAAGCTTAAAAAGTCAAAAATAAGGCTGTTCTACATTTATCAAGTTATTGTATTATCATGATTGTTCAACCCGAAATACTATATATATATATATATATATATATGTTCTTTTACTATACGGAAAGTGTTTATCCTTCAAAAGGAGTTCAATAATGCAATTTCACATGCTAAAAAGGACATCCTGTCATGCTGAAATAGCGAAATGATGACACCAATCTATCCATCAACATATGTTGTAAAACTTTTTTTGTTAAAATACAGCTTATTTATTCTGTAATACTTTTCTTCACTAAACATTATATAATACAAATTGTGTATAATGCATTTGGGTAGTTTTTTATTTGTGTTAATAAGATCTCATTCTATATACTTGATATCTTATCTAGTACGACTTCACCTATCTTTTCTTACAAACATTTGTATCAATTAAAAAAAAATTGTATCAATATTTTGTAAATGTTTATTTATATATATATATATATATATATTACTAGGTTGATATTTATTTATAGTACAACAAATCCCATAATTAAACGTTTATATGTAGCATTTTTATAACAATTCCAATTGTAATGATATTCGTTAAGTATTAGATTGAACTAAATTTATTTTTTCTTAAATCCAAAAATGCCTATATATATATTATTAATGACTAATAGCTAATAATGGGTGATTTTGTTTATATTACAAACATTTGTATCATTCATTATTTTGTAAATAATTGATAATGTTAATTTTAGTATATAATTAGGTTGATATGTATCTCATTAAATAAAATTTCTATAAGTTTATGTTTATATGATGTGGATGGTTGAACGCCATCTACACCCAAAAATTCAAAATTTTGGTAAAAAAAAAAAGAAAAGGTAACATTGGTCGGGTGGAATTACGACCGGATCTATTTCATTGCCTTAAAATTGACAGACTCTGTTCTCAGACACCTTTGTCTTCTCCTTCTTCAACCTCGTCGTCGGCAGTAATTCAATCTCTCTACTGTAAATAAACGTTACGAAAAGCATTGAAAAAGGTACAGAGAGAGAGAGAGAGAGAGAGAAACGTAATAACACAGCGCCAACCTCTTCTTCCTAGTTCATCTTTTCTTCTTCCTCTCATCTTCTTTGCTAGCTCCTCTTCATCTTCAGGGAAGGTACTTCTTTCTACCTTGATCGATTTGACCAATGCGTGTGTATGGATCATTTGATTGTCTATTTCATTGTGTTCTTCTGTTCATGATCTGTTTCCCTTGAATCTGAGTTTCTCGATCTGGCTGTCTCCATCTCGATTTTTCTGAATCATATTCGATCAATTCCTGGAAATCGCAGAAGTTTTTTTTTTTTCTCGAAACTAAGGCCGATCAAGCCAAAGCCGTTTCCTTATCTTACTTTCTCTGGATCATGGAATTTTTTATTGATCACTAGATTCCGAGATTGGATTAAAGTTTTCTGAGCTTATGAATGTTGCGTGATCTCAATTTATACTTACAGGAAAACGAAGTACATTAAGTTATTCACCAATTCACACTAAATTAAGAAACTGAAACAATGCAAATAGCTGAATAAGAAATGGTTGAGATCCCTCATCCAAGTAAATAATTAGATGGAAACCTTCTTTACATGCCTCTGTTTTGTAATATATCAATGGAACAGTTTGGTTGAAATCTTTTTTTTTTTTTTTACAGGTTCATTGGTGTGTGTAGTTTATAAGGAATTGATCGTTATACAAAATGTCTGGCTCAACAAAAGTGTTGGATCCTGCATTTCAAGGAGCTGGCCAGAAACCGTATCCTTTCAGCAGCATAACTACTTTTCCATTTGCTTTTGTATTAATATCAAAGGAGCAATCTAATGTTTTTTTTCTTGAGATTCCTGAATGTTTGGACTTTATGAGCTTGTTACACTTTAACATTTGTTAGAGGTACTGAAATTTGGAGAATCGAGAATTTTGAGGCAGTTCCAATACCAAAGTCCGATCATGGAAAGTTCTATATGGGAGATACTTACATTGTCTTGCAGGTTTGAAATTCTTTTCATTGCTCTATTCTTCCTTCTGATCTTACATGTCCTCCCCCAAGTAACATAAATTTGAAAAAAGTACGTTCCTTTTATTATTATCATTCATATTATGTTATGTCTATCTTCCATTTGCGCAGACAACACAG
Source organism: Cardamine chenopodiifolia (assembly GCA_963922655.1). Lineage (NCBI taxonomy): Eukaryota > Viridiplantae > Streptophyta > Magnoliopsida > Brassicales > Brassicaceae > Cardamine > Cardamine chenopodiifolia. The sequence continues at coordinate 16,643,977 of OZ000478.1, read as the reverse complement.
AATAAAGGGGGTGCTTATTTGTTTGATATACATTTCTGGATTGGTAAAGATACAAGCCAGGTACCTATTTTCAAGACACATTTATCTGGTAACTACTGTTTTTGGAAGAGAAGTAAAGATGAAACAGTGTTATATTAACTTATGGTTTGATGATTTTAGGATGAAGCTGGTACAGCAGCTGTTAAAACAGTTGAACTCGATGCAGTTCTTGGAGGCCGTGCTGTCCAACACCGGGAAATTCAGGGTCATGAATCTGACAAATTCTTGTCTTACTTCAAGCCATGTATTATTCCGTTAGAGGGTGGTGTTGCGTCTGGTTTCAAAATACCTGAACAAGAGGTGTTTGAGACTCGCTTATATACCTGCAAAGGAAAACGTGCAATCCGTTTGAAGCAGGTTTTAACTATTGTTACTCTCTTAGCATTACAGCAATGATTACCAATGGACATTAACTTTTTCTTCTGTTAGGTTCCTTTTGCCCGGTCATCATTGAATCATGATGATGTATTTATCTTGGACACCAAGGAAAAGATCTATCAGTTCAATGGTGCAAATTCAAACATTCAGGAGAGAGCCAAAGCTTTGGAAGTCGTTCAGTATTTGAAAGACAAGTATCACGAAGGAACTTGTGATGTTGGGATTGTTGGTAAGCTGAATTGCATCTTCTTGCTCTGTTTCCCCTCAAGGAAAAACACAGTGTTTGAATGCTTAAGAATAGGTTTTGTGTGTGTGGCATAGTCTACAGAGATGGTGTTTAAGGTGGATACTTATATATGTTAATACTTTCATGACATAACAGATGATGGTAAATTAGATACAGAATCAGATTCTGGTGCCTTCTGGGTCCTCTTTGGTGGTTTTGCTCCAATCGGAAGGAAAGCTGCCAATGATGATGACATTATCCCGGAGTCAACTCCACCTAAGCTTTATTGGTACCCATTTTCTCTTTGATACAATATTATGATAGAGTTCTTAATTGATATGTTGCTCTCTTTGTTTTTTTTAGCATCACTGACGGTAAAATGGAACCTATAGACGGTGATCTATCCAAATCAATGCTGGAAAACACTAAATGCTACCTCTTGGACTGTGGTGCTGAGGTATTTATTTGGTGTGGTCGTGTAACTCAAGTGGATGAGAGGAAAACTGCTAGTCAATCTGCTGAGGTAAAGAGTGGAGATCTATTAAAAATATTTCTCCAGCCCTTAGAATATCTATCTCAGTCATGGTCTTCTCACTTCTTACCTTTCATCTCCAGGAATTTCTTGCTAGTGAAAATAGACCAAAGGCAACACGTGTTACTCGTGTTATTCAAGGTTATGAGTCTCATTCTTTCAAGTCTAACTTTGACTCTTGGCCATCAGGCTCGACCACTCCTGGTAACGAAGAAGGACGAGGAAAAGTCGCTGGTAAAACACCACTTTGAAACTCAAAACCATTAGACAAAAACATTAACAGAGTTTTTAGCCCGACTTACTATTGTCACTGCAACATTTCTCTAGCTTTACTGAAGCAACAAGGTAATGGGCTCAAAGGCATTGCGAAAAGTGCACCAGTGGTTGAGGATATTCCACCTCTGCTTGAAGCTGGTGGAAAGTTGGAGGTTTGTTTATCTATTTGACTTGTTATCCCTTTATTTTATACATTTGGCTATGGATATGTCCATTTTAATATTTCATTATGTCTATGTATTAGGTTTGGCACGTTGATGGTAAAGCCAAGACTCCATTACCTAAAGAAGATATTGGCAAGCTCTATTCTGGGGACTGCTATTTGGTCCTTTATACCTATCATTCTGCCGATAGGAAAGACGAATATTTCTTGTGTTGTTGGTTTGGAAAGAAGAGCATTCAGGTAATTTTAATGTAAATCATGTCATAACAAAATGTGAATCCTTAGTATAGATATTGTATTATCCTCCATTTCAGTTAGTTTCTATGTTTATAACTGTAAATGCAATATTTCTTCTTTTATTTAATGGCTCTTAGTTTCTTCTTGGTATTGAGAGTAACAAGTAAAAGTTATGATTTCTCCCTTATCCAGGAGGACCAAGATACAGCAATTCGACTGGCGAATACAATGTCAAACTCGTTAAAAGGAAGACCTGTGCAGGTACAATGTTTTTGTTTTTATTGGAAGCAGTGATGAATAGTACTAGAAAGATCGATAAGTACTGGGTCGTCTTGCAGGGCCGTATATACGAGGGTAAAGAGCCTCCACAATTTGTTGCCCTTTTTCAACCTATGGTGGTCCTAAAGGTACTTTTGTGGTGGTTACAAGATGACGATGAAGTTGATAATAGAGTGATTAATATGGTTAACATGGACCTTTTAGGGTGGTTTGAGCTCTGGGTACAAAAACAGCATAGCAGAGACTGGTTCACAAGACGAAACCTACACACCAGAATCAATTGCACTAATTCAAGTATCTGGAACTGGAGTTCACAATAATAAGGCAGTGCAAGTTGAATCGGTACTTGACTAACTTAGCTTCTTTCTTTTTAAGTAATAAGTTTTTGTTCTCCTATTTATGAAATATTGCAATCTGAATAAGGGTGTGCGTTTATTGTTCAGCTTTTTATTTGTTATTTTGACTTGTAATTGTGTTGGGCAATACTTCCTTTAGGTGGCAACATCTTTGAACTCTTATGAGTGCTTCCTTCTGCAATCTGGTACTTCCATGTTCCTTTGGCATGGAAATCAAAGTGCGCATGAACAACTAGAACTGGCAGCTAAAGTTTCTGAACTCTTGAAGGTTAGTTTTGTGTTGTTTTCAGTTTAGTTTAAAACTTTCCGAGTAGATGCTTTATAGTTTTACGTGGAACTCATCATAGAATATCTTCTTTTAATATATTAATCATCTTCTCTTTTTGCTAAGTCAGCCTGGGATCACTCTCAAGCATGCTAAAGAAGGAACAGAGAGCTCAACCTTTTGGTTTGCACTTGGGGGAAAACAGAATTTCACCAGCAAGATGGTTTCCTCTGAGACTGTCAGGGATCCTCACTTATTCTCATTTTCTTTCAACAGAGGTGAGAATTTAATAGGATGATAATTGTGATTTTTACTCATATATCTGAGAAGTTGAGAATGTCTTGTATTCTAACTGTATCATTTTTCTTTAAAATGTGTCTGCCTGGATCCACGCAGGAAAGTTTCAGGTAATATATTGGCTAAATTATTCAACTTTCTCTATTTGAGATTCTGTTTTGCATAATTTTTAACATGCTCTGAAACAGGTTGAGGAGATTCACAACTTCGCTCAAGATGATCTCTTAACTGAGGATATATACTTACTTGACACACATGCTGAAGTTTTTGTCTGGGTTGGTCAATGTGTGGACACCAAAGAAAAGCAAACTGTATTTGAGATTGGCCAAGTAACTATTTCCTTATCAGCTTCTCGTTTTGCTTCTCTCTTCTTCGTTTTTTGTACTGTTTCCTCATTGAGACAGTTTATGGGCAGAAATACGTAGATCTTGCTGGATCCTTGGAAGGCTTGTCTCCTAAAGTTCCACTATACAAAATTAATGAAGGGAACGAACCATGCTTCTTCACCACTTACTTTTCTTGGGATCACACTAAAGCTATTGTAAGATTTCTTGTTCTCGAAATATGTTTAGTTTCTCCTTTTTTAGTGGTTGGCATGAAAATGTGTTTGTTTGCCATGAAATGCTAGTTAGAGACTTACTGTTGAAGAGGATTTGGAAAATATTGTATATCATTCTGAAGCAGTTAGTATGTAGAGTGTCACACCGTACAGATAGTTCTGTTTTCAGCAGCTATATTTAAATTGAAGTAACTTAGAGACAATGCATATTGTTAGATTAAAGTATTCGATTGCCTGAAAAAAATGCCAGTGAGGAAGCTCTGTAACTATAGAGGAGGCAAGAGATATTATGAAAGCACGGGAAAACATTGATTAAGAAGGCTTCATATATAGCTAGATAACTCTGACTGTACCTCATGGATATAGGTACAAGGAAACTCATTCCAGAAAAAGGCAGCAATGTTATTTGGCACTCACCATGTTATGGAGGTACTACACCTTTGCTTTTGTTCTATTGACTTTTGTGCCTGAAATGTCTAGGACAATGTAAACACCGCTCTTATTACGTTCCGCCTTTATCCTTCTGCTGCTGCAGGATAAGTCTAACAGTGGGAACCAAGGACCAAGGCAACGGGCTGAAGCACTAGCTGCCTTAAACTCTGCATTTAATTCTTCTGGTAGCAGGAATGCCTATTCGGTAGATATCTAAACAATAATTCTCAGAAATAACTGAAGATATTAGCATATCATGAGAACTTTGATCAATGATTATGTCTTTTGATTTTAGTTTTCCATAAGTTTCCCAGTGATGGACATTTCAGTCTAATTAGTTTCCAGAAATTATTCTTTAATTAGTTAACTTAGACAGTCATCCATTTTAACACTGCAGAGCCAGGACAGATCAACAAACGAAAGTCAAGACGGCCCAAGACAAAGAGCTGAAGCTTTAGCCGCGTTGACATCTGCATTCAATACTTCTTCATCATCAACTAAATCGCCACCACCACTAAGGCCAATGGGGACGAGTCAGGCTTCACAAAGAGCAGCAGCAGTGGCTGCTCTCTCTCAAGTTCTTGTTGCAGAGAATAAGAAATCACCTGATACCTCTCCTACAAGAAGATCAACTAGTTCCAATCCAGCAGATGACACCCCTCTAAGTAAGTTGTTTTCTCCATGATTTCATGTTTCGAAACCTTGATAACACAATTGACTATATCTATCTTCATCCACAGCTGAAGCAGAAGCTTCAGAAGTAGCTGGTGATGAAACCAAGGAAGAAGAGGAAGTTTCACCTGCAACAGATGAACCAGAAGCAAAGGACGAAACAGAAGAGAAAGGTGATTCTGAAATAGAACCAAGTGGAGCAACTTTCACCTATGAGCAGCTGAGAGCTAAATCTGAGAACCCAGTGAAGGGAATCGATTTCAAAAGCAGAGAGGTGAGTTAGTTAGTTAGTTAGTTAGTATTAGGAGATGAATCACTCTATTATCACCTAACTTATGGTTTCTTATTGTTTTGGTCAATTTACAAGGCTTATCTATCTGATGAAGAGTTCCAAAGTGTGTTTGGGATGGAGAAAGAGGCATTCAACAACTTACCACGTTGGAAGCAAGATCTTCTTAAGAAGAAATTCGACTTGTTCTAGAAAACTTTCACCAATGAAAAATCATCTCAAACATGTTTTGTTGCACAGCCCTGCGATTCAGTTTATACTAGACACTGATCCGATTTTACTATAATATCGTGTGTTAATGGTTTTATGTGGTCAGTCAATTTGTTGTTGGTTTGAAGAGTGTTTTCTTTTGTTTCTCTTCTTCAGTTTTATTTGCTTGGCTCATTTATTTTCCTCTCATGGGTCGTTGGTTTCGGTTTGACTTTCAGTATATTTTCTTACCGCACAATGAGCAGTCTTGTAATGATGATGATGATCATAGATTGTAATGATTGTTTTACCGAGACAGATTTGTGATTGTGGGTAACCGAATTCTTTGATCTTGATCTTCCATTGCTTTGACTATTTAGCAACATGTCTAGTTTTATAATCAGATCGATTTGAATTTTTCCAAATGATAGTGAAATATTTTATTATATTTGGATGCAAATAAAAATCAATATCGATTAAGATATTTTTTTTAGCTTATGGTTTTGTGCAAATACAACTTAATAGTCAATATTTCAGCTATTTTAGATATTATCGATATATATATATATTAATTTTTAGATAAATTATATATATAATATTTTATTTGTTCAATTTTCAATTACGATAAGATATATAATATTTGTTTAGTATAAAAAAGAAATTCAAAAACTTCTGTTTATATTTTCTCCCATCCTGTCTTGTTCCATTTCCAAACAAAATTGAAAGTTTGTACCATATGAAAATGTATTTTATATAGAATGAGAATTTGAAAATTGAAAATGGGACGAAACAAAACGTAATATAACGGGATGAGAATTATTTTGCCCTCTATCAAAATTATAATGGATAAAATTATATTTTAAAGTTTTGGTAGAAGGGGGTGTTGTATCGGTTAGGTTAGGCAAATAATTTTTTTTGTTCAATTTCATTTTCAGTTTGGATTTTAAAATAATGAAACTAAATGGTTTATATAAACAAATTTTTGTTGGGTTTAGTCGGGTTTTTTGTTTCCAGCCTAGTGCCAAGAAACAGTAATGGGCCGGAAAATGGCAGAGATAGGCTTTAAGATCCATAGACGCAACTAATGTTATCCTTATAATATTTTTATCCACCGAAGAGCCTTCCTTGCTGATAATGGCTACCGTTAACCAATTTCAAGCTAGTCACTCCGCCGGAATCTTCCCGCGCCGACAGGCCCGGAGCTACGAAGGCCTCCGACGCATTCCAGGAGAAAAAATCTGTGTCTGTGAACTACGACCGAGGTGAGCATGAGGTCTCGGTCCGAATCAGAGGGCTCAGAAAACAGACATACCGAGACGTTATCGAGTTCGGGTTGAGAACGATCGGTTTCAGAAGGATTGGAGTGTATCGGAGGTGGTGACCAGCTTATGGCTCTCAATCGTTAGGAACAAGTTGATGGCGTTCTCAATTCTTGGGTCGGCCGGTTTGCTAGAAAGAATTTCCCGGTTCTTATCAGGGTATGATGTTACGATTGATTAGTCTTTCATTGATGATGTTTTTGATTTGAACGTTGGGGAAATTTGAAATTTTTTTACTTTGCAGGAGCTCAGTAGAAGAGGATGCGTTGAGCTTTGAATGTCTTCAACTGAATGAAGAATCAGAAGAATTACTGTGCTAGAAATGATATTTACAATATGATGATTGGGCTTTACGCTAGGCATAATTGGGTTGATCAGGCTCGTGGTCTCTTCTTTGAAATGCAGAAATGGAGGTATGTGTGAATGATAATTCAAGTTTTCATTCTATGTTGTAAGTGGGATTACCTTGGACTTGTTTTTGTAGTTTCTTGGATATTAATTGATTGAGATCGTTTATGCTATGGTTGTAGCTGTAAACCGGATGCTGAGATGTATGATGCTCTTATCAATGCCCATGGTCGAGCTGGTCAGTGGCGCTGGGCTATGAATCTTATGGATGACATGTTACGTGCAGCTGTGTGTAACTTTGCTTTACTTCTGTACATGGTTTTGGTTCCGTTGGGTCTGAAGTGAGGCTCCTTTTTTCCCTTTTCTAGTGTTGAAAAAGTTGGATCATTAGATAAATGGCCAGGGAACTTTGGTTTGGTGCATATATTGCGTCTTCTACTAGCGAGTAAAATTGATTTTTAGTCTCTTTAACAAATTGTTTTTCATGGATCTGAATTGAATTCTCTTGGAATGGTTTTGTGTCGCCAGAAAAGTGGGGAAAGGCTTGTGAACTCTTCCTGGAAATGGAAGCAAATGGAATAGATCCAGATTCTATTGCATGTTCTTTGATGAGAGCTTTCAACAAGGGAGATCATCCATCAAATGAATTTGTCCTGATGGATGTAATGCGGGAAAAAAACTCCCTTCACTGGCGCAGTTTTCTTTGAGATCTTTTCGGCATGTAACACGTAAGTTCTCCTTGCAGTTTGCAGGAATGGAAAAGAGTGATCGATCTCATAAATACGATAGAGTAGTATCTGCCCTCGCTTTCTATCGGCTTAACCAATCAGATGCTGCATCTTTTTGGGAAGAGTGGTAAAGTCGAAGAAATGATGAAGGTGTAAAGAACGTTTAGTTTATCTTCTCATTAGACTAACACATGCTCTTTCCTTTCTGCCAAGTCATTTACAGAAGATCAAAGAAGAGTTCTCTTTTAACCAAACTATGTTTCACCATTAATATACGCAGCTGTTTTGAAATCAACATCAAGACTTATGCGCTACTATTGGAACATCTTTTAACTGCTGGAAACTGGAGAAAATACATCGAGGTAATAGTTTTTTTTTTGTCTCTTAACAGTGATCAATCAACAGCACGTTTTGTGGTTGAGTGATAAATTTGACTTTTGTGTGAATGATTTGCAGGTTTTAGAATGGATGAGTGATGCTGGTATTCAACCGTCAAACCAAATGTACCGTGACATTGTTTCCTTTGGTGAAAGAAGTGCAGGAATCGAGTTTGAGCCTCTTATACGGCAAAAAATAGGTGAGAGTGGATACAAGTAAATCTGATTCAGCTAAAGTTTTTTCTAGTGTCGTAGTAATTATCACATTTTATTTTCTTTTGTTGGTAATCACATAAAATCATTGAGAAACAAAGGAGAAGATACGAGTCGACCTCATAGACACAAAGGCACGTTGGTTGTAGTTTTTAGTTTCCATTGTATATTTTTTGGCCGAGTGATAATTTATTTATATGATGTTTGTATGATAATTCGGTTCAAAAAACGAAATAATTTGGAGGTATTGAGAATAAACAAGATTTACTATAATTCTTGTACTTTGGATCAAAATCAAGACATTCAATTCAAGTTCAACCAAACATTTTGAAAATTTGAATTATGATATATAGAAACGGAAAGATTCGATGTGTAAGTCATTATAACGGTAGAAATATATGGAGAATCAAATGATAGAAATATCCGATTTAAATATTCGGAAAACTATAAGCTAAGTTGATGATAAACAAAAAAAACGACATTTTGAGTGTACCATACAAAGAATATTCTTGGAACGAGGCAAGAGTTGGGAAACACTAGACATTAAATATGTCAGAACCGAGAAACAGATCATGTACACGTCAGCATAAAAACCCACTATATTAAATGACCAAAAACACCCTTATCCCCGTTCATAGCCGTTGCAGTTGTTATCTTTTGCTTCATTAAAAAGGGAAAACAAAATTAGGACGGAATGGTAAATTGAAGCCCGTAATTTATTTTGCCGTTGTTTAGATTAGTAAGGCTCAAAATCAAAATCATTGTATTCGGTGAAAAAGAAGAGTCAAAATCTCTCTCTCTCGCTTCTCCTGTATTAAGCTCGGTTTTGCTTGCCTTAGTGCGCTTAGGGTTTGGTTGGCTAAGAGGTTTCGATAATGGCGTCGGTGTCGTCGTCGGATCACGGACCAAAGACAGAGGCAGGATGTAGCGGAGGAGGAGGAGAGAGCTCGGAGCCAGTGGCGGCGAGTGATCAGCTGTTGTTGTATAGAGGTTTTAAGAAGGCGAAGAAGGAGAGAGGATGTACAGCTAAGGAGCGTATCAGTAAAATGCCGCCGTGCACTGCTGGCAAAAGGAGTTCCATATACCGCGGAGTAACCAGGTGCTAACCTAATTACCTTCAAATCGGAAATTGAAGTATAGGTTTGATTGTGAATTGTGAGTTTTGTAATCTGCATCAGAGTATAAAATGTTTGGATAGGTGGCTATGCTCTTTGGTGAAAGATCTTGTGTGGAGCTAAGTAATCTAGAATCGGTTAATCGTTCTGTAATGGAAGTAGAATTGTTTGTAGACAATGCAAGAGTTAAACAAAGTTTGGTATAAATCAGGAGTTAAAATTTGAAGAAATTAGTACATGTTCGTAGCATCCGCCTGTGGTATTTTCCCATAGCAGTAGGAGATGTTGATGCGTTTTTTGTTTCTTAAATTTGTTGAGTACAGGCATAGATGGACAGGTCGTTATGAAGCTCACCTTTGGGATAAAAGTACCTGGAACCAAAACCAGAACAAGAAGGGAAAACAAGGTTTCTCTTTTTTTTTTGTTTATTTGCATCTGAAAAAATTACTTTCGTCAACTACATTGTGTTTTGTTTGGAGTATCAAAGCTGATCTTTTATTTCCTTTATATTGTCATGGTTGGCGCAAATTTCACCACACCAGTTTATCTAGGTAAGCTAAAAGCTTATTGTTTTTGTATGTCCGAACGCACTTGGCATCATATTGGATTAACTTTAACTAAAGAGCCTAACTCATACTTGACAGGAGCATATGATGATGAAGAGGCTGCTGCTAGAGCTTACGACCTTGCTGCCTTAAAATATTGGGGCCCTGGGACACTTATAAATTTCCCGGTGAGATTGCTATGGTAGTATGCTTTAAGACTTGATGTTTAAGCTCTTCAACCATTTGGATATCTTAATGATTGTAATGATCAATTTATATGCATTTGTGGAAGAAGGATGGTTACATGTGTTTCAGGCAACCCTTCTCAATTATTATTATTTTCATGTACACGCATTTACGTATTTCAATCTCGTAGGTGACTGATTACACCAGGGATTTAGAAGAAATGCAAAATCTCTCAAGGGAAGAATATCTTGCATCTCTACGTAGGTGCGTATGTATTTAGAAGTAATATATTGTGCTCTTAAGAACCATTTATTGCTGATACTATTTAGATATCCCTTTGGCAGAAAAAGCAGCAGTTTCTCAAGGGGAATAGCGAAATACCGTGGACTTCAAAGGTAAAATTGGACCTACAATTGGCTTGCGTTCCTATTTTCTTTTGTCTGAAAACTACGGAATCAAGTGTGGTGTGCCTATAAGGAAACTTCTTTTGTGATACATTGTGGATCATCGCAGTTTGATTAATTGACTCATGATGGACATCACTTGTTGATTTCATATAAAAAAATTATATGCTACTCTTAGGTATATCAGCTATCTTCAAACTTCTTGGACCTGCTGTGTTTTGGTTGTAGAACTATTTCGTTTTGTCTTTTTTAACCTTTCTTGTCATAATAAACATTCATACCTGATACGCGTATCTGCTGTTTTCCAACTATTCTGGAATTTTCAACCAGCCGATGGGATGCATCAACTAGTCGTATGCCTGGACCTGAGTACTTCAGTAACATTCATTACGGTGAGTTGCTAACAGCATGGACCTAATTTAAACAGATGTTTCATCAGACCATGTAAAACTTAATCTCATTAATTTATGGGCAGGTGATGATCGAGGAATAGAAGGTGACTTTCTAGGTAGCTTTTTTCTGGAAAGAAAGATTGATCTAACAGGATACATAAAGTGGTGGGGAGTCAACAAAACCCGTCAAACAGAATCTTCATCAAAAGCATCAGAGGATGCAAAGGTCGAAGATGCCGGTACTGAGCTCAAAACACTGGAACACACATCCCAGGCAACAGAACCATACAAGGCGCCAAACCTTGGCATCCTTCGTAACTCTCAGAGAAAAGAAAAAGAAATATCATCACCATCAACCTCTTCTGCTTTAAACATCTTGTCTCAGTCGCCTGCCTACAAGAGCCTGCAGGAGAAAGTGCTGAAGATTCAAGAAAGCAGCACTAATGAAAACGATGAGAATGCAAATCATAACATCATCAATATGGAGAAGAATCACGGCAAGGCAATTGAGAAACCAGTTGTGAGTCATGGAGTTGCTTTAGGCGGTGGTGCTGTTACTGCTGCTGCTTTGTCTCTTCAGAAAACCATGTACCCACTTACATCTCTCTTAACTGCTCCATTGCTCACCAACTACAATACATTGGATCCTCTCGCAGATCCTATTCTCTGGACACCATTTCTTCCTTCAGGATCCTCTCATAATTCAGAGGTTCGTAGTTATTTATATGAAATAATGATGGAAACCACAGACTTCAGAGGTTTACTACAGCATATCTTCCTTATGTCATTTTATTGTTTCTCTTTCTTCTGCAGGTGACAAAGACAGAGACAAGCTGTTCCACGTACAGCTACCTCCCACAAGAGAAGTGAGCCGTTCCCTTTAGACTTTATATGTCTGATTCTCCTTGTCGTGAGATGAATTTCGCCGACTTGACATCTCTTTTTGTGTCTTTTACGGAGAGAAAGTTGGGAGAGTTTTGTTGGTCTGAAGCCGGAGTGTACAGGTATTGTTAGTGTTTGTGTGTTTTTTTTTCCAGTGTGGAGTATAGAATCATCATATTTTATGTAAAACAGAAAAAAAATATCAGTATAGTATAAAAGTTTGCTCTTGAGACTTATGCACAAGGTATATTTTGATTGTGCCAATCTAATCATCAACTCTACCAATTGTTGACGAATATATTTATCTTCACATTGTGTAGTAAACTATCTGCATATAATCATCATCCAGCTTTGATACAACTAACTGAATCCTACAACCCAGACAGGGACTGAGTATATAACAGTTCCAATCGCAAAAGAAATCATAATGGTGAAAAATGCATACGCATAGGCTCTCCATGGGTAATCACTTTCTCTCATCGCGTTGAACTCAGCCATTAAGGTGGAAACTGTGCTCAGACATCCCAACAGACCAAACTGTATGCTCGAAGCAACCGTGTTACATGTTCTCGTGTTCACCTGTTTCCCAAAATAGATACAAATCATGTTATATTTGGTGCTCTGTTCGGTCGAGAGAGACAGAGAGAGGGAGAGAGTTCCTACCGATTTCTTTAAAGTGGCCAATGCTGCCATAATGCAAGCTGCAGCTACATTTGCAATGAGGGTGCCAAATGGGACCCACCTCAAGTGTTGTTTATCTTTTCCTAGTCCACATCCGTTGAGTCGGGCTAGGAACCATCTGAGCCACACACCAGGGGCTGCAACTAAGCAACCTAACCAAAGCTGAGCCTCGCTTCTTCCTTTGTCAAACTCTTTTACAACCAGAGCGGAACTCGCAGTGAGCAAAGCCACTAGCAACAGAAGCAACACGGTGAGAGACACAATATGGCTCTTGAAGGTGTCAACCTTAAGACAAGAGTTTACTTCCTTAGAAGAAACTCTTCTGTGAAGAAGCCATTTAAACCCTTTGGCAGTTTCCACTCCCAGAATGATGGAGTATGATGTGAGAAACAATCCTACAAAGTTGTTTATGCTGTAATGTTTCATCCAAATTAGGAGGTGATTAGAGATTTCGGAAAGGGAAACTTCTGTCTTTACCTAAAAGAAAGCCAAGTACGGCGTAGACCCATTGGCCGTCTGCACTAAGATCCAGCATTTTCTGGTTCCAACCGCTGAATGTTGTGAGGCTCCCCAAATAACCAGTCGATAATCCTATCGCCAAAAATTCAGAGATTCTTGCTATATCTGCTTTAAATACGACGCCAAACCAACCCATCAAGAATGATCCTACCTATAAGGAATCATGTGCAGAATTTATCTCAAGAGATAAAGGTTTATAAATAAGGCGCTTTCTTCAAGATGAATGCATTAAGATTTTTACCATGTTCGAGGGAAGATCAAGGTACAAGATGCTTCCATCACTGGTTACTCGAGCACCAGTTGGTCCAAACAATTTCTGCAGCAAATATCTCGTAATAGCCTGCAGCAAATATTTTGAGACAACGAGAGGATTACAGTGATTAACACCAAAACAAAGCACGAACAGAGCCAGAAAGAAACATGGAAGTTAAGCATATCTCAAGAGTAAAAGCCTACAAGGCTTACCCCTAGAATCCCAAAAACAGCCAAATGAATGAGACACGATATGTATTCCAAGGACTTTGGTAACACACGCTCTTCCTCCTTTCCCTATGCAAACCACGAGCTATCATAGATCAAAACATTGAACTAAGAAACCAATACTAACAGTTTTAATGTGACTATAAGAAGTTAGAGATGGTCTCTACCGGGTTGTTTATCTCAGATGACAAGAGTGACTTGGTCGGTAAAGGAGATGCTGTTATGTACTCGGGCAAAGTTTTGATTACAGAAGTTGTGTTCAAGGCTCGAAGGTCAGGTAATACATTTTTTTCTTGGCCATAAGTATCATGAGTCCCTTGTTCGACCAAATCATCAGCAGACAAACGGCTGCTTCTACCAGCACTATGCCTTCTTCGAAGTGAGCGATCCCCAATATCCCCAGCCTCTGATACACTCTCACTATCAACGTCATTGTCAATTAGGTGAGGCAAACTACGTGAGAAGCTTAAAGAAGAGGCTACACTGTTCTCCCGACTAACAGACTTAGTTCGATAGGGTTCTACGTGGCTTTGACCGGAATCCATAAGCTTTGCAACCAAAACTCAGGCCTTCGTATAAGATGCTGATGATGAAAATGTTACTCCACCTAAGCCATAGATACACACGCAAAAAAAGACATGAAGGAAAGCTCAAAAAGTGACAAGACATAATCGAACAATGTGGCAAGTAAACACTAAATGAACTTAACCTATAGAAATTAAGAGGGCCCATTCGAGATTTCCTACTGAAGAGAGTGTTTACAAAGTGTAGTTGTAATCTTCAAAACCATATCTTTTCATTTGATACTAAGCCAAATTCCTAAAAGTTCAACAGAAAAAAACTTTTCTTTTTCAATTGCAGATACACATATTCATGATAGCTTATTATTTGAGTTAATTTCTTTCTACAGAAGCAGAAAACGAATAAACACAAGAAGGGATCCAAAAAACAGTTTTCCAGATATGTCCTCCACTACCAGGACAAATTCAAAAAGACAATACCCATAAACCTAACTTCAATCCATAAAACAAATGATAAAAAAGTTACTTGCTTTTAGACTAAACAAATTGGAAAAGTGGAAATCGAAAAAGAGTACACTAAAATGATCACTTTTTAACCAGTAGAGAAAGCTAAAACCTTAAAAGTTGAATAGGTGACAAAGACGAATACTTTTAGCTATATTGGGACCTATTTTTGTTGAGAAATGAAGTTTTTTGGGCATTGCTTATTTCAAATTTGAGAAAATGGATTTAAAATTCAGCAGTTTTACCTATGGAGAATTCAGACTTAAATCGTTACAAATAAAATCTGATCCCAAAGTCGCCGGCGGAGAAATCGAGCTGACAATTAGAGCTGTTGTGGAATCAGATTCCAAGAAAATCGAAAATTATGTCACCACCATAAATTTTCCCTCTGTTGTGGAACCGTTAGCTTTGTTTTGGAGATTTAGGGAAGTTTGTTCGTTTGAAGAAGATGAATGGACGACGAAACTTTTAATTGAAAGGGTTTATCGTCCCAATTTTAATTGGAGGTCATCAAAGCACAAGTAGTTCATTTAATCGGAAAATTTGCAAAAAAAAAATAATCCAACTTATGTAACAGATTTACCTAAACTTTTATTTTCATTTAAAAAGTTTTAGATATTATTTAAAATTGAACATATTTTAAAATTTTATGAACAATTGTTTTTTTGTATTCTTATAAGATTAAAATTAGTTGTAAATGTTAGGGAGCATTTAACGTCATTTTCGTTAATTAATTTTGTAGATCACGTTTTTTATTCAAAATGCGATACAAAACTTTTATTAAGAAACGAAACGTCATTGTATTAAAAAATAATCTTATTCTCGTTATACAATTGAGGTTTTATATACAATCACACATTAGTCTAAACCAGAGATCTAAACTATTTGAGATTGGTTTATACTTGATCAGTGCACATACTCATATGTGCAGTAACTATGTACAATTGACAAACTATATACATTTCAGCGGAAGTGTTGGTATGAGAAGCAGAAAAAAAGTAACTATGGGCACAAGTGTGGTATGATGATAAGTTTAATGGGAATTACATTTATATGGCTATGATATTGAGTTAATTGTCAACATAACTTGATGGTGATGCCAAACATAAAAACTCATTTATTTTGGTTAAAATTCCTAAAACTGCTATAGATTAAGTTTGTTTTTTTCCCAGTTTTTAGTTTAGTTGTCTATTTCAGTTACCTTTTTCATAAAACATATTGTTTTGACGAAATAGATTACTGTTAAAAACAAAATTTTATGTTCATATATAATGTGATTATAAAATGTTCAAACACGATTCCGAGTGTTAGTTTCCCCCTAAAAAACAGTAAACTGAGTCCCAAACAAATCCGCAATTCCAGTGTCAACATGTGAATGCTTCAAATTTTCGTCCTCTTACCTATGTGTTTAGTGGGAATGATGAAATATTCCATGGCGGCGGCTGTCATTGGCAACTTTCCAAAGCACACATTACTAAATCGTCGATAAGAAACCTTATAATATTAGCCGTCAAACTAGGACCGTCGTCGTTTTCCCGTAATCTAATTGGCGTACCTGAGTCAAACGACGCAACTCTGAACAAATCAGGACGTGCCACGTACGCTAGGCTTTTATTGTGGAGCCCACCGGAGCCGCCCCTACTTGGCATTGACGCAAAGGTTTAGATGGGTCAGCGTCAAGGACTCATAGGATTATTAATTAGTACTTCAAATTATCCTCTTAATACAGACACTAATCTAACCTCTCTTTTTTTTGGGTGTATAGTTAGCCAATCTATTTTGTTTTGTTTTGTTGTTTTTGCGTTAGTATTTTAATCTCTTTTGGTAACGCCTAAATATATAATTGCTCTAAGAGTTTTATGTATAGAGGTTCTATTCATTGGTGAATGGATTAATTTTTGTAGTCTAAAGATTAAGGATAAATAAGAGAAAGTAAAGGTTGTGTCCGGACAAAAAATAGATGAATTTTTTTTTTTTCAAAGGAATTATTATTTTTTTGGCGACCACTTGTGTTATCTTCAGCGAGTTGCAAAATTGTTCTGTTGAATTAAGAAAAATTAATTAAAATAGATCAATAAATTGGCAATTAAAAAAAAAAAAAGTGGCGAGGAAAAGAAGAATGAAAGCACAAATGTCAGTGAGGTGAAGCCAAGTCTTGGTCACCTCTCTTTCTCTCTCTCTCTGTTCATTGTTTTCTTTTTCCCAAACCATAAAGTATGATTTCTTCTTGAAGCCAAGATTTTGCTTCTCGATTGGAATCTCTCTCTTTCTCTCAAGGGTTTTCTGGGTGCTCAGCTGATTTAGAAAGGAAAAAGGGGTGGGAACTTGTGTGTCGTCAAACGAAAATGGGTACATCGAGGAGCCAATTGAAAGCTATGCTCCGCAAGAACTGGTTCCTCAAAATTCGTCATCCCTTTGTTACTTCAGCTGAGGTCACTCTCTTATCTCTCTTCGCTCTAGTTACTTTTGATGTGACTTTTTAGCTTTTCATGTATGATCGTAGTCACCTAAGCTTCTTCTGAGTCTGCTTCTCATCTCTGTTGAGTTGAATTCTGTGTTTTGTTTGTGAAATTTTTTGCTTTTTGAAGTTTTACAATTGAGTCTCTACAAGGAATGTTGATCACGAGCGTGAAGTTAGCGTTTTTTTTTGTTCCCTGCAGATTTTGCTCCCGACTGTTGTAATGTTGCTGTTGATAGCCGTGAGGACACGCGTTGACACCACAATTCATCCGGCTCGCTCGCAAGTCTTATACACTCTTACTCTTGTTTGCAATTTTTGTTATTATAATTGGATTGTGATTCTGATGCTGGATTTCCTAATTTTTTCTGCACTGTTATTTTGTTGATTATTTCAGGAACATTGAGAAAGATACGCTCGTCGAAGTGGGAAAAGGAATCTCTCCAAGTTTTCCTGAAGTTTTGAAGCTTTTGATTGCTGAGGGGGAATATTTAGCTTTTGCACCTGACACTGATGAAACAAAGAACATGATCGACATTTTGTCTCTTAAGTTTCCAGAACTGCGGGTATCATCACTTCTTGATCTTATACTGTGTAGAAATCTCCTATATTGATGTTAACTTGTTGGCATTTATGCATTTATTTTCTTCTTTTAGAGTCCTATTATAGAGGGTTTAATGTTTTCCTCGACTTGATGACCTTTTGGCTCAGTTTACTCTTCATACGTCACCTGGTTAATCGACTTTGTGTCTTTTGTTTGCAGCTAGTTACTAGAATTTTTAAAGATGACATTGAGCTGGAAACTTATATAACCTCTGCGCATTATGGTGTCTGCAGTGAAGTGAGGTATGTTTGGTTCTTTGTTCAAGCTGATAAGAAGGCAATTTCATCCCTGGTTTCTTGTCGCCTTCAAAGTTTTTCTTTGTACATATATCTGGAGAATTGGTTAGTATTTCTTGAATAATAACAATATCTCCTTGGGTTAATTGTTACACTAAGCGACAAGTTTGATGATAGTACTACCTGAACAAGACTAGTATCTTTTCTATGTTGGAATATGATAAGGAAGGGAGATATTTTGGCTTCACATGTCCAGTGTGTCTGCATTTTATATCACGAGTAACATAGTTTTATAGCTTTTGGTGATCATTCTCTTCAACTAGCTGTTTATGCTTTTTCATTTTTTATGTTGAACTGATAAAGCCTTGTCCTGTCTGCTTAGGAATTGTTCGAATCCAAAAATAAAAGGAGCAGTGGTATTCCATGAACAAGGACCTCATTTATTTGATTATAGCATCCGCTTGAACCACACATGGGCATTCGCAGGATTCCCTAATGTGAAGTCGATCATGGACACAAATGGACCTTATATCAATGATCTGGAAATGGGGATTAATACCATACCAACAATGCAATACAGCTTCAGCGGGTTCTTGACTGTATGGTCATTTACTTATTTTCATTGAAATTTTTTCTAATGATTTTTTCTATCATCTTCCTAGCTCTCCCTATAAAGCTCATAGGCAGTACAGTAGTCAAATAATTCTTGTATGTAGACTATATATTTTATGCTATTATAAGGGATATAGTGTTCGAGTTCCACAAAGTAAACCAGTATTTACTATCTAGTAAATCAACTCAATGCATCAGATTTGAATTGGAATTTTTGTAATATGGGATTTTATCTTTGTTTCCCCCCGGTTTTGATTGATCTTGTACCCCTTTGCAGCTTCAGCAGGTGGTAGACTCTTTCATTATATTTGCTTCTCAGCAAAACATAGACTTGCCATTGTTACATTCATCTCTTGGTTCAACTTTACCCTTTGAGCTTCCATGGACTCTGTTTAGCCCCTCAAAGATAAGACTGGTTCCATTTCCAACCCGCGAATACACTGATGATGAGTTTCAATCTATTGTTAAAAGCGTAATGGGATTATTGTATGTATCACCTGCTCTCTTTTTTTTGTCTGTTTTTTGTCTGTACATATGTGTATAGTATTTGAGTCGTTGTATTGTTTGATGATCATATAATTGTTGAGCAGGTACCTTCTGGGGTTTCTGTATCCAATATCCCGTCTTATCAGCTACTCTGTCTTTGAGAAGGTTACTTAGGGTTATATACTTTTGCTTACTTTGGAACAGAGCTGATATGTATTTTGATTGTCACGAAGAGTATTTTCTATCATTATTTGATTCTTAAGGCTTTTTTTTCCTGAGCTTGCAGGAGCAGAAAATAAGAGAAGGACTTTACATGATGGGCTTGAAGGATGAGATATTTCATTTGTCGTGGTTTATCACATATGCATTACAGGCAAGGTTTTTGGCTTGAAATTTGATTTGTGAAGTTTTGTTTGCCTCTTCCCTTGGCTATGGTCAAACCACAAGTTGGAGTACAGTAGCATTTTCTGTTGTTAACAACATTGACTTCAGCTGGAAAAAGCAGACTAATACTTTACTTCTTTCGATATATGTAATGATTTTAGTTCTTGGTATTTTTCTTTCTTTCCTAACTTGACTTTTTTCTGCAGTTCGCATTATGCTCTGGGATTATTACAGCTTGTACGATGGGAAGTCTCTTTAAGTATAGTGATAAGACACTGGTCTTCACATACTTCTTTTTATTTGGGCTCAGCGCAATCATGCTATCATTTATGATATCAACATTTTTCACTCGAGCAAAGACAGCTGTGGCAGTTGGGACCCTAGCCTTTCTCGGAGCATTCTTCCCTTACTATACTGTAAACGATGAATCTGTGTCCATGTATGTTTATGCTTCTTCTTCTTTTTTTCCCGTGACGGCTGTTTTATGGATAGACAAAAGTTATGCTGTTCTTTGCAACAAACATTTGGTCTAGAATACATTAATGTAAAACTAACTGTCGGAATTGTAGGGTATTGAAGGTAGTTGCTTCTTTGCTTTCGCCTACTGCATTTGCTCTTGGATCAATCAACTTTGCTGATTATGAGCGCGCACATGTTGGACTTCGTTGGAGCAATATATGGCTGGTATGGTAGTTATGTCTGTGGCTACAGGCCAAGGTTGATTCTCCTTGAGTTCTTAACTTTTTTTCTGGTCAATCTTCTTGTAGGCATCATCTGGAGTAAGTTTTTTTGTCTGCCTCTTAATGATGCTGCTCGACTCTATTCTTTACTGTGCACTTGGTCTTTATCTGGACAAGGTACCTCCTTTTGCTACTTGTCTCTGTTTACTGCCTGACTTGTAAATGGTTGTCTTCTTCTAATGTTCCGGTTGTCCTCGTGAAATGAATGCCATTCCTCAGTAGTAAGCAAGTGAAGGATTTTAAGAGCTATTGGTATATCTGATTTTGCTGAAACGCATGACTGTATTTTAAATGGAGAATAGCTTTGTGGTGATTAATGTGAACCACTTTTTTTTTCTTGACATTGTTTCTTGTTAAAATAATTGTGGTTAGGAGGTTTTTCTGTCCTCTCCGTCTAAATATTCTGCATTGTCAGGCCTAATCCAAGAGTTCATTTCCTCAGGTCCTCCCCAGGGAAAATGGTGTGCGGTTCCCATGGAACTTCATCTTCAACAAGTGCTTTGGGAGGAAGAAAAATAACATCCAATATCGCATTCCAGGCCTCGAAACTAATTTGTTCCCGGAAAATATTGAGGTTACTCAGGGAGAGTCTTCTGATCCTGTAATTGAATCAGTAAGCCTGGAAATGAGGCAACAAGAGCTTGATGGGAGGTATTATCATATCCCATCTGAAAAAAAAATCCAATTAATGTTTTCAGCGCTGGACATTGAATTCACATGTAATGTTTGCCCTTGTAGGTGCATACAAGTTAGAAATCTGCATAAGGTCTATGCCTCAAGAAGAGGAAACTGTTGTGCAGTTAATTCATTGCGACTTACATTGTACGAGAACCAGATACTTTCACTTCTGGGTATGTCTTTCCTGTTTATTAAACATTCTCATCTCCTCTAACCTCATTTATAGTTGCTTGCTAAAGTACCATATCCAAATCATAATGTTTCAGAAATTTGTAGGTTGAATTTATTATTTTGGCTTTTTTCTGTGCCGTATGGCTGAGAATTTCCATCTGAATCCACATTTCCACAAATAAAATATTGATTTTTGTCCCCGAGCTCTTGTGCATGTCCAGTGAAGCTAGCTTGGTCAGTTTCATTTGTGTATCCATTGTTGGAAAATTCATATTCTAACATTTTGAGAAAGCTTTCTTATAACAAATTAATGTACAAATTTTGATATTCTGTTCCTTGGCTTATCATCTATATGTTGTCTCTGACGAATCTTGGTCTCTACAATGACTTCATGAACGTAGCATGCATGCAATCTCAATTGTCAGAACAATGAAAATCAAATTCAAAAAAGACTTTGCTAAACTTGATATTATCATTAAATCTTGCTTCCTTTTCTTGAAGGACATAATGGTGCTGGTAAAAGCACAACAATATCAATGCTTGTCGGCCTTCTTCATCCAACGTCTGGAGATGCTCTGATACTTGGAAACAGCATTATAACAAACATGGTAAAAAATTTCTCTTGTTTTTATTTGAATCTATAAATTTCTTGCATAACTGAAAATCTCTTACCTCTAAGCTAGTTGTATGATAGGCCTTTTTTCTAAGATTACTTGAATGCCATCCGTCTGTTTTTATGCTATTTCCCCTATTTCTTGCAATTTTGTATATGATTATATCAATCTCTTTCTGTAGGATGAGATACGGAAAGAACTAGGTGTTTGCCCTCAGCATGACATCCTCTTTCCAGAACTGACAGTAAGTGAAAAAATCTGTTCTTTTTCTTCTGGTCTTATTCT
Source organism: Cardamine chenopodiifolia (assembly GCA_963922655.1). Classification (NCBI taxonomy): domain Eukaryota; kingdom Viridiplantae; phylum Streptophyta; class Magnoliopsida; order Brassicales; family Brassicaceae; genus Cardamine; species Cardamine chenopodiifolia. The sequence continues at coordinate 16,622,306 of OZ000478.1, read as the reverse complement.
AAGTGTAGGGGTGTAAGGCTTGCAATTCGAATCCAATAACATGGTAATATTATCTTTGGTTTAGATAATGATCAAAGTATGAGTACATAAAATTGTGAAAAGGGCCAGGAAAGAAAACACGACTTTGCTTGGCATTTAGGCAAGTTCGGTTGGTTTTCCTATTTTATTTAAATTTTACTGAGCTTCGATTTTCAATGGCCGATTTATGCTTTATAGTTCATACCTTTTCTGTATGCTACTGATAGTAGAAGTAAAAACATTGCTAGGCTCATGCTTGTTTTAATGGATTCAACCTTGAGAATCTGATATAGCATAAGCCTTGGAGAAAATGTATAGACATATTCAATGATGTGATTGGCTTGTGGTGGCCAGTCCTCAATCATGCCACCTTTTCTAACATAGGGACAGACCAACTCCCAGTTTTGTATGTTTCATGGTCCTTCTTTCGTGTGATTTTTGTATCTTTCGTGTGATTTTTGTATCTTCAACACAAATATGTTCCTATGGGATAACATCCGAATGATATATATCTATTGTAGGTTAGAGAACACTTGGAGATGTTTGCAGTTCTTAAAGGTGTTGAAGAAGATTCCTTAAAGAGCACAGTTGCTGATATGGCGGAGGAAGTAAGTATGTAGTGAAATACAAGCTTTGTGGATTTTTCCTCTCGAACAAACCTCATTCACTCACTTAAATATCAGCATGCCGATTTGGTAGCATCTGGTTGCTAATTATGGCCTACAAGCATTGAAACTTTAGACTGCATAAGTTTGAGTTCATGTCATAGTTTTGGAGTAGAGCAGATGAATTCCTTTTGTTGTTTGATACTGCCATTAGGAGTGGAAAGCTGTATTTTCACTTCCAATTTTGGGTATTGGTCACGACTGTCTGATCTTGTTTATCGGTTTTTTCCAGGTGGGATTATCTGATAAAATTAGCACACTTGTACGGGCACTTTCCGGAGGCATGAAGAGGAAATTGTCGTTGGGGATCGCGTTAATAGGTAACAGTAAGGTGAGAAGGAAACACAAAGGCATCTTATTTCATATGTTTCTCTTGACTGGTTGTTGTTGACCATACTTCATCTTTTAGGTGATCATTCTTGATGAACCAACCAGTGGAATGGATCCATACTCAATGCGTCTAACATGGCAGTTAATTAAGAAAATTAAAAAGGGCAGAATAATATTGCTGACAACTCATTCCATGGATGAAGCTGAAGAACTTGGAGATCGGATAGGAATCATGGCTAACGGGTCTCTTAAGTGTTGTGGCAGGTTAATTCTTAGCTTTTTCTACTGCCTTGTCCTTCTTTCCCTTCTTTTTTTCATTCAAAATTAGGAAGAAGAATGATGCGTTTGTTGGAGGCATGCTAACAACAAAAATTATACCGAACATTGACACCCTGGGATTGTTTAATTTGAGTTAGTTACTATGAAGTGATATGATTGAGGTGAATTTTTCACATGGTTGCTCATGACTCGTAGAAAATGTTCTGATTTGGTGTTGGTGCTGTGATAATTTTAGGAAACGAAAACAAAAGATTCCCCAACCTTATCCTATCTAATTAGACATATGAAAGTGCTTCACATGTAATTTTTTTTTGTCTCTGATCCAATAGAACTATTCATGTATAGTTTTCCGAATTTCTAGTTAACCTAACACTTTACCAATGATTTTGGGTGTATTAATGGCTAAGCAGCTCGATTTTCCTGAAACATCACTATGGGGTTGGTTACACTCTTACGCTAGTAAAGGTTTGCTTGTGTTCTTTTCATTTTCGTCAATGTTGTTAATGTTTCTATTTAAAATATCAATAACTGGTGTTCTTTTATGTTTTAGACTTCTCCAGCTGTCTCTGTTGCTGCACGTATAGTTCATCGTCACATTCCATCAGCTACCTGTGTGAGTGAGGTATATTCTTTACATTCTCTAAGGAGATTGAAAGCATCGGATCTACTAGTACATTTCATGAAAGAGATGTTCTGCCTTGCTGCATGCTGTGATACTTTGCAGAGCTTTAAGCTTTTAAAGTAGAGCATTTTTTGGTTGAACATCTTCCAATTGTGACTTAAGTTGCTAAACAGTGGATATCATAGCGTATTAACTGCAGATTTTTCCCCTAGAGCAATTTTTTGCTGTTTCTAAGTTAGTTTAAACCCATCTCTTACCTAATCTTTATAAGTGATGATTGTCTAGGTGGGAAACGAGATTTCTTTCAAGCTTCCTTTGGCATCCTTGCCTTGCTTTGAAAACATGTTTAGAGAAATTGAGAGTTGCATGAAGAATTCAGATGACAGATCTAGGATTACTGAGATTGAAGATTCAGATTATCCTGGTATTCAGAGTTATGGCATATCTGTCACGACACTTGAAGAGGTGTTTCTGAGAGTTGCTGGCAGTAACTTAGATATCGAGGACAAGCAAGAAAATACATTTGTTTCTCCTGAAACCAATGCTTCTCTGGTATGCATTGGATCTGATGAGAAGAGTACTATGCAACCCAAGTTGCTAGCAAGTTGTAATGAGGGCGCTGGAGTTATAATTACTTCAGTTGCAAAAGCTTGCAGATTGATTGTTGCTACAGTTTGGACTTTCATTGGATTCATTAGCATGCAGTGTTGTGGTTGTTCCGTAATCTCAAGGTCAATTTTTTGGCGGCATTGCAAAGCTTTGTTCATAAAAAGAGCAAGATCTGCTTCCAGAGACCGCAAAACAGTGGTGTTCCAGTTCATCATCCCAGCAGTTTTCTTGCTTATTGGCCTTCTTTTTCTTCAGCTCAAGCCACATCCTGATCAGAAATCCATAACATTGACAACTGCATATTTTAATCCTCTCCTGAGTGGCAATGGCGGTGGTGGTCCGATTCCTTTTGATCTGTCTGAGCCAATTGCCAGAGAGGTCTGTTGAGCATTATTTATATTCTGTGATATTTTCTGAATGCATGTTCTCACACTTTAAATAAAATTAGGTGGTATCTTATTTTACTCGCTCTAGTAACTATCACATTAATCCTGTTTAATCAAAATTCATTTTCACTGTCTCAGCTTTTACGCAGGCATAAGAAAACTTATTGCTTGGTGATCTAATCGTTTCACTATTTTGAGTTAGTGTATGTATAGAGTTTGCTTTTATGCAGCTGTCTACAATTTACCCAAGGTTTTGTTACAAGTAGTAGAGCAAGCAGTAATTCTGTTTCATGTTCACTTGTTAAATTTTATGCTTACATGATGTCGATCACAGTGCACTATGGTTACTTACTACCGAACATTTGTTGTGTTCAATTTCTTTCTCCGATGCATTCAGGTTGCAAAATATATTGAAGGAGGCTGGATTCAGCACCTGGGGAATAGTTCATATAAATTTCCTAATCCAAAAGAGGCATTGGCTAATGCAATTGATACTGCAGGTCCCACGTTGGGGCCCACTCTACTTTCAATGAGCGAATTTCTGATGTCTAGTTTTGATCAGTCCTACCAGTCAAGGTATGTATAGGTCACCAACAGATTAAGCTAAATAACCCATGTGCTCCAGATATTGCTGCCTTCAAGTATTCTGTTCCCCTGTTTTTTTACTGGAAAAAGTTCTCATGATTCATGTAACGTATGCATTTGAAAAGCTGCTCTCAGAATTATGTCAGTTTTTGGTTCGGAGGGCCCTTTTGTGTCGTATCAATATCTACCATTCTGAAAGATGCATGGGTCCAAAGAATTTTCAGCTTTCAAAATTATTTATGATTTTTTCTTTCATAATATCTAAACAAACATTTTTTTAATTCTGCGGGACATGCCTGACACTGTTATTAATCTGAGAGTTAACATTGTTTTAGTCAAAACATTTGCTTAGGTGATATTTTCTGTGCATTTTAGCTTTGCTAATTTGATAATCTCTTTGAGAACATTTCATTGTACTATTTTATGTACTGACTTTGCTAAATGCTACCCGTGGGTGTCTCTTTAGGTATGGGGCAATTATAATGGATGGTCAACATCCAGATGGGAGTTTAGGATACACCGTGTTACACAACAGTACTTGTCAGCACGCTGGTCCAGTCTACATCAATGTTATGCATGCTGCAATTCTCCGACTTGCTACGGGTAACAAGAATATGACAATTCACACCCGAAACCATCCTTTGCCCCCAACAAAAACTCAGCATATACAGCGTCATGTATGTATTTCTATTTGGAGTAATTCCCCTTTCTGTGGTATCATTTTCTTTTTCATTTTATCGAAAGTATTTTCAGTTTGAGTGATATGAGTTAATGGGATCCCTCAAACTGATTGTCAGTAACTGAGAACCAAAAAATTGTGAAAATGTGAAAGTCTATAGCGGAAGTAGTGGGAACTGTTTTTACATTCAACAGGCTTCTACCTTATTTTTTCCTCAGCCATTAAAGATCAGATTCGACTGTTCCTGTCTCCCCGTCTCAAAATTGTTTTCTTCGGAACAATGAAATGTCATGATACTGGTAGCATTGTTCTTATTGTCTTTTCAATGCAGGATTTGGATGCCTTTTCTGCTGCAATTATTGTTAACATTGCATTCTCGTTCATCCCGGCATCCTTTGCTGTTCCCATTGTTAAGGTATGTATGTAAAGTGATCACAGTAGTTTTGGCATAAGTTTGTGTTTAGTGCTATCTTTCTTCTTTTCCAGTATTTTATTCTGAATATCTATAAGTAATTTATCTTATTCAGGAGCGAGAGTTGAAAGCGAAGCATCAACAGCTTATTAGTGGGGTAATCTTTTCTCTGGAAAAATTTGGGAGTACCAAAAACAACCATGGCATCAGTCCTGTAAAATTGGCCTCATGCTCCTTTATGACATGCATTGCAGGTTTCTGTCCTTTCATACTGGTTATCAACGTACGTATGGGATTTCATCAGTTTCTTATTTCCGTCAACATTTGCAATAATCCTCTTCTACGCTTTTGGTAAGTTAGTTTTTCATTTCCTTTTGCATTTAAACTTTTATTTCACTGTACTTTGGAATTAACTTACTGAAATGGTTGATTTCTCTCCTTAGGTCTGGAGCAGTTCATCGGAATAGGTCGGTTTCTCCCGACTTTCCTTATGCTTCTAGAGTATGGCTTGGCTATTGCATCATCAACCTACTGTCTTACATTTTTCTTCACTGAACATAGCATGGCTCAGGCAACTTCCAGCTACTCTGTGCTTTTACCCATATTGTTATTTGTTTTTTCTTTTTCCTCTCTAGCTACTTCATAATGTAGATGTTTTTCACTGATGGATGGATGTATTTGTTGTACTCGCAGAATGTTATTCTTATGGTCCACTTCTTCTCTGGTCTTATCCTTATGGTTATCTCATTTGTTATGGGCCTTATTCCAGCGACTGCTAGTGCAAACTCATATCTAAAGGTGTGAGTTCTTCTGATTTCCCAACCTCCATGAGCCTTGAAAAGACTAGGAACTGATCCCTTTTTTTGTTATCTTCTACAGAACTTCTTCAGATTATCACCAGGATTTTGCTTCTCTGATGGATTGGCTTCATTAGCCCTTCTAAGGCAGGGGATGAAAGATAAATCCAGTCATGGGGTGTTTGATTGGAATGTCACTGGAGCGTCCATCTTTTACTTAGGCTTGGAGGTTAGAGTCTTCCCTGTGGTTCAACTTGTTTGTTCCTACGCTTTTGAAAACTGAGAAATGGATCCATCATTAAGTGTCAATGGTTATTTTTGTGAATTTAAAAGGTGGAATATTATGGTTGCTTTTATGTTACTGTTGTTATTTTGAGACACAAAAATAGTGAATTTATATTATAGCGGCACCTCGTCTGACTGAACTTTTATCTGACAGAGTATATTCTACTTCCTTGTGACGCTTGGGCTTGAGCTCGTGCCTGTCCAAAAGGTGATGTCGTTCTCAATTGGGAAGTGGTGGCAGAATTTCAAAGCTTTCAATCAAGGTCCTGGTTCTAGTTCTACAGATCCACTTCTCAAGGATATGACTGGAGCCATTTCGGCTGATATGGAGGATGATATAGACGTGCAAGAGGAAAGAGACAGGGTGATTTCGGGGCTGACAGACAACACCATGGTCTACTTACAGAATCTGAGGAAGGTACTGAAGCTTTCTTTTTAATCAAGCTTTAACGGTGATTCTCCTCTCCTTTTTTTAAGAGTACAACTGTTTCAGGTCTATCCTGGTTGCAAACATCACGGCCCAAAAGTAGCTGTACAGTCTTTGACTTTCTCGGTCCAAGCAGGAGAATGTTTTGGCTTTTTAGGGACGAATGGAGCTGGGAAGACTACTACCTTGTCTATGTTATCTGGTATGTTGTGCTTCTTTGGTATTTGGAAGCTAATGGCGGAGTTGTTATCTTGAATACTTTGTGACCGCTAAATACAACTGCAACTTCTGAAGGAATAGCATTGTACTATTCTCACTTCTTTGGGTGCCACAGGAGAAGAAACCCCAACTAGTGGAACTGCCTTCGTCTTTGGCAAAGACATAGTAGCGAGTCCCAAAGCTATCCGTCAACATGTATGTCAAATCATTGACTTTACCAATCACACGGAGTCTATAGAATGAACATTGAATTTTAAAAAATTCTTTTGTCTTTCATACTCAGATTGGCTACTGCCCCCAGTTCGATGCTTTATTCGACTATTTAACTGTGAAGGAACACCTTGAACTTTATGCAAGGATCAAAGGAGTAGTTGATCATAGAATTGATAATGTAAGTGGTTTTACTCAGATTTGACCTTGATGCTTGCTTACACGCCTTGATGAGTTTTTATAGTAGTATACTCTCTTACCTAACAGAGTAGTCTCTTTCCACTTTTACTGTGACAAAGAAATATGTTTTTGGCTAAGTTAAAATACCTACACAACATTCTAACAAAACCATCCTTCTCTACTGTCTAGGATAAAATTTGAATAAATTGGAAATCACAACCTTGCTAATAGATATTTCTATCTCGTGGAAGTTGCTAAATGGATATTGTCTGTTGTGTATTATCTAATAACAGGTGGTTGCGGAAAAGCTAGTCGAGTTTGACTTGTTGAAACATTCTCACAAGCCCTCGTTCACTCTTAGCGGCGGAAACAAGCGCAAACTATCCGTTGCTATTGCAATGATTGGAGATCCTCCCATTGTCATCCTCGATGAACCATCTACAGGTATAACCCAATCAAAAATTTGGTTGACATGCCTGACCAGTTTGACTTGGAATAACTAAAGTGGGCTTCCTCTCTCTTCTACACTAGTTCTTAGCTTCTCTGTAAAGTTTTTGTTTTTTATTGTTAAATGCTTTAGGTATGGATCCTGTTGCCAAAAGATTCATGTGGGATGTGATATCCCGCTTGTCGACAAGGAGCGGAAAGACAGCGGTCATTCTGACTACTCACAGCATGAACGAAGCTCAAGCACTTTGCACTAGAATCGGGATCATGGTATTTAAAAAAAAAACTCATTTTGAACTCCCTAGGGCGTTAGTTCCATAAATCTTTTCATCTCACAGAACCATACATCTCAAATTACAGGTCGGAGGCCGCCTAAGATGCATAGGTAGTCCACAACACTTAAAGACGCGCTATGGAAACCACCTTGAGTTGGAGGTATAGTATTACAATGGTATTTTCTTTCAATGGTAGGCAGGGTAATTTTCCAAAACTTAGCATAACGACTGTCTTACAAATCAGGTTAAACCCAACGAAGTCAGCAATGTGGAGTTGGAGAACTTTTGTCAACTGATTCAGCAGTGGCTGTTTAACATTCCTACGCAGCCTAGAAGTTTGCTTGGTGATCTCGAAGTTTGTATCGGTGTCTCTGACTCGATTACTCCTGATACAGCTTCAGCATCAGAAATCAGTTTGTCACCAGAAATGATACAAAGCATTGCCAAGTTTCTCGGTAATGAGCAGAGAGTGAGTACTCTAGTATCTCCCATTCTTGAGGAGGATGTGCAATTTGATGAACAGTTATCTGAGCAGCTGTTTCGAGATGGTACAAGCACATATTTCACATACTTTGAGATTTTGCCTTGTTTCACGACTGGTAGCATAAATATATGTTTTTTCGGTTTGATGCTGACAGGTGGTATTCCACTGCCAATATTTGCTGAGTGGTGGCTAACCAAAGAAAAGTTTTCAGCATTGGATTATTTCATACAATCTTCGTTTCCTGGTGCAACATTCAAAAGCTGTAATGGACTGAGCATCAAATACCAGGTATTTAAACACAAAAAGCCATGGCCTGTAAGATTACTCTTGGACTTTAGCTCAAATTTTTTCTGTGGGTTGTGTTTCAGTTGCCATTTGGAGAAGGAGGATTGTCACTTGCAGATGCCTTTGGACACCTAGAACGAAACCGGTAAGAAATTATTCTCTTAACTCTTTCTTCTCCATGATCCGCACAAATCAGTCTTTGTAAGTCTGATCCAATAAATTTGCGTCTTGTTATTGCAGGAATTGGTTGGGAGTAGCCGAATACAGCATAAGTCAATCCACACTTGAGACCATATTCAACCATTTTGCAGCTAACTCATAACCAGTAAAACCATTATCGCGGCTTGTATAACCAAAACCCTTCATGACCACAGCCCAAAGAGAGATCTAATCACTCATCTCATTTACCCAAAATAGTTGTAAATACGGCAAATACATGAGAAAATGTGCTCGTTATGTCTATAAATATACGCAAAATGTAGTAATTACCATGTTTCGAACACGAGACTTAATCAATACAACACAAAATCCGAGATTTCTCGGACATATGTTTTGATTTTGCATGTCTAATAGGGTATATTTATGCCAACTTGTAAGAATCTGAAGAAACTGGTAACGCAGATCAATATAACGATCTATATCATTCAACTTTTACTCCGAACAATTTAAGTCCATCATCTTCTTCATTATAATCATCATCGATTTCGTTTTCTTCGTCTTCTCCTTTGTATCTCTTCACTAACTCCATAAGTTGCTTGCATTTCTTCTTGGTTTTCCCGAGTTCGGAACTCAATAACTCATTTTCGTTTTTCAAGCACTTGTTTTCGTCGAGTAATGCCGAGTATTCAAAAGAGGAGGAAGTGGAGGAAGACCGTTAATCCTCATGGTGATGATCAATCCCAAGCCGTTGATGATCTTCTTGCTTCATCGTCGTTGTTGGAACAACCTGATGAGACTTGTTGTGTGACCAACTCTTTCCTTCTTCGGATATTGATCATAAGCTATCTTTGCCCCTTTCGAAACATCTCATTACTAAATTCCCATCTTATCGTCGTGACTAGGGGTGGACAAAAAAACTGAACCCGAACACCCAATCCAAAAAGTTCTACCCGAATTCGAATTCAAACCTGGAAAATTATTCCACTAGAGTAAAAATTCCTAAATTCTAAAATTCATACCCAAACCCGATCCGAATCTGAAATCCAAAAATCTAAAAATACACAATTACTTATAGGAAAATACTCTAATTCGAGGATCATATCCTATAAATGTGAATTTTGTATGTGTTATATACACAAACCTGATCCGAATCTAAATTGGAAAATCCAAAAAACCCGAAAACCTGAATAAATCCGAAAACCCTGAAAAAACCCGAATCCGAACCTGAATCCAATCAAAACTAGATTTTTTCGGGTTTTTATAGAGTTCTAACTCTGAAATCTGAAACCGAAAAGTTCTATCCGAATCCGACAAATTATTCCACTAGAATATAAAACCGTAAACCCGAAAATCCGAAACCGAATTCGAAATCTGAATGTCGCCCCTAGTGGTTACTACTTTTCGAAACCCCTATAATATTTTGAAACCACTCAATACTAATGCCATCAAGCAAATTAAATCCACGTACGAAGTTCACATGTGTGAATGCATCGTGTAAAATATTTTGCTTTTTCTAAAGAAAAACAAACAACATGTCATGGTGATGATGTATTGTTGTTTTTGTTTTTCGCCAAAAAAAAGTTTATATCCATTTATCTAATTTGAAAAATGTTCATGATTATTAGTCAAATTACCGAAGAAAATATTTTAAAATTAGTAAACTCAAAAACAGACGCAATTATTTTAACGTAACTACTTAATTGAAACATTTTCTGAAAAAAAAAATAACTAGTTAATCGAAACAACAAGGCATACTTACGTAAGTATTGAGCTGGCGAACGAAGCTAGAAAAGTTGCAATCCTTGAAAAGTGTTGGTAACAGGTCTCTAACGAATTCCGCAAGCTGCCACACGACGAATCCGGTTCCGTCTCCGTTCCAAGATATTATCTCGTCCGTTGTCAGATCCTCCACCACTTTGTATGTCTTCACCAAAAATGGCGGCGGTGGCGGCAGCTGTAGCTCCGCCGTGGATGTTAATTTCCAATCATAAACTCCACCGGCATACATTCCTAGTTGTTAATGTTATCGTTACACCGTAAATGATCACCAGCTAGCATCTTACATGAACGAGAACTATTGTTCTTGAAGGGAACAGAGATCTCAAACCATAACACGACTCCATAGAGAGTGATAGAGACGTTATTTAGTTCAATAAAGTGGTTGAGACAGAATAGAAATTCTTTGAACCATTTTCGAGGAACATATGCTTCTAACATGCATATAATTAATCATGTGCACATACATATACTAATATGCACACCCACACAATTGTGTTAAAAAAAAAAGAGATGTTTGATGACATGTAACTTTTTCTGGTTTGAAACCAACCATTGACAATATATATACGTCGGATCCACAAGACATTAATGTTTTTTTTCTCAAACACAACGCTCCTCTCTAACCGGTTTAGTTAACGACATTTGCATTTAATTTTGTACGATATTGGATTAAGTTTTGTAGTTAATTAATACTGATTTTTAATTTTTACAGGGAAACCGCATTAGTCGTTGCTTTAACCAAATGAACTAAAATTGTCATTATATTTTTAGTTGTAACGTGTGTGTTTAATTAGACGTATAGGAAACGAAATAAAATGATAAGAATCACGAGATATACGTGTGAATATACATTTATATATCTGTTATAAATATTTATATATATAAGTTGGTATAATTGGATATTTTGATATGAAGCAACCATGAGCCGATGTAGAAATGAATTTTATGGGGACATTATTGAAAATTTTCAAAGAATTGAGGTTAAAATTACAAATTATAAGGGGGGCATAACTGAAAATACAAAAATTTTGTATGAAAATTTTAAAATTTATTCGGAGCAACTGCCCCTCTTACGTCACGTAGATCTGCCACTGGAAGCAACTAGTTTGGATCTCCTTTAGGTGTGGTGGTACTATCAATTTACAAAAACAATGAATGCAAATCATGCATATTATTTATCATGTTTGCCTATTTATAAGAATATGTTGCTTCATTATAATTAACTTTGTTGTTTTGTGAGCTTTATTGATGACTATATTTTTTGTCTTTTCGTGCTTTGTATGTTTCCGCTTTCTACACCTAAACTTACTTATCTTCAATTCTACAGTACTTCGTGTGATTTCAGCATACTTTTTTATATAAACCAATCAGCTACGTGTAGAAAGAGGAAGGGCTCAACTGATCTGAATGAAAAAAATCATGAAATGGTCATTCGTCACAGTCGAATTTGATCATATTTTCGATCAAAGTTAAATCTCTTTTTTCCATGAGATAATTAAGTAGTTTAAGTTAATATCGTTTTTAGTCAAATTAATGCAAGAAAAGACAGGAATTACCTTTAGATGTGAAAGTAACAATGATCCATTTCAAATCACTATTGGTGATTGAAGGGATTACCGCCAATGTTCTTTGACGGCGCGTACTATCCATGCGTCTCTAGAAAAGAGAAGAATTAATACAAATTCTAATTAACATTCAAGCTCTATTGTTGCGCAAATATATATATATATATATATATATATATATATATATTCAGGCTCTATTATATTGTTTAAACATTAATCTTTGATAAACAAAAGAGTAATCTATATGTCCTGGAGTAATTTTTTGTTGAATCATAAAGGATCACAAAACTTCTAACATATGCTTCTACTTGGATATGTAGTTCTTTTAGACCTCAAATTCAAGTCTTTTGCATGTGTTGTTGAATGTTTAATGTTGAATGCTAATTTTATTAATAAAAGCCAGAAATATAGATATTGAAAAGATGAATTTGACAGTTACAAAATTTTTTTAAGAAAGCAAAAGATACAAACCTCAAATGTGAAACCATCAAATTTGGATGATAAGTAAGAACCATACTTTTATTTTCACCATAAAGTAGAATTTAACGTTTAGTAGCGTGATGTCATTACGAATCTATACAACATCAAAATGAAAGTCTTTAACAAAAAAAAATCAGATGAAAGTACATTTATTGACTAAAACATTGGAAGTGCACAGAATTTAGACACAAAACTAAAGATTAAGATCTTTGCTTTCATTGGGCTGCTCTTTTGTCCGCTTAATTTGTTTGACTGAAGTAAATAGTCTATCAATTCCATCACCAACTTTCAGTTTGATTTCACTTCAACCTAATCTTCATATTTAGTTATAATTTATAAATAAATTACGATTATATGTTCTAACCCGGATATCCAAGTTACAATTTTTTTAAATTTTATTTTATTTTCCTAATCTAAGAGGGATTATTGACTGTGGTTCATCACTCTATATATTTTAATAAACAAAAGAGTAATACATATTGTTTAACCAATATCATCTAAACACAAAAGAGTGATTCTTATGTCTTGGAGAAATTATTTGTTGAACCATAAGAAACCACAAAAATCTAACATTGTTTCTACTTGGATTTTTGTTTTGGTGCAAAATGTTTCTACTTGGATATGTAACAAGAGCTCCAATTATCTGCAACCTCAGTACATCTATTCACTAGAAAATTGGAGTGCATGAAATTCAGAGTAAAGATTAAGATCTTTAGTCTTTCATTGGGATGCTCTTTTTGGCATGCTTAACTTTTTTTGACTAAAAACCAGTTTCCAATTTCCTCACCAACTCGTTTAGTTTGATTTTCACTTCAACCTAGTTTTCGTATTTAATTATGATTTATAAACTATAATTGTTATTTCTATGTTCTAACCTGAATATGTATAAGTTACAAATGGTTTGTTGAATTATGTTTTCTTAATCTAAGAGAAATTGTTGATCGTGATTCATCAATGTACGTAGTTTTGAAGCGGAACTTGAAAAATAATGAAAACTTGTTGGAATATCGTGATCAAACACTTGAAGCACATGTTCTTTTTATCTCTGTTTATTGTTTTGAGATTTTTTTGAAAATTAACTCATTTATGTTTATAAATTTGAAAAGTATTATATATATATATATATTTGGGGCCACTTAATTATTTATATGATAATAAATATATCTTAGAGATGTTTTTAAAATACTCCATCTATGTTTATAAATTTGAAACTTACCCTGATGTATATAGATTTTTAAATTATTTTATTTGGTGTGATAGTAATTTTTAATTTTTATTTAAGTTCGTATCTTTAATAAATAGTATAAAATTACATAGAAATTATTATAATTAGTTCATTATTGTTTGAGAGTAAATATCATTATTATTATTTCAGACATACTATGGTCAAGACTCGATAGACTGAATCACGGAAACGAAATTGTTCAATAATTTTAGGAGGAAAAACACATCTAGATTTTTTTTTAAAGCTTTGTGAAATCTCATTGGTTCTAATCATAATACATAGGTTCAATTTAAAGGAAACAACAGTTATGTGCAATCCCACAAAATTATACAGGTCTTTAAATCATTTGATTTGTTCTTAACCATATTCTGATTTTGATTAGTACAATTATCGAAAAAATGTAATTTTTTAAATCCTTGCAAGTCGATTATTTAGTTTATGACTTGCAAAAAAGCTACAGAAATACGTACAAAATTTATAAAACAAGAGTCTAGAAATTGTTTATAAAAGAGAGTGTGTGCATGAGTTTGATCAGTGAATCGGAAGTGAAATTACGTTGAAGCTCGGTCTAAGACAGAAATCAAATCTGTTTTTGAAGGATTTAGAGGCAAGAAGAAAAGAGAGGGCCATAAGAGAGTATAATGCACACACCAGTGGCTCAATAGTTTTGTGAATCACACCAAATGTAAAACGCGAAATTTGAGACCAATATTAGTCCATTCGTGGCTCAATAGGGAAGAATTGGGCTAAAAAGCGTCCGTCCACTTTTAAACTCTTGGTCACAGTTTACACTTAAAAAATGCGATTGGCTTATCCACCGTTGAAAAGCGGAAGTAAAACACACATCTCTACCGTTGCTACGTTTCATCAAGCACCCATCTCTTAGATCCAACGGCTGAGAATCATTTAAGCCTGTGGACTCAGAGCGAAGAGATAATGCTGAGGCGCGTGAGGCACAGTCGCCTACAGAAACAAGATTTTTAACAGCAAAAGACAATTGTATGGTCTCTCTGTAAGGAAAGGCGGAAAACATGGCTGCGTCTCCTAAGATAGGCATCGGAATTGGCTCCGTGTCATCGACTCACCGAGTCTCCGCCGCGTCATCCGCTATCTCTCCTCCACCTCATCTCTTCTTTCTCACTACTACTACTACTACACGTCGCGGCAGCTCCTTCCTCTTCCGTCAACCAACCCGAAGTCGCTCCTCCGATTCCCTCCGCCTCAGAGTCTCCGCCACCAATTCACCTTATTCTTCAGGTAGTATTAGGACTTCCTCTTTGCTTGCTTCTTGAGATTTTCAGTTTTTGCAGTGTTGCTACGTGGGGAAGAGCTAATTGAGCTCTGTGTTGGTCATATAATTGCAGGCGAGATTATCGAGAACGTAGTGATTATAGGCTCCGGTCCCGCCGGATACACGGCAGCTATATATGCCGCGCGCGCCAATTTGAAACCGGTGGTATTCGAAGGATATCAGATGGGCGGAGTTCCCGGTGGACAATTGATGACGACCACTGAAGTTGAGAATTTTCCGGGATTTCCAGACGGGATTACGGGTCCGGATTTAATGGAGAGGTGAGAACTTGGAAAAAAAATTGATTCTTTATTGGTTTCATGTTTCTGATGCAATTGTTTGGTTTGTGTGAAATGGTAGAATGAGGAAGCAAGCTGAGCGGTGGGGAGCAGAACTGTATCCAGAAGATGTGGAATCTCTTAGTGTCAAAACTGCTCCCTTTACTGTACAAAGTAGCGAACGTAAGGTGATTATCTTTCTATGTATGTCACTATTTTTGTCAATTCCAAGTAGATGGCGAATGCATGTAAATGTTTTCTATATTCATGTAGCAAGACATTTATATTTTGCAATTTTCTATTGGTTTATTTCTGCTTCTCATAGAAATGCCATTTTTCGATAAAACGTTCAAGGAAGAGCCCGATGTTGATACCATTGGTGATTTTCTTAGTTTTCTTAATGCAGTTACTTTAATTGACTTGATGGACATAATAAGCACTTACTAATAATCTGTGAGGCTCTATAGTATTTTAGAACTTGCGATCACTGTGATGAATAGTTTTTCTTGATTTGAGCGCTTTCCCGATGTTGCCATTTGGGTTGATATTATAGGTCAAGTGCCATAGTATTATTTATGCCACTGGAGCTACAGCAAAGAGGCTGAGGCTACCTCGAGAAGAAGAATTCTGGAGTAGAGGGATAAGCGCTTGTGCAATCTGTGATGGAGCTTCACCTTTGTTCAAGGGGCAAGTACTTGCCGTGGTTGGAGGAGGAGATACGGCAACAGAGGAAGCTATATACCTTACAAAATACGCCCGTCATGTTCATTTGCTCGTTCGCAGAGACCAGTTGAGAGCCTCCAAGGCTATGCAAGATAGGTGAGTTTTTACAGGTTTTTATATTATTAGCTTCTGGGTTATACTCTACTCCTCTTCTTTGACATCTGAAGATAAACAGTTGAAATTTTATAACTGGTATATCCAAACTAGGAAATGTGTATTCTCAGGATATGGAGTCCGAGGCAGAACTTTGTATGACTTTATGGTTTATGAGGTCAATATCTATATTGAGCGTTCTTTGTTACATTTATTGACTGTTATTCACCTGTTCCCGTACAAATATTTTCCTTTGGATGTTTTTGGAAAAGCCTTTGACTATGATTTCGATTCCAAGTAAATTGATAACCAACCAGTATAGTGCTTATTTCCTTTGTTGGCTTTTGGAATTATAGACTAATGAGCACAACGTAAGTTGAGTCTTTTCAACACCCTGAGTGTTTTTTTAACAGGTTGGTTATGGCGAATGTTTCAGAGTGATCAACAATCCGAACATCACAGTGCATTACAACACGGAAACCGTGGATGTATTGAGCAACACCAAGGGACAGATGTCTGGCATTCTACTCAGAAGAGTTGATACGGGTGAAGAAACCGAGCTGGAGGCAAAAGGATTGTTTTATGGAATAGGGCATTCACCAAACAGTCAGTTATTGGAAGGCCAAGTCGAACTTGATAGCTCGGGGTACGTGTTGGTTCGGGAAGGATCATCAAATACATCAGTTGAAGGTGTATTTGCTGCAGGAGATGTGCAGGTTATGTTTTGGAACTTTTAGCCATCTTTCAGTATTGTTATTAACTCTTTGAAGTCATATTGGTTCGATAATTGTGTGAGCTACTCTCCCATTTTTCAATCTAGGACCATGAATGGAGACAAGCTATAACTGCTGCTGGATCAGGATGCATAGCTGCTTTGTCAGCTGAGAGATACCTCACAAGTAACAATCTTCTTGTTGAATTTCACCAGGTAGGAATTATATTCATAAAAAATATTAAAAATTTGAAATCTTATGCACATTCACAAGGCTTGTATTCTTTTTTTACCACATGACAGCCTCAAACTGAAGAGGCCAAGAAAGAATTCACACAGCGTGATGTCCAAGAAAAGTTTGACATCACTCTCACAAAGCATCGGGGACAGGTATTTTTTGAATTTTAACATATGAACCTTAACTTATTATCTACAAGCATTTTCTGTGCCTCACATCTTTCTCGTGTTTTTTCCCCTGCTTTCAGTATGCTCTTAGAAAATTATACCATGAGAGTCCCAGAGTTATGTTGGTACTATACACTTCACCAACATGTGGCCCCTGTAGGACTCTGAAGCCTATTTTGAACAAGGTAATCCGTCTCAACTAAACATTAGTCGATATGAAATTCATCGAAAGTGATGTTACTCGCTTGCTGGACTGATTTCCTAACTGTTTGTTCATTTCTCATTCATGTTGTTTCAGGTGGTTGATGAGTATCAGAATGATGTGCATTTTGTTGAGATTGACATCGAGGAGGATCAAGAAATTGCTGAAGCAGCTGGAATCATGGGAACACCATGTGTACAGTTCTTCAAGAACAAGGAAATGCTCAGGTTGGGAAATGTTCATTTCAATTTTTAGGAGTGTATGGGTTATTGTGTTCAGGTTTGGCTAAAGATTTTGAGTCTTGTGTAGGACAATTTCGGGTGTGAAGATGAAGAAAGAGTACCGGGAATTCATCGAGGCCAATAAATGACACCAGATATAGATTTGATTGTTTCTGGCAGATGCCAAATCTTATCATGATTCAATTTTGTTCATTCAAATACTTTGGAGTTACTGGAGCAGTGCCATTGAATCTCAAATGAAAACAAATGGACTCATTATCTTAAGTTGCACGCACAATTTGCTTTTGATTTTACAAAGCTACTATCCATCTCGAATTGGACGGGTCAGGGTCAGCTTCAGTTTCAGGGACATCGTCAAGGATGAAGGGACCAAGTCTACCTGTTCTAAACAAAGTAAGAAATTTCTTGGACACCATTAACCTTGCTTCCGATGCTTTGAGAGGAATCTTCAATGCCTTTTGTAGGACTTCAAATTGTCGCTCTATCAAACATTCCAAATCATTCTCATCCTCTATGTCCCCTTCGAATTCTGAAAGTGTTGTTCAAAGTGATCGTTGCACTTCAGAAATCATATTCTAAAGATGACAGGGAGCCTCAATATGTTAGGACAATTTCGGGAGGAAAACAAGCTGGAGATATAGAGTTATTATGCTAACACCGACATAGTGAAGAGCAGCTGAATCTGGTTGTTTGGTTCTCTGTTGTCGAAGATCTTTTAAGTTATAGCTTGGTTTATCGATGCAGTCTGCATGAGACCCTTCGTTTCTTCCCTCAACTAAGTACATCCAATGAAGAGGAGTCCCTCGAGTGTTTAGAATAGCTAGTAAGTATTGAGCAATCCGCTCTTCACCCACCACTGAATCTTTGATGGACCCTTAGAATGTCAGAATTTTAAATAGATAAGTTCTTAGAAAAGATAACATTTAGCTAGGGAGATGATGTAACATTTAACTGTATCATCTATTGATGAACTAATTCTAGTGCAAGGGTTTTACACCATCGAGCACCAAGAAGAAATAAGAGAAATGAGATTAAGATAGATAAGAACCTGAAAGAGCAAGCTTCAAACCCGTTTCGATATCAGGTATACTTGGAACCAACACACCAGGGGAGTCTAGAACATATATGCTAGGTCGATGAGCAATCTGTTACCACAGGACTTTCTCAGTATGTGCTGAAAAATCATGCTCAAGCGTATAGCAGAAACAGTAAATCCACAAACAAGTAAATAGCAAAAAAAAAAAAGAGGGAAACAAACGAATATTGACCTTGAAACCAGCAATATCTTGTGTTACACCAGACAATGGACCAACCGTAGCTCTCTTTAATCTCTCCTACACTATGCACATATCGCATCTAATAAACAAAATACGTCATGTTACATTTCATTCATCATTTTGATCATGAAGTAATGAACTTGTAACTATGAGATTGGAGAAATGGGATTCAAAGATCACAGTAACTTCAAAATCTGTACTTAATACTGCATATAAACTAGTATCTTACCAGGAAAGCGAGTTGCTGCGATTTGATGGACTGAATTAATCAATGCAGATTTTCCAACATTTGGGACACCAACCACCATTACAAGTAAAGTAGGCTCCCTAGAAATCACTTCCTTGAGCTTCAACTCAACGAGATCAAGCAGCTGTATGAAAAATATATGCAAAAAGGTAACTTTCTCGATGTGCAACAGTAGCAAATCCTTATCAAATTATGTGTGTGACGAAACTATAATTGATTTAACACTTCACATAGATGTAAAGAGGATCATCTAACCTTCTTGACAGAGCTTCTACTGTGAGCATTAATGGCAATACAATCTTGCTGCCTGGATTTGAAATGACAAGTCCATTTCTACAAATTTCACAAAAATATTCAGAAGCTCGAACTTTTTTTTTTTGGTAAAATACTTCACAAAGAAGAAACAGACAAAAAAAAATTACATTGAGAATATTAGGGTTAGCTAAATCTTTCTTATTCAGAGCTATAATACGCCTCTTTGCTGACAATTGGGGTTGTAGATCCTCGTTCGCTGATGACAGAGGAATCTGCAAGATACCAAAACGAAAACGACAATCCTGATTAATTCTTCCCAAGATTATAAATGATCTAATAAACAGAGCTAGTGTGGGTGTTTGTACGGACACGTGCATCGCGAACTTCGATAACGAAATCGGAGAGTTGCCGCAGCCATGTGACCGGGAAACCAATTGACTTTCCCGGCGTCTTTAGCGAATCTCATTCCTCCGATCAACCCCTTCTTCACTGTCTTCTTCTACCACATCACCATTTTCTCCAGCAACAACTGCTTCAAGAGAAAGAGGGGTTTGCTGAGGCTGAGGTTTTTCAGCTCTTTTTTGCCAAATTTAAATTAAAAAAAAAACACAGAAGCGAATGTGGTTATAGGATTTGGGCTGTAATGTATTTTCTAATTTAATTGGACTACTATGGGCTATTTTTATTCTATATTTGGGCTTATACGTCTTTTATAGAAAATACAAAAATATTTCCGACCCTCGCTAAATCACATTTGGGACTTTGAACGCTTCTATTTCATTAACAAAATAAATATGTACGGACACTGAGGTTCTGTTAAAAATAAATAATTTAGGTACCAACTTTAGACAAGACTATAATGTTTAGCAACTACTTTAGATTAACAAGAGAAGATAAACACAAATCAAAGCTCTCAGTCAGGTTATATCAGATTACATGAAACATACATGGAAACTAGGCAATACATTAAGTTCTACTATCAGTACAACATACTAAAATCATAAACCGGTCACTGATTACATAAGATAATTTCGATTGCAGATCCTCTTAAAGTAGAGATGGAGATATCTTAGGGCTGCTCAGGTTTATCCAGCTTTTTTTTTTGTCGTCTCTCACGTTTATCCAGCTCTGTCCTCACCTTATTCAATTCCTGCAGTTCCTCATTACTCAATTGGCTAAGATTGGAAATCAGAGCAGCTAAACTGTCATTGAATCTTTCTATGGCAGTCTGGTTCTTCGACTCCTTCCCAGATGATAACGAACATGCTCCCTACAACCAAAATATAACACTTTTAAGGTTCAAAAAGCATATCGCAAATTTTAGTTTGAAATCGAAATCTGGTGTTGTTTAAACTAAGGCTTCTGATAAAACTAGAGAAACATTTTCCTTTATATAAATGGGCCACTTGGCCTCTCTATCTTGGGTTTTTTTCTTTTTCTTTTGTGGGTCTCTATCATATTATTCGATTCATATCAAAATAAAGTCAAACTTGTTTTATATTCAAAATTTGGATTGTCAATATTTTCAATTCTATAGGAAAAATGGTTACATACAGGTTCGATTATAATTGTGCTTCAAATTTTGCTAAAACATAAAAAAGAGATTGATTTTTCTTAACGAATAACGATAGACTGCATGATAAGTAAAATCTAAACTATGTCACAAAATCAAATACTCAATACTTTATGAGTTTTATAGGATCATTTTTGCCATATTCATCATCCAAAGAACTCTCTTTCGACGCAATCCATCATTTTTGTCGCATTCCATAGGTTTTAGAGGATATTAGAACTCTTTTCAGTTTAATAGTTTGAATAAACAAAAGATTGACAAAAAGAAAAGAAAAAGTAAGAAATTCTAGTCATATAATAAATGATAAATCTAAAAAAACATTTCTGAATAAAGCAAGGAATCCAACTTAAACAATAACTTGGTCATGGTTCATGCAATTGGCTAATCCAATTTAAAGAGTAACTTTCATGGTCAAGATCCTTACCAGTCATTCTCGTGAGAGTATAAAGGAAAGCTCATATGATGGAAAGAAACAGAGAAACTTGAGAACAAAAATGTTAAATGAGTTAAACCTGATCAAAAGCCGTAATCTCTTGAGTTAACAAATTAGGTACGTCTTCCTCAATGATTTACGAGGATTATAAATAGATTCGGCCACTCTAATTTCCAAATTAGAATAGAATAAATACGCGGAAAAATTGTTACATAGGGTATCTATATTTGTGTGCTTCAAAGTTAATGAATTCAATTGTCAGTCAAACCTTTAAAAAACAAAAAAAAAAACGTAACAGTTTGTTTTGTTTCTTCTCTCTATCTCTCTATGTAACAAGTAAACGAGGAACTTCCTCTCTAAATCGCTTCCTAATGGAGAAATCATACGAACGAGTTAACGTTTCTCTGAACCTTCTCAAGTCAAGCTTCACATTTTGTCTTTGCAGATAGATTTTCTTCGTATATTCCCATCCTTTATCGTTGAGACTATCAGGATCTCGGATTATAGGATCATCTTTGCCATATTCATCATATAAAGAGCTCTCTCTCGGCGCAATCTTGTAACCAATGTACTTCAATCCTAGCTTCTTCGCCGGTTCTCCATAGTATGTCTCTGCCGCCCAATCGGTCCCTAACGGGATTATCTGAATGAAGACGGTTTTTGGTTTCAAGAAAAGGAAATGAGTCATTGCAGCTCCATGTACACCGATCATTACATCGCTCGTGTTCATCGAGCGGTAAATTTTAGCCATTTCCGTTGTTTTCTCCGGTCTTAAAACCTCAACACTGAATCCTGTTTTCTCTGCTAGCTCCACAAGAAGTTTCTCGTTAAGTATCGCCCTCGAGGATCCGTTTCTTGATAGAATCACCAGTTTCGGCTTCTTCTTGAAATCGAGTGTGGTCACATTGGCCTCTGTTTCCTCTTGAATCAAGCTTTGGATACGATGAGAATAACCTCGATCCAAAACGTTTCTGAAATCAACAATGGTTTGATTCCCAACCATTAGTGAAGAATTCACTGTTAACTCGTCGTGAATACGCAATCCAACAATTGCTTCTTTGAAACAATGTGTTCTTGCATCTCCACTGAAATCAACTAGTGGATAATCCGAGAGCTGTGAAACGATATTTCCGTACTTCATCTCCCACCAATCATGATACTCGACGATCACAAACACAACTTTTTTGTTGAAATGCTGTGAAGTTACAAACAAAGGAATAATCCCGTCGTTAAACTCGTGGTATACGTTTCCGGTGTATCCACCAGTGGAGAAGAAAACAGCAGGAACATCATGGTACACATCGCAGACAGGGTCTGAAGATTTGTTCGAATCTTTGGTAATGAGGCTAAGTTCTTGAACTGTATCCATCACACTAGTCTCCCATTTTCTGGTGTAAGGTTTGATCTTTTCGGATTTTGTGTTGTTCTTGGTGGAGGTAGTGAAGAGGAAGATTGAGGAAGAATCAGAGTTTGTTCGAACATCACCTTTCATTACACAGATGTCGGATCTCAAACCGGTTCTGTCACAACAAATGGTTCCTGCACAGAGATAAAGAATCTGTAACCATAAGATTTTAAACAGAGTACAGAAAATTGGTATCTAAAGCTAAGAAGATGAAGAGATCAAAACTCTGTTTTGTTTTCAGGGGTTTGGTAAAATGGTTTCGGATTGGATTTGAAAGTGAAATACAAAAGACTAACCATTGGAGATTTCAGAGCAAAGAGACGCAACAAATGGCTCATCAGAACTAAGACTTTCGCTTTCTGTGCTAAACGAATCTGCAGAAGAATAAAAAAAAGAAAAGAAAGAGAGAGCTAAGTGATGATAGAGAGAGCTAAGTGATGATAAATCAAACAGAAAATCCAAAAAAAAACAGAAGATTGTGGAAGAGAAAGAGAGATATAATACCTAGGAGAGACAGAGTAGAGAAGCCGAAGAGGTAATAAGGAGACATGACGAAACAACAAGAGAGGAGGGAGAGGAAGAGAAGACAGCGAAATTTTTGTTCAACTCTCTTCGAGTAGCAACCACCTCCACCACCACTTTCCTCTTTTCTTCCATGGTGGATGATTAATCTCTGGTACTGCACCATCTTCTTTAACCCACAACTCAAGTTTCGATTTTGATAAACGGTCTGATCAGTTTTGGGTATGTTGGTGAGGTTTCAAGAAAACTGCACAGACTAGTTTCTTCAAACTCAGAAACCAAAAAAGAAATACTTTTCTTCGGGAGGAAGGAGACAGAGAGAGGATATAAAGATACTTTTTGATCCATACGCATATATACATACAACTAATACAAATATTGAACGATGAAAGGGATCAATTAGATTATTTAATAGTATAATGTTTGGGTTTAGTGGACTTTCCTCTGGTTTTCGGTAAGAACACGGAAACAACAGAGAGGAGACGGCTGTCAACTCAAGTATATTTGGTCAAAGTCAAAGAGAGGGAGATTAAATAAACCAAAAAAAACGGCGTAGCATTTGGTTTCGTGGGCCTAAAACAGCGTGAAGTTTAAAGGTTCAAATATTCTCTTTTGGTGCATGTGCATGACGCAGAATTTTGACAACGGAGTTCGCATAATTTGATTACGCCATTTCCGCATGCTTTACAAAATGCAACGAATTGTATTATTTACGGTAGAAAATGCAAAAAAAAAGGTAGTGTTTAACTAGACTATAACGACATCTCCAAGTTCCAACGATTTCCAAAACACTCAAGACGATAGATTAATGTTAGATCTTTCCTTCTCCTCATCTGCTCCATCTTTTTGCTTCATTGTCAGAAAATTGTTGGATAATGAATTTTTTATTGGGTTGGAATATAATGATTTTGGTTTGACGATGCGTCTGCGTCATTTTAATTAAAAATCATGTTTAATGAAGACATTTACACTTTCCATGGAGCAAACTTCAGTGTCACTTTAATTAGGATTCACGGAATCGCAAGTAATTGGTGGGAGCCTCTGAATTTTCTAACGTTTCTGAAATTATCGAAAAAGAATCGCAGCGACAGAGAAATCAGCATATTCCGGTGTTAATTTATTTTTTTTAGTCGTTTTCTTTTGTTATTAGTGTTATCATACTCGGCCGCTACCGCTGACGCAGCGTCAAACCAAAGAACAGGGTATTTACCGTTGATTTTTGGTTGATAACATTGTGAATGGTGGAATCACGAAATTAAGTCGTAGTAAAAATATATATGATAAAACCTTTTAGAACTAAAATATATCATTTCTCTCTACAACTACAAATTGATATTCAAATATGGCCGCCACAATATATGAACTACAATATATCATTTCTCTGTACATGAAGAAGCAGAGTTCTGTTTATAATTTCTCCCGCGTTGGCACATGGCCGCCACCATAATTGAGCCGATCCTAAATTTTCTAACAATTTGAATGACCAAATAATTAGTTTGATAAAATTGTTTAGAGTAATAAACTAACATACATAGTTTTTTTTTTAATTAAGAAAGAAACTTTTATATCATTGATAACTGATTAACTTTGGAGCTTTCTCCATTCGTTCAAAACCCGTTAAAATATAGATTTCTTTATATCGTAATGATGAGCAATGCCGCAAAGCCACTCTGTCAATCATTTCAGCTAAACATCGATCGAAGGGTTTACGACCTTTAATTTAGAAATCAGGATTATTTCTATATATGTCTATTGATGTAGAAGGAGAGACTGTTTGTTTCCCGTAATCCCATGTGTTTGTTCTTGATAATGGGTTTTTCAGAAAAGAACATGTTAGTTCCTCACATTGCATGTTTAGTACATATCTATTATCCATTTTTAGACATGATACTTTTCTTTTTTGATAATGTTATATCGCAGCAACACTTCTTATAAAACGATATCCAATGCTCTATTTACCCACACAACACGATATGTTTAGCCTTTTAACAATTTGTTTGTATGTATCATCAAATCATTTTGATTCACTGCATAAATTGAATGTGTGCAGTCCAAACCATTCCTATTTGTTAACATAGCGCTTGCATCTGAAACTCATACGAGAATATGAGAATATGTAAAGAACGAAGAAAGAAAGAGCTAGGAATTTAAAAATCTCTGCTTAAAAACGATAAGAAGAGGGTACATGTTGGCAAAATGATCATTATCTCCTAGTTGCCGGATGGGGATGAGTCGATTTATTCAGACTGTCCATCTTCTTATCATAATGAAGATCACAATAACGACAACGGCTACAATATCAACATTTTGTTGGTCACTGATACAATGTTAAAATTTCTTTAATTTTTACAAATTTATCTATATAATTCGCACGGCACACATTTACAACTAAATAAAAATAGAATATTAGATATTTAGTATTTAGTATTTTTTATAGATATTTAGTATCTATGTGTAATAATAACATACAAACAATAGATGTCAATAGAATTATCCATTGTCTCTTCGGGACATCCGATTAAAAAGAAAGTTATACCCTTTCGTGATTTGTAAAGTAATTAATATCATAAATATAGAAGATTATATAGTCATAAATGTAAAACTTATAAGATATATTTTTTCTAAAAATGGTGACGTCACATAATCCCTGTACATAAGCATTCATATTTCATTAATTAAATTCTGTAAATTTTGTAAGATACGTATAAAAAAGGGGTGATATGTCAACCTCGGAACTAATTATCAGTTTGTCTCACGTACTAATGTTTCGCTATTTCAGGAATAAATTGCCAAAATTTGATTTACGTATTTTGATTGTATATGGAACCAAATTCAATGGCTCCATTAGTGACCAAAATGTCGATAACAATAAGTAGTTTAATGTTATGTAATATGGAAATAACGGATATGCAGAAGCAAAATATATGAAAATATAAAAATAATTTTTTTAAAAAAATTAGGAAACGGGTACGTATAACTAAAAATATATATTGAAACATCAAAACCATATATTTCAAATATTGAAACAACAAAAATACACAAAAAGATTAAATAGTTTAGTTAGAGATAAAAATTATAACTATCAAAATCAAAGATCTAAAATCAACATTTTCATTCGCATTATTAAAATACTTAAATTTTTTTTTTTTAATAATTATGAGATACTTTATACTCTTCAAATTAATTATTTTTAAGTTAAAAGTAATAAATATTATATATTTAATGTTTTCAAATGATTTACTTACTAAGTTTCCAAATAAATAAAGATAAGTTTTCATTATGTTTTCAAAATAAAAGTTGGACGTTTCATTGCGTTTTCAAGAGTTTCCATTTCCGAAACGAAAAACGGAGATTAGATAGAGTTTTCATGCTATCTAAATTTTATAAAAAAAATAGTTTTCTTTTGGTTGAGGTAAATAATACATATTCCATAAGTTGTCAAACAAATCTCTTTCTTTAGTTTTCTTAGCAAACGGATTTATGAAAAACAACTTCATCTTGGCGTAACCCGTCAAATGAAGTGAAATTACGTTGAAGCTCAGCCTAAGGCAGAAATCGAATCTGTTTCTCAAGGATTCGGAGGTTGACATTGATAAATTTACCATTTCGCACTTCCTTGCAATTTGAACAGGTCTCATCATTTGGTCCCTCAAACCAATCAAAGCATATAATATCTGAGACTCAAGTAAGAGCAGGTCGTCGTAGGAAGTCATAGTCTCGATCTCTCTACAATTCATTCTCCTGTGAGGATGACCCAAAAAAAAAAGAAAAAAAATTAAAAAGCATAGACTTTTGCAGAGCAAGAAGAGGATGCTAAATGAAGTTTCCTCACCTTTTGGGCCAGCACAATGCGCATGACATCCTTGAGACGACTTTCATGTGCTTCCAGCTGAGTAAAACTCACATCGTCGTCTCTACCAGTCATTCTTCTGAGAATATTGAGAAAAGTCAAAAGTCTTTTAAGACATGCAAGATATATCATAACACATGTCCTTGAAATCTCGGATTTTTTTATGTACATGGTACATTGTGAGTATATATCTATGTATATGTAGACATCAAGAGCACATTTTGAAAGAAACTAGAGAGTTTGAAGAAGATGAAACCTTTTCTTTTCATTCATTGATACATCATAACTTGAAAAAACAGAGTATTACATGTTCTGTTTTTATAGACATTTTTACGCACATTTAGGATAAGGATTGACAATTTTGACAGTTCGATTTGTTAACGTTATCGTCTTCACTTTCTCCTTTATCACGCGTCTTCTTCTTTTATTGAATCAAACCTATTCTTCGTCTCGATCCTGAGATTCGTACCATCATTTGCCAGCTTTGTTATTCTCTGCTTTTTGTTTTGTTGTGCAGGTAGTTAGAGCAGAGACGCTGGCTGAGCTGGAGTCTTTCCCTCGTGGAGCAGAGACACTGAATGAGTTAGTCTTTGCCTCAGTTTTGTTTTGTTGCCGAGTCTTCTTGACCCAGATGTTGTGAGATGTCTCCTTCTGTTTTTCCTTATTTGCAGGTGAGTTCATCACATCCTTGATACACTTTATTAAATTAGGTAGGTGTATTATTCCAAGGAGCATTATTCCAAGAAAATGAATTACATGCATCAACATGCATCAAGTCCTTGGTGATTACTCTTCTCTCTCCTTCATGCAAAAGATTACAAGTTTCTATGCTTTACATGCAAGGTCTTTGTACTTAGATTATTTTCCTATATATATGTGTTGTGTGAAATCATTCTAAACAAGAAGTAAGGAGAAACATTCTCATCTCCATTTTTTTTTCTATTCTCTCTATCATTCTTTAAATCTTTTTCCGCAAATATTCTAACATGGTATCAGAGCAAGATCCTAAACGATTTTAGATTCTCTCCATCTTATCTAAATCACTTTACTAGCCGTTTTCACTCTAAGACTTTGTCCTTGAAATCATTGATTTTGAGTTGTGAAAAAGGCTAGAATCGTGGTTCTATTTCCGCAAATTCTATCTCTTTCTCAAAAATATTCTCATCATGGAAAGCTCAAAGACTATGGTGATTCCGGTTGTCCTCAAAGGAGGAAATTATTTGTTATGGTCTAGGACCATAAGGACCGCACTTTGTGGCCGGGGACTTTGGAGCCATGTGGAAATTGGTTTTGCCCCAAAGGAAGCCACCAAAAGAGATGGAAAATACATCATTGAGGGAGAAGAAGAGGCGGCCCTTGAAAAAGAAATCAAGTGGTTTCAAGAAGATCAAACCGTTCTCGGACTTCTCCAAAATTCTCTTGAAGTCTTTATCCTTGAATCTTACTCCTATTGCGAAACTTCAAAAGAACTATGGGATACTCTCAAGAATTTTTATGGCAATGTGTCAAATCTCACCCGAGTGTTTGAGGTGAAGAAAGCTATCAACAACCTATCTCAAGAAGATATGGAATTCACTAAGCACTTTGGAGTGTTTAGGTCTTTATGGGCCGAGCTTGAAATGTTAAGGCCAAATACGGTGGATCCGGTTGTCCTTAATGAAAGACGTGAGCAAGACAAGGTATTTGGTCTTTTGCTCACTTTGAATCCGGTGTTCAATGATCTCATTAAGCATCTCCTAAGGGCTGACAACCTCCCAAGTCTCGAAGATGTATGCTATCAACTCCAAAGAGAACAAGGCTCTCGTGACCTTTTTGATGGAAGAAGTGAAATTCTTATGGCAAACAAAGGTGTGTATAAGATCTGTCATTATTGCAAAAAGAAGGGTCATCTCAAAACCGGTTGTTGGCTTCTTCATCCCCATCTCAAGCCAAAGTTCAACAAGGATTCAAAGGTTAATTTTTCTCATGGTGCTATGGGGCAAGATGGTTCATCAAAACAAGGAAAAGAGGCTGACAACGATGTTGTGAGAAAGTCATACTTAGAAGCTCTCATTCAATCCATTTACTCCTTAAAGAATTCCAATACCACTTTCTTTGCTAGTAAACCAAGTAAAAATCTTGTCATAGATTCGGGGGCTACTCATCATATGATTAGCAACCTGAATCTAATAGACAATATTAAACCAACTACTGGTAGTGTGACAATAGCTAATGGTGATACTGTTCCTATAAAAAGAGTAGGAAATTTGAAATTATTTGATAAGAGCTCTAAGGCTTTATTTATGCCTAGTTTTACTTCTAATCTCTTGTCGGTTAAAAAGGCAACTTGTGACCTTAATTGTTATACTATATTCGGACCTAATAGTGTTCATTTTCAGGATATTAAAACCGGAAAAATTCTTGGAGAAGGAAACACCAAAGGGGATCTTTATGTTCTTGAAAATACTTCACCAAGCACTTCTGTTTTATTTTCTCTTAATTCATGTTTTAATGTTAATGCTATGTGGCATGCTAGATTAGGTCATCCTCATTCTCGTGCTCTTGAATTAATGTTGCATAATGTTTCTTTTGATCATTCTAGTTGTGAGGCATGTATTCTTGACAAGCATTGCAAGGCTGTTTTTCCTACATCATCTACTGTTTATGAGAATTGTTTTGATTTAGTTCACTCAGATGTTTGGACATCTCCATGCGTTTCTAGAGATAATAACAAGTATTTTGTGACTTTCATTGATGAAAAATCAAAATATACTTGGATCACATTGCTTACATCTAAAGATCGTGTGTTTGATGCATTTATTAATTTCCAAACTTATGTGACTAATCATTTCAATGCTAAACTTAAAGTTCTGAGGACATACAATGGAGGAGAATACATAAGTCATCGATTCAAAAAGCATCTTGCGAAACATGGCATCATACACCAAACAAGTTGTCTTTATACACCACAACAGAATGGAGTAGCAGAAAAAAAGAATCGACATCTCATGGAGGTTGCAAAATCGATGATGTTTCACACCAATGTTCCAAGGAGATTTTGGGGAGATGCGGTTCTTGCTGCATGTTATCTTATTAATCGAATTCCAACCAAAGTCTTAAAGGATGTCTCACCATTTGAGGTACTTAACAAAATCAAACCATCAATTGATCACTTACGGGTATTTGGGTGTGTTTGTTTTGTGTTAGTACCAGGTGAACAAAGGGACAAGCTAGATGCCAAGAGCAATAAGTGTATGTTCCTAGGGTATTCAACAACTCAGAAATGATACAAATGCTATGATCCCATTAACAACCGTACCTATGTGTCTCGAGATGTAAAATTCATTGAAAATCAAGGATATCATGATAAAAAAGATTGGGAAGGTGTGAAAGACCTATCTTACTCTCCATCTGACCGTGCAACGAGCTTGAGACATCTTTTAGAGCACCTAGGAAATCAAGTGCCAAACCAAAGGGTTGTGGAAGAAGAAAGACAAAGCACGGAAAATCTTCATATTCAAGATCATGATAAAAGTGGTGAAGCCAATGGTCAAGACCAAAATCATACCAATCTAGAGGAGCAAGTGACTCAAAATAAAAATCTAACACCTCATGAGGAGGTAGAAGAGGTAGAAGATAAAGAAGATGTAGAAGATGAAGAAGAGGATAAGGAAAATTCATCTCTTATACTAATACGTAGCACAAGAATTCGCAAACCGTCTAAGTGGGTGAATAATAGGATGTATTATAACAATCAAGTTGTGGCTCACCCTATTCAATTGGTATGTTCGCTTGACCTCTTGCCTACTAATCATCAGGTTTTTCTTGGAAAAATTGAGCTTGACAGGATACCTCAAAGCTACGAGGAGGCCAAGGAAAGAAAGGAATGGTTAGATGCAGTAGATGATGAAGTTGGAGCTATGAACCGCAATCACACATGGGATGAAGCGGATCTTCCTCCAGGCAAGAAAGCAGTCAGTTCCAAATGGGTCTTCACCATCAAATACTTGAGCAATGGAGACATCGAACGATACAAAGCTCGCTTGGTGGCAAGAGGTTTTACACAAACCTATGGAGAAGACTACACGGATACCTTTGCTCCCGTAGCCAAACTCCACACGGTAAGAGTTGTACTTTCTTTAGCTACTAACTTATCTTGGGAGTTATGGCAGATGGATGTCAAGAATGCTTTCCTTCAAGGTGAGCTTGAAGACGAAGTCTATATGACACCTCCACCCGGTCTTGAAGATTCTATTACTCCTAGGAAGGTTTTACGGCAAAGGAAGGCTATCTATGGGCTAAAACAATCACCAAGAGCTTGGTACCATAAGTTGAGCTCCACCCTCAAAGATCGAGGTTTCAAGAAATCTGAAGCTGATCACACATTGTTCACTCTCCAAAGCTCTCAAGGTATCATTGTGGTTCTCATCTATGTGGATGATCTTATCATTTCTGGAGATAATAAAGAAGGTATTCAATCCACTAAAACTTATCTTAAATCTGTCTTTGACATTAAAGACCTTGGAGAACTAAAGTACTTTCTAGGCATTGAAGTTTGCCGTTCTCCGGAAGGCTTATTTATTTCGCAAAGAAAGTATACACTTAATCTTTTGGATGAGACAGGAAAAAT
The DNA here is from genome assembly GCA_963922655.1 of Cardamine chenopodiifolia. Lineage (NCBI taxonomy): Eukaryota > Viridiplantae > Streptophyta > Magnoliopsida > Brassicales > Brassicaceae > Cardamine > Cardamine chenopodiifolia. Next base: position 16,590,787 of record OZ000478.1, on the reverse strand, counting down.
TGGATCAAAACCAGCTAAGACTCCACTTATTGATGGCTACAAGGTCAAGGGAAATGGGGAGAAAGCCGAAGAGAAAGAAGAAGATAAGCCATATGAAGATCCGGCACAATACCGTCGACTTGTTGGTAAGTTAATCTATCTAACGATCACTAGACCTGACCTTTGTTTTGCTGTGAATCAGATCAGTCAACACATGCAATCTCCTACAAAGTATCATTGGAGCATGGTGGAGCGAATTCTTCCATATCTTAAAGGAAGCCCGGGTCAAGGTCTTTGGATGGGACGAAATGATAGCATCGAAATTGTGGGGTATTGTGATGCGGATTATGCCGGGGATACATTGGATAGAAAATCAACAACCGGCTATTGCACCTTCATTGGAGGAAACTTGGTTACTTGGAAATCAAAGAAGCAAAAAGTGGTGTCATGTTCAAGAGCGGAAGCGGAGTACCGGTCAATGAGGAAGTTAACAAATGAGCTTACTTGGCTCAAAGCTCTTCTTAAAGACTTTGGCATTGAGTCTTCCAGCCCTATTACCTTTCACTGCGATAATCAAGCGGCCATTCACATTGCGACCAACTCTGTTATTCATGAAAGAACCAAGCATATTGAAGTGGATTGTCACAAGGTCCGAGAAAAGATTGAGGAGGGTATGATCCTACCATGCTACACTCGAAGTGAAGATCAACTAGCAGATATATTTACCAAAGTTGCAAGTCTCAAATTTTGTTCTCACATCCATCAAAAGCTTGGCCTTGTTGACATTTCACGACCGTAATTTAATGTCCCCTCTCCGTGGACATCATACTCTTTTTTCCTTATCAAGGTTTTGTCCCACTGGGTTTTTCTTGGTAAGGTTTTTAATGAGGTGATTCTTCACTGGGGTTCCAAGCTTATTCTTCGTTGTTTCTTCGGCTAAGCTTGAGGGGGAGTATTAAATTAGGTAGGTGTATTATTCCAAGGAGCATTATTCCATGAAAATGAATTACATGCATCAAGTCCTTGGTGATTACTCTTCTCTCTCCTTCATGCAAAAGATTACAAGTTTCTATGCTTTACATGCAAGGTCTTTGTACTTAGACTATTTTCCTATATATATGTGTTGTGTGAAATCATTCTAAATAAGAAGTAAGAAGAAACATTCTCATCTCCATTTTTCTTCTATTCTCTCTATTCTCTCTATCATTATCTAAATTTCTTTCCGCAAATATTCTAACACATTTAACTCGTGTATTTTGCCCTATCTACAACTATATTGGGTAAATGAAAAGAGTGATTATATCTCTCTTTGGTCCGTTCGTGGTCATCAAGGTTTTTTTAAAATAATCGTCTCTAAAATCTCCTTCTAATGGTGAAATCATACAAGCGAGTTAACGTTTCTCTGAATCTTCTCAAGTCAAGCTTCATGTTTTTTCCTTGTAGATATATTTTCCATCCCTTATCGTTGAGACTATCCGGATCTCGGATTATAGGATCATCTTGACCATATTCAACATACAAAGAGCTCTCTTTCAGTGCAATCTTGTAATTAGAGGTGTCTATTGGACATGTCCGCCCCCATCTAGCCCGTCCCGCGGCGGACATGATCAGTTTTGTGACCGCGGTGAGCATGCCCGCTAAGACTCGCGGTCAGATAAGTCATATCCAAGTCCGTCCGTCAAAACCAACGGGTTAACGGATCTGCCGGGGGATAATTTTATGGAGGTAAGCAATTTTCATATCGCGTAAAATTAGTTGATTGATGTCTGGTTTTTCTCTGTGTTTTAACATGCCACTTAAACAAGTTAAACACAAACAATGACATACTAAAAAAAAATTGCAGATCAACTTAGTTATCAATCATATAGTTTTGGATTCAAAACTTCAATCACATAGTTTTTTCATCTGAAACTGAATCCATAATTTGGAAGCACACTAGCTCGCCGAGGTTTGCCATCATCTTCTTTTGCACTACTAATAAGTTTATTTTAATCAGAAAAAATGCAAAGGACATGAGAATAACGAGTAGATCCTAAAAAGAAATTATTTGGAACAATGACCATCATTTTCAGATCTGTCATTGACTTGTTTTCTAGTTTTCCGTTTTGGGATGTCCCTTTATCGAAGAGATAAACGAACTATCAGTTCAAATTTAAGAACTAATACATAAATCAGTTTTGAGCTGTCCCTGAGGGAAAAGGTTTCAAAAGCAGTTTTAGATGTCTGTTCGCGGGCAATCAGCAAGCCCGCTAATCCGCTACGGGCGAATCCGTTTAGCTCGCAAACCACAATGGACATGCCCGGGAGACCAGCTACGTAATGGACAAAAAAACTATTGTCCAGGCCCACCCATAGCGAATCTAAACGGGTCTATCCCGCGGGCACCATGCCCAATTGACATATCTACCTGTAAGCAATGTACTTCAATCTTAGCTTCTGAGTCATTGCAGCTCCGTGTACACCGATCATAACCCGAGCGATAACTCTTAGCCTTATTTGTTATAGGAAACAATTATATTGGTCATATTTCCAAAATTTATATTTTTGTTCGGTGTTCGTTTTGTTGAACCGCAAAACAACCATGGACCAGATTCTTGTGTTCAAGCTGTGTATTGACATTATACGAACCAGAAATATCAAACTATTCATAAATCAAATGATTATAACAAAATGTTCACACGATTAAAGTTTAATATAATAAGATTTTGGAAGGAAAACAATGTTACTTAATCAAACTAAGGAGACTTGAGTCCGAAACTACACAAGGGACACGACGATAAATAACAACATTAAGTCAAACTAAAAATAGCTAAATCAGAGGGGATAAGAAAACATCATTATCAATGAATGCTTCATTTGACTGTGAAGTAAACATGCAATGTTTTCGCATGGTAAAGATTTGCAGCTAATAAAAATAAAATATGTGATAATTAATGTTCAGGTGTAAACCCTACAGTACATTAGTCATTAGATATAATTATCCGTTTACGTGATTTATAAAGTAATATCTTAAATCTAAAAGAATCTAATTATAAATGTGAAACTTATCCAGGTAAATGTAAGATTTTGTCTTTTAAAAAAACTGTCAAGACCAAAAGTGTGGTGAACTACTGGTTTAGCATTTGTAATTGGTTCTATTATGTCCTTAGTTCAATTCCTTTTTGGGAGGAAGGTTTTCCCAAACGGAATGGAATAAAGATTGATTCCGGATTTACGGAAATTGGGATTTTGGCTCGAATTTTGAATTTATATATAAACAGAATTGTCAAGTCACAAATGTGGATATAAATCCAAAGCATACATATTTTTTAGTTTGTTAGAGTCTAAAGCATTCATATATCATTAAATTATAGTATAAAAATTAATTTCTGTAAATTTTGTGAGACACGTATAAAAAAGGGGTGATATGTCAACTTCAGAACATATAAATTGGTTTGTCTCACGTACAAATGTTAAGCTATTTCAGGAATAAAATCACCAAAAATTGGTTTCTGTATTTCGATTGAATATTGAGCCAAGTTCAATGGGTCCATTTAGTAATCCAAATGTGGATAACAATAGTACATAGTTCAATGCCAGTTTATATCTGTTCCTATATCCCAAGATAACAAGTTTTATTTATATTTCTATATCCAAACACTCCAAAAATCTTCCAACTAAATCCAACACATGCGACCGGTATGACTTCCCTAACAAGTCACTTGTTTCTTTTTCCTCTGTCCTCCTAAAACGGACAAGCAAGCTACAAAAATATATTTATAAGAAAAAGAAAAAAAAAAGAAAAAAACGTCAATCGCTGGAGAGAACTCATAAACCGTCCGATTGATTAGAATGGGTCCCACTAAAACCAACGATCTCGATTTTTTTCTTCCGTGCACCTCTGTACAGCGGAATTAACACCATCTCCTTGTCTATAAAAAGGCGGAAACAAACGTACGGATTTTCTCCTCCTCTCACATAGGTACATCGTGTTTCAGTTTCTTGTCTGCGATTTTTCGCGACGAAGAAGACGAGAGAAGGACAAATCGAGGGAATCTGTAACCGATTAAGATCTCAATTTAGGGTTGTTGATTTTTGTTTTCTGGGTTAATTTAGGCTTTTTTGAATCATGTCGGATGCGTATTGTACGGATTGTAAGAAGGAGACGGAGTTGGTGTTCGATCACTCAGCCGGAGACACCCTTTGCTCCGAGTGTGGTCTTGTTTTGGAATCGCACTCCATTGATGAGACCTCTGAGTGGCGTACCTTCGCTAATGAGTCTTCCAACAGCGATCCCAATCGTGTCGGTGGTACCACCAACCCGCTTCTCGCCGATAGTGCTCTTACCACTGTCATTTCCAAGCCCAATGGTTCCTCCGGAGATTTCTTGTCTTCTTCTCTCGGGAGGTGGCAGAATCGTAACTCCAATTCCGATCGTGGTCTGATTCAAGCGTTTAAAACCATTGCCACCATGTCTGAAAGGTAGTGCGGTTTCTGATTCCGTTTATTGTTGCTGCTGTTGGTTTAGAGGGGTTTCTTATATTGCCAGATTCATGTGAACATTATAATCCGTGTGATAATAAAGAATACTCAATTGATATTTTTTCCAGGTTGGGACTTGTTGCGACTATCAAGGTAAACTTGTTCGTCTCTGTTAATCCTGTGTGGTAACTTAATAGCCTGTGTAGATGTTTGTGGAACATATTTGTTAGTATGTGCTGTTGGAGCATATCATTGACAGATTTGGTGACCTTATGTTATATGTAGGATCGGGCTAATGAGATATATAAGAGGTTGGAGGATCAAAAGTCAAGCAGGGGAAGAAATCAGGATGCACTTTATGCAGCCTGCCTGTACATTGCCTGTCGACAAGAGGACAAGCCACGGACTATTAAGGGTACATTTCAAAGATTTCTCATTTGAGAGAGTCTGGTTTCCTCTTGATATAGCTTTGCCATAAGTCAATCAAACTCCTGAACCTTGTGAATAGAAATCTGCGTTATTGCCAATGGGGCGACAAAGAAGGAAATTGGACGAGCAAAAGACTACATTGTTAAAACACTGGGACTAGAGACTGGTCAGTCTGTGGAATTAGGCACTATACACGCTGGTGATTTCATGGTTAGTTTGTCTAAACCTTTATTAATATTGTTACTGATACCAGAACCTATGGTGTGCTTTAATTCGAATATGATACTGTTGATTTTGTTGGCTGCATTGACTTTGCGGTTTCATAGCTCTCTACTTGCTGATATTGCAGAGAAGGTTCTGCTCTAACCTTGGAATGTCTAACCATGCGGTTAAAGCTGCTCAGGAAGCTGTGGCAAAATCTGAGGAATTTGATATAAGGTACATTTCAATTATTTCCCTCAATTGGGGAATGAGATAGGCACAACAGAACTTAAAGATCTTTTATATGGGATCTTGCAGGAGGAGTCCTATATCAATAGCAGCAGTTGTTATTTATATCATAACTCAGCTTTCTGATGACAAGAAGAATCTCAAAGGTTTGTCTCTTTTTTTCTTTTTCTTCTCGGCATTTGTTCGAGTAAAGAGTTATGAACAAACCTTAGACTGATTAATATTTGGGGTGCAGATATTTCGACAGCGACAGGAGTAGCAGAAGGGACAAAAAGAAATTCATACAAAGACTTGTATCCACATCTTTCAAAGATAGCACCAAGTTGGTATGCAAAGGAAGAGGATCTCAAAAACCTCTCAAGTCCTTGAAATGCTTTCTTTACTCTTCTATGCAATAGAGATCTATCTATCTATCTATATTGAGGAAGATACAAAGCAATTGTTCTCTCGAGTAGAGAGGCTTTTGTTTGTTTTTCCCAATCTTTTTGAGTCCTTTTTTAAGATTCTTGTAATGCGTAAAAACCTCGAAAAAAAAATTAAGATTTTTATAGTAAGATTTTTTTTTTTGGTTTCTCACTCTTATTCCTCATGCGTTTATTCGCAACGTGGAAAGAAAAAAACAGGCGAGGAAGTCGGGCTAAAAAGCGAATTCTAAAACTTAATCACCTTGAAATATAAACAGAAAATAAACAAATTTTGAAATTTGTCCAAATTTTGTTTTGGAGAAAGCATGCCACAATTAGGAATTTTTTTTGTTGTTAATTGGTGTCACTCTTTAGGAAAACTGCGCCATATCTTGATCATCTCAAAGAGAGGATATTGATAGCCTGTCTTGTTGATTTATAGAGTATATAATATTTTTAACAGAAACAAAAGTGTATACAGATCTTCAAAAAAAAAAAGTGTATATAGACCATAAAATTTGGAGAATCTTTGTTAAAGTCCAACATGAAGGAATATAAAATCTCATTAACATATAAAATTAACGTACTTGTTATATAATATATCTACACATTTTGTGTGTGTGTAGAAATGTAACTAAATCAACAAAATTAAATTAACTAATATAATAAAAATTAAAAATGCTGAGAAAAACTAGAGTAATAGATGTATAACTGTATAAGTAGGTCGTCGTATTTCTGAGCGAAGCCAGTAATTTCGTCGTGAAAGAGTGAGAACATGTTGCACAAAAAAACAAAAAAGATTAAAACATAAAACAAATAAACAAAAATTAACTGTATTGAGTTCATTTCTCAACATCCAAAGCAAAGGATGATTCTGTTCTCTTTATTTTTGTCTGGACAATTGCAGACTACTCGCACTGGAGGGAATCAATGCAGAGCAACTAGCTCGTGATCTAAAATCTTTTGAGTTGAAGGTGAATATTTTCTTATTCTATAGTTCATCATAGCTTATTCTGCTTTTTGTGTGCTTGAAGGATTACTTACAATATGAATTAGTAGTTTTCCTTTTACTTGAGGTAATACATATTTCATATGTGGTCAAACGAAGCTCCTTCTTTAATGGTCTTAGCAAATGATTTATGACCACTTGTTGTTGTATACAAGCCCTTGGTCCACTTATTGGTATTGTAAGGCATTGGAGTCCTACCTTTGTATGCTTACACATCTCTCAGCTTGCCGTCTGCTTTTCAAATGTGATCATTCTTTGTGTCATTGCGTGATGTTTTCTTTTCTTTAATACTCTTAAAAGACAACATTTGAAGACGTGTTCCCCGCTGAGGCGACGAGCGTTGAAGAATACCTGCAACAGGTACTTCTATTTCTCCAAGGTTTACTATTTATATTATTATATTGATTGATTGTCTTGGCAAAGATTGTTTGATGTGTTTGTTTTGGTTTAGGTTCATGAAATGGCTATGGTATCAGCTATACAAGAAGCTCAAAAGGATAATGTTCGAAGCTTTAATGACTACATGATGAAAGTGGTCGAGGTTTGAATTCTGGCTGTCCAAATATCCATGTATAATTTTACCCATCACTTTTTTTTTCCCTCCTAGCCTTTTGTTTCTTCTCATTTATACTTTTGCATACAAAGCAATGATAAGTCAGTAGTTGTGTGAAACAGAGCCGTGTATTTTGTTCTTTCCTACTTAAAAGTTATCTATACGGATTGTACTATGCATTGAAGGAGACTTTTCTTGGATGTGGATAGTTTACTTTATGATATATTGGATATGAAGGATGGGGATGCTGATTTTTAAATATTGGATGTGAATCTGACTTGATAGGAGGATTGGAGAAAAGAAAAACGTGACTTCCTTCAGAGCCTCAGTAGAATATCAATGCTACCTAAAACGAATATGATTGATACGAGCAGAGAGGCTCATGCTGGTCAACTTGTGCCGGCGGCTTCGAGTCCTCGAGTATCCTCAACACCAGGAAAAGAACTTGTGGCTCTGGCTAACATACCGATTCATGAGAAAAAAAACATATGTCTATGGAGAGGTAGTGAAGAAGCTTAACACTTCAAGAGAACGAGGCTTGCCATTTAAAGTATGGATTTCCTACACCTTGTCTTAAAACTTAGTACTGGTTCACTTTTACTTGAAATCCTGTTGGTAAGTATAGCTGAAAAATATTCATTTTCCTTAACTACTTTTAGAATTACAAGTCAAGATAGAATTGTTATAACTTTTTGTTCAGTATGCACTCTATCTTTCATGCAGCAGCTGTTAAAACTGGCTACTCTCATTTTGTGGGTATGATTTCTACTGATCCCACTTGTTACTTTTGTATAGCCTGCTATGACTTTCAAGGACGCTTATGATACTCTTGGTCCTGAGGTAACTCGCCGGAAATCAGTCAACATGCAGAAAATATGGCAGCTTGTTCAGGTAATCGTTTGACCGGAAACTATATCTTCCAGCCAGCCACCGTCTAAGGATTGCTCTTATCTTTCTGCTTTTCTTAAATTCATGCAAATGATTTCTGATTGTTGACAAACCTTTTGCAGGCAATAACAGGTGAAGATTCAGCAGTTCGACAGGGTGTTTCAAAGAGGATGTCCCTTGCGATAGGTGAAAACATCATTTACAACGTGGGCATGAGAAGTTTATAATGGACACAATTCAAAGTCACCCTACACAAGTATTCATTTCTCTCTCTCTTTTTTTTTTGTTTACTTAATGATAACAGCTGCGACAGGAATGTCAATGCATATTTTGATTACCCTCTACTTCAAATGGTTTGGTGCTGTCTGAAAAGGTTCCATGATATTTCAATCCTTTTCAAGAGTGTTGGTTATCATTGTGACCTGTTTCTTGCTTTTTTTTTAATCCTGTTCTAGGCTGCTCTTGGTGGATCTGTTGGAAATTTGCAAAGAATTCATGCTTTCCTTCGGGTTAGTGTCCCAGACTTGAAAGAACTTAACCCGCAGAAATTGTTCATAGGGCTGTGTAGCTTTATTATTTCTTGTTTCATATACTGCGCAGATTCGCTTGAGAGACTATGGAGTTTTAGATTTTGATTCAGCTGATGCTCGTAGGCAGCCTCCCGTTGATACTGCTTGGCAACAGGTTTGGATTATTTCCCTCCTACTTTGTATTTTAAACTTTATTATGACCATCTGACTGAGATATAGAGATTTACATTGCGGACCTGAAATGATTGATATCTATCTCTTAAACCACAGATATATTTTTGCTTGCAAACTGGGTATTATGAGGAGGCTAGGGAAATCGCCGGGTCAACGCAGTCATCTCAGCAATTTGCACCACTGGTAGGGTTTACTTTAGATCTTGATATATTATACAAGATTTCTGGAATCAGCTCTTACTGACACATTTCCTTTTTGCAGCTAACAGAGTGGATTACCACAGATGGTATGGTGGCTGCAGAGTCTGCAGCTATTGCCTCAGAAGAATGTGAGAAAATGCTAAGATGGTGACCGGTTGGGTCGAACTGCATATGACAAGAAGAAACTTCTACTCTACAGTATCATTTCTGGTTCCCGTAGGCAAATTGAGCGCATACTGAGGGATCTGTCTACACGCTTCAACACAATTGAAGATTTCTTATGGTTCAAATTATCATGCATAAGAGACGTCACTGGTGTATCTTCATCTGTGGTCCTGAATGATGGCCTCACGCTGTATAGTTTAGATGATCTTCAGGCCTGTCTCAATAAATTTGAGCCTTCATTCTACAGTAAGAATGGAACGGACCCTTTGGTATATCCATATGTTTTGCTTCTCAGCATTCAGTTGCTACCAGCTATCATGCACTTATCCAAAGAAGCAGAAGATGGAGGGTACGATATTGATTCTGTTCATATAGCTCTATCTCTAGTGGACCATTCCGTTTTGTCTGAAGGCTCTGGGACTGGCCACAAACTAAGTGTGATGGATTCTAATGCTGAGGCATCTAGCATGATTAGGCAATATGGGTCAATGTTTTTGCATCACGGAGACCTCCAAATGACGGTAGAATATTATGCACAAGCTGCTGCTACTGTAGGTGGGGGACAATTAGCTTGGTCTGGAAGAAGTAATATGGACAACAGAGGCAGAGAAACTTAATGCTGAAGCAGTTACTGAATGAGATCCTGCTTCGAGAAGGTGGTATTTACTTTTTTCTTGAGGCAAGAGGTTCTGGTGAAGAAGGTCAACTTGGAAGATTTTTTCCTGATTCTAGATTGAGACAGCAGTTCTTGGTGGAAGCTGCACATCAATATCAAGAAGCTGGATTATATGACAAAGTAAGTAACTTCTCATCTAACATTGTTTCATTGCACAGTAAGTCTAGAGCTTTCACCATGTTTTGTTTTCCATCTTCACAGTCCATAGATACACAGAAGAGTGTGGGTGCATTTTCAGCTGCGTTAGAGATTATAAATAAGTGTCTATCTGAAGCCATTCCTTCTCTTGCCCGTGGAAGGTTGGATGGTGAAAGCCGAACATCAGGGCTTATTCTTGCGGGAAACGATACTCTTCAGACTTACAAATATTACCCTGAAGTCAGGTATTATATCGTTGCAGGCTAGAGATCATTAATCTATTTTGCTTTAAGCTGAAAATGTGTTCAAGGGGTTTTGTTTACATTTTCCACTCACAGCTCCAGGAAAGAGAGCGAGTGATGGAACAAGAAACAATACTAAGAGATCTCGAGGCAATACTATCAATCCACAAGTTGGGTAGGTTAGGCAATCATCTGGATGCTTTGAGGGAAATTGCAAAACTTCCATTCCTTAATCTTGATCAAAGGGGGCCAGATGCAACGGCCGATGTGTTCCAGAGCGCATCTCCTTACTTCCAGACTTGTGTCCCGGACCTGCTCAAAGTTGCTCTGACGTGTTTGGACAATGTACCTGACACAGATGGTTTAATGCGTGCCATGAAATCCAAGGTATATAAATGAACAAAAGCACAAATTTGGTTGAGTCTATTACAAACTCGTGAAAGTTGAGTCTCTGATTGCTTTGCGCAGATTGCTGGGTTTCTTGCAACCAACACACACCGGGACTGGCCTCGTGACTTGTACGAGAAGGTGGCTCGAAGCTTTTGAATAGGCTTATTTTCCAAGTTTTCGACCCTGATTCTCTTGACTTTCGTCGTTTTCACCTCTTTGCTTTAAAAACGGATATATTAATGTGTTTTTATAACTCCAGACACAAAATCTAGGTGTCATCTGAACAAGAAGGAGTAGGACCAGTACGTTAACTGGTTACGCAAGCTTGAATCAACAATGTCATTCTCCGAAGCCGTGAGTTGTTCACTCCATAAGCTCATTTGTATTCACCTTCTTATTTCTTTTTTTTTTTGAGTTTTTTGCAATGGTCAAAAATGCGTTGAGAGTAACATAATCAACTATCAGTTCGTTGCAATGGATATTTTGAAGGATTTTTATTGACAAATACATGTTAACTGGTAAATTCCCAACTAATGGGCCCCAAATCTTATGCTTTTGAATCGTCAAGCATGCTTAGTTTGAGCTTTGATCTTTCACAGATGATTAGTCCCGACTCCTGAGATAATATTAACTAATTGAGCTCTTCATACGTATATGTTTCTCTGAATTAATAATTCATCATAATACAAATATAAACTGAGAAAAATCTGATTTTTATAAGAAGTGTGAATATTGCTCGAAGCCTCTTAACATTTTCACAGTGAGTGGGGTATTCCTTTTTTTTTTTAATACACACAAGAAATATAAAAACATCTTGAATTAACATGTACGCACCAAAAATGTATTAATTTCTTCTTTCCATGAGCCGTCAAAGTTTTAAAGTGAGATAAAAGATGAAGAAAAGGAAGAAAAATTCTTTTTGGAAAAAAAAGATAAATTGAGAGCAAAAATTCCCGACACGGCGACAAGTGTCCACGATCCAAGTCGGGGCGGCGCATAACCCCTCTTTTTACCGAGCTTTTATCCATTATTACTAATAACAAAAAGTAAAGCAACATGTTTTTTTCAATCAAATGTTTTTTAAATGTAATTACATTTAAACTTCCGAATCTTTGACAATTTTTGATTGTGCAACGGAAACTTAAAACATCATATTATTTTGAGGCGAGTATTTTCTATTATTAGTTTAGAATTTTAAACGACTATTAGCTTTCACAATTCTTTTCGTCAAAGTTGTATCAATATTTTTTGACTGGTAAAATTTATACTATAACGAGTGGAGTTAGAAGAAAAAAGATATGAGGAAAAGAAAATGAATTTTATAGGAATATATATCTTTATCGCTTTTTTAGTTTTTTTTCTCATGAGTTTTGTAGAGGATTTTCTTATCTTATTACCTTTCTTTTCTGCTTTTCAGCAAAATAAAGTTATACTATAAGAAAAAGAGATTCCTTTTTGTTTTGGTGAAAACGAATATAATTTAGCGTATAAATCAATTCTAAAAAAATAGAATTAAAATCCTAATACTGTAATGTGTAAGCATAAATCACATAACACTAAAAAAACCTATGTTAGTAGACATAATTTTTGTTTACTACTTGTGTTTGCTTAATTACTCTCGGAAACATAAATATGTTATTGTGAATGGTTTACACACGTGACGTAACATCATGGATAATAGTAAAAACTAAAAAGTAATAAAAAGCAAATAGATCTCGAGGTTTCAATTGCGAGTCACCAAAAAAATATCACAAAGCCTATTTGTGGACGGAAGTAAACCTAATATTCGTCCGGGTCGGATTATTCGATTTGACCCCTTTAATTATTCGATTTACGAATGAGACGAAAATCAAATTCGAATTTATGGGCTTTACCCGAACAGATGATCCAATTGATTCGGGTCGGGTTTGGGTAATCCATTAAAAGCAAGTCCTATACCCACAAGCACACAACTATCAACCCGTTGCTAGATAACAAGTGTAAAGCAGACTCAGTCCTCTCTCTTTCTCAGCTGCCTTCGCGCCGGCGAATTTTTCTCTGAGCAAACAGAGAGTGAGAGATTGAGAAATGTCGAATTTTCTTAGGGATTTCGAGGTTGACGCTAAGAATCCGTCGCTTGAAGCTCGTCAGCGATGGAGGTCCTCTGTCTCTATCGTGAAGAACCATACTCGTCGTTTCCGTAACATCCGCGATCTCGATAAGCTTGCTGACTACGAGAACAAGAAGCAAGAGATGCAGGTTCGCATTTGTTTATATCCAGATTTTTCCTTTTTTTTTGTTTGCCGTTGTTCATAAATTAAACTTCTGATTTTTATCCAGAAATATCGTGACTATGGTTCTGATTTTTTTAGCTATGATTTTGATTTTCTGGAGGATGTGATTGGATTTTCTCTGAGAAAACTCGGGTAAATAGTTTGGGAAACTTAGTATTTTTGGTTAAATGTTTTATGTACATCTACTTTAAAAAACCTTTGAAGATTATTTTTTTAAATTTTTTTATCACTTTAGGCTTTTCGGCCATTGATGTAAGCAGAAAGGCTTTACTTGTCATTCTCAAATTATAATCTACAATCAAACATAAAAAGTTACACAAAAAAAAGGTTAAACAAAATAGCTTTATTTTTCTCGTCCGATATTCATGAAACTATCTTTTATGTGTAATCAATAAACAATATATTTCGCTGTTAAAAAATTAAACGTAATTTAAGTTGATAATACAACTTAGGGAAACAGGAATTAAGGATAAAATATCTAAATGATGAATTATTTCTTTCGGCATTATCTCTGTTTAATGTCCAATTGCAGAAGCCAAAGAAAAAAAATTAATTGGCAACACAACACCACATGATGATGACATCAAGATGTATCATGCTTTAGTGTCCTCTACTATGTTTACAAATGCATATTTTCTTGTCGCTACTAAGGTCAGACGATATGAGTGGCCAGCAAAAAGTCTGACCCTTTTTAGTTTTTACTCTTCATAGCCATCTTAGCGACTGAATTCAAAACGAAAGGACGAATTCTAGTATCAAGACATTTGTCCTTTGATCTAAAATTCCCATTTTTTGTTTTCTTAAAATCAAGTTTTGGTTTAATAATATTTATAATAGTTGTTGACTTATATGACAGTCTCTTTGACTTCTTGGTGCAATTATGTAGCGTAAGGAAGTATTCATAAGGTTCTGAAACATTCACCACCACCATTAATCTGCCCACTTGCATTAACTAAATATGGAAGCATTTTTGGGATTCTCTTGGTCTCTTCTTTTCGCGTTGATATCGAAACATTATGCATTTTTTGTAAATAAAGAAAAAGGTTTTATAACCAACATTTGAGTAAAATAAATCTCAGCTTACATTCTTTAACTCAGGTTTCAAAAGCTGTTAGATGTTTTTTTTTGCAGTGTCATGTATTACCAATGATTCCCATCTCGTGGTGTTTTATTTCTCTCTATTAACTCACTTTCTTTACTCATAACTAGGAAAAGATTCGAGTTGCTTTCTATGTTCAAAAGGCTGCTCTTCAATTCATTGATGGTAAGATATGCAGCTGAATTTTAAGAGAGATGCATGATTACCAAATTGAAGACGAATGGGTTAATATGGCTACGTAAACTTTTCTTTTCGTATTGTATTTTTCTCTAGCTGCTGCTAGGCCGGAGTACAAGCTCACTGACAAGGTTAAGCAAGCCGGATTTTGTATTGAAGCAGATGAACTTGCATCTATGGTTCGCAATCATGACACTAAGAGCCTGGCACAAAGTGGTGGAGTTGAAGAACTTGCAAAGAGAGTTTCTGTATCTCTTGCTGAAGGAGTTCCTTCGAGTGAACTGCCAATCAGGGAAAAGATCTTTGGAGAAAATCGTTATGCTGAGAAACCAGTCAGATCCTTCTTTATGTTTGTCTGGGAAGCGCTTCAAGACATAACCCTTATCATCCTTATGGTCTGTGCTGTAGTATCAATAGGCGTGGGTGTTGCCACAGAAGGATTTCCAAGGGGAATGTATGATGGGACGGGGATTTTGCTAAGCATACTCTTGGTAGTCATGGTTACTGCTATCAGTGACTACAAGCAATCTTTGCAGTTCAGAGACTTGGATCGAGAGAAGAAGAAGATTATTGTCCAGGTTACCAGAGATGGGAACAGACAAGAGATCTCCATTCATGACTTGGTTGTTGGCGATGTGGTTCATCTATCTATTGGGGATCAAGTTCCAGCCGATGGGATCTTCATATCTGGATACAATTTGGAGATAGATGAGTCAAGCTTATCGGGTGAGAGTGGACCGTCACATGTGAATAAAGAGAAGCCTTTTCTGCTTGCAGGAACCAAAGTTCAAAATGGTTCTGCAAAAATGCTGGTGACAGCAGTTGGCATGAGGACTGAGTGGGGAAAGTTGATGGAAACGCTGGTTGATGGTGGAGAAGATGAGACTCCTCTGCAGGTGAAGCTAAATGGGGTTGCAACAATTATTGGTAAGATTGGTTTAAGCTTCGCTGTGCTTACATTTGTGGTATTGTGCATAAGGTTTGTCTTGGCGAAAGCAACGTCTGGTAGCTTCACAGACTGGTCATCTGAAGATGCACTTACGCTACTTGACTACTTTGCAATTTCTGTAACTATCATTGTCGTTGCCGTACCTGAGGGTTTGCCACTGGCGGTGACCTTAAGTTTGGCATTTGCTATGAAGAAGCTGATGAGTGACAGGGCACTTGTGAGGCATCTTGCTGCATGTGAGACAATGGGTTCTGCTACTTGCATCTGCACTGATAAGACAGGTACCTTAACTACTAACCACATGGTGGTGAACAAAGTATGGATCTGTGATAAGGTTCAGGAAAGGCAAGAGGGAAGTACAAAAAGCTTTCAGTTGGAACTACCAGAAGAAGTTCAGAGTATTCTTTTGCAGGGCATATTTCAGAACACTGGTTCTGAAGTCGTTAAGGATAAAGATGGAAATACTCAGATCCTAGGCTCCCCGACAGAAAGAGCATTACTCGAATTCGGTTTGCTTTTAGGTGGTGATTTTGGCACTCAGTGTAAAGAGCATAAGATACTTAAGATCGAGCCGTTCAATTAAGACAAGAAGAAAATGTCTGTTCTTATAGCTCTTCCTGGAGGTGGCGCACGGGCTTTCTGCAAAGGTGCATCTGAAATAGTGTTGAAAATGTGCGAGAATGTTGTAGATTCGAATGGAGAATCCGTTCCACTAACTGAAGAACAAATTACCAATATCTCTGATGTCATAGAGGGTTTTGCCTCGGAGGCTCTGAGGACTCTCTGCTTGGTTTACAAAGATCTGGATGAAGCTCCCAGTGGAGATCTCCCTGATGGAGGCTATACAATGGTAGCAGTTTTTGGAATCAAGGATCCAGTACGCCCAGGTGTTAGGGAAGCCGTTCAGACTTGTCAAGCTGCTGGAATCACCGTCCGCATGGTCACTGGAGATAACATAAGTACAGCTAAAGCAATTGCAAAGGAATGTGGCATATTTACTGAAGGAGGTTTAGCCATAGAAGGTTCACAATTCCGGGATTTGCCTCCTCATGAAATGAGGGCCATTATCCCCAAAATTCAGGTTCTTTGACATGGTTAGATAGAGTGAATTGTTATCTTTTGCCTGTTTCTAGAAAAATGTCAAACTTGTTTCTGCCTTCAGGTAATGGCTCGGTCTCTGCCATTGGACAAACATACTTTAGTCAGCAATTTAAGGAAAATTGGAGAGGTAGTTGCAGTGACTGGGGACGGGACAAACGATGCTCCTGCATTGCATGAGGCTGACATTGGATTAGCAATGGGAATAGCTGGAACAGAGGTAAACCTTAATTATTCTCTGTTACTAGATTGGTTAACCAGAAAACCCGAGATTAACGTTTCCCGATAAGCAGGTTGCAAAAGAGAATGCTGATGTGATCATAATGGACGATAACTTTAAAACAATAGTGAATGTGGCTAAATGGGGACGTGCTGTGTATATAAACATTCAGAAGTTTGTTCAGTTCCAGCTAACTGTTAATGTTGTCGCTCTGATCATCAACTTCGTCTCTGCTTGCATCACAGGTAATCAAAAGCATTCAAACACCATTTTCTCCTATTGTTTGGTCATATCTAATAAGTTAATAACGCTTCTTTCGGTTTCTTTTCCAGGGTCAGCTCCACTCACTGCTGTGCAACTGCTTTGGGTTAACATGATCATGGACACACTCGGTGCATTGGCTCTCGCAACAGAACCTCCCAATGAGGGTTTAATGAAACGTCAACCAATCCCTAGAACCGCTAGCTTCATCACCAAAACCATGTGGAGAAACATTGCTGGTCAAAGCGTTTACCAGTTGATTGTCTTGGGAATTCTCAATTTCGCAGGCAAATCTCTTCTCAAACTCGAAAGCCCTGACTCCACAGCCGTTCTTAACACAGTCATCTTCAACTCCTTTGTCTTTTGCCAGGTACTACTCTAATACAAAAACTAACTGAAGTCTTATATAAAGAATAAGTAACATGAGAATCAAAATGGTATGTAAAAACAGGTATTCAATGAGATCAATAGCCGCGAAATAGAGAGGATAAATGTATTCAAAGGAATGTTCAATAGCTGGGTCTTCACAGGCGTAATGACTGTGACCGTAGTCTTTCAAGTGACCATAGTGGAGTTTCTTGGAGCATTTGCTAGCACTGTTCCGCTGAGCTGGCAACATTGGTTACTATCGATCTTGATAGGATCATTGAGCATGATTGTAGCCGTTATCCTTAAATGCATACCGGTCGAGTCTTGTCACCATCACGATGGCTACGACCTGCTTCCTTCCGGTCCTTCTTCCTCCAACTCTGCCTGATACCGTTTCTTTGTTCATCTTTTTTTTGTTATCCGGTTAGTATTTCTCAAATACGTAAGTTTTCTATTTTGCATACTTGGATACTACTACAAATTCTCTTATTTTTACCACGAATAGAATTTTTGTGATTTCACTTAATTAGTCCAACCCTCTATACGAACTTGCGGTTGAAATGCGATTCTCTCGCTGTTGTTATAAACGTTCCTCTTCCTGAGAAACAATCGAGTTTCATTGCGATATTAGATTAATAACTTCAGCTCCAAGGTAAGTGGAGCTCTAGCTAGTAGAGAGTCACTTGTGGAAAACTGATAGCGAGAAAACCTGAAGAGAGTCTCATGTGGTTAATATGACATTTATAGTTACAAATGACTGATAAATAGTATGTTATCTATAAAGTGATGTGCTAAGTAAGTGTTATCTATAAAGTGATGTGCTAAATAAGTGATATTTCATTTACTAGTAGAAATCTAGAGAGATTATTTGATTACTAGATCTAAAGCCGTGCCTAGGTTCATAAGGGCCTAAGGGTACTTTAAAAAATGAGGTATTTTCAATATAATTTTATTTTTATAAAATAAATATAATATAATTTTGAAACAATATAAATTACTTTTAAGAAACACCAATAATCTAAAAAAACTAAAATCAACCATGATAACTCTTAATTTATCTTCAGTTTTTTCTCGGTTGCCAGAATCATATATATCAAGAAGTCTATGTTGTTTTTCAAACTCAACATTTTTCTCATCTATATTCATATTTGTTTCTTCATCATCCTCGTTGAAGTTCTGATATGTCTTTTTGTTAACATTCTCGTATCTTATTTATTCACATCCTTTATTAGATCATTAAATCCATTATCCACAACTTCATCATGGATTTTAGGTTTTTTAAAAAAATTTGAGCATAAACCCTGATTGCGATCTCACAAAAACATCATTTTATCTTTCTTATGTCTTTTGTCTGATCTACATAGATATGTTCTCTCGGACATATTTCTAAAAGATTAGTGACAAAAATCAGATCAACCTTATTATAAACAAAGTTATTAGATAGATGGAGTATTTTCAAAAAGTCAAAGATTAAAGCATTGTCACATCACGTTTATCGTAAATACTGAAAAACAATAAAATAAAAGCAAGATCATCGTCACTTCCACAAACATACTCGCCATTTCTATTATTTAGTTACCCAGATTTATCACTTAATCACTTTAATAAACAAAGCAAATTCACAATTACTATTATATTAAGGGATTAAAAAAGTATAAAAGAAAAGAGGAAAGAAAAGTGAAAAAACACAGAGGAAATATGTTTGCCATGAGAAGAAATCAACAGTGCCGAGGTTGACAGATTCCAGTAGAAGAAAAAGATCTAAAATTCTTTGATGATGAAAAACAAATTTAAATATAATTGGGATTTTTTTTCTTTGTAATTGTAAAACCTAAACCAAAAAAGTATTTGTATATTCGTAAAATTTAGTTTTCAATTTGGAACTCTAATTTGATTTGAGATTATGTTTTCCTTTTCAATTTCCATTTCCTTTTTGTTTTTTGTTTTTTATTTATTCTTGGTTTCCTTTAAAAAGCCATCTGATTTTTTTTATAATTTAAAAATTTTTAAATATCCAATTGGAGACTAAACCTGTGCTTAGCAGATAATTTCATACCTCAAATAATCATTCTGATACCTTATATTTTTTAAATTTGAGTATTCTAAAAATCTTATATAATTTGAAGGCTCGAAGCAAAAACATTTTTGGTTTGACTTTAGGCACGCTGACTAGATCATAAGCTATTGTGAATCTTCGTATAGTTATACCATCTATTTAGATATGTTATATGTTGTCATTGTTTTTCCTTGTACAGTAGGTCTATAATTATATTTGAACGCCTACGTAAAGTTAACGCAAACAAAATAAAATGCGTACTATACGTTGAATTCTGAAAATAGAATGACATTTTTTTCTCTGGAAAACACAAGATTAAAATGAAATCATATAACATAAAATACTAGAATACACGTAAATAAAACGTCAAAAAAGAGTGGAAAGAATACCAACTTTGCCTAATGCTTTTCAAATGCAATTTTTTTGCATAATACTATACTATTCGACAGTTTATTCATATTTTATTTAAGTTTAAGCTTCGTCACGCGGATGAAATCTTTGGAAAAAGCAATAACCGTACGGACGTCAACTAGTCAAGTTCAATAGAGAAAAAAAAAGGTAAACATGGAAGTTTCGCGGGACCCATGAGTTTTCCATTTTATTACGATTTTGCCATCCGAGATTTTCATAGTTTCCTAGCCGTCCGATGGAAAAGCAATCATCTGAGAGCTTACAGTAACTCAATCACACACGAACATTTTTCCCCATTGTTCCAATGGCGTACAAATGGCGACCATGGTCAAACAAAAGTCAAATAATCTGACGGTTGAGAATCGGTTAGTGAAGTGGTCCCCACGAGTTCTAAAACGGCTAAACGGGAAACACTTTTTCCCCTCCACGCGCCTCCGTTGGTTATCCATTTGTAGGCTCCCCGTTCACCGTTTAAACCGACCTTTCTCTTTTCTCTCTCTGTACACTCTACTCTATATTTGCAGAGTGTTCGTCGCTTTCACTGCCAGCCTTTTCCACTTTCCTCTCTCTCTCTCTTTCTTCACTTAATTCTCTCGCCAACCTTCTCCGAACCCTAGAAAAACGCTTCGTCTCCGGAAGATCCATCGGTAAAGCTCTCTCTTTACCGTCATTTCAGTGGAATTGTTTTCCGGTATGGTTAGAGCGTGGATTTTTTCTTTTCTTTTCTTCTCGCATTTTGTTTTCAAGGTTGGAAACAGATTTTTCTGTTTTCTGCTTCTTTAGTGAGAATCGCTTCGGAATTATAAAATGTGAGGGAAAATGGTTTTTTTGTTTACAGGATGAATTATGCGGCGTACCGTTGTCACCAGCATGGATGATGATGATTTCTGGGGTCCGCCACTTGGTAATTTTGTTAAATCAACTGTGCTCATATGTTATTTACTGTTTGTTGTTGTCTTTGACTGATGCAAAGTTGTGTTTTTGTTTTTGTTAGTTGTGCAAGACAATACTTTTCGTAAGCAAACCATGCGTGGTTGTGAATTTTGTTTTGATTGTAGAACAGGTAATGGTGGATTTGTTAACTATTTTTATTTCTGTATTTATTCGCTGTGATTCTCTTTTGAGGACACTCGTTTGTTGCTCTTAGATGTGCTCGAAGAAAAGTTTCAGAACGAAAAGTATTGTGAGCTAGTGTGGCGGATTTTGAACGAGAAGAAGCAAGATGTTGAAGATGAGGTTGACAAGGATTCTGTTTCGATTCAAAATGATATGGTTTCCTCTGGAAGTGGTGACTCGCATGATGTAGGCTCTTCTGATTCGGTAAGAGACTTTATTTGTGATTTGGTTTGTTTGATTGGGACTTGATACTTTTGTTATGTGTTCTTATAGGACAAGACTCTCAGTGCTATTCTTCCAGATGCTGATACAAGTTCTGCTGAATCCGCTCTTGATGAGGATGAAAACACATCTAGTATCAGCGATGCTCAAACTATTGAGACCAGAGATTCTAGTAACGATACTGAAGAGATTGAGCTTGAAACAAGATTGAAGCCTCAGGAGACTGCAGCTAATGGTCCACTAACAGTTGAGGTCTGTAAAGATTTAATCTTTTCTGAATCCATTGTCATGCATCCGTGGGAATCTTGTTTCATGCAACTGTTGTTTTTATTATTTTATATGAGCAGCCTCGGATGTTTGTTGTGAAATGCTGCGTTTTTCAATGATGGACAGGTTGCAGAAGATGCAGATACCTCTTCTAGTCCTGTGTTGGCAAGGAAGGTTGAGGAAGCTGAAGAACATTCTTGTTCATTCTTGGTTACTGACCAAGTCTTAGATCCTATAAAACAAGCCCCCGAGAGCAAATCTTCATCTGCTATAAGCCGAGAGAATACTGGAGGTTCTACTTTGAGACCATTGCTATTAGAGACCAGAGAGAAGGTGAGAGAAAAGGCTAATGCTGCTACAAACAAAGATGGAGAAATACTCAAGGATCATCAGCAAAACGATGCCTTGCAAGATATTGTAACTGCTTCTGAGCCTTTTACCACAGAGTCTCTCTTAGATTTGTGTGATGAACCGGACAAAGGCAGAGAAACGCCATGTGATAAGAGAAGCGAAAAAACACATGTTGAAGCTGTGAAGACTGTTGTTAAAGACGAGCTGATCATAAACTTGCTTACTGAAGCTAGAGAAAAGGCAGAGAGTAAAGCGTTGTTGAATCCTGGGTCAGCCCTAATAAAGAAGAGGCAGAGGGATTATAAAGGCATGAGCACAAGTTTTATCAGAAACACCAAGAAGAAAATACAAGGTGAAGCTGGCGAGATTAATATTGATCCAGTTAAAAACTCAGCCCAGTCAAAACCTGAGATCATCAGGGGTTCAAGTGTTCCTACACAGCATGCAGATTCATTATTGGATTCGATAGACGGAATAAGCCAGAGAGGTGGACGTATTGTAAGTGACTCAGTGATATCGTTATCAACAAGTGAGTTGAAGAACAAGACAGGCAAGGAATTAAGAAGCATAGCTAAGGAGTTGAAAGTAACACATTACTATAAGCTCAGGAAAGAAGATCTGCTTCAACGGTTAACCATGCATCTAAACCCCAGCTAACCGATTGTACAAAGCAGAGAATGTAGGCATAACCGATCTCACTGGTATAGTTAGCATTAGACCTTACAGGACAGTCCTCTTTATTTCTTTGACTCTATGGAAAAACTATTAGCTTGAATAATCATACAAAGCTTGCTTGGCTTTAGAGTGCAGCGGTTCAGAATAGTCCAAAGTAGAATGCTTATTGGGATAATGAAGTTGATATTTACTTAGTAAAAATGTGTGTTTTCTTTCTTCTAGTAAATTATTTGAGCAAATAACGCTCATTGATAAAGAAAAGGATACAGTACAAGGATTGTATTGACTCAAACTGAACAAGAATCCATTTTAAGACATGACAGATGTGAAACTATCCCTTCCCATTGAAACCAACACGCAGCATCTGCAGCTTGCACAAGTAATTTATGTTGTATCTCTTCGTAGTCATGACTGACTAATCAAGGCTGATCAAGAAGAGAAGGCCTGTAGAACGCATGGCTCTGTGCAATCTCAATACGGTCTCTGGGATCATTCAATGTTTCGTCCCTTAGAGCTTGCAGAATAGCCTGTGTTGATTGTTCTCTGCAAAATTGAACAACATAATTCATTAGAGAATTGAAAAAGCAAATAATGATTCAACGTCTCACAAAGTCTAAGACATTCATGAAAACTAGAAATCTGACTGACCAAAGTTCAAACTTTTTTGGAAGATTAGAAACTTTCAAAATTCATATTTACCTTGTGATGAGTATCTTGTAGAGTGTCTTCAAAATAGGACAGGATTCTACGGGGGCTATAGGTTTCTTCTCTTCAGCGGGTAATATGCTTAAGCTTGACTGACTAAGCAATTGGTAAAATGCTCCCACTGCAGAAACACCCTATTCAACAAAAATTCCACATTCACATAAGCAATCAAGATACCAAAAAGTTTCAAACTTCTTTCAAGGCTTAGGATTGAGTACCTGAATCATTCCCTTCCCGCTTATACTATCACCCATGTCTCTATTTATTTCCCCCTTTGCCAGCATTTGACCGTACCACGCATTACGCCCTTTTAATAAGGTCACATAAGTGTCAGCTAGCAAAGGCCCTGCAAGTTTCTCAGGCTCTTCTGCTAGTAAATGAGTTATAAATATCATCTCTGAAGTACAATGAGCAAAATACACCGACTTGCTTGTAGCGCTCTCGTTAGTGAGCGCCGCTACCATTCCTGAAACAAAACAAAACAAGAAGGATCAGAGCGCGAAACCCGAGAAAATCACTCAAATCCTTGTGTACACACAGAAACTTACCAGCTCCAATGGCGTAGACATTCTTGAGACCTCCCATTACTTCATGTGTAACAAGATCACTATTGTCCCAAACAATGAAATGAGGTTGTCTTAAGAACTTTGCTAGTGGTTTCCTCCATTTTTCAGCTCCACATATTCTAGCATTGGCATATTCCTTATTGTAAATTTCAGCAGCAATGTTTGGTCCACCAAGATACAGTACATTCTCAATCGGCACACCAGCTACCAAAACCACCAAAATTGAGAACCAATTTCAGAAAACTAAGCAAGATTGTGTCAATACAAAAGGAGCAAAATCAAGAAGAAGAAAGAAGCTTACTTGCTTGATGGATCATCTTCGTTGGAGTTATGATATGTGGAACTGGTTCAAGAGCAGTTTCAATACCCTTTGATAGAGAAATAATAATAGGAACCGTTATTCTCTCTTTCCAATACTTATTAATCTCTTCAAACACTTCTCGTGTTTCAGTTGAAGGCAATCCATTAACAACAATATCAGCATCCCACACAGCTTCTTGCAGATTAGTTACAACCTTGAGAGGGCAAAGTGGCGTATCAACCATGTTAAGACAGAACCCATCTTTCAATATCTCATCCGCATAGAGTGTCCTATCACCGAGCCTTGCCTCAACGTATTTCAGATAAGCACAGCGTCTAATCAGTCTTCTCAAGATATCTTCCCTAGAATTGATCACTTCAAACAAATGTTCAGCAGTTGCTCTATCAACAGCTCTCCCAGCTCTTCTCCAAATCCTGATCTGAAACTTATCCCTGAAACTTCCATAGCTTTCTTGGAGAAGCGCTGAAAAAACACTTCCCCAAGCACCAGCACCAACACTTACAATCCTTAACGGATCTTTGTCTGATTTCCCAAGAAGACGACGAAAATCATCAAGTTTCTCCTCCAAATTAAGACCATTATGCTGAACAGACCCATTTGACAGCAGGCTCTTGGCCTCAATGCTTCCCACCATTTTCTCAGTCAAAACCAAGAAATTCAAAAAAGGCAATGAACAATGCCTTGAAATTATGTTATTGAGGTTATGTAATCTCCACTATAGATTTATATATGTGGCTGGATCATAGAGAACAAAGAAATCAAATAGGATTTGAAAACGAGAAAAGGAGAGCGCATTACCAATCAACCAACTCCTTGGTCCAAAAGAATTAAGATTTTCTTGGTTCGCTAACTTAGATTTTCTCACCAAACAAACTTGGAGTTTTTTTTGTGTGTTCTAGCTTCTTCTGTCATGTAAGAAAGGGCGAAACAAATAAAGCAGAAGTTATTGCATAGATTTCGAAAATCCTTTAAATAGTAATGCTGAAACATGACGAAATGTGGAGAAAAATCATGAAATAAAATAAAGGAATTTATGGAATACAATACAAATTTGTTAGCTCCGTCTTGAGTTGTTCATCTACCAGAAGAGACACTTCAAGAAAAAAATAAAAATATTACAAGTCAAGAACAAACCTTTCGTGTCGGCAATCATAAAGAATTAAGATATCAAATCGTTTCCAAATCAACTCATGAGAATTGCCAAATCAAGAAAGTAAAAAACGCATGAGAAAGATTTGGGAAAAGTTGATAAAACTTGCATGCAGAAATGGGAAAATGAAGAGTTAAATTAAATACAGAGCAAAGTTTTTGTGCAAGGGAGAGGAATGGACATAAGCATTGATTGGTACAGTTGAGGAAAAGGTGAGACTTTTTTAACTTTATCTAATTTAATTATGGTTATGGATATTTAAGTGAAGGTGCCTAACTTCGGATACAGTCATTAATGGCTCCAGCAAAATACTATACAGTCAGGCATCTTCGTTTTCTTTATACCTCCATTTTCTGGTTTGTGCATTCTCAATCTAAACAACATTTAAGGGAAAGTTTTTTAGCTGTGGCTACATACCGAACAAACAAACAAATATTTATACAAAGTCAATAAATAAAGGTGAAAATCGATGCGTTATCTTCTTATGTGTCATATGTATAAATGGGTTGATCACCTAACAACACAAAAACTTTATAATGAAATTAATTTCCAGCAGTGTTATTCATTTTTTTACCAATTTTCTAAGAAATAACAAAACGAAAATTATATATGGAGAAAACATAGAAAAACTATAAAACTAATCCGACCTCTCCAGAGTCCAGATGTCTAAGGCGGTAGACGACATCCGAACATCTAAATAGCGCAAAATGATTTTTACATCAAATGGAAATGTGCTTGTCACGTTACTCTATTTATTTACAAAAGAAGCTTAATAAATCAGTGTTCTGGACCCACAGTTAAAAAAAAAACTCATCTTCTGAGAACAGTTGGGCAGCACCTCCTCCGCCTTTAAATACAATACAAAAAAAAAACTTACACTGACACACACATGTTACAGTTTTTTTATTTAATTGAAATCAAAGCTCTGGTCGATACAGAGGCTCTAGACTGAACCATCTAAACTTAAGTGGGCCTTTTAAGACCCTCTCGATGGACCAGAAGTGTTAAAGATATACTCTAGAAATATTTCAATGGGCTCTGGTCCACTGTAGAAACCGATGATAGGCCTCTCTCCTTCAATCATTTCTTCTTCTTCTTCTTTGCTGCATCCAGAATATCAATTCTTTCTTTCAATTTTGCACATAGAGAATGGAGAGTGGACTAAGCGAGATCGGGAGCACGAAGATGTTCGATGGCTTCAACAAAAGATACAAACACTACAGTGAGACACTTGGATGTTCCATGACCTTTTCCATTTACTTCCCTCCTTCTGCTTCATCATCTCATAGATTCCCTGTATGTAATCTTCCTTCTTCTTCACTAGTTTGATCTCAGTTTCTTGTTTTAGTTTCGTTGATTCATGTACCTATGTAGATATTTGATCGTTTCTACAGTAAATGAGGGCTCTTTTGTGACTTTCCTCCATTTTTCCTCTTATCTTCACTCATCTGATTTCATGTCATTAGTTTGAACCAAGTATTTACTGGTACCTCTGTGTTTCTTCCATATTGTTCTAAGAATAAATCTTTAAGTGTTGCATGATTGTTTTTGGATTCTGTAATTGCCTTGATTTCATTGGAAATGCCAAAATCAGCTACTCAAAACCAATGATTGGATTTTGTATACAAATGATTATCCATTTTGTTGATTGATAGGTGCTTTACTGGCTTTCTGGCCTCACCTGCACGGACGAGAACTTCATTATCAAATCTGGAGCTCAACGTGCTGCTTCTACTCACGGCATTGCTCTTGTTGTTCCTGATACTTCTCCAAGTGAGCCATCAGTATTTTCATTTGTTTGATTTTCCCTGTTTTTTACTCTGCTTTATGATATCTTTTTGTTTTACCTGATTAGTATGTTTAACACTCTGTGATGGTTTTGATATTTAAGGAGGACTAAATGTTGAAGGGGAAGCAGACAGTTACGACCTTGGCGTAGGTATGCAACGTTTCATGCCTCTGCTTTGCATTCCACACTCTTTTTTTTCTGAACAAGTTGTTGCTTTGGAATTTTTGGTTTGGTCCTAAAGTATTCAGGTCATTCTTACAATGAAGTGTGCTATTCTTTTTTCTTTATTTCCTGTTTAATTTCGACTAGGAGCTGGATTCTACCTCAATGCTACTCAGGAAAAATGGAAGAACTGGAGTATGTATGACTATGTTGTCAAAGAGTTACCGAAACTCCTGAGCGAAAACTTTTCTCAGCTTGACACAACAAAAGCATCTATATCTGGACACTCCATGGGTGGACATGGAGCTCTTACTATATACCTGAAGAACCTCGATAAGTACAAGGTTTTCTTTTCAAACTTTTTTGTGTATTTCTTGTGGCATTGCAATTTGAGTATGATGCGTGAAACTTGGAATCTCAAATCAAAATATAGATTATGTTTCTTCAACCAAATACTTGTTACTTCTATATCATTCTTTTAACATTAATCACTTTGTCTGTGTGACATGTTCAGTCTGTATCTGCGTTTGCACCAATTGCCAATCCCATAAATTGCCCATGGGGACACAAGGCATTCACCAATTATCTAGGTGACAATAAGGCTGCTTGGGAGGTAAAAAAAACCTACAATTCAGTACGCATACAGCCGCCACACGATATCCATTTTCCAAGTTTGATGCAGAGTTCCTTTTTGGATATTTCAGGAATACGATGCCACTTGTCTTATTTCAAAGTTCAACAATCTGTCTGCTACAATTCTAATTGATCAGGTAAAAAACCCTTTCACTGCATCATTTTGTTGGAGAATCTTCTAGCTTATGAACACAAAGGGAGTGTCTTTGGATGCCCACATGAACCAAAATACTGCCTAGTTAAGTTTTGTCTGAACCATCTTTGCCTCAAGCAATGCAGGGAGAAAACGACCAGTTCTACCCTGATCAGTTATTGCCCAGCAAGTTTGAGGAAGCGTGCAAGAAAGTGAATGCTCCGCTCTTACTGCGTCTGCAGCCAGGATACGACCACTCCTACTATTTTATCGCCACCTTCATCGAAGACCACATCAGTCACCATGCTCAAGCCCTTGGGCTCTAGCTCACTTCATCTGCTTGTCTACCAACTTGGCCTTTGTCCAAATATTAGTATCAATAAAGCAAGTGGACTTGTAACGTTTTGTGTTCAGCAACTTCTCTGTGTGAACTCCTGTCTCTACGATAATAAGAAATTTTTAAAAAATCCATCTTTGCTTCATCTGCAATGTCAGGCCTTCTAGCTCCCCAATTTTTGTTAGTAAATAACTGACCTGGAAAATATTCGAGCCTACAATTTTTATTTTGAAGATCTATGTGCTATAATGCCTTCCCTAGTTTACGGTGTTGGTGACCAAATTGATCTCAATTTGGTTCATATGTATAGTATCTTTGCTTCCGAGAGCTGTAATACCAATGTACTATGTTAGACCAAATTAGATATCTCATTTCTTTGATCTGTTGCATGTGTTACAAAAATACAATCAGCAAAAGCAAACAAACATTTTTTCAGATACAACGTGTAGTTGGGTCACAACCTCGCAGGAGTTCCCTTTTCCACCATTGAAGCAAACAATTCTTTCACTTGCTGTATTGATGTGTAGCAGACCTTTACACTTCACCAGTTCTGGAATAACTCACCTGGGAGGAACCCAGTGGATCCCTTTTGCTTGTGTCACCAAGAATACTGGATTTCTTTTGATTATGCCACCAATTATTTTACCGTTCTACCACCAAGAAGGCGTGTTTTGGTATGTCCTCCCGCTATCCCTCCAGTATCGCCTGCTTGGACTTGTCTGACATGGAGGGCTACTTGCTTCTGCAGCTTTTCTGCTTCTGTAGCTTTCTCTAGATGCCCTGGCTTTTCTAATATTTTCCTCAAGTTCATAGTCCGACCTCTGTTAAAACAAAAATCTGATGAGTAACGTTTCGTATGCGGCAAGTCTTAAGATATTATATCCCTAGTAAGTGTTCATAAGGATAATAAACAGGAATCACGGTTAAAGGTTTGTCGGCTTAAAAGACGAGAAAGCAAACCTTAGTTGGGTCAGAGAGAACTGAATATGCCTCTCCAATCATTTTGAAGAGCCTGTCTGCACCCTTGTGAACCTCTTCTAATATCTCCTTCAACCACGGTCCTTCGCTTTCACTTCGGACAAGAATCTGTGCAGCCTGAATACACACCAAAGAGGAAATATCAGCAGATGTAAAATAATGAGTTGGATCATTGTCAGTAAGTAAAACACAGATAACCTTGTCTGGGTGATGTCTAAGAGCTGCTTTGCGGTATGCCTTCTTGATCTCAGCAGCAGAGTCAGATGTCTTCACTCCCCTGCAAGTTAGCAAAACGAGAATAGAAGATAGGCTTAATATCAGCATACAATATTGGAATTAAAGGGATAGAATAAATTCTAGCCTGGTCTCCTATAACATGACTGGTATAATTGACGGTACGAAAAGTGAGCATACATGATGAGGAAGAAATCCAGAGGAATGTCCTCTTTAGATTTTCCTTCCATCACAGACAACCGTTGACGGGCCTGCCTTAGTTCTTTCCTGTTGCTTGCACGATAAGCAGATGTCTCTGACGATTTTGTCTTATCGCTATGCTTCACGAGAATGCTGATTAGTCTCTGGAGATCACTAGCCGCTTGATCATAATCTCTGATCATCTCATGTAACGTTGCTCTCCGGGAAACTGCCTGGAAATGAAAGGATAAGTCAGACTGATTTTCTAAAAATTCCTCATTCCAACAAAACGATGGTTACACGCTGCTTCAGTACCTTACCACATTTCAAGAAAATAGATTATGCATGCTCCTTGTTTAAATAATTTTAATATCCATCTCAGATGTGAGAAAAATCTTGGAAGAAGCTCTATATAGCTAGGCAGGAGTTATCTTATTTGAGAACTTGAAAAATATATACAAAGTTTTTGTTCACGAGTACACAAAACATTTCTTTTAGGAAGATGGGTATTCCACACGAATCATACTGCACCTGCCTATAGCAATTCCAATACAAAAAATGCAAAAGAATTCTGTTTTAAGTCAATACAAAGGTTCATGTATGCATGCTCACGAATAAAAAGAAAAAATATTTTGATATACCTTTGTATAGTTTTCATCAAGAGCCATGGCAAGACTACAGTCAGCAATTGCATCTGCAATCTGGACTAGGGCCTGATTTGCAGCCGCACGATTGCAAAAGCAAATTGCTGCAAAAGGGCGTGAGTCAACATTTCTTGAAAGTGCAGCAGTATACTGCTCTACTGCATCCATATAGTTCCCGTTCCGAACAGCTTCATTACCTGCGTTCTGCAATAACAGAAGAAAACTCTGGTAAATGTAACCAACATAATAAAAAAAAAAGATTATTCAGCAAGGAATCATAATGACGGATTGTATCAGAACTGTTGCTGTTAAAGATAAAGATAACATTATACCACACAGAAATATGAAGAATCCCTTAGTCCTTTAAAGACAACATTATATCAGAACTGTTGAGCATACCTTGTAAAGTAAAAGTTCAGAAATGGTGGCTACTAAAGAAGCTGGTGAGTCACGACACTCTTCCTGATTCCTAGGGAGAAAAAAAACATACATTTTCAGCAAGATCACAAATAAATAAAACACCCATAACATATGTATTCCTTATTGCAGAACATAGAAAAAGTGATTACTCATTGTGGCTAGATCCCATTTGCTGTAACTTTTCTAATATATCAAGGGCCATCTCAAGATTTCCCAAGTAGAAATGCGACTTAGAAATCATGTTCCATCTCCAAACTACTAGTGAGTGATGCTTAGACCCTAAATCATCAACATTTTTCATGCCACCAAGCCCTGCTGAAACAGAGTTCCTCTCAGCCCTCTGAAGGGTAGTCTCACAAAGCTCGACCACTTCTTTATAATGTCGGATCTGCAAAATTGACATGGAAGCTCATGCCCAGTAAAAGAAAAAATCAAGTTTTGAGAACTGAGAAGGAAAGACAACTTACCCTAAAAAGGGCATCTGCCTTCATCTGAAGCAGTTTATCTGAGCATGAACTAATCAACAAGGCATTGGCAATTGGAACCAATGCGTCAGATGCACCATCAGGCGTTCTCTTCTCCAACAATATGGATGCGCAGCTGGTAAAGTCTGCTACCCTCTGCCAGTAAGTAAAATAAAAAATATGTTCAATTAGACATATAAACAAAACTATGTGCTGAATTAGCACATTTTGACAAAAGAAACACTTGAATAGTTCTACTGCATATCATGGTAGAACAGTGATAATAGCTAAGGAGAGAATGCATACTTGAGCCTGTTGTAAACCTTCAGCTGCTTCAACAGTAGTTCGTCGATCCAAGCAGACACTAGATGTGGATTCCATGCATTTATTAAAATACTGCACTGCTGATCCAAGTTCCCCCAGCACAAGATGACAACTAAAGCAAACATATACGAAAATATAAGTACATCAAATTCCATTAAATAACATATCATGATTTTACTAGATACAGAGTGTGAACGTTATAGCTAAAATATACACGTCCTTGGCCACTTCAAGAAAATTCGATCTAAAATCATAGCAGGTGTCAGGAAGGAGATGAAGACACTTGTAAAACAAGAATGTATACCTTCTTCCTTTGGCACTGAAGCTATAAAGCTTAAGCAGAAAAGACAAATTAACTCGAGACATTACACTAATTTCTGGACATGATCTAAGCTTAAGGATATGATTCACACAAATCACAACACAACAACCATCAGGAAGGTACGCCTTAAACTTACTTTGCAGCTCTCATATATGCTTTAATGTAGCTTGGATCAAGTGAAGCAGCCATCTCACAGTCGCTTATAGCTTCCCTCAATCTTCCAAGAGATATCCGTGCTGCTGCACGGTTACCATAGCAAACCGCAAGAGGCTTCACAGAGTATCCTGAATTATCACTTGACAGCGAGGAATTAATCCCATGTGTGTAACATTCCTCAGCTTTACACATATCACCGTTTTTGTAGGCTTGATTTCCCCTGATACAAAACAATACTACTCTCAATTCTCAGAAAGAAGTACTAAAAAAGAGCCAATGTTGAAGCTATTGAGTTATTATATGATACCTTAGTCGCCAAACCTCACATACATCAGGCATCATCGATGTAGAGCCTGACTCCTGTTTGGGTTGACCTGTATTCACAGGTTGATTCTCTTGATTGTTACGCATGGTGGCATTAAGATTGTTTTTCGGCAAACTGCTAGTAACTTTCCTCTTATATTTCTTTACAACTTGAAGCTTTTTATGAGGTATTTTTCCCTGCAAGGTGGACTCTGAGAAAGAAAATTTTGGCGTACAACTACTTTCATGATCCTCTGCTGTGAAGACCGATGAATCCATGGCTGACGCAACTTTAAAGTCAATGCTAGAGCGGGAATTTACATGTTCTCTTGAATGTGAGGGATCAGTTGATGTCAGAGGAGTTTCTGTTGGAAATTGATAACTGGCTTTCTCACCTTCATAAGGAGAAAAATCCATGGGTGAGCAATATCCAGGGGAATTTAGTTTTTCTTGAGACTCAATTCCTTCAGAAGCCTGTTCGTTGCATCGATTTGGCTCATGTTGTTTCAATTTTTCCTTGACTTTCTTTGATCTCTTGTCCTTGGATGAACGATTTCTTCGCACATGTACTGGATTTTTGCTCACTTCTGGAAACAGACTGTGTTTAAGCAAAGAAGGATCCCATTGGGGTACTTTGAAATCATCAAAGGATGTTCTTGTACCAAAGCTAGTGTTTGTTAAGTTGTTTACGTTGGTGGTCTTGGAATGAAAAGTGGGTTGGTCATCCGCTGCATTATCACTTTGGTGAAAACCATTGGAACTGATAGACCATGGCCCTGATGTTGCCGCACTTTTATATTCAACCTTTCCAAAGCTAGCAAAGATAAATGCAGGTGTATTATTGGATTTGCTTGCTTCCTCATAGCCGCTGCCACCATGAACACTGGTACCACTGATATTAAGCTTCTTCATATCAGCAGCCAGATTCAATTCAGGACCATCTCTATGATCGACAGTTTTACCATCAGCATATTGGACACTGTTAGACTTTCCACAAGTATCGAAACAAGATTTACTCTCTGATGTCTTGTCTATATCTGGATTCCTGACACTTTCCCAGCTTCCATTTTCACCACCACCAAACCTAAGTCCACTTTTTGCATCATAAGTTGTGCTCTCACTACAAGGTCTGATGTTATCCCGATGGTCAATATCTTCCTTTCCCACAACTCCATTTGAATGTTCTTTAGTGGATTCCGAACCCAAGTTAAAGTCCCCTATAGGTGTACTAAATTCATCCTCATCAGACAAAGGAGTTACTGTGGCATTACCTTTTGCACCAGAACAGCTCCCATTAGCTCCAAAGACGAAACATTTATCCCCAGGAGACTCGCCCTCATTTCTATCATTTTCACTGTTCGTATGAAGACTACCTATAGAAAACAAAAATAAACCAATCAGCTCAAAAAGTATCAAAAACTAGATCTTTAAGGGAATCAATGGGCAGGAATGTAACAAAAACTACCTTTACTGGGCGGCGCAAACGGGTTGAAATCTGACAGGATCTCGCCGGGAAAAGAGAGTGCTTTCACCTTTCTAGCGTTTTTCCTCAGTTTGACCAGCCTCGGCTTCGGTCGAGAGTTCGTCTTTTTCCCTGAATCAGCTCCAAAACCAAAGGAGAATGAAGGATCCATGCTTCGTTGATCGTGAGAGTGAACACTCTCCGGGAAAAATGCAGAGAAATTTTCGTTAGGGTTTAGAAAAGAAGAGGTTGTTTCAACCGGAGACCCAATCGCCACTGCTGCAGGAGACATCCAAATATTCGATTCTTTCAAAATCAAAAACTGAAAATTTAGGGCTTTAGAAAGGAATCACTTAGGAAAACGAATCTCCTTGCGTGCTGAGGTGAATGTATATTAGCTTCTAAAAAATATGCAGAGTGAGGACCGTTAGGGTTTTTGGGATTTCCCAGTGAAGAAGAGAATTAATATAAATGGTAATAAACTTGTTGTGCCATTTCCAGGGCGTCGTCTGCTTCGCCTGACCGCCCAGGAAAAATATAATTTAATTAAAACAATTATATACATATATATATATACACACGGTGTATTATTACTTCACTCGTGACGAACGAAGTGAAATTAAATCACATGTGAAGAGAGAACAAAGCTTCTTTCTATGCTCGTCGGGACTATTCATGGCGGAAACGCGCCAAATTTCGATGATTTTCGAGAGAAATTGGGTTAATCATGATTTTGGCTGATACAATAATTGATCAGGGAATCGTAGCTTGGTTCAATCAATAAACAAGATGGGAGAAGAACAATGGAGATTCGGATTCTCCCGCGGCTCATGAACTCAATTGAGAATTGGAGATCGATTCTTCAAGGTAAATCGCTTTGCACCAAGAGTTGAAGATATTAGAATCGAGATACTTCGGGAGTTCCTTTTGCAATGACGGTCTAAGGGTCTTAGAAAATATTTTGCTGCAAAAAGAATGATGTTTTAGAGTTCCTGGAGCAGCTTGTCTTAGCTGTTTCCTGCTATAATGATAAATGAAATGACTCTGAGTAGAATTTTTATGGAATCCTATACAATGTACCAATCTGTTTCACTGTAAAATTTGTTGTTCTTCAAAAGAAACAAAAAAATAATTTCACTCTCTTGCTGCCTAGCCTGAGCCGTTACAAGAACACAGGAAACTTTTACGTTTTGTGATTTACAGTTCTAGGTTTTGGCAGTATGATGCTCTAATGGTACCTTTGAGAACTTCTTGTTGCCTTTGACTTAGAGAGTTGGATGGGAGATAATTGTGCTGTCTTTTGGAAAATTCTATGACCTGGGGCTAGAATTGCCAGAGGGTCGTAGGCATGTTTTCTCTGCGCAAATGTTTCCCATTTGTTGCCAAAGTGTGATTTCCACTCTTGTTGAGTTTTATAATGGGGCAAATACTGCTTCACATTGAGGTTTGCAGCTTCACAGAAGTTAATAACTTTTTGGTTTTGTTTCAGAAGGTACTCTAAATCATTTCTCCCTGAGGAATTTGGCACTGCAGAGGGGAGAAGTGCCACGAGGTAGAAGATGTCTTCATTTGGAGTAATCAAAGATGTATGCTTGTTCCACCTGCAACAAAAAAATGTTGGATATGGTTAGTAATGTCATGTTTCAGAATCATTGGAAGCATTTGATTTTGGCATTGTGCTCACTTACTTGGATTGATTGACGGGATAAATAAGGATAGGTCCGTTATTGTTGCTTTTGAGAATGTTGTTGAAAACCTCTGTAGCAAAGACAGATATGCTGCTCTTGGGAATCAGGAGATTCAGCCAGGGATGTGGAACCTCCCATAAGTCTTTTGCTCTCAGTTTTCTCTCTGCAATATGCACTCGGTCCAGAAACTCAATATATGGCACTTCAGTTGAAAACAAAGTGGATGGAATATAATTCAACTCTGAAAGTAAATTTCCAGTTTCCTGCAGGGCTACCATTCATTATGTTAGCAACCAACAGTTGATCTGAAGGTCTCTTTCGAAACCAAGTTTCATGATATTACTGCTTGTTGAGTTTACAGATTATGCAGGGCAACCATTCATTATCCTTTCACATCTTACCTGATTCACAGAGTTGGCTTCTTCTGGGTTGAAATATTTGACCACTTCTAGGCAATAAAGAGTTTTCCCATCCGACTTGAATTTGCTTGCCTGTGTGGAATCGTTGGGACTGAATGACGATCTCCAATTATTGAGAAGGTTTCTTCTATTGATTATCACAAATCCTTCAACGTAGTCAAAAGCTTTCTCCTTCGAAATCAGGTATTCTTGGTCCCTTGAAAATACAGAAAAGTCTGAGTAGAGTACCCTTATCCATTTAACCTATTAAAAGTCATTTGACTGTGTCAGTAAACTGGTACTTAGAACCATAACGTAAGCCTCGGTCATGATAGACCTTTACCATATGCAGTGCTGGTTCAAGAGAGATTCGTGCCCGGGTGATTATGCCAAACTGCCCAAGCCCACCAAGAACATTGTAGAAAAGTTCAGAATTCCGCTCCTCAGAACAGGTCACGACTTCTCCTTTCCCTGTTTCAGTATGAGAAATATTGTTTATCCCTTGTTTTGTTCATATAAATTTTTCTTTACTGCAAGTTACAAGTGTCCTTGCATGTTTGCACATTGGTGCCTACTCACTCTTATTTTTAGTGTCCAAATCAAGAGTTGCATATTCAATGTTTTTGTTCCTGAAGAGATGCATATTCTTTACAGGTGCATACTTTTTTTGAAACTAACAGTAGAGCTATAGCTTGAACGAAATACCTGTAACAATCTCTAGCTGGTAGACGTTGTTGATTTGGGGTCCATGCTTGAACGCTTGACCACTGATTCCAGCGTTAGATAGAGTACCTCCAACAGTCAGATGAAGGTAGTCTGTCCAGGACTTAGGTGAAAGACCATATTTTAGAGTCTTGCGTAGAATGTTGATCCATAATTCACCACCTGAGACATCGACATATGGTTGCTTCCCCTTGTAAATCCCGACATAAGTACTTCGAAGTGACTCCATGTTGATGACAACACCTTGATGAGCTAGAGCTTGTCCTTGAAGCGAGTGACCATGGCCTCTGGCTGCTACTGTAAGATTTGAGGTGGAGCCCAGACGTACTATATGCTTCATCATTGATGAAATATCAGAAACTGACCTCGGATGTAGAACTGCCAAAGGTGGTAACTGGTATCTGTTGCCAAAGTCCTTGGCCGCATTTTGGACATCATCGAAGCTTATGTAACCCTCCAAATCTAGTGAAACTAATGAGGAACGAATATCTGAAGGATTTAAAGGAGGTATATCTATTGGGGTTCTAACAGAATGATTGGAACAAAGATTGGTTCTACCTGGTATACAGCTTAGAACCAAGAACATGAAGATTCTGAGGAAAGTCTTGTTGTTTCGTCTATGGAACTGTAAAGATGAGGTCAATCCCATTTCTACTTTCTTGAGAGAAATTGCAAAGAATGAGAGGTGGAATGAGTGATATGAAGGAAGTAGAGGTAAACTTGAGGTTTAGAGCACTCTCAGGAAAAAAGAGAGGTATATTGGGGAATTTAAAGGAAAGGTTTTGGGCGGTACAGTCATATACTTGTGTTCACAATATAGCTGGATTGCCATTACTTTTTGTCTCTTTCTGCAAATTAAGATATCTTTGTGGCATTTTAATTTTGTTTTGCATATTTTTGAATGTGAAAGTTATTAGAAAAGTATTTCTAACTTCTACTTCCCATATTTGTTATGGTGGTTAATAATTCACATCTCGGGAACATACATTCACTCCCTGCCAATATTTCCTGCATAAAAGGTAAAAACTTGTGTTTTACGGCATAGTTTTTTCTGCTTGTTATTATTTTGTCTCTTGGCTACGCTTACTGTCAGAGCATGTCAACTAGGGCCCTTACTTGGTCTCATGGTACAGCGCTTACTTGGGCCCTTACTGTCAGACCATCTTTCCCACCACCCTTTACACCCAGTCTGGTAAGCTCATTGGATCACGCTTATGGGACCATTTTGCATCCCTTGATCCTGTTAGTTCTTGCAGTATATAAATTTGACTATAAAACTTGGAAGTAAGTTACCCTTTAGGACCAAACATCAACATCGGCTACTGTTCCTTGCGGGATGGATACTTAGCTGTCCTAAACACATGTTGTAACCAATCATTCCCATTCCTTGTTTCATATTCTTAAGAGAAAAAATTAATCTTGTTGCGTATACGTGTTTCAGGTCTCCCTCGCACGATCAATGCTGTTCATGTGTATCCTCTCTTGCCATAAGCTGCCTAAGGGAGGAAAAGTACGACAGTTGCATATGGATGCGCGCTGTGTTATCACATTACAAAAGTTTCAACTTTCAGCATGAGATATTGAACAGGGCATATACAAGATTGTAGGCTTATATGTTCTTATTGGTGGTCCTAAATGACCAAGTAAGGCCTTGTCATGATTTTTCTTCAACGAGTAATTAGATCTTAGTTGTAGCCTTGTAGTTGATATGTGTTTTTTCCCCAGAATTATCATAAAAAGGGAAAATTCAAAAGTAGATAAATAGAAAAATCAGTACCACTGTGTGCTACTTGCAATAAATAAACATAGAACTATAGAAGATATATATGAATAGTGTTAACTTGTGGGTATGTGTTGTGTCTTCCAGTTACGGCATGTTTTTTTTGTTGTGATTTTGAAAGATGTAGGGGCCTTGCCTCCACAGTCGGGAAAAATGGAAGCAAAGGCTGATGAAGATGGTAATGTGGAGTGACAGTTTGAACAAAGGAGGCACCGGAATAAATATAAATAAAAGGTATTGATTTCACCAATTTAAATAGGAGTGTTAAAAATTTAGACTGATATGTTCAATTATTTTTTTCTTCTTTTACTTTCTTTTTAGTAAATTAAGTGGCATCCAACAAATAGAGTCTTAGGATATAATGACTCAAAGGAGTCTATGAAGCAAAAAGTTTACAGTGACCAATTATGTCAATAGATTTGCAATGAATAACTACCCTTCGTCGTGTATCTGTCTTATGTGACTTTGTGTGCTATGAAAACCAGTGGTTTCAACATGATTACTCCTTTTTTTGCTTCTCTTTTTTCATGACTAAAGAGCACCCTTTCATTGTTCAATGTTACATTCTATTTCTATTTGCTTTATTAGTGTTTTTTTAATAGATTTTCATGATTACATTGTCCCAATTATTGGGGGCATTGGCTAATTAACCTTTGTTTTTGTAATCGTAGCTCACAATACCTTGGTGGCTATAGTGGACAAATACACAAAGAAGAAACGTTTGTTCTGCCCCTGTAAGGTACTCGTTCTTCTATATTAGGCATATTAATAACAGAGCATTTTAGTCTAGTGGCATCCCTTTCTTCATGCTATGCTTAACCGATCACTATCATGAAAGAAAAAAAAAGATGGAGTTTATGAGTTAATAATATGAATGGTTCATATCCTATTTCTTGTTCTAGAGGATCAATACGTCATCAAAGAACACCATGAATTTGTGTAGACCCCAGGTGAATCCCTTTCCGTACAGCAACATTATTGACATTCTATAGATTGAGTGGCATAGAGTTGTTGGTTTTTTCTTTGTAAAGGTATATTGTTCTGTGGGTGAAGTCTTTTTAGTTGTTTATATCAACCTTGTCGAGTTTTTGCAGGTCTCATTGTAGTGTCACTTTCCACTCAAAAGTTTTGAATTTTTATTTTTGGGTTTTGAGCCTACTTACTAACTTCCCTTTGAGTACCATTATCACCAAAGAAATATACTACTTTATTTCTGATTTCATTTGGATTTTGTTAACTAATGCAAAGAAATCCGCCAAGCAAATCTTCAACATTTGTTTTTTTACTTGTATTTTATTTTTGGCACCATGCATTTTACTTGTATAAAGTTGTCTATTTACTATTTAGGGTAAGAAGACAAA
The DNA here is from genome assembly GCA_963922655.1 of Cardamine chenopodiifolia. Lineage (NCBI taxonomy): Eukaryota > Viridiplantae > Streptophyta > Magnoliopsida > Brassicales > Brassicaceae > Cardamine > Cardamine chenopodiifolia. Next base: position 16,551,321 of record OZ000478.1, on the reverse strand, counting down.
TAAGATGCCTATTTAAGGGATGAAAACAAATTACGTTGTCTATAAATGAATGTGTTTTAGCCTATTAGAATTTAGCTCAAAATGTTCATAACATTCACTATATCTAACTTTTCTTGTCTACTTTCTTTTTCAAGTTGTATAGTACATCCAGATTTTGCCCACAGTTTATTGAGAAAACAATCTTATAATTTTTATTTTTTTGGGTCAATTTCTTATAATTTGATTTACATCCAAATACTTGTATCTGATATTACATTTTGATATAAATTTATTGTGATGACCATAAAAAAAACATAATATTTTAAATGAATTTACAACATTTTTTGAGAATTGCAAACCAGACGCATATGAAACAAAATTATAGTTACGTTTGTGCCTGCAATTTTCCAAATCGTTCAATAATACTTATACAATTTGGTACTACTTTTAAATGTAAACAGTAGACACAACTATTTATGTTGAAAATGTAGAGCATTTAGTTTGTTTTTCGTATTATCATGAAATATTTCATCTAAGCCAATCAACTTAACTAATCTATAATCTGTGAGTTCTTTGTGTTTTATTTAAACATCGGTATGATTCGTTTTTGTTAAATGCTATTATCTCTGTAGAACCTTAGCCCCGTAGGAGTAATCAACAAAAATACTACTGCACATAACCTTTTTCTGAGTGCATGAACCATTCATTAAGATTTGTTCCGAATATCTAACGATCATTTCTTTAAATTATATATAAACATAACACTTGTCTTCAAGGCAAAAAAACTATAGCATTTGATGGTTTTGTTGGAGGATCAAGAAACCACAAGAAGGCCATTTTTGTGAACAAAAGAAAGCTTTAATAATATTAATAATAAGTTATGTGGTTTCAGTGCATAGCACCATTCTAATCACCTTTTTCTCTTGTCTTGTGGATGAATAGCTCTTCTATTATGTTTATATTAAAAAAATCATATCTCCATATCAACTTATCAGAGCTATGCATCCAATTTTCAAATGTTGATCCACAATGCAATACATGGTTTTGAAATTGTCAGGGCACGTTCATCTATAGCCCATATTAATCAACGATCTAACGTTTACAAGATATATTTGAACGCTGATGAAATAAGAGAATGGTACAAAAAAAAATGACATTACAAGATTATAAAATGGTTGAGCGGTTTATGACATTACAAGTATAAATATATGAAAAAGAAAAAAGAAAAATTACTTCACAACATATTACATATGGACTATTTATTTGTTAGTGCTTTTGTATTACATGCATAACCACGATTGACAGTTCAGCCAATAATAAAATGCGATCTCAATCACTTGAATTAAATTAAGGCTTTTTGTGTGTGGTACTCTATTAGGAAGATTTCAATGTCTTGTAAGAAGTATGTACCTTAGCATCTCTAAACATTGTTTTACAATATAAGTGCCTATAGAAATTATAGTTGTAGCTTTAGTGTTCCGTATGTTTTTTCTTCTAACCATGGCATGTGAGCTAAAAATATTAAAATAAAATCGTTGGTTTGTGAAAAGCATGATGAGACAAACAAACCCCATTCTTCATCTTATTATGATTTTTTCCCCTTGGGAAAATATATTGGGATCCAAAGAGATATAATTTCAATAAGAAGTTGGCATAATTCCTTCCTAAATCATATTATGTGGTCGGGATTACAAATCTAATTGGCTCCATCTTGGAATTTCACATCAGTAAGACTTGTGGGGAATTAAACTGCAAAATTATAGTTTGTATATCTTAATCTTACGACTTCATCTTTCGTAGGCAAATAGTTGTAGTCGATTGATTTAATCATACTAATCAAACTCGATAGAGACACCTATTTTTCTACTACATAATTGACGTAATAAATTTTAAGTTACTATAGAATTCATCTCTGAAACTTCCATTATTAATCACGCGTTCCACACACAATTAACTAACAAAATATAAAAGAGTCTATAACTTTTGTTTGATAAATTAGATATCCAAAAAGAAATAGTATGTTAGGGAAACTATCACTTGATGACAGTTAAAGTAAATGATACAATTATCCAAACAGTATATAAATTACTTCAGTGCTGTTGTCTTAATTTCTTTTTATTTAATTGTCATCTAGACATCTACTACCATTTTTTCTATTAACAAAGGAAGAAATTTGGCATACATATGTGTGCTGCAACTAGTCATGTATATTTTAGATACTATAAAATGTGGCAGACACTTTCCCTTTCAAGATTTTGAAATTTAGATGCAAAGGAAATGAAAAAAGGTTTGAAAAGTAAACGAGCCCAAGGCCAAGTGATCCCTTGGGTTAATGACAATGACCATCTTCTGCACGCGCAGCTTCAAGATTTGAGAAACTCTTACATCACTAAGAAAGCTACATCTATCTCTACATTGAAGCACCATTAGAGAATCTTCTGCAACAACTTAGGAACTGTGTTAATGTCTTAGAGAGTCAATCAGTTTGTGACAAATTAGTCTTTTCTAGACCCTTAATGCATACTATGGAGAAACAACCAAATAGATAAGCATTTGCATAAAGTTCGTAGCACAATCATTTCAGAGGCATAATGTTACACTCCATATAACAAGTTTTCAGTATAATTAAGTAAGAAAAAACTTTTAGATTAGACTAAAAATAATAGAATAAAGAAAATGATCATATGTAAACGAGTAGTTTAAAGCTAAGCTTGTGTGTTAGTGGGCACAACCGATAACAGTAAAAATGAGAAAATAATATAAAAAGGGAATAATATGTACCTCATAGAACAATTTCTGTAGGAGTAGAGACACTTTAGAAGATACGTTGTGAGTGCTTTAATGAAACAACAGTGAAATAGTGAGGCAAAATTAATTAACAAGATTCAAAGTATAAAGCCTTTGTGCTATAAGTTCAATGAACTAGTCAATCTTTGAGATCTCATCTTAGGATTAAGGTAAGTCTTTCAAAATAACGAATGATTAGCATTAAACCCCAAGAGTTTTCAAACGATAGCGACAAGTGAGTTATTGTCTATTGAGGGTTATAAAAACATAGAAAAAGGGTAATCTTCACGTGGTAAGTGGAGCCATTTCCTCACCCACTGCACTAGATAGAAAGTAAGTAACTAACACGGGGAAGAAAGGACTTGAGATAACGCGAAAAGTCATGTAAATGACTTAGAAGTTGAGCAGACAAAGTTTTAGGAACCAGAAGAAGAAGAAGCATCAAGTCTATCTTAGTGGTTGAGCTTGAAAGTCTTCACAAAGTGGAACCACTTTAGGGAACAACAAAGCCACGAGCCATATGCAGTAAGCGACCCCTCCTCTAATATCTTAAATCTAAGACTCACTCATTTGACTGATCTGATAGGTACCACTCACCAAAAACTAACTATAATGTATGAAGAAAAAATATTGTGGGGATAGCCAACTTTGAGACATCAGAAGAAACTGTGTAGATAAAAGTGTGATAGAAAGTAAAAGAGGAGCAGTAAGGGGTCAAGGTTTCTAAAGCCTGAAATTGTGATTTTTTTTGTATGCCACGTTTCAGATTTCTGTTGGAATATTGCCCGAATTAGCTACTCTATTGAAACGTGGTAGAGAGGCTACAAAAACAAAAGACATGTTCAGTCATGCTTGTAAGAGTATCATAAGTCTATTCGAAAACAATAAATTTAAAATTGCAAATTTGTTGAAAAAATCTATCCAAAACATTAATTAGATCGTTCGTGACCTGACCTGATGCTCTACTGTATATCCAAAGAGTGTAGATCTCTTCTTTATAATCTAACCTATTTAAATTGTAAACTTAAATGGATTTTCATACACGAGCTCATTGTCCCAAGACAGTTCAAATAGAAAGTAGAGAATACAAAATATAGGCTTATTCTTGTAGACATCAAATAATTTAAAGCTACACACTACACATGAATCATTCAAGTTTTAGAGAATGAGTAAGCACAAAGCTTTCATAGACAACAGAAACATGAAGATAAACATTTCAGTTGACATGAGACCTCTACTGTATTACTTGAATGGATTCGCGTTGCAAGTCAGATCATTGATTCAAGATTTTACAGATTAGAAAACAGAGTATTTGGTTCCCATAAACAGAAAATGAACATGACAATATACTCAGAAAACAAATTTTAACAAAAAAAGAAAAAATATATATTTACGCAGAAAATGGGTATCTCACCTTAGCAAAAAAGAAATAGGTATCTCTGCCGGAGTAAAATTTATTATGGTTTCCATTTTGGGTTTAGTTTTATAAATAAGAAAAAGCCCATTATAAAATAGGCCCAATATACCGACCCGTTCGAAAAGTTTTTTAACCGGAATCTCTCCGCCTCTCTCACGCTTCACGGCTTCTATTCCGTTTTAGTTCCACCGCCTCGCTTCTCTCTGTTTCTCAGGAAGATGGATTTTTAACCATTTGGGTTGTTGATTAGGTTATGGGTTTTCTCTCAGGAATTACGGAGCTTGAGCTACTGATGAGTCTATTTCGTGTTTGGGGTTCTCCAAGAGAGTAGCTAGATTCGTGACTTCCAGGTAAACTACGATCCCAACTTCGAAGTTATTATGAAGTTGATTCCTTATCCTAAAATTGCGCAAGTAAACCTTTATGAAGCTTGATACTTTTGACCGTTAGATGTTTGTTTAAATTCCCCGAGGGCATTGATACTTTGATTTTAGTAGAACAAAGCTACTCTCTTTCTTATTTTGTAATGCGTTCTGTATACAAGGCCCAGAGAACTGAATTTGGAATTCTTCTTTGTTCCAGGGTTTCTCTAGATTGCTGTTTCGGTGGAAAACATGGAACCCAACAAGGAAGATAATGTATCATTGGCACCAACAGCTCAAATCACTGCACCTCCAGTTCTACAAGATGCCTCGCCTCAGCCAGGTGATTATTTAGCATTCAAGTAACATCTAAGATTATAGATTCCGGTGTAGTTATGTGATGGAGTTCTTCTTTCTCTTTCTTGAAGAAGTGCTTTAGTTTTCTTGGGTTTATTATGATTCTTAACTCTAGTAGTTCACTCTACTTGAACTGCAGGTGTATTTGCCATACCACCTGTGGTTCCTCCTTCTTTCCCCCCATCAATGGCTCCAATACCAATGATGCCACATCCTCCAGTTGCCCGTCCACCTACTTTTAGGCCACCTGTTTCACAAAATGGTGGAGCGAAACCCAGTGACTCGGATTCGGAATCAGAGGATGAGCAGTATGAGATATCTGAAGAGAGCAAGCAGGTCAGAGAAAGACAGGAAAAGGCTATGCAAGAGTTGCTGATAAAGCGTCGTGCTGCTGCTCTCGCAGTTCCAACAAATGACAAAGCTGTTAGGGATCGCCTTAGACGACTTGGGGAGCCCATTACTCTATTTGGAGAACAGGAAATGGAGAGAAGAGCTAGGTTGGCTCAGCTGATGGCTAGGCTCGATATCGATGGGCAGTTGGATAAACTGCTTAAAGCTCACGAAGAAGATGCAGCTCCAAAAGATGAAGTAGATGATGAAATACTTGAATACCCCTTTTTTACCGAGGGTCCAAAGGAACTTAGAGAGGCTAGAATAGAAATTGCCAAATTTTCTTTCAAGAGAGCTGCTATAAGGATTCAGCGTGCAAAGCGACGGAGGGATGATCCAGATGAAGATATTGATGCAGAGACTAAATGGGCTTTAAAGCATGCTAAAGACATGGTCCTTGATTGCAGTAATTTTGGGGATGATCGTCCTCTTACCGGCTGCTCCTTCTCACGCGATGGAAAAATACTTGCCACATGGTATATCTCTCTTCTATTTCTTTCTCACTCTCAAGCACAAACTTGCATTTCTCCACATTCTGGTTCTTAGGCTTGGAGCTATTCATCTCTATTTGATTATAGTCACCTGGACTGTATTGCATTCTACCTGCATATTCGTTTTCATTCATGTATCAGTAGAGAAGTATTCTAATAATCCTGTCCTCAAACACTGAACCTGCTGATGTTCCTCAGTTTCAATTCCTTGCACCTTTATTAGACCATGAAGTTAGTTAAGCCTATAGTTTTATCTTATAAATAGAAAATTCCATGTCTGTTGCATCTGTCCTTTCTAACCGGATTACACATTCTCTATGTTCATGACTTGTGTGATTCACATAATTCCTCTTCTGTTTAGTAATTCATGGTTTTTCTGTGGCTAGTTCTCTGAGTGGAGTTACTAAATTGTGGCAGATGCCTCAAGTTACAAACAAGATTGCTGTCTTGAAGGATCACAAAGAACGTGCAACTGATGTAGTTTTCTCCCCTGTGGATGATTGTCTAGCAACTGCTTCTGCTGATCGAACTGCAAAACTGTGGAAAACTGATGGTACACTCCTACAGACTTTTGAAGGTCATTTGGATCGTCTTGCACGTGTTGCCTTCCACCCATCAGGGAATTATCTCGGACCAACAAGCTTTGACAAAACATGGAGATTGTGGGATATAAACACAGGAGCAGAGCTGCTTTTACAAGAAGGCCATAGTCGCAGTGTCTACGGAATCGCATTTCAACAAGATGGAGCATTAGCAGCTTCTTCTGGGCTCGATTCACTAGCACGGGTTTGGGATCTTCGCACTGGTAGGAGTATTCTCGTCTTCCAAGGACACATCAAACCAGTAAGACTAAGTTTTGTTCCCTTGGTCCTATTCCTCAGGCAAAAGCAATTATTTACTAAACCTTATTTTAATTTCCTCTATTCTATATGCTTCTCCAGGTTCTCTCAGTGAATTTCTCTCCTAATGGTTATCACTTGGCATCTGGTGGTGAGGATAATCAATGCCGTATTTGGGATCTAAGAATGAGAAAGTCATTGTACATTATACCAGCTCATGCTAACCTTGTGTCTCAAGTGAAGTATGAACCACAAGAAGGCTACTTCCTAACCACTGCCTCGTACGACATGAAAGTCAATGTAAATACTTCTGTAATCCCTTGCCTAATTTTTTTCCCAGTCTTCTGTTTCATTTGCTTTTAGTTTGATTCCACTTTCTTACATTTTGTCTACCAGATATGGTCAGGCAGAGATTTTTCGCTTGTGAGAAGCTTAGCAGGGCACGAGTCAAAAGTTTCCTCTCTAGATATCGCTGCAGATAGCTCGTGTATCGCAACTGTATCACATGACCGCACTATCAAGCTCTGGACAAGCAGTGGCAATGATGAAGTCGAAGGGAAAGATACAATGGACATAGATGTCTAGTTTCTAGCTTTGTTAGAGAGAATCTTTTAAACGGTATTGATTTTGTAATCTTGTCAGGGGATACAAACTCAGGATGATGATACATTGTCTTTGAAAATTTTGCCGGTACGATCAACAAAAAGCAAATGATTGAACTTTTGTTTCCCTGAGATACTGCTTAACACTATGTTATCAGAAAAGTACATTGCTCTATAAGATTGTACAAGGAACTAAAGTAATCCTGTATTTGTGACGTGCCTGAAGAACCGAAAGAGGAGGGATCTAAATCATCTTCAGGTTGCAGATTTATTTGTACCAACCAGCAAGAAAGTGCCGAAGTATGAAACAGAAGGCGCAGGCTAGAGCCTGTAAGAGAAACAACACAGAATATCACAAAATCAGTAGCTATTATTTTCATTATATAAAACATGGTGATGAACATATGTTTGAGAGGTACCAGGAAAACAAGAAGATGGATGCTAAGAGACTTTTAGGACCAAATAACCTCAAGTAAACGTTGACAAGTGTCCCATCTTTTGTTCCGGTCAGTAATCCGGTTGCAGTATCAAACCTGGATATTCCAAAAGACAAAATGAGTAATGTGTCTGTTCTTTAATCAATCTACAAAAGGTAAGAACATAAAGGTGGTTACCTCGGGAGACGATGGCGAGGACATTTTACAATGCCAGCAAGCTGAAGAGTTATATATAGTATGTTAGATAGTTAAAACATGAGTTCGCGAACTTATAAGTATGCCGGAAAAGAGTATAATTAGATATGAACCTGAGGAAGCGACAATAGAAAGTTCAGAACTTGAGGAAGAAAGAAGATGAGGAGGGTTTCACTGCAAAAGCAAAATTTCATGACAGAGTGATGGTACGGAATCAGTTGCAGTGTCATATACACTAGCTGGATATATGATGCGAATGATGAATCTGAGCATAAAGTATAAGAAACTAAAAGGAAAAACATTTACTATGATATGTTCATAAGAAGGCTATAGAGTTTGATAGTTTCCATGTAATAATGAAGTGCCTCAGAAAATTTAAGGAGGTTTGGAAAGTATACCTGAAGTGAGCCAGAATGCCAACAACTGCCATAGTCATTCCAGCGAAGACTGTGTAAGTGTCTCCAACAAAACTGAAGAAGGATACCTAACAACAGAAGATGGCGAGAAGTAGTCAGAGAAAGTATTACTTCAACTAATATAAACATTAAGTTTAAGAGAGAAAAGTTGTGAAGGATATTACCAACTGTAAGAAAGCAATGCCAAGGATGTCGCCATCAGCGGTTGAGTAAGATATATCGAGAAGGCATGAGCTTGGTTATACTCGGGATCAACCGATGCTCCAATTTGCATAACGTTGTGTATCAGGATCAACAAGTAACTGGGATGCATCATATCTCAAGAACAAAAAGAGAACAATTCAGAGAACCATAGAACTTACAGCAGCAGCAATAACAACTGTTTGACCAATTGCAAGGCCATTCAGACCAGCGTGAATGTCAATATAATTTGTGCAAAAGACGGCAAGTAGTCCCATATATAACTTATATATCCGTCCTGCCACAGTGAAACATCTATTGAGCTAACCATAATCATTTACTTTCTCCAAAAATACAACAATGGAAATCAATGTATACAAATGGTTTCAACATGGTAACATGTACAAGAAGCAGTACCTAGATCAAGCACTTCCAAGCAAATATAAGCAACTAGAGGTTTCGGTATAACAATAGTTGTATGTCCAGCATAAGCCATCAGCAGTGGAAGGGTAGCGAATGATGGCAAGACAAGTTTACTGTTGTTTAAATTGACAAAAGAGCACATATGAACCAAAATCACGCATGAATATCATCAAAAGATAGAAAATTTGAACATACACTCTCCAAGGTACATCAAGGACATCATCTACAAATCCAAGCAAAATCATGAAGCAAATAGATGCTAGTGCTGCATTATACTCCACAAGCCATTGCACATAATCATCAGCCAGATTCAGAAACATTAATAATTAGAATCCCCACAGGAATCAACAAGGCAAGACACTTACAATCGAATCCTCGGTGAAATTAAAATATTGAAATATTATCGCCACGATCAAGAAGACAATACCCACAACAATACCCAATGATTCAGGCCTGAAATGAAGCAAAGTTAGCACATTCATTGAATGAGATACATTCGTTGTTACACAATCGAGATCAAAATAGACTCTAAGTAGAAACTAATATTGCTCGCTCCCCAATATTTAACAAAATGTTTAAAAAATTACACTTTAATATCTCCTTGAGGCGTGCCTCTTTTGTTGATATCAAAACCAAACATGTTACGCCTCAAACCGTATATAGCAGCTACAGGAATCATCTTGAGTGTGACGAAGAACCCAACCAAGCTAAGCCCCGCGTTAATGAGGATCGAGCGCTTGAGCTCGTTGTCAACCTTGTAGTGAAAACATAGAAGGTAGAGATAGAGCGAGCATAGAAGAGTAGAGATCACGAAGATCACTCCCAATTTCGGTGGCGCGAGACGGAATTCCTCGCCGGAAGTAGCGGTCTTTCGGGTCATCTTCTGATCCGGTGGCGCTGATTTGGGTTCCGCCGGATCCGGGTTCTTGGAAATTGACATTGAAGAAACTCTCTTACGAGCTGCCATGGCGGATCCGTTACTTCCAAACTCGTTCGCCTGAAAGGACTCAAAGCAACTCCCTTTACGTGTCACAAAGACCAATAGAGATTTACCACGTGGCTGAAATACGACACCGTGTCATCCAAGTAGGTAGATAGCGCATGTTTAAATTAATTTTGAAGAAACTAATAGAGACCATTATGTTTAAATTGATTTTGAAGTTAGCACGAAACTCGTATATAACGCATGTTTTTTTTCTTCAAATAATATTCTATGAAAACTATTATAAATCAAAACCCATTAATTCATCATAGTGGCAACCAAGTGTATATACCAATACAAATAATTAAATAAACCAAATACCATAAATAAAAGGAACGAGAAGGCACTATGTGTCCCCACACGGTTCCACTGAGACAAAGGCATATGTATGTGTGTGAATATATATACGTTGGTTCTTGAACATCATTGTATGCTAATTGATCACAACAACAAAATAAAGAGATAGCAAAATGCGAGTGTACGTAGGCAATTACTGTTATGTGATGATAATACTGTTGGTGTTGGGAAATGAAGTGAGAAGCCAATCGTTAAAAGTTGGTTATTATTCAACCTCATGTCCAAAAGTTGAATCTATAGTAAGATCCACTGTTGAATCTCACTTTGATTCTGATCCCACCATTTCCCCTGGCTTGCTTAGGCTTCATTTCCATGACTGTTTTGTTCAGGTTCCAAGTCTTTTTCTTCTTATTTTAATCTTACTCTTATTTTTGTCAATTAGACAAGTTAATTGATTGTTAAAATATATGACCTATACTTTTAGGGTTGTGATGGGTCGGTTTTAATCAAAGGGAAATCTGCGGAGCAAGCCGCTCTGCCGAATCTCGGTCTAAGAGGGTTCGAAGTGATCGATGATGCGAAAGCCCGGCTCGAGTCCGAGTGTCCTGGAGTTGTGTCATGTGCAGATATACTTGCACTTGCGGCTCGTGACTCCGTTGACTTGGTACGCAAGTTTTCTAAACCTAATTAGGGTACTTGATGAATTCATTTGGTAGTTTTTAAGTACTGATATCAGTTGAGCTACGTATACGTATGGAAACAAGACTGGTGGGCCAAGCTGGCGAGTTCCGACGGGAAGAAAAGACGGAAGAATCTCTTTGGCAACGGAAGCATCGAATCTACCTTCTCCACTTGACTCTGTTGCTGTTCAAATGCAAAAGTTTCAAGCTAAAGGATTGGATACTCATGATCTCGTTACTCTACTCGGTATAACTATTCATATCTACTCTTTTTATAATATTTAAGAACTTTAAAAATATTTATTTATTTCTAATTTCTTGTTTCTTTTTTTTTCCTTTTTTCTACATTACAACTCTATAAATATGTCAAAAGAAATATAAATAGAGTTTCTTAAAAAAATGAAAGTGGGATATGCTGCATATATCACATGCCAACATGAAAAAAGTACATGTGTGACGAAAAGCTGGAGTGAACCTTGTTTCATTTTATTAATACTCTTTTGAAATTTGAGCAAAAGCTGTATTTTACAAAAGTTTTAGTTTATTAATCGTTGATTTAAGGAAGATCAAAATGGAAAGAAACCTTTGATGCAGTCATTTTTTTCATAAGGAAATATTTGACCCTTGGAACAATAACACATCTGATTATGTATATCTAAATTTTATGACGACAGGTGCACATACAATAGGACAAACGGACTGTCTCTTCTTCCGTTACCGTCTATACAACTTCACGGTGACCGGAAACTCTGACCCAACCATAAGTCCATCGTTTCTTACACAGCTCAAGACTCTTTGTCCTCCCAATGGAGACGGTTCGAAACGTGTTGCACTTGATATTGGCAGTCCCTCAAAATTCGACGAAAGTTTCTTCAAGAACTTACGTGACGGAAACGCTATTCTAGAGTCGGACCAACGGCTTTGGTCGGACGCTGAGACAAATGTCGTGGTGAAGAAGTATGCAAGTCGTATTAGAGGTTTGTTAGGGTTTAGGTTTGATTATGAGTTTGGTAAAGCTATGATTAAGATGAGTTCCATTGATGTAAAGACAGACGTCGATGGTGAAGTTAGGAAAGTTTGTTCCAAGGTAAACTAGTTTGAAACTTCGAATAAAAACATTATATATATATATATATATATATATATATATTCTCTATGTTTCAGATTTTAATTGTTGAATGTTTCGTAATTGTCTTTTGATCTTTTTTTTAGTTTTTATTTGTCTCGGAAAAATATTGAGTTTGCTTGAAATGGTAAAATATATTACTAGTCTTTGTTTTTACGCTTTTTTCCTTTAAAATAATTATTAAGGTTAAAATGTTCTTTTAGTCAACAAATCAACACAAGTAGTATATATTTTACCATTCAAGTAGTATTATTTGGAAAAGAAAAATACAAATAATAGTTTCCATTTTTACAAATATATTTATTTTTACTATCTTCCCTTTTTTCATCAATTATTATGTTTTCTTTTTATAGTGATTGAGCAAAAAAAAACTATACATAAGGATAAGGACAATCAAATTCGAGAAAAGAAGTTAAATTCTCGTTGGCAAAAGAAACCAATTGAGAATTATCACAAAGAAACAAAAACAATTCAACTTCTCCCATTTATCAAAATGCGCGTGATCCTCGTGTCGGTCTCTTACGATTATTGTTTGGTCCAACCAAACTCTAAAACCACTAAGATCTCACCATTTTGCTCATCGACCTTTTCAACTGGAAAATGCTCAGATTAGCGAGTTCTTTGCTTCTCTTTGCACTATGCCCTTTGACATCATCTTCCTTCACCACCATAAAACCTCTGCCAATCGACTCCTTCCTCCCTAAACCAAAACTTGAGGTAAATACTATAACTTCGATTCATTATAAGATTATATATGATCCATGAATTCAAGAAACTATTGATTGATTTTAGAATTATTTGATCGGGATTTCAGAATGCGGGTGTGTGTTCTTATACGGTGATCATTAAGACAATTTGTCTTGCACCAGAGATAAGATCAGTATTGCTTTTGGTGATGTCTACGGCAACGAGGTGAGTTTTTTTTTTTTTAATTCATTTATGGGTTTTGGATCTATAAAATATCCATAAATCGGATTGATTTAATGGGAAACGTATCCACAATCAGTCGAATTTAGAATTTAATAAATTTCTGGAATCAGAATATCGAAGCAAATTTGCTTTTGCCAGATGATAGCTTCTGGATTTTGGTTGAAGTGTTAAGCCAATCACCTTGTTTACAATTCAAAGGACTTGTCGCCTCCTAGTCGCTATCCTAGGAACTTATTAGATTTTGTTTATTGTGTTTTTTTTTAACAGTTAAATATTTTTTTTTTTTGGTCATACAGTAAAACAAAAGTATGAACTTGCATTTTAGTATTTACAATAATGCTTACTCAAGAGGTTTTAATATAGAGGATTTAGTGACATATATGTTAAATTCTCTTTTTGATTATTTGTCGTCAATTAGAGAAAAAGAATGAATATTTTGGCTCTTTTTAAAAATCATTTTTGTTCAGGTATATGTGAAGAGACTAGATGATCCATACGCGAGGACTTTTGAAAAAGTGTTCATCAGACACATACAAGATATCAGGAACGTGTATGCGAGACGTCTGTTATCTCTACCTTCTCAGGCAAGGATCCGACGGCTGGAAACCAGAGAACATTAAGACTACGGCTCATCCATCAAATCTGTCACTTTCTACTACAACCTCTTTTTGCCTAAATCCGTTTGGTACGGCATTAGCAAGTCTTCTCAATCCATCAGTACTGCCTCCGTCGCTGCTATGTAAGATTGATAAAAACAAGCACTGTGTCTGTATTGATTATCTGTGAATTTGCTATTTTTTTATGTCGGAAACTGAAGAAAATTGTTGTGTTGAGTGTACTTGTGACAATAACATGTATTGTTGATGCGTTGATATACTTGATGTTTTGCAAGTTGCGACTTGCCAAATGGCCTAGCTTTTTCCGTTTTTTATATAAAATAAAAATTCCAATTAGTCCACAAACCAATTAAAATATCTATTTAACAACCAATTAAAAAAAGTATAACAAATATTTAACTAAACCAAAATTTTATTATGTGTAAATCGTAACACAAACATATATATATAAAGCAAAAAGTAGGAATAAATTTAAAAACCACATTAAATAACACGATATAGACATTTCAACAAATAACACGGTAAACATGAACCAAATTTCCTCAACAAATTTTCGGGTTCATGGATTTGGCGCAAATTTCCTCAACAGGCTAAAGATGATATATCAAGAGCCTGAACAATGAACAATGGTGAAAAGAACTTGCTTTACAAAAGTAGTGTCATCGTTCATTGCGATGGACTCTTTTGCTTAGGGCTTTAAGACGACAGTTCTTTGGCTGTTGGAACCCTGCTTTGAGCGAAATAACAAAAGTACCAAGAATCAACCAACCAACAGCAAACTTGGAGTTTGATGGGTTTTGGTTGCGACCACTCAACTCAAGATTACAAAATCGTTCTGACGCCACTCACGAATGGCTCTAGAGCAAAGTCTAGTGTGTCTAGGACTAGGATGATTGATTTCCCATGGAGGAAAAGTTATGACTTCCGTGTGAAAGAAGAGGGAATCTTGGTGGGTGAAAATTTCTTCTGGTCGCTCTATGCTTGTGAAAACAGCGAAGACATCCTGACCTTTAATGTGGTGTCAGAGACATTCAACTACTGCTCTGGTCGTGCTGGAAAACAACGGTTTAGAGTTTTAAAGGTGTTGAGACTTGAGAGGAAGTCTATGTGCAGTGGAGAAAGAGAGATGATGCTACTGCAATAATATGGTGGTTTTGGCGGGTTTTTGACATTCGGCTAGGAGCTGTGATAAACCTGGCCGGATTGTTGCTTGTGCTTGTTAAGACACGTGAAAAGACGATTCATACTATATGAATACAACTTGGAGAAGCATACAATGAGATAGGTTGAAACTAGTTTTGACTTCAGTTTAGATTACATTGACAATTTGGAGGAGTATTTTTGAAACTTTTGTTCCTACTAGACCTCTACTAAGTGTATAGCTTTTAGTTTTTTTATGTTTTTAAAAATGCGATTTCTTCACATTACATTGTGTCTTTAAGAAACTTTTCATTTACATTGGCATTTGCGGTGAATTAGTGGACAAACTGCAGTGAGCGATATCAGTAAATCTCACTCCTAACTCGTCTGTTTTGGGTTTAATGATAAATCTGATACAACATAAGCTCGGCTTTCTGTAGAAACAAAACCTGTGAATCTCTCGCTGAAAGCCATTTAGAACTATAGCCAAATTACAGAAAGAAAGAAACAAAAAAGACCTGGGATTGGTGAAGCTTTTTGAGTAGTAGTATAAAGATCAAAGCTTGAGAATAAGGCCAATGGGGCAATGATCACTGCCGTTGATATCAGGGACGATGTAAGAATCATGAACATTGGCTGCAATCGATTCAGATACCAAGAAGTAGTCCAGCCTCCATCCTGTTTCACACGCCAATTCATCAGTTTTAACAATCCAAACACAAATCTTTGTATCAAATCATCAACAGTTACTCGATTAGTTATTACCTTTGTTGGTTTTGCGGCCACCATGGCGATAACCCCAATAAGTGTAACCGACAACACCAGGATGTTGCTTTCTAAAGGTATCTACGAATCCCTTGTCTAAAAAGTTTGCACCAAAGGATTGCCTTTCTTCTATTGTAAAACCAGCACTTCTTTTGTTCCCCTAATTAAAACATTTGGTAGAAAAGTATGACAACTGAGAGGTGACTATTAGTTTTCAATGAAAAGAGAGAGAAAGAATCTGAGTTTAGTTACCGCGGGATTGAAGATGTCTATTTCTTCATGAGCACAATTCAGATCACCCGTCAAGACTACAGGCTTAGACTTCTCCAGCTCCTGCAGATGTGCAAAAGGGCCATTAAGACTTGTGCAAGAAGAACAACTCAGAAGAAGAAAATGTTTCTTACTTTGATGTAATTGCTGAGGGTTCGATCCCATTCTTCAATCCTGTATGACTATAAAAACCAACGGAATCTATTCGTTAAAATAAAAAGAAAACTTAAATATAAGTCAACCATAGAAACTAAATGCAGTAAATTGAGGAATACCAGTCTTTTTAAGCCATCTCCGGAATTAGGGACATAAGTATTTATCAAGTAGAAGGAGTCGAATTCAGCAGTCACAATGCGTCCTTCCGTGTTATGATCTGATCCAGCTAGACTGATACCATATCTAACTGAGAGTGGTTTTATCTGTCATAGACCAAACTGATTTAAACACATACAAATTCATTTAACATTTCAAATAAAATGGATATGAAATAATAAATAAGCACATTCTTCTGTTACCCTTGAGATTATTGCAGTTCCAGAGTAACCAAGTTTTGAGACGCTGCAGGACCAGAAACTATGATCATAGCCATCAATAGTTCTCTTCATTTCCTCAACATCTTTCACCTGTCATAAGTTTGATAGATGTCTTTAGTATATGTTTTTAAAATATAGAGCAGAAACAACTTAAGACGAGCCTAAAGGTAAGACCTGGATTTTAGTCTCCTGCAAGCACAAAACATCAAAATTTTCTCTTTGGGCAAGCTGCAGAGCGGAGAAGCTCTCTAACTTCAACAATGCTCTCAATCCGTTAACATTCCAAGTCATAATCTTCACACACTTGGTACCCTCTGGTAGCGGGAGAGGTCTCATTGTCTTTGGGTTATAAGCTTTCCAGTCCTTCTGAGGCTTCTTATGAGCAAGTACAGTCCATGGTTCACTTTGACTCGGGGATGAGATTATTTCATCAGTTTTAAGAAATTCGCTAGAGATGGTCACTGATACTTCCTCTTTTGACTGAAATTGCTGCTTACCTAGGAAGATTAAGCACACACAATGTTTGATGATGCTCTATGTAGATGCCGGAATTTATTACTGAATATTCGCTTTCTTTTAACAAATGACAAACCTGTTTTCGTCAATGACTTCCATTCTTTCGAGGAAGCTTTAGCTTCCAAGTGTTTCTCAGTAGACTGCTTCACTCTTCTCTCTCCGTGTTTATTCCCATAAGCTTCAGAGTCAATGCATTCATCTTCAGTAAGCTCTTCCCTGTTTCTGATCTTTCTTTTGACCGTGGCACTTTCTGAAAGGGTGGACGAGGTAGTTTCCTTTTTTTCTGAACCAGAACTTTCATCTGTAATAGATAAATAGGCAAGGACTTGGTTTATACTTAAAGAGAAAATGTAGAAGAGACACAATTCTAAACCATTCTTTACTACTTTTACCAAACAATCAGATACTATAGCAATTTTGAGACTTTTCATTCTAATTCAAATGGAACAAACGGAAACAGCTACTACATACAAACAAGTCCGTCCCTTTTTCCATTTCATACAAGAAATACAAATGTGAGTTTTGGTGTGCAGTTACATACCAGGTAAACTGCTGTCCATATGAAGTCGTAAAGTTGAGATAAGTTCTTGTTTCCGTCCTTTCACAGGTAAACCAAGTTTCCTATATTCAAAACCATTGTAACACAAATACACAAACGTTCCACATGTTCAAACAATGTACAAGATATTGAATGTCCACAAAGCTTGCCTCAATGTGGCTCTTAGTTGTTGAACCGTCATAGCCTCTATTTCCTTTTGATCCTCCTGAGAAATTCCCATTTCATCTCTATCACTATTACTTCCCTATGCATCAAAAACCAAAATTTACACAATAAAACCTTAGAAAACAGTACAAGTGAAACTGATAAATCACAACCTTAGCACCAACCATCAGATGACAATACTGATCAGTAATTGCTGCTGCTATCTTAGGTATAGATTTAACCGTCGCACTAGACATAAATCTCTTGGAGAAACTTGGTGTTCTTACTCCAACACCAAAAATAGATGAACCAACTCTTAAGCTCCTAAGAGGCACCACCAGAAACCTATAATCATTATCCAGTCACGAAATTTCACACAGTAGAATTTTGAAAAACATAAAAATTTGAAGGAAAAAAAGGTCACAGCTTTGGGATACCAAACGTCAGCTAAATGAAACAGAGCCCAGAAGAAATCTGAAATCAACGAGTGACGGTTTGATTTGTCTAAATGTAACGAAACGGGTCATAAAATCCCTAAATATGAAGAAGAACAAGAGGCGATAATCCAGCAAACGAGCCTAAGCAGTTATTAACAGATTCAGACAGAAACGTACTTGGCGACATTGATGACGGAGCTCTGGAGACCTAAATGAAGAACCTTGTTCATCAAATAAGGGCACAAATGCGAGAAGAAGGGGAAGAAAAGAACCGCCAAAAAAAGAGTGTCTTTTTGACTTTCTACATTACATTTTCCAGGTTAACTCGCTCGAGCGTACATATCACGCGCCTACTGTCTTTAGTCACTCTAAAACGCTTGTCTTAAACATGACAGAGACGACACTATCATGATTATTCATTCATTCACATATCAAGATCAACAGCAAAAACCAAGAACTCTTCATAGAATGTATATAAATGGACCAAGTAGATCCATAAAATACTCCTCTTGTATACATCTAAGCGAAAAAACTTGGTGAAATGTACATAAACTCTCATTTTCATCTTTCTGCATGCAAACTTGAACGCATCTTCAAGAAAGTCAAAATTAAACATTTTGGATTGTTTCCTTTGTCAAGCCTGGAGACGATTGTGGTGGTAAAGCTGATACTTGAGATTCACTATCAAGATCAAACTCCAACACTTTTCTAGCAGTTGCTTGAGATGATTCTCTTGTAATGCTTGAGGTTGAAGAGTTATTTCTATTTCTTGAGAAAGACATGTGAGCTGAAGTTACTGAGCTGAAAACACCGGCTTCTTTTAGCTCTTGGATTATAACCTGAGAAAGATGATTGATATCTTTGTTTAATCAAAAGCACTTTAAGAGGATGCAAATTGTGGATTTGGTAGTAAACTAACTGACCATTGGTGTATAAATGCGAGTCAGAATTCCCTTCCTAAGCAGTTTTAGGACCAAACTTTCTTCAGTCCAAACAACTCGTTCTCTGTACCAATGAAGCATTTCCTCTGAAGTTGAAGCAATGATAAATGCCTGCAAAAGCAAAAAAAAAAAACAAGAAGAAACACAATGTGATGAACTATAACTAACTATAGAATCGACTCTGTCATGCTTTAAATTTATTAGAAAATTCGGTGAGTGTGCTACTCGACGGCTATATTCACCTTAGGAGAATTAGTCAGATGTTAAAAGTTTGACTCACCTCCTTTAAAAAAAAAACAGAATATGGCATTTAAGCTAGTTCCAAAACTGAAGATAATCAGTCCTTGGTAACGCCTAAGTATCTGTTTTTTTTTCCTTTTGTTACATTTTTCTACCATAAAGTAAGAGAATTGAGAGGTACATTTCAGCCAAACTTACCATTTATTGGCTAATTGAAAAGCAACCAAGATTTTTTCCATAGATTCATCCAATTTTCTATTAATATTTGGCATAATTTTATACTCTATTAAACACACCCATTTTTGGTTTGGGATTAGATTTAGTTTAGTTTGCATTTTCATAAGAAGTCAATTCATTCAAAATGTGCCTTTCAAGTAGAGTTGTTTGTTGTTTTCGACTATCGACATATATGGAATTTCAATAAGAATTATAAACAGTTTTTATTGAAAATAAAGGAAGCGTCAGAGAGAAAGAAAAAAAAAAGAAGAAGAAAAAGAAGATTGTTTAGTGTTGAGTGTTGTATGCTTGTAATATGAAAACTATACTTCCATATAAAAAGCATATTCCAATTGCCTCTTTCCGCCACCAAACCAATGTCACTGCCTCTCTGCGACAAAAAAAAATGGCGTCTCAAAGGCAACACTCCAACCATCATGTCTTTGCTTAAAACTATTATTAGCTGTGTTTTACCAATCTAAAATTCTGAATCTGGATCTGAATCCCCAACCTTCTCCAGCATCTTTAACCCACACACAATCAACACCAGCTATAATATTTTTTATACAAAAGCGGCCATATTCTTCCATTAATCACCTCATCTTGACTTGGATGCACAATTTGAGTCTCTTCTATTCCTTCATTCCCAACAGCAGCCTCATTTGTTTCTGCGGATAGTCCAGTAGCGGAGGAATTGACTGCATTTTGAGCTTCAGCGCTGGCGACTTTGACATTTTGTTCACTTCTCGATGTAATAATACCACCAGAGTCTGAATTTTCTTCTCCTCCCAGCTGAGCGTTAGGTAACTAAACAACGCAAAGGCAAAGGGTAAGGGAACAAAATATCAAAATATATCAATAAACTGGTAAGGAAGACTGAGACAGAACAAAACCTGTGAGCGATTTTGCATGATAAATGGAGAACCGACATCAACAAAAGCATCCTCCTGAGATCACCCCAAACAAAAAAGAGGGTTATTGTAGATAGATATGCATTAGAATACAAGTTAAACGCAAAGGCAATCTTTTCTGTGAACAGTTTTAAATGGAAGCTAATTCTGCATAACAAAGATAAATCAGGTGTGTAGTAAATCTATTAGGAAGCAAGATGTACACACAGGTGTTTCTCCGAAATGTAACATCATAGTGGTCTGGCCTAGATCCATAAGTGAATCTCCTAAAAGAAATAAGTTGGTTCCTGCTGAAAGCACTCTCCCTTGGTGCAAAGTTCGGGATGATGGTTCCATAACATTTACATGATCCACTAGCAGCTCTGAGATATTCTACACAAAAAAGATAAATCCAAAATAAAAACACAAGGGAATTTGGAATAACTCGATTAAGCAATGGAATGCAATAAAAAACAAACAAACATCAAAAAACGTACGGATAATAATTCTGCTACATCACCAGTCAACAATTGCCTTGTCCTCTGTAGCAACTCAACCAAATGAGATGGTCTTCGTTGCCAATTCTCTCCAGAAACTTGCTCATCTTCCATGGACATAGTTTGCAAGTTGTTAACTATGAATTCACAATTCAAAATGTCACATAACCTCAAGATTTGTGTCAACAAAAGAATTTATTTTGAAACCATGTCTAACCATAGGCAGCAAACTCTCGTCTCAGATGATTCAGATCTCCAGATAAGGTTGTCAAAGAATCTGGCATCTTCTGGAGTGACCAAAATATAGAATGTTCATGATCAAAAACACGGCAAAGAGTCTACCATGAGAAATTAAGAAAATATGGAGGCCCTTACAGATGCTACCGTAGGATCAACACTACTCTCTGTATAAGATCCACAGCTGTCAAGCCTGTCATCACCACTCAAAGAAGAAGAATCCGCTGAAACAACAAAACATAAATGTGTTATCAACTTAGAGCATATAGAAATCACCAACACTGATGATGAAACATTTCAACAACAGTAAATTCAAAGACTAGAGATTCAAAAAGGAAACTTTTTAAAAACATGTACCTGCACTTTCTGGTTTTGGTGGCCTGGCAAGCAACTGCAGAGTGTGGCCATCTTCGGCAACTAAGATTAACCCATTTAAAGAAAATTTGTTTGAAATAGAAAACATATGAGCATGAATAAGATGCAGTGAAATGTAAAGGCAGGATACGATAATCTGATAAGTGTCTAGCATCCTTCAAAGCTCTTCCACGGAATATCAAGCGTTGTTGTTTCGGGATAACCCCAGAAACCGAAGCAATTTTTTCCTTCAAGGAACAGATAAGGACCTGAAAAAACCCGAATACAAACAACAAAATCTGACACATTTAAAGCCAATGAATCCAACATTTCGATCAGTTAGATTCTTATGCAATACACAGACGCAAAGAACAATCTAAAAGATCCAACTTACACGTTTATCTACTTGTAAGGTGTATATTTGATATTCCAAAACCTTTATCTTTATCTCGATTAAATCGTCGCGGCGTTGAGATGCCTCCATCGCATTCACCGTGTCTCCCATCCTGAGAAAAACAAATCAATCAGAGACGAACACTGAACCATAACAGCCAAAGACTAAAGATTCCTGAAAGAATCTGCAAAATTCTTTAAATTGGAGACTGATTATGATAATTTCACGTCACGAATTCGATCGCCACGCAGCTCAACATCAAGGACTAACAAAGACCCCAAATCCATTCCTACTAACTGCTAAAATTGAATCAAGAAACAGCGAAAATGGAAAAGAACATACTAACTAAATCCCTAGAAATTGAAGATCGACAAGCAAGCATCAAAGAAGAAGTGAGAAATGCGAGATTAGGAGAAGAGATACCAAATAGAAAAGAAATCGATCGAACTAGAAGAGAATGAGAAGTAAATACAGCGACGGGAGCAGAATCTTTAACCCTAAAATCTTCACCTCGAACTTGAACTTGAAAGCTTCTTCCCAAATCTGTCCTTCTTTCAACGTTTTCCCTCTTAAATCTTCCTCTTGTGATTGATTATATAGGATCAGTTTCAAACTCCCAAGCTCACTGTTCTATTGATTGCAAAAATGCCCTCAGATGTTTAGCATTTGCGTTTTAAACCCCGAATTTTGTTTCCTATTTTAAAATTATGGGAAACCTTTAAACAGATATAACAGTAACTCTCATTTGTTTAACGTTATTTTTTGTGAATGCACATTTACCAAAGAAAAAGTACTCTGGAAAATATGAAACTTATCTGAAGTAAAAGTTAGAATTTAGAGATGATTTATGCCATCTGACAATTTGCATGCGAAACAAAATTATTTGATCTTCAGATAACAACAAATCATGAGGAATCCAACGCTCTAGTGGAACAAAAAAAAAACAAGAAACACCGAAATTTATTTTAATACATAAATAGATGGGCGACTAGAGATTAGTAGCCTAGCCACTCAAAGACTAGTCTCTACATTTCCATAAAACCCAAAAGACAAGAAATAAAAGATAGTTGAATTTTCCAAGCTAAAGTTCAGAGAGTTCTGAGTTCGAAACATCACAAAAGGACTCAACAAATTGAGGAACTTGAAGCTCATGTTGTTGCTTCATGACACAGTTCATCAACCATTCGCTGCTAAATGTCCAAACCCCTTTCTTTGCTGCAAATAAAGCCCCCACTGTGTCCTCTTCACACCCTATGTATATCGCTTTTGTTACCTCCTTTACCTTATTCACTCCAGTCACCTGAAAATTCCCCAGAAAAGTTACTTCTTGTGGATTTATATGTGGAACTAAGAACACTTGAACAAAGCCCTAGTTAATACTTACATTTCCACCAGCAGCTTTGATGATAGCAGATGAAGTTTTAATAGGCAACTCAATGTTAGGTCCAATGCATATGTCATATCCTTTAAGCAGTGAGTTAGGTCTAGCTTTTGCTCTAAGAACTGTGCTTTTTAGATCGGTTTCATATTTCAACTGGTAGTCTTCGTCGTGCAAGATGTGTGAAGCTTCATCTATTAAACAAAAACTAGTCTCAGCATTACAGTTCAGACAACTTGAGAGCAAATACCTACCAGAGATAGATCATTCATGGGCTGTTTTAGTCTCATCTTACTAGCAAATCTTCCTTCTCGGAAAGTTTCTTTTAACCAACTAGGTGATACTATCCAAGCTCTGCAAGCAAGTCAGATGCACCATAAGATCTCGTTATACTTGTGACTAATTCTATTTTACGCATAATTTCAGTTTCACAATGGTTAATATGATGCCAGTAGATTTGAGACTAACCCAGAGCAAAGAGCAGTACAGAAATTCAGCGTTTTCCTGACTTTTCCGGTGACAATATGTGTGCTCATTGCACCATCCAAGGTCACAGCACCACCAAGTTTTCTTATCACCTGCAGAGAAAGCAGAAGACAACATAAGGTGGATACAAAACACATCTAAAGAACAAATGACTTGGAAATATATATACCTCTGTTAACCAAGCTCTCTTGTTTTCATCACAAATGTCCATCAACAAGATTTTATAGTGTTGTCCAGTTGGACGAGCTTCCATGTCTATCCCAGTCGCCGCTTTGCATTGTTCATCGTTGTTTCTTTTGCAAATTTTGGCCAGAGGATCCTTGGTTATATCCACTTGAGAGGGAGAACCATCTTTCGATTGCTTTGCAGAGCTGAGAGCCAAATCTGTTTGTGCTATCTCAGAGTCATTATTGTTGTTTGCCCTAATCCTTTTGGACTGTATAGAAGACAGTGAAGCTTCCCAAGATCTCTTCAAACCCGGTGTAGAAGATTTGGTCTCACTGTCAGCTGTGGTTGCTTGATCAGAGATCACATTATGGTATTCCTTTCCTGTGGTTGACTCCATTGGACTTCTGATACCAGAGAGACCTGTGTATTAACAGAACTTTCAGAGGATTTTAACAAGTTCAAATGCTTCACAATAGAAATAAAATAAGAATCGTAATACTGAATGTTTTTTTTATACTTACAGTCAAGATATAGGCTTTCGCCAAAGCTCTCTCCAAGTTTAACTGAATCTCCAGCCAAAGGGCCTGTGCAATTGTTTCTTGCTGAGAGTTTAGATCCCTCACACTTATAATTCCATGAAGAGGAAGTCTCGAGGTTTGCAGGATTAAGAGAAGATTCCTTTTTCAGATGAGAAATCATGAGAGTTGGACCGCCGGGAAAACACAAGGCTTTTCGAATATTAGACTTAATGTGTAACCCCTTTGCTTTTCCTTTCTGGTCTACCTCTGCTAATTGTTATAAATCCCTGAAACATTCATAAAGAGTTAAAAGAAACGGAACAGCCCAAGTACTTCAAAAGATAGTTCAGTTCGAATCCAAAAAAACTATAAACATAAAACTCCAAGAACAATAAACATAGTGATAATAGTCACCTGTTTAAGCCAGAATCCTTCAGATTCTTTGTCTCCCCAACAGTATATAAATCGAACGCCAACACTATGAAGTCTCTTCATTAATTCCTCATAGACGAGTTTTTTTATGAGGTTCCTTAGCAATCTGTTTGTAGTAAACCCAGTTACAGAAGGAAAAACTTAAAAGGGTGTACAATTCTATGAAACACTTAAAACCAAGTATGCAATATCTAGACATTTATTATCAATCACAAGACCTTTGGTAAAACCTTACAGAATAAGAGCTATTACTATTTCTCGAACAGTTGGCAACAAGAGTAACAAGAGTAAGCGTCATTTGAGTCAGAGCAAAACGAACTTTTTTCTGGTGTGTATATGTTACAGCAGCAAGAGGTATCTCAGCACACTGTGTATCAGCAGGGACTATTTGATAGGTGATTGCAGCTAAGATCTAAACACGCCAAATAATCAATTCAGATGCAGCAAGCAAAAAATCTAAAATGCGATTCATTGGCAGATTAAATAAACATATGTTGCCTGTTGAAACGAACCAGCAAACTCTTAAGTGCATAAAATTTTCAATCAGAATTGTGAAAAGTAGATAGAATATACGAATATTCAAGATTCATCCAGAGCCTAGGCTACTTTTGATCAAGTACCCACTAGAAAAAATAACTAAAGCTTATTAATTACCCCGTCCGAGAATCCAATAAGCATAGACTTCAAAACCAATGAAACAATACTTTCTGCAAGATAGGGCAATTAGATAGCTTCCATCAATCTGCTTAGTAATCATAATTGGTTTCATTCTCAATGATTTTAGTGAAAATTGGCCAAAAGAAGTATCTAAAAATAGAAATCCAGCTTGAAACAAGTAAATAAGGGTTATAATAAAGAGAAGATATACCCTCTAGAGACACATCTCTCAAGGAATGCAGATTGTTTCCCAGTGCTTATGAACAATAGATTCCCAAAAGTAATGCCTTTTCTGATAAGAACTCAACCCTAAAGTGCTTTGGAAAAATTGATTTGAACAAAAAAAAAAACAAAAACAAAGTTCTTCCACTCGGTCAAGGATGATCTAAGCGCTAATGCGTCTCTTTTCTTAGATAATCGATAAACCGTTGCATGATCAACAGTTTCGGTACCACTGTGATCAGTGGCGGAGCTAGGATAATTTTTAACCGGGGTCAATCAATTATATATAAAGTATTAAAGATGCAAAACAAAACTACAAAATATATTCTACTTATATATATTTTTTCAAAATTTCTTACGACATAATATACACTTAAATTGACTAAAGATCTCTTTTTGTATTTTTGAGTCAGATTTTAAAAATAACTTGTAGGTAAAAATATGACAATTATAATTAATAAGTAGATTTAAATTGATTGCACGTATGTATTCCGTAGTGATTGTATCGAGTGTGAATAAGACAGAGGTGGAAGTAAACTCTACTTCTCATATCTCTTCAAAGTTTACATTTTTGTTTTGTTTTTACATTTTCGTGATAACAAGTTGAGAATGAACCATCATAAAGGTACAAAGTGGAAGCAAAATACTAAAAATTACAAAGGTACAGTGCTAATAAGATACAGACGACTCTGACTAGTTAACAAGCTCTTCTTCTTCAGCGAGGCTGGTGGATGTTTCTTGGAGCAACCCTCTGGTTTCCCCATTTAGCGGGCTTTTCTGCATACTTTGCCGGATCTCCAACCCATTTAGGACTCCTGTTTCCACTTGATTTCCTAACCATCTCACCCTTCTTTCCTAAGCCTAATGATAATACAACAATTAGTCTCCAAAATCTGTTGATTCTCCAAAATTATTGAGAATCAAACCGACTTACCAAATTCAGAAGGTCCATCGAATCCTTGATCAAGCTCAGAAGCATCAATGTCAAAGAAATCTTCCATGTCATCAAAATCAAATGATTCTGGAAGAAGATCAGCTACATCGACCTTGCCCCCACCGTTGTCATAGAAACCATCTGGGCCTTGGTGCTGGCTGACCCAATAGTCATGGTACCAAGTCGATGTTGTCACCAATTGCCACCATTCCGGTGAGAAATCTTCCACTTGTCGTACAGCTGCCGGAATAAACAGAGGTGCATCGGGGTTTAAAGTAGATCGTCTTCCTGATACCATCGCCATTCTTAAAACTCTAGATCTGCGCACACAAAGTAGATGTCAAGTTCAGATCAAATTCAAATCTGACTTCACAATTAAAACATAGCATAGTTTTCAGATGACACAATGAAACAAACAGATCTGTATGTTTTTCAGATCTGTAAACGAAGCAACTACAAATTTTCCAATCTGCCGATATAGATCAGTAGAAGCAGAGTCAGTATAAGTTTGAAATCAGGAGATCTGAAGATATATCGATCATTGATTACCATATACGTTGAAAATAAGTGAATCAATAAAAGTTTTACATAGATCAACGATCACCGCAATGATCTAAAGCCAGAAGATATAATCACTTTCATTTCTAAGCACAAGAACCAAACAAATCCACTAACTTCAAAGATTGATCGAGCAGAAGAAGACAACAAGATCATTACCTTGACTCGAGATAATATCTGCTACTACTTGCTCAAACTTGATTATAATATTTCTTTGCTTTAAAAAGTGAAACGGATTAGGATCATTCACTAGAACCTACGATGAGGATGATCAGAAGAAGAAGTACTAATATATAAAGTAAGGTTCGGTGCCGAACCTTAGGTTCGTGGGTAATTATATGTGAGGCACAACACAAGTGGGTAGGTCTGGACCCACGCCTAACATGGTTTTGAGTAATCCGCCGTCCACGTGTAGAGGCGTTACTGTTGGCTTTATTTGACTTCCTTTCGTTCCAATCCTGTTGGCTAAGTCACACAAAGTAAATTATCTTTCTCTTTCTTAAAAAATATCTTAAATTCGGTCGGAAGAGGATAAGGTAGGAAACTAATCCAATTTAAGCCCATTAACAACCTAATGGGCCTAACCCACTCATGATTCTTTCTTTTTTTTTTTTTTTTTTTTTTTTTTTTTAATTCCTACCATGATTTGTTTTAGTCATATTTGTTTTGGGCTTTTGTATGTTTGTGTTTTGTCTACACAAATCTGTTCATACTTTTATTTTTCGTTTAAATTCATGCACTGTGAGTAACTCGATTGACAATTAAATTTACAAGCCAGTCTTGTGATTGATTAAAAAAATATCCAAGAGAAGATAAGTTAAGCTAAGAGAACAGTAAATGTGTACGTGGGGTCTTAGATCACTAGTAATTCAATAATTGTGTTATTTTGGGTTTTGGATTGATCTGTTGAGTGTGGGGTCTGCCATATTTTGTGTGTGTGCGCGCGTGTGACTGAGTGGAAATGAGTTTCCTACATCATCAATCTTTCAACTCGTATCTTGTTTTATTGGGAGTTTGATTGAATTAAAGAACATCCTTGGTTTGGATCAATAGGAGTTTGCAGTTTCTTTGAATAAACTGAGTAGGAGATGCTAGGATTCTACTAAGTTGTTTTCTCCATATTTATATCGGTTTGATGATCTGAGTTAGAGAAAGTTCTTCCCTTTTAGTCATTACAATATTGAATATCATTTTCGAAATTGAACTCAAATTAGGGTTTGTTTAGCATTGGCTAATTGCATATGGGATCAAAGGTAGTAAATCTTTTGGTGCTTGTAATAGTATTATAGGTCTCAAATTATGTTTTTACTGTCTAGTTTGTTTATCAATGTTTCCATCTTCTTTGCTAAACACATCTCAGTTGTCATTATCATCACAAGGCTGACAAGAGATATATGAGTTCAAACGGTTTCTGGTATTGTATCGTGTTAGTACCCAAAGTAACGTATGATCCGTACATTTTTTGTAGGACATCAAGTCTGAGTAGCTAATCAAAGAGAATGGAGAATCAAATCTTACGACCTTAACAGAAATTAGCAAGAGAAATGACTGAAACAGGGGTCACAAAAGGTAATCAAAGAACAAAAAATAAACGAGCTCGTTAAGCTCTACAACGACCAAGATCATTGGAATGGTCATAAATCTTGGTTGGTCTAGTAGCATTGAAGATGTTGTTTTTCTTCTTCATTTTTTTCTGTATTGAAACGTATTGATTAATTTCACCTTTTCCAAACAGATGAAAAATTATCTTCGTCAACCAATTATGGTCAGTTTCTGATCAGCGGTGGCAAAACTAGTAGATGAAGTAGCTCAAAGATAAGACCAAGTCATTGGCGGGAACGAAAACATTTTAGTGAAGTCAAGGCCATTGTTGTTCAGCTTAAAGGGAGACTAAAAGTGTTCTAGTTTTGTTTTTGATCTAAAGTTTCTATGAGTTGGATTTAAATAAGGTGCCCATCTTGATGCTGACTTTTGGGCTATAAATAATTTTAGGGGTATGACAGTAACATTGGAAAATATGGGACCCTTTTTAAAAAAATTGGGTATATAAATTAAGAAATGTGAATATACCTTGGAAGAATAAATGAGATGCTAGCGACTTAATGAGTGTACAATGTGGAGTGTAGACTATCACTCCTATCTTATGTTCTATGGACATCTAATTATCATGGCGTAAATACCATCTAAAATAAAATAGTGCTTTTTTGGGTTGGTCATGTTAATGATATTTTTAAATCAAAGAGTATAAGATAAAAATAAATATTGATTTTCCATAGAAATTCAAAATAAAGAAAGAGAAAAATATCAGCTTCACTAAAATTCATCTGGAACATAAGAGGATAAACAACTAAACCATATATCTTGTTTTAATTTTAAAAAATTTGAATTAGTTTTTTTATGTAATATAACAGAAATAATGAAATACACCCCTTGCAAAGGGCAGAAACCGCGTGAACCTTTTAGTTCAATATAAGGTTCATCGTATTGAACGCTAAGTTTTTGGATAAAAATTAGATAAGGATACAAAATAATAATAACAGCAAAACGCGTTTTACTTAAACCACTCTCCTCTTATCCTTTTCCTTTTCATTGTATTTCTCTACCTCGTCTCTACCGCTATAACTTGTCTCAGTTTCTCTGGATCTAGGCTTCTCTAACTCTGCGTGATCTCCTTCCTTGTCGAGTTTCAAAGGAGATCAACAGATCATAATAACGATGAATCAGTACAATCAACCTCCTGTTGGTGTTCCTCCTCCTCAAGGTCCTCTTTCTTAATTGTCTTTCGAATTTTAGAGTTCCGATATGATTTTATCGGTTGTTAGAATGTTAATTTTCTTAGATCTGTTTATTTCGTTGCCTGATTTTGATTTTGTACGCATGGATCTGCGTGTTTTTATATCAATCGGGAAAATAGGTTATCCGCCGGAGGGATATCCAAAGGATGCTTATCCACCACAAGGATATCCTCCTCAGGGATATCCACCTCAAGGTTACCCCTCACAAGGATATCCTCCACCGTACGCGCCGCAATATCCTCCGCCACCGCAGCATCATCAGCAACAACAGAACAGCTCTGGGTGTCTAGAAGGATGGTAAGTCAAAACACACTCCATTAAATATTATTGTTTTTACTAATTTAATTGTTTTTTTAGTTTCGTATTGATTTTGTGTTGTTTAAATTTGACTATCGACTTCCGACTCAAAACCAATTGGCAAGGATGGATTGGTTCATATCATTTATATTAGTGCTAATCCCTTATATATTAACATTAGTTGTTTTATATATCCAATGTGGATATTCTTCAAATATTCCGTATTTGAAAATTTTACTACAGATTCTTAGAAAAAAAGTCATGTGGTATAGCTAGAATATTCCTTTGTAGATCTTGACTTTTGTGTGTTCTTATGAATGACTGTCTTTTGGTTCTCTCTTCCTTATTTTTTGCTAGCTAATTGAGTCTGAATCTGATTTTGTTTTAGTGAATTTGCATCTCTTATGATTTAATATGTTTGCATCTAAGCTATTTGTTTCTACAAAAAGCTGGTGTTTATGAGTACTTGAAACTATACTTGTACAAGTTTAACAAAACTGATTGAGAAATGTTAACAATGTTTTTAACTTTTGCAGTCTTGCTGCTCTGTGCTGTTGCTGTCTATTGGATGCTTGCTTCTGATTGGAGTCTCTACATATTAAGCTTCGGGGTTTATTGTGAGAGCAAAACCCTTGAATTGCTGATGATGATCTTTCGGTTATTCTCTTTCGTTTGTACTTTATGGTCTTCGGTTCATAAATTTAATTATTATCTATTGACGTTATGGCTCAGTTTGGATTTGTGGGGAGACACTATCTTATTGCGCTTCTTCTTTTTTAGTTGTCTGTGTTCATAATTCATATGATCCTATCCTATCTCAATTATTTTATTTACGTTCATACTCTATATCATTCTTCTTTTATATAGACTTTTAGAGATAGTATAAAATTATCTTTGGAAAAAAAAAGATTCGATTCACGTGCAATTTCCTCTGATTCCACTATTTGTCAAGTAATTGGAGCGAATAAAAACTGTTACTAGGGGGTTGAAATTTAGTGTGAAAAGTTATTGCAACTAGTACACAGAAATAATAAACGTTAGATAGATGTTAAAAACAAAACAAAAGATTGGATATTAATTCGCATATATGATTGAAGTTTGTTAAAGTTCAAAATATTTATTGTTCATTTGTCAACATGTGAACTATGACAAAATAGCATAGCAACGAAACAATCACAAATCATTATGCTATTGTTGTATAAATTTTGTTTAGATAAACGAAGTCTTACTATGTATACATTTAACAAATGCATAATCAAGTTTTTAATAACTACAAAAGGTTAAAAATGCAGAATAGATTTATGACAAAATCACGCCCGACAAGAAAACGTATATAATTCGTAAGCAATGAATGGTGTGTCGAAATCACAAATCTCTGTTTATTCTATTACAAGCATAAAGATAACAATAGCAAAGATCTATTTGAAAAAACCCAAACAAAATAACATCCAAAACAGTCAAAACTGAAGCCTAATTGGTGAAGTCACAATGATCAGAACATGAATAAAGAATTTCTAGATTGGTTAGGCCTTGAAAGGTCTTTAATCTGCCTTTGACGCTTTGAAATTTAAACTCATCTAGAAACAACTAGAAGAATAAATCAACAATGATTTCCATTTTTGTTTTTTATGGAAACATTCCATATCAATTCATTTGCAGTTTCACAAGTGTTTTTTTATTTAAATATGAAATGTTGTAAGAAAAAGAAAAAATATATATATATATATATATGAACTATATTTTTAAATTTTCATATTTATGCATGATAACTTAAATTGAAAACCACGTGGATAAATTAAATAACCGGGCTTATCGGATCTCCAATTTAAGTGAACTGGTTTTTGGGTTACGACAAACAACAACAAAAGAGAGTAAATAAATGTAATTAATTTTAAAAACAAACGACGTTGTAATTAAACTGTAAAGGGAAAAAAAACTGTTAGCATGAAGCCTTGAACTAAAAGTCTAAAATCTTCCAGAACTTATCTGATTAGTGATTACCCCTAAGACCTTGCAAAGTCGAGAATTACTCCATAACCAAAAGATTATAATATCTATACTCGAGTATGAATCATTCTAATATCTATACTCAAAATTTTGAAAATCATTGAGAAAGATAACTAAAAAGCACAACATTATATCGTTATAAGACATCCGAATCATGAAATCATCAAATGCATTTCTCATCGGTATACTATTTCTCTCTCTATTTGCGCTACATCAATGTATGTATAAGTTGTCTACATATATATAATCTCTTTATTTAGAGTCAACAAAGTTGGGTTGATATGTGTTTCAATTCAATGTGTAGGTGCGAGGATAGAAAGATCGAACAAACTTGATATGTCTACATGCTTCCATGACACTTGCGGCAATGTTTTCGACGGAGGCTGTTATTGCTGCCCCAAAACGCCAGCTCTTTGCTGGGCAGACCCACAATTTTGCAAAGGAGTTTCATAAGACGCACTACTTGGACCGTCCTCTAACTCCATAATATTACATTTCTTTTTCCCCCGACCATGTGTTACATTGAGCCTTATAAAAGTTCCCTCAAACACCGAGAAGGCAACAAAACAAAAAAATTATTTATTTGCTTCGTATCATTCAAGAATGATAACTACAATATTGTAATACCTTCGAATGTCAAGAGATAAAGTTATAAACTATTCAGTTATATCAAATTTTGTTATCAGTTGTACACACATTATTTTGATGACCAAAGACGGCCGTCACGGCCGTGCCAAGTAGTGCTTTCTGACGTTCTGTAGATATTTTTCTATTTTTTATAGCCAGAATGATGAATATGTTTTACTAATGCTGTCGAAACTTTTGTTTCATAAATCCTTTTAACAGAAAAAAGAAAGAACACACAACGCGTTTGGCCACGTGGAGGTTTAGCACTAAAGGCTATAGTAATCAAATACTATTACGTTTTGAAGTCTCTCATGTAAACGTTGAGAAATTACACAGCATGTCTGTGACGCTGTCAGTCCATAATTATAAATCGAATCCAAAAAATAACACAAACAAAATCCAATGTAATCAGACAATTATGAACTTCAAGATCCCAAACCCGTCTGATCGGACACGAGTTTCGTCGGGATCGGAACATCCTTTTCCGACTCCCTGCCTTCAGCTCTCCTTTGGTCAGGTTCTAGATCTTACTCTCTCCGAAGTATTCACAAGTCCATATATCAATATCTCTCTGATGGTGATTCCGAGAAACTCAGTGAGCCACAGATTTCCGATGTTGGTGGAGCATTGGCTTGCCAGCGTCGTGTCCTATGAAGCTTTTCCTTCTCCCGGTTGGAGTTATCAGCGTCAGACCGTTCTAAAATTGTTGTAACATCTTCCATTGAAAAGGAGAGAGCTCTATCACATTTTTCCCGTTCTATGAGCGGTGCGCTCGATTCAATCTCATTGTTGAAGAAAGTGGTTATCAAAAAATCACATGGATTGTTGATTATTTTATTATCAATTGCTTGTTTAGTGTGGTCGATTGCTTCTAGTACGAGTGTAGTCGGCTTAATCAGTCTCGACATTTCCCTAGACAATCCATTCAGGTAGAGAAATATGGCGTCTCTTTTTTTCATGAAAATTGATGCTACTTGGATTGCATTTACTTTATTAGGAGATCAAGATTCTGCTCTGCCGCCTTTAGCAACCAAGTCCTTGTTTTTCTCGGGGTCCTGGAGAATTTCCTCTCGTTATTTGTGATTACCCTCTTCGGAGATTGACCGCCTCGGCATTTCAAACACAAGTATTGCTTCTCAAAATACAACAGATATTTTCGTATCTCATGTGGTATTGTATCTTCCAAAAGTCGACCATCAAACATCGGTTAGCCTTACACCACTTCAAGTGGCATATCCCTGCGACGTGTTCTTTTTTTTCAAGAGTTTTTAACTTTCGTCTTTTAATATTTCGTTTTAGGCTTTTGTTTTGGATTACTCTTTTATTTTATCTTATATGCATCCGGATTAGGTGAATTGTTAGAACTGCACTAATCCGTATATTTTTTTTTCCATGTACATATGTCAGTTTATACCAATAATTTAATATACGGGATTTAACGACAAAAAAAAAATTCTAAGAAAATAAAACAAATAGAGAATGAATGAATGTATAATAAGTATCAAAAACACCAAACCACTCTCTCCACGAAGCTTCGCGGAAGCTGCCATGGCTTCTCTCTTTCTCTTCCCATTTAATAGCCTCCTTCCTCGCTCTTTCCTCTCGAACCAGGGAAGACTCATCTCAATCAATCATCTCTTTCTCTCTATATCTTCTTCTTCTTCGATATGAAGCTGGCCGCTAGCCTCAATTCCAAATTCCTCCGCCTCAGTCCTAAGCGTATCTTCCGCTCCAAATCCAAAGCTTCAGTCTCCAGATCTGATCCTTCTTCCTTTAGCTCAAACGCTTCTTCCTCTTCCTCCGATGGATCGTACGGCAATCTCAAGGCTGGTCCCTCCGCGACTCCAATCAGTGTTCTCCATGAAAACTCCGGCGATTTTTACACTGAGCTTATTCAGGCGTTTAAATTGATTGATCGAGATGATGACGGTGTGGTCTCCAGAGGAGATCTGGCGGCGTTGCTTAGCAGGTTAAGTCCTGAACCGCCGAGTGAGGAAGAGGTAAGTCTGATGTTAAGAGAAGTCGACGGCGGACGAGGAGACGAAGGTTGTATCAGACTCGAAGAGCTCGCTAACCGCGTCGCTGAAACCTCCGGTGAAGGATCCGTGGAGAAGGAGGAGATGAAAGAGGTGTTCGAGTTTTTCGACGCTGATAGTAACGGGAAAATCTCGGCGGAGGAGTTACACAGAGTTTTTGGAGTGATCGGAGATGAACGGTGCACGATAGAAGAGTGTCAGCGTATGATAGCGACTGTTGATAGAAACGGTGACGGTTTTGTTTGCTTCGAAGACTTTAGCCGCATGATGGAGCTTCAAGCTCCAGCGATGAATGATCATCATTAGATCATGTTTGATTGATGATGGTGACATCACTATGCTCCTTTTTTCTTTCTTTTTTTAATCATAATATTATTTATTACTGTAATCTCTGTTTTGCGGTGGGTATTAATTTCGTGACGCCAAGCAATTAATCGTTCACCGTCGGTTTTAATCAAATGTTTCTCTAAATGGGTTGGTTATACGAAATTTAATTCATAATATAGCCATTAAATAATTAAAAAAAACATCAGTTCAATTTACAATTTGAGAAATATTGCGTTAATTTATTCACGGTTTCTCCCTCGAACAGTAATAACTTTAAGATTGTTAAGGAAATGCACGAACCTAACTTTTTCTCCTAATGAGTATGCTACTATTTTAGCATTAGTTAATATAATATTTAACGTCTAGAAAAACTTAACATTAGTTAATTCAATTTTAAGAGGTTCAAAAACCGTTGAGTTCACTTGTAGTAGTATTTTTTTTCCCATCAAGAAGAGTCGTATGCCAAAACTCATATATACACCATAAAAATATTTTATTTTTTATTTAATGAGTTTTACGGTAGCTAGAAAAAGCTAACAGTATATGTAGATGAGATGAATTGGTCTCTTCTAAATCCACATGAAAAATCCTTACCACTTGAAATCTACCAATTAGCCTCTAGATATCTCCAATTTTTAAGCAGGCACTATCTCCTTTTTTTACTAATAATAAAACCTTAGATATCGTGAAAGGGACGAATATTTTCAAACTGAAATATGGAGTTTGGTTTCTTTGGGATTGTGTCATACTTATGGCAATTGCCTCTTTAAACTTGTTATCATCAACAGACATGTTCAATCTGTGTGATGTGTTGGTAAAACTACTTTAGCTACATTTGCCATGTTGGTCGATGTTCTAACTTCAGCATTTTTTTTGGGTCAACCAATCACCAGAGAAAAAATTTTTGCTAACGATGTTTGATTAATCATTTAAGAAACATAATTCAAATTAAAAATAAACAAAAAATAAGGAATAAAATTGGAGGGACTATGGCCACAAACATTGTCAAGAGCAAGTGCGCCGACCAACTGTTCCTGGGATTGGCTTTAGGCTTTTCCTGCGCAGCTTAGGTGGAAGGCGAAGAAGGCCCCCTTCCGGGGGGTTCCGAGCCATCAGTGAGATATCACTCTGGAAGAGCTAGAATTCTAATCTTGTGTCAGGACATCACCCATTTTTACTAAGAAACTAAAAGGAACCTCAGAAACGGGTGGGACTAAACAGGACCAAGAGGTATCCACTGAAGAAGCTCCTTTTCCTTCTTTTTCGTGGTTTAATTCGATGCAAAGCGAAGAAACTTACCAGGCCTTGACATGCCGCGAATCCTCTTGAAAGAGAGGGGTGCCTTCGGAAACGCGGACATAGGTGGTGCATGGCTGTCGTCAGCTCGTGCCGTAAGGTTTTTTAGCCCCTATATATCAAACGAAAAATAAAAAATTTTTATCTATTCTATAAAAAAAAGGGGTTGATTCCACTAGAAATTCTATAATTAAGAATAACTCATTATAAGATAAGTGGTCGACCCATGGCCCTATGGTGTGTGGATGGACCCTCCCCATCTCCAATGTTTTTTCTACTTTTCTTTTGGTAAAATGCGAATCTATTTACCTTTTACAAATATTAATTTACTCTTAATCCTAATAGGTTCCGCCGACCAAGTTGGAAGTAAATGAAAGATACATGCACCTCAAGGTCCGCAACAAAAGCCGCGTCTCAAGTCCTAACCACACACGTACGTGTAGAATATTTGGACCAGCAGTAGATTTTTTTATTAGTTGGTTAGTAAATTGACTTTATTAATGCACTAAATTTATTAGAAGCATGACTGTGCTGGAGAGCCGGGACATAAATGCTTTCTAAGACTCTTTAATGTTATAGCACAACAATAATTTGAAAGCAGTTTTATTTCTATCATGAAGTTTTTTATGAGATTCTATTGAATTAAATAGGGTAGATTCCACATGGTACTCTTTAATTAGTCAGGCCATAATACTTCACATGGTGATTGATATCAACTCTCGGTTAAGGATTACCGAATTCCAACTCATGCTTAAGAAAAGAGTCAAAGACCTAAAGGCTTGTTTGTCTCTCTCGAAGACTGATTATTATTTTTATTTTTTTGTTAAATGATATATAGAGAGAAGTGTAGACCGTAGACAAATGCCTCAACAAATTAGAAATGATATTATTTTTGTTAATCTTTCTTCTTCTTTTTTCGTTCTTTTTACACATACATATTCAATCATGGGTTGGGTCATGGCAACGTCACTAGTACTTTAAACTATTTAGCTACAAAATTCGATCATTGATGTCTGCTCATTCATATGTTTTTATTTGGCCGTGCATTGTTTTATATAGAAATTATAAAACTTAAAATTTAGCTAGTATGTAATTTAGTCTTATAAAAATTACATTATAAAATATGATTTTCCATTTAACTTTGGCTTAAAATATTTCAATTTAATTTTTGTTATAAGAAATTAATAAAAGCTTTCAGTATTTTATTCAGTTTCCAACAAGATGATATGGTAGTTTAGAATTTCTTTTGCACCTATCAGTTATAGTGGGGTTTTTAGGATATGTCGACGTTAGGTATGACTTTTCATATAGCTACAAGTTTGAAAATTCTTGGGATATTTGTTCGTCTCCACACGCATATATACACACATTTGTATACATGTCCGTTCGTTATATCTCCCCATTTCTTCGAATTGTGAACGCTTTGACATTTTATTGGACAGAAAAAGCCACGAAACATCATCAAAATAATGATAGGCATGCTCGTTTCATTTTTGTTGCCTTGTTGGTATCAAACGAAAAACCAAAGAACAGTAAAAAATAGAATAGGAAAAACTTGAAGCAGTGCGACAAAGAAAATCATCGTTCTGTCGATCACCGACGTTAAAGATATATTACCCAAACAAACATGGCCGATATATTTAAAGATCCTTATTAAACCCTAAAATCATACCAAACCTAACTAAATAGCTTTGTGCCATTTTTAGTACGGAAAATATATAATCGTTGTGATTTATCTCGATTGTAAATAATGGTTTTTTTAAGGTTCGAAACGATGTAATTCTACAGACCCACGGTGGAACATTTTTTAAGCCACTGCATTATATAAATCAAATGCAGTTGCGAGAGTCAATAAACTTTGGAATGTTTGGATTTTGATCTATAAACACGATTATAAGTTTTAAAAAACTAGTAACGGCTACTTTTATAAATACTTTCCATAGTAACGAGTAATGATAAGTAATGTTCATAAACCATAGATATTGTCTACTCGCGCGTGCGTTAAGAGAGAAAGAGGACAAGCAAATATTGCGTGTGGCTTAGCGAAAGATTAGATCCCCAGGAAAGCGGGAACTACAAAACATGAACATGATCTCTTATTGTCCACTTCTCTCACTATGTCATCTTCACTCATGGTTCCATATCTTATCTCCAAGACTACACAACCCATGTTTATTTTTATATCGAATAATCAAAATAAGTGTGTTTTGGGCCGTGAGCACACAGTTGTACGAAAATTTTACTTTACCGATCTTCTCCAACTTTACCGATCAACAAATGAATCGGATACCTAACGACTTTCTTCTCCTTCACATCGTCCTTCCACGAATCAGCAAACTCTCCTTCCATCTCCGCCGTCAAAAGCTCGATACCCTTCTCCTTAGCCGTCTGATACGCCGAAGATGACCTCAGATACGTCATATACTCTTCAAACACCATTTCTCTCTCCGCCACGAACCTAACCGGAAAACTTTGACTTTCCGTTGACTCATTATCATCCACCTTCTCGAACGGAAACTCGAATCCTCTGTACCCATCGTCCACAAGCCGTCTCGCTTTATCCCAATACGGTCCAAGTTTCTCCTCGTAAAACCGCTGGAAAACCTCGTCGATGGCCGCGTTAACCTCCGGATTGGTGTAGCACCAGACGGCGATTACGCCGTTTGGTTTCTTGAGCACGTGTTCCACGTTGCTGTAAAAAGTCGTGAGGTCGAATCAGTGAAGGGCTTGAGCTACGGTGACTAAATCAACAGATGATTCCGGCGCTACTAACTGCTGGATTTCCAACGACGACATCACCTGTGGAGTGAGCTCGTAACGTACGTTGGGAAGCTTTGCAGCAAATTCAAGTTGGTTGGAGCTCGTGTCGGTAGCACTCACGTTCTTGTAGATTCCGGCTAGCTGAAAAATTTGGAAACAAATAAAATCACCTCTGAAATAAATCGTAATCGAAAATCGAAGAATTCGCATAATTTTGTAGAAGCGAAATTAAAAATGTGGAGTACTATCTAATACCAATTCAATTGTTACCAATTGATTTTTACTTTTTAGTCAAGACTCGTAGAGTTTAGAATCAATTTTTTTTTTTTTTAAGTTGTCTAGAAAGTAAAGAACATTGTTACCGATCGTGAGGCCTGGCCACTTCCGGCACCGACATCCCAGGCAAGGTCGTGGCATGGCGTTTTAGATGCGATGAACTCGAAAAGTTTGATCGGATAATTGGGTCGGGCTGCCGCATATTGCTCCGATTGCTTTATGAACAATTTCGCCATTTTCTTTTTCTTTTAATTTTTCCGGTGTTTCCCTTGTTTCTTTAACACACAAAAGCTTTTAACTTGGCTTTAAAAGGATCCATTATACAATTATTTTAGAAGGATTCGAGAGAAGCGGGTCAAACTTGAATTGATCACAGATTGGTGAAGGAATCCAAAAGAGTTAAAAACACACACACTTTCACGAGAATGTCCCATTGTTAATAATATGTGCAGTTAAAGAAAGTGGTCACACGGCTTAAGCATTCGAAACATGTCATTTTATCTTATATATGCAATAGACATGTAACATATTTTTTAAGAACCTAATCCATTTTCTAGTCATGTATTTCCATTGATAAGATAAAACTAAGTAGGATTTTATATATATGTGTAGCATATATATGCATCACTTATTTATCCTTACATACAACTCCATAACATAAAACAGAGGACCATGCATTAAATCCCTCCATATACGTAACTCGGTTAAGGAAGTGACGAACCCAGCAGAGTACTGTCGAGAAATGTACCGGTGGTATAGTTCAAGAAAGCTAAGAAACTCCTGATGGAGTAATTGACCAGATAAATTGAGGCTGTGAGGGCGCCATTCGGTGGGGAAATAGTGGCAGTTTCCCGCCGGAAGATTTGCTTGGATAACGTAGTAATTACGATCAAACACAAACGTGTCACCGGCTTTGACCAGAGAGACGAATATACCGGTTGGAACGGCCAGTGCTTGACCGAGGTTTGTAGTTTGGTTGGCACATACTAAGTTGACTGTGGCACCGGAGCCGGGGGAGCGTTAGGATCTCCGGTAAGGCTGCACGACAGAAAACCACGAATATGGATTTCTGTTGAGATTGACTCCTTTGATTGGTCCTGAGAAAGAGAAAGAGAAAGAGAAAGGTAAGACAATGATGATGAAGAATAAGGAAGTTCTGAAGTAAAAGAAGAAGAAGAAGTCGTCGTGGTCACAGGAGAACGAGAGTTGAAGAAGAAGAGAAGTCTTTAGAGAAAATGGGCCAGGCTCTTGTTTTGTTAAAAAGGATCTAATGGGTTTACGAAATAAGTAAGGCCCAAATGAGTAAGTGTGGCTTTGTTGAAGTCTAAGTATTTAACTAAACACCTAAGTAGAAGTTGTTAAGAGTTGTTATAGAGTGGTTGTGGTCTAGAGTAAGGTACTTAAGGGTTGCTTGTAAACTAGAACCTAGAAGTATGGTCTAGTAAAAGTTGTTATGTTTAGAGTCCAAGTGAGTGTATTGTAGTAAGTAAAAATCTAGTATAAGTATGTGTGTGTAATGATGAAAGAATATAAAAAAAATCAGAATGAGTTAAAAGAAAGTCCTGGAGAGAACAAAGCAAAAGCATATAAATTTGAGAATATAGAGTGAATTCCAACAATTTCGCCAATTTGGAAGCCCAAGAATGACGGTAAGCTATGGGATACAGAGAAGAGTGAAGACATGAATAACATGGAGAGGAGAAAAACAATTCCTTTCGCCATTCTTCTTTTCTTTCCAATATCTTGATATATTTTGGTATAGAGAATGCTTAAAAAGTGGTGTGTGGCATAAAAAACATGAGAGAAGGCTATATATATGCGAAATTTTAATTTTTTATAGATACAAAAGCCACATTCACATTTTAATATTTATTTCCCCTTGTAGGAAAAGTATATTTTCTGATGTGAGTAACTAAAGGAACTTTGATTGCCTTAAAAAGCCCCAAGGACAAGGAAATGGGAAGGTGTATTAATTTGTTTTGGAAGAGTTTCTATTCGAAATAAGAAATGGTGGTGTAGTCAAATATTTTTAAGGGTTTAGGAGTCATCGTTGATTGTAATTAGGCGACGTGGATGACTTCAAACATACACGCGAGATTGAGTAAATATATGTGATGTGGAGCTTAATTAACTGTTCTTCAGTTTTTATCCATGCGATGTATGATATGTTTTCGTGAATCAATGCGATTTTTGTTTAGTTTCTAACCTTGTTAAACTGAAAAATACGAATCAACATCGAACTGAATTGATACGACAACTACTAATTTATTGTTGCTCATCAATATTCTAAACTACGTTTTGAGCAGCAGATATCGTATAGCGTTTAGATACATAAATAAACATGTACAGAGGAATATATAATAATAAAAAGCAATCACGTAGTTTTTAGAGTTCCTTTTTAGAACAGAAAATATATACTTTTGTTTCTGACATTTAAAAAGAAAAGAAATGAACATCATACGAAACAACCATATATATTGTATTTAAACGCCGTATATACATATAATTACATCGGGCCATACATACCGTTTATCAGAACATTGATTATGCATAAGCTTAAGAAATGTGAAGAATATCTCCTTTTTTTTCTTCTCTTGTTTGGTTTGGAAAGTGTACTCGATGGCGTGAACTCGTAGACACAAGCATTAACCCATGCTTAATACTACCCACGAGCCACTTACGACAAGCACAAATGTAAAGAAAAAATCAGAAGAATCGATTATTGTCTTTCATTTTTTTTAACATTTGCTCTCAATATTAATATCGACTAATTTTCAAAAATAAATAATATATCTATATATATATATATATTAATATCGACTAAAATTATACTATAGCTGAAATGGGCTTTTATGGACTGCATAGCCTAATACAATAAATTCAAATGGCCCATTACTCAGCATACAATACATATTGGAGAATTGCTTTACTAGTTTTTAGCATATGTTAAAGTACATTTTTCTTGGATGTTGCAACATTATTTAACACACTGTTATAAAATATATCGGTGGGCTGGTGGTAAATAGTTTAAACATTTATTGTTACCATCGTTAGCTAACAATACATAGTTTAAAATATTTCTAGAGTATATAGTTTAA
The DNA here is from genome assembly GCA_963922655.1 of Cardamine chenopodiifolia. Lineage (NCBI taxonomy): Eukaryota > Viridiplantae > Streptophyta > Magnoliopsida > Brassicales > Brassicaceae > Cardamine > Cardamine chenopodiifolia. The sequence continues at coordinate 16,508,809 of OZ000478.1, read as the reverse complement.
ATTATTACATAATTATATATTTTAGTTTTTAAAAGTAATAAATAAAAACAACTGCATAATACAAATAGTCATAAATATTAAACAAATATTAATTTTGTATAAAATATTTTTAAATAGAACTAAGTCAAACAAAAAATATATATATATATATTCTAAACCCATGTTGTAAATGGAAACAGAAGGAATAGTAATTATTTTAACTGATAGAAGTTTAGAACAATAAAATCCCCAAAAGTGAAATGGTAAGGTGAGAGATATGGAAATTTGTGAAAAAGTCTAGGAAAGTGACAACCAAATTTAATGGTAAATCCTCACTAAATCATGTCGAAATTCATTTGTCAGGCCATTATTGTATTACCATTCTTTGGCCCCTAATTTTTTAAAAAAGGTTAATTATCGCCAACTTGTTTCACCACTGCTCTTTTATTTGATTTTACCTATCGAAAATTTATTTTTAGCCGTGTCAACAAATTCAGAAACACATAGCCTAAATTATCAAAGAAGAATGCTTAATCTTATAAGTTGTAATTGAGCTTTTCCTAAATTAAATTCATGGAGTTTTTTTTCCCTTTTATATTAGATTTTAAATTGATCAACAACATATCTTTAATATATACATCTTTTTAACACGTGAATCACATAGTGCAAAGCTATCAAATCGAATAATTACTGTCTTTATTAAAAAAAACATAAACATTACTAAAAATACGTACGATATTATATTATATCCTCACAAAATATGTAATTGTACGATGATTAATATATCTGATACCTTCGATAAATGTCACAAATTACAAATGGATATGCATGATAATCGATTTTCAGTGTGTCAATACTAATTGCTAAACTGAAATTAGTTTGGGAGAGTAGTAAAATACAAGTTTGGGATGACATTCAAAATTTAGCACAAGTTTTTCAGATTTCAGGGTAACAAAAAACTGTATTGTTATTTTCTGTCAGTTAATAAATTATGTATTTTATTAGCTTTAAAATACTAACAACAAATAAATATTTTATGATAAATTTAGAAATTATTTTAAATTTTGGTATATGTATCAATTATTTACAAATAGAATATCGTTAGGCCATTTTCTAGTTGTTTGGGACCAATATTTAATTGGAACTTTAGAATAAACGAACAAAAAAGAATTCTCTTGTTTTAACCAGCACCGAACATTGATTTGGGATTTCAAGATAATTTTAGTTATATATTTAAAAATAAAGTTAATTAACAAGCTACAGCTTAACTGGTGTACCAAAATTTTCAGGTTAGAATATGGCTTGGGAGGAGACTATTTAAAATATTTATAATGAACATTTAACTCTCTTTTTTTTTGTTAAAAGGCTTATGAACATTTAATTATTATGTTGATTTTTTTAGGGACATAAGAATATATAGAAATTTAATGTCACTCAAATGTAAAGCAAATACCCAATTACAGTAATCGTTTTGACATTACTGGGAGTATGCTTTCCTCTTTAATAGTTTCTAATTCTTCTTTTTACTAAATGACTTATTTGTTATTTACACGAACTTAAATTTCAAATACTGGCTCTCTCTTTTCCCCCGACATTAAAAATATATATTCAAAGTATATAATTCCTCTTCGAGCAATGTATATAAGGCCAATGTCTAGTTGTCTTGTATTAGGTTTCGTTTAAAAGCATATTGATATATAAGAATATCTTGCAGATGGTAAAACAGTTACTGAGGCATCAATCACACAAGCAGGTTTTTCTTGCTACGATTTTCCAATCAGACAAGTATATCTCTTCTCAAACAAATAATTTGAAGATACGAAATTTGAAAGGAAAAAAAAAAATCAAATCAGCGAATGAATAATTAGAAGTTGACCCAAAAATTACAAATAGGAATTTATTAAGATGCTTCACTAGTGTCGCCGTGGATTTTTAGTCGAATCCAAATCTCGTTTTTGTAATCTCTAATATATATATATATGTACAGTGTAAACGATGATATAAACTATAAAGTAAATAAACTATAGAGTTAACTGCAAATTAAGATGAGGAAAAGACAAAGAAAGCCCCTGAGAGCAGAGATGATATAGAAGAAGGGCAAAGCCCAATGGTCACAGTCATCACAGAAACAGAAAGTTTCAGGTATCTCTTAACTCCAACTCCCAAGTTTCAATTGCCATCTTCTCTCTCCCTCTCTCTCTCTGAAACAAAAGGAATTTTGTGAGAGTTTTTGGTTCACCCAAAGGTCTCTCACTCTGTCTGGTTTTCTGCAAAGGCTTGCATCATTATTCATTTAATACTACTGAACATTTACGTTGAGTGAGAGAGACACATGATAAGGAGACTGAGACTTAAGCTGTAGGCCTACTCATGGCATGTGGAAGTCGTTGCTCCTACTACAAAATTATTATTCACATTCTAGCCGAATCATATATAATGCATAAATCTAATATTAATGTTTATTTCGGGCTGGAGAACTTTAACTAAGTAGCTAACTCGTGAAAATTGACGCTTCAATAAACGATTATAAGTTCGACTTGGTTTGTTACGGCATTGACCCATAAATCAAAGTTTGTCTTACTACAATGCATTTTTTCTTAAAAAGAGACATATACGTGATAGGTCAAATATATGTATATATTCAGAAAAATGTAAATATGTAGATAGGTCAAATTTATTTATTTAGTAACAGAACACTATTGGACTGTGGAATTTCTTTTTTTTTTATTTACTTTTTTGAATTTATTAATTATTATGGAAAAAGATTTATTTGTAGGAATGAGTTTTGGGTGTGGTAGAAGATGCTGTTCAGGTGATAGTTTGTTCATGGCACGTGCAAACAAACTAATAAACAGAGTCCGTTTAAAGTAACGTCGAGGCCGTACCGTTATTTAGAAAGCCGCTATTTTGGCATAACCGTATAACTATGAACTAGGAAGAGACCTCTCATGCGATAGATAAAAAGTTATTTTTTTTGGTTAAAAAAATAATAAACATGCAAACAGATAGATAAAAAGCTCATGTAATTATTAGATACAAAAAAGGATTGGAAATAAAATATATAGAGAATAGTTCTATTATTTTCAACTAGGTTTAGAAAAATATATTTTATACTGAATTAGTTAGAGAAGCTATGGTACTCAAGATTCTCTACTATATAATATGATTTTGATTCCATGCATGTATCATATAATTCATATATGTTGGGTTTAGTAAGTTTTTTATAAATAATTTAATGAAATAAATATTATGGGAAGGAAATTTTGTTAGCTTTATTTTAAAATTTCCAACTAACAAAAAGAATAAAAACATGTAGGAGAAAAGAAAATAAGAGAGGCAGCAGGAGAGACAGAGAGATGAGGAGATTGAGAGGTCAAGTCATAGAAGTCAACATCGCATCTACATGCAATAATACACACCATTGTCTTGTCTTGTCATTTATCATTTTGCATCCCGACAAAATTTTAATCACATACCTAATTTACATACATATTTGCATCTACTTGTTCTCATTTTTATTTTGGTTATGCTCTTGGAAAATATGGGTAGTTATAGATTTTTCAATCCATAACTTCAGAATTCTGGAGCCGTTATCATCAGCTATGTAAATATTTGTTAGCATAGCATAGATGATTAGATATCCATCTCGTAAACCCTATGGTTGTTGTAAGCTATTTTTAACTAGATGTTGAGTGACCTTCATTTAATTGTTTTTACTTCCTGATAAAAAAATCAAATCCTTTATAAAAAAAAATAATTTATATGTTTATGTAAAATTGATATAGCTAGATACTAAACATTATTAATGTGGCTAAAATTACTGTATAGATGTAAATCAAAGACTTAAGTTTATAACTAATTACTATAGTCTTTTTTCAAAAGATAATGTGGTATGATGCATTAAGTTTAAAAAACTTTGAGTTGCATTTTGTTAAGCAAAAATATTTTATAATATAAAATTATGGAACTACATTTGGGGAATGCTAATTTAAGTTTGTAGATTTGATAATAAGCTGGCTTCGTCCCAACAAAAAAAAATGTATTACAAAAGCTGGCTTCGTTTCTATAAAGACACGAATAAAAAAATAAAAAATTTAATGCTCTTAATCATATACTAAAGTTCTTGCCAAAAGCAACTTACATTTACTGCTTCACTTTCGGTCTTTTTCTAAAACTTACTTCTTCTATAAATTTCCCTTTTTCTATGTTAAAATGTATTTCCTTTTTTCTGCATAATTTAAATCACCACTCACCAGAATTCTTAACAAACACTTCTTCTGTAGCAATACAAAAGCTTTCTTTGTCTACTTTTACATACATACACATGGAACAAATATACAATATGTATGTGAAATTGCAAGTATATATATGTAACTTTTATTGTTAATTATAATGAATTATTGCACGTTGGTAATAATTATAGTTAAGAAAACGATAAGTACTTTAGCATTCTGTGTTAATTTATACAAACGGGTTACTGGTCTCCTAAAGGCCTGCAATATGATAACTCAAGCTCATGTTTTTGTATCATCTACCCTATTTCTGGGCCAAATCACATAGTACATGTATATATTGGGTTTATATATAGATGTGTACATTCATACATAGCTATATAATGGTACGATACATATGGTTTAGTTTCAGATCTTCTGTGTCGCTGTTATATGCATCTGATTCTCTACATTTGTCAAAGATTGTTCTTATCGAGAAATCTATTATCTTATCACCAAAATAGGAAGTCAAAATTTTGCCATTCTTTCATTGATTAAAACACAAAGAGTAGTGAGATGACTGAAAGTATTGCTCGTTTTATTTTGAATCCATAAAATTGGCTTAGTTTATAATTGGAACTTTTTTTACGTCAATTTATAACTGGACTTTAGAAAAACGAAACTTAGTTTAGTGTATATAATTAGCCCATATTATTATTAATTTTTTATCTAGAAATAAAAGTTGTGTCTACAAGACTATTATTCAAGAACTTACGATATGTCATGTAACTCATTTTAATGCAAAACCACATTATTGGTATATCATATGTTATATATCATATGTTTACTTATACTATTACATAGACTGTTATTTCGATTTTCCGGTTTTTTTTCAGTTATTAGATTTTTGATCTTTGGAGTAGTCGAATAGATGATAGAAATGGAGATCATATTTGGTGACTTTCTCCAACACAAACAGTAAGAGAGACAATATCATCACTGTGATATATATTTTCCACCACAACCACTTAAAAAGAATTTAAGTTGTGGTGTATTGACCCAACTCCCTCCACAAGAACCTTTTTTTTTTTATGCTCACCCACGTCTCAATTTCTGTGGATTTTCCATAAACATTTGAATCGCCAGCTCACAACATTCAGTTTGGGTTCCACTTAAATTCCTCCTCTCTCTCTTTCTATATATACAATAAATTGTACTCATATATACATACATACACCTATATTGTATACTCACAAGATACATACATACACCTATATTATATACTCACAAGATAAATATATCCATACACCTATATTATATACTCACAAGAACCCTACAACTTGTAGACTAGAAGTCAAAAAGTCAGATCGACCTCAGCCAATGGGCTTGCACTGGAAGCATAGACATGGGTTATTGGTGGACACCTAAATATGAATTATTTGGTATCTATATAAGTTTCTTAATTTGATGTTTCAACTTCAGGAGTTTCACTTGAAGACGACTTTGAAGAGTAGAACTTCTTGGGGTTCATGTTATTTTCGGCTGCTTTCAAAGCTGTCGTCATCTTTTTGGGGAAAATATCAACACAACTGACATTCATATATCCATATAGAGATACACACAACCACACGTATATGTACATATGCTTGTATTTTCCAACAAATCTAAGTTAGCTAATTCAAATCATATTCAAACTATTAGTCTTCTTCACCTTCATAGACCTAGAAAGTTTGCCATGATGTTAGGATAATGATGACTTAAGATCTATTTTTCTCATTGGTTGTACATTTTGACCATTGCAAACTTTCTACTGACTTTTAGCAAACTCGATCTGAAGTTAGTCTAAGATTCAGGTCAGGAACTAAATTGTAAGTGTGATTCTACATACATAATCTTCGCATATCAATCATTGGCCTCGTATAAGTTATGAATATATTAATATCTATATATATATATATATATGTTTGGTGTGTCAACGTTAGTAATACATTTAAAAAGTGTAGAACCATGTTGTTCATATAGCATTTCGTTAGTTGTTCACTGTTAAAGAACGTGAAGATAGCCAAACTGAACAGGATTAGTTAGCCATGTGAATAAATTCATTTCTTTGTGTTCTAATTCTTTATTATTCAATAGAACACTTTTCTAACTATTCATACACGTAGCCTTGGTCTTGACTTAAAAGCCCAGCAAACAAAAATTTTAGATACCATAATAATTGACTAAAATAAAAACACATCAAATCATATAGCAAAATTATAAATAAATCAAATTTTTTTTTGTTTTGGACATTACTTTTTGTTGGACCGCCCTGCTGATACACGTAATCCACACATAACAGCACTTCCGTTGTTTAATATTTATGTATTTGAGTTTGTAAAAGAAAAAACAAAACTCAAGCTTTTAGTGTTTCAGAAAAGAAAAAGAAAAAAACTGAATGGTAAGCATTGGATGATAATTAAGTGGTGTAGAAATGTAGTGATCAATATTTCTCCACGTACCAATTTTAATTATTTAATATATAAGTCTTTAGGTGGCATCTTTTAACTTTTCCCTTAATCTTGTAATATAAAAAAAGTAATGCTGTCGGGGTATGGAAAACAAAAAGCAAGCAAATGACAGAAAATAATTTCTTAAGATAAGAAAAGAGAAAGGTGATAAAAGGGATTGGGGAATAAATTAATTAGTTTTTTTTAAGTTTTCAGAAAGTGACATATATGGAATATAAAATACAAGATGTGGGGTATCATTCATTGTTAATTAGACTATGTTTGAATTAGTTATTATTATTGTAAACATGCTCATTCCCAATAAAGTTTATTTTCATATTTTGCGTAATCACCCGCATCCTTATGAATCAATATATCGTAGATAATTTAATTTATAGAATTAAATAGTACACTTGAAAAGAATTCGATTTCGTATACTAACTAAAAATGTAATAAAGTTTGAAAAATTAAAGATAGGTGGCATTGTCGGGCCAATCGAAGGGAAATATCAAATATCCTAAAATGACCTCTAACATAGATTAAAGAGTAATCCTAATTAGGCTCATTCTTTTGATCTTTGGAGTTATCTTTTGTCTCTAATTCCTAATCTAGTATTAATGGAGATACACTTTTCTACCATATATATTTTTTCTCAAACAAGTATTATTAGTATATATATATATTATAAATTTGGGTGTAGCACCCAATCACACTAACACAAACCAATATGGTAGGTGTCCTGGTATTCTTACTATTTTATGTTTGTTATAAAAAATTTAAATTAACAAATTAATACATCAAATAAGAAAAAATTCATTGAACATATATTTGACAAAAATATTTTATTTTCTTTAAAATATTTAAAAGGATAAATAAATAAATGATTGGGAAAAAGAAATGAATGTCAAGAAAGCTAAGAGGTTAAATACCAAAGGTGTGATTGGTTCACGAGTCCATTGGCATAGAATATGAAAAAAATTTCAATTAAAATAAAATAAATTGAGAGTTAAAATAAAAAAAAAGATAATTGAGAGTAGTTAAAAATATATTTTTACTATTCATCTTTTATTTTTTTCAATTAGTGAGCAGAAGTGATAGTAATTAATAATTACTTCACTCAAAGGGTAGGTAGCAAAAACTTTAGGATCCCGTCAAAACCAGGACCCGCTTTCCCATTTACTCCTTGGTAACTGATTGAGATGACAATCCAATCTTTTACCGATTACCATCTGTTCTGTGTCTCAAAACAAAATTAATAAACAAAATCAGATGTGAATCTTCGGTCAACTACAATTTTATGCGATACCTAAAATAAAAAGAAAAATTAGAAAAAAGAAATTTTTATGTTTTAATTTGTCATATAAATAGTTTTTGTTTAAGAGATGTTTTTACTATTTCAATAATATATTTTTCCTTACTAAAATCAAATAATTATAATTTTATCATTACTTTTTTTAAAAACATCGCCTATCTATTTTTATAAAAAGTACCATTATATTTTTCTCCTCTCTGCCAAAAATTTATCTTTCCTCATCTCTTCCTTTTTTTCTCATTTGTCTCTCTAAAAAAATAATCAACTTTTATAATTTTTCCAAACACTATTCACAAAAATATCCTAAAAACTATTTACCAAATGCCTAAAAACTTCTCTCACACAAAAACTACCTATTTGATAAATAAAAACATCAAAACTATCTTATTTGCTAAGTTATCCAAAATAAAATTACTTATCACTCCTTTTCAAATTATATTCTTATAGTTCTAGACTTCTAGTCTCTTTTTTTTCTCCTTGATAAAAAGCTTTCAAATCTGGACTTGTAGTTTAGATCACTGTTTTAAGATAATAAAAGAAAAATAGACATATACCAACCATCTTATGTGTATCTGTAAATTCGTGCCGGACAAATGTAGTATTATTTAAACATTAATTCATATTTCATAACAAATTAATAAATATCACTTAGCATTTAGTTAGATCTTTTCTAGTCGTAATCATTCTGTTTTAAGAATTTTTTATATATAACATATACTGGAAAACAGTACTCATAGCTAGTAATATTGTGAAAGACCATTAATGAATACCATGATTCTCCTAAGACGAGTAGGGAAACTCAAAACACAGACTTAACGAAAACTAAGCTAGTCACGACGACGATGTGTTTCAAACTTTTTGCCTATATATACATATATAAGATGTTAATAGAATATCCGGAAGAAAAAAAAAACCAAAAACCTGAGAAATAGAATATTTCGATTTGCATAAGAATCATTTTCATTGAGTTAAAAGAAAAGAAAATAATATTGATATGTTGACAAAAAAAAAATACTACGTTTTGATGTAAGGCCGGATGAAGAAAAAAAAAGAAAAATATATAAATAAAGAGAAGAGAGAGAGAATGAAAAGACAAGTCAAATGTCAAATCGAACCACTTCCCTATCATACGACTGTCAGTGCCCTTTCTGTGTTGTCATATTTTTTCTCATTTTCCTTTTTCCCCTAAATTACCAAACAAAGAGAGAAAGAGCTAAACTTTTTAATACTATTTGTCTTTTTTCAAAATAAAAATGAATGGAAAAGATAAAAATATCCTTTCGCACGTGCGTGCCTTCGAGCGCACGACGTAGATAACTAAAAGTTAATACAAGAAAAACAAAATTAGTTCGTACAAGAAAATAATCATTCCATCATCTTTTTCATTACATCTAAAAGTTAAAATAACCAAGATGTTAATATATATGTAAATAAATATAGCTTTCTTAAGATATTACATTTTTAACAACAGTATTATATATTTCCTTTTCCCGTAGTGTATCGATCAATGTAGTTTCTAAATTCTAGTGCTTTTTTTTTTCTTTCTTTTCGAAATTCCAATGCTGGTTTGCTTATATGAAGTTCGTTCAACAACTGAACTAAGAGAATTTTCAATTAATGTACTCCATGTTGTTTACAAGATTTTTCAGTAAATATAATTCACAATGATGGTAGCTTCCCGGGTCTATCTTTGTAGATTATTAGTAAAACTTTCATATTTTCCGGATTGGAAAAATTCAATACTTAAACCAAAACTTTTTTATAAGAAAAAGAAAGAGTAAAGAGGGGAAAAGGAGGCTGGTGAGGATTGGTCCAACGGTCAAACAGAAAACTATCAAATAAGATTTCACTACAGTTATGAAATTTATTTCACTCCTTCTGTCTTTTAACTTAATTAGGTCTATGTTCTTATCCATCACCTTCCTCTCAATTTTACCATTTTATCCCATTTCCATGCACATATACATACATATGTATGTATCCATGGTGTTGTTCAGGCTTTCACATGTTCTGTATCAAGCCAAAAAGACAATTGCCGAGGATCTTGGTTTTATTATATTATCTTACTCAATACATTATACATACGTTTCGTTTTGGAAATCTAACGTTTCATGAGATTAAGTAGGATTTTGGAAATCCAGGTGCTAATGATGTTCATTATCAATTAACACTCTCTCATTATTATAATTTTCTAATTTCAAATTCTTTCCATTTCCATTTATAGATTTGGCCCACCTTTGTATTCTTTTCTTCTTAATAATTATTTTCCTATTTTAGTAACCAGAGCATTAAATTTCCATTGATTAATACTTTAACCTTATTATAATAGACATTAAGACAAAACAGTTATAAATTTATACCATCTTAGTTTAAATATCTGAGCCTCCCGGTTCATCCATTCAAATCTCTCTCCCTTATCATCAGGCTAAAAATATCTAACACCACAAAGCAATAAAGAATCCTGCTCTTTTCTTTCTCTTTCTCTTTCTCTTTCTTTCAGAGAGGAGCAAAGAAGCTTCAAAACATCAAAAGATCAAAGCATAAGCCTTAATTTTCCCCGGAAAAATTGTTTCCCTTTTTCGAAAAATAATTATTCATAACTTCATCCTCTATTACCCAACAAAATCAATCAAAGGAGGCAACACTTTTCTTTTAACCCTCTCGAAGACTTCTTGCTAAACCCTAGCTTTGTTCTACAGAGAACTGAAAAACCATTTTTTTTTTTTAAGATGAGCAGTCTTGAAGAATCATTGAGATCTCTATCGTTGGACTTCCTAAACCTTCTAATCAACGGCCAAGCTTTCTCAGACGTGACTTTTAGCGTGGAAGGTCGTTTAGTCCACGCCCACCGTTGTATCCTCGCCGCTCGGAGCCTTTTCTTCCGCAAATTCTTCTGTGGGACCGACACACCACAACCGGTCACAAGCATAGACCCGACCCGACATGGGTCCGTATCCGCTAGCCCAACAAGAGGCTCCACGGCCCCAGCTGGAGTCATACCTGTGTACTCAGTTGGATACGAGGTGTTTCTGCTGATGCTTCAGTTTCTTTATAGCGGACAAGTCTCGATCGTGCCGCAAAAACACGAGCCGAGACCCAATTGTGGCGAGAGAGGATGTTGGCATACGCATTGCTCAGCCGCCGTCGATCTTGCTCTTGATACTCTCGCCGCCTCTAGTTACTTCGGCGTCGAGCTGCTCGCATTGCTCACTCAGGTTCTCTATTCTCACTATCTCTGCCTTTACTCAACTTACTTCTCCATGCACATCTTAAGGAAACAAAATTGAATTTTTTTTTCCTAACTCTTTGATGTAGTTCTGCTTCTTTGCGATTGTTTTTTTCTATGGCCGTTTTGGCTTCAATTTGCTAAATCACCAAATCGTTTTGATTTTGATTGTTTTCTTTCATGGTTTTGGTTTAACTTTGGTGAACTCACGAAACCCTTTGATTCGATTTTTTTTGCTAAGGGTTTGGCTTAAATTTGTTAAATTTCAAAACTCTGAGGATTATATATACGAGTACGTAGTACGTATATGTGTTAAATTTTCTTTGTTCTTGTCTTGATTTCATGTGTAAATGAATTAAGTTTTTTTGTAATGAAGCCATCTTCGTCGGATAAATTTCCGAAAGTAGAAGATGGCTAGTTGTTTTGCTGCACGGACGAGAATTTTCCTAAAAGTAGAAACTTTGAAGAGCTACGTTATGTAGTTGGATCTATTCATTACCTGGTCTTAATTTCTTTTCCAATTCCACTACACCCTCAAATTACCTCATTTGGGGTTTCAATAATAATCTAGAGATAAGGAATAAAACCTACTCCACCATCAAATGATCCATCTGAAGTGACAAGATATGAATTAATAGAAACAAAACCATAACCTAAAAAGGAAATTAAACCCACTTGCAAAAAAATGTCGGTTCTTTGGATTTATATTTATATTAACAAATAAACTGCTTGTATGATTGGCAGAAACAATTGGCAAGCATGGTAGAGAAAGCCTCAATAGAAGATGTGATGAAAGTGTTAATAGCATCAAGGAAGCAAGACATGCATCAATTATGGACCACTTGCTCTCACTTAGTCGCTAAATCTGGTCTTCCACCGGAGATTCTTACTAAACATCTCCCCATCGACGTTGTCACCAAAATCGAAGAGCTTCGTCTCAAAACTTCCATAGCTCGCCGTTCACTAATGCCTCACAACTATCACCATGATCTCACCGTGACTCAAGACCTTGAAGATCAAAAGATTAGAAGGATGAGACGAGCTTTGGATTCATCAGACGTGGAGCTAGTGAAGCTGATGGTTATGGGAGAAGGACTCAATCTTGATGAGTCATTAGCATTGCATTACGCTGTTGAAAGCTGTAGTAGAGATGTTGTGAAGGCTTTGCTTGAACTCGGAGCAGCTGATGTGAATTACCAGGCAGGGCCCGCGGGGAAAACACCCTTGCACATCGCGGCCGAGATGGTCTCTCCCGACATGGTGGCTGTTTTGTTAGACCACCATGCTGATCCAAATGTAAGGACGGTCGGTGGAATCACTCCTCTTGATATCCTTAGAACATTAACTTCGGATTTCTTGTTCAAGGGGGCAGTTCCTGGATTGACTCACATTGAACCAAACAAGCTAAGACTTTGCCTCGAGCTTGTTCAATCAGCTGCAATGGTGATATCTCGAGAAGAAGGAAACAATAGCAACAATCACAATAATGATAACAACAACGCCATTTACCCTCATATGAATGAGGAGCACAATAGTGGAAGCAGTGGAGGGAGTAATAATAATTTGGATTCAAGATTGGTTTATCTCAATCTTGGAGCAGGTACGGGTCAGATGGGTCCGGGTCGGGATCAAGGAAATGACCATAACAGTCAGAGGGAAGGTATGAGTCGGCATCATCATCATCATGACCCATCTACTATGTATCAAAACCATCATCAACATCAGTTCTAGTTCTCTATTAGTCTCTATGATATCTCAACCATCAAGACTCAAAATATATTAATTAATTTAGTTCTTAGATCAATATATAATTCTGTATATGGAAAATGAGGACATTTAAGGAGAGTACGAAGAAAGAAGAGGGGAATGGACTAATTTAAGATCATGCGTTATTTAATTTAGTTGCTCGAGAGTTGTATTAATTAATCATTTGATTAATTTTGCCTTCAATTAGTTCCTTATCTTTATAGTTTCTACCCTAACTTCTTCCTAGTCCATGGTCTTGTGCGTCTGTTAGGAAATATATTGTAGGCACTTCAAATTTATTAAGCCGAATTAACATAAGTTACTGGTGACAAAGAAAAAAAAACAGAAGTTACTAATACAATAAATATAGTACATGTATTTACATGATTTTGATCTACAATAAAGAAATAAAAAAAGAAGAAAATATTTTGTCTTGTTAAGAAAATTTTATTCGAAATGTTAAACCTTACACAATAATAGTTTTACATGATTTTGTTTTATTTGTGATTCGAGAACTGTCTTTTAATTGAAGTTTTTGTATGTATTTGCATCACCAATGTCTTATCGGGTAATAAATATAATCATATTAAGCTATTAGTTATGTACACACAACACAAATACATCCTTCGTGATCTTACCCTTTAAGAGTATGATAGTTTCTAAGTATTTATTGTGTGGCCAATTATCTTCACCGTATGAGACGGTATGCAATTTCTTCTTGGAGTATCGTTGGTATATATCGGACGCGTTGATCGTAAAAATAATAAGTATAAGAAAATACATTAACAAAAAAATGGATAGGAGAAATAAATATAACTATTAGAAAAATCGTTGTTAACGAAGCTTTTACATAATCTATTATTTCTTTCTTCCTCAAATTTTCATCGAAATATATTTTCAACAGTTGAAAGATTGCCAAAAGAAAGTTGAAGATGATATAAACATTTTTTTTATTATTTTTTTGGATAAGCAGAGGTTCAGCATCGTTCACCCCTAATTTCCTTAAAACAGGATTCAAACCATATTAAATTAATTTTTTTTCGAAGAGCAAACTTCTTTCGACAGGATTCAAATTCGTGATTTATTTTATCTTGATCCACAAAAAATTACCACTAATCCAATTCCACGTTGGTTAAAAACATTTATTTTATTTGATCTACAATCTTATAACGGAGCTCGGGCTCAGTTTTTTCGTAAAATTTGGGATTGCCAACCAGTTGAGCCACTGCTATTGGTTGTCCAGTAACTAATTTTGCTTAAATATATTTTAAACACATATAATAGACTACAAAATAGAAATAAGTTACCGTTGATATAGTGAAAAAGGCCAGGTTTTAACAAAATAAGTTAGACACTATAATATGGGGAAAAAAGAAAAGAAAAGAATTACGAACTTTAATAATGAGGATATGAATTGATTGGTAAACTTAGAATGGAAGCAATCGGTTTCTCATCTCTAACTTAAAATTTGAAACATCAAATCTATTGTCGTGTAAAGATTAACACGACGAGATTGGGACATTACATGAGGAAACACCTTTGCTAATATAGAAACACACATACATTCACAGACACACATATACCAACCCCTCTGTCTCCTCTCTCTCTCATTTATTCTTGAATTTCCATCTTCAGCACAATTTTTCTTCTTTCTTTTCCTATCTAATTTTATACTTTCCACCAAAGATTTCACTTTTACCCATATGGGCTCAAGCTTGTGCTGCTCTCGCCATCCAAATACCATCGAAAGTACCACCGGCAACATCGGTGACCGGAGCTGACAGGACGGCGGTGACAACTTTCTATCGGACACAAGCACCTTCTCCGTGAAGGAGCAAGAGCATCAGCATAAGGCGGCGAGACTGGAGGAGCAAAGACTTGGCCGTGAAGCCGAGAAAGTCAACACGTGGGTCAAACATGAATCAGCCAGATTCGACCATCGTCCATAGTTGACTATTGCTTTCCTATGTTATTGTAAATTGTAGAAAAGGCTTATGCAGAGTTGTGTATATCTCTATCTATGAACAACTAACAAATATATTATCAAACTTTTTGATTTAGAAACACACCAAGTTTACAAGTTTTGACATCAAAACATGATATAGATTCATTGCTACACACGAAACAAGCTAAAAATACAAACAAAACGAGATTAGGAAACGCATCGGTATGTAACATGCAATTCATTGAGCTCGCCTTTGTATGTGACCTTCACGACTTTCCCTCTCTCTAGTCCATAGTATCGCAGAATTGCGTCATTCTTGGATAACACAGGAAGCTAACAAAAGGGGAAAAACGTTTTAGCTCAGAGTTACTAGCAATGATCCAAGTACAAAAACTTGGTTGCTTACTTGTTACTCCTCGATACTGGACTTGTTGAGAAGTGATTCCTTCTCTTTATCATTCAGAGCCTGATGTTTTGGCCTCAAGACATGTTTGGTTACATTTACCAGTAAATCGGTTACCTAACAACACAAGAAGCAGACTGAGAATTAAGACGAAGCAACTCATAATCTAACAAGGTATTCAAGATAAAGATACGTACCTGGAATAACTCGACTTTGAACGAGAAAAGTTCAACGGCTTTTAGAGCTTGATTTGTTATATGGCTTTGCTGGACCAATATCAGTCCGGTTATACTTTCTTGGCTAAGTACATCTGCTGCAATGCCGCGCATTTCATTAACCTTAACCATACCACTCCCGCAAAACACAACCTTGTCAGAACTTCAAATCGGAGAAATTGCTCTATGCTTTGTCAACAACAAACAAAGAAAAGACTTATCAAGGAGAAACCAAAAACAGAGAAGCTAGGTCGCGATCAGGATGTATGTGAAAAATGTTTATTAAAACTCTTAACCTTACAAGTGTTCTGAAATATGTGACTTATTTAATAGTAGAAGATTTGTAATGTAGAGTCAAGTGAGGTTGTAGACTTCTTATACATAAAATTACTAACTATATATCCAATATAAAATGTAGCAACAATTCATCTTTGATTACTCCAACGAAGATATCTTATATCATAATACACATAAGCATTATAGAAATAGCATTCAAACGGTTCTACATGCAACATTACTCATTCAATCATATACCATATCATTTCACGAAATATAATTAAATCTCGAATGAAATCCAGGTTCGGACGTACATGGACCAGGAGAGGACAGAAATTATATTCTGCACCCATGATAAAGTGTTGTTTATTCCCAATCCGATTTTTTTCTCCCGCAATTTTTTGTTTTAATTGGATTTATTATAAATCTAAATTGCCTCTTATTTTATTTTTATTTTTTTAATTGTAAATTCTCATTCGATATATTTTTAATGAAGATACCAAAACTAAATCAAATCTAACATATCTCAAACATTGTTACCATTTTTAGAGAAAAACTCTAGTATGAATGAACCTACTTATATGCTTCTTTTTTTTTCTGTTGACAACGAATGGATATTTAATTGCCTTCTCAGCGAAGTGATAAGTATATAGCAATCCGATTGGGCTCATTTGAAGTTCTTAATGGGCCTACGTTCAGGCCTATAGTTAAAGTCACTTTTAATCTCACTCAACCCTAGGATTATGATGCTCTCTTCTTCATTCATTATGCAGTCGCCAGCATTTCAACGACACCGGAGACTTCGATGAAACGATCGTCGCCGTCGATGTCTTCCATGATGAGAACGATGCGGGTGTTATCTGAATCAGCTGGCGGCGACCGAACATCGAAACTTGGCAGAAGAGACAATGTTTTATTAAGCTTGGCAGAACAAAAATTAACATGCAGAGAATACCTTTTTGGAAGAATCGGAGCAATGTTGGGCGGAGATACGGAGTTGATCTACGTCGGGACGTTCGCCGTAGAGCGCTCGGAAATCCAAGAGGGAGATGTTAATGTCTTCGTCGGAGACCTTGTATCCTCTGTCTCGGAGCATCTCCATGGTGGTTCGACGCGCCAGGTAATATTTGTGACTCTCTACACTTGATTTATCAATGGATGGTCCAACCGATATCTCCTTTCCTTTCCCCTCCATCGTCTCTCTCTCGGAGAAGCAAGCGAAGCTTGAGTAGGCTGAAGGCGACAAGATGAAGAGCTTTTGTAATCAATTTACCGGTGACAGCGAATGAAGTTTGCAGCAGACTTTGACGTTAGCCAATGAGCAGGCAGGTGACGGTAGTCAAAATCGATTGTGCTGTAACTTTAGTGTTTTTCAGTAGCACTGGTTTTGGGAAACTCAACAAAAATCTTGTCTCAAGGAGTCAAGACTTACAAAAGCTCAAAATGCCAAAATACCAAACAGTTATTTGTTTGTTTGCATATCTATCTGAAAATAAGTTGTTTTAATTTTTGGAAACAAAATGTTCTTAGTATTTAAAAAATATTTTTCTCACAATTAACAAATAGAAAATACTTATTAAAAAAAAAAGATCTGAGAAAAGAAACAACGTTTTTATAACATGTAAATAGAAACACTAACGTGAAGAAACAACTGAAACCTAAAAAAGACAAAAGCTTTGAGGCTTAAGCCACTTCAATATACAAGAAAACAATCAACCAAGTCATTCAAAGAACACAACCAATCAAACATTAAATATTAAGTCAAAAGTATATATATCTCCAAATTCTTCTTCTTTCCTTCACAACCACATCATCAAACGAATCCAACCACTAAAGACACACTTGTTACAACGTACCAATCCATTCTCATTACACCCATTGCATCTCTTAACCCCATCTTCTAGCTCCTCAAAAACTTTAGTACTACCGCCACAATTAGTACACGGCAGAAACCTTGCATCCCCACAGCTTTCGCATGATCCCATGGATTCACAAGCAGGAAACTCTTTTAACATCTCTCCCAATTCGCCTCCATTGTTGAGTTTCTTGATCTCCACAATTCCACCAATGTGGATGCCTTTTATAAACACCTGAGGCAAACAAACTGGTTTCTCTTGGCCGAGTGAATTCTGAAGCTCTTTCCTGTATTTGGAGTCCATTGAGATATCACGTTCCTCTACCGCAACCTGAAACTCTCTCAGTATCGTTCTAACGCAACAGCAATCCTCATAAGTCTCTCGAATTCCCCTGAGGCTAGTGAAGTACAATACTATCTTGTTCTTGTTGGTGTCTTCTGTTTCAGGCAATCTTGGTTTCTTTTGTTCTTCCAAAGTCTGAGAACTCAGTGGCTTGAAGATACAGATTCTGGTAAACTGATTAAAACCGATTTAAGATGATCAAAACAGTTTGGAAAATATTCAAGATGTTGATGATCAAACAGTTTGGAAATAAAAGATATACGGAAGATATCTTGAATATTTGGAAGCTTCTGAATCAAGTTACGGTAATATAAAATCAGATTTGATCCTTAAATATGAAATATGTGTCAAAATCTGAGTTTTGAGGTTAATCGTTATAAGAAAAGGAAAAATTGTTTTGAGGATTTTTGTTTTTTCTTAGTTGAAATAGTATTGAGTTGTTTTATTACATATTTTAATTCGTAGATTTTAAATTAAGAATGGTAATTCTTAAACTTTTATAAAAACATCAAAATTAAAATATAGTGTTTCGTGTTTTAACAATTGTTTCTTGTGTTATTGAAGTTCATAGCTAATTTCACCACTTCTTTGTTTCTGAGAGAACCGGCGATCTTGTCGGTGAGAGACAAACATGTGAATATCCAACCGCTCAAACCAAACCATACCGTTTTCGTCAGATGCATCGCCATTTCCAAAGGCATAGCCATTCTCTGCTTCTCTCTATCTCTCTCAGTTTTGCAAAGCTCAATTCATTTGGCTGAAGAGAAGAAACCATAGGAAACTAGAAGATTGGAGGAGAAATGTGAACAGAATATTTGCCACGTGCCTTACGTGAGGATCTCCAACATTAACTCACTACAACCATTTAAAGGTCTTCGTTTCGAATGGGGGCAAATCAGAGCTTCCGCGTATCACGGCCAGAAGTTTCGACCATTTCCAATTTTGATCTCGATTGCATAATTTGCTTCTGCTCTCTGCTTCTTCTCCGAGATTTTAACGTTTCTCAATTGCTTTTTTGTGACTTGTGGGTTTTTGTTACTTGATTGTGAATCTCTGTACCTTGACGTTTTCTACAATTTTATAGCGAGGAAATTACAGTTTTTAGGTGTTTTCAGCTTAATCTAATCCATCTGATGTTAAAATCTCCAGGCAGATTCTTGGTTATATGAGAGAAGAGAATCTTAAAGTTCGGATAGTCAATCATAATTTCGGTTTTGAAGGTTCAGGCATGGCTTATATCTACGATTCTTAAGCTAATGAATAATGTAGCAGAGGACTATAAAGTTTTCAGTTTTTATAAGATTTAATACTGATTCTCGAAAAGCTCCAATTTTGCAATAGTTTTGGATGTTGGTCTAAATTCATGTCTCTAAGACTCTAACTTTACTGTTCTTAAATCTAGTGAAGGTAATAAAGAAGCTTCCCAAACACCTAGTGGGTTTGAATCCATAAAAAAACAAGAAAGCTTTATCTAAGGGAGAGAAGCAAATTGACAAAGAATCAAATCCACTACTGTTTGCAAATTTCTTTTGTCACTTCACTCTGATATTTGCTCTTCTCTTTCAGAGACCTCTTAGTCCCTGTTGCCTTTGGAGATCATGTTGGATTTGAGCCATTGTTAGTGTCCCATCACCTTAGTGGAAAGAAAAAAAAACAACCAAGAAACAAGTAAGATAAGAGATGATAAAAGAATAGCTATAGCATGAACCTGATTTTTAGTGTTAGAAAAGGGTTTTGCTACTTACCATTACTTGAATTGTTGAAAACCACAGATTCAGGTATTACTCCTAGCAGCCCATTGTTGCTTCCTCCGTTTTGCAGCCAGTTGTTGTTTCCTCCATACTGCGGCTCGCTGTTGCTTACTCCATTTTGAAGTGTTGGCAGTTCTTCTAGTAAGAAGGGCTGTTGCAGCTGCAATTGCGGTAGATATTGTCCATATAAGTCTTGTAGCTGATTCTCGGGTTGCATTATCCCTACGTTGTTTCCTCCATGTTGAATCCCGTTGTTGCTTACTCCATCTTGAAGTGTTGGCTGCTCTTGTTGTGAGAAGTTTTGCAGCTGCAATTGCGGTAGGTACTGTCCATTTAGCTGATTCTCAGGTTGCATTAGTAGCTGTGCTGACTCTAGAACCGTGAAATTTAGGCCGTTAAATCCAAGATTGCCTCCAAACCCCAATGTAGAAGGGTCTTGTGGCATAGTAGCCGCTTGTGCAACGGTTGGAGCTCCAATATCTATGGGGAAAGAAAAAGAAAAGGATTCATACCAATGCTCAAGTAGAATAGTTAAAAAATTAGAGATAAAGAAAGAAAGATTCAGTCTTTTCTTTACAAGCAGGATTATTAAATGAAGACCATTGAGCAGTAGTTGCTGGTGCAACGGTTGAAGCTGCAGGATAGTTACCTATGGAGAAAAAACCGAAAAGTGATTCATACAAATGCTTTAATGTAAAAGAATCAAAACCATGAGAGATAAAGGTTGAGTCTTTTCTTTACAAGTAAGGCCATTAGATGTAAACCATCGATCAGTAAGTGCTGGTGCAACGGTTGGAGCTCCAAGATGGTTATCTATGGGGAAATTAAGTAGATTGATTCATAAAAATCTTTAAGTGGAAAGTATTAAAACAATGACAGATAAAGAGAGAAAGAGATTGAGTCTCTTCTTTACCAGTAAAGCCATTAGGTGTAGACCATTGATAATGACGAACTTGATTTTGCTGATCATTACGAATCTGCAACTGGTTTACTACAAAAACAGAGAAACAGAGGAATTCTTAGATGTCAAAAGTAGAAGAAATTGAGTTTTTGAGCAATATTACCAAATATCTATCTTCTGACTTTACCTGCTGGACCATTTGATTCAGTCAATGCCAAGCTTGAAGGACTCACCTCTGGATAAGCTACACAATGCAAGAAATATCAAAGAAAACAAACCTAATTTTTCAAAAAGTATTGTGCTTTAGAGACATCAATAGAGAGCTTTACCAGGTGCGGTAGCTAGTTTATGCAAGATACTAGTTCCTTCAGGATCTTGACAAAGAAATTTCACGATTGCAGCTGCTACGAAGACACAAAAAATAACCGAATCATTCATAAAACCGATCAGTAAATTATCCATAAGAAGAGTGTGGTGCTTGTGTTATACGTACATGATGGATTACAGATATCAACTTCTCCCCAATGGATCATCATAGCTACTTGCTTAGCAAGCAAACCGTTGAACATCTTTATATGACGCGTCATCTCGAGTTTTAAGTGGTAGTTCTTGAAAAACTCTGGACTCTCTCTTTGAAGATGCTCCCAAACTAATATAAGAACAAAAAGTTCGAAACCTTATAAAGAATCACAGAATCAAATCCAAATAGAAACAGAGATTATAAAATATATACCTATTTTGGTGAGATGGTGACTAATCTTGTGTTTTTCTTGTAGACATGCCACCGTTTCATCAAAATTCATGTACTCCCGAATACATCTTTCGATTTTGTTCTTTACCTGAAACAGAACAACAACAAAAATAACACAATGAAACAGAGTAGGTACAAAGCTTCAGAGAATCATGGAAGAGTTTGTGTAGAAAGGATCATTATTACGTTGTCTATGATCTCTGAAGCATTAGGGCAGGTGCAGGGAAGATTGCGATGACATGATTCGCTCATAACTTTGGAGGGAACCTGGAAACAAAAGATGAGTCTCTTTCGGGAAAGAAAGATTAAAGATTCTGTTACGTCCCTTTAATATATAATATATATGTAGCGAGTAGCGACAGTTTCGCCGATTTTTTTGGTTACAAAATTTAATATAAGTAAGATTAGGAATGCGCGGAACTAGCAGAAACGTCTTAGAAATTAAATAAAGAATCTTTTGGTTGTCTGTTAAAAAAAAAAAATCTTATTTCCAGTATTTTTTTTGTTTTCATCTAACCAAGGTCGAGAAAATTCAAGATCTTCGATTTTTCACATAATTTCGCATTATATATTATCTTATGGTGGTTTATGAATCAATTATGAATTTATGATGCTTGCATTGTTTAGGATACGACTCAATTGATGAATTTTCCAATATATTAAATATGAGTTTTTCAACAAATTCGTAAAACTAATATAACACCGATTTTGTGTGTTTGGAATTAATTTATGCAAACTTTTTGATTCATGAAATTATCTAAAAATAACTATAAATATAAACCCTAGTTTCTAAACTTTACAATTGTGGATATTTTTTCCTACAATTTAACTATTTAAAGCCAAGTAATGGATTCGTTTAATCTACAGTGTTTTCTTTACTTAAAACAACATACAATTTTTTTGTTTATTAAAAACAACACGCAGTTTTTGTTTACTAGAAAACAACACACAACTTTTTTTTTGGACAATTTAAAAACAATACGGACCTCATAAGCTGCAACATAATTGGATCGCTATGGTTGATGGTATTACACAAGTACATAAAAATACTTAGATAGACAAAATTCATCATTTTAGAGATAAAATCAACAACTCAAACAGAATACAAAGAAGTGAAGAACAAAAAAAAACAGACAAGAAAGCTTAAGAAAATTCAGTAAATTTTATTTACTCTTATATTGCTCTGATACCAAAAAAAAAGAAGAAAAAACATAAACAAAATTAGGAATTTACTGAATTTCACATAACAATTAACAACCATTATCATCATCATCTATATATATCTCCACTCTTCATTCTCTATCGCAACCATGCATTTACGAGAAGAAGCATTCCTACAAAGAACCTATGAAAACTCTAAAACATAGTTTTGAATTCAGAAAAACAAAAGAAGGAAAGTTTCAGACAGAGGTTGTGATATCATTGTATTTAGGACGTGATCGATCTGTAGATATCACTTCTTCCATTGCTTTTCTCTTATTACTACTCAATATTGGTTCATGTTGTTCGGATTCAAGTTCTTGGTGGAGAGGCAAGATCTCAATTACTGATGAATCTTCTTTTATCTCCGGTTTAGAAACTACATTCTCTTCTTTGGCTTGTTTCTCATTTTCTTTCTGCAACTTGGTTTTCATCAGATGAGGTTTCAACTTGGTAAGATCAGCCAACTTTACTGGTTTCAAGAAAAACTCTTCAGCTCCTTCTTCCAAACATCTGTTATTTATATCAGTAAAAAGTTTCAGATCCGTTTGCAAGAAACAAATATTTTTTACATAGTTCATGTTTTTTTTTTAATCCAGATTAAATGAAAACTTGTTGTTCGGACAAAAGAATCAAATAATTATTATTACCCACTTGACTAATGCTCATTAACAAAATAATGACTCAAATTAATTAAGAAAAAAACAGAGGGTTACCTGGAGATTCTTGCAGGAACGTTCTCAGATGACATTATTACAACAGGTATGCTTTTAAATGCCGCTGATTCCTACAATTTATGTACATTTCTTAGGAAAACAGATTGTTCTTGATGTACCAAAAACTAAAAATAAAAATTTGAGTGAGTGGGAAAATATTCTAAAGAGATTATCGTCATTGACATTCTCATTTAAAAACAAAAGAGATAACCTTTATTTCTTTTTCTGGAAAACGAATTTCTCAAAGATAGAAAAGACAGCAACCCGATTGAGAAGATTTTAGCTAAACTCGAAGAAGAAGAAGAAGAAGAATAAGACATACCTTAACTTTCTTGAGCAAATCATAACCAGTCATGCCAGGCATACAGTAATCTGTAATTATTAGATTTATTTCAACTTCCTGTCCAATATCACAAACAAACAATTTTCAGACAAAAAAAATGTAAATTCGAAAAAAAAAACAGCTGAATCATGACGAACAAAAACTGAACCTGATGAGTTTCAGGTGATGTAGAGGTTTCATTTGGGTTGTCGCTCCCATCGCCTACTCTCAAACCCAGAAATTCAAGAGCTTTAGAGCCTGAATCAACTGTAGTTACTGCAAAACATACGAACAAGAACAAGAAAAAAAAAAGAAGCTTTTTTAGTATCTTTCTCCAATACATAGCGTAAAGATTTTGGCTTTCTTTATTCTTTCTAAATTACCTTGACACGATGACTTCTGGAGCAATCTCTCTATCATTTTCCGATCGAAGAGACTATCATCAACAGCCAAAACATGGAACTGTGACTCTGTTTCCATACCCGTTGTAGTTATTGTATCGAAAATTTTTAAGATCTGAATCTATAATCGACAAACCCAGATACAAAGTTTCCAACTTTTTTTATTTCCTTCTCTCTTTTCCCGTTTTTTTATTCCCCGGAAATGTTGAGAGTTCTCAATGAGTTTAGGAGAAAGGAGAAATAAAAGACAATGAGATGAAATAAAACTAGAATTAATTACGGATCTAGGCAAGTTTTGAGGGATGAAAGTAATTTTCTAAGAAGACAATGAGATAAAGAGATTAAAGAAACTTTGATAATGGATAAAATAATGGAAAGAAATCTACAAGAAGATTTTAAAAGGATTTGTTTATACCACCAAAGACTTTTAAGATAAGAGGATGAGGAATTTGATTTATATAACTTTATAGTATATGTTATGGTTCCTTCCTATATACTACCACGACCACATGCATTGCTATTGATGATTTTAACAGCTAATAGATGTTTTAGAGGTCATTAATTAAAGAAAACCCTTCTTTTTGAGGGTTCATCAAAAATTAAAGTTTATTTTTTTAAAGTCTAATGCTGTTTTTAACCAAGTTATCTAACTTTCAGTTATATAACGATTTTTTTGTTAATCGAAATATTTGTTTCTTTTTGATTTACTGTATTATAGTATCTAAACTGCTGAGATGTCACTGATCAAATCATTGTTGAAGTTGAACCCAATTAAAAATATTTGAAATTGGTACTCGACGCAGGGACGAATATTCGGAAGTGCAAGTAGTGTTACACGGGGTTTCGGATGTTTTCTTTGTACGTCAAGTTTGATTTGTTAATGTATTTATTAACAAAATTAACTTTGTTTAAATTTAAACTTTACATAAAACTTCTAAATAATTTGAGATGGTCCTGATTGCAAGAGTGAATGTAAAACGTTTTCGTCGTCGGACCACAAAGATTAAAAAACCTCATCGTCCTTATTTGTATATTGCATTTTTTTTATTTCATTTTTGTCGTCTTGTATATTGCATTTAGCATTTTATGTTGTGGGGTTTGTGGATTCATGCGAGTCGATGTGACGTGTAATGCTGCGTATCATTTATTTATTGGATGTTATTTTAATGTTTATTTTTTGTTAAAGGTGTAATTCTTATGTTACTTGTATTGTCTCCGTTTTTTATGGGTATATATATATATATTTATTTATCATATAATCCAGTTTTTATTATACT
The DNA here is from genome assembly GCA_963922655.1 of Cardamine chenopodiifolia. NCBI lineage: Eukaryota > Viridiplantae > Streptophyta > Magnoliopsida > Brassicales > Brassicaceae > Cardamine > Cardamine chenopodiifolia. The sequence continues at coordinate 16,483,490 of OZ000478.1, read as the reverse complement.
TGTTTCGGTTCAGTTTTTATGGGTATATTATATATCTTCATCTCGCAGGACAAATGTAATTGGTCGAGATGTGATTGGAAACATAAAGCAGTAAAATATTGGATCATGTGATTGTAAGCGATAAATAAAAACTGTAAGAGATAATAATAAAAGATAACGGTATTTTACTGACGAAAAAAAAGATAACGGTATTTTACTTTTTGATTTTTTTTCATTTCGCGCTAACTCTTTTTCCTTGTAAACTGGTAATCATTTAAGCGATACATTTACCTATACCTACCACTGTGATAAAAAACATACTAATCATTTTATAAATATTTTTCAATCAACCAAATTAACATGTATATACATATATATATATATATATATATATGACGATATATAGTGGAAAATGGTGCTTGACCAAAAATAGTAGAAAATGATGATGTATAGTAGACATGAATTTTTCATTTTATTAATATTATTTCATAGAAGAAGTTATTATGATGTAAAAAAAAGAAGTTATTCTTTCTATATTAATTTTTTTAAATAACCTGAATGTGAAATACCCCGGGGGGGGGGGGGGGGGGGGGGCTTTTATCGTAGTATACTTAGTTGCTAATGCCAAGAAAAATTATACCACTTAGGAGTTAGATTCGTTGGCAAAAGAATAAGAAATTACTAGCGGTTAGGTAGTGTGGTAGTGGCAGAGACATGGCAACGTTCACTTGATTCTCTGCCAAAGATTTGCCTCCCTTGGTCATACCCATCATCACCATTATCATCACGGTCATCTTTATCTGGACGACACGTATCCAAAGTATGGTATACACATGAAAAGTCCCTCCAATAACCATACTCTCTTATGGTCTAGTGGGTTCTATGTTGTTCCTCTCACTTTCCACACTTGCTTTCTATTTCTTTCTTTTTTTTCTTCCAAATTTTCCCATTAAAATGTCAAATTTCACTTTTTATATTTATGTTATCCGTAATTAAATGACAATGTAAGACTGGCTTTTGGTTTGATTTGTCAACAGACTATTGGCTATGGCATAAGATTCCTACTATATTTTTTTTTGTTAAAGAAGATTCCTACTAATTTCAATTTCTTAAACTAGTATTGCACGTTTAACTCAGATATTTATATATGTAATAAAACATGTTGTATTGTTGATCTAATTAAGATTAGTTATGTGACAGATAAGTGTTATACGAATAATACGTATTATACATGTCAACATAAAGAAAATTCAATTCTTCACTTGAATTAAACGTAATATATATTCAATCTAGCTATCAAAGAGATAGAGAAGCAAGAGTCAAAAGACCATGGCGTTGACTAAAAAGGCGATTTGATGAATGGCGTGATCATGAAATTGTAATGCATTATCTGCCGGGAAGACATGCTTTGAATTTCTAAAACCCTAAAAATAGTCGAATAGATCTTCGATCGAGTTCTTGTCTCTTTAAACTTCAACACAACCGTCCATATCTCTTTGATGATAGAGGACCCCTCCTCCTCTTCAACACATTCATAACTTCATCATCACAACTTTTGACCATACAATTTTATAAAACGGACAAATTTCAAGAAGAAGAAGTCCATGAATTAATGGGGTGAATGAAAACATTTAAGTGGATTTAAATCAGACCTCACATACATTGACTGTAAAAATAATCTAGACTTTAGTTTAGAGAATCCGTAAAATAATATTGAATGAAATTTTTTAACACTATTTCAAAATAGTTAGAAATAGGAATGACGGTGACCAGCACCTTCCCCTGTCTTCGGGCTTTTTTGGCCTTGATAGTAGCTCTCTTTTGTTTATTTTCTTCTGTTTCTCAATATTTCTTTCTTCAAGAGTTAAAACAAAAGTAAATAATTAATTTTATTTAAAGATAAAATGAAACTAACCGATTGGTGGAATCTTTGTGTCTTTATCAGATTGTCATGAGTCGTATTCTGAGCCATAAACTGACGACGATAAAAACGTTTTCTGATGATTTATTATCACAAATCTAGAATCCATGTAATAACCAAACAAAAAGTAAATATTTGACTTGTTCTACACATATATAAGTACATACGATCTTCATTCTTCACTTTGAAATACGTACAATGTTTACTTTGAAACTTTACATTTGTCTGGTTGAAAGAAACCTATAATGTAATCATCAAATCTTATTCGGCGAATATTTAGTATTTGACTTGCAAATTTTGTAGTTATTTTATATTCAGTACAAGGTATATCCACGTGCATAATATAATAATTTAAGATAGGTGTAAATGCAGAGTCAATGTCAAGAATATTGTTAACGCATAGAGACACGTTGGCATGTGACATGAGAGAAGATACGGTGGATTGTATCTGGTGGCCTCTATCTTTGCTTTTTTATTTTTTGGTATGAAAATGTAAGATTTTTTTTTTGATAAAGGTTTAAGGAAATATTTTTTACAGAGAATGTTACGTTTAAGAGGATTCTTAGGCAGTAATGATTTTACAAAAGAACAAAAATATAAGGTTGTGTGTTAATATTATTGATGTATTATCACTCAAATTCAGACTAATATATTGTCTATTTTTTTAAAAAAATAAATCAAGAAGCAATCGCAAATGGAGTGTGTGTCGGGGTCGGCTGGGTGCGTATTACGAGTCTAGAATTTAGACTTTAGTTGTGTAATATGCTAACGTTATGGAGAATATGTCACTTAAAATTACCCAACTAATACACAAAAAATGAATAAAATGGGTGCGTCTTATGAGTGGTTGTACCCAATCGGTCTAATAAGTGACAAAATATGTTATGTATCGATATGCTCACATTATTATTAGTATATACATTTATGTTTCGGTGTGTACGAATCACGTTAGCTCACGGTGATAGCATCAATAATAACTAGTTTATATACAACATAATGAGCTCATTGACCAATGAAAAAAAAAGAAAAAAGAAATGAGTTTCGACCAAAAAAAAAGAAAAAATAAATGAGCTTATGGTCTTTATACGGTGAACCAAATCTCAGCCATTATTTTAAAAAGATACGACCGTACGTTGAGATCTCTTTGAGAATATTAACAGCTCGACTTGTCGACAAAAAAAAAGAGAACTCGAGTTATAACTTTTGCATATTCCGATCTTCGATCGCGCAAGCGATCTCATTTTACACAGTTTTTTATAGAAAAATGGTTACATTAGATATGAAAGTGTCATATATAATAATTTGATTAGAACCTGAGCTGAATCGTTGTTAACTTAGTCTTATAACATTGAAGAAAACACAAAACGAGATATTGGACATGTTCGTTTTACAGTCACAGACGGTTTGTAGTTGCGGTTTGCGACCTACGGTCAGACGCTGCAATTTTTGTTCGTTTAACAGCCATACGTCTGGTCGCAGCGGCAAGCGCAGGCTCCTGCATCAGTTAAACGAACAGAAATTGGTCGCAGTCGCAGCTGCAATAGTACCAAAAACAATAGTATTAAACGCACCGCCAAATTTTTTCAACGGCTGAAAATTTCTGACGCAATGATCTGCGTATGACGCAATGATCTGCGTATGCCGCAGTGATCTACATCTGCTACACCGTTTGACCACAGGAAGCTGCGGCTGACAAACAAACATCGTTTAACCGCATACTACAACTATAGGAACCTGAAACTGCCAAACAAATAAAACTACTATTTATCAAGATTAGAAATTAGCTCTTAAAAAATATATTAGGAGTTAATTCGTATTCTAGGAGAGATTTTTTGTCGAATACCATCACCATTTTTCAAAAAGCCAAAAAACAATAATTCAATCTTAAGTCTAAATTAGCAAAAGCATAAACCATTTATATAAAACTAAAAACAAAATTTCGTAAAAAAACTCGTTCCAAAAAATCTTACCGCTTCAATTTTAAATAATGAGTGTTTGGGATCATTTGTTAGCAACGATAACAAATATCAAAATGATATGAACAAAAAATAAGATAAAACAGATCGGATTCATAAAATTGCGTGTTCGCATCAACCATGGACTCAAAGGACTGATATTAACGTAATGAATGTGGTCTAGTGGTACTTAACCGGAGACAAGACATAAACTCGCTTCTTCTTTCCCTTTTCCCTGTTTGATTACTACCACAGATAAAAATACATTTGTTGGACTACATAGTTTTGGACTTCAGTCCGGACGTTCAGTATTATGTGTTTGTATCCAATAAATATATAACCCCGGGATTAGTAGGTCTTTTAGACCAGAATTATATGAAAAACAGGAACTGATATTCATCAAACACATAATCACGTGGTTTTCGTTAGATGGCAACAAAACTATCGTAAAACGTGAAGAATATAAATTTATATGTATAGTATATGATACATTTCGACATTGTAGACGCCTCGAAACACATGAATCCTCAGCGATACGTGACTCCAATCTATAAGACGTTGATACAAACCAGACAGGCCATTAATTTACGTGACATCATCCGAGAATGGCGACATCCATTAACACTTGAAAAAGCCACAACCAAATTTAATTAAAAATAATTAATTAAAAACATTAAGATATAGTATCGTTGAGAAAATAAAAGGGAGACATTTCGAAAAACTCTGCCTAAAGAACTCAAAAACGAAAAAAAAAAGAAAAGCGAGTGGATATTTCAAGAGGTTCTAATAAATCATTAATTCTTGGGATCGATCTTTAATTTCTTTCAAATTTTAATTTTTTTTTAAAATTCACTTCCTGAACTCAAGTGCCATTTTGTGGAAAATGCTATGGTCCAATTATCACTAATTACCTTTTTCATAAACCAAGATGCTAGGTTCCCCATGTTAACTATTAGTCTATTACTACTGAGTTATATGTATAATCTCAAAAATCAGACAAAAATATGCGGATCGTTATTTTTTAAACGGTTAAAAGTATGGTATAGGTTGATCCATCGTGCAAAATTTCTAATATATGCAGGATACTGATACGCATGGGCGGATCTAGAACAAAAAATTTAAAACATAAAAAAAGTAAACCATTAGAAAAAAATATAACATCGAACTAGAGACTTCTAAATCTAAGTGAGGCACTTGAAGCTATTTTGACCAATCAAACAAAAATGAATAGATATAAATTAGAGGTATTTTATAATTAGTATAGGGTAGGTGCCACACCTTTCCCTTTAATAGTTCCGCCCCTGGTGATACGCATAATCAAACTAGAGCTATTGAGAGTTTTACGTCTTGATTTAGAAAAAAATACACAAAAGACAAATATTTATTTATATTTACAATCCATAAACAGATTTTTTTTCTAACATTTGATTACCGAAATTAAATTTATAGTTCAAATATAAATCTTGGGTTAATTTTTATGTTTTATATATATATATATATATATATATACTAACTCTTTTTTAATGACTTACTTTATATTAAATCTTTTTTAGTTTTCCTTACAGATATGTCATTTTGAGTTACATAACGGGAGAATGAGCAGTAGAGGGATAAAGAGAACAAAATACATATGAAGCAACTAAGGACGACATCATTAAGCAATTTCAGCCGAGGTGGAGAGAAACAGAGCTTGAGTTGAATATATACTAACCCTATTATGTGTAAATTATGGGATAAAGTTCATTTCATGTGAAAATTTATTTAAAAAGTTGAATATGTTCATTTCAAGTGAAATTTAATTTAGTTGAATGTATTGATGGTCCTTAGATTTCGTGTCCCCGAGATTGTTTCATCATTAGCCTCTTATCCGTAAAATATAAAATACCAAACCGATATTTAAAATGCCCTTACAAGCAATGTTAGGACACAATACATTATATATGGCCAGTGCCCCTCCGATTCAACACAAAGCCAAGGAAAAGGCAAGATTACAGACCAAATCTTTATATTTTATGTTACGTATCATATAATACACTAAATAAAGATTATATGATTATCTTCGTGCAACTCTGCCAACGAAAGATCTCTATTTAATTATAAATAAACCTCACATTAAACTCCTTTCCAACTCCACAATTAATTAGATTATATATTATTTTGTTGGTTTAGAATAATGCTATTATATTATGGTATATAGTACCAAATTATGTTGAAGAAGCAGCGATAGAAATCTTATCTTGCCGAACTATCAAATTTCCATGCGAATGTATCACAGACAAATAAACAATTATAATTTTTTTTGACTCAAGGCATATAAAGAATTTTGTCACTGCAACTTGTAAAGCTTTGATTTTATAAAATAGATGTATATTACAATAGATATTCACGAGGTATTTAGTAAATAATGGAAATAACGATATTTACGAACTAATTACTAAACTTAAATATTAATAATCATTAATATCTTGCTTATATGGATACCTCTTACCTAAGGGTCAATACGGAATGTCTATAAAAAAATGAGGGATGATTGCTAGCAATTCATTTTCAATATCTAGACAATCATTTAAATACTGTGTATGTGTTTTTCATCAGAGAGTTTCGTGTGAACATCACGTCGAGATTTAACTTGGAGAAGCTTTATCGAGTGATTTAACTAAGGCTTCCATTGTCTTACACTTTCTTATATGTATGTGTACGTATAATTAGAATCATAAATGGAGTTGAAAATTCTTTGACAAAAAAAGGAGTTTGAAAATTTAAATCTAAATTTTGATATTTCACTGATTCACTATTGATTGATGCTCACAAAATTTACATAACCATTAAATATTCGTAACTAGTTTGAATTTTGGCCGAGAGTATTCCATTATCCAAGAAAATGTATTTTTAAAATTTTCTTTTAATAAGTTGAGAATCTAAATTCAAAATGATATATTTAAATGATTTTTTATGGATAACTAGTATTTTTTAATATTTTCATAAAAAGAAAAACTTAAGACAATACAAATGTTCTGTGGACAATTTTATTACATCAGCGATCCTCTAAATATAACACATTTGGTTCCTATATATACATTGCTAATCAATATTCTGTTCAATGGTCCACTTATTTGAATATCTATAGTTAATCAATTCTCTTTATCAAAAGAATTATAAGGTAATATATAATTAAAAGTTTTAAGTAAATTAATGTTTAGGTAAAACAACAAGTGTGAATGAACACGTTGCAGCAACCTCCACCAAAATCAGCTAAGCTCCGTCTGACATTAATTAATATGTTGCATTTCTATCATGTTTTTATTGCATTCATTCATCGCGAAGTTCTTATATTTTTATTGCATAATTAGTTTTTTAAGTGAATGTTTGTATATATTTTTTATTTTATAGGTACAGAGTGAGTTATACATAAAAAGATATCATTTAAAAACAAATAAGAAAAATGATAATCTAAAATCATTTCAAAGTGTCTTAAAGATCAGCTGAGATGAAGATTTTTCTTTGCGATTTAACTCCAGACCCCTTTTAAAAGTAATAGGAAATTCATTATGCTTTCTAATGGAGGCAATCTTGAGTGATTTGGGTCAGTGGTCAAAGATATACAATCAATTTAGTGAAGAATGGTATGACCAAGCGGGATGATGAGACCGCGAGAGAAGTGGCAAAACTGTCCAGCAAGTTCAGCGGGATGAAGCAGCGGGATGACCATCCCGATAGACGCCAGCGGGATGCCTCCAGCGGTTCCGTTGGACCGGTCCAAACCATCCAAAAAGAATTAAACCTGATTTGACCTTATGTGGTTATTTGTTGACCCAAACTTTAGTTTCTTATATAAATAGATTAAATCTACTTTAGAGAAGGGTTATCCTTTGTTTTAGAGAGCTCTTAACTACTCTTAAGAGCTTTTGGAGAACTTGTATGGATCATTTTGGTTTTTGATTATCTAAGTTTGATTTCCTTTTAATCTTTGTCTTATTACTTATTCATCATAATTAATCAAACATCAATCATTTGGTTGTGTTTTCATGTTGATTAGGGAGTAGTCATTTTTGAACTCTTAGGATTAGGTAGATTTAGGATGCTAGGTTGTTGATTAGTGGAGTTTAGATTATGATATATCATTGCTTAATGATTGTGTTTAATGCTAAATTAGTCAAGAGATTGATGATCTAGAGCATAGGTAGTTTCATGCCCGGAAGTTGTTTGATGAAATGTCGGAATGAAAATTATTAATAGCTTTTTGATCTTAGCATATGAGAGTAGATCATTGAGCAATATGAAAGCTTTTTGATCCTAGCATATGAGAGTAGACCATTAATTCATCATTGATTAGGATGAATTGTAGTTAGTTAATCTTGTAAATAATGTTTTTGATCTACTAATTGCTAGTGAGAGTTATTGTTGATTAGGTGATTAGAAAAAGATGCTAATACTATGAAAGTGAATTAATTGATTTTGGTGGCTTTATACCTTATGATTAGCTCATTGAGTATAATGAAACTACGTTACTTAGCAATCTAGTATTTTAATATCACATTCTTATCCCAAGGGTTCGCTTTCTATTAGAATCTTTCAATCGTTTTAGTGTTCTTCTTGTTTTCATTTACATATTTAAATTTAGTTTTTAAAACCATAACTACTTGTTATTTTATATTGAATTTGAATCTTATAATTGTAATGTGTTGATACATTATCTCCCTGAATCAATCTCATAAATTTCAAAAACCTCCCATCAACATCGCTCGCGGTCGTTGCTACTATCATTAAAAATACGGCGATTGAGGAATTGCTGTTTTCATTCCAAAAGCTTTTTGATACAAATACAAAATGACTAAAGTATAGATATATATAATTAAAGTTTAGTGAAAAGATTAGAATAACGTTTGCTACACAATTCTGAGAGACCAAATGGGAACAACTAAATATGTAACGCAATGGAAAAGATTTGATTGTTTTCATATTGTATGTGGAGAAGATATGATTTCACTTTCTTCTGATTGTTTTCCATATGTCTCCTTTGACATTGCAAATAAACTTGGACCTATAAAATACACAAACAAAAGAAAGTTCAAAGGAAATATGTGAAATACAAAGAATCACCAATAAACACAAGCAGAGCCGGCTCTGAAATTTGATGAACTACAAACAAAAAAACCTATTTTGATTGGAAACTACTCTTAAGATTACTTCATATTTTCTCAAAGAGGATGATCTTGTTTTCTTGAGAAAAAGTTCAACAACTTTTCCACTCTTTTGAAAAAAAATATTAACTTAGAAGGTTTAGTTCGTGGAAGAAAAAACAAACATATATATTATAAAGGTCTCCCGCGATGGATGCAAACTTCTTTTTTTGTGTTTTCTACTGTGATGTAGAACCCATACTTTGCTTTGTTGTACTCTGGGTATTTTGATCCCACGCTTTTTTATTTAAGATGCAAAAAAAAAAAGCCTCCAAATGCTTTCCTTTTAAATCAGAAACGAAACTTGTGTTAAACTCTTTTTATTTTTTCAATAAATGACGGGTAAAAAATACTTGTAATGGAGACTGCGATGCGATATGCATCTTTAAGGTTTTCTTATGCAAATACTTATACCACGATTGTTGGGCCAATCTTGACATGCTATTGGGCTAACTCGAAGTTGATATAAAACTGATTCGGCCTCATCATCTCCTCTCCTTTTTGGTGTTATGATTAATTAGATAGCAAATAAAAGGCTTACATCTGAAGTAATCCAAAGCCTTTGGCATGGGGTTGCTTCTTGAGTTATTCTATACTGAAAAAACTTCTTCATACGCTGAAACTGCCACAAAATCTCAGCGACACCAACCATAATCACCCACCAATGCAAACAAGAGCTAAAAATCAAATGTCGAAACCCATCATCACCAAGTTCACCCTCACGGCCTCCTTTCCCGAACTATTTTTAGGCGAACCAATGAGAGTTTCTCATGCGATGAAAGATCCAAATTGACGGCAAGTTATGTGTGAGGACTGAGAAGTTTGATGCATTGGTGAATGAAAAATGAGATATAGTCCCACCTGTCACAACTCACAATCTTGTGGGTTGCAAATGGGTTGTAACTTGTAACTTGTAACTTGTAAGACTAAACACCTTTCGGATAGTTGTCTTAACATTTAAGAAGATAATCTTCGTAAATGGGACAAAGGTATAAAAGCAGCCTCTTTTTCTTTCCACCTCAATCAGAATAATTCTCAAAAGAAACACAAGACAGAAAAACACACGTCACAAAAACGTTAACCGAAATAAAATACAAGCTATATTTTTAATATCCCAAAGTTAGATTAGTGGTTTTCGCAAAGTGAGATCTTCACAATTCTATCGATGCTGGTCGGACGGTCGTTTTATCAGAGAAGTCAAACTATACAAATTATATTTTCAAAAGATTTCCCAAATAGAACTTTCGACATGATGAAAGTGACACTGTTTTCCTAATCTTTATATAAATCTAAGTCCCACTTTTTCACATGTTGAAAAAAACAAAATAATTAATCAGAAAAAAAAAAATTTGGTCAAACAATTAATTAGAAAACTATTATTCTTAAAATACAGGAAAAAGTCACTTAAAGTAGTAACATGGGATCGCTTCTCCTAATAGCTTATGCTTTTCTCTATTAATTCCGTGCCTCTCTCACGTATTCTCAAACAAGAAACATTCAATAATTAATATACATGCATATAATGATATAATTAACTAACTAGCCATTCCAACTTATACACTTAATTAAAAACACATTTTGCTCAAGAAGAGAAGACAGCTGCTAGAGAATCAATGCCGATCAGTCGGAAAGTTCTGACCTGGGCCATTGTGGCGGCAGTTATGGCCGTCCTGGTCGTCTTCGTCGGGCCATACATCATCGGACCGGAGAGTATACTGGGCTCGAAAAACGTCCTAACCACCGCGTTGACAATCACGCTTCCCGTGGATGGACCGGAGAGCCTGGACTGGGACCCACAAGGGGAAGGCCCATACGTCGGAGTCACCGACGGTCGCATCCTCAAGTGGAGCGGTGAAGATCTGGGCTGGGTCGAATTCGCCTACACATCTCCCCATAGGTTCGTTTTAATAATATGAAGTTATGCATCAATATGTAGACCAATATCAATTTGCTTAAGTATCCGATTGTTTCATTGCAAATATTTATGTTTAATAACTAGTTAAAATATAATGTTAATTATAGCTTAACAAACATAATGCCTTTTCTTTATAAAGAATAATAATAATAATGCATTGGTTATAATGCAAATGTACACAAAACACAAGTATTTAACTATATTCTAGTTTTGTTATAAATATATGAAGAGAGAACTGTTCGAGCCATAAGGTGGAGCCTACGTGTGGGAGGCCTTTGGGACTTAGCTTCGAGAAGAAATCGGGAGATTTGTATTTTTGCGACGGTTATTTTGGGGTAATGAAGGTCGGGCCCAAGGGAGGGTTGGCCGAGAAGGTCGTGGACGAGGTTGAAGGTCAGAAAGTTATGTTTGCAAACCAAATGGATATAGACGAAGAAGAGGATGCTATCTACTTCAACGATAGCAGCGATACCTACCACTTCGGGTATTGTAATTTAACTTCTCTATTACTTAAGCCTTTTATCAACAAAAAAAAAAGCTTCTCTATTACTTCAAAAAAAAAATTCTGAAATCAAGATCTGGATTGTTCTAATGTTTTATATTCCGATTGTTTCAAAATGATAATTTTTATCTTTGCGTTTAAATATATCAAAACTGTCTACTATGAAACGATTTTAGTTTTCATAAAATATTTTTATAAATTACAAATAAAAAATTTCCTCCTACTGTTTGAGGTCTACAATTTAAAAAAAAAAGTTTCAAAAACTAAATATTTTGGTTTCATTTAGAAAAAAAAAATCGCTGCATTATGTAAACTCTAACAAACAATTCATGTATAACCTTCAAGTTTGTTTTTTTCTTTAACAAAAACGATATTTTTGGGGTCGCTTTGTGTTTCGATAGTGTTTATATATTTAAAAAGTCGTACTCAACTATTCCATTTAAAATATATATATATATATATATATATATATATAAGTAACATCTAGACTAATTTTTTTTTAAACCAGTATGGGAATATTCTCAAAATGTTAGATCATTGTTTGGATCAGGGACGTATTCTACGTGTTCCTGTGCGGCGAGAAGACAGGAAGAGCGATTCGATACGACAAGAAGACTAAAGAAGCTAAAGTTATTATGGACCATCTTCATTTCCCTAATGGTCTTGCCTTAAGCAAAGATGGTTCTTTCGTGCTTTCATGTGAGGTCCCAACGCAAGTTGTGCATCGATATTGGGCCAAGGGACCAAAAGCCGGGACCCGCGACATATTCACAAAGCTCCCTGGCTACGCTGATAACATCAGGAGGACTGCAACAGGGGATTTCTGGGTTGCCTTGCATTCTAAGAAAACTCTATTTTCTAGGTTATCTATGATCCACCCTTGGATAGGGAAATTTTTCATGAAAACGTTGAAGATGGAGCTTTTGCTTTTCCTTTTTGAAGGAGGGAACCCTCACGCCGTCGCCGTCAAGCTCTGTGGCGAGACCGGAGAAGTTGTAGAGATTCTTGAGGACAGTGAAGGAAAGACAATGAAGTTTGTAAGTGAGGTTCAAGAGAGAGATGATAAGCTTTGGTTCGGGTCTGTGTTTCTGCCTTCCGTTTGGGTTCTCGATCGTCAGTGATTTATACCTATATATAAGTTTTTCAATTAGTGCCGTAATTAGCGGATCTTTCCCTTGCTTCTACATTACTCTTTCTCATGGGTGTGGATTTAATGATATCCAAAGGTTTACAGTATTTGCTGTATCCGGTTAGATTTGCATTTAAAATTACCTTCTCAAGACTCTTGATCTTATTATGTACTGAAATGTTGGTTTCTTTTCCGTTTTTTTTTGTTAAAGTAACTCTTGTTTTTACTAAAGTAAATTGTGTTAAAGTAAATCTTATAATTAACTTCCGTTTGGGTTCTTGATTTCTATGTAAATCTTCATATACCTACAAGCTCAAGACAGAAATAGAAATCTCAAACAAAACAGACGGTTTAAAACGGATAATTTAAACAACCAAAATAAAATTTAAGCTGCACTGAAGACGAATGTTTATCTTTGAGAGGAAGAGATATTAGGCGGTTTCGCATGGCCCTATCGACAGCCACCCTGAGTGAAGCAAAGAATCGATATGTTTAAAAGTTGTAGGAATCGAATTGGGACCAGATATAGCATTCAGTATAGTTTCAATTTCTGTTTTAGATTGCTTTTATATTTAAATATATTCTTACAGACGAAACAGATTTTTTAAAATATATTTGTATTACTTGAAAACCAAAATATATTCCTACAAACATTATCAAAAAAACAAAAAAAGGTCGATTTTTTGGGTCAAACAAAAGACAGATATAGTGCTTTATATATTATGGTTTTAAAACTTTTGAAAAGTTCACAATAAATTTGATTTATGCGGCTACGGACCGGCCTTTGCAGTCCACTAACCATAATAGGGCATGATTAGAGTAGGATATCTGTGAACATGAGGAGGTCACATTATTTTTTTTGAATTTCTTCCTTTAATTGATTCTGATGTTTTTGGAATTGTTTGTTTTGGATGGGTTTGATTACAAATAAAAATAAATAAAAAGAAAATGGTCAGAAGGCAACACGACGAATAGGTTGCCGAGTGGGGCTCATGCCGTTGCTTCTTCTGCCCACTGCCCCTTCTCTTGTCAATTCACTTCCTTCAACTTCCTTTGTTTTTTTATTCTTTCGCGGTTAAAGTTAGGTTTCATTTATTCATATCAACCAAAAAAAAATCTTATTTTGTTACAAGTTAAATTTGTGGGTAATGAGGTATTGATCTCGCTACAATATCCTTTTTAAAATGTTGTCTTTGTTTCAAAAAAAGGAAATTTAAAACAAAAAGTACTAAAATTTAAAATTTCTAAATTGTAACGATTTTTCTCTGTGAGGAAAATGATATTTTCCATATATATTTATTTTTGGTTGAGTAACATTTACACTTTCCCAAAAATTGTATAATTCTTCCTAACTAATTAGACAACATATCTGCAGGTTTGGACGGGAAGAAAATAGAGGGTGTAAAATTTGACCACAATGAAGTAATTGTGACCCCCTCAATTTTAGGCGTTTGCAAGCAATCATACCATCTACGTGTAAATATGCCAAAATAAAAATGTATTATTTCATCTTAATAAAGCTATTTCATCTTAAGAAGGAAATGTTTGAACAGAAAAATAAACAAAAGACAGAAGAAAAATAACATACGAATATTACAGTTCCGCAAATCCCAAGAATACAATAATTCCCAAAAAATATTTTGACACGAATTCGACAAGTATAAGAAATTTATATATTATTTCTGACACCTTATATATAATCATAACTCTTACCACAAAGTCACAAAAATATTACAGGGACAAAAAGTCGAAAAAAAATTATGAAACTCCTCGGGCTGGTGGCGATATCCGTTGCCCTTCTCTTCAGCCTCGTCGATTTTTCCGGCGAGAGACCAAAACATGGAGAATCTATGTTGACTGTCCACTTCCCTGATTTCCGTCTGATTCCCACCGCCGGAGCTTTGAGACCGGAGAGTTTCGTCTTCGATTTCTCTGGCGACGGTCCTTACACCGGTTTATCTGATGGTAGAAATGTTAAGTGGCTAGCTAATGACAGCCGTTGGATCGATTTCGCCGTCACCACCCTAACAAGGTACGCACTAATTTTCCTATTTTTACTTTTGTAGGGGTTTTTTTTTTGCTCGTCTATTTTTTGTTTTTGTTTTGTTTTGTTTTCGTTTTAACTACTTTAATCGTATCCACTAACTCCTACTGTCTCATCGAAATTAGTGATTTGGTTATCAGAATAATGAAAAATACCTCCTTTGCAATTCCTTATAACAATGAAGGAATACAATTGGTTGATTAAGTTTAATCGTTGGATTTAATTAAAATTTTAATATACTACAGTTAAGTTATGAGTTCCTGCAAATGGAAAGGTCCTTATTTGTTTTTGCATATGTACTTCAACTTTCGTGTGGTCGACGGTCGTTTTAAATTGCAAAATTAACTTTTCGAATCACGTTTTGTTAGTTTGGCATGCATCTGAAGTTCCCATTTTTGGGATAGGGGAATTCTGAAACTCTATCGCATGTGCATATATGCATAGTTTGACTATGTAACGTAATTGTTTCTTTGATCTTCTTTTAAGTATTTATTACGCTCTCACCTCACGCGCGTGTTGTGAAACGTTGCAAGTTTTAAGGAAATGTAGTTTAAATGCTGACAGCTAAAGTAATAACATAGAAAATGTTGCCTGGTTATTTTTACTTAGGAGCCGAGGAGTAACGAGTAAACGACCCTTTCTGTTTTTGGTTACAAAAGATAGAAAATATATTAGTATTGACTTCTAGTGTTCCAAATTTGTTAGCAAATACTGGTTTGAAACATTTCACATAAATTAATAAAAATAAAAATATGTATATGTTCAACACACCACTAATTAAAAGGTGTTTACTTAAGTTTAATAGTTTTGGGTCAGAAATGAAAAAAAAAGAATTTTGGCTTAAAAGTTACACTAAAAATATGAAAGAGCATTTCATGTTAACAAAGGACAAAAAAACTTTAGAATGATATTGTTTTGTGATACGGAGAGAATAGCAAATAAAAATACTCGTTAAACTCAGGGTTGATCTGACCAAGGAAAAAAAAAGAAAACCTCTGAGTTGTTAGCTTTAATACTCCATCTGCTTCAATTTGATGTTTTCACTTTCATAGATAAAAATTATCACTACTTCATTTTTCTATATTTGTATTCAATAATGTTTCATCTCTCTTTCATTGGTAAAAGATTAAATTAAACAATGGAATATGAAGTTATAAAATATATTTTATTTGCTTTATTAATTAGTGTGTAAAATTTTTAAACTATAAATAAATTGAAACAAAGGGAGTATTAATAGAAAAAATAGTACATTAGCATAATTAATGATGATGAGGTTTTACTACTTCAATGGCAATTTATGTTTTAATGATGATGAGGATTTACCACTTCAATTGCAATTTATGTTTTGATTCAATGCAGAGAAGGTTGTGAAGGCCCGCACGAGCACCAACGAACGGAACACGTGTGTGGACAACCATTGGGCCTGGCCTTTGAAAAATCCACTGGTGATCTTTATATTGCCGACGCTTATATGGGCCTTCTTAAAGTTGGCCCGAAAGGTGGTGTAGCCAACCAGATGTTGGATGAGCCCCTCCGGTTTACCAACGGATTGGATATGATCAACAGACCGGAGTGGTTTACTTTACCGACAGTAGCTCGATTTATCAACGGAGGTAAAGTTCTGGAAAGTTTAGTCATCTTAGATAAAGAGCTTCTTTATATGAAAACATGTGCAGTAGCAAATGATCTACCGAAATGAAGCGTCGTCGTACTTTTTAGTTCGAATAATCGAATACGATAATTTTATTTTCTATATAAAGGATAAGTTTATAGTAAAAAATAAAATTCACGACTAGTCGTTAATCGAGTAGACAGAAACATGATGTAGATGAATATCTAGTGCATAAATTCGTTAATTTAATAAATTTGTTTTTTGCAGGAATTATATAGGGGTGATGATGAGTGGGGACAAAACTGGTAGACTGATGAAGTACGACCCAAAAACGAAACAAGTGACCATTCTTCTAAGCAACCTTGCGTTTCCAAACGGCGTCGTATTGAGCCAAAACGGTGATTATCTTCTCGTCATCGAGACTCCTGCGTGTCGGGTCCTACGTTACTGGCTTAATAACACGTCGATGTCTAACTCTCGCGATAACTACGAGATTTTTGCGGAGCAGCTCCCTGGGTTTCCTGACAACATAAAAAGGAATCCACGTGGCGGATTCTGGGTAGGTTTGAACACAAGACACTCAAAGCTGACAAAGTTCGCCATGTCGAACTCGTGGCTAGGACGCACCGGTTTGGGCCAAATACAAAGGGAACGGCATGGCCTTGAGGTTGAGCGAAGGTAGCGGCGTAATATCAGAGATCTTTGAGGGTAACAATGGAAATAAGTGGCTATCCATAAGTGTGGTGGAGGAAAGAGACGGAACTCTGTGGGTTAGATCGGTGAATACTCCCTTTGCTGGCATATATAAAATCTAAAATTAATTCATACAAATATGCTAGCATTATAATTCATCCATAATTTAATCCATGATTTAATTGTAAAAACAGTTCTTACTATTCTTAATTTTAAGGATAAAAACTAAAGAGCGGATATATAGTTTATATTGAACTAGCTACATGCTTTCATAATACATATTTAAAGTAAGGTATTATCATCCAAGATTTGTTTGATATTAAAAAAGTTGTTTATTATTCATAATCTTCACGAAAAAAAACACTACATAAACAAAAAAAAAATCAAACTACGATTATTTAATTGAGCTAGTCTAGTTACCTACTTAGGCACCATTTTGCTTTTATTTTTGACATACGTACGTACATTCGTTATAGTAATTAACCATGCGTTGCATGCATACAAACATAGGGTTTGTGGTATACGCCAATTTATGGCTTAGTTTCTTCCCTCTTCCTCTCTTCCTCCGTAGTCATCTTCTTTTGCTGGGGCTCAGGGGACTCCACAGTTTGGGGTCCGCGACAACAGTACTTGCATCGTCCACGACGCCAGCCACCGCAACATCCATACCTACAACCACCACCACCCCACCCTTGCTGGGGCTCAACAGCGTTGGCTTCAACAGCCTCGGCCTCCAGAGATTGCACGGCTTGGGGTCCGAAACAACAGAAGTTGCACCGTCCGAAAAACCAGCCGCAACATCCCCACCTACAACCACCAGGCCACCATTGCTGGGGTTCTACAACAACGTCGTTGGCCTCGGCTTTAGCTGCACGTTTGATTTTTATGTTATACATCATCGATTAAACATTCGATCATCAGTTGTTATGTGAGTGTAAAAAGGGACAAGAAATATAGAGTTGTACATACCATGTGTGGCATCGTTGGATGTATCCGCAATAACAGCAAGGGAGAGGGAAAAGAGCACAGCCAAGAGAGCGAGAGACTTGAGGCTTCCCATATTTTGCTTTCGTTACTCAGAAAACTTATAATTAAGCTAGTTCGGTTTGTTGTGAAGAGTAAATGAGCACATCACATCTATTTATAGTTGGGCAGCTACACATGGCGACAAGAAAACGGTCAATTATGCCGAGTGAGGGAAGATAATGACATATTTATGGGGATTTTTCTAGAAAATGTAAGAAATATAAGCTTTAGTGCTATGAAAAGTTTTCTAGCTTTATAGTTTTTTCGTCTAACTAAGCTTTGGTTAGGGTGGATAATTTGTATGTAATTAAAATTCCTCATTCAACATCTTTACTTTTAAAAATTTTACGTATCGATTTATAATTTTGAAAGCATTTTTTAATTTGATCTACTTGTTTCTCAGATTTCCTTTGAGGTTAGGAGAGTGAGTTGATTCGACGAGGCTAGTTTTTGCAATTTAAAATTTAGAACGGGTAGCAGGAATCGAACCGCATTGTTAGCTTGGAAGGCTAAAGGTTTTGAAGCGTGTACGTTGTCACACTCCCCGCCTTCCAAAGGTGTGGAGCAGTTTGTTAGATAATCTAAGAAGGTAAATCTTTTGGTTAAATAAGTTAATGTAATGATGCAAATCGGAAAGAAATACCGTGAAAGACGAAGATTGAAGAACTTTTTACTACACAATAAAATAAAAAATACATCAGAAAAAGATGACTCATTTTTTTTGTTATTTTAGTATGCTGTTTAAAAAAATTGCAAGCATTTCCAAATTATTAAAGGTGCAACTGTCAAACTGCGGACAATATACTGTTGCTTTAGAAACAAAAAAGTTAGTTATCATTTTTGCAAATAAAAGATCAGATTATAATTATTTAGCATTACTAACGGATAAAAGCGTTATTTGTTATTTTTTGAAATGGCTTACGAAAGAGGAGTCAATATTTTGATAATAATTAATGCTTAGCTGTTAAAGAAAACTATGTCACGATCGTTGTATAAGAGTATTCAAAACTATATCACAAAATATGATATTAATACAAAAAATATATATAAATTGATGCCTCTTTTGTAACGCTACCCTGAATGTAGATCACATCTTGGTTAATCTGGAAAAGCCTCTCGTGATTGGGCTAATATCCTCGATCACCTCCCTTCCGTCACGTCTCCTAAACACCTCATTTAATTACCTTCTTTTTTTCATTTGCTTGTGATTATTTTAATAATTTAAAATTAGACAGTAATTTCATAACTAAAATTAAAGATAAATAAGCTCATTTTACCTATTTATGTTATTTATGTTCAAGTAATAAGTACCTAATTGCAATATTATATTATTTAAATTTATTTAAAAATAAAATCACAGAACATTAATAAATAAATAAAACATAGAAACTAAATTATCACAAGCTAATGAAAAAAGAAGGTAATCACATGTCACTTTATCACATACACTATGGTTGTGGGTCCAATCGCTTTAAAAATACTTTTAAGTATATTTTTATCAGACAAGAATTCAAACTAACACTACGTACAATTGAAATAGAATAAACTAAAGGTTTGTCAAAAATCCGGTCTTGCTTAAAGCCTGGACAAATATTAGAGACCAAAAACCACCCATCAGAAGAGCATCCTCGACGGTGAGTTGAGGAGAGGCTCATAAAAAAAAAGAAAATTTTTTTTTATTTAATTTTATTAATATTATATTATTAAATAAATAATAAACCACTAATATTGTGATATGTGGCAGAAAATTTTATGAGATAGTCTCTAAATCTCTTCCTATTAAAACTGTTTAACCTAAAAGTTTCGTAATTTTTTTATTTTTTTTTTTAATTAGATGAGACTATGATGATTTTTTCTATTTTTTTATTAGATGAGACTATGATGAGTCTCACCATTGCAGATGATATAAGGTCTCTTCTTCGTGATTATGCAATGTTTTCAACATGACCAGTGGTGTTTACACGTGTCAAAATAGTAGTAACAACTAGACTTTAAAATAAATCCACCGTTGGAAATGATAAGACCACATCCATTATAAATTTTTAAGAAGTTTTTAAAATAAGTTTTTAAAATTAAAAAAATATAAATTGTATCGATGAATATATTTTAAAAAATTATTTTTAAGAAATTATTCTTAAAAACTAGTTTTTAACTAAGAGTTTTACGAACCGGTTCTTAAATTTTTTTAAAAAAATATGTTTATTAATATAATTTATAATAAAAATATTAGTAAAAAATTCTCGTAGACCTTTTACCAATAGAAATGGTCTAACTTTGGCTTCTATACATTCCCAAAATTATCGCACAATCCCAATTCAAACTCTTTGTATCTGACTGAAAATAACAGTGATTGAACGTAGTAAAAGAACTAAAAAATTTATAAACAGTACCAGAGTAATTATTTTATTCTCCAAACATTAAACTGAAAAATTTCCAGTAACCAGAATAAAACAATAAAAGAATATTTAAAAGTTTTCAATTCAATTGATAAATATTAGTTAAATCCAAAGTAACTAACTTTTCAGCTAAAAAAATCAGCTAATAGATATTCCCAATCACACCCTTCTTCTTCTGGCAAAATCACTAAAATTGCTATAAATGAAAAAAAGATTAGCTAGAAATGTAAAAGGAAACACAATATGACGAACCTACCGGTCTAGCCGATGGAATTATCATATCGACAAAAATTAACATTTGTCTAATAAAATAACCAAATCAAACCACTGTCTAAGCACGAGGCTAGCATATCCCTTACAAAAAGTTCTATTTATTTTATGATATAAATGGGTGTAAAAACGTTACTACGTTAGATACTCAAAACTGGGTATCTTTCAAAAATATACGTGTATAATTAATATCTTTTATCTTTGCCTTATGTGGGTCTGTCGGATCCCTTGGAAGTTGTCTTATGAAATAATAATTAAAAAGATGGAAGAAAACACTACATAACAAAATACAACCCACGATAAAAACTTCAAAGAGTTGACAAAAAGAGAGAAAAACTTCAAAGCAAACATAGTACCATGTTATATGAACCTATACGGTTTATATTGAATTAGCTACATGCTTTTTCATATATATATATATATATATTTAAAACAAGGTATTATCATCCCAGATTTATTTGATATTAAAACAGTAGTTATTATTCATATTCTTCACGACAAAACACTACATAACAAAATACAAAATACGATATTTATTTAATTAAGCTAGTCTAGGTACCTACCCAGGCACCATTTTATTTTTATTTTGACATACATACGTACGTTCGTTATAGTACGCGTTGCATGCATACAAACATAGAGTTTGTGTTACACGCCAATTCATGGCTTAGCTTCTTCCTTCTTCTTCTCTTCCTCCGTAGTCATCTTCTTTTGCTGGGGCTCATGGGACTCCACAGTTTGGGGTGCGCGACAACAGTACCTGCACCGTCCACGATAGAAGCCACCGCAACATCCATGCCGACAACCACCACCACGCCCCCCTTGCTGAGGCTCAACAGCCTCGGCCTCAAAAGACTCCTCAGTTTGGGGTCCACGACAACAGTAATTGCACCGTCCACGATACCAGCCACCGCAACATCCATACCTACAACCACTCCACCCTTGCTGGGGCTCAACAGCCTCGGCCTCAAAGGACTCCACAGTTTGGGTTCCACGACAACAGTAATTGCACCGTCCACGATACCAGCCACCGCAACATCCATACCTACAACCACTCCACCCTTGCTGGGGCTCTACGACATCAGTTGCTTCACTTGGCTTCACTTCGTCTTTAGCTGAACGTTTTATTTTGTATGTTGATTAAACATTCGATCATCAGTTGTTATGTCAGAGTTTTAAAAAGGGAAATTATAAATATAGAGTTGTACATACCATGTGTGGCATCGTTGGATGTGTCCGCAATAACATCGAGGGAGAGGGAAAAGAGTAAAGCCAAGAGAGAGAGTGACTTGAGGCTTCCCATGTTTTGTTTTCGTCACGCAATCCTTTGCTTGTTCGGTTTGTTGTGAGAGAAGATGCTTTTGGTAGTGAAGGGTGAATTAGCACATCACATCTATTTATAGTTGGGCAGCTAAACATGGCGACAAGAAACCGGTCAATTATGTCGACTGAGGAAGATAATGATGTATTTATGGGGATTTTTTATAGAAGATGTAAGAAATAAATCAATAACCACATTCGTTCTGTTTTCTGTATAGAAACTGATCGAGAAAGATTATATGAAAGCTTTACTGCTATGAAAAGTTCTACCCTTTATATTTTTGTTCGTCTAGTTAAGCTTTGCTTAGGGTGGACAGTTGTAATTAAAATTTCTAATTTAACATCTCCTTTTTTCGTAATTTAACATCTCTATATATTTTTCAATTATATGTATATCGATATTTTGAAAGCATTTCGTAGTGGAGCAGTTTGTTTAGATAATCTAATTAGGTAAAAAACTGAGCCAAACAAGAAAAGAGAAGTTAAAAAATGGTTAACTAAGTTAACGTCTGAATGATGCAAATCTGAGAAAGTACCATGAAAAATGAAAAGAAAAGAAAAACAAGTACAATTTTCATTTTTTACTACTCATCAGAAAAACTCGTGTTTTAAAAAAAAATAAGTTACAGTATCTTATTGTTGTATCCCTAGATGCTGTAAATCATATATTGTTGTAATCTCTAAGTTCGTAGAACTACTAAGCTTTGTATTCCATTGAGTATGAATGAAATTTTGCCCTAAAAGTTACAGTACGCTGTTTACCAAAACTGCAAGCATCTCCAAATTATTAAAGGTACACCTGTGAATCTGTGGACAATATTACAGTGTTGCTTTAGAAACAAAAACGTTAGTTTGTATTTGTGCGAGTAAAAGATCAGATTAGAATTCTTGATCATTATTAACGGATAAAAGAGTGTTACTACTGAAATGGCTTCCAAAAGTGGAGTCAATATTTTGATATTAAGATATACTTTACTGTTAAATGACCGAGAGTCGTAAAAGAGAATATAAAACTATACCACGAATATGATATATGGATTTTTTTTGTAAAACTCATGATAATGCCAATACAAAAAAACTATTTGAAACTATCTACTATCTCTTGGTCACACCACTCACTAGTGAACAAATAAAATTAAATATGGGTTATGTTACTAGATGGTCTTATTTAACCATTTAATTAGTACTCTCATATCTATTTCTTTCTCATTCCATTTCATTAAATCTGGACAAAAATATCCTAACACAATTTTAATGTGATAAATATTCTATTAACGATCAGTTCTAATTTAACGGATAGTTATTTTATTAACACGATAACAAAAAATATCACATAACATATAAATTTATATATAAATTATTATTTAACGTGATATATACATAATAATAATATATATATGACGAATGATGAATCAAATTGTTAGCAATAACTGATTGATTATTATGTATTGTGTTATACTAATAAAGATTGTTAATAAATAAATTATTGCTAATAATTTTGTTTATCTAACTGCTGGATAAATATATTACTATATGGATAACTTATTTTTTATTATATTAAATAATAATTTAGATTTTAATCTAAATATATCATATGAAATATTTTTTATCGTGTTATTAAATAATTATCTGTTAAAATTGAATTTGGTTTTTTTTTAAATATTTTATTCGTTAACAAAATATTTATTTTGATAAACCGCTATAAAAACATTTTTATCCGAATTCGAATATAAACGAAAGAGAACTAATAAAAAATACTACTATTTTATTAATTATCAAACTATCTGACTATATAATAAAATCCCCCCCCCCCCCCCATTAAATATCACAATTTCAACGGGTTTTTTTGTCAACTAGCCGTACTATCTTGATATGTTACATGCTTCTAATTTTGCAATCTAAGTGAGGAAACAAAAATACTGCACGCAAATAATTAAAATCATTCTCTTCTCTAATTTTCTCAAATATATATTATAAAAAATACAATGAAACAAACTGTTAATAAAGTATAATATATACAATTAACATTTGACACATAGCAAAACTATAATTTACGAATTTGAAACAAATATCATTAAATAAAAAAACAAATATCATTAAATCGAATAAAATTTTAAAATTTGTCAACTGTTTAATTTTTAATTCTCTTATTTTCTATATTTTGGTTTTAATTAATTTTCTTCACATGATTTCAAGTATATGTAGTTTCTTTTATTTAAATTTACTTCAAGTAGTTAACGAGTTAATTTTTCAACTTTTATTTAAATTGAATTTATTTTTTATTTAAACTTTTCCAAAAACTTGATCAAGTGATTATTTATTCCTTGTTAAATTAAGTTTATTTTTACTAGATATATTTTTGAATAGAGATATTGTTCTACATATAAATTAGACTGAAAATTTCATTTGCCTATGCACTAATGTCTTAAATTTTTAAATCTTTGCATACTTCAATATGAATATCAATAAAATAATGAGTAATAGAGATTAAATAACACTAGAAAATATTAACATTTAATCAATTAAATAAAAAGTATTTGCATTATTGTTTTATAGTGCATTTTAATCGAATATGAAAATTAATTTTGAATCAAATGATTTTAAAATATACAAATGTTTAATAATTGAGTGATTTTGTATTGATATATACATAGTTATTCACATATTTTTAAAATCATATTTATAGCTAATAGTATTGTTTTAATATAATATATATATATATATACCAACTTTAATGATGTCAAGAAATACCATCTTACGTCGCTTCTAATTTAGTTACATTTAAATACCAACTTTAATATAATAGCTAATAGTATTGTTTTTAATCTACATATTACGTCGCTTCTAAATTAGTTATATATAAAGTGTGAATTAGTATAATTAAGGCACATAAATCAAGATTTAATTTAAATAAACTGTTTACTTGGATTTTGTTTAGCTTTTCATAGTAAAAATGTTGCAATCAAGTAAAATTTACGTATCAAATTAGTATCTAGTTTAAATGATTAAAATAATTACAAGCTAATGACCAAAAAAGGTAATCATAGGTCAGTTTTTCTTTTAAACTATGGTAAGTCCAAACGCCTAGAAAAAACTTGAGTATATTTTATCAGACAAGAATTCGATTTAACACTACATTTTAAAAAAAAAAAGTTGCAAAAACCCCATCATAAGAGTTGAACGTTGAAAGCCATTTATATCGAAAGGTTTCGACAGCTAAACTCTTCTCCGTGGTTCCATGTGTAAATGCCATGTTGTCGACATGATCTGTGGTGTTTACACGTACGTGTCTAAGTAGTAGAAAAAAGTCCAAACTCTTGGACTTCATACCAAGCCCACCATCCGAAAGGATTATGTTTGCTTCTATACATTCCAAAAACAGTAGCACAATCCCAATTCAAACTCTTCTGCTTTTGGCAAAATCACTAAAATTTGTATGAATGAAAACAAAAGACTATAATTAAACAGGAAATTACAATATGAACCGACCGGTCTAGCCGATCTAATTAGGAACTAAAATTTAACTCCTTAGAATAAATGAGCATTTTTCTAATAAAATAACCAAACCAAACCACTGTCTAAGCACGGGGCTAACATATCTATTACATCCACAATCTACGAAGCTGGCGTTAAAGACTTAAAAGGCGTTTCATACTTTCCTATAATTACGAAGAGTACTCTCTTTCCGTGACTAAAAATATTTTTTAAAAAAACGAAAACCTATTTGGGCCTACTTTAAAACCCATATTCTGGCCCGTGTAAAGTTGCAGAAATAAAATAAAAAATGCTATCCTGATATTTCATAATTCTATTTGCTCACCCTTTTTAATCATAGCACTTTTTGCTCACTGAAACCAACATAAAAGTATTATTAAATTCAAATCTGGATTATAATATGACAATAATATTAAATATTAATTCAAACGTTTATCCAATATTTATTGGTTCTTCGTTTGTCTAACCCAAAAAATTATCTCTTCTCTAAACAACATAAACAATTAAAATTAACATTATTTAAAATATCTAATTAAAATTCCGCTTTTCATTTAGTAAACATGTAACCATAAACCATAATTACTGGTTTTAATCTAAATTTGACACAATTTTATCCAATTCAACATTCAACCCAACCCAATCTGACTTAAATCGCTCTTTCACTTCATCCACTATCATCTCAATCGTACGATTCTCAGTTAAAGATATTATCACTGGCCCTATGTTATCCGCTTATAGCTGTTGGTGAATTGCATTATCTTAGTGAAATACCTCGTGACTCTGTCATCGTCGAAGAGTTGCTTCAGGTTTGAAGAAGGAGCCTGTGAGACCACATGCTGAAGATTGTTGGTAAGGCATAAGTATTGTACAAAAAAATCCTTGTAGCGATGAGCTTTACGATCGATCTTGCAGAGGAGGACGAGGATAATCCAGGCAAATCGGATCGTCAACTCATACGACGGAGATTCGTCATATTCAGAGATGTTAAAATAAAATTTTGAAAGCAGCGATCTATCTGGTGGCGGAGATCCGACGAGGATATCAACGAGTATGTTGTTATCAGCAAGGAGCGAGAGATGACTCATGGCAGAGATTGTGAGTGGATGTACTCCACCGCGAACCACCACCTGAGACGAGTCTTTTTGGATTCTGAATTCGAAATCCACCAACAATGATCAAATCAATTCGCCGAGAGAGATTAGAGACTTAAGAGCTTGAGATCGGACGATGGAGCTCGAATCAAACGAAAAGATAAATTCAATAGCTTTCCAGTTCCCGGCGACTGCGGTGTACATAACCTAACTTTTTAACTCCATTCTTTTTTCGAATAAAATTTTATTCTAGGTTGACAATATATATATATATATTGATTGGTGTACACAGACTGACTTCAATTGAACTTTTTTTCTTTTAATTTTACTCTAAATATGTCATCCGATCAAACCCTAAACCTTTTTACACATATTATTTATATTAGATTAAAACTGATTTAAATAGTATATACTTCGATGCAATTGATGAATAAAAATTATGCACCGAAATATATTATATTTAGTATTTCACTAGAAAAAGAAAACATACAATCACCTCAAGTCGATTGCTGTGGCAGCTATGCTTATGGACAGTGCAGCGCATGTTGCAGCCGTACCCAAGTCGCAGAGAGCGCTAAGGAGCAGGAGCTCCATAAAAAGGTAGCTAAACACCATGGACATGTTACCGTGTAACGTATGGCCACTTTACGCACTTGTTTTAATACAGTAAAAACGGTAGTATATATGAATGTATCTTACATGGTACGTGGAAAAATATAAGTGGCCTTTTGTGTATCTTGTATGTGCATCCGCAATTCTATATAATTTTCTTAAAGCATACAGTGATACTTATCTTTAAGACGTATAAATTCGAGTTTCAGCCATTTTGATGTTTGTATGGATAATGATCGAATTGACATATTTTAAGAATTGAAAACCGATCTCAACCAATACTATATGAAATCACTGTACATACCACCAGTTGATTAATTTGATGGCTAAGTCAAGTACGATTCACGATTGAAGTAAGATCTTACTTCCAAGATTTTAATTTTATATGAGCTTACTTGTGTAATCAATTAAGATTTCCACAACAAAAAGAGAGCAGGATACTCCAAAACACCACCAAGAAAAAACAAGAGAAACTATGGGCCGTCACCAATATGGATATATCACATAGGCTCACTGGGCCACTACTGGATCTTCTTCATCTTATAGATTATACGAAAGCTACATCATCGCACATGAAATTTAAAAAAATTATCGATCCTCTCAACTCCGAGTTTCTCCTATTTAAAAATATGTAGAAAACTGGATTTTATTAACAATTAAAGACATACGTCTAAAGGTCGTTTAAAGGACTCGATATATCCTCAAAATCTAAAGTAACACGAACCCTATTCTGATCTTGTTCGATCTTCCATACGAAATTAACCGAAAAGCTCATGAAATAAACTTAAACGATAAAATACTTTGGAAAATCGTTGTACAATTTTTGGGGAAGTGGAACATTTCCCTTAGCCACCATATTGGTGGTGGAGAATGGATTCGGCCTTTGCTAATATAGTCTATCAAACTATCAATCAATGGGCCAAAGCTACACTCTGGATTGTGTGGCCCATATTTGTCCACATGTGGGCCCGTTTGTGATTTTTTAAGCCACGTATTTCTAAGAGGTCCCTCTAAAATCGACCGTTGCTCCATCTGTGTCCTTGTATTACTTTGCATGGCACATAATTGGTCGAGGCCCACCTTTTTTTTTTCAATGATTAATTTTGTTGTTCAATAATTCAAATGATGGCATGATGCTAACGATTTTCCCACTTACTCTCTTCTAATATTTTTCTCGATGTAAAATATTTAAATTACATGGAATACAAGAAAAACGAATGTATGTTATTTGTATGTACATCTTATCTTGTATATATAGATATGATAAAAAATATAATTAAATTAAATTGAAATATATTATTATTAATACTTCAATTTTTATCAAACAAACGAAAGATAAAGTTTTTTTCTTTTTTTTTTTTACATAAGGAAAGATAAAGTTATCCCTTTCCATTATTCATAAAAAATAAAGATAAAGCTATTTGTTTGCCACGACCAAAATTTAAAGTTTAAACTGAATGCAAGATAAAGAAAAAGCTATTTGTTTCGCACTCATATGCTACAAGAATGAGGATGACAACGAAGAACTGACTGCAAGACCCAAGTATGAATCATTCTTTTTGTTTTGCAATAGAAATTAGGGTTGGAACTGGGTTTTACAATATGAATCATTCTTGTTTGTTTTTGTAGCATGTCTCACTTTTTACGGAGGTATCTGAGAACAAGTGATCCTCTTTGACAGTCAATGAAGTGGCTGTTGTGTGTTATTCTAAACAAGATACGGTGACTGACATTCGTGCAGCCACTGAAGCTTTTCGCTGCAGACATATATATGCAAGTGAGCTCCCAATCCTAGAGGCCGAGGCGATCAATTTCTTTAAAGAGGTACAGGCGCGTAGGAATTTGGTTGCGCAAATGCGTAGGGATGGTGAGGAATTTACTCACGAATGATAATTTCTAGGTTATATAACTATTCTGACTAACGTGGTAGCCACTGTCTATTTGTATTTAAACTTGTTAATTTTAGTCCAAACATGTTTTTCAACCATAACATATATGCTTCATTTCCGTTGTAAAAAAAACTAAACACTTTCAAAAAACAAATTTTTGGATACGTAAGAATTTCTTGTAGTAAAATAAAAAGATTCTCATTATGATTTCTTATTGGTCAAGAATTTTCATTTCTTTTATTTACCGATGTGAAGTCTATAACAATAATTTGACCAGAGAAAATAGAACGAATCAACATAAATGCTCCCTAAAATATAACCGAATATTACTCTTGCTAAAATGATCTATATTAAAAAAAAAACCAAAATTGAATCTAAACCAAGCCATTTTTTAATTTAACAAAAATGAAAGGGAAATTGTATTTTTCATTTGAAGTGAAATCAAAACTACACCAAACTGATTTACATTATATTGTTTTTTTTTTCTTTATCCAATTTAATAACTGTTTTTTATACCGATCGACTAAAATTAAAATCAAACCATGAAAAAACAACTTGAACATCTAAGCATCTTTAGTAAGAATAGAGAAAAATCAAAAACCCTTTCTTATTCGGGTATCGTATAGCTACAACATTTCCATGGCGTACAGAGAACACACATGCTGGATTCCCTTTTATTATTAACGACCGGACGAACTAAACCAAAAGATAACCGAATCCAGCACCGAATTAGAAGGAAAAAAATCCATTGTCAAAATCAAATGGAGAACTTTTAGTGTAATAACTCAGAAACTGAGAGACTTATCTCCACCAAGACTTTGACTGTACAAAGAAGAAACCACCATCAATTCTGAAGTGTTTGCTTCTTATTGCGCAAACTATACTGCGAATGTGTTTGACACCTGTTCTTCATCTCCTGTGGTTGTTTTCAGGATGTGGTCGGAGTTAGCTTCAGGTGTGTCTTCTTCACTTGGCGGTACAAGTTGCCAGAACATTGCAAGGTACTTATCCCATTCCTCCATAATCATTGCTCCTTTGCTGCTTCCCGTTTTCTCCTACGATAATAGAACGATTCTTGAGATGATTTTAGATAGAGACCCATGATTAGGATCCGGAAAGAGAGAGTTAGTTACCACATGAGCTTGGATCAGGCTCTTAAGCTGTGTTTGTCCCACTGGTGAAGTCACTCTTTGGATCTTCACTATCTCTTTGTTCACCTGTGTTCAATGCCTTTCATTTTAATGTGTCACAAACGTTAAAGAAAATATTTTCGAGTAATTCAGAGGACTTTGTGATGTTAAACCTTAGGGAGGAGAGTGTTATCTTCGTCAAGGATATATGCCAATCCACCTGTCATTCCGGCAGCTACATTTCTACCAACTCTGCAATTTCAGAGTGAAACGAGTTAAGATATTTAGCCTTTAATACACTCTTTAAGTTCTAGGTTTTGGTTTTTGGTGTCGAGGTTGAAAAAAGTGTTTTACTTACTTCCCAAGTACAACGACACAACCACCAGTCATATATTCGCAGCAGTGATCTCCAGTACCTTCAACAACAGCTTGAGCTAGAGAGTTTCTAACCGCAAATCTCTCTCCTGCTTTGCCTCTGACAAAAAAGAAACCACCAGTTGCACCATACAGACAAGTGTTTCCTACAATAGTTGCGTCTTCAGGACGAAAACCAGTTGATTCCTCTGGTAATATCACAACTTCACCTCCGGCCATTCCCTTGAGGTAAATGAATCAATTATGAGAGCATTAAGCCAAATTATTGTCGAAAGAAAACACTGAATTTGGGACACACCTTTCCCACATAGTCGTTGGCTTCACCCACAAGACGTATATTCATTCCAGGAGTTAGGAAACATGCAAAAGATTGGCCAGCACTTCCAGAGAACCTATAGAGATACATAGTGGAATGGTCATGTAAGTATAAAACATGTCGTTCTCATTATATATATTCAGAGTTTGTTTCGCGTTTCCTGAATCATTGCATTGGCTTACGTTAGGTTCAGTTGTCCAGCAAAACCAGTGTCTCCGTATTTCTTTGCTATCACCCCTGCAATCCGACCACAGACAGCACGGTCCACATTGTATATACTCACGGTTTTGTGAACCGAGTTTTCATTCTCAATTGCATCCATTATCTGGGTAACAACCAAAATATTAGAAATACGTCTTCTTGCATCTGTAGAAGAATACATTCTTCTCTCCATTTCCATACATAGAGAAAACCTCTTTCTTTTAAGTCTAGGTTCTTCTAAAGTAAAAGGGTTTTGACATTCATAAACAACTAAACAAGGTTGCTTTTAGATTTGGGCATAAGCTACATAAGAGTCAATAAGAAAGACACTACTTGTTACCTCTGGATCCTGAAGTAGAGTATCATCAAGAACAGGGCCATTTGAGTGAACCTCCTGCTTCCTAATGGAAGTACTGCTTCGTTTTGGCATCCCAATGGACTGCAATTTTGAAGAAGAAATTAGATTTACACCGATACAACTTGCAGGTAGGCATATCCACTATAAAAGCTATAAACATAGTTTTAGACTACTTACAGATAAGAGGTAACTGAGGTCAAGATGAGTTTTCACGAGCGAGATATCCCTAGGCTTCAGCAAATCTGTCCGCCCAATTATATCATCCAATTTTTCATATCCCAACTGAGCTAATATGCCCCTCACCTACGAAATATAGATGAAATTTAGGAGCTAAAATCAATGAAAATTTTGTATAAGTGAAAATTTCTAGAAGATTACCTCTTCTGCAATATACAAGAAGAAATTGACAAGATCACCCGGAAGACCAGGGAAACGTGCACGGAGTTCCTCTCTCTGTAATCAAATTTAGGGAGATCTTAGCGGAACTTGGTTATACATTGCAAAAATATACATGAACAAGTAAGAAGAGAATCCAAGTTACCTGACTGGCAACACCAACAGGGCAGTTATTAGTGTGGCAAATGCGAGCCATAATACATCCTGTGGCAATCATTGCCAGAGTACCAAACCCATACTCATCAGCGCCCATAGCAGCAGCTATCAACACATCAACACCACTCTTGAATCCGCCATCAACCCTGATAATAACTCTTTCCCTTAGTCCATTTCCAATGAGAGTCTGCAAAAGATTGAATCTTAGCTATCAATAGACATCAACGAATTAATAAGAGACTACGACTAGAGTATATACCTTCTGAGTTTCAGCTAGTCCAAGTTCCCACGGGCCACCAGCATGCTTTATGGAACTGATAGGGCTGGCTCCAGTTCCACCATCATACCCTGATATCTGTAAACAAAGAAAGTATCATAAATTTCAAAAATCCATAACTGCATAACTATGTTTCGGTAAGTCAAAGACACATTTGAACATATACAGAATTTGAGAAATGGAATAAGGATCTTCATTAGACAAAATAGAAGAGGCATGCAAGTGTACCTTGAAGCCAAGTTTAAACTGATTAAATATCTTGCCTAGGCATGGCCCCAGAGGGTACATATTAAAAGCAAACTGATGGCAGAATTGCAAGTCTTTTTAGCCAAGTTGTTGATTAATGAATTGCAAAGTCTGAATAAATAAATACAATTCTATAATTTCAAATTTCTAACAAACTCTGAAAGGATGTGCATACCTGTATGATGTCAGCATTAGCCTTCGCTACTCCTGACGCAACTGTTCCTATTCCAACTTCTGATACAAGCTTGACTGACACTTTTGCATTGGGGTTGACCTGATTATTAATTATTGTTAAGAGGGAACCCTGATTCTACAAGTAGGCAAACTATTTACAACCAAGAAAAGTACCTGATGAAGATCAAAGATCAACTGAGCCAGATCCTCTATTGAATAAATATCATGATGCGGTGGTGGAGAAATAAGCGGAACTCCTGGTTTAGAATTTCTTAGTCCAGCAATATATGCGCTAACTTTTTTCCCAGGAAGTTGGCCACCTTCACCTGGCTTTGCTCCTTGAGAAACTTTGATTTCCAACTGGTCCGCATTAACCAAAAACGTCGGCGTGACACCAAAACGCCCAGAAGCAACCTATGAGAATACAAAAGGTCATTTTGGTCTATGGAAATCATTAGACAAGTACATATTAAGAATGTACATGGAGGAAACAAAAGAGTTCCCAATAACTTCCTGAGACTGAGCAGTAAGCAGACTACAAATGAAAAATGAAATGTCCACTAGTCAAGTTGACTTCGAGTACCTGCTTAATAGCACTTGTAGCCGTATCCCCATTTCGAAGACCTTTAAGATGTGGCAGCGTCGAAGAGTACCCATCAACAACATCTGTTAGCGGCTTCCAGCGGATCGGATCCTAGAACCATAGACGGTGATTTTTAGCTACTATAGTTGTAAATTCTCCGTTCGAAGTTGAACAAAATCTGAACTAGACAATGAAGCACTACCTCGCCTCCTTCCCCAGAATTGGATTTTCCTCCTAATCTGTTCATTGCAATAGCAATTGTCTCATGAGTTTCTCTTGAGATTGCTCCAAGAGACATTCCACCTGTACAAAACCGTTCCACAATACAGGAAGCAGGCTCAACCTTCCCAACAGGAATAGGCTTACGGTCACTATTGAACTCAAGAAGGTCGCGGAAAACCTACAGCAAAAGAATATACAAAAATAATATTCACTTGTTCCAGAAAACAGACAATCAGATACGAAGATGAGATTATAGCACTCACTGTAATAGGACGGTTGGCTAAATGCTGCTGATAGACTGCATAGGCTGTCTCACTCTTTTCACGGACGGCTTTATGAAGTAATTTAGACATCTCTGGGTTGTTTCCATGATATTCGCCTTTCAAATAACAAAAATTACTAAATCAAAGATAATACTAGAAAGCTTTTGACCCAGCGTTCTGAACACAATAAACCATGTGCATAATGAATGGCAGCAATGTAATCCACTAAAGTGACAGTAACATAGTGTAGAGAAAGTTTTGTTTGTGCATATGCAACCTTATAATGTATGAAAATACACACTTCAACAGCTCTATCTAACGCGACATAGTTGTATGTATAAACAGAGGCAGTAAAATTTATCTCTCTGTAGGCGCGAGGGTATGTATTTGTGCATAGACAAGCAAGCTCATCACCAAAACACTTCCAGTCCAGAAAATTACCTCCGGGCCTAAATTGAATGAAACCAAAGTTCTCTAGCCGTTTGGCTGTATCCTCAGAAAATGCCCTCACCCAGAAAGTTAACGTCTCCCTAGCCAGCTGCAAGATATATTAAGACTTAAGGATGAGAGGACCATGATTTCTTTGTAACAAAAATTACTTTACACTGAAAGAAAAATCTAACATGAGAAGCATTCAACAGTAGACGAGATATCAGGGTTATATCAGAACCTTCGAAAATTCTAAACTAAGCACTTCATATGGTATTCACAAACCAGTTTAGGGATAAAAGTACAGTTACTGCCTTAAGAGTTCGCATTAATTAATATATATGTGTGTATATATATATATATATATATATATATCTTCACGTTATCTCTGAAAATTATATTTATCAGCAACAGTTGAGCTATTCATCTGTTAAAACTACTCAATGATTTAAAAATGAAGCAATCATCAAGAAAAGAAAAATTCCAAACATATAAGCCTATTACAGAAGCCAAAAAGCGCACACACGTTTTGAGAATGTGTATTAGTACATGCTCCTTTAAGGTTGTAACAAAAACATATCATCTCAACTGAGGTCCAGAACCTTAAAATCACAGAGGTACTAAGTTGATATCTGAAAAAAAGCTCCAATAAATATTTGTACTCAGACCAGGCAACTCATCGAAAATCTTAGTATGAAAAGGTGTAAGGGGTTTTCTGACCTCATCCAAAGTTAACCCACCAATTCGAGATGCACTACCACGGAACGAAAATTCAACAACATCCTTTCCCAATCCATAAATCTCAAATATTTGTGCTCCACAATAACTGAAAAGGGAGAGCTTAGTTGTTAAAATTGGAAATAAACAGATACAGTGACAAAGTTAAAAAACGGATCAGAAACTGAACCTAGAGAATAACGAGATGCCCATCTTAGAGAGAACCTTAAGAAGACCAGTGTTAACAGCCTGCGGTAGCAATTCAAAGAATCTTAGGATACCTTTCTCTCATTACTTATAACGACGACAGCAGTTTTACAACAGGAAAAGATTACAATCAGTTTGGCAAACAATATACGAATGCAAAAAGATCAAATGGCCTATCAGCACCAGAGAAAACTTGTCAATGATTAGAACCATTAACATGTCTGACCTTGCGATAATTCTTTTGAGCCTGTTCTATAGTCACAGTAGGCATCTTTCCATTTCTCATCATGTTCACGGTCTTGTTGCTCAGACGCCACTGTCTACATGTCTCGAGTGCTAGGTATGGGCATATAGCACTGAAATATGGGTATAGACATAGATCCATCAATTAACAGTTGAGGAAAGCACTAGCAAATCGTTACTCATCTTAAAATTAAGAACACGAGTGTATCATAAACTAAGTTAGAATAAAAATGAGCATATTATAGAGAGTGTTAGCATTTTGCAGAAAGGACTGAAAGAGATAATAAACTACGTAAGAATTATACATGACTTGCTTTGAACAAAAAGAAACAGCCTAACACGATGAAAGATTCAATGAAAAAGAAAAGTACAAACCTTGCTCCATATCCAATCAGACAGGCAAAGTGATGTGTACTAAAGCACTGAGCTGTATCTGCAATTATGGAAGCTGACATCCGAAGACCGTTCTGGATCAGATGTTGGTGAACAGCACCCACAGCCAACAACATTGGAATTGCAGGTCGAGTTGGTTCCTGAAATAGGGATAGGCTGCTGGATTAGGAATAGATATTAAAAGTGAGCAAGAAAAGAAAATAGGACCCAAGTACGGCCCTTATACACAAAACACACAAGCAAAATGAGCTGCAATTTAAGGGGAAAATATAAAACTGAAGGAAACAGGAAAGCAACGGAGCATCAAGATAAATGAAAAATACAAAGATTAACAGCAAGAATACGCAATAGAACGCAATAGAACACCATTGTAAAGATCCCTACAGTGGTAGATTATAGCAATCCATTAACAAGAAACCAACCATGCAACCAGCAATGATGGAACATGTACATTCACATTTAAACTTAACAAGAAAGTATAACATACTCTAACTTGACTTTATTTCCCCAAACAGTTCCAATTCCCGCAAGAGAAAAGAGAATAATGAGAGCTTAGATGCTTAGATTAGACAATAATGAGAGCTTAGATTAGACAATAATGAGCATCTTCTAGAGCATAGCTGTTAGAAGATCAAAACAAAAAATGTGACAGGTGATAACCATACATTCACATAGCATACATCTTAAACCACAATTGGACGCATACACTCTGAAAACTGTATGTACCGGATTATCAGATCTGTCTGAGAGTACAAGTACTTGGGAACCATTACGAACAGCTTCATCTGCAGCTTCACAGAGTTTTAGAAGAGCCTTCTTCAAAGATCCTTCAATTCCTCTATGTATGTCAAAAAATGTGGGCAAGACTTGAGATTTTAAATGTGGATCACTGAGCAGACCCTCAAGCTCCCGTTCATTTAGTACAGGACCAGACAAAACAACCTGCTCATGAAATTAGAAGTCTTGATGAGTATGAAATCTTGCCAAAGCCAAACGTTTCTAAGCGAGCATAAAATCAAAGATTTAGGCACTCTGACCTGTGAAACATTCTGAGGCCCAACCTCCAATATATTTCCACGCTTTCCAATATTAACTTCAAGTGACATGACCAAGCCTTCTCGAAGAGGATCAATAGCTGGATTTGTAACCTGCAAGTACACCATGTGAGGAGCCATAAGGGGGGACATTTCAAGGCAGTTCAATAATCTACTAAGACAAATCATGAATTCAGTTAACCTGAATCAGAAGAAACAGACAGATCAAATTGTGCCCCTTCAATGAGAAGAACAAACCTGAGCAAACCGCTGCTTGAAATAATCATAAAGCATATGTGGCTTTTGAGATAATACTGCCACTGGAGCATCATCCCCCATGCAAAACGTGGGTTCTTTTCCCTGTGCAGCCATTGACTCAATTACCATTTGAACATCTTCGCTCGAGTAGCCAAACGCCCTAGTGTAAAGTGAGATATACCATGAATAGCCAAAATTAGTGTCTTAATCCAAAAGAAAAAGCTATTAGTATCTACAAACTGTAAAACCATTGAATTCTGCTGGTGAAAACCATTGATGAACGTTGTACTTAAAAATATCCACTTTTTCACCCTCACAACAGATATATGTCAGAAAATAACTCTTACGAAAAGTTAAGTACTTTGATTTCAGATTAATCACCATATGATGCGTATATGGCACATGATAGAAGCATAGAACAAAAGAAACAGGAAGGCTTACTGTTGGCGTCTTAAGGTCTCTTCAGTCTCCATGATTGCTGATGAAAGAAAATTAGAAGGCCTCACATTTCGCAGGTTTTCACTAACCCACTTTCCATATGGGTTATACGATGCAGCCCGCTTCTTCACTTCTGTGTTCTCATATACCTGAAATTTCATATATTCATAATGGAAAACAAAAGACACACAAATTATATATCGGAATATCGGCCAATAAAGAGAAAGATCGACCATGATCTGGTGCACCAACCTGTCCACTTTCTAAGTCAACAGATATCATCATGCCAGGTCCTAGACGACCCTTCATGGTGACTTTCGATTCATCCATTGGAAGGACTCCGACCTGTATAAAGGCATGACTTAGCAACTCTTCTGCAGTCAAGATATAGACACAATTTGGTAACAGGGCCCCTGTCTATCCTAGCTAATTCTCTATCTTGATTAGAAAAGTATTAACTCGGTTTCTAGAAACCCGTATCCTAAGAAAACACTTTGTTTCTTCGAGGGGATATAAAACACTCCTAGATAAATGATCACCAAAGAACTATTTTATACTGTCATCGTATCTCAAAAATCAGCATAGCTACGTCAAGAAAGAAAAAAGAAGAAACTTCCAAAGTGATTAAACGAACTGGTTTTCTGACCTGTCAGGACCAAAGCTTTAAGAATCAAGCATAAGCCCAATCATCTGCTGGCAACCAGTATCACCATGCTTAGATAGAGAACACATACATAGAGTAAAAGACAAAACGCACCTCAGAGGCTACATAGACAACATTATCACTTGTCCGCCAATATCTAGCAGGCCGAAGTCCATTGCGGTCAAGGCAAGCTCCAACAGTCTTTCCATCACTACACCAAACAAGTCAAGGTGACGAAGTTTTGGAATGTAAAAGTAGAAGAATCAAATGCAACAGACTTGTTAGTTAGACCAGCTAACACTTTGAGTGACAAATTATCATCAGGGTCATTTGGCCCTCCAGTTGTCCACAAATGTGGATACCACCAAAAGAAGAGCAGGAAAGATCTGAGTGGTCAAAATTTAAAAGCCTACTAGAACAGTTGTAAGTACTCATTTTTCTCAAGTTAAAAAAATTGTGGAGGAACAAGGGCGGCTGAAAGCTTAAATCTTACGCACATGACTAAATCATCAAGGGTAAGAAATATCCAAGAAAACTACCTGAACAATATCAATGCAGGTCCATCCCAAGGCTCCATCTGGCCCTTGTAATAATCATAAAAGTCTACAGCCTACAGTTGGAAAGCAGATAAGAGAACCACTTGCAAGTATCCATTAAGACCAAAAAAGCAAACACGAAGCAATACCTCAGGGTATTTAATCATCAAAGTCGGGTGATTTTTATATGCCTCTGGGACAAGAATCATAAGAGATTCCTCTGGAGTCCGGCCACTTCTTATCAAAAGCTGCACAACCTCAATAATATAAATACATTGTTCTCTTGCAGCAATAACAAACGTCTACACCTAGGCCTCGAGGTTATTCTGAAGAGTGGGTAAATGTATGTACTAGCAAGCTGTGTTGCTTTTTTCATGAAGTGCTCATTGCATAGAGAAATTTTTTCTTTTATTTTTGTCAACAGTCAGGCGAGTGTTATGTATGCGATATATGACTAATGCTTAGTTCCAAAATCAAGAGACACTTCTATGCTTCTTCTTATAGTTTTTTCTCCAGAAGTGGATACTACAAAGAGAATCACAACAGAAAAAGAAAAGTTGGAGTTAGATGACTCATACTTCCGCTGCACTGTCAAGGTTAGAGGAGTCCGAAGCCTTTGGATTGCTAATTGGACGAATATCATTTTCCCGTCCATGCCAGACAGGTGATCTTAGAGATGCTTCTCTTGATGTCATCCAGTTTAGATTCCCCTGAAAAACTTGTTTGTTTCAGCAAAGAGGACCTACCTTAGTCTTAGACCAAACAAACCAATCGACCAGAAGAGAAGCATAACCTGTATGGTATTGATCTCCCCATTGTGTCCAAGAAACCTCATGGGTTGAGCAAGAGGCCATCTGGGACTAGTATTTGTGCTAAATCTTCGATGATAGATGGCAAAAGCAGATTTATAAAGATCATTTTGAAGGTCCGGGTAAAATAACCCAAGAATTTCTGAACGAAGCATTCCCTTGTAAACAATGGTCTGGTTGGACAAGGAGCTGAAGTAGAGCTCAGAGGCCCAACTTTTAGAAACAACTGCTCTTTCAATCAGCTTCCTGCAAATGTAAAGTTCTCGTTCAACGTCGTCAACTTTATCTTCTTTGACAATTCTAACAAAGACCTGTTCCGTGTTTGGCATTGTCTTTTTTGCAAAATGACCGACAATGGATGGTTCTATAGGAACAGCCCTCCATCCAAGCACCTCCAAGCCCTCTTTCTCAAAGATACTTGTAACCACTGAAGAGAAAATTCAAACAGGACTTAGCACGGAAGATATTACATGTTATACATAGAAAAAATTATAGCTTGGAGTGGATACCAGAGCTGCAATCCACAATAAATATGCATAAAACTATTCTAGGTTCACCTTTCTTGGCTTCTTTCCTAATGTGGTCATCTCTCGGTAGGAACAGCATTCCAACACCAGTATGAAGCTTATCAAAAGAAGCCATCCCT
Source organism: Cardamine chenopodiifolia (assembly GCA_963922655.1). Classification (NCBI taxonomy): domain Eukaryota; kingdom Viridiplantae; phylum Streptophyta; class Magnoliopsida; order Brassicales; family Brassicaceae; genus Cardamine; species Cardamine chenopodiifolia. The sequence continues at coordinate 16,443,411 of OZ000478.1, read as the reverse complement.
TGCTTCTCAGCCCATTCGTTAAATAGATCCCAAGGAATGGAAGTCATCAAACCAGAACCATCACCAGAAGTATTATCAGCACCACAACCTCCTCTGTGTTCCATACAACCAAGCGCTATCAGAGCATCATTTACAATTTTATGAGTAACTTTATTCTCCAAGTCCGCGATGAACCCAACACCACATTCTCCCTTTTCTGAAACTATATCTTCCAAGTAGGCCACCTGCGACAATGCAATTCAAAACAATTAAAACCCCCGCAAAATCCAAATGAACCATCCATAACCAAACCTATTGCAAGTGAAAAAGTTTAACTTCAAGACAAACAAAAATTCATTATACACCACAACTAAAACTGCAAAAGTCAAAACCAAAACCTAGATCAGCGGCAGATGAATATGCAAGCTTATCTAACTTCAAACTTAACATGGATTTCAGAGAACCGCGATTACCTCAGGTTTCAGATCAGAAGAAGAGGAAGCCGATGCATCACCAGCGGCCCGGTCAAAATTCAGGATCGCTTTTGCCGATAACGGAGACCTCAGCGAAGACTTCAGCAATGGACTGTATCCACGGAACCCGGAGATTTCGTTACGCCGTTTAGTTCCCTTGGAAACACAGTAAGATCCGACGAAGTCAACAGAAAAGAGAGTCTTAGTAGTAGTTAATTTCGCGGAAGAGAGAAGCCGGGAAACGGAAGATGAAGCTCCGGCGACGCCGGGAGATTGTAGCGCCATAAACTGAAGCTCCTAAAAAGTAGCAATAATCGCAGAGAACTCGATTAAAAGCAATCGATCGGATTTTGAACTTACTCTCTATCTGCGACTGTTGCCGTTATTTTCAAAAAGTCAAAACGGAAGCAAAGATTTATCCTCTGCGATGAAGTGTACGGTGGACCGGAGTCGCAGAGAAAATCTAATCGGTGATGTTGTTCAGATCATGGCACGAGATAGGTGAGTGATTAGTGAGCACGACTACACAAGACTCGTATCGCCGTCGCGTTTTGTTGTTGTCGTAAAGGTGATGAAATGCTAGTTTAGCTTTTATGTGTCCAGCGCAATCACGTCTTTCAAGATCTAGCGGTCCGTTTTGGTGACGCATGTGTGTTTGCCAATACAATTGAATGAATGAATATTGAATATAAAGACTATTTAACGTTGAATAAGTAAGTTAAATATATAAATAAAACGGCAAGTGCTTGGTTTAAGCAAGAATACGTAATCATTTGTATTATTAGTGTAATTAAATAACGTTTAAACAGTCGCAAATATACTATACTATACTTTGTGGGGACAAATCGCCGAAGAAAACAAAAGATTCTCTCTCAAGTCCTACCTATAAAACGACACCAACAGCAACTGTTTGAATTTAGAACAATTATTGGAATCTTTACTCTGATTTCTTTATTGAAGAAAACAAAAAATAACATCATCACCTACGTAACTCCGTTGCCCAAAATTGTGTATCTTTATAAAATTTGCTTGCTGTCTTGTTCAGCATCTCATTACCACACCAAGAAACTTTCAATATTTAGAGAAAAAATAATAATTCTTTCCGGAATCTTTTTTTTTTTGTTTTTGAATCGAATCTTTTGATTGGTGAATCAGAGATGCTTTGTTACCATTTATATAAATAGAATCAGTCACACTTGGAGTTCTAAAATGTAAACCACCTCGTCTTTTTGTGTAGTGACTACTGTTGTTGTCTGTTGGTGAACAAAATTGTATATACAAGTATCTTCTCTTGCCTAAAGCACATTTTATCTTAAAGTTTGATTATTTCAACTGTTAAAAACAGATTACTGTACTTGAAATTGGGTTACTTAATTTACAATTATGATTTACTTTTTACATTTTAACTTAATCGCATTGATCACACTAAACCAATGTCTTTACAAGAATTTCCATACAAAATACAAAATCAAAATATTTTCATATACTGAAAGGTAGCATAACAGTGGACAAGAAAAGAAAACAATATTCATTGCTATGGCTTTTAACTGAGTACGAAATTAAATCAAATAAACAAACAAAATGGGGGCCATACCTCATACTTGAAAGGTCGCCGATTTGCAGTCCTTACCCAAATATACTATATGTAAATTATACGTATCCATCTTTTTTGGGATACACGAAACCTAGAAAAGTATAAAGACGATATAAACCTTCTCAATTGTCTTCTATGAAGATCTTGAAGATAAAGTCACGGAAACGCCTCGAGTACTGCCTTGGATCTACCGCAGATATAGAGGTAGGATCATATTGTATGCTCTTGTAAGCGTGTTCAAGCTTCTTGCTGATATCATAATCCTGAAGAATGTCAATAATGCCAAATATCATTACCACTTCGTAGAACTCTCCTGTAGGCTCTCCTACAAGCTGTAATTCACAGTCGTTTTTTCTCATGGTTCTCGCTGCTCGCGCTGGCATGTTGGTCCCCAATCTAATACTAGCCCACCTGCAACAACACAACCATATCCAAAGTCATGTTTCTGTGTTTCTGATTTGAGTTTGAAAGTATTGGCATTGATTGTTGTGTTACCTTGAGGGATCTGAAAGAAGCTGATCAACCTCTGCTCTGGAAAGACGAGGGCATGATTCTTCTTCGGATTCACCTGTACATAATCATCATTTTTGCTTTTGTGAATGATTCGTTTCTTCTTATGGGCAAAAAAGTTTTTGGATTGAAAAAAGCGAACCAATAGGCGTTCCAGCTCCAGAAGGAATCAGCTGTCCAGCGACTGAAGCTTCTCTGAAGTGAATCCCAACTAAAAGACTATAATCCATGATTCTCTCCTGTTCTAGAAACTCGCAGTCTTTATCAATTTGCCTGTGATGTAAACAATGAGCCATGAGAAATGAAACAAGCAAAAACAACTATATATGGAAGAGTAGAATATAAAGATTTTCACCTGATGAATTCTTGGTACCATGCTTTTTGCAATCTAAAAATGAAATTCAGGTCGAGGTCTTTTAAGATTGTGTTTGAATCGATTATTGATTCGGGTTTGTCTGTTGTACGACCAAGAGAAGATCCTTTCAAATCAAAGCGTCTGTGAACAGAGTACTTGGAACAAAACAGATTTCCCATTATGACGAACCGCACCTGCATTATTTGTAGACCAAGAGAGATATGAAACCAAACCAATTATTTCAAAAAACATGCCACACTTTACTGTTAATATTTTTGTATCTACCTTCTTTTGGGTTGGTCCATTCAATTTTACACAATGTAGACCAAAGAATCTAATTACCAAAGAGTTCTCAAATGCTCGAACATGGTTATAGTATGTTGCAAGCATCCCTAGAAGTACCTACACCAAGAAGACCAAAAAGAAATGCTTTCAATATAAGCAATCTGAAAACTCGATAATAGCAAACAAACACTTTCTAGCCGATAACTTGAAAACAAAACTTACTTTTGTTTCTGACTTCTTCATTGTTTTGATCATGTAACGATCATCGTTTGTTAAGTAAAAAAAGCTCCCACTTTTACCAGGGGATGATAGTTCTCGAAGGGCATCATTCCCACATATTGACAACATGTAATCAGCTGGGTCTACTTTGAATAGCTTCCTCAAGCTCCTGGAAAATCAAATCATAAGCAAAAATTGTTAAGCGTAAGTAAGACTAAATTAGTAGCAGTGTGAAATAGGTTGAGGGATTTTTGGTATAACCTGAAAACTAGTGGGCAATAATCTTTCCATTTGAATTCAGTAGATTGATGTGGAGGTGTGTACTTGGTTCCTTCGCGCGGAAACCTCCTCCATATCTTATCTTTTGGATCAAAAGCAGAAGGCTTGAGGTCAAGAGATGCCACTGGAGCTTGTCTTCCGACAGAATGCCTGCGAAAATAAGATCACTAAACATGAAACCAATAACACAAGCATTGCTCCATGTATATATATATATATATACTAACATAAATCAAATTGTATAACTCAGGATGCATAGTCTCTCTCAAATTTACCTGATTCCTAACTGTAGATTAAGCATAAGATCGTAATTGCGATGGCCTTTGGATATTGTTTCCCCTTGCTTCGTCCCTGCCTTTGGCAGTTTCAAAGGCACAGGGCTTGACTTCAGGCTCTGAATGCCTTCAGCTTCCAATCTCATCAACTCTGCATCCAACTCCTTCCTCATATCAGCACCTCCTTCACCAATTTCGGTTCCCCACATATTCATCTTCTCAAACGCTCTATCTACGCCCACACTTACCCTCCCATCAACCGACATCCTCCTAGGCTTCTCTATACGCTTGGAAGAGTTCCAAACAGATAGTTTCTTTTGTGAAGGCAATATAGGAACCCTCTCTCCGCTGCAGATATTGTACTCACTCAGATTACTGAACAAATCTTTAGGATCCCAGTCAAGATTCCCTTCATTTCCTGACGGATAATAAGTACCATTCATTTCCTCTGGATCCTTAGACCAATTGCCAACATAGAAACTACCATCGTCCCATTTGAACGTCCCATTCCCTCTGGGGAACCCTTCATCCCAAAACCCGTCATATCTATTTCCATTTGTCCAAACAAAACTCCCTTTGCTACAGATTGTACCATTCTTCCATTCGCCAATGTAATGGTTCCCATCGCTCCATTGGTACTTTCCTTGACCTTCTTGCAAACCTCTCCTCCATTCACCATCATAGGAATCTCCATTTGCAAAACTCTTGACACCATGTCCATGCTTCAGGTTCATCACCCACTGACCTTTATAAGCATCTCCACTTGGACCTGTGTATGTGCCAATACCATCCATGTAACCACTTTTAAACTCTCCTTCGTATGTGGCACCAGATGGCCACCCGAACTTTCCATTCCCCATGGTTTTCCCATTGTACCACTCACCAATGTACATACAACCATCTGTCCAGAGGTATTTTCCATGGCCATGAGGAAAATTATCATACCATTGCCCTGTGTAATAGTCCCCATTGGGAAGTACTCTCTCAGCATGGTAGAATTCCTCTATACTGCTCCTGTTAGTGCTGGTCTCATCGTCATTCTCATCAGTTGTAGTATCGTTATATGTATGTGGAGCTACCGAGACTGTTCCAAAAACGTTATTTGCTCGCTTCTTCGCTTGCTGGGTTTTTCGCACAGTCACCTCCCATGCTTTTAGAACATAGCTTTGGTCCCTGCTCATTGTGTTAAACTAAGGAAAATTCTATCTAAAAACCTGTATGTTATTAGTACCTAGAATGCCCTCATAAGATATGTCTAGACAACAATCCTAAAGATGTACAAACACCCAAGAAAACAACAAACATGTGTCACATTGATCATTTTCTTTTGACTCTGTGAGTTTCCGTGATCTCAATGAAACTGAGTCGGAGGCAAAGAGCTTACTTTTTCTTTCAGATTGCAGCATTATTGGATTGAATGTTGCTACGGACCATGTTCTAAACCAAACAAAGAAAAACTGAGAAAATCTAATGGCAAAAAAAAGAGTTAAAAGGGAAAAAATGTCCCCGAGATTTCATCTTTTCTTATCAGTTTCTACAAACTAATTTTGTCATCCAAAGAAAGGACTCGTTCATATCCTCAAACCAATGAAGGGCTTGAAATTTAGAGAAACAAGCAAGACCCTCAAGTTCTCTATATTTAGCATCTCTTTGCTTCCTTCTCATACAAAGACATATCTATTTCTTAGAAAATAAAATGAAACATATTTTAAAAGTGGACCAATGCAGATGAATTAAGTTCCCCCAATTTAATTCGGTGAGGCATTATGTCGAACAGCATAAGTTCATTTCCATAAATCCAGTAAATCAACTTCAAAACTGAAATTTTAAGTTTTTCCATGTATTTTAATCTCACAGACACGCATGATAAATGCACAATTCAAATTCTGAAAACAAAGCAAAGCTAGAAAGGATCAAACAGTTAGTAGAGTCATATTATCTTGTTGAGCTTGGCGAGAAGGAAGACAATGGTGGAAGTGATGGCGGGGATAAACAAGTCGTTAGGAATAGTCGTCGGAGCTATACGGTTCTTGAGGAAGACGGCAATCGCAGGAACTCCGAAGATGAAGAGTAGAAACTCCTTTACTCCTCCGACGCCGGTGAATCCAACACCGATCAAAACCTCTAAGCTTCTGAAACTCATCATTTGATAGTTTTTTCCCCACTCCGAAATTGTGTCTCTGCTCGATTCAAATATACGAGACGAAGATTAAAACACTTTCTAATTGGGAAACTTTCAGTTCTAGTAGTTTTTTTTTGTCGTCATAGGTTCTAGTAGTTTAGTTTTGTTGTATTAGAACTAAACAATGTGATGTGAATAATATTATAACTAATATATATGGAAGCTGTTAATATTTAATTATAAACATTAACAGTTAATATTTAATTATAATTATAAATTGTAATTGGAAACTAATTTGTCCACACTTGGCACCTTAAGTTGCGTACCGCCGAAAAAAGGGAGGATCTCTCTCTTTGAGAGCGATTTCCGGTACACCGGGGAAATTTTTCTTCTCTCTTTTCTCACTTCAAGCTATGGTTGAAGCGTCCTCAAACCGTTTTCAATGGTAATTAAAAAATGATAATGATTTTTCTGATGGTTCTTGGCCTAATCAAGAAAACATGTGCAACTCTTTTTCAAAACTCTATATTGGTTTACAGCGTTTAATGTAATGGTTGGAGTTGGACTTCTCTCAACACCTTTTACACTGTTGGGCAAGTATGGTCATTCTTCTCTTATTTGCTGTTACATTGCTACTTTAATGAAAGACTGTTATATGTTATTATCACTTATCCTGATATTGGAGAAGCAGCTTTTGGGAAATATGGTCGTATTCTTATCTGTGTAAGTCACTTTCCTAACTTCATCTAAAATGATTTCATAGATTTTATATTTCTTTTGATTAGTTTGAGGGATTTGGATCAGTTGTTCTGTTTTCATTAGCTGCTGCATCTCTATAATCATAGTTTCTTATGGTTTCTGCAATGTTTTGTGTCTTTTGTGCAGGTGCTATTGTACGTAAGTGAATATTTTTTGTTCCCTAGTTAAACTTATGGATCTTTGGACCGACCTAGTTGAACTTGCTAGAAACTTATGGATTTTTGTTTTTGGTATTCAGGCCATTCCGTGTTCCCAAATATATACCAATCCATGGCTGATAAAACCAAATTCAACAAAGCAGTGATCACATGCTAAAACAGAAAAGTTCACTCCTATATAAGCTTTTGATGTTTTCTATCCAATTCTAAAGACTAAAACCAAAGAATGTTTTGTGTGCCTACATTGCAGTTTCATATTATGTGTTTTGTTATATGTAGGAGTTGCAATCATGGGTTATCTCATGTTTGGTGAAACTACCTTATCTCAAATTACACTAAACATGCCAAACAACCAATTATTTTCAAAAGTGGCGCAATGGACAACGGTTAGAAAACAAAAGTGTTTTTTTTTCTCTCCATAATCTTTGGAAGGTTCCATTTTACACTAAAACTCCATCTTGGTTCTGTTTTTTATTCTTCTTTTTTTTCTTAAGGTTGTGAATCCGTTTACAAAATATGCTCCTAATGAACCCACTTACAAGGAGTATAGAAGAACTATTACCCGTAAGAATGTCAGAGAACATATGGTGCTTTCTTCTTCTAAGAACAGCGCTCGTGGCTTCTTCTGTTTTTTCTGCTTTCCTTATCCCATTTTTTGGTAAGAACATTAAGCTAGAAAGTTCTAGAACTCGCATGGCTTTTTACTCGATTTGCGTCCTAATGGTCTCTTTTTTTTTGCAATTGGTTTATGCTCCACACAGGTTTTGTGATGGCTCTTATAGGATCTCTTCTCAGTATACTCGTGGTTAGTTATCAGCACTTGTTTAATATCCTAAGAACATTGTTGTTATCAAGACGCCACAATCACATTCTTGGATCAAAACTCAAAAGTCTTTTACATAAATTGTCTGTGTGGTTCAGGCAATAGTAATGCCAGCTTTATGCTTCATAAGGATAATGGGGAACAAAGCTACAAGAACACAGGTATATAAATTGAGTATTTTTGGTGTCCTCTTATCAATTTCTTGGAGTAATTTGGGGGTGATGATTTTGTGTATTTAGATTCTTACTTCTTAGATTAACATTGAGCTGTGTGATTAAGATGATTCTGAGTTCGATAATTGTAGCCATTGGGTTGGTAAGTGGGACCTTGGGGACATACTCTTCAGTTGCAAAGATCAATAGGAACTTTTAATGAAGAAGGTCCATGACAAAGCCCCATTAGTCTCTCCTCTTTTTTTTTGAGTTGAATGTTTTTATTGAAGCTAATAAAATCTTGATTAAGATTTTAGACTTTAAAAAGTTGATAAAACTAGTGAAAGTTTGCTTTCTCAAAGTTGTCACGTTTGCTTTTTGGAAAACAATTTAAACAATCGTATTTTTTAGAAGGCTAATCACATGGAAAAGTTGAACCATAATCTTCCATATAGTGATGTACCCCTAAACCAAAATATCCCAAGTCTCGTCGTCACCGACAGGACATGGTGGAAAGAAGTTAAGATATTTGTGTTGAGGGCCTGTCGGTGATTACTATAAGGTATTAGTTAATTCAATGAGAGAGTTAGATTTCAGTTAATTAAACAGTTATGATGGATAGGGACAAGTAAACAGATAAGACTTTCTTGATAACGCATATACAACTATCCATAAATCGATCGTTTGAGCCGAAATATAACTTTGGCCAGCAGAAAATTTTATATACTTTTACAATCTAATCTCTCAACGGTTCAGTCAGTTTTAATGTTTCATCTTAATGTTCAGCTACTAATACTATACTGTATTCAGAACCGGTCATAAGCCAATCATTTTGAAACATAAACATATGCTCTTTCATTTTTTAAGACTAAACATTAACATATGATGAAAACCTCAACTTTTGTAAGTTTTTAATAAGGCCCCTAGATCTCTTTATTCAGACGTTGAACATAGATAACGACATTCTCGCTTTTGTTCCTAGTAACAAGCCAATGTTTCAACAAGAAACAAATGTTTTTTCCTTTTGTTTTAGTTTTTAAATTGTGAATTGGTATAATGTAATGCAACGTAGTTCTGTGAAAAATATAATCAATAAAAATTAAGAAAATAACAAAATTATTGTATTAAGTTCCACATGTTACCTATTAAAGACTACATATTATTCAAAATAATAAAAACAGTACGTGATGTATTATTGCGTAGTTATATTATATATAGAGATGGGGCCATCCCAGAAAATCTTCAAATAAATCATACATATCCAAATGTTCTACTTAAGTCCGTGATAACATAAATGCTCTAAATGATTTTTTCCTCTACATTTGTGATCACTTATTACGTAGGTCAAACTGATCACATAATTATTACCACCAAACTAGAAATTTGATGTGTTGCTTTAAGTTATTACGTATTTACATACACAAATAAACCCACCCAATAAGTTCTGATTATTAAAAAAAAAAAACAAATGAAAGATTTCTCCCGTGGATAGACAACGATTTACTATTTATATACTCACAAACGAAAATAATTCGCCACAAAGAAGCACTATATATGAAATAATCCATATCTAGGTTTCGATGAAAACCCTAAAACTATAGATGATTATTTCAGTGCCGAAACATAAAAACATTTTTGTTTTAGAAATAAGATTTTCAGAGAGAACCAATGCTTCCTACAGCATTCACATTGTAAAACCCAGACGAGAAAAACCCAGAAAGACCTGCCGACATCTGCGGAGCATTAAACAGTACTTCTTCGTCCAACGGTGAATAATACTCACGAATCTCTCCATCCGAAAGCGAAGGATTCATCTCCGCCTGGTGGGGATCTGCGGAGGCGAAAGTGGTAGGCTCCGGAGGTAGATCAGCGGCGTTTTGACCAGTGAGTTCTTGAACGAGCTCTCTGAACTTAGAAGCGCAAGTCTCGACTCTCATCGGGTTTGATATGTAACGGATTTTGATGGGTTGGTTCGTCGTCGTCTTCCTCTTCTGCTTTGTTTGTTTCCTCGTTGGAGAAGACTTGCTTGTGAGCAACGTCAATGATGACTCCATCTTCTTTTAATCTTTGTAAAAGAAAATCTTGATGTGAACTAGCTCTCTTTCTTGTTTTAGCCCAATTTTAAATTATATAATACTAAACATCTACTCCTTTTAGGAAGGTGAGTGGAAATTTAATGTGAAATGAGAGAAGTTACAGCGAAGAAAGGGAAAGGAAGCAAACAAAAATTAAATGGCATTGAGTCCTCATCTCCTAATAGCCGACGGCGCGTTTCTTCCACGCGCGTTTATATCCATAGTTCTTCACCGTTTCTTCGTGATCTTACTTTTAACAAGTGTGATTAGTACTCTTTATGATTAAATATAGTTGGGCCAAAACAACTACTACAATGTAATGTCGGGAGATTGACGTAGTGTGGAGTGTACAGTGTACATTTCTCCGTTAACATCTATATCAATGTTCTATTTCATACTATATAAAATAATAACATATATGATATATGTGACGACTGACGACAGGGCGAATGTATTTGAATTTCTAGACAAAACTAAGCTGATGATCAAACTATCATAATTAGAAATAATCAGTGTTATAAAAATAGACCGCGTACACACCTAAAACCATCTAGACGTTTTAATACTGACCAAATTGATCAACGGAAATTCAACCGTTTGTTTTGGTGTAAAAGCCCAGTATTTTGAGAATATTAAAAATGTATTATTGAACACTACGTGTTATTAAGTAATTAAATAAAATAATATCTAAAACAAAAATTTAACCAACCGAGTAACTGGTTACGTACGGGGTAGGTTCTTACGAACATCAGTACGTAAAAATTTTAAACATCAAGAATAACGATGTTTTATATCCAAAAATAAAATACAAAATCAATGTTTTACTCACGACGAAAATAGTTAGATTATTCATAGAATTTCTTGAGAGTCCTGAGCGTGTGTGTACGCGCCAAAATAATCGCGTGATGGAAATACGAGAACAAGTTAAAGTGGAAGCCGCCGTCGGCTAATTAGCCATCAGGGTATCTACAGAAGCGCCACGTCAAAATCGGTGATGTAGACATATAGACGCCATGACCTCACTTGACCCGACGATTGTGATCTCACCAAAGACAAATCACACAAAAAAATGGGAGAAAAAAAAACTTACCCTTCGCGGGAACCATTAAAGGGTCCATTATACTCCATTAATTTACTTAACCATAATGAAAACCCAAATTTGATCCCAACAGAAAAGAATTTAACCGACAAATTCTAACCTTAGATACTTGTAGATCATTTATATGTTTATCGCTTATGTTAAAATGCCCTCGGAGAGTAGGAAGTGTAACGATTTGTTTTGTTGAAAACAATATTCTGATCCAAATAATATTTTTTTGACGATAAGTCGATATCATACAAATGTTAAGTCACTATTTCACTAATTTTACTCTCTATTCTGTATTGTTTGGTATGTTGCCATTTAGAGTCAAGATTTAAACCCATCAATTTACATATTTAGAAATAATATCTAAATATGTAATGCTAGTGGTTAGAAAATGGTTTAAATAGTGAAGATGTTTCAATTTGAGCAAACGATAATCGGACAGTGAAGAATCCCGACTAGATAATAAATCGAAAATTAATCAAAAAATATTCATTAATTATTTTTAAAAAAATTTACGTAATAATTTTAATATATTTAAAAAATGAGTGCACGAAAAGATGAAATATTTTATAGTACAGGTGGTTAGTTACGTATATGTTAATCATTGAAATAAATTTTTACAACTTATTTTTTTCTTACAATATTTTTTTACCGATCGTTTTAGTATTTTACACTGACTTTTCATGATTTTTATGGATTTTTTTTTTATTTTACATAAATTATATCGATATTAATCGTTTTCACTGATTAAACCATTAAATATGTTAATTAATCGAAATTGACTCGGTTAATTTTGTTAAAAGATTAATCTTCCGATTATTTGAGAAATAGGCCGATTTTTAGAACAAGATATTTACGTATGAAAAGGGCTAGTCATTCAATAGAGTCAACTCAATTGTTGAACATGAAATCTAGAGCGGCTAGAGCCTAGGTATCTGCTCCAAATTAAGTATGATGTTGTAGATAAACATCTAACAGGTGATTTAGTTTTGTGGATTTTATTTAATTTTTTTAGAGAAGTTGTTGTGTACTTGTATAGATGAAAATAATAGTAGAAAACTCAAAAAAATATTACAAAAAAACTTATAACTGAAAAATAATTGACAGAAATGAAGGCAAACGGGGTCCAAGGTGGACAAGTGGGAAGAGAGAGGGTAGCACAGCGGTGTGTGCTGTGTCGTCTGTCCTAATTAAATTTAGGTTTATTGAAATCGATCTATATTGGTGCGGGTCCTCTAATTTCCCTCCCATAACTTCTTATTATGTTGTTTCTATAATTAATAATTACATTTTTTTCTTTACAGAATCACACAGATGACATGGGTTCACTAACCAAAAGAAAATTATTCATGCTTGGAGAAAATTTTAGAAAAAATATAAAAACGAACTTTTTGTTATTTTGGTTTTAATTCAAACTTGACCATAAAGAATATAGATCCTTAGAGAAGTCAAGTCACATGTACACATACATAGAGAGTCTTTTAAATTCCAAGTTTACGACCTCGTTCGATCGTCCATAAAAGTTAGAAAAAAAATCTCATATCATGAGAGAGTATCATTTTTCTAAAAATTAAATAAAATCACCTTCTTTCATATATTGTGAGTAAAAACAAAAAAAACAAACAGAAACGATGTAAAGAAATCCAAAACACTATTTAAGATTTCTAAAAAGTTATATATATAATATAAATACTATTTGAGAAGTTAAAAATTTCGTAGAATAAATAAAAGTTCAGATATTTTTTTCTTTGGAGTAAACTGTAGTTGCTATGGAAAATCTGATATTTAAAATTTATATTTATGAAACTTATGCCAATCTCATTGCAGGATATTTTTGAGAAGTTTCGGATATGGAAATTAATCATATCAAATTTTGCGTTCTCGTCCACTCCAGAATTGTTTTCGGGCTTGTATTTGCTCTACTATTTCCGAGTCTTTGAGAGACAGATTGGCTCAAACAAGTATTCGGTAAGGAATAGTTCAACTCAATTCTTTCTTCATGGTAGATTTATTTCGTCATGACTTTTTGGTCCCTTATTCTGGTAACTAGAAAGATAACAACTGATAATTTTATGAGGTTAATAACTGCCCATTCTGCAGGTTTTCATCTTCTTCTCTGGGTCTGTATCACTAATACTAGAGGCCATTTTGTTATCACTCTTTAAAGGTATGCACCTTCCAAATTCCAATTTTCAGATAGTCTATCCAAAATCTACACCGTTTTGGTCAGTACTCATCCATTAGGATATGAAATGGGCCGCTAATGCAGACAATCAAGGGATTGTAGTTATTAGTTGGCTTAAATTGGCCTTGTACTAATCTCACCAATCATCGAAGAAAAAAACTGTACAGGGAGGATTAAGATCTGGTGATGATCTTTTGTTAGTTTAAAGTTCTATCCTGCAATTTACTTCACTCTCATACTATTGGATATATTTTACGAATAATTCCCCTGGTCCATGATTCACATTATCAAGAAATGTTTTTTTGGGCATTCTTAATAATAGTTTGTGACAATATACATTCTGTAACACATACATTTTACATTTATTTATTGTGGGGACATAACAAACTGTTGTTTATTGTATTAGATCCTACAGCAAACCTACTGACATGTGGACCATACGCCCTCGTATTTGCTTCTTTTGTACCCTTCTACTTGGACATTCCAGTTACAAAGAGGTTTGGTGTATTTGGCGTCCACTTCTCTGATAAATCATTAATATATCTTGCAGGTGTCCAGGTAAACAATACAACGCTTTTTTTTTTAACTTTTTGTTGTACAGTAGACCCCTTTTTCTTTACTAGATAAGATAATTTGTTTCGGTTTTCGTATTTGTAGCTTTTATTATCATCTTGGAAAAGATCAATCTTTACTGGAATTTGCGGCATAATTGCTGGTTCCTTGTATCGGTTGAACATCTTTGGTATTCGCAAGGCAAAGGTTATACTTTTCCAACCTTTTGCTTAAAAAACAATCTTCATTTATCTCCTCAAAATGTGGGGTTTTGTCACTTTAGTAACACTGGTGTTTTGTCTACATAATTGACAGCTCCCCGAGTTCATGGCTTCGTTATTTTCCGGGCTTTCTTTGCCATCTTTTAGCAGCCATTCTCAACCACCAAGAAGGACATCACCCAACTTAGGTCGCCAAGCAGTGGCAAGTCTTTATCTCTGCAACATCTGTTTTTTTTTTTTGCCTCTTTAGCCAAACTCTTATTGCAATCTGAATAATCCATCTTCGTATGCTGACATGTGATGTTTCCATTTTTCAGAGATCTTATCGAGCTCGGATGCCGTCAAGTACAGAGCCATCTGAGGAAGCCATAGCTACTCTGGTATCTATGGGATTTGACCAGAACGCAGCGAGACAGGCGCTTGTACACGCCAGAAATGATGTCAACGCTGCCACCAACATCCTTCTTGAAGCACACTCTCACTAACCTTTGATAGGAAGTTCAGATACATTGTTGATTCGAAATGCAGACATTGCACAGCACGAGGTATTCTTCTGCTGCATTCTAACAACGGAGATGGCCTAGCCTTCATATGGCGAGCGGATTACCTGATTTGCATCCTCTTCTTCTTTCGTTTTGCCTCTTTTCTTTGCCATTGTAGTAGTTTTTAGGCCAAAGTGTGTAGACTATGCTTATGTAAGTACAGATTTGAAAGTAACATGGCGAGGCTTATCTGATTAAACCTTCAGGGATTAAAATCTACTGATCCATTAAACCTTTCTCAAAACCTATTCTCCTTGGAAAGAAATCACAAATATGGTATTATTTTTGATGAAACTTGCTTAAAAGACCATACAGTGCAACTCAAAACTATTTTTGATGCTAATAAACATTATAGTAAAAATAAACAGATTGACACAAAAATGAAACAGCCTATAACTGTTAGCCTCTGGTTTCACATACACAGAATTCTTCGGGGTAACGGCAATAGAATGTTCAGACGAGATTAGGCTTTAAACTCCAACTATATTGGAAATTGATGAGACTCTCGTCTAAATCACTGTATAGTCTTTGCTTGTGAGATCATAGATGATAGTGCAGCTTGCTACTTCTTTGCCTTCATCCATGGTGTAAACTGGTATTTCCCAGTTCTTGTTCTTATCCGTTTCGTACTCTCTATATGTTTTGAAGAATGTCTTTGCACCCATCATTATCAGCCTCTCCACCATAAATAACTGATAATTGTTCACGATGATCGGATCCAAAATCTCACTAAAGTTGGACGAATAAGCCACCTTGTACCTTCAGTGGAACAAGAGTCTTACAATAACATCTACATATATGAACCTAATAAAACTTGAATCTAGAGCTTGTGATTTCACCCGGTAGCAAGAGGCGAAAAAAATCCAGGGGTTCTCTCATTAGAAGCGATAAAAAGAGTACGTCCTGGTGGGATCTGCTTCTGTATTCTGCCAATGATGAACTCTGGGTGTGTCTCTCTGTCTAAATGTGGAAACTGACTTCTTTCAACACGAAACCTGTCTTTTCTTGTTTTCAGTTTGCCACCTCGACGAACATGGATTGCATCATAATCACCAAGTTGTGCTTTTATCTGTTTAACCAAAACTGGTTTATAAATAAGCTAAGGGCTCAATAAAACAATCATTTTAAAGCAAATATTATGTTAAATTCACACCTTCTCCGCAGCGTTTCTCAATCTTGATGCTGCCATATTTTGCAGAAATGAATAAGGAAGCATGACGGAGCTACGATTACGTACAATGAAGATAGATATATGACATGATCAAGCATTAGTATGATGAAATTTCCCATTCAATTGGATACTTAATTTCCTCATCAATGCTTACCATGCCAAGGGACTTGCGGTTCGGTTAATGAGCAAAAGATTTGCAAAGTGACTAGAGTCATTAAGCTCATGCCTATTGGCTCCATACACATGCGCAATCCCTCGTGCTCCCAGTTTCATACTCGTCAATAGCACAATGTGCCACGTTTCAGAGTTATCTAAGATCACTGGTATCTTCTCAGAGATGAGGTCAATATCATACGGTGATTCCATTGCACAAACCCTCACTTCCCAACTAAGAAACATGCCAAGGAGAGAGACCTCTTGTGTTAAAAGTGGGAAACAAAACAAAAGTAAGTTTTAAAGAAAATTACCTTTCCTCTGTAGTTTCATCGTCGGATCGATTGAGTATGCCTTGCTTGTTATGTATTGGATTGATGCACATCCGAGATGGCATTACAAAGTCCTGAAACAAGAAATTGCAATTACAGGTTTGTGTAAATTTACTCAACTATCTATCTCATGAACAAGATGAGTAATTGCCATTTCAAGAACTTCATCTGAAATCTCAGCATTTTGAGAATTGAACTCAAAATTACCTGTTAAGAAACATGGCTTCTTCAAGGGCACATCTTAGACTAGATTCTTGGTGACCCAAACCGGCACCGGTCTCACAGTTCTTACCAGAACAATCAATTCTGTTTCCCCAATACAAGTACTTGTCTGATAAACTGTGCTGTCTCTTGCTTCGAGTAGACCCCACGAAATAACCAATTATGGTTTTTCGATACGGTAAACTCAATCCGCAGGTGAATATCACTGAAGTCAAAAGAAAGGAGCATTGCGAGGGCAAGTATACATAACAGAACAAGTCTCTTAAATCCCGGGGTGGCTTTTGACTTATGGGTTTTGCTCATTGTTGCCATTAATTAAAACTGTTGCAGTAAGATTACAGGAAGAAGAAAGAAAGAAAGAATCTTTGCGACGGTTAGGTAGAGAAAAGAGAGATAAGATAAGATCAGAGATATGAAGGTCAAGGTCACGTGGGTGTCTCCGACATTGTGAGACACAATCAAGTGGCATTATCATTGGTCTGATCCATAGATGGCAGAGACTAACTGTTTTTCCTGCGGCCATTAAAAAAGTGCTCCATACGTGAAGTGTACGGCACAGAACCATTAGACATTCACACTTAAAAGAGAGAGAGAGAGAGTGATATGTCTCATTCTGTGCATTCCTCTTTTTCATAAACTTTTCCTTCCCACCACACACATACACTCGCGGACATAATTATCCAATCTTTAACTACAAATCGATCTACACTTTGAGGAAAGAAAACTGAGAAAAAAAAATCAAGAAATGGAAAAAAGAAGAAAAAAGATCTACACCTAGTTGCATCTAATTCATCTAACAATGTAGTGTTCTTCTAAGCTTTCTGTAATGTCCGAGAAGATACTCCATGTAGTAATCTGACAAAACCCAAGAAACTAAGCTTGCCATCTGAATGTCTTATCCAATCCTGAAGAACAACATGCACCGGCACTGATGGCCCGAGTCCGAGTTCCTGCAATTAAAACACATGTTCAAGATTAAGCATCACCAAGTTTCCCTCTTCACGAGTCTTCTCTAATCACAATTCTATAGCCTCTAGGTGAAATTAAATAGGTTTACCGATGCAAGTTCTTCAATCATGATGGGTCTATTCCCGTCCTTCTCAAACAACTCGTAAGCACGGCGTGCGTGTTGCTCCCATGTTTCCATTGCTTCCAGCTGATAAACGCTTAATGCTGATGCACAAAACTCTTCAAAGTCTAGTTTCTTGTATTGAAGACAACTTATCTGCAAATCCCCAATAGAGATTAAAACGTTAAACCACCAAACCTAATGATAAACCTTAGTCCGTATCGCTAGCCTCAATGCTTACCATGTGAACAAAATCTAAGACTCGTGAATCCTTTGTAGCATCTGTTGCGCTCTTTAGGATTGCCTGAGATTTGTATTGAAAAAAATCAAGAATCACAGAAAATCCCAAATGAAAATAGGTAGATGGAATCATGAAGACAGAACTGACTGTTTTGTAATTCTGCATCGAGATATATCCATTTCTGCTTGGCCCCAACAATGTGAATTGCTCCTGGAGATAAGCCAACTGCTGTACAGTTAATGTCTTGGCAAGAGCCTGGAACCATGAAAAATAACAATTAATACACTTCTCATCCATGAAGATCCACAATCAAAGTTGCCAAATAGCATGTCACAGTTTCTGCAGAATCAAACTCACCGCTAAAGCCGATTTTCTCAATGAGGTTGACATTATGTACAGTTTTACAAGCTTGTGTATGATCATGTCAGATGGTATCTTTAGTTCATGCGAGCCAACCAGCCACGGATGACCTGAGAAAAAAAAAGATTGATTCTTCTCATGTTCATAACATGAGAAATGCAGCACCAGACTCCGTTTTAGAGATCAAGATGATTATACTTACATAAAGCCTGGGCCGCAGTTAGTCTTTTACGGTAATCTTTGTTTAGCAATCTTTTCACAAAATCTACAGCGTTAGGTGATAGGGATGGCCAAGGAGCTTCTTCAAAATTGGGTTCTGCCTTTAGGACAGCTCGAAAGATTCCAGATTCAGTACGAGCCCAAAAGGGTCGACTGCCACAGAGAAGAATATAAGCAATCACTCCAATACTCCACATGTCAGCTTCTGTTCCGTATGTACGGTGTAAAACTTCCGGCGCCACGTAGTAAGCACTTCCTACAATATCATTCAATCTCTCGTCTGCAAAATTTCAAAACACCGTCAAAGTTTCTATTTAACATCGAGATAGGAGAAATCTCAGGTCAATATTACTATCTCTGACCTGGCTTGACATAATCAGAAAGACCAAAATCAATTGCTTTCAAAGGAGAAGTCTCATCTTTGGTAGTAAACAGAAAGTTCTGTGAAAGGAAAAGAAACATAACGGTCATTATCACTCTGCATAAGTTAGTGGAACTCATTTTTGGTGTACAAAGACTTCTGATAATGTGATGGGACCTAGAAAGTGAAGTGTCACCTAAATCCAAAATAATATACAAAAACAAGAATTGACAGAACAATCTGGAATTTAAACATCATGGATTATTATAAAGTACCTCGGGTTTAAGGTCACGGTGAACCACACCTTGTAGATGACAGTAAGATACTACACTAAGAATTTGAACCATAACTTTTTTAGCATCGTCTTCTGAGTATTTTCCACCCCTAAATTAAGACCAAGCTCAGCCAGTCAAAAGCACGATTCAGTAGAGACAAGCATGTGTGATTTACGAATTACCTTTGAAGTATTTTGTCCAAGAGTTCACCACCTTTGCATAATCTGGTAAAAAAGAAATTAAAAGTATTTTTATTGCAATCCTTGAATTGGAAGATGATCAAATGAGCTTAGGAATGCATACTTACTCCATGACAATGTAAACATTTTCATCATCTTCAAACGCATCATAGAACTCAACTAGGTTCTTATGACCAGTCAAAGCCCGTAATATCTTCACTTCTCTACTAACATCCTCAATTGCAATTGCAGTAGTCATCTGCAGTCAAAAAAAAAATCCAACACTAAACATGAATCAATAGAGAACCTAGCTCAATTATATCATCTGAAACTCTGTTTTTATTCACGCTTCCTCAGACCAAATATGCGAATAATATTATCAAAAGTTAATTCCTTTGCAGTTATATATAATCCAGAAAGATAAACACAGCATTAAACACACAAATGGACTCCACCAAGATCTAAATGCGAATAAATCTAAAGCATGATTTAAAGCAATTCCACACAGCTTAACATATAAAAACCAGAACAGAGCTCCTAATCATATATCTCTGACAATATTTTGACCAAAATATATTTAAAAAATGCACAATTCTAAACACAGGACGATGAAACTAGAATTCGAAATCATGATCAACAAGAGATTCAAAGAACGAACCTTGGATTTAGGAATAACTTTAACAGCTACTTCTTGACCTTTCAAGCTGCCTTTTTTACCCTTAGCAGAGCAAGTATACCCAAAATGTCCACGACCCACTTCACCATCAATCTCGTAGTGTGAAGCAAAGTGTTTCGAGAACCCAAAACTCTTATCAAGACCGATCTCACATTCTTTACCTTCGGGAATCGAGACCTCGTTACGCTTGACGGAGCCGTAACGACGCGCGAGAAAAGCGCGTATGTGCTTAGCAGGAGAAGGAGGAGGGAAAGGTCTCTTGAAGATACGAAGAGGCGTGGAGCTCACGCTCGATGATAGAGCTGGTGAAGATTTGAATAAGCTAGGTACAGGACTAGAACTGTAAAATGGAAAGCCTGACGATTTCGCCGGCTGTGAATTCGTCGGAGTTTCATTTATTTCGTTGGAAACTGAGAGGCTCTTTGATTGTTGCTCTTCGATTGGTTTGCCATGACAGATCCCCATCAATTTGTAAAATTGAGAATTCAATACGAAAGTTTAAAGTTTTGTGAAGAATTATAGATGAAGCAGTTAAGTTATGAAGCAGATAAGGATGAGCAATCTCATGTGAGTATAATATTTCCCGGGAAAGAGGAAAAGTAATCCCAGAAAAAGAGACTCAATAGATTTGAGAATTGAGAGTGAATTAATGGGAGACTAAGATATTTATTAGAGGAAGATAAATCACACGCAAAGAGAAAGAAGAAGGAGAGAAGTGAGTTTCATTCAGACCAGAAGCAAAAGCTAAAGTAGAAGAAGCTAAAGCAAAGTGTTAAGAATGAACAAAAGAGAGAAGAAGAGATGATTTTGCAGTAACAACAAGAAAAAAGATGAGAGCATAAAAGAGCAGAGTATCAAAAAGAAAAAGCAAAGCTTGATTGATTTCTTTTATTTTATTTTATTTTCATCTAGTTTATATATATATATATATATATTTTTTTTTTTTTTGCTTTTTGCAAATTGCAATCTCTTTTTATTAAATGGGATTAATGTGATGTTTGGCTGCCAAGAAAGAGTCTTCTTTCATCAACTATTTTGCTACAAAATTATGATAATAAATTAATATTTATTACAAACGTTGGTTGCTAAAGTTGATTGATGGCTATATAGATATTCTTATTATTTAGTTTTATAAATATTGTATTGTCTTATTGATGATAGATTACTCATCAATTAGAGAGATACAATGTAGATAGAGTTCGGGAGAATTGACGAGTCTATATAAAAGTACAGTGTTTGACAATAGATAGCCAAATTCTATCAAGAATCACGCAGCAACCTTATCTTTGCACTGCCAAATTTGCATCGAAGGATCCAAAAGAGTCCTAAATCATGCCAATATATATATATATAGAGAGAGAGAGAGCATATAACCTCGAAGTTGGCACTTGATTAAGAAAAGCTACTCATTGGCCTAATTAGTTTCATAGGTAAGCCACTTGTTTAATGAGGTTTCCCAAATTTAACTGTCCACATATATCAACTTTACACCAAAAATGAGTTAGTTCTCAGAAGGGGCCGGCAAAAGCTGTAGGATTTTAATTATATACATTTGTTCTAAAATAGAATTTTCTCTACATTTTTGTGTGTTTAAATACGACTAAATGAAACATAATTTATCTTTCTGGAATTTCTTTGTTTCTGCCTTGTCTCATTTCGAATTATGTTTGCCGAACCATAACTTCGAAAACAACGTCTATGAACTTACTTGCACGTCAAAGCCCAAAGGAAAATATAAAAAAACAATGTTGTCTGAAGTTTGGTTTTGTACACTAGGCACATTCGATTTATCATAGCGATGAATTTTGTTATCGTGAAAGATATAAGTTTCCACGTAGTACGACATTGCCATAATTGTTCAGCCCAGTATCATTGTTTTTTTGTTCTTACATGACCGGTTGCTTTATTTTATAGCAGAGTGTTGACTGTACTCTCTCTATTTCCTATTAATTAGAAGTAAATACATTCTACATTCATAATTAGTATTAACAAAAAGAAACAGAATCTACACTATTTCTCAATGCTTTCAAACAATCACGTATGGACAACCCCGCCACAATAACGTTTTAAATAATGGTTTCCTCTAACATAAAAGTGTATTTTAATTTATAGACCATCTTTAACAAAACAAAATTTATAGACCATCACAAGACAAGACTATCATATTTTGATTAATTATTATGTTTCTTTACAATGAAACTACTAAATGATATTAGTATTAATTATTTGGTGGACTATACATCCTCCAACCCAGCCTAGGTCGTCACAATTCGTGTATTTTATTAAAAAGAAACTTTTTGTGTATTTTGTGAGATAGTGAATTGCCACCCAAAAAAGAAAAAAAAAACGTGAGATAGTGACGATCTCACGTGTTACAGTGAGCTAAAAAAACCCTCAATATCCGTAGTTGGAAGGCTAATGATTTTGATTGATTATTTTTCTTTTGAAATGAGTTCCTCGAGAGTTTATATCAACTTCTAGACTAATATTAATAATTGCGTATTTGCGTTCATTCTTGGCAACTTGGAACTGAAATATATAACTTTTTTTTTTAAAAGCCATGTAAGAGTCAAGTCAATGATTCAGAAGTCATGTACAACATTAAGATGGCAAAATTATTAAATCAATCGTACATGTAAGTTAACCCTTTATAAAAAAAGTTGTAACATATCCGAAAATCTTTAACAAAAAATAAAATAATAATAATGAGACTGAATAAGAAACTAAACATATAAAAAATTGACGTAATATAGGCTAAACAAAGAAAGCCTACCGACCATCGGTCCATCGTCTTTGGACTTTTTTGGTTGTGTTTTATTTTGGCAGCAAAAACCTAAAAAGTTACATTTATACACACAGGGCATTTCCATAATATGTCTTCTAATATTCACATAATTTAGCAAATTAATCACATGTAATTGTACGTAGTTTTATGTAATTTACTCTGTTTCCGTTGCATATACAAAGTACGCTTCTTTTAGTTTCGAATCAGTATTGGTCTAGTCCAATTCAAAACTTACGTTCCCGTCAATTATTTGGAGTTTTTATGAGATGATTAATTCTGTGTGGTAAAAGAGTTGGTGCCTTTGGCGTACGACATAGGCTTAGAGTAGAGATGTCATCTTGTAAGTCAAGTGTTGTCATGTCGGAGTCACTGTCACTATGGAGTATGGACTGCTCTACTCAAATCTAATTTGGGCCTTTCTCTGACACCCTAAACCGATTTGGTTCCAATCTCATTTTGGACCCTCTCTCTCTCCTTACATGGGCTTGGATCCTCGATTCTTCTCTTTTTTTTTTTTTTATTCCTTTTTGTTATTATGTTTCTTAAGCCATCGAAGAGTTTGATAACTGGAAGTAGGTATTGGCGTTATGGTATTCGGATTAGGTATTTTGAGTTCAGATATTTTGGATTCAGAAATTTAGAACCCGTTTACGTATTTTAAAATCGGCCTCAGATTCGAATTTGTTATAAATATCCAAAAATCAAAATATGTTGTATCTTAATTTATCTAAACTATTCGAAAATAACTAAAATACCCAAAAATTCTTGAATATTTTTAAATGAATCTACATAAAATTAATTAAAATATCTGAAAATATCTAAAATATCTGAAAATCCCCATTAGTTTAGACATTTGGATTATTACAAATATAAATATTATTAATATATTATTAGTATGTACTTATATTTCGAATATGTTTGGATATTTATTTGAGTTCGTATTTGGATTCAGGTTTTCAGATTTTGAAATTTATGATTTATTTAGATATTTTAAAAATTTTGAATTCAATTTCAAATCGAATTCGAATTGGACCATCAAATTCATATATTTTGCCCGGTTCTAATCAAAAGAAAGAGGTTGATCGTTTTATTTATACGTGCATTTGAAAAAGGTTTTAAAATGACCCGATCACGTAAAAGTTTCCTTTTGAGGACTATCTCAAAGTTTGAGTTTCAGACCCAAAAAAGTTTAGGTTTAAATCCTCGACTACATTTTAAAATTAAACCAAACAAACTACATTTAAAAATTTTAAAGAAAATATCGCATATACTAGAATTTTAGTTATCAAAAATTTTGGAGAAACAAAAAAAAGTTTAAAAAACAAATTGTGGAATATATAATCAATAGGCGCATAGATAAACAAATCTTATATATATGTGCGGGTACCGAATAAGTATTTGACAAAATCGAGACTTTTTATAGATGTTAGCTAATTTCACCAATGATTTTTTATATCTATTGGTTTGAGATTTTTAAATAGTACTGAAATATATCTATATGTGTGTGTTCGTAGTTTGTGTAGGTTGAGAAAATTGACTTAAAATAAATAAAATAATATAAAAAGATGGCTCAACTACTACGTTAGGTCGAAAAAAACGGTGTTAGCATGAACAAAAGTTCTGACAATGGACACAAAATTGATTTTAAAATGAGTTATTAAATAAGATAGCAAAGCAATAACATAGTTAAGCGAACAATACTAATTAATTATCATACTGATGTTGCTGCTTCGGTATTTTAGGTTTTTCTAAATTTCCGGTAAAATCCCGAAGTAAGTGAAATGGTTCCCACATTTGTCTGTGTAGATAAACAAGAACATTTGACCAAGAAAGACAAGAAGAACACATGAAAACAAAAAAACATATTTGACATATAATATAATAACTCATATTTGCTTGTTTGTATGTAAACAAAACAAAGTAAACACAACGAAAAATACAGATATTCAAAAAGGAAATAGGATGGTCAAAATTGTGTGCTGAGATAAGAAAGGGGGACTCACATGTTCACACGATGAGACACTAACGTGTGAGGTTAATGATTGTTTTTGCCACACCTACCCATAAACTTCAAAGGGAATTTTTAAAAACTGAAGTGTTTCTATTATATATTTAGTTGAATACAAATATAGCTTTAACAATAAAAAATAGTGCAAAAGCTAAAAAATATTTCTATAAGATATACTTTTAGGTCGAGAGGTTGAGTATAGAGGGGACACCAGCTCCCCCAAAACCATCACGCTCCATGGACAAACTTTCTCCACCTCTTTTTTCTTCTTCTTCTCTTAGTTTTCTTCAATATGCTTTTATTAAAATCTCCAAAAATCATATAATTTTATAGAGAAAGAATTATAAAAAAAAAACAGAGAAAGGGAAAAGGGTGAGTGATGAGAAGAGTCGGTCATTTTTGTCTCGTAGAGCCAATGGCCCATCAATTTCCTTCCTTTTGTCACTCCCCTTTTCTCACGCCTCCTCTTCCTTTAATCCCACATTCTTCTCTTCTTCTCCATATTCCCCAAATACTTATTAATTTCAGTTTTGAGTAATTTTATTCATATATCCCAATTTTAACTATGAATATAAATCATCTTGACAAACTTCGCCTAATCAAAATGACTCGACACTAACACATCTCATTATTTTAACACTAACATATTTTTAGTTACAGAAAGTTTTAGAGTCAAATTCGATTCTAGCACAAAAACTTAAGTTCCGGAACTTATGTAATGGATCCAACAAGTAAAGTCGATTCACTTAAAGTCCTGAGGTGTAAAAAAAAAACATTTTTTCTCCTTAAGTTCGGTTAGCTATCATCATACTTTTTTCTTGTATCTAGCCATACATACGAAGTGTCTCCCCAAGAAATTTTCATGTTCGGGGAGATAACGGTATAATATATATATATATATATATATATATATATATATGCGTGTGTTCATAGTCCCAAATTTTTTTATACGTATTTTCTTCTATAAATACACTATATGTTATTTGGAAGATACGCGATGCGAATACGTACGTAAGTGAAGTATATATACTTTGTGTTATGCATTTGCATGCTTTCTCCATATGATAAAATATCGTAGACTAAATCATTCGCTAATACTTTATGAATCTCAGAAAGTAAAACAGTTCGTCACAAAATCACATGGGTAGAATAGTAGTGTTTATATATATCTGATCAATAGATGTACGAATAAGGCAATCAGGCCCTGCTTACATTCTTCGTTCTTAACAATGTGGTCAAATGTACACATTTAGAAAGACATGAACAAAGAAAGAGAGAGGAGATATTGGATTCATTGGGGACAAAGGTGACATAAGAGTCGCTTTGAAACTCACATCGTAGTAGCATACGGATATATACTATTAACCATATACATATACATTCACATATATAAAGGGTACATATATATACACATAGTTACACATATACAATCATATATATATATATATATATAACTTCACCAATCACATCTGTTACTTAGATTCTTCTACATCGTCAAATATTCCCACTATCTCAGAAGCCCAGTCCTTACGGCTTACATCAACAACCCAAACAGCATATTAAATAAAGAAAATTAACACGAAAATATTCTTTTACATATATATAATCTCCTTTTCTTTTTCTTGAAAAAGAAAAGAAACGAACACACCAAACCTACTTACAACATTTGCTTACATTCCCACGACTTATAACTAGAACCAGAAAACATATATAAACAGAGGAATAAAAAAAGTTTTGGTAATTATAACGAAGTTAATTATGATCATACCCTATATATTAATCAATTATAGACTTTTTAGCGTACTCAAATCTCATCATCTCACACCATGATGATGTGATCCAGCGCACGACGCCGCTTTGACCGTTCTCCTCCTCCACCACCAGAACTACGTTCCATCATCGACTTGCTTGACCGCTCAAGCAGCGACTTGAGAGCGTTTTGCAGGAAATGCACAGACTCGACGCCGTGCATCTCTTTGTCGGCAGCTACGACAAGAACGCTTCTTGTCCGACCACATAGAGTTACCATCTCAGCCCGGAGAGTTTTCATGTTAAGAGATTTAAGTATCTCCATGAGGTCCGGCAAGAGATCTGATCTATCGTCACAACATAGAGAGGCTTTGAAGATTATATGGCCGTCGTCTGAATAGTCTCCAAAGTGTAGAACGCTAATCTCGTCAGTCTCTGATGGTAATAGGGTTTGGTCGGAGTCGGAGATCTCTAGGGTTTTCTGTTTAAGTTCTTGGACTCGTTGAACCACTTTGGCAAGCAGTGTGGCTTTATCGGTCTGAAAATAGAAACATGAAATTACGATGAAAAGTTTAGATCAAGAAGTTGAAAATTTTATGTTCATATCAAATCAAATCAACTGAAAAAGCTTGAGAACTTTCCCAAAAAGTGAGACTATCCCAACGAGCTTCACAAAAAGGCCATGAAGCTTTTCTTTTTCCTCATCTATTAGATCCGTTTCACTACTTGCGAGTTTTGAATATTCAAAAAATCAAAATGAACATCGACATTTGTAGGATTATATAATATAGAGAATATTATGGATCATCTTTGATAAACATTTATGTGTTAGTAAGAATAATTAGACAAAGAAAGACAAAATGGAAATTAAAAGATTATAACAAGATCATGGAAAACATTAGTATTCATGAGCTAACACGAAAACGAAAGGAACATAAGAAAATTGAAAAGATGTAAACTTTGGGTGGAGAAGATGCAAAACCCTAAAACCCATTTCTTATCTTAAATTGGTAAGATATACGCATATATGTATATACATATGTATGGAAAGATTTATATAGACGCCGTATGAAAGAATATTAATATGTATTAAAAGTTTGTATTACCTTAGAATTACAAGAGAGTACGTTCCGAAGCTTGTTGAGATGAGAATTGATTCTTTCTCTTCTTCTTCCTTCAGCTTCTTTGTGATTCCTCAAAGCAGCAATAGCTCTATCTTGAGCAATCGTTTCTCCAATGCCAGAGATAGCCAGTGGGTAATACGATGACGTCTCCGGCGACGACCCGCATAAGCTCTGCATAGTCTTCATGTAGTCACCGGAGACGCAGAACCCTTCGCTGCCGATTTCATTTCCGGTGAGAAACGAATACAACATCTGATCCGAGCTCTCTGGTTGCATAGTTTCTTTTGTTTGCGCCGCCTTCTTTTGTTTTCTTGTTAATTAATGGGGTTTGTGGAGCTTTCGGTGGGTTCTGTCCTAAAAGATGGATTATATATACGTAAAATGAGAGGGTAGATAGAGTAAATTATTATTTTTTCACTACTAGATGTCAATACTTTATTTTTTTCCTGAAAACAGCAAATATATAGAATTGTATATTGGTGGGGGACTGGGGAAAAAGTTGCTCTAGAGTTCGGAATTTTTGGGAAGGGTCCTTAATTAGGTCATCGTCTTGGCAGTATCATCATCTAAATAGTTGTATGATCTATCAAAAGTGAAGAAACATTCAGATTCTAGTATTACTGCATTTTTACTACTTGGCTTCTTTCGTAAAAAATTTCGAACTTTTTTTTTATCTCTACTTAAAAAATGATGTTTTTGTCAACTTGCAATATAAATACATGTATATTAAAGGTTTGTATAAAATGTCATTTCTAAGATATCAATGGTTGAAATATATTTGTATTAAAAAGTTAATGTCAGAAAAAACTTGAGTATACAAAATATGATAAACCATAAAAGGAAGCTGCGCTGGAACATATGGGCCTAATTATAAAACAAAATATAAGGCCCAACTGTGACCCAACTTAAAAGTTTTGGTAAACGGTGAACACTAAACTTTTAATAGAGAAGAGCTCGACCTTTGACTTTGATGATGGCAGTTTCTCCGAAACATTTCCAGGTTCCTTCAGCTTTCACGCTTCCTCCATATTCTTCCTTCAGCTTCAAGATTCATACATCTCCACTCTCTGTTATTGCTTCAACGATTCGAGTCTCCACAAAACTTATCTCTATACGCGTCTATTTCAGTCGACGATCGATCGTCAGATACAATGATCACGCCGAAGAAGATGAAGAAGATGAAGAAGACGAGGATAAGGAGGAGGATTGGTGCTTTGAGGAAGCAGTAACACTTTTCAACCATAGATCGTATCAACTGTTGGGTGGTTATGCAGCTGGACAGAGTATTTACAGCTTAGAGACCCTTGTTGATTTCAACAATGGAATGTCTGAAACAACTGCTATACTCTTCTCTCCTTCTAGTTCCTCATCTCAGCCATCACAGGTAAAGCTCCCAACTCTTAACGCAACTGATAAGCATCTTCTTGCTCTTACATATGACCAGAGAATATAAGAGAATGATCGATCAATAGGACCTGATTTGCTCATAATGCAGAGTTCTATTAGAAACCTGATAAGAGTCTGCATCAGCTCTGTTTACCAGATCACAATGTAGTTAAGATTAAGATTCAGAGTATAATTTTGGGTCTTTTTTTGTCTTGTGTTCTTGATCGTGAATCAACAATTTCAAAGATAATAGAAGAAGATTTCATTACAGTTCAGGTTATGAACCTAGCAATAAAGTAAAAGTAAATGAGTTGTTCAGACAAAAAGTAAAAAAACACAAAAGGGGCATAACATTCCTGTCTTTTTAGCCACCAAAAACCAGCCATGAATGAAATTTAGAACAAGCGAGGAACATTCTTTTTTTTGGGAATTACATTTTATCCTCACTTGGCCATCATAACCTTGACGAACTCTTCGTAGTTGATCTGACCATCACCATCAACATCAGCTTCCTTAATCATCTCATCCACTTCGTCATCAGTTAGCTTCTCGCCGAGGTTAGTCATAACATGTCTCAACTCAGCAGCGGAGATGAAACCGTTCTGATCTTTGTCAAAGACTCTGAATGCTTCCTTGAGTTCTTCCTCAGAGTCTGTGTCCTTCATTTTCCTAGCCATTAGGTTCAAGAACTCAGGGAAATCAATGGTACCGTTACCATCAGCATCCACTTCGTTGATCATGTCCTGAAGCTCAGCTTCGGTCGGGTTTTGACCGAGGGAACGCATCACGGTGCCAAGCTCCTTTGTGGTAATGCAACCTGCAAAGTAATCGAGGAATGGTGTTAGTCATTCCAATACTCAGTTCCCACTTTTACGAATCTACAATCAAAACAATTCAATCGAACAAGGCCGATTCAGACTCTTCAGCCTGACAAATTTTTTCACCAATAAGGAAACAGAATGAGGAATCGCTGATTAAAACGACTGAACCACATGGATCCTTTCTAGATAGTGAAATCCTTAAATTCAATTTGATTAAGATACCGAAAACTAATGATTCATGCGAAAAGACTAGAGATTACAAAAAATGGATCCGTCACCACTGTAATCGATACAGATCAAAAGCTACCGAATCGAGCAGAAACAAAATCAGAAGTATATCCGATCAAGATCCAACATTTACCATTACAGGAAACCTATAGAGGAAAGAGATGAAACATACCATCACCATCCTTGTCAAATAAGCTGAAGGCTTCCTTGAATTCGGAGATCTGATCGTCAGTGAGCTGATCAGCCATAGTTTTCCTTTTTTTTTGCTGTATGTTCTTGTGAAAGAGATGAGAGAAATAAAAGGATAGAGAAATAAAAACGCGGACTAGAGGCCTTTTATTTACCAGAAATATCTGTTAGACCCTCAGTTTGGGTATGTAATTACGTGAATGCCATCAATTTGAGTTTTAAATTTAAGCGCCAGGTTGACAAGAGAAGAGATGGATCACACGTTCACGCGGTTTCACGCCGAGCGTTGACTACCATGTCCGCTGGGTCCTCCTTTACAGTGAGTTGCTTCCTTTGATTTTCGTTATTTTTTCTTGGAATTATTAGATACTGTCCTTTTCTTTTTTTTCTCTTTTTGTAATTTTCTACTGTTTTTCAATGGAACATTATTCATAATGGAATAGAATTATCAAATTATGAATGTTTATTTAGATGGGTAAGTGGAGCAATCACTGCATTTGTCTAAATTATTAAAGATTTTGCTTTTAAACTATAGTTTTCTTATACTAACGTTCATGTGTTCTGGGAAGTGCCTCGAACGTCCTCATTCTGAAATACTCAATACATGACGAAGCAAAAACTTGCTTAAGAAAAAAAGAAACCCGCAATAAATAGAGGAAATACATTCTTATGAGTCAGTGATCAGCACAGGTTTTGCTCCCTTGACTTGTAAAGTGATGTTGTTGAAGCTAACTATAACTTAACCTATGAAATCTGATCCGAGGGATTCACAAGCGTATTGTACATCCGTGTCCTCGAATGTCTCTAACCTCTACTGTGACTAAACTGCTAATGCCCGTCTTCTCAAAATAAGAGAACTAAACTGACTCTGCTGGAAAGCTAAACTAGTTACAGAGAAAACAACATTTCAAAACTACACAAACGCGAAAAACATGTTACATAAGATTGAAACATCACAGAAGTTTGTACCTTGCGGAGACAGCTCTTTGCTCGTGGAAATCAAACGAGTACACATAACCGGTTGAAGACACGGCTAGAGAAAGTGAAGTTGACAACAATTCACTTCTGTGTCGTCTCAAGAACAACATAGCCAGGCACGATTTCAAGGTACATTACGACAAAGCTAATATCCGCAATGTAAAGAATCTAGGCCCTGTGACTCAAAACCAGTGTCCATAGTCCATAGATCGAAAGTGGGAGCCAACAGGTATCCAAATCTACCTTCGTTGCTGAATGCTTTTGTCCCAAATGGCTTCCCGATCCAATCCGAGTACTTAAACAGTAAGATTATTGGTTTCTCTAGAGATAAATCCTATCCAATCCGAGTACTTAAACAGTGAGGTTTTCTGATTTGGCTTATAGAAACAGTAAGCTTTATCTCTATACTATTAATGATCACATCAAGATTATTGATTTCTCTGGAGATTATCCCAAAGAAGTAATCGTAAAAAAAACCGTATTGGGATCATCCGTTTCACTACTTTCCGCAATGACGGGAATATATTTTGAAGAGGAAAATAGCGATTCAGAAATCAGGAGAGGTTTTGCATCATGAGTTTATTAGAAGTGGGATTGGAAGATAAATGTTTGTTTTACTTCTTTAAGATGAATCTTGAGAGTAACAAATGGGAAAGAGTAGATTCTATTGGAGATGATGGGATGTTAATCTTTGGTCATGGGGTTACAATAAGAGCACCGGTTCAAGATGTTGGTGATGGAATCAAGAATGGTTCAATCTTTTTCGTTAAAGATGACGTTGATCACTTATCGCCAGTTTATAATTGTGCTTAAAATTGCGGTGTCTTCTATCTTGCCACAAGTAGAATCAGACTGCCTAAGAAATTAGGTTCTAATATACTTAAAACTCAGTGGTTTTTTCCAGGATTTGCTTAGTCTTTTGTTGTTTAAGTAATTTTTTTTAAAAAATATTGATTCAAGTATTTTGTTTGTTGCATGCTTTCATTCTTCTTTTTGTTTTGATTTTTTTTTATGATTTAGAATGATTGGTAGTTAGATGTTCAAAGGGTAACAAACTCAGAAAATAAAGACAAGATTATGCACAGGTAAAATAAAACTATTCTATTATCGAACTAAAATTTTCGAGCCAAGAGACTCTTCTTGTCAAAGGACTTTGCTGCTTCCTACTATCCGAAGTCGTATCCTAAGAAAGGTAATGTTGTCGAAACAATAAGTATGAACCAACTGCAAAAGAAAATACACTCGACAAATGTATTTAACGACATACTGTTTTAAGTCTACAAAATATACAAATGAACAAAGATGTGTCTATGATGTTAAACCAACACAAAGAAGAAGAACAAGAAGAAACAAAAGAAACAAAAGAGAGTCTTTAAGATCAGAGAGAAGCAGAGCTTGTTCGCCGGAGCTTCCACTTAGGATCCGGCGGTGGTTCACTTGGCAGGATCTTCTCCACCTCCTGCCATTATAATCAAATTAAAGAAACAATCGAATCAAAAAACGGAAGTAGATTAAACAAGAAGATATGGCTTTTTATACCTTTAGCCTACGAAGTTTTTCGTTTTCTTCTTCTAATCTTGAAACCTTGATCTCTAATTCATGGGTATAAGCCTGTAAGTTTCAATGTTATATTGATTAGACCAATGAACAAAACAAACATTAACTAAAACACAATCTCAAGTTCTCAAACCTGTTTCCTAGCTCGTGAACGTGCTGCAGATTCTCTGTTCTTGATCATTCTCTTCTGTCTCCTCTCTACAGTCTTCTCCACAATCTCTCCTCCTGAAGAAGCCACTCTTTTCCTCCCAGGCGCTTGTGGTGTATCCGAAAATCCACCCATCATAACCATATCTTGCATATCGCAAACCAGATGTGGCATAAACCCTTGTTGCTGTTGAGGCTGATGATGATACTCAACCCATTGCCCATATGAAGCTATGTTTACAACATTTTCAGGGACTATTGTCTCAGTCACTACACCAGCTTTCAACAACAAATCCTCAAGAGTGATTTCACCTAGCGTAGGCTGCTTATGAGTAGTATTGGTATTGTTTCCATTCTTGTCTTGTTGGATGTCTCTCCAAACCTCATCAACTGTCTTTTTACTGAGATCTCGAGGTAATGTCAAGCTTGCCTGACGAGAAGGACCTTCATCTGCTGGTGACAAGACAGTCTTGAGAAGTTCATCAAGGTTCATGCTTCTTAGTGGTTTTCCTGAACTGCCTAAGTGGGTTTGAACCTCATGGAGCTTTAAGCTATAGACAGAATTTTGCCTGGCAAATGACTCAGAGATTGGCTCTTCAACGTTTCCTCTAAGAGAGCCAATATCTATATATAGCCTTTAAACAGAAACAAAACAATTGAGTAATCGATCTATACACTTAGGTGGTTCGATCTAAACACCTAGTAATCGAGAATTTCTAAGATAACAATCAGGGAAATTGCATGCAATACTCGAGAGCTCAAAACACAGATAACAACTAAACTTAAGAGTGGAGAGGAGGCAGGAGATTGTGAAAAAGAGAAGGAAAGTTTAAGAATGATGGTAAAAAAGAGAACAAAAGCTTCGATTTTCAAAAATAGAAATGAAGATTAAGGAGCAGTTTGATAAAAGAAAGAAAGGAACTTGGGTTCTGTGTGTCCAAGTGATGGGTCTGAGACAAATCTTTGGTATGTGCAGAAGAGAGATTATAAGACCAAACATACATTCTCTTCTCTATCTCTCTCCTTAGTTTCTCCACAGAAGAGAAATAATAGTAAGAAAATGAGAAAGAAGAGCTTTTTGCCTTAGAAACTGTTACTCTCGAACTTTAAACTGTGCCTTGAGGAATTTTCAATTGAAAAGCTTATTTTTGAAATAAAAAAAGTGACGAAAAGCAACGGTGTCCGTACTTATGATCAGATATGAGAGCATTAACTTATTTTTATGAATGAATACTTTAGAAGGGAAGTTATCTCATAATCACTTCATCTTTGTTAAAATCACTATCACTGTAAAGAGTGTTTCTTTCCAAAAATGCGTTTATTGAGAGTGGGAAGGAACCGAGAAGATGTAGAAAATGATAGACAAAACCACATTTTGATATGAAAAAAAGATTCGATGAATGGTAAAAAGGAAAAAGGAAAAAGGAGAAAGAAGGGGGGACAAAGGGAGAGAGGGACCACATGGGAGAATAGGGAGGAGGGGCATTGCATGAAGATCCGCGTGTGCTTCCTCTTTGGGATGTTCATCCACGAGTTTCTGTTTCCCTTTTTTCTTTCTTTATTTCTCTGACTCCACTTCCTTTGTATATTTTGTCCTCCACTGTTTAAGGTTTTTTCTTATAAAATCTGATCAAGCTCACACACACACACAGAATATGATGGCCCTTTAATCATGTCTGGCCGTTTGTTCCTGTCTCTGAGAGAGAGCAAAAAAAAAACACTCTATCTTGCTCTACCAACAACCAACACAGGTCTCATAAGAATCAAGTGTTGTAAAAGGTTTCGTTAGTTTATTGCAGCTTTCCGTGGAATGCACATAATGCTAAACCCAAAAACCCCTCATAATAATATCCTAGTGGCCTAAAGCGCAACTTGGGAGAAACTCTGAACTTTAGCATTAGTGAATGACAAGCAGGTACTCTGGTTCCTATTCATCCGTGAAGCTTTGATTCAACATACCAAAAACAAAACACCAGCTCAAAACCCGGAAGTACTTTTGTGAAAGGACTTGCCTCATCAATCCATTCCTCAACAATGGTTCTAGATTAAATACAGATCTTCACAATGCTAACCTTTTCTTGGGAAAAGATTAAAGAGCCTCCCATGATGCCACAGCAACACACCAATTCCAACTGTGCTATCAAACTTAGTTGGAATTTTATCAAAGACGCATTAGTGTAAGTTTTGAGATGTGGTCACATTAATAGGCTATAGATTCACAATGTATGCTTTTAGAGCAAAGAGAACGCCAAGGACACCCAAGAAAAAAGCTGTTTTAGAACAAGTGGAAAAACTTGTCGAAACTGTTTAGCACAGAACCAAAACAAGTTGCATTTTTTGCTTTAGGATGATGCCTAATGAAGCTAAGCAAAACAAAAAAAAACAACTATTGCTTAAATCTTTCAGTTATAAAACCACTAATTCATAGATTATAACCCCCTTTCTTTTCTCAGCAAAATAAGAAGCAGAAGACAGGCAGCATTCAAATGTTTGGTACCCCATACGATTTTGTTGGGAGTTAGTGTTCACACTTCAGCCTGCAGCAAAATTACCTGCGAGAGGAATAAAGATTAAGCAAACATAACGTAGAAATCAAGATAATCCGTAATGTACAATCATTTTATACGTATTGTGAAAGTGTTGTCATAATCTCACAAGGTTCCAGAGTAACAGACATGACCAAGTTATCAAGAGGAATTACGTGCAGTGAAAAAACCCGCAAAACATGAAGAGAACAAATAAAAACTAGAGTCTGATTTATAGAAAATGGAAAATAGGAATGAACTGAGTGAAAGCATTTGTGTGTCCATGAGGAACACTTTTAAATTTTACAAATGAAAACGTTCACAAAAAATGAAAACGGAGACAATAATAGTAAAACCAAAGCAGTGTGTTTAAAATATCAGAAAAAGAGTTGGGAAAATAAGTAGAGGAAAACTAAAACTTCTTGAAAGGTTTTAAGAGTCATGGCCTTTGGTGACACAAAAGAGTAACATTTCATCCAAAAACTAAACAACTCCATTTACATCAGCTCTTAATAACTTCAGAAGATTCACCAGGCCAATATTAAAAGAATTGTTTTGGAATATCTGCACAATCAATTGAGAAAACAAGAGGAGACTTTTATAAACTGGTGCAAAACAGAATACATACAGAAGCACAGCAAAGTCATGAGTCTATGACACAAAAATTGCAAAAATCTTAACTGACAAACATCAGCTAAAAGTTTACTTTATTGAAAATATTGACAAAACGTTTACGACGGAAACATAACTCAGTAGCTTAGAAAAGGATGATCTTGCAAACTTGACATAATGGATATAACCATAAAAGGGTCAAAAGTCAAAACACAGCAAGTCCACGTCTTACGATATACAAGGTTCATAATCAATGCTGAAACAGACGAACTCCAGGTAAAGTGTGACACAGAACATCAATGAAACAAATGAAAATATATACCTGAGTGGTTACATCCAATGACCCATGTAAGGACCACCATACCTCACCCATGCTGTCCTCTTCCAGCACCGCCCTGACCAGGTTGATGAGTCTGATAACCACCCTGAAAGCCGGCTTGGGCACCATAGCCAGGAAAGACCACAGGTGAGATATTTGCTTGAGTACCATAGCCACTTGGCTTTCCAGCTGC
This sequence comes from Cardamine chenopodiifolia, assembly GCA_963922655.1. NCBI lineage: Eukaryota > Viridiplantae > Streptophyta > Magnoliopsida > Brassicales > Brassicaceae > Cardamine > Cardamine chenopodiifolia. The sequence continues at coordinate 16,406,887 of OZ000478.1, read as the reverse complement.
AGCTCCTGGGCTAGCTGCCCCTAATTTCCCCAACAAAGCCTGCCCAAATGCTTGGTTTAAACCCAATCCAGCACCCTGAGGTGCCAGCAAAGCTGTGAGGGCCTGGCCAACAGCTGGGTTTAACGCTTGCACCGCTTGGTTATTACCAGCTATGAAATGTCCAATAACAAACATTTTCTTATTTCCGACGACGGGACATAAAGAAAAACAATTTCCAATAACAAACAGAATAAGACTGAAAACTAAACCAAATCCGACAATAATGCCAAGAAATCAAATTAAAAACAAAATAACACCACGGAAAAATAAATCATTTTCTTATTTCTTTTGGAATTGAAGAAGAAAACTCCGCGGATGATTTGAGTTTTGCCAGAAGAAGAAACAAAAAGACAAACGAAACACAAAAGCTACACCTCTAAACGTTTAAAGGCCTCTCCTTTTGAATCTCCCGGATAAATCTTTTAAGCTAAACCCGTCGAATCACGGGTTTCGTCTTCTCTTCTGGAAAAGGTTGGAACTTTCTGTAGATGGATTGTAAATAATATAAACTTTGTGTCTCGTTATGTAATGTATCAATGAATCGATATTTTCTCTTGTATATGTGAAACTGGAAATTTCAGGTTACGAACGGATACGTAAACAATGGTTGGTGGGTATGTGACTGTCGGAACCAGATTGTGTGTAACGTACTTGATTTATTTATTTTAGCTTTAAATGGCAGAAAGATTGAATCTGAACCATAGGATGATTTGGGTTTTGGGAGAATATTCAGTTTGTGGTGTCTTTGTTTGTGAATGAATCAATTAAATACAAATAATGAATTATTGACGGAATTAGAAAACTTTTTAAATTCTCTAGGATTCTTTTTCTCCTAGTTGAAATGTTTTTTCTATTTGTCTTCTAACTCCTCTTTATAGTTTTTACAATAAATAAAAAGATGTAATCTTTGCCTATTAAGGGGACTTGTTTTTTTTTTTTGGGGTTAACAGGTTTTTGGTTATGAAGACGATGTTCCTCCATAGCAGTTTTAGAGATGGATTGTCATTATCTCTTGGAGTTATCAGTGTTATCAGTTGGGGTGTTGCTGAGATACCGCAGATTATGACTAATTACAATGAGAAATCCACTGAAGGTCTCTCTATTGTCTTCTTAACAACTTGGATGATTGGGTAAGATGATTAAGAGAAGTCGAATGCTTTTGCTTTTGTACATGTTCATCGACTTAAGATCCCTTGCTTCCTGAAGATGCCACGCCTCCTTCCACCAAATCAATGCTATGCGTGGTTAGCGTTGTTTACAATGCCTGGTTTTCATTTCCCAATTCTAAGCAGTTTCATTATTGAACTTAAATTTGATTTTTCTTTTCTTTTAGGTCTCAGTGTTCATGTTTCTTGGAACATTCAACCTTCCCAATTTGCTAAGTGAATCGAGAACTATGGCTTTGGGAGAGAGAGATCGAGTATTTGTAGTTCAAGCAGCAAGGAAGCTTTTGCAGGTACTCATAAGTGCACATTATAGTTTATGCATTTCGAATCTACAGTCTTCAGTGAATTGAAATTTATCACTCACGCTCTTATATGTTGAAGGAATTTCTGGTTAACCTTTCTTAATCTATTGAAGAACTTAATCTGAATGTAAATTGTGAATTCTATTGTTCTATTTCAGGTCACTAGCGGCAACTTAGCAGAACATAGCGGTGGAGAAAGCAGAAAAATTGGAATGGTTATGGGTTGGGCAATGGCAGCCATGTACATGGGTGGAAGGCTTTTCTTTCGATCTATCGTATATAACAGTTTTAGCTAAATCAAAAGTTCCTTTTCGATACCATTTTTTTGCAGATGAGGAGAGGACATGTTGTGGTAAGCATGTAGAATGAGCACGGTGCAAGGCTACACTCAAGTAATGTATCTGATGAAAATCCATTTAATGCTCTTCTTCTGTAATTGCCGTGATTGAATCCATTGATGTTCTTCTTTGCATTAATTGGCAATATGACTTATGTTGCAAGGTGAATCTTTATAATCTCTCGTGGAATCTTTATAACTCCCTTTTTTGTTTTGGTTGCAGCATACTTGTGCATAGTGTCGAATGGTTAAAAATTGCTCCAAATCTACCATGGCTTGTTGATGCAGGAGGATGTGTTGTGCTTGATTTTCTTGTATGCAATCTCTCTCTTATCAGTCATCACCTTCATGATCTTTGATGTCTTTCTTTGCCACTGAGCTCTTACTTCCTTATTCTTTGTTTCAGATTCTGCTTCAGTTTTTCCACTTCCGCTGTCGCAAAAATACCGACCAGAAGCATGAGACAGCAGAAGCTGTCCAAGGCTTGGCTACTTCAACAAGACCTCAAAGATTGATTTATTTCTTCTTTCTTTTTAAAGAGATTGAGTTTTAAAACTTTTGTGCTGATGAAACTACTATTGGATTATGAGTTTTAATAATAGAAGATGTTTATGTTTCTGATTGGACTCTTCGAAATGAGTGCCTAGCTCCATAGCTTGCTCTGTTTTCTTCTAAGAATCTGATTTTTCTCACTCGGTCTTACCAATTATTCAACAATTGTCACTCTTCTTTATTACTATAACTTTGTATTGTGTATATAAAAGTAGTTACATGAAGAGAGGGCTCTCTATGGCTTACAAGCAGTGAACATAATAAAAGAATCCTGAACATTATCTGCGTAATCTGTGAGACCGCATGATGTGCAAACATCCTTGATCTCATCCTGCATCAAGTAATTGTAGTTCTGCAGAATCCTCTGCAAAAAAAGCAAACTTATAAAGATCAAAATCACTTTTGATCATGAATAGCCACTTTTGATCATTACAATTCTCATTACCGATTGGAAAGGACGAATAAGCCAGGGAGTTGAAGGACTGTATCTGAGAAAGGTCGTCCCAACAAAGACACCTCCGCTTCTTAGAACACGACAGATCTCAGCAATCTTGAAAACAACACGAGAATTTTTTAACAAATGACCATTTGCAAACTACTTATGAAGCTCTCTCAAATTCAAAAACTTACAGCATTTGTAGGCGAAGGCCAACAATGCAAGGCAGCACCAGCATGAACTGCATCAACAGAACCCGATGGGAAAGGCAGGCGAGAAACGTCTGCTCTCACAACAGCTATATTAGTTGAGCTATCGAAAGTATTATCCTTTTTGATGAATTCATTACACTGACGAAGCATGTTTTCAGAATAGTCAAGAGCAATCACGCCAGAGTATTTTCCAGACTGCGCAAATTTCCGCGAAAACAAACCGCTTCCGCAGCTAACATCCACAAGAACCCCACCTTCTGCTTCTTTGAAGTATTCCTCAGCCATTCTAAACTGCATTTAAAAAAAGAATTAGACCATGAGGAAAGAACAAATGGGAAGAAGACCAAATGTTTATACAAGTACCTCTTCATCTGGACCAGGAAAACCACTTCGCTTAAAGTTTTGTCGCCAACCTCTTTCATACAAAAATGATACTAATGGACTCCTACACACACATTATAAGCTCACATAAGACTTAGCTAACAGAGCAGAGATGGTTAGTCCGATGGATAAAATCATGTAATGTTACCTAAAGAGCTCGGTTGTAATTGGTTTGACTTCATTATAATCATCCAAATCAGCAGTGACAGTAAGATCCAAGTATTCACCTTTGCTAGAGTATGTCTTGTTACACTGTCCACACTTAAATCCAGACCTGAAGATAGCTTGTCTGCAGATTCATAAAAAGATTATGAGAGAAATCAAAAGCAAAACTTTAGAATCATTTTAACAATCTGTGAAGAGGTAAAGAACTTACAGGTTAATACCTGAAGGTCCTTTCCTCATAAGTGGTTGGTAGCAAACAGGACACGCAAATACTTGAGTTTCCTCGAATTTATCAATACTTTGGAATTTCGTTCAAGTCCTGAGATATTGAGCTGTCCTTTGAATTCTAAGTATGCCAATCTTTACATTAATCAACTTATAACGTAAACCAAATCTATTAAAATCACAAGCAAAACAAATTAAGAGGAAAAAACCAAGAAAGCAGAACACACCGATTCGAGAGCAACTGCACGTATGGCAGTAGATGGATAACGAGGATGAACAGAAGCAGAAGCAGAGAATAGGAGAAGAAGAGAGTGTGAGTTGGAGGAGAAGAAAGAAGAGCGGTTTGGTAAGAAAGGCTTGTTGAGGAGAGTAATAGCAGAAGAAGAAGCTGTTAGTGCGGCCATCGCCATTGAAGCAGGAGGTGGAGCTATAGAGTCAACGAGTTAGATAGATGTAATGGCCCAAATTTTATACAAAATCAAATTGAGAGGAGTGAAACAGGGGAGGAGTAGATTTTGCGTTTCTTATAACAAAGCAATAAATGTGTTGTCCAAATTTTATGCATGTTCTTAAGCCTAAATAAACGACGGCACACTTCTCGTTTTCACCATTCGCTCTGTTTTTCTTTTTGTCCATTTTAATTCTATATATAAAAAGGACAATAATTCTTGGCTAAATTGGGTCCACATAATGGAATGGCTTCTTTACTACCAAGTCACAACATCGTATCGTTTGATTCTAGTCAAACTAAAAAACGAGTCTTAACACCTCATTAATATAATATTTATTGTGCCAAATACAAAAAACTATAAACATGTTTTGAATATGGATCGCAAAAGCCTGATTTTGGAGGTTGTTGATGATAAAAGATCCTGAAATAAATGATACTAAATATATGTATACATACCACTGAACGGGGTGCTAAAATTCACATTAACTATGGTTCGTGTTTACTAACCAGTAAACAAGCTACACTCTCCAACATCATATATGGAGAAGGCAACAAACAAAACAGAAGAAGACGAGTGGAGCTCTTAATCTGCATCCCCAAGACCATCACTTCCATCGCCTCTCTTTGTGATCTCCGTAAATTGAGCGCCTGGTTTCTTCTTCTGTGATGATGCCACCTCAGCATTTCTCCTCAGAACAGCTCCAGGTGATGGATACGGTCGCTGTTGAAACAGAGGCCCCTGAAACACACATCCATCTCACTAAGTGAGGAACTTGATTTTGTTATCATGAGACTTAAAAAGAGAACAGAGTCTCAAAAGGCAATTGGCATTACTGTGGCAGTTGTATCAGCCGCCCATGGTTGTACTCCTTTCAGTCCAACAACCCTGCAAAATGAGAAGGAATCAGATCAACCCGTTGTTATGATTCCTAGGAGCATAAGAAGCTTGGTTTGACAATATGGTATGTACTGCTCCTAAATTCAGATGAAGTAGCAGAGAAAGAGTGTGATAGGGAAGAGTATATAGCTCATGCCCATTCATGAAGTGGTTAAAATGGGTGTTATGGACATTACCAGCCACCCCGCGGAGCATCTGAGTAAGAGTTTGGGTCCATTGGGTCCAACTCATCATCCTCGGCATGAGCACGCTTTTGCCTACTACCTTTTTCATGGGAGGTTTTGACTTATACATTATATATATTAACACAAACATATACGAAAAGGTATTTTCTTAGGCAAAGTTGAAAATAACCTAATCTTTAATAATTTACTTATAGATTTATTATAGTCAAAAGACAAACACATGTTGACAAAAAAATACATAATAATTTTTTACCTAATTATGTCTGAACAATGGTAAATGGTATTTATTCTTTAAGATATAGTACAATATGCAATTTGTTTTTCCCTACAGAAAATTCTAACGATCGTAACTCGAAAGAAATTAATTGATATTTCCTCCAAGATTGTTTAAGAGTTATTTTTGGTTTCAAAAGAGTATTATCATACATATTTAGTGAGATATTCAAATCAAAATTTTAGTTTTTTCTTTACCCAAAGCTAATAAACAAATAATTTGATCCCATTTTAAGATATACATGTCATATTTTGATACTGCTGCTTATGCACTGCATATACTTGCCATCTTTAATGGAGCTCTTTCTAATGATGGCCCATATCTACTATGAGCTAGTGGGCTACATTATGCTTTCATATGGTTGCTCTCTCTCACAAAGTTTCAACACAAGTCAATACAAATTTACAAAGTGGGAAAAAACCATTTAACCTCACAGTCTTAACGAAGAATCTGACTAAAGACACGTGACGCACGCAGAGCAGTTTCGGTTGTTAATTGTTGAAACAGAAAATGGCGCGTGCAGGAAAGTAATGGGAAATTAGGGCTTTTGGAAGGTGCGAAAATTTAGGAGAAAAAGTTAGAAAATTGTTGTGATGGAGAGATTTGCGTGTTAAGGATGTTCCAGAGGAATGGATGTTGGTGTTGACGAACTTCCAATGGCGGAGGAAAAAGCTGTAAGAGGAAGAGAGAGAAACAATTCTTTCAAACAAACCTTAATTAGAAACAAGGAGGAGAGAGGAGGCGAGAGAGGGAGAGAGAGAGATTACGAAGAGAAGGAGAGAAACCAAACGCCCGGCGGCAGCGATTTGAAATCTGCGGTTTCGTTCGCTGGCCGCTACAACGACGACACGCGAAGCAGAAAATGGAAATAACGTTTTGGTCGTTTCGTCGTTGAGTCTGAGGCTCGAGGAAGAAAGAGAAGAAGAAGAAGATAGAGAGGGGGGGGGGGAAGAAAAGTTGTCACGTTCATAGTGCTCCTTCCGACGACGATATCATGTTTTCTCATGATCATAAACCCAAGAGGATCTACCAGCTCTGGCCCGGTAACAATGTAAGCCTTTTCTTTCACGCTAATGAAATTTTTTTGTTTTTTTTTGGAATTTGGCAAACAAAAAGAAGAGTTTTTGTACTGCCTTGCAAGACACGTATCATGCTCTGAATGAGATTTGAGCAATTGGAAGCTGATGAGAACCCATTTGGTACTAAACCCTGATATGATAATGGTATTATGATAATTACTTGAATTTTATGTGAGCTTTGACACTTTCTCCTTTGGTTTGGTCTTTAGCTTTAGAATAGTCATGAAACAGATTTGAGATATGCAAAATAAAGTGCTCAATTGTTGTCTGAAGCGGCTTGACTTGTCCTCTCTCTTGTTTTTATATATGTCCAGAAATTTTATTGCGGAGGGAGACTAGTGTTTGGTCCAGATGCATCTTCTCTCCTTCTGACCACATCTATGATTGGATGTCCTGCTCTCACTTTCTGCATTCGAATGGCTTTTTTGATCGGCAAACGATTTCCTTTGTTCCACTCTCTTGTATTGATGGGTGCCCTTTTGCTCACAATCTTGGTAAAACCATTATAAATGTTTATTTCTTTTTGATCTGTGTTTCCTCTTTCTTACTTTTTCTTATTTGCAGGATTTCACATTTCTATTCTTTACATCATCAAGAGACCCTGGGATTATCCCAAGGAACAAAGAAGCACCTGAAGCAGAAGAGCTTGATATGATCACTCAATCCTCAGAGTGGGTAAACAACAAACTTGGTGGTAATACAAAGGTACCTCGAACCAAAGATATACTGGTGAATGGCTACACATTTAAAGTTAAATTTTGTGATACTTGTTTGCTTTACCGTCCTCCTCGTGCCTCTCACTGTTCAATCTGTAACAACTGTGTCGAAAGGTTTGATCACCACTGTCCATGGGTTGGCCAATGCATCGCTTTAGTAAGTCTTCCAAACAAGAAAACCTTTTTCTGAATCTCCTGAAAGTGTGAGTTGGATTTGTGATTTAACATCATGTTATGTTTGCAGCGAAACTATCCATACTTCATCTGTTTTATATCAACTTCAACACTCCTCTGCTTGTACGTCTTTGTTTTCTCTTGGGTCAGTATGCTTGAGGTACATGGCAAGATATTGTTAATGGTCATCACAGACGACTTAATATTTGTTGTTCTCATTATCTACTGCTTCGTCGTTTTCTGGTTCGTCGGTGGACTCACTGTTTTTCACCTCTACCTCATCTGCACCAATCAGGCAAGATCCTTAATTATTTTATTTGACTATTGCTGCTCTGTTTGGTGTTATATTTTTTGCAAATTCGTTTGTTTGTTTAGTTCCACTGTAATTTTTACTCTTATTTCTGAATATATACATTCAATGCAGACAACTTATGAGAATTTTCGGTATCGATACGACAAGAAAGAAAACCCTTACGGAAAGGGACTCTTCAAGAACCTATTTGAGTTGTTCTTTGCGAGAATTCCACCTCCCATGATCAACTTCAGAGACTGGGCTCCAGTGGAGCCTGACGTGGAGGTTGGATCCATTGCATCTGAGCTAGACCGAGCTTTCGGACCACGAGGAGATAAATATGATATGGAAATGGAAATTGGCGGTTGTAAGGGCGGTTTGCGACTCCATACACTGGAGTATGACAACAATAGCAAAAGCAACATTGAAGAAACTGTCAAGAAGAAAGGTTTAGGTAAAGGAACTACAGAGACCACCAACGCGCTTTGCTTCCCGGGAATCAAGAACCTGGGAATATAACAAGAAACTCGAGCGTTGATGTGAGATCGAGGTAGGACACCCAAAAAAAACCCATGGATCAGAAGTTCAGAGCATAGATCTGTTGCGGAATCTTTACCCCTGTGAAATGTGAAAAAGGCTTTGATTACTTGTGTAAACTATACTTTCTTTAATTTTAAAGCCATACGCTTCTGTCTTCAACAAGTAAACTTTTCGATTCAGAGAAATGGCTAGGAGAAGAATCAAGCGTAGTCATTGCAGTGTGGGTGTCTTGCGTTACAGATCTCAAGGAACGTTTGGTTTTTCTTCTGCAGAAAATAAAAGAAACATAAAACTCTCTCAAAGTGACTTAAAATCACATGGATTTTTAGGGGCCAAATCATATGACTTAAACTCTCTCCTTTTTTTCTTTTTTTTTATAAGATTTTTATCATATCTCGCAAATTCTTTTCTGACTTTTGAAATAATATAGCGGAGCCTAAACAGAATCAATGTTGGATTTATGTTAAAACACAGAAAATGAAAAAAAACTTTTAACACAAGTCAAAATGGGAATAAAAGCTCTCTCACCTTTACAATAAATAATAGAGAATCACTCTCAAAATAAGAAACCTAATTGAAGAAAAGGAACAAAACATTAACAGCGAAGGGAAACACAGAATCTAATCCATTCCAAATATCCTGTACAAGGACAGAAGAACAAGGTCCCAAACTTTTCAGACTTGGCAAAACCCAAGGATACGTCTCATGTCTCATCGTGAGGCTTCCAGTCTTGGACAGGTTAAGCAGAGAGAGCACCTGAAAGAATCTTCAAAAGGAATCTGATGTTTATATGTAAGGACCTGGTGGCTAGATTGATGGAGAAAATCCCCCATTTTTTCTTGAATAAGGGCTTAGCCTGAGGTTTCAATTTCTTTCCCGTGTTCTTCTGAAATATTCCTCTTCAGTCTTCTCAACCAAATATCGTAATCTAACGGATATGGTGTCCCACATAGACTGTCAACGTAGTCAGAAAATGCTTTTAAAATGGCTGAGACATCGCCGAGCTTCTGCTGAATCAATCTTTTGGACCAAGAGGTCTCTCTCCATTGAAGAGCTCCTTCAACTGAATCCAATTCAGGGAAGTCTCCAGAACAGAAATAAAGCATGTATATCAAGCTCTCTGCATCTGAGGCAGCACAGAGTTTCCCTTCCTGGAGTGCGTAAGTCGAGGAGAAGTGAAGATTCATTGCGGGTCGATCTCTATCCTCAAGCACCGCATGACCCCAACCAATTAGTACAAAGTAAGGATGTCTTACGCCAGAGGTGACATAAACTACATTTTCTGGGCGGATATCACCGTGGCGAATTCCAGCCGAAGAGGAGGAAGAAAGTGCAGATAAGCAATCATGACAACATTGAATAGCTTCTTCTGGACCAAACCGGCCTTCGTTTACCAAATCAGCAACTGTCTCGCCAACCGGAGTGGTCACAAGAATGGGAGTTCCACACCAAGGATGATCACATCGTCCACCTGAACTTGGTTTTTGACATTGGCCTGGGTGAATGATCCGACCAGACCCATGGAGCTGCGGCAAGTATTTGCTAGACAGTCCCCTCTGTTTCATAATACTTAATACCTTGGTTTGTCTTTGGACCTGATACCACAAGTTCATGTCTTCCCAAGCTGGCTCAAGCTGCAAAGGAGGAGAACCAACATACAGAAACACAGACTTCCCTGTGTCGTCCACTGGTGATGCGATATGATAGGGGAGTGTCCCATTACTCAATACTTCATTAATCTGATAGCCTTTTCGATAGTTTGAATCCTCCAACCACAGAACCGATCCAACTTCCAGTTTCATCGACGGCTCAGCCTCAACTTTGGCTGTTTCTTCTTGAACTTCGACAATTTCAGGAGACATGGTACTGTGCTGAAACCTAAACATACCATTTTCATTGAGACTAGTATCCCCCAGCTGCCTCTCCTGTCGTCTTGAGTGAAGACGAGAACTATGGTCAGCAGCTAAGTCTTCAATGGAATGCCTGGGGGGCCCAAAGTATTGCATTATACTGTGGTAAGTGGCAAAGACTACTTGTAAAGCACCTATGTCTCCCCAGTTGGCATTTCCCAGCTTGTTCCATATTCTGTCAATTGGTGACACTGATATTTTGGAATGCTTCATTATCCAGTCCGCTGCGCAGTCATAAACATTGTTCACGTCAAAATCCAATTTATTTACGTCCCCTTCAACTTTTATAACACCTCCATATTGTGAATCGACGAGAAGAATGAAGACACAGTTTGAGCTTTGAGAAAAATCTAAACGGCTCACACTCCTTGAGATGAGTACGCGAAGGGCATAGAAAAGAGCCTCGCCTAAAACAGGTAAGGAAGGCGAACGATCACTGTCCTGTGCAAAGCTCTCTATCTCAGGCCTAAGAAGAGCAAGTTCAAGAATGTGATCCCATTTTCCGTGTGGATGACGAGGATTTTTCAGCAAAATACCTGTTGCAGAAAGACCTTCAAGCTTCCCAAGAGCTAAAGCTTTCTCAGCCTGATAAAACTTTCGATTCTGATTGTATAAACAACCAACAAAGAAAGGAACTGGCTCGTCCTGACTCCAAAATGCTTCCCATAAGCTCTTAACAGTCGCGTGTAAAAAATCCTCTATTGCTAGATACGCCTTTGCCTCCACAGCAGTAGATGTTGAAGCATAAACAGCATTAGGCATTCGAGTTAGCTGCTGGAAAGAAACCCCTTCCAATGCATAATCAAACTTTTGAAGCTCAACCAACTCAAAAGGAACCTCAAACACCGGTCCATTGCTTCCCGAGTTTTCCAATACTAAAGTAAACCAATCTTCAAGCTTTTCCGTGAAATGTTCACTATCGGTAAATCTACTAAGGAAATCTCTGCGGATACGAGAACGACTTCCTGATGAAACACTTGATCTCTTAGTAGTTGTACCAGACCCGATTGATTCCAGGTCTGGAGATTTACCTATAAGACAAAAGTGACTTGGAAACTTAATCAATCATTTTCGAATCTGTCATTCTCTTTGCATAATTGTTTCTATATTGGTTCCAGAAAAGACAACTTCAGTCTCAGATCGGAAGACCAGAAAATCTAAAGCAAACAATGAGAATTAACAATCAAGCTTTCAAATTGAAGTTAATGGCAGTATCTTCAAGTAATTTCAACTCATCTAAACTCATTTCAGCCAAAAAATTCCCACTATTTAAATTCTCGCTTAAAGACTATCAACATCGAAATCAGATTTAGGACAGGGACAATCTCGAGACGATAATGCTGATTCGAAGAAGAATCACCAGTGCGGATTAATAAGATAGTGTGAAATCAAATTCTCGAGAAGTAAAATCAAGTCAAGCGAGAGAAAAAAAAGTCGGGAAATCTAGGGTTTTTCTCAGACGGGGAAAATAAGAAAATCTGAAATGAAAGCTATGAATAAAGCAACGAACCTTCCATTACAGAAAATGAAAATCCCAATTCTCAGCTTCGTCTTCTTCTTCTTCTTCTTCTTCTTCTGCTAGTCTATGTTCTCTTCTACAGCTATCAATTTCCTCGTCTTAGCGTTTTCTCCTGCGATTCTCCCCCAAGCTTGATGAGTCCAAGTCGCTGACCTGTGTTCTCACCTTTTTTATATTTTTATTATTTTTTAAATCTAAAAAATTCTTCGGGTAGTTTGTTTATATTTTTATTTTATTAAATTACAAGACAGGTCAAAAGTACGAAACACTAACAATTATTAACCAATTTAATTAGTAGGGGCCGGAGAAAGACTGCGGTCTTACTGTATATTCAAAATATATTCTCCAACTTTATTGTATAGAATTAAAAAAATTATAATGAAATTAGGCATTAAAAACCCATTAAATCGTTGACAAAAAAAGCCATTAAACCGTTTGCACTTTGCAGAATGTGAAACGACGGCGATTAATTGAACAAATGGAAACGCGAGGGCTAGATTTCTTTGTAAGAAAACATTAATAGCAAAATATAAATAACATTATAAACCTTTTTTTTTGTTAAACAAATAACATTATAAACGTATGAACAAAAATATCATGTTAAATTGGAATAACCGTTTTGACCAAAATATTTTGGAATAACTGCAAAATTTAAACGAGAATCAACTACGGGCCCAGCTTTTACCCAATGACGGCCCACTTATATCCACTTTGCTCCAAATTTATTGAATAAGTTGTGCAGCTTCTCCTTACTTGTCTTGTCCCACATAAGGATTCAGACATAGTTATCATATATAATAAACTCAACGTGATTCTCAGTGTTATTCACTGTGTGAAATAGATAAGTATTCATGTGATGGCATGTAAAGGTCTGTTTGGAAACGTATAACAAGAGAATTCTTCATGGATTTTCATTTTTCCATATGCTTTTATGGCTTTACAATTAATTCGATGTTTGTAATATATATGCATATATCATGCAGCTAACCACTTTTGATTTGTTGGTACATACAGTATATAAAATTCCCTACTATGATTAATGACTGTTTCTACTTTCTAAAAAAGTGAGGGAATTACGAAACAACTATATATATATATATGTTTGTATATGTTTGTATATCCGATATAGGGATGGACAAAAAACTCGTAACCGAATACTCGATCCGAATCCGATCCAAAAATTTGTATCCAAACCCGACAAATTATTCTATTGGATTGTAAATCCCAAAACCCGAAAACCCGTATCCGATCCGAACTCGAAACCCAAAAATCTGAAAAACATAACTATCCATGGGAAATATCCAAATTCGAGGATCCTATCTTCTAAACTTAAGTTATATATGTGTAATATACACAAATCCGATCCGAATCCAAACCAAAAAATTTGAAAAACTTTGAAAAATTCAAAAAAACAAAAACCAAAAACCTGAAAAAATCCCCAAAAAAACAAAAAAAAAATCTGAAAACCCGAATCCAAACCCGAATAGTTTTACCGAACCAAATCCAATAAAATATTCCATTAAATTGTAAATCTCTAAATCCAAAAAACCGAATCCAAACCCGATATTTGAATGCCACCCTTATCCTATAGTCGATATCTAATTAATAAGATTAGACTACACAATGTGTCTATTTTTTGTCAACAAAGATACAATTTACAAATAATAAAAGGAAAAAAAAACACTACTAAAAAAAAGATATCTCATTTTCTCTAACTATTTAATTATTATAATTCAATGAAAATACAAAAAAACTATCGTGGTTAATTGATCGAGAACAAAATGTTGACTAACTTTTCATTTTTTAGAAAAATATTTTAACTCTCAAATTGGACCCTAAATTTTAAAAAGTGAAAGCCCACGCAGCTATATTGCTCTCAAGTCTCAAGTTTCAAGTCTCACATGGTTTCAATAGTGCAGGGATTGGATTAGCTTGGAATTTTTGAATGTTAGTGACTTATAGTGCTGTGTTTTTCGAATAAAGCTGTTCCAAAAAAAAAGAGGTGTTATGTTGTTTTCCGTGGAATGCTACTCCAATACAACACGCTGACTAAACAAAATAGTAAAGCGTCTACTGATTATGGGAATGAGGATGTTTGTCCCACAAGTTTATCTTCGAGAAAATCAATTGGGATGAATCTCCGGACTGAATCGTTTGAATAAATTGTTTGCATATAACTGAGATTCAAACAATTTTGAAGATGCTGTGTCTATGGTCATACTCCAAAAAATCCGTCCGAGTTTATAATTCTCTATTCAAGTTAAAAAGTATACTACCAAATGCAGTCGTTGTTAAAATTACATTCATAGGAGGAATTTATATATGAACTTGGGATTTCAAAAGCATTCCCTGAAGAAGTTCAGTTTTTTTTTGTTGGGTATTGAAGAAGTTCAGTTGAGCTAATTAATAGTTGGTGTGGTGAATCTGGTGATAGTTGTACATACGTGATTCGTCTCTGAATCTCATCACTATTCGTTGATTACTTTATACCAAACCGATCTTTGATTCTAACGTCAACTCACCATTATATTAAACATTTACATATACAAATTATATGAAAAAACCTTGGGAATATCACCATAGTACTTTTTCGGTGTTGCTCCTCTAATAGACTTCAGCTAAAAATACACACACTTGTACAGTTGATGAAATTTAATACGAACCATCATCTTGAAGATGCATGTAAAGAATCTCACATCTAAAGTGAGATGAACTTTTATCTACGAGATATAGATCAACTAGTATATTCATAGATAATTAATTTTGAGCTGGAATTTCATAAAACAATAATAGTTTTGTCCAAATGAATCTACATTATTGATAGATCAGTATGAATCAACTTATATGTTTCAAGTATATTATTATGTACGTTGTGGAAAATGAAAAGAAATATATCATAATGTTTTTTTGATAAAGTATATATCATAATTTTCAAATCTATATAACACATACTGGCATGATTTGCAAACCTTCTAAGTTTTGCCTTTCTACATAAAGTCATCATGACCTATAAATCTAGACGACTAGATGTCTTTTATAAAAGTTATTTGACCTACTATATATAGACAAACATAATACATACCAGAAATATCATATATATCGCGGAAACTGAATTTCAATTACGATGTCAACTAAACTACACCAAACAGGTTTTTCTCAACTTTCCAACCAAATATGTCATTTTCCAACTTTGATAGCTGGTTCCATGGTTTGAGCCAAGGGGGCATCAGTGAAAGCCTCTTCATATCGGGAGGATATGAGCTGCTGCAATGTTCTCGGATCTCTCTATATTCTTGGCAAATGGCACACAAGTGATAGAAGAAGTGTGTTACAAAATCCCCACATGGAGCCTCCTGCATCAAAGAATGTTACAATTAGTCAAAAACGCCCCACAGACCAAATGGAGGATATGGTATTATCCACACATGTGTCATTTGAGTAATACTTACCTGTAGATTGTATTTTGTTCTTAATGACCTACGGTATCCACAACCATAACATGACACAAAGCATCCTGGCAGACCAAGCAACACACCATTTGTTGCAAAGCAGCAAATGGTGTTGACCAAAGCCTATGAAATGCAATGGGTTAAGAAGGGTCCTACAAATGTTCCAGACCCCAGAATCTCTGCGTTTTTGCCAAAGATGTAACATGGACAGAACAAACCTACAATACCTGTGTAAATTCCCATGTTTCTTTTCAAACCGTTGTCTAAATGATCTTCACCATAGAACCTAATTTGTGTCCAAGAGAAGTAGCACAAGGAAGCTCAAAACATAAACAAGCAACAAAATTTTCGTCACCTATATCTAAGAATCTTCCTCAACCTATTCAAGAAATGAACTTGCTTATGGTTCTAAACCTAAAAAACTCGGCAAGGAGTATTTACCAGCACCAAACTAATCACCAGGAATGTATCTGATTCAAAAAGGCACCTTTAAAACATTTGGTTCCTGTAGTAAAATCAAGGTTTGGATGACAGAGAGTAGCATACAGCTCTGCATATCGTCGAAGCACGCGCAGATACCGGATGACCATTGTCTCGGATCGTCTTTTGTCCCTTCTCTTTCATCCTAGTTCTGAAACTTGTTACTCTCTTGAATCCAAATTTCAAGAAAGACCCCTACCTAAGAGCCTATAATTTGGCATCAAGAAACACATTTTTAACAGATCCAATACCTTGAATTGCATGAAAATGAACATAATCTACAAAATTTACAGCAGCTATATTGAAATGGTAGTGAGAGGGAGAGCATAAGAATAAACGATTAGAGCAAGAAGCAGAGACGAGAGGATCGGAAAGGCAAACAAGACGAATCAGCGAAACGAAAAAGGTGAATAGATCCCATACCTGGGCTCGATGGAGAGAGATTGGGTTAGCATGATCAGAGCCTCAGATTCGCGAACCAGAGCTTACTTTTATTTTTATTGTCAGAAGAAGAGAGCTGAATTTCCAACGTTGATTTAAAACAAGTAAAGTGACCAGGCATAGATCCGTAATTATCTGAAAAAATCGTGTTATTTAGTATGATTTAAAATTTACACATTAGTATTCTTTAGTACATCCTAAAATTAGCAAATATTGTTTATCCAAAAGTTTCGATTAATTCAAACCAGTGTAAAATGAAAGATAATTTTAATATTGACTTAATTAAAATCTTAACAAAAACTACATAATTTTGACCCCCAAGAAAAAAGAACAAAATACTAACATAACAAGTTATCCCTGAAAAAAAAAGTTATCGCTTGATTGTTTAGTTAATATCATATTGTAAAATAAGCTATATGATGTACGTATGTAAAACATTTTATAGCATATACTTAATGTTATTGTTAGTACTTAGTATTATGTATAAAGAATAGAAAAAATCAAATCTACTTTTTCTTTTTGAACTTCATTTCAATGAGTGCCCCAAAAAAAAAAAAAACTCCATTTCAAATTAATTTATGTTTTGTCAACCAAATCTACTTAAATACCCAGATACATAAATTATGGCCTTTTTCCGAAGAGAATTAATTTATTTATAAGAGTAAAACTTTTTAATATAAATCTGGGTGGATTTTGTGAAACATTTTTCGAAATACTATCTAGGAGCCAAGCCAGCAAGGATCTGTTTGAGAGAAAGAAGGTTCGAGTTTTGTTAGCGGCTTACTCTACTTTCTCCCTTCAAAAAGCCGTTAGGGTTTATCATAGCTACCACCTTCCTCTCGCCGGAGGCGCACGTCGAAGCTCGGTTTTTCGACTGATTATCACCGGCGTTGAATCAGCTAGTTTTGTCCCCGCATAGCCAGAATTCGCGAAAGCTGATTTAGCTGAATAGAAATCCTCCTAATTTGCGAGCTATGGCGGAGGTATCGATGGGAAGTAGCAGTAGCAGCACGGATCTGTCTCCCGAGGAGGAGCGAGTTTTCATAAGAGACATTGCTATTGCTGCTGAGGCTAACAGCAAAGAAGGAGATACATTTTATCTCATCACTCAGAGGTATATAATGCTTGAATTCGCTCGCTTTGGTCACTTTTGCGTAGCTTTGTTGTTTATGAGTTAATCAAATTCCCAAGAATTACATCTATTTCTTCGTCATTTTGACTTTGTTTGCCTTGGTTACGCATGTGGTTAGGGTTATCTTTTCAGCTCCTGAGAGAAGTTTGAGCATTTCAGAACATTTTCCATAGAACTGTCATTTATGGTTAGATAATGCAATGGGGTTTAGATCCGATATTTAGTGCTACTATTGACTCATGTTTATGGCTATTGGATGAGACTGGTGCCATTGTAATAAAGTTAGAGGGGATTGATTTTCTCTTATGGTGCTTTTGCTGAGTGCCATCTTGAGAAAAATTACTATGTTGTTACTCTTTCTATCCAGATGGTGGCAAGAATGGATTGAGTATGTGAATCAAGACCAACCATGCAACACAAATGATGGGTCTTCACTGTCAGAGCATTGCGACTCTGCTGGCTCAAGCACTCTAAAGAAGCCTTCTAGGATTGATAACTCTGATTTGATCTATGATTCTTCACTGGAGGACCCGAGTAATACCAGTGAGATCATTGAAACACTTCAGGAAGGCCGCGACTATGTTTTGCTCCCTCAAGAAGTCTGGAACCAATTGCATTCATGGTGAGTTTAAGGGCAGAAGAATAGAACATATATGAAACTGTACATCTCTTCATCTTGTGTGGCTACACTTATTTTTGTGTCTATTCAAATGATTTTTCTTTGTTATCTTTGGTACGTTGGGTCATGTTTATCTTAAATGGATAATGCCAAGCTCATTTTGTATGCATTTGGTGTTATTTAGTTGCTTAATTCTCTCTCATGCTGATTTTGTAGTGCTTAATATG
The DNA here is from genome assembly GCA_963922655.1 of Cardamine chenopodiifolia. Lineage (NCBI taxonomy): Eukaryota > Viridiplantae > Streptophyta > Magnoliopsida > Brassicales > Brassicaceae > Cardamine > Cardamine chenopodiifolia. The sequence goes on along the minus strand of OZ000478.1, from coordinate 16,388,686 downwards.
AAACCTGTAACACATTCCCTTGATTTTCTTATTTACTACATCACTAGGTTATGGCTTTTTCCACTTTAAGTGTTGATATGGTTCATATGGATTAATTTTTCTGTTTTATAAGGTACGGGGGTGGTCCAACTCTGGCACGGAGAGTCATTAGCTCAGGTCTCTCTCAAACAGAATTGGCTGTGGAGGTTTACCCTTTACGTCTTCAGCTTCTTCTGATGCAAAAAAGTGACCACAGTGTCATAAGAATAAGCAAAAAGGTTAATCCTCTTTTCAGTTATTTTTTTCTTAGTTCATTACTTTAAAATTTGAACTCATTTACTCTGCTATCTCATTGTACTATCAAACTTTATTGTGCAGGAAACTATCAGAGAGCTCCATCGAAGGGCCTGTGAAATTTTTGACCTCAACTCAGAGCATGTAAATACCTGATATCCCTATGTTACTAAACATCCCATTTCAATTGTAGTTTAAATATTCTATTCTTTTTCTTACATGAGCATTTTCATCATGTAGGTACGCATTTGGGATTACTACGGCCACCAAAAATATTCTTTGATGAATGACTTAGATAAGACCCTGGACGATGCTAATCTACAAATGGATCAGGATGTGAGTTCAGTTTTATTATTTGCTTTAACATAAGCGGGGCACTAGTAATATGCTACTTGAACTTCTGTCATAATTTTCTGACATTGTTTCTTGGTATGTCAAGTTTGTTGTATATCTTTTTGGCCAATTGCTTTGAGAACGGAATGGATAAGGCATTCTAGTTCTGTTTCTTCAATATTAAGTTAGCTAGAGCTCTTAACTTGCTATTAGCTTTTGGCTTTTGCAAAATGTGGGAAACAATTGAAAGTAAACGTTTATGTTTCAGTCCCATTGTTTAGTTAGCCTAAGCATAAGGTTTTATATGCTCTCTGATTTTTATCTTTTTTCGTATTCTTACTGACGCTTCTTCCCTCTGTTTTTTGTATCTGTCGTTTAAAAACAGATTTTGGTGGAGATGCTTGACATTAATGGTACATCATCAAGTGCTCTCATCCAATCTGTTCAAGAGAATGGATTGGTGGATGACGACTCTTCTTCTATTCTCATTGAGCCTTCTAAATCGAGCTTGTCAGCTGCAGGAGGTTTCTCTTCAAGCAGGAATGCATTCAGAAGTGGTAGTGTTGAAGTTTCACAATCTTTTGATAGCACATACAGTAGCCCTGGTGTCACCACAAGGGGATCCACAGCTGGCTTGACAGGGCTACTAAATCTTGGGAATACTTGTTTCATGAATAGTGCAATACAGTGTCTGGTTCATACACCTGAATTTGCTAGCTACTTTCAAGAAGATTATCATCAAGAAATAAATTGGCAAAACCCTCTTGGCATGGTTGTAAGTTCCTTGCTACTCATAAATCTGATGCATACATAAGTGGGTGTGGTAGGTTTAAGTGCATAGGTATGCCTAGATATCATTCGTTCACTTGTGCTTCCCTGTTGCACATAGTCTTTTGCAGTACTGCATGCTTGGGTGTGTGCTAGTCCTAAGCATTCTTGATAGGTTTAGTCTTCGATATATGTGGAATAAACTTTGGGGTATATAAGATATCTTATATCACCAGAAGTTGTAGATTATATCACTAGAATATATCTCATCACAAGTTAATTAGGGTAGTGTTTCCTTGGGAGGTAATCAGTGACATTATCTCGTGTAGATCACTAGCATTGTCTCTCTGAAATTGTGAGTTGTTGATTCCAGATCACTACTTTACTGTATTTAAATCATTATGCGCAGGGAGAATTAGCTCTTGCTTTTGGTGACTTACTCAGGAAGTTATGGGCGCCTGGGCGCACACCAATTGCTCCCCGTCCATTCAAAGCTAAACTTGCTCGCTTTGCTCCTCAATTCAGTGGATATAATCAACATGATTCGCAGGTTGGTCACACTAACCGGAAATTTACTTAAACTGTCTTTGCTATGTAACTCAACGAGTTAGGTTCTTATATTGCAGGAGCTTTTAGCGTTTCTGCTGGATGGTCTTCACGAAGATCTAAATCGTGTGAAGCACAAACCATATATAAATTCTCGAGATGCAGATGGGCGCCCTGATGAAGAAGTTGCTGATGAGTTTTGGGCTAATCATATTGCTCGTAATGACTCAATAATCGTTGATGTTTGTCAGGTAAGATGTACATCTTTTAGAAAATCCACTGCTTTTTTTTGTATCAACTTATCTCTATAGTATTGGGCATTAAAACTGATATTACTATTGTGGATTAGGCTTGCGTTTGGTTGGCTCTAAAACGTCTAAAAAATCTGCTGTATTGTCACTCAACTAATAGACAAGAGGAACTGAAATCTCAGATCCTTCTTCTTTCTAGTAGCCCTGTAGAAAGTAAATTATATCAAAAGAGTTTGATTGGCGTAGTTAAAATACTTTTGCAACTTTTCATACAAATGAAGTATTTGGAAAGGGAACATCACTTTTCTCTCTGTGATTATTGAGTCTTTGAGACTTTATGCTAATTTGGGTTGTGTGCTGATATTATCCATCATATATCAGCTTTTCTATTAGGCATTCATTCTGTTTTTAAAACTGATATTCAGCTTCTGATTCAGACCCAGGGTATATTGTTATATTTGTTTGGTTAAAATTTTTAGTAATAAGGGAATCTCATTCTCCTACTCCGTGTCTCATCTCACAGGGACAATATAAGTCAACATTGGTATGTCCAATCTGCAACAAGGTTTCCGTAACATTTGATCCCTTCATGTACCTGTCTTTGCCGCTTCAGTTCAACACAACACGAGCAATAACAGTCACAGTTTTTTCTTGTGATAAAACTGCATTACCTTCCACAGTCACCGTCAATGTTTCAAAGCAGGGACGCTGCAGAGACTTGATTCAGGCATTAACAAGTGCTTGTTCCTTGAAGCAAAGTGAAGAGCTTAAGCTTGCAGAGGTTTGTGGCTTCAAGTGAAATTTTAGTAAGATGTCGGTTTTTTGGCTTTCGCTTAACTAAGTTAGATATGTATTTCACAGATTCGGAATAATTTTATCCATAGAATATTTGAAGATCCTGTAATTCCATTGTCTACTATCAAAGACGAAGATCACCTTGCTGCATACAAACTTTCAAAGTCTTCAGAGAATACAACTTTGCTTAGACTGGTACTCCGCCGCAGAGATCAGTAAGTTATATCCCAGTCTACTTTGTATGAACTAATTCTGGGTATTATTTTGAGATTAAAAAGTTCCTCTTTTGCACTCACTTTCTTTGGATTTCGTTTCTAACAACTTCAAGACTTTCTATTCTTTGTGGCCACACTTCTTTATCCTTTGATCTCTGACTTTTTTTTTTGAATACTTGAAGAATTTTGATCTGAGGAAGGATTATATCTTATCATCTCATTGTACCATGTTTCAGGAAAGCTGGGGAACGTGGAAGTACAGTACAACTGAACCCCTGTGGAACACCTCTTCTCGCATCAGCTTCACGTGGAGATGTGCTCAGCAAAGGAAAAATCCATTGCATTGTCCAAAATATGCTTTCACCTTTTCGGAGGGAAGAATTGTTGGGCAAAAGAGGAAATTCTGATTCTAGCATCCCCGAGAGAAGGTCAGCTCGATTTAATCATTCTGAGGAAGAAGATAAAATTGCTGGACTGAAAAAAGCCAAGAAAAACAATTCCTCCGAAGTGGGTGCATCTAAATTATCCCTGCAACTCATCTATGAAAACAACAAAACAATTAACCTGCCAGACGATGAAGCCGAAGCCATTAAATTACCGTCATCAGCAACGATAACTGTATATTTGGACTGGACACCAGAACTCTCTGCTATATATGATATAACTTGCCTGGAGAGTTTTCCCCAAGTACTCAAATATGGACCTGCTACCAAGAAGGCTCGTTCAGAACCTCTTTCTTTATACGCATGTTTGGAAGCGTTTTTACGTGAAGAGCCATTGGTACCTGACGAAATGTGGTAAGCAGTCTTTTCACTTTATCACTCCGGTGGTAGATTCATTTTTGCTGGTTTGTGGTAAAAGTTGAACTACGCATTACTTAAAGAGGATGCATGATGTTCAGAAATTGCTAGTGGGATCAAATTTGAGCACACTGTATTCTTGCGGTAGATTTTAGCCTCTTATCTTTTACTTGGTTGCTAATGAATAAATGGTGGTAAATCGTGTGTGTGTGAAGGTTCTGTCCACAATGCAATGAAAGAAGGCAGGCAAGCAAAAAGCTTGACCTGTGGAGGCTTCCTGAAGTCTTAGTCATACATCTAAAGAGATTTTCATACAGCAGATCCATGAAGCATAAGTTGGAAACATTTGTTAACTTTCCCATTCATGACTTAGATTTAACAAAGTATATAGCAAACAAAAACCTATCTCGACCACAACTATATGAGCTCTATGCCTTGACCAACCATTATGGTGGTATGGGTAGTGGACACTACACCGCACATATCAAGGTCAGTTGGAGCAGCTTTACTTTTTAATTCTGTTTCGACGACATAGTTTTTTACTTTTATTAAATATTGAATTTGGTCTGCAGCTTTTGGACGACAATAGGTGGTATAACTTTGATGACAGTCAAATATCACATATAAACGAGGATGATGTGAAGTCAGGTGCTGCTTATGTGCTCTTCTACAGGAGGAAGTCTGATTGATGCAGGCGGAAAAATGAAATAGTCTGACAACATCCGAGGTAACAAATACCACAATCTTTTGTTTAAATGCAAGCTTAGTTAGATCTCTGAAACGTAGTGTGGACTTTTGTTTTTGCAGCTTGTAGGTTACAGTTATCTCTAAGCACCTGCTGGGTATGTCGAACCCATAAGAGTGAAGATTAGATTAAGATATCTTGTAAATGAATGGAAGTTGGGTTTTCAATAATTTAATGAACATTTAACAGGGATGAATTTTGTCTCCTCTCTCAGTTTTTTCTGTATAAATGTATTTGGCTGACCATTTATGCTGTTATCGTCACTGAGTTTGACTCATCATCATCAGACTCGGTGTATTCACCAGATATGTAGGACAAACTTTTATATCAGGACGGATTTTTGTTCCATGTCTATTAAAAATCTGGCTACAGATTTAATCAGGTTAAACAAAATAAAAGTTTTGAATCAAACAAAGAATTCTAAGCAGAATTTTTTTTTGTTGTCAACAATTTTTCTAAGCAGATTTTGAAAATAAAATTTGCAACAAATTCAGTTATAAATCCATCTCAAAATTACATTTAGAACTTGAACTAAATCGAAATTATTCTCTTTTAACAAAAAATAAATGAAGAATTTTTATTAATTTCTTTTTGTTGGATATGATAAAATTTGTATTTGTTGTAACTTATATTTATTTTTAATGATTTTGGGTTGAGACGAAAAGGGGAATAAAAAGGAATATGTCACACTTACCAAATATACCATTTTATTTTATTTTGTAAGAGTGGTTTCCTTTACATGAAAGTTTTCTCTTCCTAATAAGAAAATGAGTAAAATTTTAGTATAAATTTGTATATTTATATATTTCTTTAAACAAGAAAGTTTTAAAAGCAAGGATACTAATAATAATCAATATGTTGTGCAAATTTTACTATCATACAAAGTATGACGGGTAGATTGTTATGTGGGGATAATAAAGTTTCCTCTTCCTAATAAGAAGATAGTAGGGTTTTAGTATAGATTTGTATATTTATATATCTTTAAACTATAAAGTTTTAAACGCAAGGATACTAATAATAATCACTATGATGTGCAAATTAAGACAAGATGGAGAGTAGGAAGGAAACTCGTTTTGAGAATATCATGATTATATAGCAACAATCACATATAAAGCAACATTTATCAAGTAGATAACAATCCAATAAAAAAACGTTTAGAAAACCAGACAAGGGTTCAATGTTTGTCATATGAAATGACCCTATATTATTGAAAATAATATCCAATCCGATCACACGTGAGTTTGGATCCCTCATGTTCTACAAATAAAATCAACAACTCATATCAATAAAAAGATTTTTTATATGCAATTGCCATTAAGAAAAACTTGTTAATGTAAAAGAAAAGGTAGAGAACAATATAAGAAGCATACTTGTGAAAATAAACGATTACCACATATATCTTCTCTCATTTGCGAATCCGAAAACATTGAACTTGACAATAAGGAATTCATCACAGCCTGGGTAATCCTGAGTTGACCAGTTGAACATACTAGAACGGTGGGACACTTAGACATGTCATTTTCTTTTGTACAATCAAGAGTTTTCAGACTAGAGAGAGTGAATATAGTTCTTTCCATGAAGAATCAAAACTAACATCTTCAATAACAGCCTTGTCTGTCTATGCATTCAACGTCAACACAATTTAATTTTTTTAAAGCTGGAATAAACTGAACAATATGTTATACTTGTAAGTAATTATCGTATCAGTTAGATTGCTAAGTCGATATCACTTTTAGATGTTATTATATATTCTTGTATAACTGTGTGTAATAATATAGTCTCTAACTGAGTAATCAAAATTGTTATCGCAAAATACAAGGAAACACAAATGAAGAAACATCTTCAAGAACAAATAATAAAATGAAACTGAAACATATAATTAGAAAGATTTAATCATAAGAAACCATAACTAGAGCAATATCAAACAACGAGTTACTTGAAGGAAGAGTTCGAGAAGCAGATGCGATGTCACCTAAAATCACAATGATGCAATTATTTATTCATGAGCTGATATCAAACAAACAAAAATTTTGCGATGAAATCCATCTGAATAAGTTTGAATCAGCTTAAGAATTCTTAGCAGACTTTCTTTTTTGTCAACAATTTTCTAAGCAGATTTTTTTTTAAATAAAACTTGCAACAAATTCAGTTATAAATCCATCTCAAGATTACATTAAGAACTTGAACTAAATCAAAATTATTAACATTTATATTTTATTTATTTATTTTAGTTGGATATAATAAAATTTTGAATTTATTGTAACTTAAATTTATTTTTAATGATTTTTAAAATTTTAATTTTGGGTTTAGAAGAAGAGGGAAATAAAAAGTAATATGTCACATGTATCAAAGATAACATTTTCTCTTCTTTTTTTTTCCTTTCTAAAAGTTGGATCCTTTATATGAAAGTTTCCTCTTCCTGATAGGAAAAGAAAATTTCGGCAAAAATGAAAAAATCAATTTTTTAAAAGAAAAATTCAAATCTAAACCAACTCAAAACACTTATAAAAACAGAGGCATCTTATTTCGAATGCATCCACAAATTCATAAAAAAGACAGGCTAGAGGAAGAGTGAATATAATTCTTTCCATGCAAAATCAAAACAATCGTCTTCAATAACAGCTTTGTCTGCCTATGCATTCAACGTCAACACAATTTAATTTTTTTAAAAGTTGGAATAAGCTGAACAATATGTTATATTTGTAAGTAACTATTGTATCAGTTTATAAGAGAGAACTTTCAATTTCCTCATTTGCGCGTAACATGTTCAAATCGAGCTAAACAAGCACATACAGATAGAGAATCGATACTAAGAAGATCATACATCAAAACGAAGAAGATCATACCTGTCTTCAGATCTCCAGTGAGAAGAGAGAACTTTCGCGTCATGAAACAGACTATAGAATTTCAATTTTTTTTTAGTTTCTAAAAAAATGAGACGAGCGGCAAAGGAAGGGCATTTATATAAAATTTTTAACCAGCTCAACTTTTTTTCTAATTCAGCCCATTAACTACACATATCATTTTTGATGGGCCAACAGAAATGATATTATTGAGATCTTTAATGCAAATTCACTATATTAATCGGTTAGAAAAAATGTTTGTTTTGTAATTGTTGGATTGCTGGTGCACCTTAGAGCTTCTTCTTCTACTTGATGTAGAGTGTCGGGACGTGTCCAACCAAAGGAAAAATGCAACTTTTTTCAAATGGGTCTAGCTTAAGATTTTAAAGACCATTTCTTGATTTATTTTGAACTAATGGTGGTCTAGTTCGATCATTCTCCTTAAAACAGATGGGTTGTGGGTGAATAGAGGTCATTGGGTAGCTTAGGTGGCTTTGATTGAGTTATAGGTAAGCTCCATCGGTCATCTCTTAATTATTATTATTTTATTTTTGTTGGAATGTGAAATTTATTGCAACAAAAAATAATTACATATGGTTTGAATGAAAAACAACTAATGAAAGCAAAGTCTAGAAATATAGTAAAACAAAGCTTAGAATTTTAAGATTCAGGGAAATAGAGGTCCAGCAAAGATCATTAGTGATTTCTCTTGAATTTGATCGAACTTGGAGTGATTTCCTCAGAATAGCCGGTTTTGTTGACTAATTAGATTAGATATCATATTAATTACCAATCCAATTATCCAAACCTAGATAACAGAACCTTTTTGGGTTTTTTTTTTTTATTATTATTATCGTTCACTTTTCTAAAGTGGTACATAAAAATGATATGTATAAACAAATCTAGAAGACCTTCCTCTATATTCGATCTTCAAACAATGTCAACATCGTTTCTTCACTAGTATATGATCTTGTATTTTTTCTATAAGCATAAGGCTTTAGAACGTACCTGGTCTTTAAGAGAGAAAAAAAAGTATATTCATGATATGTGTAGTCCATTGGCTGATGGCACTAAACTAAATTTAATTAAGGTTTAAAGATCACTAATGACACTAAACTAACTTATTTCAACATATCAACATTGATTTCTACCAATTCAAGAAAAAGGTTTCGCTCATTGATGAGTGTTACATGTGGACGCTTACCTATCTCTGTTGCCTTGTGTCCTCCACACGCCATCAAGTTCACCAGTTTTTTTTTTTGTTTATTACAGTTGTTTCCTGTATTTTTGTTTATTACATATGCATCTCTATATAATTACCTATTAAAGATAAGCCCATATTTTATTACAGAACCTCCCTAAATTCTCATATTTTACAGATTTCCCCCAATTCCATATCTTTACTTGCTTGTAGCATAAGGAACATCAATTGCCCTGTAAACTCATTAAATCTGACTCTACTTCAAATAAAACAAAAACTATTTACGTTTCAAGAAAATGATAAAACACTTCTTGAAATTGGGCATAAAACAACATTACAGTCACAACGTTACAGAGAAGAGAACATCATAGAGACAATGATCATTCATTTCATTTATAGAGAACGAGCCACAGTTTTGAATTCCGTCAAGCAAGATTGAAGAATCTTCTGGCGTTTCTGAAGCTGTTGGCGTTCGTTTTGAATTCAGTCAAGCAATCTCGATCATCCAAGTGTGCTAAGCTACTTGCAGCTCATGCGAAGCCTCCAAATTACATGTTTTTCTTTGAGTTCTACGAGGCTGGGACCTTAGCTGAGAAGGTACACGTTGAGGAGTGGTCTCCGAGTATTGATCAAGTGCTGATGATCACGCTTCATTTGGGTATATGACTCTCCTTGTCTCAAAGGAAGGTTCTTTTTTGCCATTCGTGTCTAATTCTGACGATTTCTTGTGATGAAGTTTCAATGGATACTAATTTGAATATCTAATTTTGTCTGTTTCATTTTTTTTTCAGCCAAGGCATTGCAATATCTTCACAATAACGGAATTGTTCATAGAGATGTGAAACCAGCAAATGTTCTTGTAATTCTCTTCCATCATCTAGATGCTCTATCTTCTGATGTAACTATTTCATGTGGAATAGGTACTTCTTTTGTTTCCTTAGGAAATCTTTGTGTGAAGCGTAAGTGAGCTTTTATTGATGCAGCTTGATGAGAGGTGTCTTCCATATCTGGCCGACTTTGGTTTAGCAGAATACAAGAAGAATTTGTGTGAAGTTAATCTGCAGAACTGGAGATCGTCTGGAAAGCCAACTGGTGGATTCCACAAGAAGAGCATGGTCGGAACACTTATTTACATGGCCCCTGAAATACTTAGGAAAGAGATGTATATTGAGAGATCAGATATTTATAGCTAGCTTCGGAATTTTGATCAAGTAAGAATTATCTTTGAGTAGAAGTTGTAAAGTTTCTTCCTCGTATTTTCTTACATTCATTTTCCCTTCAGAGATTTTACTTTGTTTGGAGTATGTTTAGCTTTCTTCCAAAAAGATCCCTTTGCTTATGAGATGTTGTTCCATTTATTAAATTTCAGTGAGCTTTTAACTGGAGTTGTTCCATATACTGATCTTCGTGCAGAAGCTCAGGTTATCTTTCCTCATTTCACATTCTGACTCGACTATCTATGTGGGATGCCTTTATATATGCGTTCCTATTCTTTTCATTTGTGACACATATTGTGCCTTGTGCATATCTGGATGGCAGGCTCACACTGTTTTAGAGATGAATTACACAGAGCAGCAATTAACAGCTGCCATTGTGTCTTCTTGTCTGCGACCTGCTCTTGCTGAAATAGGATTGCACCTGCCAAAGAGTTTGCTGTCTCTGATACAAAAGTGCTGGGAAGTTGATCCTTCTAAGCGATCCTTCTTCGGACAATGTGGTTTTGGAACTAGAATCGATTTGGGAACTAGAGAGAGGAAAACATCATCTCCTTGAGAAAACTTCTAATTACAAGAGTGATAAGGATGAAGACAGCATTACAAATACAGGAGATTACAGGGACACCATTAACTGGTCCAGTCAAGGGGAGTATTTATCCAAGAAATCCTCTTTTTCCACTGTCTCTAATGTGAAACTGTGGTCTACTCTAACAGATGACCCTTCAAGTTATGTCCCTATAATTTCTTGTGGGTCTTTTGCATCCTGAATGACTTGCAGGTGCTGCAGCTGCTGAATTTTCTGCTCAATTTTTGCCAGGACTAGTTCAAAGCTCATCTTCCTGACGGTTAATGCTCAGCTCAAGCTTTTCCTACTCTTCGCATGGTTTGTTTGAAAACTCATTATTATGTCTCATTTACAGTGCTGGTGAGGCACTGTCACAAGCATTTGTTAGGACAGATTTAGCTTTCAGACATGAACTTGATTCCCATCGTCAATCAAAAAGGGCGAGTCAGAAAGACTGGCATCCTGGTTGTACTGCTATAGCCTCTCTCATAGTGGAAAATCAGCTTTTCGTTGCTAATGTTGCTGACTCCAGGGCAATTTTATGCCGCGCCGGGCACCCTTTTGCTCTAAGTAAGGTGAGATGGGACTACCTGTATTGAAGAAAGAAATCGTGTGACTGGAGAAGGTGGGCATATTGAATGGCTACTAGACACATGGAGAGTTGCTCCTGCTGGCCTTCAGGTTTGGTCGTTATGAACTTGATAGACTGAAAACGATATCAAACTGACAAACATTAGAGGAACATGAAGTTGGTCCAGTTTTTCAAAAATTCAATTAATCTTGCCTTGTGAAAGGTTACCCGGTCAATAGGAGATGATGACCTGAAGCCAGCTGTAACCGCAGAACCAGAGATTAGTGAGACCATTCTATCAGCTGACGATGAGTTTTTGGTAAATTTTATCTTACTTTCGTGTCATATCTATGAAACTTTGGTTGTTTATTCGCCGGTTGAGAATAGTAATAGGTTGAAATTTGTAGGTAATGGCAAGTGACGGGCTCTGGGATGTAGTGAATGATGAGGAAGTTATTGGTATAATCAGGGATACTGTGAAAGAACCTTCAATGTGTTCCAAGAGATTAGCAACCGAGGCTGCAGAACGTGGTAGTGGCGATAACATCACAGTCATTGTAGTCTTCCTGCGACCAGTGTCTACAGCTGAAAGGATTTACTAGTAGCCAAATCTTGTAGAGTGTTATTCAACATGAATCTTCTTTACATATAAATTAGTTCCTCTGTGTTACCATGCTTCGATATTCGGCATTGAAGCTTGTGTTATTGTCCCACAATATTACATTAGAGTACATAGAACATGTGAACCTAGGGGGAAACTTAACTTGAGTGTATATATTCCTGATTCCATCAGTTCCGGTTACAATTGATTATTTTTTTATATAGAAATTTATGGTACTTTATGTTGTATTGGAATGGACGGCTTAGTCTGCTCGTCTCATTATCCATAAGCTTTCTAAGGTATTATTAGTTAGCCTAAAGCCTGCACTATGCTCATCTTGGCAGTAATGCACACTTGTACCTATATATAAACACCTGAAAGTTAACCTTCTGAGATTTCATCTCTTTGGTTGTCGTTTGCTTGTCTTCTATTTATTGTTTGCCTCAAATTTCGCAGGAGCATCCTAATCTTGGCGTTGCCCCTTTGCCCAGTGCTTCTTGCAAAAGTGTCTGGAAGCTCTGCAGGAACATATCCCATCAACTGTTGTCATGTCCCCGAAAGAAACACCTTCTGATTCATCACTATTCGCACAGATCGGTAGGCTCTTGCTCCTCATGGTGCACCTGTCCTTCTTGTCTCCTCTCGTCTTTTCTTTTGCTTTAACAGTTGGTTTCTCATGATGAGTAATAAGCTGGTTTTGTGAAGACAACATCGAAGCAGGTACATTGGCAGGAATGGAGTTTGCACGTGATTTTCTTGGAACCAAAGGTGGTTTAGATACATGAAAGACCTTTGAAATCTCCGCTTCACATGGGGCATCTCCATATTCACTGTCAAACTTAAACATTACACACTCTAGCTCCACGTTCACTTCATTTCCTTCGTGACTATAGTCACCGCCTTCACCAGTTTTGCCAACTATGCTTGCTTTCGCTTTGGTGCAGAGGGTCTCCAACAGACTGAAACTCTCTTCACTCCTGGAGAAATCCCGAGTCATCTTCTCGCCTATCTCTGCGAGACAAAGCCCTGCAGCTGCAGCTTGTTTTAAGAAAACTGTGCAGACAATGAGGACCCTGATAGCAGATTCCGGCAAAGAGTGTATTTCAGTTCTTAGAAGTTCTGCATCTTTGTAAGGGTCGAGATTGGATATATACTGCCGCTCAGTGTCAGTGAATGGAACCAAAGCTTGAGACCAGTTTAGCCATTCAAAGTAAGGATCATCTAGGCATTCAGGGAGGCAGAGACCATGATCAATAGGCACAAGCTCAGCGCTCCCAAGTCGATTATAATCTTCTTCTTTGTCACATCTCTTCACTAGCATATTTCCAGCATGTCTGTCAAGATTCAGCACTCTCACATCAAGTATTCCAATCCTATGAACCGAGGTAACCGTGAAGATTCCTGGTCCCAATTCTCCCGCGTCAAAGTCATGACCCACAAATTGCTGCAAAGAAGCAACCTTATAGGGCATGGAGGAGAACGAGAAGGCGTCACTGACATGAAATGGAACATGTGAGATACTAACTAAAGCTGTTGGTGGAACACCAGCGAAGGCTTGGTAATCCAGAAGGTATGCAGTCAACTCTCGGATACCCGTCTCACCAACAGGAATAGAATGCTTCATTCCCAGTTGCCCGAACATCAAATTTCCAGACTTTTTAGGATTGTTGAAGGCTAAAGGCTCTTCATCAACAGGTTTAGCCACAGCAATGTTATGTCCTTTTCCGGTTTGCAAGAGATAAGCACCTCCCAAGCCACTTGGTAAAAGCAAAGGCTGAGCTCCAGAAACCATAGCCATGGTCACCTCAGCCACAAGGGCACGAATTATGGGCACTCTCTGTCCACCAAGAATCTCAATCCGAGGAGCCGTGGTTGCTTTGAGATCTTCCTCCATATTAGCAGACGCAGCTATGGAGAAACAAGGAGAGGAGACGCTTCGAGGGATGTTGTCATCTTCAACCTTATGATTAAAAGATTGCGCGAGTTTAGAATCAAGGAAGTTGAAGTCAAGGTTGGTAAGGGATTGGAGTCTGCATCTTACTGAAGATCGGTTGAAGTAAGGGAACTGGTCAATAGCCACGGCCATATCCGAGATCAATGTGGGCTTGCAGGTGATGATTATGGTCGTCGCCAAGCAATTCATGCCAAAACTTACTCCTATTATATTTACACAACTGAAAAAAAAACGTTTCCCAAAAACCTACAAATCAACTTGGATCTATATACAGCCACAAGATGGTGTGTCCTTTGCTTCGCTTGATTCCATTGTGCCCTTTAAGTATTCGCTCCTCCAACCATGAATCGCCATAATTTTCTGCAAAAAAAAAGCTAAAAGAAAATAAAATACATGGGAAGCCTTGAGGAATCAAGAAGAAGAGAAGATTCCTTGGAGAAGAATCAATCAACGAACCCTGAATACGGATGAAGGCATTCAGGGAGAGACGAGAAAGATTGAAAAACAGGGGGGAGCGTCAGAGACACCGACCCTGTCACCACCGGAAAAAAAAAAAAAAAATTTCTTTTTCTGAGACTCCCCTCTTCCGAACGATACTTCTTTCTCCTTTTCTTTTTTTTTGTTTTTTTCCTTTTTCTTTCTTTTTCTCTTTCTTCAACCCTTTCCCTCTAAATTTATCTCTATGCTATAAATGCCTCTTCTTTATTTACGTTTCAGAATCTTCCGCGGTTTTTGGAGGTAGTCGAAAACAAGAGTTTTACTAAAAATAAACAAAACAGCTACGAATTTTAAAAGCTACGTTCTTATGTAATGTAACTTTGCTACCAGACTCTTGGGCCTTTTCCTTTCTTATGTATGGTCAATCACTACAAAACTTCCTGCAACACAACGCAAATAAAACATAAAACACCATCTCAAATTCCTCCATCCACCAAAATTCATGTAGTAAAACTAACCATTCAAGAAAGAACAAAATCCAGATCATATGGAATGTTGTTGTAAAAGATTGAGGCACTGTGCGTGCATAAATTAGCAAATAGTAAGCACGATTTGAGGTTCCCTTCTTCTATTTGAACAAGCATGAGAGAAGAATCAAGTACCTCGTCTGATCCACATGCTCTCACGAAATTTAGCTGGAAACAGTGCTAATGAGTTCTCTCCTTTTGCATCCATTATCTTCAATGAGACCAAAAGCAAAAAACAGCTGTTAAAGACAATCCACTGGAAAACTATTATCGACCTAAAACTAGAGTATGCCACTAAGCTTAAACTGAGAAGAAAGTAAAAAAATTCAATCTTTAGTCAGTTAATATACATGCGAAGTTTCAGACTAAGCTAACCATAAAAAGACAGTAACCGAAGGAACACGCTAGAATTGGCGAGATTGCATTAAAGAGTAAGACCCAAATGAAAAAGGAAGTTTTTTCACCTCAATTTGATTGGAACCTCTGAGTGAGACGACTTGGGCAATGCTTTGACATTCCTCAAGCGTGAAATCTTGTTCTGACGCCGCTTGTTTCAGATTCCTTCTTCCTCTGTTCGTCTTTCAAAAATTTTAAATTCTCAAACTCTAACAACAAAATTACACCCAAACAATCGAGATTAGGGTTTGCAGTTGTGTGCCGTTTCACGAATCGAGATTAGGGTTTGCAGGTGAGATCTACCATCCTCAGTTGCTGCTGCATTAGCAGCCGAGAGGAGAATGAAGGAATGTAATGCATCCTCATCAACTACAAACACATTATGATTATGAAAAGGGTTGCAGAGAGATTGATTCCAGCTTTTTGTTGTCTGTACATAAGATGGTGAAGAGAGAAGCAGTCCAAAGATCGACTGTATCTCTTTTGTGTCGTCTACATTCATTATTTAGCTATAGCAGGCTTTTTAGATGCCTAGGGAAAGAAAAAGATTTTTCATTTATTCAATGTATTGCTGCGTTAAAACTTATATATACAAAATAACAACCATTTCAAATATCCAAATACAAATCCGTTCTTAAGCTCAGCAATCTCCATCATCACTACTCTCTTATGGTCCATGATCTTATATACGTTCAAAAGGAAATAAAAACATATGATAAATGCAAAATGGGTTCTCTTTTCAAATAACTTGGAGAATGTGTTTTTCTTCTGTTACAACATTTGAGAAGACAAGTCAGTCTACTACATTGAAGAAATGAAACCACAAAACCCCAGAAAAGAACCAAAATTTATTCAGCTCCACGCCCAAGATGCAATAATAAACTTAGAAACTGGAAAACTATTCACTTTGTCTTGAATTTTGATGTTTTCTCACTTCTCTTCAGTTGCAGGTGGGTCAATGAATGTCTTCTTTATCCAACCAAATGGCTGTGATGATGATAAAGAATATGTCAGATACAAAACAAAATGAGTTTTGAAAAGAAGATTAGTTAAAAACAGTCACGAGCTTAAGGGCCTAATCTCTTCATAACAACCAAACCACAGATTGAGCACATTGTGACTGTCAGTAATGAAAGAGAATGGATGTAATGCTTAAAATAATTCGTTACTTGCAAACTTTTACAGAAAGATCGAAACAACATAAAGAGACTAATTCATGTATCCCTCCTTAAGATGTATAAATTTTAAGCAAGAAACAATACAAGGTCAAACATTTTAAGTAGGAGAGTCAATCTGAATGAAATTGAAATCTAAAGTTGTTCATGGAAAAAGAAATGAAGAAGTTTTGATCACCTAGGAAGAAAAAAGAGTATCACCAAATTGTATCAAGCCTTTCACGAAATGCAATTATATGTATATGCAACGATGCTCACAAATTTACAGCCTTTTGGAGATATCTAACGAGATCGAGGCAAGCTAAAAAATTTGATCAATAATGAATTTTTCATCTTTCTACCAAATCCAGCCAGCAATTTCACCGGAGACGTAACATAAGCTAAGGATAGAGATCCCAGATCAGGAACAGAATCCCTGAATCCCAATTTGAAAGCAGAGATAGCTAAAATCTACCAAGAGATCCAGATATATTAGCAGATGTCTTACTTGGACGAGCCAGATGGCGCCGGCGCCGGCGGCGATTCCCCATCCAGCAGCGGCCTGAATGTCCACCGGTTGGATCTTTGGCTTCATGACGTTGAGCAAACCACCAAACAAAGCCATTACTGCTTCGATCTCTCGTTCTCTCCTTCGTTATCAAATTGATCGAACCCCAAAGGCTACAACGATCCTTAACGAAATGATGATAATCAATTGTGGAATTTTTGCCATCCCAGTCGTCGACGACATTAAAAGGGATTCTAGACCTAGCAAACGTCACTTTTACACTTGATGCCGTCTTACGTGTACACACCTGAACTACGTGCCGTTCATACTTAAAACAATTCCATTTCCTTAATGATTTAGCTTTTAAACTCTTCATTGTTACAATGATTTTAGGAATAATGGAAAGACTCAGCATTTGGTTTCAAGAAGAACAAAATGGCTGGCTATCAATATCCAAACAATCAAAACATCATTCTATATTGAAGAACCAAGCTTCACATTGCTCTTCTTCCTAGGACTATCTGGTTTAGCAGCAGGTCGACGACCCTTATCAGGACCACCGATTACACCCCATTCCTCAAACTGTGTCTGCCTCGCTCTTGCCCGTTCTTTCTCCTCTTCAGATTTCTTGGAGTAACAGTAAGGACCAGAAAGTCCATACTCATACTCTGGAGCTTCCATGTCTTCATCACTTATAGGTTGCTTGCATCCATAGCAGAGTTTATGGGTTCCTTGAGCTAGACCATGTTCCACAGATACACGCTTGTCGAACACAAAGCATTCGCCTTCCCACAAACTCTCTGTTTTAGGAACTTCTTCAAGGTACTTTAATATCCCACCTTTCAAATGATACACCTGATAAGAAAATCCTTTGATCATTAAGTACTCTCTGGTTGGATTGTGTATTAATTTACCTCTTCGAACCCTTGGCTAAGAAGAAAGCTTGAAGCTTTCTCACACCTTATTCCTCCAGTACAATACATAGCAATACGTGGCAGCGTCTTTGGTTTTTCAGCTTTGTGTTCTTTATCGGTGATTTCAGAAAAATCCTCTTTCTCCACCTCAGCTTGCGTTTCATTGCCTTCTTGCTTCAATGCAAATTGATTCTCTACCCAAGATGGGAAATTTCTGAAAGCTGTGGTACATGGATCCACAGCTCCTTTAAAACTTCCCTATTCTAGTCTCATATGTATTGCGCACATCGATCACTACCTGAAACACAAAAGTACATTGGCAATTTCAAAGATTTGATATCATAGCTTTTACCAAGAGTAAACAAAGACACCAAAATCAGAAGAAAACAAATTCCACAAATAAACACTGTATATCTCTATTCAGAGTGAATCAGAATTTAAAAGCAAATACGGGAAAGTGATTTGCGTGTGTAAAAATAGCTATCAAATCTTTTTTTCAAAATTCACATTATTCTTGACTAAACTTGCTACAAGATAGTAAAAAGTGGTCTCACAGTTTCTGGATCACTGATCAGTTCGTTCCATTCTTCGGAGCTCACATATGTTCCAACTCTTTCAATTGGCGACACAGTAGGCATTCCGAGTGTAACAATCTGCACAGACATTACAAATAGAAAAAAACTATTGACAACCTACAAAACTCCAATCTCAACTTCAAAGACCACATAATGTACATACCTCTTTCTTGAGTTTGACTCTAACGTGGTCCCATCTAAACGGAGCATCTTCACCAGCTGCAAGAGGAGAGCTACAGCTATGAGCATGGTGGATTGCTTTTTGTTCAGGACTCACAGGTGTCTCCACTTGCCTCAAACAATCAATCTGATATCTCTCTGTATAAATGCCAACACTCTCTCCACTGAATCACGACTCCCACAGATACTTCCATTGATCCCTTCTGGTGCAAGAATGATTCCACCTGAAACACGCTGGTGAAACAAAACAGGCTTATCTATTACTGCTTCAAAATCTAAACCAAATGTTCTTTGCTCAATACAGCTCAAATAAGATTGAGAAAAGACTTAACCTTTCATATCAAATATATAAAATCTGGATTGAGATAGAAGAAATGGCATACCAATTCTTCGCAGAGATCCTTGAGAGGCTTCCTGAAATCAGCATGGTCAGGAAAATCAGCGAATTTGTAGAATGAAACAACAAGGAGCGAGCCTAAATCCGACTCGGCATATTCTGGTCTGCGCAGAGAACATTGCGAAACCGTAGCCATGCTTCTCCGGATAGCTCCGGCGCTCGAACAAGCCACTGTGGATTTCAGAGAAGAAGAAGGAGAGGAGGAGAGATTCTGGGGTTGGGATTTAGGGAATAGTAACTCGGGTTTGGAGTTTCCACCGATTGAGCTTGAACTAACGCTACCACCGGAGAAGGGAGAGTGTGAGTGAGGCGGGGGTGGTGATGAGAGCATTCTAGCGACGGCGAGGGACGGCGGAATCTACAGTGACAATACCGTAGCATTGGGTTCCCAATTCAAGCACAGACTGTGGGAATTTAACCAAACCGAATTAAACCAAAATGTACAAGACCGATTCATCTTTTTCTTTTTCTCTTTTCTATATATACATATATCTAAATTTTAAAGTTCTCAAAATTAATTTAAATTAAAGAAGATTACTATGATTTTTTAAAGTCAAATTTTTTGATAAAAAATTTATGACTTTTTAAAGTCATACAATGTTTTATTTAACTACTTTATTCTTTAAAAATAATTGTTCTTTATTTTATTTTTGTAATTTTTAGTAATGGTAAAATAAATCATGAAATTCAAGTAAGGTTCTTAATAAGCTATACATCATTAACAATAATTTTACAATTTGTTAATGTCATGAGAAAGATCCTTGAAAAATTTAATGGCATTAACAAATGCAGCCTTGCCAGCTCCAGAGCAAATACCATTTCTCTATTAAAGTTAAAATATGGTCAAGAAAAGTAGGAATCGCTCCAATTTTTCTCTTCAAATTGTTATACATCTCCCTCATGATCACTACTGATTTAGAGTATGAGATGTAACAAGATCAATTATACACTGTGGAGCTAGTAAAACTTTGATGGGATAAAGTTATGTCTATGTGTGGTGGCATATCTGAACTCCAAAAGTAGAAAAGTAAAAATATAAAGGAGACTACAAGGAATGGCAAAACGATCTCAAACATAAATATGTAAAGATGCATAAGAAGGTTAACATTGTCTTGGGTGTACTTCTCCATTTGCATAGATCATCTATGAATGTGCATGACCGGCTCATAATGAGCACACTCCTGAAATAGTTGACATTGCTCCTACGACGGTTCCAAAAGTGAGAATCCAAATCCATGATATAATCCACAACATCTTTCTTCATTGGTTGTTAGAAGTGTAAAGAGTTAGATCCTTACTTTGTTAACCCTTGAGAACATCCCATGTAAATACTTTATTCCATGTCGAGGTACATCTGCCATAATGAGGGAATTGTTTGAAAAGCTTTTGTTTTAGGTTAATTTTTCTGTCCGATTTGTAAACCGTACAAGTCAAAAACAATTGTTTATGAAACTGTAGAAATTGCACCAATGGGATGTTATTCCCTTTATCAAAAACCAAGACGAGCTGAAATTTTACTTTTATTTTCTAAACGGAATTGTTGAAAAGTGATTTTCGATTTTGAAGAGTCTGTTGACTTGTTCTTGTTTATACTCGACAAGTTGTCCACCACACGTATAATTTACGTTTCAGATTATTAAAAAAGCAAAATGTGTATTTTGCTCGTGGACCGTTAGAATCCGCTTATTAGAGTTCTTTTATGAAATGAAATATATGAAACTCAAACCAAAGAATAATTTAAAATTCTAATGAGATAAAGATTAAACTGATTTAAATATATATAATAAGATTTGGATAAGTTCTATTGTTAGTTGAGATATATATAGAATGGTATGTTATTCATTCAACACAAACTATTCTCTTAACTTATAAGATTCCATCAGTTATTACTAAGAATGCAATTTTGTGGAATCATGATTCATGTTTGGTCATTACGTGAATCTATAATTTTAGCTTAAACGATATTTTTACGCTTAGTGATTCCGATATTCCATTCCTTATTTTTTTTTCTTTCATTTTCTGGTTTCGTCATTCTGTAATATTGTCAATTTGAACCAATAAACACTAGAAAAAAATAAAATTTGGAAACGTAATATATGTAGTATATATCGCTAACGTATTACGGATATGATTGTATGTTTCTTTATAAAAAATTCCAAATTCGTTTAGTGTATCTAAGATTCTAAACCATTTGTTATAATATATTGGCACTTGGCTAAGTGTACCACCCGCTTTAATTGAATCTCAAGTATAAAGTGTTTTTTAAATGTCAGGTAGGCTTAAATATAACAAATTTGAAAATTCTTATAACCAATAGTCCAGCACAGCCAGCAAATCCATAAACCAGCCTCGGCTTTTGTATCTGTTTTGGGAGTCATGTCTTATAATTTTAGAGTCCCTTCTTACATTGAACGACCCTTTGCCTCCATATGAAGACACAATAGTTGATCATAAACAACTTTATATATATATATATATATATACATGTTGAATATTATAATTTTATAACGATAATACGTAGGTTCAGATTTAGTACTGACGAAACTCAAACAATAATAGAACAGATCAGCTAGCCAAAAGATAAACACTAGATAAACAAACTATGTACCTAGTTGAAACCAAATGCCGACCTCTAGAAATAAGATAAAATCACTAGGCTACAAAAAGTTGGTTAACGCAATAGTTCATAGTTTTAGATCTGAGTAGTGATCACTAAAATGGGATTTGGTTCTAAATACATTGCATTAAAATTCAAACACAAGAGGCTGCCGTAAGATTAGTGGGAATAATTAAGAAATAAAATGACTATTTTAGTAATATTGAAAATAGTTATATAAGTATGAGTTGGATCTAGTTAAATTATTGTCGTCTTCTACTTTTTAACTTTCAATTATTGCGGTTGGATTTTAGTATCTAAAATATATGAAACCATATTCGTACGAAGCCAGGACTGTCTCTTGCGATAATATTTTTTTTACTTAATTATTAATTAATTATTCCTACTAAAAAAATCCTCGATTGGGCATTGCGCGAAATAAGATTCAACTTACACATTTAAAAATTATATGTTTTGAATAAAAAAAGTTAGAACAATTTTAAATTTCGTGACAGATCAATATCCAGAGTATTATTAACGATTAGTAGCAGTCCTTTAATCGAGGCCTCTTAGTTAATTATTTCTAAGACACCTCAGCTTAAGATTAGATTAAACACAAAATAATGTATTAAAAATAAATTATTATTATTATTCTTATAACCAATTTGTCATATGTCAATATCACTTCCCCAATCGTTGACCTTTCTCTCATCATCCCCGAAAGAAAACAATAATTTAACATTTGAATATAACAAGTGACTTAGTGTCCATATTTGACAATCTCTGCATGATTAATCAGTTGGGATTTATAGAGAAATGCCGAATTTGGATGAGCAAGCCAAGAAGTAAAACAAAGCTGCAAGCACGTAGGACATATTTATTGGTTCAAACGGAGAAGTAAAACATACCTTTTGGAATTATTTACTACGATCGAAGTCAACTTATACAACACCACAAAAATACGAAGCAAGTGTTTTTATATCGTTACGCAATTCTATTCCATTAATATTTCATTCTTCCACCAATATACTATAGCTACAGATCATAGCTATTCTTGATATATGTTTGGCTAATTAATATTATGATTAGTAAAGCCGGTTTGTTTTTATTTATAACTGAAAAGTAAGTGAATGCCATACTTCTACTTCTAGATAATTAATAAGCAAATAAAGGGATTTGACTTGTGGAGTTTTACTTGCGAGTGGATGCACCAATGTGGACTGAATTTTTCGACTCCGAGGAGTACTCAGTGGCACCTGCCCCCTCAGTGCCCTCACAATATCTCAATCCCATATAATATTTCAAACAAATGTTTCTTTTTAACTATTTAAATTTGTTTTATGCGTCAAGAAAATAAAATATTTCAACTAACCCAAAATAACTCATTCAAATATTAAAGTTTTTAAATTACGAAAAAACGAAGATACTTCCATAAAAAGGATCAAAATGAGTTCTATATTATATGACAGGTTTTAGTTTCTGTAATAGAATGTCACTTCTTGGTATTTAAAGAGATGAATTCTACGAATATTTTCAACAGTTGTACGAGTAATCTTATAAAATATGGCTGTACGAGTATTATTTAAAAACTCTGTGAAAGTAGTGACAATTTCATCAAAATTTTAATATTCGCCATTTTTGTTGTCTAAAGTCATTTATGTTAACAAATTCCTAAGTACAACCAAAATGATCAGGGCCAAGCAAGCAGTAGGCTGACACAAGCTAAGGTGTGACTTGTGATTATAATTGCCTTTAAAGCTCTCTTTTACCAAATAATCCAAGACATTAGTTACGTCTTTTAGCGCTTTTCCAGTATTTTTTTAATGGCAAGTTCTATAAATTTATTAAAAACAAAAGAACGTTGCTTTAGATGTGTTAAAAAAAAAAAAAAAAAACGTTGCCTTAGATATATTGAGATTAGGGATCTTGATTACTACTTTTAGATCCGAACAAAGCGGTCTCACCAATAATGTATATATCATTAGTTTTAGTAGTTTTTTGTTTTGTTTTTGTTAAAATTAGTTTTAGTAGTTAGTCTCTCCATTACAAAATTCAACTATGAGTATATTCATTAGGATCCTTCTACTTTAGTAATTCACGACACAACACACATATAATTTATCTTATGGTTATGGAAATACTATATGTAAACAAAATAAGTAGAGTCATATTTCACCAACTTCCAAATAAAATTACGAGATTGACAAAACTGTAAATATAATTCTGTTTTAGGACTATTATTGGTGGTTTTTCCGATATATCTTTGTCAACATTTCTCCACTCTCTCTCTCTCTTTTTGTTCTCTTCTTGAAAGTGATTTCATGCTAATGGCAAAAAAATTGAATGCCATAAAATATTAGTTTTATCTCTTAGAATCCCTAACTCTTATCCAAAATAAAGAAAAGATTTTTTCCCAATAAACATTATAAAACTAACAAGTTGCTTAGATTGTTTTCATTGGAACTAAATAAATCCTGGAAGAAAGAAAAAAACAAAAAAACAAAAAATACCCACCAAGCCACAAAAACGTGTCACGGAGATGGGTGACGTCATCCCACCTGACATCAGCAACGCTTTGGTATGCCAATGGGTGACTAATCACTTTCCCATTATAATCTCGAATCCATGATAAATTTATGAGTAGGTTTTTATCCCTTTCCCATTATGTCCTCTACTCCATCATAATTCATAAGCCTCTTTCGTCTCTCTTTCCGATTGATCAGAAAATCCCAGAACAAATTTATTTTCTCCACTACATTACACCATTTTTTCATCCCCAAATCATCATACCAAAAAAAACCTAAAATCTTTTACATACCCATTATATTGTTGTAACAAAAAAATGGATTCAAATAGTAACAACACCAAATCCATAAAGAAAAAAGTTGTCGACCAACTCGTCGAAGGCTACGAATTCGCTACTCAGCTTCAGCTTCTCCTATCTCATCAACACTCTAAGCACCAAATCGATCAGACCCGTTTCGTTTCCGGGTCAGATTCAGTTTCCGGTGATCTGGATCCCGTTGATGAGCTCATCGCTAAGATCTTGGGTTCTTTCTATAAAACCATATCGGTTCTTGATTCCTTTGACCCCGTCACCGTCGAGGGTTCATGGAATGCTTCATGCGGTGATGATTCGGCGGCTCCGGTGAGTTGCAACGGTGGAGATTCCGGCGAGAGTAGGAAGAGACTAGCGGTTGGTAAGGGTAAAAGAGGATGCTACACTAGAAAGTAAGTGAAATGGTTGAATTCAAATATCGATTTAATATATATTTTGTGTGTGTTTAATGATTCAATTCATTTTTATGTGGATTTCCTTTTGAAACTTTTTTCATTTTAATTTGCTATTTTTGTCTATGGATTCCATCATATAATGTGTGGTAGTGCCCCATATTGACATGATTTATCGTAAAGGTTGAAGAATATGAATATGAATATGGGTTTGTTGATGATTTATAATATGCCAATGTAATATTTAAAATACAATCACTGTTTTTCATTGTAGTGATAGAGTATGAATATGACTGATTGGATAGGACCAATCAATGCTCATCATAACGGAGATAATTAAACCGGATTTTGTTTACTTTCAACTTTCAATTAGTGATGTGATTCCGTACAACACAATATGTTACTAACAAGACTTATACTATTTACCGTGGATTTGTTTTACATGAATACAAGAGCCAAAATGATGTAGCCAGTAATTAACAAATTTGTACCTTTATTATTTGCAGGAAGAGATCCAATACTAGGATCGTGGAAGATAGAAGCTCTGAAGACAAATATGCTTGGAGGAAATATGGACAAAAGGATATTCTTAATACCAAATTCCCAAGGTCCTTACTCTATATATGTCTATATATACGTGTATTTTGATATATAATTAATGTATATAAACATGGAGAAATCATTTTTGCCACCAGGATCCCAACCCGAAACATATGTTATTCCGAGTTTACATACACAATAAATATATACATGGCCTAATCGTTTTTTCTTTTTTTTTGAACTGGGATCCCAAGTCGAAGCATATGTTATTTTTTGGAGTTTACATCGCTATTTGAATTTTGCAGTGGCCTAAATTGTTCTGCTTTTCAATGTTTTGCAGGAGTTACTTTAGATGCACACACAAGCCAACGCAAGGATGCGGAGCATTGAAGAAAGTTCAGAAACTGGAGCAAGACCCTGACATGTTCCAAATCACATACATCGGCTACCATACATGTACTACAACTGACCAAACACAAGCGAAGCCCGAGCCTTTTGGTCACGAAATCGTCATGGATTCGGACAACACATTGGCTGCAACCACTGCTCAGGACCATGTCAATGCTAAGGTACAAGAGCAAGAGAATAGTAGTAGTGTGACGGTGGTAGGCAGAAGCATGGTTAAGGAGGAAGATAATAACAGTGGTGAGAATAAAGAGTATTGTGAGGGTTCTTCGACATGTGAGGACTTGTCGTTGGTTTGGCATGAGATGATGTTTGATGATTATCAACAACAACATCAAAGTCACTACTATAGTGGTGACACCAGTACTACTTCTCTTCGTTTCGATTTCAGCGACAACGATCAGCTTTCCCCCTATTTTGATTCATACTGCTTATAGTGATAAATCATCATCAGGATTGTAATATTTCTCCTTCTCTTTGAGCTATGTTTAGTGTAATATATTGTTGTTGTTGTATGTTTGACAAAAACACCATATATACTTCTCTTTCTACAGCTCTTTTTTCATTATTTGCACTTACATTAGATGTTTTGTATGTATGAGGTAATCTTCACTAATTTTTGAGATCAAAGATGGAATAACTTTCATGGATAACCGAGTAAACTTAGAATAAGCCAAGCTCCAACTGCGACAATACCTCTAAGATTATTGGTTTGTCTATTTGATTATTAATGCTTTTAATGTTGGATTCGATAATTTTTAGTCCAACCATATATATGATAAATGGTTACCTAAATAGTGTAAAGAGACTTATCCACTGAAATTGCGGCTATGAATGTTTGGTGCTAAAAAGGAAGAAATTGGGACAATGCATCTTGGAACTGTCGTGCTTGTCTTTTTGTTGTTGCCTTTTCACAAATCACAAGTGTCGCCGTATACACTAGGGCATTAATTAATGCTTGTTACAAAAATAAAAACAAAATTAATTAAGCTTTAACTAATGCTTTGATACAAACTCTGAATGTGTCTTTGATATCCTTTCTCTCCGTTTTACACTTTAAAATATCTTAAATTTTCAAAAACATATAAATTTCAAATTTCATCATGACTATAAGTATATAGACTATAAATATCAATATAAACATGAAAACAGTATTAATAATGTTACAGAGCAATTGTGAGAATTAATATTTGTGATAGCCTAAAGTTAAGTACCGACTCGAATCCTTCCATCTTTTATAAATACCATATGTTTTTCCCCAAGACCCAAAATTAAACTAAAATTATGAATTCATTCGACATCTTACATCTTTTACATGTCATAGTTTACTATGATAAAATAATCGAGTATAAGTGTCTTCTCTAGCTATCGGCAAAACAAACACACATGATGAACAAAAGGGTATAACAATGGCCCATACATGAGAATAGTGTCGGTGAAAGGACCATCACTTCCACTCGAAGAGCTTATTTAGACACTGAAAACCTCTTTAATTATTTTGATTCTTTAGTTTGAAAAAATACAATAACAAAAAGAAAGAAACACCAACAAGTTCGTGACAATTTGTTAGATACTGACAAAACATGAAAACAACAATTTTCCCCTAGTTTAGATTTATTCTAACTACCACGAGATTAATGTAATAAATTGCTAATTCTGTGTACTAAAAAGTGTATAAAAACAGGAAATTGTAATTATTTATGATTACTTCATGTTTTATTTTTTCTTCAGAGCAATTAAATCTCTTTAAAGTTAAAACTAAACTTGAAACGAGTTTATACAAAAAAAAAACTTAAAATTGTTCTATTTAGAGATTGGTACGAAAATGGGAACTTTTTTAAAAGGATGTTGTGGAAATAAGAAACTTATAAAGTTTATTTATATAAATAGATACTTTTCACTATTCAAAGGATCTACAATCCTTACACTAACATCTATAAACCTAATAAGAAATTTTTTTAATTCAACATTTACAAATATACTTGAATTTGAGATTTAAAAAATTTATGTTTTCGTAATACAATAGAAACTTAAATAATTATGTAATGGTTAGATTTTATTTTTTTTATTTAAACTTGAGTTATTTTTATTGTCACCTGAGATTAATCTAATAATTAGATAGAGACTAAAAAGAAAATTACTAAAATAACTAAAATACGACAACTCCATTTTAATAACAATACACTTCTCGTTGTAAAAAACGAACTACCCTAAAAGAATTTTAGATCTGAGCCTAGATTCACATGAAATGCAATAGTATTATTATAACAATCAATAAAATTGGTTAAAATATCTACTTCTTTTTTGTTTTTGGTAAAAAATTGGCTAAATTGTCTAATATCGTAGTTTATGCTAGTATGATCTTCGTACCACCCAAGTTCAAATTCAGACAATTGATGTTGCTGACAAAAAAGAGACTTAGAACACCTCCATCAAGAGTTTTCAGTGAAGGAGTTTTTAAAAAGTTATAATGACAAAATAATACATATATATTATGAGTATTCTTAAAAAAGGAGAGAGGAGCTCTAAAAATTCTTATTTGAGAAACTCTCTCTATTTTAAGAACCTCTCTTTACTATTTTACTTTTTTTTTTTGTAATTTAAGAACCCTTCATTTAAAACCATTGATGGAGGTGGTCTTATTAATACTATTTGTCTCTCTCGCTGTCGTCCTGCCGCGGGAAACACTGATCACGATGTTGAGATGGATCGTTGAAAGGAAATATGAAACCCATGTTGGCTCCGACACCGCTACCAAACATAGCATCAGCCATGTTGACGACGGCGTAGTCAAGGGAATGACTTGTGGCGGTGGCAGATGAGATTGGAGCAATGGAAGTGGCAGCGGATACGGTGGGAGCGATTGGGTAGATGTGGCAAGTGTGTGAGCCACGGTATATGACTCGGAAGGTGAAGGGATCGTCGTCGAGCCGTTGGACTTGTTTCTTGGCGGGGCAATTGTATAGTTTTTGGTGGGTGCACCTATAGTAGGCCCTACAAAATTAGTTAGAGACGTATATTTAGTTTTTTTTATTAAGCGATTCAACTATGATAATTAGTTATTAATTAACATGGGATAAAGGCAACTTACTGATTTATATTATTTGATAACGAAATCTGAGAAAGATATGTACTTATAATAACATCCAAGTTTCAACTTTCAGCTGAAGTTTAATAATCTAGGTGTTTGGTGATTCTAATAAGTACACTTGGTGATTAAGAATTAAAAGAGACTGATTACAACATGTGATGTGATATAAATGAGTATCTCGGTTAGTTAAATAACTAAAGGAACCTATTGTGACCTTGTTAGTTTCATTCATCATTTTTTTAAAGAAAAGTTATTCATATATAAATAGATTGTTATCTAGAATCTTTGACCAGAAAAGCGATCTCCAGAATTCTGTACAACAAATAAAATTTGAATTATTAACGAATAGTATTAGTAAAGTACATTACCTAGGAAACCTAGAACCAAGAATTTCCTTTTGGCCGTATTTACGCCAAGTATGGTTATCGTCAGGTGGCATATCAGTGTTTCCTGTCCTTAGCGCTGCCACCAACACCGTTCGTTCTTCTTCATTCCTAAGCAATGTACTCATTGAATCTACATTAGTAAATACGTACGCACTGCATATTTAATTATCATTATTTTGCCAAAAAAAATGAAAAAAACCATATAATCGTCGAACGTTTGAACGTGAAGTGGAGCTGAGGTGGTTTTCCACTTTTGGCTACCTAGTCACATGTAACAGGGTTCAACTCACCTCCCTCCTTTATGGAATTCAAAATGTAGACCAAAAGGAAAAAGAAACTTGAAAGTGGATTAATCAATCATCGATGCATCAACATTTTAGCGTAGCGAATTTTCTTAAAAGATTTTGATATGGTCTTGCTTTAACTTTTGCTAAATTTTAATAATGAGTGATATAGCATTTATTCACGTTTTTAAGTTTTTAAAATTGATTATGTTATCATTCATAATATGTGTCAAATTTTCACATTTTTGAAAAGTGATTATGACGTTTGAAATATGTCAAGTTATACGTTTCATGATTATTGAACAAAATTTTTGTATAGGTTAAATATTTGGTAAAATATTATTTTTATGTATTATTCCGTATTTATCTGATACATCATCCATCACCTTTGCTTACGTTGCCAATTTGTCTATGCATTTTATACCAAAAAGTAAGCAAAAAATACTTATATTTACCTTCTCCGCTGCCTTGGCTTGGAGGAACCGCTAGCACCCGATTCTCCTGCAGCCGTCAAATTCCTTCCTCCGCCTCCGTCAACGGCTATGATCTGCGTCTGAATCATGGCTTCGGTTCCCTGAGATGACGTCGACCCGCCACACCTTAACCAATACTCTTGCATCAGACCCGGTTCAATCTGCATTAACATCTGATTTGCACCGGACACAATCACCGGTTTAGTTTGGTTCAACGCGGTCTCAGAGTTCCTGATCCCCATTAACATCTTCAGCCGCTCGTTTGCATCACCGAATGTATTTGCGATCTCGTCGAGAGAGGTTGATAGAGACTCCGGTGGGTTTTCCGGTAAACTAGACTCGAGCTCTTTAACCAGTTTCACTCCGTGGAAGATCAATGACATTACTTCTTCCATTTGTAACTTGATTATTTTTGGTACAAATGTATATAGTTTTAAATTTAGTCACAGACATATATATAGACGAAGAGATATACGTAAATGACGGTTAGTTTTGATTCCCAACAGTTAGCTTCGATGTTGGTTCCATTTCTATTGAAATTCTGATTATGCGTAGATTATTCAAAGCTTGTGATTTTTTTTTTATTAAAGCGACAATAATACCATTTCTTTAACTATTTTTTTTTTTGGGGGGGGGGGGGGCGTTAGCTAAAATGAAAAATAAACTAACAGGTAAAAAAATGCCCAAGAATGAAAAACAAGCTTTTAGGCTTATTTCACAATAGGAAACAACAAATATCTTTCAATAACACTGGGAATATTTGTTTAGTACGTAAAATCCCGACCGAAGATCTAACTAGTGGTAACCCATTGACGCGGTCGGAGATATTCGATCTAGGGCGAGTTGGTTTAACACGGTAAACGAACTGGTAATGATATTGACCAAGTCATGGTCTTCTATGATTTAAGACAAATTAATAACTTGTATATATTTTATTTCAAATTTCGACTTTACAAGATTTTCTTAGAAGTCTAGACGAAGACTTCAATGCTGAAACTGTTGAATTTTTTTTTCTTAAAGTGGAGACACATAAGTAAAGAAATTTCTAAGGCGTTGAAGCAAATTTGGTAAGTTTCTTGACAAAATCTAGATAGAAATCTCTTTTGGATCCGAAACATGTCTTGGCTCTAATTAGCCCCTTTCAAATTGTAGTTATATACAATATAATAATATGCTAAATGTGATTAAACATTAGAATATGATGATATTTTTAACTCTTGAACAAAAATCTTATGTAATCTACAGATGTTGAATTATTATACAAAAATCATATATGTCCAAAACGAATCGTCTTTGAAGGAAAAAAATCAGTCAATATTTTTTTGGAACAATGGTATTACTCATACTCAATGATTTAGACAAAGATGGTTCGTCGAAAGAGTTTAAAAAGTCAGAAATGTGTTTAGACAATTATACTACAAACGCATTTTATCTTGCACTTTGCATAACTCTTGGTATTTAGTGTGTATCTTTCTACACAATAAATGGTTACACATTTTAATGTCAATAGAGATATTTTAAACATTCCAAAACCTAAAAACATACAAGATTGAAATAATGAAAAACATAGGAGATAATTTTTGCAGAAGGAAAACCTGAACTTACAGGAAATTTCATATTATCCCGAACCATTGGACAACAAAAGAAGCGAAAACATTATATGGCCCAAACCTTTGGCCCACAAAACTAAATGTCCACAGATCAAACTCCACGGCGTCTTGTGAACAAATAAACAGCACGAGTTGTAAAAACAAAACACGAAAACGGCGATGGAGTCAGTCCCGTTCAGGTCGATCATAATGCCGAC
Organism: Cardamine chenopodiifolia; assembly: GCA_963922655.1. Classification (NCBI taxonomy): domain Eukaryota; kingdom Viridiplantae; phylum Streptophyta; class Magnoliopsida; order Brassicales; family Brassicaceae; genus Cardamine; species Cardamine chenopodiifolia. The sequence continues at coordinate 16,357,106 of OZ000478.1, read as the reverse complement.
GAATTAAAAAGCAAGAAAAAACAAATCTACGAAATCCCGTTTTGCTTCACCGTCGTTTTTCTGATTCCATATAGATCCGTCGGAAAGCAACAACAACGTTGTTCAGTTACTGGATTGAGACGTATAGAGAGGTGGAAAGATGTTTCAGTTCTTAAAGGGAGTAGTGGCTGGTTCTGGGACAGGACTCAAGGATCTGCCTTATAACATCGGTGATCCTTATCCTTCTGCTTGGGGTTCCTGGAATCACTTTCGTGGTACCTCTAAGGTCATTCTCTAATCTCCCTTCTCTCTGTGTATAATTGAACTCGGTGCTTTTAAGTGTTGCGTTAATGTCAAACCATAGGCAATGTTTTAATTGAGTTTGATTTATATGTAACGTGATCCAGCAGCCTTAACCTTGTAATGCCTAGTAGCTCTAGTTTTACAAGTACCAGTTGAATTACTATTGTTCTTGGTTCCTCCAGTTTCTGAGTATGCTAAGTTTTGAGATTTGCATTCGAAATATTAATATGGATAAGATTGTATCTGGCTTATTTGATGGTTATTGTGGGTTTGTTTTGAGATTTTTGGCTTCGTTTTATATAATTCATGTCTTTAATGGATTTTCTTTCGGATACTGTAAGTTATGATACAATCTCATATTTTGGTACTGTTGATTTCTTCAGGATGATGGATCTCCAGTCTCAGTATTTTCTCTTTCTGGGAACAATGCTCAAGATGGACATTTGGCTGCTGGACGAAATGGTGTTAAGCGCCTTCGTACCGTAAGTTCTCATATATTTATAACATGGTTTAGGCTCGATTCGTACATACAAGATATTTTTTCTCTGACTACTGATGGAAACTTTTATCGAGCACTAAGAACTTTAACTCTCAAGCACTTGGAACTCTAATTCATCAAACTAGTTATATACGGGTACCTTTTCTTTGTCTGTAAGGGAAGTATGAAGTCACAATGAAATATATAATGAGTTTTTCATACCTCCTTAAGAATTCGCAGTTGAACTGACACCTGCATAATATCTAATTTTTTTCATATCTTGGCCAGCAATTTTACATGAATAGAAATGTGCTCAATAAATGATTCATATGAATGCTGGACTAGGTGGATTCCTTTCTCCTCTTGTTTGTATCTTTTGGCATATTTCTGTTAGACTATCATCTACTATTTCGTTTTGCAGGTGAGGCATCCAAATATACTTTCATTTCTCCACAGCACTGAGGTTGAAACTCATGAGGGTTCCACTTCCAAGGTTACGATCTATATAGTCACTGAGCCTGTTATGCCGCTGTCAGATAAGATAAAGGAGCTAGGCTTGAAAGCTACCCAGAGGTATGGCTCTTCTTATGAGCATCTAGGCAGAAAATAGGCAAAGGATATAGTGTGCCGCAACATTTTAATCTATTCCAACAAATTATGCCATAATGTTTTCTGTCTTTTCCTAATAAACTGGCATTTGCACTGAACATTATCATGCTTCACATGATCAATTTGATCACCTATCGAATTTTGATGTGACATGAAATTTTTGCCTTTAGAGATGAGTATTTTGCACTTGGACTACACCAGATAGCTAAAGCTGTGAGCTTTCTGGACAATGACTGCAAACTTGTGAGTACTTGTTTAAAATATTATATTTGAGCTATTAGACTACTAGATTTTCTTTTCAGGTATTATAGACATCGTTTTGAATTTTGGATGTCATACTTTGAATCCTCTCTTCATTTATTTTAGTTAAAACTCTCAAGTTGTACTTTCTCAACAGGTGCATGGAAATGTCTGTCTGGCGAGTGTTGTTGTTACACCTACTTTGGACTGGAAACTCCATGCTTTTGATGTTTTATCAGAGTTTGATGGGAGCAATGAATCTGCAAGTGGACCTATGCTGGTACTCATCATTCACTATTGTAGTCACTGGGGTGTTACACTTCCTTAATCCTGTCAATTTAAAAGCCATTTCTTTCATTTAGTGTTTCCCTCCCTGGAAATCTTAGAACTCAAACCTGCCTTCATATCTGTTATATCACATTATTTTAATGATACCCTGGGTAAAACGTACCTCGTAGTATGAGGTTTAGGTTTTAGACCTTGTTCATGTGCCCAGTATAGGAATACTCAGTCAATGTTTATTACTTTCTTTTCATCCTTTCTACCTTATTTTCTTGTTTCAGCCATATGAATGGCTAGTGGGGACACAGTACAAGCCAATGGAAATGGTCAAGTCTGATTGGGTTGCTATTCGAAAATCTCCACCATGGGCCATTGATTCATGGGGATTAGGTAAGACCCTACTGTAGTTTTGATGCGTTGCTAATTTGCCATGGATATTATATCCTCGACTCTTTGTCCACTTGAGTGAAATTCTTTCATGGAAGCCCTTTACATCTTTTTTTGAAGGTTGTCTTATTTATGAACTCTTCTCGGGTTCTAAGCTGGGAAAAACAGAGGAGCTGTGTAATACTGTCTGCATTCCTAAGGTTTTGTTTTCATCCCTTTCTTTCCTTGAATATATGTTAAGTAATTAAGTTCCTAAATATCAGGTTGCGTATTCATTAGAGTCCTTCTTTGCTTCTATATATTTATGTCTTTAACTCTGTGTAGTTTTGATAACTTTAACTCCAGTGTATTTGGAACTTAAAATAGTGTCGATGTGATTTTAGTCGAAGGGCTTCATGGTTTCCCCAAAGTTTTGATGTGTTTCTTTTGATCAGTTTGGGATTTCTAAGAGCTGGCTTTCATTTCAGTTGAATGTTTCTTTTCTCACAGTCTCTGCTTCCAGATTATCAGCGACTCCTAAGTTCCATGCCTTCTCGCAGATTGAACACCTCAAAACTTCTAGAAAATGGCGGTAATCTTTCTGTCTTGGTTAAAAAAAATTTGTACCTTAAATAATCACTGTTTCTCAATTCTCGGCTTTTTCTTTCTCTGTACTTTTTTCTTTTCCTTTTTTAATGTTTGTAATAATGCTGTATTATCTCTCATAGTTATATTTGACCATCCCTCATCTCTTTATTCTTATTTTTGACATACTTGAATTGGCAGAGTATTTCCAAAATAAGCTGGTGGACACCATACATTTTATGGACATTCTCAGCTTGAAAGACAGCGTCGAAAAAGATACTTTCTTCTGCAAACCTCCAAATGTTGCTGAACAGCTTCCTCGGGAGATCGTGCTAAAGAAGGTGTGAATCTGAATCTTATTGGGATACTAGAACAACAATTTGCAACAATTTGCTTTTTGAGTTGAAGGCTTTGTGTTTAGTTATTTGACTTAAGCTTCTGGTTGATGCAGCTTCTTCCTTTATTAGCTTCTTCCCTTGAATTTGGTTCAGCTGCTGCCCCTGCATTGCCTGCCTTACTTAAGATGGGTTCGTGGTTATCAACTGAAGATTTCAGTGTCAAGGTTGTTCAGCCATGCTATATTTTTCCGGACAAATTGTCGATGAACAAGTAAGATCAATTCCTCTTCTGTGGGTATCTGCAGTTCTGCTGTCTAGTTGCATACTTTTAAAATTAATAATGGTCTGTATTCTTACTAGGTATACCCTCACGTTGCTACTGGATTTGCAGATACATCTGCTTTTCTCCGGGAGCTGACTCTCAAATCAATGCTTGTTTTAGCTCCAAAGGTATTGCTCCAATTTAAGCTGCTTTATTAAGCTATTAAAGTCCACCGTCTGTTTCGTCTCATATAAAGACTTTTAGTTTGTCTTTATTGTCGTTAACATTTTGTTTAGTCATTATCCACTTGTATCTGATATATATTTCTGTTTTTTGTTTGTGGCTGCAGCTTTCTCAGCGCACACTTTCAGGATCCCTATTGAAATACCTTTCCAAACTACAGGTTTGCATCCATGACCGCAATAGCTTTGACTTTCCTCTTCCCATATTTGATTTTTCTAGTAAACTATTTCGGCCTTTCCATACTTCTTTTTACCTTTGGTACTTTTTTCTCTGGACTTGAGAGGCCATGTATGTTGCAGATGCAATTACTTCTTTCACAGTATTTGTGGTTTAAATTTTATATTATCCTCTCAGGTGGATGAAGAGCCTGCAATCAGAACCAATACAACTATATTACTTGGGAATATTGCCACATATCTAAATGAAGGGGTTAGTCTCCTGCAGCTTCGTTGTTCTTTTGATTCATTGTTACCTATATGGATCTATTGTTTTGTTTGTGCATAATCATGAAACAATGACGCTGCCAAGGAAAAGAGTTTTGATTAATGCTTTTACAGTGCGTGCACTGCGTGATACATTTCCACCTGCTCGAGGTGCAGGTATGCAAATGCCTGATATGAGTGGATGCTAGTTATTATTTATTACATAATTTGTGGGGTGTTCTGGTTCTATGACAATGATTTCCCTTCAGCTGGGTCTGGGATTTTCCTGCTGTTATATCTCACTGGATTTTACTTAACACAGGGGTTGTTGCATTATGTGCCACCAGTACTACTTATGACGACACAAATAGCAACTAGGATTCTTCCGAATATTGTTGTGCTAACCATTGATCAAGACAGGTTCCTTTTTTAAGAGCAAGTTGGTCCTTTTTTATCTAGTATTTTCTCCTCCCGACAAAATCTAAAGCACATTCTCTTAATTTCCTAATAGTGATCTTCGGTCAAAGGCATTTCAGGCTGTAGAACAGTTTCTTCAGATACTGAAATAGAATTATGAGAAGGTGGGAATAATGACTCTACCGAACTCACTCCTTGAGCTATTTTTATATTTAAAATCTTATGTAATAGGGGATGGAAGATAATTGAAATTTTTCTTGGGGTGTTAATAGACAAACGCCGAGGCAGGAGTCACCAGAGGAGCATCAGCTATACCTGAAAAAGCTGGTCTGATTGGGTGAGTATAGTCCATCAGATTTAATAGGTGAACTATATTTATGAACATTGGTCAGAGTATAGGTATACTAACTGGACTAATTTGTTAACTCTATATAGATGGGCTATGAGTTCTTTGACTCTCAAGGGTAAGCCATTAGAACAAGCATCTCTTCCTTCGTCTTCTTCAGCACCATCCCTAGCTTCTGCAGCCTCAAATGCTGTAACCACAGGTACACTTGAGATCACTTACCCTTATTTTTATCTCAACCCTGGAAATTTGTTGAAATCTGCAACCACAGTATAAGCAAATAAGAAAAGAAACAAAAAAGAGATTGCGTTGCATATGTTCGATTGATCTGATATCTGATCACTGTGCTTTTTGGGTAGTCAGTACAGTTGCCAGTACTTTATCATTTCCTTTTTTTTTATTTCTTGGAAATTTTCCTCAGCAACGGAGACGCCGAGTGTCAAAGCGAGTCATCATACACGTTCAAACTCAGACTTCACAGATCAACCCGCACCACCATCTCCAACATCTACAGATGGTTGGGGAGATGTTGAGAATGGCATTAGCGAAGGTCTTGATAGTGACAAAGACGGTTGGGATCTCGAACCTCTGGATGAACCAAAACCTTCTCCAGCTCTCGCAAACATTCAAGCAGCTCACAAACGACCTGTATCTCAGTCCTCTAGACCTGGAGGTACAAATCGATCGTTAGCTGAATCAGTTTACCTATAACACATTATGTTAAATTTCCTAAAATTCATATGGTTGTATTAAACTTTTCGCTCTTTATAGCTACAAGCTCAAGACCAAAGATTAGCACGATGAAAGCAGCTGAGAAAACCGAAGACGATGATTTGTGGGGATCCATAGCTGCTCCTCTGCCTGCAACTACTTCAAGACCGTTGAATTTGAAAAAGTCAGTACAGTCTGATGATGAAGACCCTTGGGCTGCCATTGCTGCTCCACCACCAACCACCAGAGTGAAGCCGTTATCTTCTGGTCGTGGCCGAGGAGCCAAACCTGCAGCTCCTAAACTAGGTGCCCAACGCATTAACCGAACCTCGTCTGGTAAATGATGACACTAGAGGAAGAAGATAAACAGCATACAATGTACATTTTTTTTGAAAGCATCTTCAGGTGACCCAAGAGTATGAACCAAGCAACCAACGAATTATTTGATTTGTAATATCATTCATTTTAAACCTCAAGAATGTCTATTTTTACTCTACACTGCCAAAAAGCTAGCGTTTTTTTTTGTGTTTCTGATAAGTAGAAGTGATGTAAGAACATCATCAATTCGAAATGTTATCTCGTTCAAGTGGACTTGTCTTCATCTACCATGTTACTCTTCAACCTATTCAATAGGTTGAAGATCTCAGCCGCCATTGGAGAAGACAAACCTTCTGAAAAGAAAACATGAAGTTTTTTCTGCAACCAGGTTTTTTCTGCAAGCCTTTCTTCATCTCACCCAACAACTTTTCTGCTTCGTTCTTCAATCCTGCTTCCATGTAAAGACTGATTAGCTGAACATAGTTACTGCCTCTTTCGGGTTCCATTCCCAACAAATTCTCAGCAGACAATATTCCAAGTTCCACATTATGATGAGTCTTCAAGCAGATAAGAGGCAGAGCCAAATGCTTACTTTTTGGTTCAATGGGCATTGCTTTTATGAAACTGTAAGCTTCTTCTAGGTGTCCCGCACGTCCTAGGAGATCCACCATACTTGCATAATGTTCCATTTTGGGTTCAATTCCATAATCTTGTTTCATGATCACAAAAATGTTTTTGCCTTCCTATACGAAACCGGAATGATTGCAAGCTGAAATCAGAGACAGGAATGTCACATCATCGGGTGATTCTCCTGCCTTCTTCATTTCATCAAACAGACTCAATGTTCTGAGACAATCTCCGTGGGATCCATACCCATATATCATTAGGTTCCAAGTGATCAAGCTTTTACGCTGCATTTTCCAGAGAATATTCTCTGCATACTTTGGAAATCCACACTTTACATACATATCAATCAAAGCGTTTTTCAGGTGAGTATCTGAACGAATGTCGAGTCTTAATGTATAACCATGTAGACTTTTCCCTTTAAGCAAGCTTGCAGTTGATGAAATTTCCCCAAGGACACTTGTGATGGATACTGAATCTGGGAAGACACTGTATTGAGCATTAGATTGAAAAGTTCTATCGATAGTTCTGGACGCTTGTATCTGCTGTAGCAAGATATCATTGAATTCCAAGCAACAATGTTATCAGGTCTCATGCCAGTGAAAATTTTGAGAGCCATTTCTGGCAAGCCACAATTAGAATACAAATCAATACGGGAACATCCAGCACTTGTCCAGTTTTAATCATGCTTCTATGAACCTGAAGGCCAAAACTGAGAGCCTCTAATCTGGCGCATGCGTTTACAACACTGGTAATAATATCAGAACCAGGTTTCAAGCTATCACCATCATCTTTCATGGACCCGAAAACTTGCAGAGCCTCTTTGAATTTCCCATTCTTGTAAAGTCCTGAGATCAGGGAGCCCCATGCAACCACATCTTTTGCTTCCATTGATTTGAAGACTAAATAAGCATATCATATCCACATTTGGATTCCAGAGCGAGTAAAGCACTTTCTATCATAGGCGTAGTTTGAATCGGCCTCTTGAACAGTTCCGCATGGACTGATTTTCCGTAGTTATACAATCCCAACATGCTGCAACAGGATATAACATTTGACAAGGTAAAAGAATCAGGTAAGACACCTTTCTGCCTCATGAAACCGAACAACTCTAAAGCATAGTACCCATAATCATTCTCTGCATAAGCTGCAACCATTGCGTTCCATATTTCAAAGTCTTTTATCGATAATGCAGCTGAAGACAGTTTCTGCCTCACCCACCTACCACATTTTGAATACATTGACAGTAGAGAAGTAGAAACATACGGGGGTCATTGTCAAGTCCCATCTTCACATCGCAATGGATCTGCCTACTGAAATCAGACTTCTCACTTCCACTACACGCACCAAGAGCTCGGTAAATGACGTGGAAACAAGCTTGACACTGTTACTCTTTGCAAGCATATACAACTCCAAGCTAGATTCACAGATCCCACTACCACCAAACCCAGCAAAGCACTTGGCGACATGACCTAAGTGAAGTTTTTTCACCACGAAAATGCTCTTAGCTCTCCCTTATGAGCTTCATATCCCCTAACCCAAGAGACAAACGCATTCTTCGCCAGGTTCTTCATCTTCGGCTGTGAATAAAATAGCCACAATACGAGGGATTTTTTACTATCAGAGAATAAATCAAAATCACAACAAGAGATAACCCATCGAAATTCTGTAATACCTCAGCATAAGTAAAGGATTCAAGAGCTCTCTGCAAAGATATGACCCAGGGATATGACCTTTTTGATTCGGGGCATATTGCCGACTAGGGGAAATTTATCAAGTACTTTTAGAAGAGGGTACTCTGCAAGTGATGCACCGTGCTTCTTAAGGTCGTCCTTAAGATAGTCTATTTCAATCGGCTGTAGAAACAACAAGGCTTCTCCTTTTTCACCAATACGAGCTGTTCTACCCACTCTGCAACCATGAATCCCAGACACATAAGCTCAGTAAATTCAAGCTACTATGTATTTAAGGTAGAAACATCAAGTGGTTTTTGGCATTCCAGAATTTACCTACGCACATACTCGGTAGCTTCCCCGGGACAGTCATTGTATAATACATCTTACTTTTGGGAAATCCAAGCCTCTAGCAGCAACATCTGTACTCAAGAGAAGGGCTTGTTTCTCTGTTTTAAAGGTCCCAAACGCAGATCTTCTATCCTCCTGCTTCATGTAGACGAAACGTTTTGCACTAAAGAAACAACTGTTTAGTCTCCTCTTCTGTCTCGGAATTTGGTGGCCACTGGAATCCACTCAGAAGTGAGTAATGAAAATCTACAGCATCACGTGTCGAAAAGAATACAATCACCTGGAAAATAAACAGACTGTTATGTGACAGGAACTTCAGATATGTTCGGCTTGATATTTACCTTTTGTGAAGCTTTCTCTCTCAAAAAGGTTCTTGTGGACAGAGAGAAGTGTCACAAGTCGTGCACCACATGGCACTGCACATAATAGATCATTGTAACGCAAAGTAGAGACATAAAACATTTCAAAAAGATTTGAGTGAAGACAATTATACCTTTAACATATTTCTGCACTAGCTGAGAAGATCTGTTTAGATGACGTAAGATGTAAAGCAGTACAAAGTGGAATACCTCAAGAGTTAGTTAAACAAACCTGAAAGGTAAAAGACTCTCCACGCCAAACGTTTCTATAGTAATCATGAGCAACTGAATCCATTCTTACATGACAATCATGCCTCTAGAGTGTTGCGTTGAGCCTAGTGTGACTCATGATACTTTGTACCATGAAAACACAGTTTTCTCCATTACAAATGCCAATTGGTTTGATGGTCAATAACGAATAGAATATCCAAAATTAAAACTGTTCTGCAGAGACCTAAAATCAATATAGACCCAAAAAAAAGCACAATCCTTCATAATAATAAATTACGACACAGGGATGAGATATAATATAAACTTAAGATTAAAGCAAATAAAATTTGATATCAGAGGTTGAGAGATAGAGAATACAAAATTTTACAGTGATGGTGAGGTGAAGGAGGAGGATCTGAGTGTCATGAGAGCTTCGGACCACTCAATGTTTCCCCAAATCTCGCCTGTCTTTTTGCGCCTCTCCAAAGAGATCTCCGCACACCAAATCTCCAAACATTCAGGACCAATCACGTCCCAAAAGAGCAACATGTTGGAACCAGAACTGCTCAATTTGTGCCCGGGTAATTCATCTTCGACTTGGTTTGTGGGCATGGGCAATCCCCGCCTAGCTCCCTCCCTTGAGCCTTGCTCCAAGAGATCCCACAGCCACTCACTATAGTTGACCAGTTTGGAGGCAGAGAGAGTGTCCCTTAGAGACTCCAAACCCATCACCTCTCTCTACTCCATGGGCCACTCCAATTCCTCTGCCTCACACCACAATACCTTCCCACCCGTTACACAGCAGTACATGACATTGTCTATCACTAACCAACCCCTTGTATCTCCTTCGGTAGCAAACTTGCCTTTTTCAATATGCCTTGACTCGGTATATGGAATGAACCTCTAGGTTCTACCCGCCATAGTCATAGCGTAAACCTTGTCCTCCACCACCACGCTATCCATCATCATGGTATAGTATGGCGCCCTATCCTCATTTGGCGGCATTCCTAGGACATCCCAAGTCTGAGTCTTTGGGTCGAAAACCTCTACCCACTCGTTGGAATACCGGTCCTCGCACCCTCCAAACACGTATATCTTCCCGTCCACCACGCCCACCGCAGCAGAAGCCCGAGCCACCCCCATAGCAAGGAGAGTGCTCCAATTGTGAGATCGGCAATCCAGAAACAAGACGCTCGACGGTAGTCTCCCGCTAATACCCCACCGATGACATAGATCCCGTGACCATGGTCCACCACGGAGGAATCTTCCGGAGGCTGATAAAAGTGTGACCGGATTGGGACCTGCTGCCGACGACTACTACTTTTTGGGGAGAAGGCAAACCAGCGTGGAGTTGGGTCTGGAGGGATGCGTAAACTTAGATAGTTAAAGTTTTCGGTGCAACCCATTAGGGATCGGAAGTCGTAGAGATCAGGGGAAACCATTAGAGAGCTGTGCGACTTGGAGACGAGAAATAAGGAAGCTTGGTCCCACCTTATGATGCGGCCCAAGCAACTCAAAACCACCTCATCTAGAACGAAGATAACCCACACGGAGACGGAGAAGACAGCGTCAATTTCTTCGGTGGCTTTTCCTCGTCGACGGAACTCGACATCGACATGTTTTGACTTTAAATCATTTCATGACTTTAGAGACATCCTATATATATAAAGCAAGGGATTCATTATCCTATTCCTCTTTGAAACAGGAACAACTACAATATGCCTTTTTTTAATTAGGAAACTTATATACAACTCTTGAGGTTGCGCCACGTCACCATGTCCAAAATCCACAATCCACACTTAACAGGATACTGAAACATCATTTTTTTATAGATTGATGATGAGAAAACTTTACACAGATTTTGTAAAATGTTTATGAACAACTTATATTCATGAGATTCAGGCCTAAAATCGATTACAAAACTCGCTTCCAATCATCTCTGTCATTAGCTATCTCTAAACAGACTCCAAAGCCTTAAAGCAATCTCTTTGAAAACGATTGTTCCATCTCATACTTCCTCAACCTGCAAAACCATGATGAATATATACAAAAAGAAGTCAAATCAAAACCAGCAAAGTAGCCGAGCTGCCATTGGATTCAAGGGAACTTGGAATCAACCTGAGGAAGGTTCATGAGCTCAAGAACAGCTTTAGTCGGGGTCAGTTCATTATCTATTATCTTTGCTACAGCTGTCAAAACCGGCAGCTTCACATTGTATTTTTGTGCCAACGCTATAACTGCCCCTGCGGTTGTTACACCTTCTGCAACCTGCACAGTGATTGATATTGATCCAGGGTTTCAGATTCAACCAACTTTTATTGGTTTCACCATAAGAACAACGAGAAACACACCTGATTCATGGAGCTTAGTATGTCATCTAGTGTCTCCCCTGATCCTAACCTGACTCCAACTGTACGGTTTCTTGAGAGATTCACAAAGCACGTGAGCATTATGTCCCCAGTTCCTGATAAACCGGTTATCGTTGTTGGCTTTGCACCCATCTTCAAACAAACAAGACAGTAATACCCAGTAAACACAGGCTTTAGTAAATCATTGAGGTGAGTTTCTTGGATAAAAATGACTTTCTACGAAGCTATTATAGTCACATGTTGAATTTACTACCTTTGTGGCTAACCATCTTATCTCTGAGCAGCCTTGTGATACAAGAGCTGCCATAGAGTTGTTACCGAGTTTCATCCCATCAACAATTCCTGCAGCTATTGCTAGAACATTCTTCAGGGCACCGGCAATTTCCACGCCTGTAACATCACTGGAATGATCAGAGGTTACAAACTGAGTGCACAAAACTCCCTCGAAGAATCAAGAAATCAACTATTAGAGCTCAGTCACTAACATCGCATATACACAAGACATGAATAACTATTAAGCAGGTAGGAAGATGGATATAATCACAGCCCAGCAGGAAAATGCATTCAGAAATCACTAAATCCAATGGAGTCTGGTTTTGAAATATTGTACCTGGAAGTATTTATTCTCAAGTAACTAGAAGCCAGAAGCTGCTGAACAGCATTGGCCAATTTCTTATCTTTCGAGGCAACCACCATTGCTGCAAGCAAAAAGGAAACATTTCAGAACAATCAGCTTTAGAAACGCTATTTGAATTAGACCAAAGGAAAATTGTGAAATCCGACCAGTGGGTAAATTGTTCATCAGCTCCAGAGCAAATGACGGGCCCGAAAGTGCAACAAAAGGTTGCCGGGGATTCTTAAGCGCAGTGGGGATTATCTGAGACATCATCCTAAGAGTATTAAGCTCCAGACCTTTGCTAAGAGATATAAAAGGCATTCCTGGATCAACATAATCTGAAATTCCCTCTAGAAACAATGAGCTGAACTGCAACAAACAAGCTGCATTAATCAGCAGAACATAGACACAAATCAACCAAAACCAAAAACAAAAACTCAAATGGGCTTTAAACCTGCACAGGTACAGCATGGAGGCAGTAATCAGCATTAAGCAATGCAGCTTTCGCATCAGTTGTGGCAATCACATTCTCAGGTAACTTGTGCTCAGGAAAGTACTTACTAGTAACAAAACACCATTTGAATCACTGTGAATTCTTTAAGCATTATGATGAATTGTATTGAATAAAATGAAACGTCAAAAAGTACCAATTATGGTGATTCTCGTTGATAGATTGGCAAACAAAAGAGTCACGCACAAGCATATTAACTTCCAACCCCTCTTTCCTTCTAGCTACATGAGCAGCCATTGCTGTACCAAACGAACCTCCACCAAGAACAACAACCTAAAATACCACAAATTCTTTCAAACTCTTCAAACGCAAACGAAATTAAGAAAGAGACTGAAAGATAATTAAAAACAAAAACCTTGCGGGTGCGCTCAAGAACATCGGTTTTGGCTTTGGCGCGCCAAGAACGAGACCATCGAACCAGCTTCTCCCACGCGATACGAACCACTTTGCGCTGGTCTCGGCTTGTGATGATATCAGGCGGACCAGTGACGGAGTCAGCTTCGGGGACATTTGGAGAAGAAACGCAGCGGACGAAAATATCGTTGTGTTTAAGCAGAGAGGGATGTTTTCCGGAGAAGTGAAGGTCCAAGCATGCAGGTTGTACCGAAGCCGCCATTTTCGCAGAGACTTGGAGAAGACGAACCCAAAGAGAAAACACCCAAACTAATCGGAAAGATTGAGAGCGAGCTAGCGAGAGCGACTAATAATACTATATTGGGCCTTATCTCATTTGGGCCGTAGATTATAACCCCTTTCAGTTGAACCGTTGATATAGATAGATTTAAACGCCTTTCGTTTAACCGTTGATATAACAATGCAGGTTTTGGTTTGGTTTTGACGTTTCGATTTTTTGGTTAAGAGAAATAGATAAAAACTAAAACAGATTCTACTATGGTTCATTTTCAGTTCGAGTTTGATTTTAATCGGATAAATATTTATATTAAAACATTATATCTATGTTTACTCTCGCAATTCGTTGCACTCATTTCATCCGTAATATGCTTAAGCTCTTATAACAAAAAATGGAATTCTATTTTCAGGTACGTTGTGAAGACATTGGACAATGCAGAGTCTATTAAGTTACAACATTGCTCACTTGCCAGGATTTCAGACAATTTCACCTGCCAAGGTAACAATGGCTGAAACGACACCATCTTGGCTCTAGCGCATAGAATCAGATCTGTAGTTCGTTCAGGAGAAATTAGATGCTACATTTCATTATGTGGTTCATTATGTGGTTCTGTTTTATATTCATACAAGGAAACTTTGTAGCAGTGTTTGCTCTCCTAGAAGACTAGAACAAACATGTGTATTGAAGAACATGCCAACTTAGTATCATTGATATAAAAAAGTCGCTTCTCATGTTACATACACGAATGACGAAACCATCAATCGCCTGTTATTTACACCAATAATAATAACTATCAAAAGTGCTAACAATTTAAGACTATATAGGCGGTGTGATTAATGGAGATCCCATAACCAATGAACAAAAAGGATTAAGAAGCAGTAGGTGGTTGCTTCATCATTGACAAAAGATAACTGCAGGTCGAAAAAATTGAAGCTGCAGCCGCCTTAACCGCCATACTAGTCTCCTGATTCCCGTCTTTCCCAAAACTGCAAACGTATTAAATAGCAAGAAAATCGGTTAACCCGTCTTTTTCCATGCTTCTACGGGACTGCTTGGTCAAATTTCCTCACCTCGAATCTGATGATTGGGAACTGAAAGGCGAGTAGTACTCGTCCATTTTTCGTAGACCTTCATTGCATCGTAACTGCATTTCCTTCACTTGGTTTAGCGAAAGTTCCTGCGAATTTCAAATCCATAATATCAATACATTAAACGCCATTGGAGCTTCAAAACCCTGGCTATAATCATTCTGACTTGAAGGCAGTGTATATGTACGCACCAAATCTTTCTCTTCATCATAAAGAGTTTTGTTAATCTGATCAAATTTTGCAGACCACCTTATATGATGCGTCTCTGGCACTGCTCTATCAGAAGAAGCATCAGCAGAGATATTCTTATCTGTCATCTGAGGAGTATTTTCTTGGTTAGAATAAAAAGATTCTGTTGATGAGACGAGAAGCGGTAACTCGGTAGTCAAAATATGTTGAACGCTGTTCCTACTATCCTGCACAGCTGCAACAAACAGCATAAGATCTGTCAGATCACTAAAACTTAATTAACCCGAGAAGCCTCTCAGCGGTATTTCTTCATATAAGTAAATGCGCACCTGAAAGCCGTCCGCTGAAGTCTTGGTGAAGAAATTCCAACCATTGGGAAGCTACGGTAGCAGCTAAAAAGCAAACAAACATTTTCCTTTTAAGGATTTCTTTCCGATTCCACTTCTGCATATGAATTAATCATTATGCACAAAAAAAAACAAAGACCTAACATTCATCCCACTGCCACTTCTAGAATTTAATCAGCAAAACCTAATCCATAAAAGTCTTCATTTTCGGCATTGGACTTAACCACTAATTACTTCAGACATATTTAGAACATGGAGGAAAAGTTAACACAAGGGCGATCTGAAACATAAAAAGGAACTGACCTTCAACAGCAAGAGCCGTGGCTTGTTCTGGATTTGTAATGGAATTGGCATTATCAGATACCCCGGTAGATGGTAACTTAAAGGCTAATGCCTTATCTTCTCTGACTGAGTCTGAAATTCCAGGGTAAACAAAGTGATCAAACATTAGTTGTAAATGTTCTCGTCTCTAGTCTGAATTGGCAAACATCTTTAACGGGGTAAATGAGAACGATAGATACCTCTTACATTCATATTGGCATATCTTTCTCCCACGTTAGTATCACCATTAACATTTCGAATCAAAGCTTCAATAACTGAGCAGACTTGTTGCTTGGTCCTGATATGGTTAATGATTCCCGGGTTTAACTCTGTCAGCAATCCACTTGGTGCGGTCACATTCGAGAACCTATCTACTTGCTGCTGTTCTCTCCTAGGGACATCGTTTCTCTTCTTGACAGAATCGCCTCTCCGCCTATTCTTTTGTTGCTTTTGCGCAGGTATTTCAACAGGTGTACTCACTACCGCAGGATTCGGTGCTGCTACTCCACCTAAAGGGCCTGAGAGAAAACCGTTTCGCTTCATTTCCATCCATCGCCTCATTGAATCCGACTCACCCATTGAACCCACTGCACTACACATCGGTTCAGGACCTCCTTTTTCACTAGTAGGAACTGAAAGCGAAGGATCTCGTCTAAGTAAAACCAACTCTTCTGCTCCACGTGGAATCCCAACAGATTCATAAGCCTCCTTAGGTTTCAAGAGGCTGCTATTCTTTGAAACGCCATCAACATGTCCTCCTCGTGACTCACAATTACTATCCTCTTTTACAGTATGATTCTCAAGCAAAGCCTTTTGTCCAGAAATAGCAACGCATCTATCACTATTTACAGAAATTGAGTTGGGCTTAGGCAAGCATGTGGTCGTCTCAACAACTGTGGAAGGTTGTATATCTTTAGCCAAAACATCCTTTTCAGTATCACGAGTCACAAGCATTTCAGATACTCCTGAAATATTTTCACTACTAAGATTTGGTTGTTGAATAGTTTCAGTTTTTCCATCAGATTGCAGATTAGCATCTGTCGCATAAGCATAGAAAAATTAGGAATTTTTAACAAATCATCCGAAAATTCAGTGATAAGATCATTTCTAATAATCGAATTAGTGCATATTCGGCTATTTTCTCATCAAGTTAAACAAAAAACGAAGATTTACCAGAAACCAGATCTTGCACTTTAACACGTTTAGAGCCTAATTCGTCTTTCTCTTCTAATCCATTTCCGTTACGCTTCTCACCCAAAATCTAAAAAATTGGATAAAACACAGAGACAAAGAACACAAACCCCATTAACAAATTGCAATAATAAGCAAGAAAAACAGCAAAACTTGACGGAGAACCAAAAGTCATCGGGGAAGCTAAAAGAACCAAACCTCAGAATTCGATGCAGGTTCCGACGCAACCCCAGAGGAAATCCCTCTCTGTTCTTCCATCTCCACACAAGAAAAGATATCTCTTTTCAAAAACCCAGTTGTCGAATTACGCAGAAAGAGTCCACAAAAACGAAGACGAACAGTTTCTTGGAACCAATGACACAAATAGGGATTTTGGGAACAGAAAGTGAACGAATGAGTGAGATTTAAAGAAATGATTAGGGTTGGGAAATCGTGAGAGAGTGAGGTGAGATGCAGAAAGTTTTGGAGATAAATCGATGAAGACGGAAGAAAAGGATTTTGAATTCAAAATGGGAAGTGAAGGTTTTTGTTATAAAGGAGGGCTTCCTCGCGTTTTCCGCCGCTGACCTTCGAGCCTTTAATATTCTTCGACACCAAGTAGGCCTCATTTATCTAAAATCCTATTAACCCATTTTGCTAATTGCTGATTAGTAAAGTGTCAACACCAATTCAATTGCTATACCAATTTATGCATACTACTACTCACTATAACATCTTCACCTTTTTGTCTGCATCAAAGTTTGTAAAAAAATCTATATATCATCGTTTTCTTTTTCGACATTATCAAATTTAGTATTACTACAAATGCTAAGAAGAATTATTCATTCATATAACACATTCTAGTCCTACTTTAGTTTTGCATACAACGAATATAATATACAAAATCATAATCACGAATCATAATATACAAAATCATAATCATTCAATGAATATAATTTATTTTGTTGTCACACACAACGATTTTAATTATTAAGAAAAACAATTTAGAGTTATCATATTTTTAATATGAGAATAAATTTATGTTTTATATCTAATTTATTTTAAAAATTAAGTTTATAAGATTTCACTATTAATATAACAATTTTCAGTGATAGTAACGATAAAATAGTAATTAAATGTTAGTCTGAATCTTATGTACGTAAATCTATTGATTGTCTTAAAATGGGTTAAGAAATATATCGACAATGCAACACAATTATAAAATTTATTTAGACCTACAGAAATATATAATACATTTTTCAACAAGTCTACTGGGCTTTTTCTCAATTTTGAGGTGTAATCAAGCGTTCGTGTTTAAAGATCTGCAAAACTTGCGAGGTTATTTGCGGTATAAGATTCGATCATATAATACGTTATGACGTATGTAATATGCATTAAATAAAGCATCGAAAAATAAAAATACTCCCTTCGTTTTATCATATATGTCGTTTAAGGGTTTTTGTACATATTAAGAAAATAGTAAACTTATCAGAAATATTGATTAGTATTGAAAGCAGTTTATTGCCACGTTTTATCGTTTTCTTTTGGTTAACAATTGTTCGTGCTTTATAATTAAAATTTTATATATTGAAACAGAAGGAGTGATATATTTTACAACCTTTTAACAAACAAAATCAGTTAAAGTTTCAATTTTATCCCTTAATAATATATCATATAGTTTTTTCATTAGTTAATACATTCAAGTAACATGGATAAAACTAAAATTTTCATGACAAATCTTCATTGAAAATATAAAATGACATTTATTATGAAACTAAATTTAACTTATAAAATGATATTTAATATGAAACAGAGTAAATAATTAATAAAGCATACAACTGGTAGTTTGGTGTTTTTTTTTGTTAAATAACTGGTAGTTTGGTGTTTTATTTAGAGGTAAAGCAAATTTATTTATCGAATTTAACATTATTGTGAACTTATTGGAAACTATAATAAGCTAGTTTTTAAAGTTAGTCGTATTTATTAGATATATGTACGAACATAATTTCAAAATAACACAGCAAAACACGACAAAATAACTCGTTGCAATATGGTTCATCTACTAGTAGGCTCTAAGACAATAAACTTACGGACTATTTAAAAATATGTCTATCTTGATTATACCTCATTATTGACTTGGGCTTATAAGTATTATGTCGAAAAACACATTATTTCTTAAGGGATATTCTTATGATTTTTTGTTATTATAACGATGGTTTTTACTATCCAAAGAGTAAACCGTACGTCATAAGTTATCTCTCACACAAAATATTGTAAACATGTTGAGATTATTATTATCATACTTCTTAGATTATCGTATAATTTTTTGATTAACAACTAAATATTTGACTGTAGTTTGTTGAATATTGACTAGCTAACGATAACTTATGATAGAAACTATCACTTTTGTTATTAGATATTATTATTTTAAACGTCTTAGCTATTGCATTAACCAAGCGACTACCACAAAATGAATCAAACTAAAGATAACAACTTAATCAGGCAGATAACAATGATAATATTAAACCTCACCATTTGGGTGGAAATAACAAATGAAATGGTTGTCTAACTATCTTTGCTAATTAAACCGGGATAATTTTAATTTAGAAATGTTATTATCTATACGCAATTCTCTGTATTATTTAGTAAAATAATTAATGAAAAAATAAATACATTTGACCAGGGTGAATTTTGGATAATCAACATACTGTACATAGCAACAAACAAAACCAGGATAATTTACTAACTTAACCGGGATAATTTGCTAACTAAACCGGAATATTTTTTTTAATATAGAAATATTATTATCTATACACAATTCTATGTATTATTTAGTAAAATATTTAATGCAAAGATAAACACATTTGACCAGGGTGAATTTTGGATATCAACATACACTGTACATAGCCACAAACTTATTACAAATCCATAGATTTCAATTACTTAAAATGGAAAGAAATCTATATGATGATTTTTTTGCTTAATCAAATTAAGGGATAAAAAACAAAGTGGTGCACAAGCGACGCCGTTTGGGAGATCTTCCGAGTTTTTTTTTGTTTTGTTTAAATACCCATCACCTTCGGACATAATCTGTGAGTCTCTCTTTCGCTGTCCCAATTCCGACAGATAGACCAAGGAACTAGGTGGGCCCGCAAAGAGAGAGAGAAGGACGATCCAGATATGGAGGATCCTTCCAACGTGAAAGCAAACCTGAGCGATCGCCAACAATGCCCGCCTTTAACCGCAGCTCCTATTCCGGCGCCATTTCGTGGTTCGTACCACCGGAGAGCGCATTCAGAGGTTCAATTCCGTCTCCCTGAAGATCTAGATCTCTCTGAACCTTTCAGTGGATTCGACGAGCTTGGATCCGAAGAAGACCTCTTCTCATACATGGACATTGAGAAACTTGGATCCGGATCCGGATCCGCTTCTGATTCGGCTGGACCATCGGCTCCTAGGTCCGAAAACCCGTTTCCTGCTGAGGCTGGGAATGAGCCTGGGAATTCCGGACCCAGACACAGGCAAAGCCTCTCTGTTGATGGCTCTTCGACTATGGAATCAATCGAGGCTAAGAAAGCCATGGCTCCTGATAAACTCGCTGAGCTTTGGGTCGTCGATCCCAAGAGAGCTAAAAGGTTTCATCTTTAGCCCTAAAAACTTGAGAATTTTGTGTGATCTGATGAAATCTAGTTCCTGTTACATCGTTAATGAAACAGTTTATGCCTTGTTTACAATTAGCGGAATAAAGGCGGATTCTTTGTGACCTTTTTTTTTTATGTTGATGGATTGCATTAGGTGTTCTTTTGAGATTTTTTTTTTTTTTTGCTTTTTTTGGTTACGTGTTACATCACCTTTCTTTGACTCTGATATCGAATCTTAACGATAACTGATTTTAACTGAATCTTAGTTAGCTCCTAGTTCCTACTATGCCTGCTTTTTTTTAGGTCTTTCCGTTTGAGAGAGAGAGACCAGGAGGGACCCATAAGTATGCTTTTTAGTTTAAATCCCCAAGTTGATTTCTGTGGGAATACGTCTCTTTCATGATGATGTGATGGCCGTCAATTTTTATTTTTTTTGGACTAGCTTGTGTTTGATTGGTCGGTTCAAGCTTGGTTTGGTTAGAGATCCTATCTAATGATGACTTTTTATGTGGTAGTACTTCTCTTATGACTTGAATAAGTTCTTAACATTCAAACTTTCGAGATGATTTACTAAATTCCACATTCCCTGTTGGTAGTCGACTGTTTTGGAATTGAAAGTTATACTTTCAAGTGGCTTTGTTTCGAAAAGTTTGGGAATTAGCTTTTTGTGGGATCTGATCTGTCTTAATATGGTCAAGGGCAATTAATGTTCTTGGAGATCCTTAATTGGTCACTATTAATTGCATGACTGTTCTTGTGCCCTGTTCTAACAAAAATGTCCGCTGTGAAAAAAACTTTTTCTACGTCCGTTCTAAGCTCTTCAATATGAGTGGAAGCATTTGGTTATTCTCTATTAATTGATGTTTCAATTGTCTAATCATGTCTCGTGCACTCTCTGCAGGATCATTGCTAATCGACAGTCTGCTGCTCGTTCGAAAGAAAGGAAGGCGCGATACATGTTGGAGCTTGAGAGAAAAGTCCAAACCTTGCAAACTGAAGCTACTACCCTTTCTGCAGAACTTTCTCTGTTCCAGGTTCCTTATCTAACTTCATTTGGAGTAACATTATCTTCTTTGCACATTTTTGCATTTACTGAAATAGCACTCTCAGTTTCTCGTCTACTGCCTAATAATCTACTTCTTACAGAGAGACACAAATGGCTTGTCATCTGAGAACAGAGAGCTCAAGCTTCGTTTACAGGTCCTGGAACAACAAGCTAAGTTACGAGATGGTATATATTAATCTCTCCCTCCCTCCCTTTATATGATTATTTGGTGTGTAATTAAGGTCTCTTATCGATGATTATTCCCTACGCAGCACTGAATGAGCACCTGAGAAAGGAAGTTGAGAGGCTGAAATTCGACACTGGAGAAGTCTCAGCTGCTGATGCCTATAATCTGGGAATGGCACACATGCAATACTCTCAACAGCAACCACAGCAATCCTTCTTTCAGCATCATCAGCAGCAAACCGATGCTCAAAACCTCCAACAAATGACTCATCAGTTCCATCTCTTCCAGCCAAACAACAACCAAAACCCCAACATGGCATCATCATCCTCTCGCCCAAGCCCTCCCACCGCTCATCAGCCTATGCATCATGCTACTTCCAATGTGTCGCCTCAATCTCATTCCTTTTCAGAGGCAATGCATGAAGACCCTCTTGGCAGGTTACAGGGGCTTGACATTAGCAGCTGTAGCAGAGGTTCAAACTTTGGTAGGTCTGACAGCGTCAGTGAAAGCAGCAGCACCATGTGAGGCTGCTTTTTCTGATCCTGCTTTGTCGATAAACCTATTCTTTTGCTCTCCCTCAGAAAAACTCTTTAGTTAAAAGTAACATCCTCCATGACCGTCTAGACTCATTTTTATCCTGTATAACTGGTTTCTTTTTGGGGTTTTGGGGTTTCAATTTAGAGACCACAGATGTTTCAACAGTCTAAAGTCGAATCAGATATTTTTCTGATTACTTATATTCTCTTGCTTCCCTAGTTGCTTCTTCAATTATCCCTCTAAATGGTGGTTGGATTTGGATTTGGCTTTGGCTTTGCCTTGAACCAGACCAGAAAGTGTGTTTGTTTTGCAGGTCTCTTATGTGATATTTCATTCTTTCAGTAAAATTTAATTTGTAGGAAATTTCTGTTTTTTTTTTTGCTACTTCCACAATCCCATGTTACGTTGGCTTTAACCACAAGCTTCATAAGACTCCCACAAGAAGAACCCTAATGTCGGGAGTCAGTTTTTTCCTTTTTCACTTTTCTTAAACCGCTGCAACAAACCAACATAACTTCAAGTCTTACCAGCCTTACCAGCCTTGGGCTCTTTACCGTCTGCATCACCCTTACTTTCACTTTCAGCTTCCTCCTTTTTCCTCTTCAACTCTTGCCACTCTTGGACTCTTCTCCTCCGTTTTCCCACCTCCTCATCCAACTTCTTCTGTTCATCCTCTAGTTCTTCTTCCCGGGTTTTCTTCTCTTTCTTTTCACCATCCTCCTCGCCACTCTTTCTCCTTGGGCTATCTCCATGCCTGCTAAATCTACCAACGCTCTTTTTACGCTCTTTCTCCTTCCGTTCTCCACTCTCTTTTCTTCTGAGATTCAAGCCACGCTTGACATCATCATCACTCTCTTCATTGCCATCATCATCTCTTGCCACCATAATATTGGCTTTGCCTTGAACCAGACCAGAAAGTTGTGTTTGTTTTCCAGGCCGCTTATGTGTTATCTCAATCTGGGGACTCCCATGTTACTTTGGCTTCAACCACAAGTTTCTTAAGACTCCCAGAAGAACCCTAATGTCGGGAATCAGTTTTTCCTTTTTCACTTTTCTTAAACCGCTGCAACAAACCAACATAACTTTATCAGAACATAATGAAGATTATGAGAAATCTCACTTTATGCTTGGAAACTAAAACAGGGTTAAGTGTTTGAATCGGGTCAAGACACATTACATGAACCGAACTTGTCATGTTAAGGCCACTAAGACGGTACCGTAACTACCAAACAACAAATTAAATACTCACATGAGAAATTCTGAACTATATATATTCACATGAGAAAATCTTAAGAACACTTGAAGTTTATTTATCTTGTGTCGGCTGGATCACTGAAATGACGTTCTCCTTCGACAATGACCATTCTTAAGGCACGTAGTTATGGACAGTCACAACAGTTTTGGGGCAATCAACTAATGGACAAATAAAGCATTGTAATGGTTTACTTAAAAGTGTGGCTCCCTTAGTTTTCTCTTGGTATATTTTGGATAGACCTCACGTGACCGTTTTGTGGATACAGTTTTTTTGCTACAATAGATTCTTGCTCTTATCCAGCTTCAAAATAGACGAGTGTCTCATTCGAATTTATGTTGTAGTTTTGTCGATAATAGTAATTAAAAAAACAAAGATAAACATTAAAATACAACTATAAATAAATAAGAAAATCATCTTTGGAAAAATATTCTAAATATCTTACTCATCAGATCTTTCCGGCAAAAAAAGTTGTCCTAAATTCTTCAACCGGTTTCCCACATCACCGGATTTTGCAATCTAACCAAATCTGTACATATATGTAACTCTCTGATTTTTTGTCCACATGTAATTGCACGGATTTTACACAATCCGAGTTTTGTCTGAATTTTGCACATATATGATCTTATTTGGATTCCACATGAAATTGATGTTGTCCGATTTCTGCACGAATATATTTTTCACATCTCAGATTTTCAAAATCATCTTTTTGGAAGACAAAGTTTATAACCATGACATTTTTTCATGTGTCAAAGATCGGATTAACATAGATCTCCATTTAGATCTCATGGTTTTCTTTCCCTTCAACAAATGGATATTTGTCTTGGATATGATAGATGTTTTGACTCACCATAACCACCAGAATCATTTCTTGATTGAGAAATCAAAAACACATAGCTCTGATATCAAATAGTGCAGCGGAAAGTCTAGTGATAGAG
This sequence comes from Cardamine chenopodiifolia, assembly GCA_963922655.1. Classification (NCBI taxonomy): domain Eukaryota; kingdom Viridiplantae; phylum Streptophyta; class Magnoliopsida; order Brassicales; family Brassicaceae; genus Cardamine; species Cardamine chenopodiifolia. The sequence continues at coordinate 16,333,148 of OZ000478.1, read as the reverse complement.
TTTGAAAGTCCTCTTCTCAGCCTTTCGCAGAAACTCTAGAATTTGTGAATATTCACGTTAGTTTAACAAAATTTCTTTAAAAAAATTTCAATTAATCAATTTATCAATAATTGAATACAATAGAAGACCTCATATGACCATTTATAATAAAACATAAAATTCTAATATTTTTAGAATATTTTAGAAAACTTTGAAATAAACATTAAAATATAAATATAAAAAATATAACAATATATCTAAATAATAATGATATTTGGAAACTCGCTGCATCATTAATTAATTTCGTAGTAGCTAAATGTGTACACAGAGTAACCTTTAAATAAACGAACTCAACCACTTAAAATTCTTTGTCAAGAACATCTTACCCAAACAAAGACGGTAGTTCTCAAAAGTAAAGCTAATCCCACTATCGATCTGAAATAGTATATATCAGCTTGTGTTGGCTGATTTATCACATACTCTTTTATTCCTTGATGGAATTTTATTATAAAATTAGCTACTATAAGACATATATAGTGAATTTTGTAAGTCGATAAAATAATATTATTTTTTCTTATAACAATAGCAAAAATAGCATGTTGACATTCATCTGCCTCAAATTCGCAGATAACTGTTTCATATAAAATAACAATTGTGTGAAGTATAATCGCAACTTTCAGGTAAGAAAATATTTATGAAATTAGCACACATTAACATATGCTTTTAATAAGCTTTGTTCAGAAATCATGAATATTTGATAGATTCGCACTTTGTAATGGTGTGAACTACTGAGTTGCCCTAATTTTGCTCTCTGTAAATCGTTGTAACTGAGCTTTGAATTTATGACGGCATCTAAACATTTTTTGTAAAAGTACTCCTAATTAAATTTGCTAAACACACACTAACTTTTACAAAAACCCTTGGTCGCTCTACCAAAATCAAAATACAATTCTACGTTTTTAGGGAATCACGAAGTCACCTATATATGGCTATGTTAATTAAGTTGATTACATTCTAGGCATATACATACGCATACAATATCCAGGCACAGAAGAGTAACTAATGGGATGTAAAAAGGGGCCACGAAAATGACGTATCATAAAAATGCATGAGAGCCTTAAACGTCGACGGCTTTGCTTGTGCTTGTAACATGGTAGGACCATCTACTGACCTACTTACTATTTATTTAATTTAGTAATGTCCTGTCTAGTCAATCCAGTTAATTTAAATAGCTAAGAATAATCACATTCCTAATAAAACTCATACACTAACAATATTGGAATATTTCTTAACACGAATTAGTACTTTTCCATCACAAAAACTAGTTAAGGTACAAATGGTTATACAATTAGTTAAACACAATATGATGAAATCAAACTTTCTTATGAAATTTCACCATTCATATACTTTTCTTTTTGGTTTAAAACCATCAAATACTTACAGTGAAAACATATTGAAAAGAGTTTCACTAACCTTTTTTGGAAAAAACAGAATCATGTTGTTCTTTAAATATATCTTTGCGCACGATAGTTTATGCTCATGACACACCTTCATCTATTTTAGAAAAAAGGTTATAGAAACGTAAGGTTGCCTCGTATAGCTACTAAATAATTATTTCTTAAAACTTATTTTTGGTTATACCTGAACTTCTTTGACAAATAAAGGTTATACTTAATACTTGAACTTCACACACACTGTCGTCTGATCGTGGAAACCTTTGAAATTCAGAGCTAATTAGCTACTAAACTATCAAAAAGCAAATATAGTCAAAATATATAAGTAAATAAACATATAAACAGAGTCTCAATTTTTTTTTAAAAGCTAGCTCTACATTAAGTAAGTATACACATATACATGAAATATACAAAAATTCGGCACGATGTATGAAAGAACTAGTTGTTGTCAAATCCATAATATCAATTCATCGTTGGCACTTGGCACGTTTGCCAATAACGAGATCAAACCTAACTATTCTAGAGAACCATGACTATTAGCTAATCAATGCTTAACATCATTAGAAAGAAAAAGTGTGTTGTAGCTACCAATTATTGATTTGATGAATATAAAATGTTATCTAATATATATGTATATATAGTCAATTCCCGATATTTCGTTAGATTAAAATTTTGATCCAGTTATCCAATAGTTTAAGGTTAGCGGAACAAAAAAAATAAAAGTGATATGAAACCGAGAGTGTGCCTTATTTCCGCTAACAATCTAAAAAGTAAAACACCGTAAACAACACGAACAATGATTGCCGCTGAAAATTTTTGACTACAGTATATGTGAAATTCATTAATCATGTAACCAAACAAGTTCGCCGCTTATAATGAATTATAATGTCAATTTATATAACCTTCGGCACAAATAAGAGATGTGATCATATGACCTACGTAAAATGAAGGAAGAGACAAATGAATAAAGACTTGTGTATTGAAGCATGTGCAAGTCGGGGCCATTTGATTAGGAATCGCAGTTGGTCTAACCGCAACATTTGCATGTGGCCACAACCTTCAAAGTCCCCTGATCTTTTTATATCATAAATCCATACATTTTTCTTTCCCTATTTTCGTTAACTGTTTAATTATGTTGTCCACAAACATAATACCATTCAAATATAAGTTTGGCCACAACAAAAAGTAAAAATAAAATAAATAATCTTGACTCTACTCAAGAATATTAACGGTGTTTTGCATTGTTTTGTTTTTGTTTTTGTTTTTGGTTAAAACGGTGGCTTACATTGTTGACTTTACTCCTAGTTATCCACACTAGTCAACCATTTGCCCATTCCGATTCTGATGCTCGATTTTTTGGGAGAAAACGAGATACAAATTACTGGATGAATACCAAAAATTAATTAAGAAGTAGATACATTGGGAATTAACGAGAAAGAAAATGCGAAACTTTCTCGCAAATTAGCGAGAGATACTTAAATAAAATATATGATTGTCCAAAACGGTGAAAGAAGAGACACACCAATAAGTAGTAAACATTTAAATAATGTTTTCCCTACCCACTATTTATAAACTCGAGATTTCCTATATATACTCAACCCCTCCATTTGATTCCATATCAGTCTCACCAAATCAGATCCGATACTCGTAACCGGAATAACCACCTTTATCCATATCCTAAACAAATACCAAAAAATGTCTATTACTTCAGACTCCAAATATTCTATAATCTCAACTTTATCCATATTCAGCTTATTATTCTTCCTCAAAGGAACTCATGGAGATGACGGAGGTTGGCAAGGTGGTCACGCCACGTTCTACGGCGGCGGTGATGCTTCCGGCACCATGGGTATGACCAATAACAACCATAAATGCGTATGTTAGCTAAATTAATCTCTTTATAAACGCATATGTTAGCTAACAAGTAGCATTCCAAAATATTCAGGTGGGGCTTGTGGGTATGGAAATTTGTACAGCCAAGGTTACGGGACGAACACGGCGGCTTTAAGTACGGCTTTATTCAACAACGGACTCACTTGCGGCGCGTGCTACGAGATGAAGTGCAACGATGACCCTAGGTGGTGTCTCTCGTCTACTATTACAGTCACAGCCACAAACTTTTGCCCACCAAACCTTGGCCTCTCCAACGATAATGGTGGATGGTGCAATCCTCCTCTTCAGCATTTCGACCTCGCCGAGCCAGCTTTTCTCCAAATCGCTCAGTATCGTGCCGGCATTGTCCCTGTCTCTTTCCGAAGGTCCGTTTACTTTTCTTGAAATTATTGGGGGCATAAGTTATAAAGTTACAGTTGCTTAAAATGCTACTAATTTCCTAGGTTTGCGTATACTTTTGAAATTTACGCATTTTGAGAAAGAAAACATTTATGCAAAATGTAAACGCAAACTCCAAACACAAACTGCTTGCATGCGTCATCCATTTGTGTTTATTTGATTTATAATGACATCATATTAATTAAATATGTATTTTTCTCGAATGGGTGTATTAACATTTTGTCATATGTGATATTTTATTAAATTAAAACCATACTATTGTTCTTATTGTACCTGCCCAAATCATTGAAATAAATCCATGGTCTTGATTAAACTAATGGGTTATGTGTGATTCAAGAGTACCGTGTATGAAGAAAGGAGGAATAAGGTTTACGATCAACGGACATTCATACTTCAACCTCGTTCTAATCTCCAACGTAGGAGGAGCAGGAGACGTGCACTCCGTCTCGATCAAAGGCTCCAAAACACAGTCATGGCAAGCAATGTCTAGGAATTGGGGACAGAACTGGCAGAGCAATTCTTACCTCAACGACCAAAGCCTCTCCTTCCAGGTCACTACCAGCGATGGTCGCACCGTCGTAAGCAATGCCGTGGCTCCTTCTAATTGGCAGTTCGGAAAAACCTACCAAGGCGGTCAATTCTAAGTCCAGACTAGCTCCATCATCATCTCTCTGTTTTTGGGTGCTGACATGGCTGCGTATTGCTGAGGTGGCTCGCAAGCACCCGCTAGCTTTAGCCTTTTTGTTACGGATTGTTGCTTCAATGATTGTATTCACAGTAATTACAAAAAAAGCAAGGTTTTTAAAATTGTTTTAACATGTTTGTTGAATTTAGCCTTTTGGCATATATTTGTATTTTGTAATCCAAAATGCTTAGCCGATCATATAAATGAATTTAATACTTTCTCAAATTTATATTACCAACAAGGAGCATTTTGACTTTTGAGTCAACGGTCGTTAACCGCGTGAAGAAGAATTGTATATTCGTCTCTGTTTTCAGAAACGGCGATTTTATCACCGGAGACGTAAAAGCTAAACTAGTGATGGTTTCTGACGGCAAAGAAGTTGCTTTCAAGTTATCGGACTATAGTGTTCTTAAGATTATCAAAGGTGACATCACCAATTGGTCCGTCGATGGCTCATCCGATGCTATTGTCAGTCTTTTCTCTTTCTCTTTTCCTCCGTTAGATCAAATTCATATGGTTACAGTTCTGGATAGTTTCTTTCGTTTCACAACAGTAAAGTTTATATTTTGGAAGATTTGATTGTTATTGGAATGATCAGAAACCAAGAAAGCTGATTCCTTTTGACATTTTTTAAAGTCTGAACTTGAAAATCATGAAACTTGATTGATTGCTTCAGGTTAATCCAGCAAATGAACGTATGCTAGGTGGTAATGGTGCAGATGGAGGTACTTATCTTCAATAATTCTCTTAATTTAGTTTTTTTTGTTTTGTTTTGTTTTTCTGAGTAAGCTCATTATATGGATAATGGGATCTAAGTATTTATTGAACAGCCATACATGACGCTGCTGGACCACAGCTGAGAGCAGCGTGTTATCAAGTCCCAGAAGTTCGTCCTGGAATCCGTTGTCCCACTGGAGAAGCAAGAATTACGCCGTGGGGTTTCACTTTCTCTTCTCTCCTCTTTTGTAATATTGTTCTGAAGTTTTCCCAAGTTTTGAGTTTGTTGATATTTTTCTGCCTATTGGAAATGGAGTAGGGGTTTCAACTTGCCTGCATCTCATGTGATTCACACAGTCGGACCCATATATAACGCCGAGAAGAATCCTAAGAAACTTCTAGAAAGCGCTTATAAGTAAAGCAAGAAAACACATATTTGTGTAGAGTAGACCTATCTTGGTTACTTCACTTATGCCTTTTGTATATTGGTTTTGGTAACAGGAACAGTCTGAGAGTGGCTAAGGAGAATAACATTCGGTATATTGCATTTACTGCAATTTCTTGTGGTATTTACAGGTAAAGTTTTAGATATTAGGAAGAAGAAAAGACTTTATATTTGCCTTGTTGATAGACGTTTTGGATCCAAAGAGAAGAACATTGCAAATGACATGAACCTTTTGTTGTTCATCTGATTCTTAGGTATCCTTTGGATGAAGCTGCTTCTATAGCTATCTCCACGGTTAAGCAATTTGGCAAAGATTTTAAAGAGGTAAATTGATGTCTTCACACTACACTTACCTTTGTTTCCTTTTATCAGTAATAGCCAGTGAAAACTTTGGTCTGAACAAAAACTTATTCCCTTCAACAAATTGTGCTTAAGAAATGCTAATTAGGTCCAAAAAGTTTTCTCTTAGTTAAAAAATAGTATTTCCCGCGGTGTTACTGACAAGTGTTAAATCTTTCTCAGGTGCATTTTGTTATGTTTAACGAAGATACATACACAATGTGGCTGAACAAGGCAAAGGATTTGCCACCTCCACCACAAGGCCGAAACTTTTCCCCCTCGCCGAGAACAACTAAAACTCGATTCTTCAATAATCTCAACTGTTGTTTTAAAATGGTTTAAGTATTTATGCACCCCTGCCAAAAATAGGCCTCTCTCTCTTGTAGTAAACTTGTATTCGTCACATCACAAAGGAGAAACAAGCTTTGAGAAAGAAAAAAATGTGTTTGATATTTTATGAAATCTAACATTTGAGTGCCATCTCATACGAAACTAGCGTAGGCCCATGAACAAGTCAGACTGTAAAACATCTGACTCTGAAGTCTGAATGAGTGAATTTGGCGAGGAGTCAAATGTTCTTTAGATAACACCACTCGAACTCGATTCTTAAATCAACTAAGGCTTCGTCGAGCTACTCAGATCAACACGGCCGTGTTACGGTTTCTGAAGCGAGGCTTCTTCATCTATTCTCTCTTCTCCTTCAATGGCTTCTGGAGATGAAGTAGTTGTATTCAAAGTGTCTAATTCTAGCCTTTTTAAGATTCTTAAAGGCGACATCACCAAGTGGTACGTCGATGCCTCCTCCGATGCTATTGTAAGTCTCCTCTTTCTCAATCACATTAAAGTTGATTAATTGGTGATGAAAATGGTTGATAGCCTTGACATACAACTAGGTCTGTTTACTGCTTCGTTACTTTGACTTATCCACTTAGCCTCTGTTTCTTTAGGTTTAACCTTTTTCTTCTCATCTATAAATTGTAAATTGAGGTATTTCGAAATTGGGATTGTTAAGAGTGATGAACCAGTTGGATTGAAAACAATGGAACAGGGGTTTCAACTTGCCTGCATCGCGTGTGATTCACACTGTTGGACACATCTATGACTCAGATCTCAACCCTAAAGAATCCCTCACAAATTCTTACAAGTAAGCCTATACACATTTTCTCTTGTTTCCTCTGAACAAACAATTAATATCTCTGTTTTTTTTTAAACTATTTCTAAAGGAAAACAACATCAATTATATTGCATTCCCTGCCATATCGTGTGGGATTAACGGGTAAAGTTGCCACATTTGGAGACTTAAGTTTCCCTATTTAGGTTTGCTCTAAACTAATTCTTGCAAACTTTATGTGCAAAGTGAAAAAAGAAAAAGAAAGATTCAAGTTCGTGAAACCTTATATTCCCAATGTATTGATTTTGGTGTTAGATATCCTTTTGATGAAGCTGCTGCGATCCGTATATCAACTACCAAAGAGTTCGTCAATGACTTTAAAGAGGTAATGATAGCTTCTCTTGTCCAGATTATTATACTTCCATGGATTCAATGTTGATAGTAAGTGACACTTTTTATCATCTATTATTGTCATTCTTGTTAAGGTGCATTTTGTTTTGTTCGCAGATGATATATATAGCTTAAAAATACACCCAAACAAAGCATATACTATTTGTGTTATGTGATGATAACCTTGTGATTGTTTGTAATACTTACAGTTATCTCAACTGTTATTTTAAAATAGTTTAGGTATTTTTTTGCCCTCCCGCCAAAAATAGGCCATTGTCTCAACTCTCATGTAGTAAGCTTCTTGTATTCGTTATACCACAATGGGTATAACAAACTTTGAGAACAACAGTGTTTGATCTTTATGGAATCTTGCATCAAGTACTTTATCATCTGGTCGGGCCCATTATTAGGCCCATAAGTATCGCTATTAGTAATGGGCCAAAACCCAAGTTCTTGCCGTTGGTATGGGGCCAGGCAAAATAATAATAATTTATATTGGAAGAATCTGAATGGATCAAACTCGATGCAGAACATGCAGAAATCAAGAGGAACGGGCACTTACATTCCTGCAATGGTACATTCACCATTTACTCTAACACTCATGTTGGTATATTTGAAAAGAATTTGTTACTGAATTGTATGATCCATTGTTTTTTTGCAGAGTCTACAATCTTACACTGAGAGGTTCAGTAGCAAACCAAGCACAGTGAACTCAGTAGCTTCAACTTCTCAGACTCAACTGATCAAACAGAATCCTTGAATTGATTTCTTAGGCTAAAACCTTTTGCATAACAACTTAGGTTTGTGTCAAATACTTACCAACAGAAAACAATTGACAAGAGGTTTTTATTTATTTAATGGTGGTAAATTGGAACTTCCAGAGATTGAAGCAGATGCTTCTTTCTGTTGTAATTGACTTATCTGTTGACCCATAATTCATTTTGAGCTCTCTTAATTGTTTTCTTGGACAGAAGAAAGATAATGAATCTGATTAAATATTTATTAATTCTTGATGATCATTGTAGTTTGGTCATACAAAGTAAACAAAAAATTCCCAAAAAAACATGAGACATATAAATTGTAGGATTATTACATTGCCATGACGCTGCCTTAGAAGAAACTTTACTTTGATATGATAGAGAGGTTGTTGTTGTTACTTGTTAGTGGAGTTAAGGGCCCATCAGAGATCTTTTTATGAGTCTTATCCATATTTGATATATCCTATATGTCTGATCTGACGATATACTTCCAAAGCATTACGTCATCTATATCTTAAAATTTATTATCATCTCTATATGCATCCTGCATTATAGAGCGACTACCTACTCAAGATCTGCCGATGAGTTTTGTAGTTAATTACAGCAATAATTAGGTTGATTAAAAATTGACTATCAAAGAGATCTTAGCAAGATCAATTTGAAAAATTATCACAATATAAAATGGGTTGTTGGCTTATTCAAGCCTAAGTGGCATACACCAAGTTAGAAAATTATTATAGATGGTGAGTCGGTGACACATAAATCAATCTTAAAAGTTAGAAAATTGAATTAATGCAGATGATAATTTGATAATGTTTTCACATTTTCTGATACCTCACTTCCCCTTCTCTTATTATAGGATTAAGATCGGATCCCAATGATGCATACGTGTCTATTTTCGACAACCAGTCAGACTTTTATTAATTTGTAATGCATATTTATAAACGAGTAATGATCATTAAAAAGATAAGCAAACGCAGTTATTACTTCTTCTGTGCTAGAATGTTGTGCCGTTAGTTATTATTATCATAAATACTTTTAATTATATTTATATACAAACCATATTATAATAGAAAAATTCCTAAAAATATCACGGTTTGAAGTTTTGTTGTCAAAAATGTCATCATTAATTTAATATTATAAAATACTACAAAAAATTTTGATTTTTAAAAATATTATAAACACAAAATTTGATTTTATAAAATTTATAATTACAATTTTTAGGAGATTTATGGTATATTTTATTGAGAATAATATTTAGAGTTTACGGTTTAGAGTTTAGAGTTTAGGGTTTAAATCCTAAACTCTAAACTCTAATCTTAAAATCATAAGATTATGAGATTTATGATATATAAAAAATTGTCATTTAATAAAAAACTATATATGACCTAAATAAAAATATGTATTAAATGTGATACAAAACGTTATTTTGTGATATTTAGGAGAATTGCCCATTATAATATTAGTTATACATTTATATACAAAAATTCGAACCCCATGCTTTCTTTTATATAAGAAAGGGAACAATTTTTGTATAGAGGAGTTTCCCGCCTTTCGATCTACCTCTTCAGCCGGAGTTGACCAATGATGGCACGTGTCTCCGATGTTTACGTATGCTTTTTGATAACAGACGATGTATATACTTTTAAATCAAATTATTTATGCGAATCAGTTTACGCCTGAACTCTTCAAGAAAATCTTAGTGTTCCGCTCTAATAAAAGAGTCGTCTCATTCTTGTTTATAATCGGATATATAGATTCCGGGCCCATACACAAATTTGTTTTTGAGTTGATAGAAAATCTGATATTCTTGCTATATAAATGTTTATTGGTGTCAAGAAAAAATCTCAAGAATTTGCGTAGAACGTATAACTTATCCCTAACCTTAATCCATATGACGAGTTCCAACCCACTCGAACAAACTACTCAACCGTATGCTCTTGGTTGCAATGTATCAAATTTTGCCCCTAACAATAAAATTTGTGGTCAATGCACTTTTTAAAAAGCTTCTTAATTAGATTTGGGTTTAAATTAACAAATTATTAAAAAGTTTTGTCATGAATATTGTCTTATCAATTTTCCAACAAATATACGACTTGTCATAGAACAAAGCATGCAATGATGGATCATTACGATGACAAAAAGATAACATAAACAAATTAAAGAAAAAAAAGAGTAAGAAATGGCCATGTTCTAAATCCATCATGACCATTGTTTGCCAATTTCAACAAAGTTGGCCAACGCAATGCTTATTTTCTTATATTTATATATATATATATATGTATGTATATGTATGTAAGATCTCTGTTATAAACAACAACACTAGAATCTCTTCTTGGACCCTAAAGACAACAAGAACAACCCCCCCCCCCCCATATATATATATGATATCTCTTATTTTCACCATTGAAATTGATTGTTTTCTTAAATATAATAAAATGGATGCAAGGAAGATTAAGCTTCACGTTTTATTACTCTCCTTCTTACTCATCTCAGGAGTTCCTTCGATTGTTGGGTTGAGTATGGGTATGAGAGGCAGCACTAGATTGGAGCTGGAAGAAATTCACGGCGGAAACTTCCCGGCGATGAAGAGCAGGAAGTTGATGGTTACAAACTTGGAAGTTGATTATTCAAGTGATTATTATGATGCAGGATCATCGTCATCGCCATCACCACCAGTGCCTGATTATGATGATATCTATAGAAGGCAAGGTGATGTCCCAAGCCCTGGTATTGGCCACTGATCATACATGTCATGTGTATACCGTTACACACACACACACATTTCTGCGTTATATATATTTATACATCATGTTGTTTATATCAATCATATATGTATATGTTTTGTTCCTAAGAGGTCGTATCCATATATATGATCATTTTTATGTTGTTTTTTTCCTTCATTTTGATATTTTTATTTTTTTGTATTCTGTCTTTTTCAAAAATAAAATAAAAATTTTGTGCCCTCTCCTATTGACTTGTCTCATTCCCTCATGTTGATGAGAGCTTCATGTATGTAATTATAACATTCATTAGATAAAAACTACTTTTGTCTGTTGTAATAATGTTCTTTGTTGTAATAAAAAGAATATTTTTCTATTATAGAAAAAAAATCTTTCTCCACATCTTCTAAGTCTTTTCTTTAAATGCTATTAAATAAATTCAAATGACAACGATTTACAACCTAAAGAAAAAAAAGTTCCAATTTTACAAAGAAAAATCGAACAAAATGGACTTAACCAAACCATAAACTTAACCGGCATCACTTAGGTGAACCCTCAATCAAACATAACTGAAATGAAAGTCCTCAACTAGAAACCCATAATAAATTAATAATATAAAACTGGTGTGAATTCCTGTGAAATTTGGATGAACGGGTAAACTATATAATAAGGAAGTGATATTGATTATTGAGGCAGCCTATATTAATCATATGAAAATAATAAAAATAGTGGAAAGAAAACACAAAAACATTCCGTCAGTGAACATTCTGTCGGTTATGCATTCTTGAAACATTCACCAAAGCAAGTTGTAATTACAAATTATAATAAACAACGACAGTTATACTGATTCGGGCTTATTGGCCGTTAACAAAGCTAACACACATCAAATCTTTCACATGGCACAAGTTACTGTGTCTATATGCAATGTTTCCTTGTAAATTACAAACATTTTAATATATATATATTTAACATTTTAATATTTTATTGTACCGATTATCGATATACTCCTCCATTTTTATATAAATGAAAGAGGGTTTGAGTAGAGAGACACTTAGTTAACACACACACAAATCCAAAATTTTGTTAGCAATTACATAAACATTCTTCCATTTTTTCTCACTAATTAAATTTAATATTTTGAACCTCTAAATCTTCAAAGTTCGAAAATTGACTTATATGTCCCCAGTCCCCACTATAAATGATTGTCCCACATCGAGGGTTAAGCGATCTTTAAAGTCCTGAAACATGTATTTTTGGCAGTCCAGGATAATAACTTGCAGCTATGTCGAATGTATTCTTCACCAATGCTAATAATTTTGATGTATACAGTATATAGAACAGTGGTTTGATAGGATTCTGATTAATATAAAACAATGGTCCAAACAAAATCTTGATGACCAAAAGAGACTCCAGAAAACAACTTGCTCTTTAGTGAAGCTGCCTCTCAACAGTAAAAGCCTTGTACAGAGAAAAGAAAAGGAGAAAACAACTTTCGTTCTCATTTGACTGATACATATACCAAACTGAAAAAGACAGAATTCCCCAAATCATGACTCATCTAAAATTCACTTTGTGTGTTTGCTTTGAAATATCAATGTTAGTGTGATTTATCGTCATGCATCGCATGCATTTTATAAGTAATACATTTTATGCGTTGGTGGAATGTCTTTTTATACATGCAATGAATTCACCAACCAGTCTACTAGATGCTTATATATATATATAATTATAGAAATATTGTTACGAAGAGCAAGCTGAATCGATTTGGAATTGAATTCCGATCCGGTTTTATTTTTGTTTGGCTACAATAATGTCAAAATGGGCTAGAAAGAAACAAAATTAATTATTCATCTTAAGTAGAAAAAGGTTGAAACTTCCGCAACACCTAACAAAAGAAAGAGCAAAGAAACATAAAAAAGGAGTGAAAGAGAGAGACGCATAAAATAACGGGAATAGAGGACCAATCAATGACTTCATACACAATTATTTCAAACACGAATTATATATTTATATATAATATTAGATAAGTCAATATACTTGTATATAATATACGTGTAAATTTATAATTTATTATAGCTAACAACATTTGACACTTGATGACAAAAAAAAAACCCAACATTTGACACTCTTAAACATTGCAAACGTTTTTGAACAAGTGATTAATCAATAGACAATAGATTAATGTGTTTTACTGTAGATATTATTCGGGATGAAATTAATGGATTTCAAGAACCGTAGATTCTGAGTGGAGTTGTTCTTCCCAAAAAAGTCATATATATTTACTTTCAATTATTTATTAATTATTTTATATCCTGATATTCTTAAATTATTACTTATCATATTGTTGTTCCCCATAGTAGGAAACAAATGATTTACAGACTACCATTCATATATTTTTTCACTACAATCTACCATCATTTAAAGAAATTTACAGGTAATTTGTTATACAAAAATATATGTTAAGGTAGTTTAACAAATTAATAAGTAACACTATCTTATAGAAACAAATGATTTATTAATATTTTTAACTCCTATTACGCGTTCTTTACACCATTACAAAAAAAAATACCGCTTTTTTAGCTTTGACCTTTCTTTTTTTAACGTCAACAAAAGTGTATAAAAGCCGTTTTCCATCTTCTTGCTGTTATTGAAAAACTGAAACCAGTGACACAGCAAAAACAAACAGTTTCGATATTGTTGCAACAAATAAAATTATGGAAACACAAAGGGAAATAGTGGGGTTGGCGATGACCATATTCGGAGGCTAAGAGCAATGTTACAAATTAAGCTTAATCAATGGCGCAAATTCTGTTGGTAAGTAAAAGAAAATAAATTTAAGCTTTTAGTTTAGATATAACTGTCGGGCTCACAGTCACGTGTTTCTGTCTCTTCACCTGTAAATATTCTCGCCACGTTTGCTCTTCTTTTTTCTCCAGAAAACACACAATTAAAAAGTTTTAATTTTTATAAAATTTTTGGGCTATGGGTTCTTCTTAATTCTTATCTTCTCCCTCTATTTGTCTTCAATATCTTTATTTCAATGATAAGCAGATCATCTCACATTGATTCACGTCACCCACCCAGAAAATTCATATTTTCTCTGTAAGTAGAAATAAACACAGTTGGCGTTTGTGACCCAATATGGGCTTAAAAAAAAAACTAATAATTGATTTTCTCCATTTATGGCTAAAAGCTAACACTTTTCAAGTCAATTGATTTTCTCTGGGGTTTCTCAATTTGGGATCTTATCTTACAAAATGGTGGGTGCTACTTGATCAATTTTGGAGATTTAGGGTTTTTGATTGATTGTTGTTGGTTTTTTGAGATATTTTTTTTCTGGGTTTAATCCAAATTCGAGTAAAGGATAAACGAAATGAGAATAGCATGTGCGTGAATGTGACCTACTTTGTTTTCTTCCCTCTAATTTGGAAACAAAGTTGGGTTGTCGTATTTATTGTTAACTTTGGAGGTTTCACTGTATTAGACAAGACTTTTCATCAATGTTCTTCCAAATTACCCAATTTCTTTAGCTTTAGATTCATAAACCTAGCGTCTTTTTTGGTTTCCAGGTTCTTCTTATAGCGTGTTAGGCTTGAAGATTCATTTAGAGTTACCATGGATCTCAATCTCGGAAAATGCTGTGGTTCTCGTTCTTCAAAGGTTTGATTTTTCTTTTCTTACTTTGACGCTCTTAGATTTGTTCAATTTTGGAGCTTTGATATGATTGAAGATTGGAATTGATGTGTTACAATTATGCAGAAGGAATCATGGAGGTCTGTTTTGCTTCTTGCTTATCAGAGTCTTGGTGTTGTCTATGGAGACTTAAGTATCTCTCCGCTTTACGTCTTTAAAAGTACTTTTGCTGAAGATATTACACATTCAGAGACCAACGAAGAGATCTTTGGTGTTCTGTCTTTCGTTTTCTGGACTTTAACTTTGATTCCTTTGATTAAGTATGTCTTCATTGTCCTCCGTGCTGATGATAACGGAGAAGGTGGGAAACTTCTCTCAGACGAGAAAATCATTGAAAAACCCAAAGATAGATTGCTTGTTTGCTGATGTTGTTATGTTACAATTTTCTCAGGAGGAACTTTTGCTTTGTACTCATTGATCTGCCGTCATGTCAAAGTTAGCCTCCTCCCAAACCGACAAGTCTCTGACGAGGCGCTGTCCACTTATAAACTGGAGCATCCACAGGAGAAGAACCATGACTCGTGTGTGAAAAGATATCTGGAGAAACACAAATGGTTACACACTGCTTTGCTGCTTCTGGTTCTTCTTGGGACTTGTATGGTTATTGGAGATGGACTTCTCACTCCAGCTATCTCCGGTATGTTTTGCTTCTGTGTGTATCTGTGTAGATATCTTAATTAGTGGTTAAAAAGAGTTTCTAATGTTTTCATTTTGCTGTATGTAGTTTTCTCTGCTGTGTCGGGTCTTGAGATGAATATGTCTAAAGAGCATCACCAATGTAAGTACACAAAGTCTGGTTAAATATTAATTTTTGCTCCTCGAGTTCTTATGAATGATGGCTTCCTTTGTTGATAAACCCGCAGATGCAGTGATTCCTATAACCTGCTTCATATTAGTCTGCCTTTTCGCACTTCAACATTTTGGGACACATCGTGTTGGATTTGTTTTTGCTCCTATTGTCCTTACTTGGCTGCTCTGTATAAGCGGTCTTGGCTTGTACAATATAATACAGTGGAATCCTCATGTATACAAAGCTCTTTCTCCTAAATACATGTTCATGTTCTTGAGAAAGACGAGAGTAAGTGGATGGATGTCTCTAGGTGGGATCTTGTTGTGCATAACTGGTGAGTTATTAGAAATATGTTAGTCTCCTCATATTGTTAATCCGTCATATGATAGAATGTTGGTAATCTAACTCATTGAGTCTTTGTTTTAGGTGCTGAGGCCATGTTTGCTGATCTTGGTCACTTCAATTACGCAGCAATCCAGGCAAATTTCTACTTTAGCTTGGATGCTTTACTTATTGTTACATCGCTACAGGTTTCAATAATTCTTTGTTGTTTGCTGTAGATTGCGTTTACCTTCTTGGTTTATCCGGCTCTTATATTGGCATACATGGGACAAGCTGCTTACTTATCCCGGCATCACGATTCTGTTCATGCGATTGGGTTTTACGTCTCTGTTCCAAGTCAGTAGTTTGCCTTAATTCAAGAACTGAAATTTTGTGTCAGTCTTGACCATTGAGAATAAAATCCGACCTTCTGTTTATTTAAATCCTTGTTTTTGGAACAGAATGTGTTCACTGGCCTGTGCTTGCGGTAGCGATTCTTGCTTCTGTTGTGGGAAGCCAAGCGATCATCAGCGGGACTTTCTCAATTATAAACCAAAGCCAGTCTCTTGGATGCTTCCCTCGAGTCAAAGTCATTCACACCTCTGATAAGATTCATGGTCAGATTTACATACCGGAGATTAACTGGATGCTCATGGTTCTCTGCATCGCTGTTACTATTGGGTTTAGAGATGTAAAACATTTGGGAAATGCATCAGGTATAAGATTCTTTATCCAACTCAAGAATTTCAGATTATTCGAGTTTGAGGATAATATATATTTGTTCCTTTTGCGGTTGTAGGTTTGGCTGTAATGGCGGTTATGCTAGTGACGACATGTCTTACCTCATTAGTCATTGTTGTTTGCTGGCACAAGCCTCCCGTTCTAGCCCTTGCATTCCTCCTCTTTTTCGGTTCAATAGAACTTCTCTACTTCTCCGCCTCACTTACCAAATTCCGTGAAGGAGCTTGGCTCCCGATCCTCTTATCCCTAATCTTCATGATCATCATGTTCATTTGGCATTACACGACCATCAAGAAATATGAGTTTGATCTCCAAAACAAAGTCTCGCTTGAATGGCTTCTTGCGTTAGGTCCAAGCCTCGGAATTTCCCGAGTTCCAGGTATCGGTTTAGTCTTCACGGATTTAACTTCTGGAATCCCCGCCAATTTCTCCCGGTTCGTCACCAACCTCCCTGCTTTCCACCGTGTTCTTGTTTTTGTCTGTGTGAAATCCGTCCCTGTTCCATTCGTTCCACCTGCTGAGAGATACCTCGTGGGCCGTGTGGGTCCTGTGGACCACCGCTCTTACCGCTGCATTGTCCGTTATGGATACCGCGATGTCCATCAAGATGTCGACTCATTCGAATCAGAGCTGGTGAGCAAGCTTGCGGATTTCATCCGTTACGATTGGCACAGAAGAACACAAGAGGAAGACACCTCTCGGTCAGTCCAGTCTAACGAATCCTCGAGCGAGTCAAGACTGGCTGTGATCGGAATCGTGGCTTACGAGATCGAAGACAATCTCCAACCAGAGAGCGTCTCGATAGGATTCACCACAGTAGAGAGCATGGAAGACGTAATAGAAATGGCTGAAGCAGCTCCAACCACCACCATAAGAAGGGTGAGGTTTGCGGTTGAAGAAGACAGGTACGAGGGGGAAGGATCGTCAGCAGAGGCAGAGGCGGAGCTGAGAAGTGAGCTGAAGGATTTGGTGGCGGCTCAAGAGGCAGGAACGGCGTTTATATTGGGACATTCACATGTGAAAGCACAACAAGGATCATCGGTGATGAAGAGATTGGCAGTTAATTTCGGTTATAATTTCTTGAGAAGGAACTGTAGAGGACCTGACGTGGCACTTAAGGTCCCGCCCGTTTCTCTTTTAGAAGTGGGCATGGTTTATGTTGTCTGAATTAAAAAATCATATATAGAGACCTAATTTTCTGTTGTAAATTCGTGTTGTTATCTTTTTTTATTTTCTTGTGATTTTGGGTTTTAACTTGTGAAAAATCCTTGTTTGAAAAGTTGTTTAGACAACAAGATCAGGGAATTAACAAATCAGATTTTAAAGTTGGAAGTTATAAATTGTCTCGAACTAATTATTCATCTATACCTTTCTCATCATGCCCCAAGAACCAACGCTTGGACTTCTTTCCTCTATCTCTTGAATCGTTTCTCCATAGCACATGCAATCCAGATACTTAGATACAAAAGCATTAGGGATTTACATGGTGATAGAGAGTCCCATTCAAGTGCTTACTAAATTGTAGGAACAGGCTTCCAAAATTCAGCCACATGACGTAATGGTGCCTTCAAGTACTCCAAATTTGGCTTTTGAAAACCAAATTGATTTTTGTTAGTAATGTTTTCACTCGTTTATGATATGTATACTAGAATATCTACACGAGCTATATGCCTATATGTCCTTTCTTGTGAAGTTTCATCGTTTCTATTTTAATTAAAAAAAAAATAGGTGTATAATAAAAGAGAAAAATCGAACGAGTCTAAAGCTTTTACTATATCTGATGAGAAAAAAATTCCGAATGTATGTAAAACTAGATCCCTTTAAATAGGAACTTTAAAAGGTAAATAACTTAAAATAGATGTCTAAATATGAGATATATCTAACTTCATATCATTTAGGAACAAATTTGTAACATATGTTAATTTACCATTAGTAGCTTAATTTCTTAACAAAAAATTGAAAGAAAAAAAGAAAAAATCTAAAATTTTGCCATCCTCAAAGTTAGAGCAAGCGTTTTCATTTTATATACACTTGTTTTGGACGCACATTCCAAATTACTTTTTTTTTTTGTTACAAAAGTCTGTCTATCTCTCTTAATGTAATTATTTCGTCTTCTTTCTACGATACTCAAACTTTTAAAAACAGTTTAAATTACCATGGAGGTTTAACCAAGTGATTATCAATGAAATCCTCATATAATGTTGTCCGTTGGTGAGTGGTAACCCAACACTCAAATTACAAGTAAAATATAAAATCACAATTTATTTTTTAAGATGACCAAATTTCCATCGATCGCTTTAAACTTTGAAAATTTTAGGCTTATAAAAATTGGTGTTGCACAGAAAAAAAAAAGTTGTGGCATTTTTTTTTATTTTTCAAATTTATAAAAGATGTCAAAGTTATAACAAAATAAGGAAAATTTTATAATGCGGATGATATTTTACAATAAGTAATGTAAACCATGATAACAACCACTGAAGTACATAATCGTCTTACAATATATAAAGCACATAAACGACAGCGTATAGAGGTCTAAAACGGTGCGTTGGTAGTTGGAGAGTGGGCATGGATCATGGCGGGAAAAACCTAGCAGATATGGCGGGAAAGTCCCAACTATACAACAACTTCTCAATGAACGCAGACTCTCTCAATTATACTCATCTGTAATCCTTTGCTGATTCGCTTATAGCAAAAAGTGAAATCAGAGATAATGGGAGGACCAGCGTACGATTGTCTTACTAACCCTTTAGGAGCCGTCCGATTCTCCTTCGTAAATGCTTTGTCTTCCGGCTACGATCCGTCGTCGTCCGTCGGAAAAGACTGGGGCGTCTTCGATTTGTTCCGTCACTACTTCTCTGACGAATCTGCAATCTCCCAGGTTCTCTTTACTCAAAATTTCGAAGGCTCTGTTATCATATTTGTTAATTTAACCAATAGTTTTTTTTGACTAGCCTAGGTTCCAATTCTGGATTCATCAAGTATAAAGTGGGTACAGCCAAAGACTCTTGTTCGGTTTCGTGGAATGATACAGGACATGCTTGGAAATGAATTCTATGCCGGTGCTTACAAGGTATCAATATGTATATATTCACTTAGCTTTTGATAGTTTTGAATCTATATATTTCAATAACTGTTCTTTTTATACTGTTAAGGATGGTTCAACATGGAGAACAAATAAGTACAGTGATGTCTCACAGTTTCCTGAGGGTTCTCCCACTGAAATGCAAGTTTGGGAACGTCGCTTACTATACTGTGTTCCAGTATGTTTTCTCTAATGCTGGATCTTTGTTTTGGTTGTTGTTGTTGGACTCATATATGTTGAAGCATAATAATATTTGATTGCAATGTAGGTCCCAGGACAAAACCAATGGACTGAATGTTCTTCTCAAGAGCTGAAGAACCGGTTTTTGGATCTAACTGGCCAAAACAGGGAAAAGCGTGTGAGGGTGGATGAAGAAATGACTGATTCCATGGACTCAAATGTAAGAAACTTAGTTTTTCGTGTTTGCTATATATGATACTGGTTTTGTTGTAGCAATACCAATTGGAGTTGTTGGGTAATAACTTATTTAAGCCACTATTTCAGACTTTAGAAGCTGGGCTTAACGGCTCTCCTTTCAAAAAAATGGTAAGGATTTAGTCTCTCAAGTCTTTACTCAATCTTAAGCAACAATCAAGTTGTGGAAAAACCATAATTTAGATAATTTTTCGTTATTGTTACTGGCAAGAATCATGAAACATTGAGATATTGACTGTTGAAGTATTTCTGATTGTATCGGTTTCTATGTATATCAGAAAGTGGGTGGAGCTACCTCATCAGCTTCAGAATCTCAGGTTTCAGAAAGTTCCAGTATTCCGCCTGCTACAAGTCCTGATTCTCTACCTTGTCTTGTGAAGGTAAATATTTGTGTTTTTTTAATAGGTATATTCAAAGCTGCAAAGAATAGTTTGTTGACAAAAATCTTATGCGGCCACGCAGATATATGATTCTCCAGAGTCAGAATTGAAGCTAAATGATGTGGTTGAATTCCTTGGAGTGTTGACTTTCGATTCAAATGCCTTGATGGATATGGATACACTTGATGAAAACTCTGATGATCTTTCTGAAGCTGAATCTGTTCAAATGCCCTCTGGAAAGGTTCCACGCCTCCACTGTATTATCCACAGGAAGCTTGAAACACAACATTTCTTGCATGGTTCTTCGTTATTAACTGAGGCAAGTACCATTGATTTAGAAAATATAGCTCTCATATCTACATATTCTTCTTCTGATATTTGTTTTTTGAATCTCTTGTTACTTTTTGATATGGCAGCCCAAATCCCCCCAAATATTCAAAGAGATCAGAGAGAGTTTGATGAAGTACCTTACCGGTCTACTTGGGAATGATCACATCGCCGCACAGTTTCTTCTATTGCATCTCCTATCAAAGGTAATTTAGTTAAACATGGATCACATGTGTTTTCTTGTCTGCTATTTCTGCTAATCCCTTTTTTACATCCACATATTGGTTTTCACTATAGGTGCATGGAAGAGTAGATAACATTGCTGTTGGGAAGCTTTCGCTTAATCTTATACACCTTAACAAAGAAAGCATGTCTATCTTTGGTACCCAGCTCAGTGATGCCCTCAAAAGCCTCCTACCATTCACACAATCTATACCACTTACTATTGAGTATCTGAACACTGCCTCCCTCGGTCCCAAGAAAGACTATCGAATCAATAGGTAAAAATCCATCTCTTAGATCTTAACAAATGTTTTGGATCATTCTACTCTTGAGAGACCTTCAAGCAGTATATTGTTTTTATGACTCAGATTGGTGCCTGGAGTTCTACAAATTGCTGATGGTACGCACTTGACATTGAACGAAACAGAGTTGCAACCAGGCACCTTGAACTCTGTTGGAGTTGAGAATGCACAGCTGCTTAAAAACCTCTTGGAATGTCAGAAGGTAAAGCAATTTCATTATCCACTACTAATCGGATTAAAATATGAATATGGAATCTGCTGCTGTTTCAGGTGGAGTATGATTTCCAATATTATAAAATGGAAATGGCCACTGATGTTCAAATGCTCATCTTCTCTGAGGGGAAATCGAACATAATGCCCGCTGATTTGGTTATACCTTTTCAACCGTCCCAAGTGAATTCATTGGAAGTCATCACACCAGAAGCAATAGAAGCTTGGAGGTGCTACTTAGCTACTTGCAAATCGTTATCACACTCCATTGGGCAAGAGTTACAACAGGTATAATATGTATCTATGGCAACAATGCTAGAACCTGGTGTTTCTAAAGCAATCCATTTTTTCTAGTCTAAACTTCAATTTTTTTTTCTGCAAAATCTTGTTGCAGGTAGTCGAGAATGATTTAGTTACAGCAAGACAAACGGATCGTAGTTTAGGCAGCCAAGATTTGAGCAGGTACTAAAAATGTCTTCCTTAGGTATTATTCTAATCAAATATGTGCAAAATTCATTTTTGTTAATTTTGGTTGTGTAGATTGTTGACAATGGCTCGCCTGATGTCTGTGAGTTATGGTGAAACTACTCTTTCACTAGAGCACTGGCAAATGGCGTTTGAACTGGAAAGACTTAGAAAGGAGAGGCTCAAGTAAAACCGCTGAAACGACAGAAGATATATTATGGTTTTTAGATTGTTTGGATTTTGTAATCTCCACTAAGTTATAAGAAATTGGAAGATCAATCGTTTCCTATCTATTTATTAAGAAGTATAAACTTTTGAGTTTTTGATTGACAAGGTCAAAGTTCAAATTTGGTGAAACTACCATTGGAGTGCTCTTATAAAACATCACTTCACACAAACTTCAAAAACTGACTCACAAACTTGTATGAAAGCGTGTCCCAAACCTATTACCTCGTCTCCCTCTCTTCTCTTTCACTCATTCACTGCGCCGCTTCTTCTCATAAAACCCAAACTCAAAAACCGAAAGAACCAAAAAAAATCCCAAATAATTATTATATATGTGACAGAATTTTCCAACTAAATTGGTTTGTCAAAACAAATGGCAGAAAATTCGGAAGAGGCGAGGACGACGGCAAGAGAGAGTATTTACAGAGCTGCGAGGAGTATAAAGCGACGAGACAACTCTCTCTACAACGCTCTTCGATCGATTTACCAAGACTCCATCTTTGTCAACGAGATCTCTCAGCTATGGCCCAAACTACCTCTCCTTGCGAACCTTCGTTGTGGTCTTTGGTACTCTCCCAGATTCGACGCCACCTGCTACTTCAAATCCACCGATGGTCATACCAATAATTTGTCATTCAACACTTCTCGCCTCAATCTCCATCTTCCTCTTCTCGCTGGTATATATATATCAATTCATCTTCTTTTCCAAATTTTCGAATTCAACTTCACCAATGTTTCAAAACTCTCTCTTTGTTAAAAGAAGCTTCATTTAGTATCAAAAACATATCTAAATGCATTTGTTCATTGTTGTGTTGTCGATGGATAGGAGAAAAAGGAGGATGTATCATTATTGATTCTACTCGGAAAGGAAAGAGATTTCCAGATAGCATGTCGAAAACTATACCTATATGGTCATGTGTATTGAACCGCTCAATATTTAATCACTTGAAGAGCTTATGTAACACTGATCACCTCATTGATGCTGTGAGTTCATTTGTCTGCATTAGTAGAAATATTCTTCTGATCTTTTGAGGAAGTATTATTGTAATTTATAATCTATCTTTGTTGTTTTTGAATAGGGTTTAGCTTGTGGTGATGATCATGATGGTGATAACATGAGGCAATTGTTAGATAAATGGGATTGTTCGTTACATCTTCCACTTTGGGTTTCTAATACTGAGAACGCCTCTATTGAAGCTAGGTTGGATGAGTGGACAAGACAATTAGATGAGAGTGGAGCTGATATAGCTTCTCTTGCTTCATGTTTGAAGAAACCTTTACGCCCTCTTTGGGTTTCACAGAAAACAATCATATGGTTGAATGAAGTACCTGAGCATGATTCATGGGATTTTACCCCTCTCATCCTTGTCTCGGCTTCTGCTTCTGGTGAACTTCTACACAGATCCAATTCAGAGTTTAGTTGGAATTATATTCCCGGAGCTGGTGACGATGAAGAGAGTTGGGCTAGAGGTTTATCTCCAAATGTTTTCTGGACACATGTTGACGATCTGATTCACTCGGGGCCTGAGTCTTGTAACCAGAAAGTTGCAGAGATTGTTGAAAACGATAGAGTGTATCGAGCGCAGAGAGGTCAGGAAGCTCCTCAGATTGTTGTCAAATGCTCAAAATCTAATGGTGGAGTCAACCATGCTAAGAGTGATGGAATCATATCTCTTAGTGCACCAAAACCTAAAGTTGGGATGATGAATGTTGATGAAGAAAGCTCAGTATCTTGGTTTGCATCAACAAATCTTGCTGTTGGGGCATCACAAGTAGGTGAGTTTATGTTTCTTACTACAAGTATTCTCTTTCTTTTGCATTAACTAAGCAAACCTTGAGCCTCTCAATATTTGTCTCTTTCTTACTACAAATGTTGTCGCCTCGTCCTCTCATCAAATCTTCTCATCCTTTTGTGTTTCAGCTTGTAAGGCAACATCTATCGACTGCATATTAAACTGTGATCAAAATTCCATCTCAGTCCCTCTATCATATCTTGAAGAGCATTTGCATCTACCAATGAAGGTATGCCTTAAGACGAAACCAAACTCTTGCATGGTACATAGTTTTTTCCTCGAAAGAAACTTCATTAAAAGTGTTTGTTTTCCAGGGTTCAAAATTTGATAGATTTTCCATATCAAGAAACCTTCATTCCGCGGTTAATTTTGCTAAGCTAAAGATGAGTTTGGGGAAGAAGCTCTTAGTTTGTTGTCAAGATGGTAAGTTTGTGTTTAAAGCTTAGTGTATTGTAAGTTCAAGCATAATTTGTAGCTAGTAGTACCTTTTATATCGGTCTAATCTATACTGTAATTGTGATGATAGGGGAAGATATCAGTGTATGTGTTTGTTTGGCCATCTTGGTGTCATTATTCAACGAAGAAGGTACTCTGCATTTTGTACTTGTTGGTTTTTCAGTTCCACAATACCAGACTAAACCGTAATGGTGTCTTTAACCTTTGTATCATGATGCTGAGAAATTTGAGTCATTTACAGGGGCCTTTGATGGTGGTAAATCCTTTGAAGAGAAGAGTTTAACAAAAATGGAAATGCGACGGATGCTAATATTCATATGCAAATACGCTGTGAATGCTCGACCTTCTAGAGGAAATCTAAAACAAGTTTTTGGTTTTCTCTCGTCGCAAAGCGA
Source organism: Cardamine chenopodiifolia (assembly GCA_963922655.1). NCBI lineage: Eukaryota > Viridiplantae > Streptophyta > Magnoliopsida > Brassicales > Brassicaceae > Cardamine > Cardamine chenopodiifolia. The sequence continues at coordinate 16,308,418 of OZ000478.1, read as the reverse complement.
AAATTCTGACGACTGAAATAGAAAGCCTCGCTTGTTAACTGTTATATTTACATTTATGATAATGTTGTTGTAAAATTTTGGTTACAAATTTTTATTTAATTCATCAAAAGTATTATAAAATCATTTATACTAACATTTTCAGTATAATTTATATGTTTTCTATTATATAAGTAATAAATTAACCCAAACAAAACTAAATATATATATCATTAAGCAGACACAGTAACATACCAAAATATTCATAAATACATACTAAAATTTGCAATATAGTTATATATATTTTGTATTATATGATTAAATTAACTAAAAATAGTGTTCTAACAAGAACATAAATCAGAAATTTTATCGTCCAAGCTTCAAGTGATCATCTTCCAAGCTTCAAGTGATCATCTTCACTTCGAGACTAATACCAAAGGCATAAGTTTGTGTTACATCTACATGGAATATGCTTCTTTTGGTAATCTCGACAAGTTGATCTCTGATGTCGGAGGGAGATTGCCTGAAGATAGTGTCAGACGCGCCACTCGTATGATCCTCCAAGGCTCTTCACTCTGAAGGTTACGTCCACTGTAATCTCAAGCCGTCCAATGTACTTGTCTTCCCTTCCAACACTTGTGGAGTCATGGGATCTCAAGCTTGCTAGTTTCAATTTATCCAAAGAGCCTACTGTGGATTCTAGTTTGTTGTTTCTTGGAACCCTAGAGTATTGATATGTTGGGTTTTTAACGGATGTTTATTTAAGATTATTTAAGATTAGTATGTGTTTTAGAATTTTTTACGTGTATTTAGAGTTTTTTATAGTAAAATTGATATTTAGCCTTAACAACAGAAATTAAATAGAATCTAAGAGTATTTCCATCAAGAGTATCTCACATAGATTCTCACTGATAAAAAAGAGAAAAGAGAGGGAGAATCAGTTCTAAATGTAGAACCTCATGAGAAACTCCTTATGCCATTTGTCTTTTTTTAATTGGTAAATTTCCCTTTTTTATTTAAAATTTAATCATACAATTTAACTATTTAAAAGATATATTATTTAATATTTTTAAAAGATATATATTTTAATATTTTTAAAAGATATATTATTTTTATGTAGATGCTCTAAGAGAGAAATCTTAATGGAGAGAGTAATTTTAAGCAAAAATAAATTTTATATAAGTAGTCTGATGAAACCATGGAGGATAAGTACACTGTGACAACTCTACTTAAAGTGGAAACTACCTAAAAGAAAAAATAAAAGTTTGTTTTCTTGCGCAGCAAGTCAAGAAACAAAGTAATAAACCTATTTAAAAAAGACTCTTGAAATAAGATAAATCTTTTATCTCCGCCGAAGGTAAATTGATCACTAGATGGAACCTGGAAGCTTTGGAATAATCATCCAGTCCACTAGTTCTCTGCTGGTTGGCAATGGATCAGGACTGAGTTTTTGTGTGATAAAAGGATGTTTCAAGAGTTCAGCCGTAGTGGCCCTGCGTGACTGCATGTCATGGCATCGACACAAGAAACGTTTAGCCACCGGAGAGATATCTTTAACCCCTAACCAGTCGTAATACCCTCCTTCAAGTATCTACTTCTGAGGTTTACATCCAAACATCTCAGAAACCACACTCCCTAGAGACCATATATCACGAGCCGGCTCGATCAGTGCGTTTGGCAAAAAAGACTCCGGTGACATGTACAGAGGCGTACCAACAGATCCATAGGCATACATAGAAGGAGTGTTTGGATATTTGGATAAACCGAAATCAGCAAGCTTGAGATCGAACGGCTCTCCATAAGTGGTGGAGTTGAAGAGGAGTAGATTGGTTGGCTTGATATCGCAGTGAACGTAGCCTTTGGCGTGAAGAGCCTCAAGTCCTTGTAGGATCATACGAGTGGCACGTTGGATAATATATTCAGGCAGTGATTTACCACGGAAGTTCTCGGAGATCATCTTCTCGAGAGTTCCTTTGTTGGCGTACTCCATAATGATATAACCAACTGTCTCGCCATTCGTGTTGTTTTCGAAGTGGACAAGAGGGGTCGTAGCTCGGACAATGCAAGGATGGTTGTCGAAGAGAGTCATGATATCGTGTTCCTTGAAAAGATTACTTAAGTGATTCATCGGAGACGTCTTCTTCGCATAGGCTCGTGACTAAGAATCCATTATGAGAGTTACAGAGCCGTATTTCCCTCGGCCAAGAAGAAGACCCGGCTTCAATGAAGACTCGCTGATTTCCTCCATCATCTTCAATGAAGTTTTTTTTATCTGAGAGAATGATCTGTCTATATATCATCTGTTTATATAAGTTTTTGGTAGTTCGGTTATCAGTTCCTTTTTAAATTGGAACTAGGACAAGTTTTCTTTTTCTAGTTAGGAGTTAAAAAAACTATACACACGTTTAAAGATAAATATAACTGCAATATTTCCCTGTTATCTGAATTATATTTTTCAAATTACCTTTAGTTTCCTTTTTCATTTTCCTTATCCAGCCTTCTATTTTTCAAAAAATAAATTTCAATTGATTTCAAAAAAGAATTACACATCTTTTCTCTTAATATCTAAGTGAAAAGATGAAAGCCGAAGTGAAAAACAAAGCATAATCTTCCCTCTTTTCTCTTAATATCTAATTCCTTGAGCAACCTCAAAGAAGTGTGCAACGTTCTCTTCAAGAGTTCCAACTTTAATACCATGCCCCAAGTTCAGAATGTGTTTATCTCTCCCAGCTTTCTTCACAGTATCATGAATCCGGCTTGTGATAAATTCTTTCGATCCAAATAGAACTCCTGGATCCACGTTTCCTTGAACCGCTATGTTTCTTCCTAGCCGGTCTCTTCCTTCAGCCATGTCCACAGTCCAGTCCAAGCTCACAACATCCACACCGGTTAGAGCTAGTCTCTCTAGCAAACCTCCTGATCCACTCGCATACAGTATGAGAGGTAGGTTTGGGTGAGTTTGTTTCACAGCTTCCACAATCTGTTTAAGATAAGGTAAGCTAAACTCCTCAAAATCCACCGGGCTAAGCTCGGTAGCCCAAGAGTCAAATATTTGCACAGCTTGAGCTCCGCTATCCGCTTGATAGCGTATGTATGTGATCATCGAGGTTGTGAACTTCTGGAGTAAAGCATGTAGAACCTGAAAAGAAAGAAAAACTTCTCAAACTCTGAGATATTTTTTCCAAATTGTCAAGTTTTACAATGGCTTCATGCTTTTTACTAATCTACCTTGGGTTGAGAAAACGCTAATCTTTTGATCTGTGTGAAGTTCTTAGATGAGCCACCTTCAATTACATACGAAGAAAGAGTAAATGGAGCTCCAACAAAACCAAGAACAGCGGCTTCGTTGTTTACCTGAAACAAAACATATTCTTCAGTTTAAGAGCATTTGTTGCTTCAATAATCACAATAGTACCTCATTTCTTAATCTTTTGAGTGCGTCCCCAACATAAGGAACAGATTCCTCTGGTATGAATTCTCTAACTTGATCCACATCCGCAGCTGATTGCGGCGGGTTGAAGATGATAGGACCTTTGCCTTTAACAATGTCGAAAGGTATGTTCATTCCAGACAATGGAGTGAGAATGTCTGAGAATAAAATCACCCCATCTGGCTTAAACACCTTCCATGGCTGCAGAGATATTTCCACCACAAGATCTGCATTCTCTGATCGATCTCGGAAAGAAGGATATTTCTCACAGAGAGTTTGATAACTCTGTTCATCAAATTAGTAAACACTCAGGTCACATAACTCGGAAAGAAATACCAAAATCACATTGTGAGTTTGTAAGAAAATTAAATGGAAGCAAGCTTGCCTTCATGTACCTCCCAGCTTGCCTCATAAGCCAAACCGGAGGTCTATCAACAACTTCACCTTTAACAGCTCTCAGAAGAAGAGGCTCGGTAGTTGCCGAGACTTTTCGCTCGGTTACAGTGGTTCCTACACAAAGAATTTGAATCCCATTAAGCATAAGGTTGAGATGCTACTAATAACACAATCCATAAGCTTTTGCACATTCCATGATTAGACTCAATTGAGAAGACACCAATGAAAATCCCATAGAAAATTTCCAAATTCTTGAAGCAAGCAATATACTTTAAGCACGAGAAGATCATATAGTTGTAACAAGGAGCATCACTGTATCATCTTCTGCAGAACAAGCTCGCAAATCCTAAGTTTCTACCAGAGAGATTATTGGTATAAGATAATATGAAAGTTTCTTCAGATTACCATTGAAACCATCTACCAAAATCACAATAGAGTAATCAATTCAAGTACTATGAGAAAGATTCAATTCGCTTCTTATTCGAAAAGAGAGAAATTTTGTGGGAATTTCGTTATTTTAAGAAATACCCAGATTAAAAATTACCAAGGAAATGATTAAAATTGAATAAATTGAGGGTTAGAAATAAATACCCTCGACGGAACAACGAATTATCCGGGAAGACTTTGGAGACAAGAGATATTTTCTGGGAGAGAAGGAGAGAAGAGTAGAAGAAGAAAGAGATGAAGTAGAGAGTTGGAGGATTGACATTCTCAGATCTCCGAGAAAATCTCAAGAAGACTTCTTTAGGAAGGTGTTGTTATACTCTGTTTTGAGATAGCATCTTCTCTTTCAACGCAGACAAAGAAGATGGGGTTAATGTCTTCGGCGAAGATATAAAACTTTGATGATAAGAGATCTGCTGACGTTCAACATTGCCTAGTCAGCGAAAATGTCTGCCACGTCATACAAGAGTGCATAATTTGGTAGTTGTTACTACATAAGAAAACAAAATTTAGACGACAAAAAAAAAATGTTTTCAAAATTCCGGTTTAAACCGGTTGGTTTTCATTTCGTTTTGCACTTTGTTTTGGTTTGATGTATTTGATTTGGGTTTGGTTTAGTTATAGTCTTATAGAATATACAAAATTAAAATATAATCATATAATGAATTTGGTCGGCATTATATTCCTTGAATATATTATTAATTAATTTTAGTTACACTAGAATCCAATTTTGTTCGATTTCTATTTCAATTTTTTCAAAAAGAAGGTCAAACGAATTGGGTGATAAAGCGTTTTGGTTCGATTTAATTACCTTTGGTTCGGTTTCCATTTGTTTATATGTTAAGTGGGTTAACCTAAGAATGACAGTTTTTTGTTGTTCTTCTAGTTTTCTACATAATCGTGTCTATTTTTTACTTATTAATCAACTCCAAAAATCTGTAATGTCGAGACTTGGGTTTGAAGTCAACGAGGCTTGTCTCTGTATTCACCACCAATGGCTCAAAGATTGCATCTTCTTCTTCTTCTCTCCTTGATCTTCTTTGCTAATCTGATTTGCCTTTCGAGTCAACAAGAGTTCAGTTTCGTCTACAATGGCTTTAACCAAGGTCAATCTAATCTTCACCTTGATGGTGCTGCAAGAATCCAATCCTCAGAAGGACTTTTGCAGCTAACCAACGCCACAACTCAGCAAATGGGTCATGCTTTCTTCAACCGACCATTCGATTTCGATTCAGCTTCATCTCAATCTCTCTCTTTCTCGACTCATTTCGTTTGCGCTCTTGTCCCTGAGCCAGGAGTTGATGGTGGTCATGGGATTGCATTTGTTCTATCATCTTCAATGGATCTCACAAAAGCAGATCCAGCTCAATACTTAGGACTTTTCAACATCTCTACTAATGGATCTCCTTACTTGTCAACTTTTAGCTATTGAGCTAGATACTGTCCAGAGCGTAGAGTTTGACGACATCGACAAAAACCATGTCGGTGTAGACGAAAATAGCCTCCATTCCGTTGATTCTGCTTCTGCTTCGTATTATTCCGACAGATAAGGGAAGAACAAAAGCTTAGCACTCTTGAGTGGAGATTCTATACAGGTATGGATTGATTATGAAGATACTCTACTCAATGTTACAGTAGCACCTCTAAGAAATCAGAAGCCAAGTAAGCCTCTTTTGTCAAAAACCGTCAATCTCACAGCAGTTTCCCTGATCGACAAGAGTTTGTCGGATTTTCTGCAGCAACAGGATCATTGGTTACTTACCAGTACATGTTAGGGTGGAGTTTCAGCAGAAGCAGAGTTTCATTACAGAGTCTTGACTCTCGAAACTTCCAACAGTTCCTCGTCTCAGCAAACCGAAGAAAACATCTCCTCTGCTAATTGTTCTGCCGGTTACACTCGCACTCATGGTAATCGCGGTTCTAGGAGGATTTTATTTTTACAGAAGAAAGAAATATGCAGAAATTAAAGAGCCATGGGAAAAACAATACGGTTCACTTCGTTATTCCTGTGAATCTTTATATAAAGCAACAAGAGGGTTTAAAGAAGATGGTCATCTTGGGATATTAGGCGGTTTTGGAGAAGCCTATAAAGGAACTCTTTCTCTTGTAGGAGATATAGTGGTGAAGAGATTACACGTTGCGACAATGGGAAGTCTACAGCCCAAGAATTTGGTTCCTCTTCTCGGGTACTGCAGGAGAAAAGGTGAGTTACTTCTAGTCTCTAAGTACATGGAAGGAGGTAGTGTTGATCAATATTTATTTCATGACGATAAGCCGCCTCTTTCGTGGTCTCAAATACTTGCTATTTTGAAAGATATTGCATCTGCCCTCTGCTATTTGCATACAGGAGCCAGTCAAGTTATTTTACACCGAGATATCAATGCTTCTAATGTCTTGTTAAATGGAAATTTACAAGGTTTTTTAGGAGATTTTAGGATGGCTAGGTTTCATGATCATGGAGTTACCGTCACTGCAGCTGTAGGAACCATAGGTTATATGGCGCTCGAGCAAACGTCAATAGGAACTTCAACTAGAACCGATGTGTATGCATTTGGTGCATTCATGCTTGAAGTAACATGTAGGAGGAGACCATTTGATTTTGAGATGCCACTTGAGAAGCGGCATCTGGTCAAATGGTTTGTGAATGCTGGAGAAATGGTTCTCTAGTTGATGCCATAGATACAAGATTGGGAGGTAAATTCATACCCGGAGAACTCGAAATGGTTCTGAAACCCGGGTTACTCTGTACAAGCACCGTGCCAGATTCAAGACCTAATATGCAAGAAGTGGTAGAATACATAAACAGTCACCAAATATTGCCTGATTTCTCTCCAGATACTCTTGGAATTGGAGTTTCCACTCCGGTGTTAATGCGAGTAACCTTTTTTGGCAGTCACTTCCATTTCAATGACTTCATCACCTCCATCAGTCTCTTCATCCTCTGCCAACAACTCAATGTTATTTCTCACAGAATCATATACGGTAATCAGGTAATGGAAGATGAAATTGAACAACTTTCTTCACATTATATGGATTCTGATGAAAACCATGTTCATTTCAACAGCATACAGATCTCATTACCCAACTGGATCGTCTGTCTGTCTCATTTCAAATGATTCTCTATATAATTTTGTCTGTAAGAAAAAATAACTCCAAATCCACATGTCCTTTGAAGATGTGATTTTTATTCAATGGCATTGTATTTTATTTTAAGACTAATAATTGTATATTTATTTTTTTGGATGTAAAGACAGGAAAAGCAATCACACAACATCCCAAATGAAAACCGAGTACAAAGAAACAATAAGGGATAAAATAGAAATAGTGGAAGGGGTTTGTTTTAAAGGCTGGATTTTTTCTTACTCTGCTTCTGCAATGGAAGCGTAATGTGTATGAACCCAAACTTTCTCCTCTGTGTAACGAACTGTTTCTCTTCATGTACCTCCTCTTTCTCCGTCTGTGCCGTAAACTTTACGTCTTGCTTCAATTCCTTCAACATTTGGCTCAAATTCGCATTCCGCCTCGGCATTTGCCCTTCAAGGCTCTGCCTATGGGGAACATCATCTTGCTTTGGAACTTGCTTACGCCTTAGAACATCACGCATTGAAACATTAGACTTTAACACTGGCTTTGGGAGATTTTCAAGTGGGTCATGATGCTTGTTCAAATGGCTGAAAAAGGAGCGTCGAGTTTGGTTCAAAGGTGTAAAGTTATCGGCTTTCGATGTGTCTTTTGTCCACCCGCGGAAAGCATTTTCAGCTGCAAGTTGCTTCACATTAGCAATCTCTACTCGGTTTAACGCAGCTTCCAATGCTTGTTTACTTTGTTTAACTCCTTCAGTAGCTTCCTCAAGCTTCTTCAAAATCCCTCTTCTTGAGCTATTATTTGTGGAGAAGTCATTATCATTCCTTAGTCCTTTCGGTGTTACGGGAGATCTTGGAGGCTCTGGAAAGCTAAACTCCGAATCATCCTCCTGGCTTTCACTATTGGATGATAACATTGTTATTTCAGCAAGCGCAAGTACTTCCGCTGCTCTTGCAGCTTCTTCCATTTTTCTAGCAGCAATCAATCTCATCTCTGCAGTTCTTAGACAGTTCTTGTTCTGCTGGTTTAAACCTGTTCCATCAGTTTCAGCAACCATCTTAACCTGTTCCCTTAGTGGTTCATCTAGAACCTGTGGTTTCACCTTAATCCAGCTCAGCTCCTCCGCTAGAGATACCGGTCCTCCAAACCCATATGTTAGCTTCGCTCGTGTCTTTTCAAGGAAAACTTTCTCTTCTTTCATTTTCTTATTCAAAGATTCAACAGATGATTGTATCACTACAAGATCATCCATAGTTTTACCAAGATTCAACTTGGCTTGCTTCAGTTCCATTAAGATCAGATCAGGAGATGACATGGGATTGTGATGGCAATGCTCATTGCTCATCTCTTTGATGTCTGAACTGAGATGTTCAGTGCATCTAAGTGCTTCTTGCTGAAGCTGCCGCTTCAAATCTTCAACGATCCTTTTTGTTGATCCAAGTGCTTCTAGAACATCCAGAGTTTCCAGTTCTTTCACTATCAGATCTTTCTCAAGCTCAGCAGCATGCTCTTCCATTTTCTTTATGTCAAATTCTCCCACACCATTCTGAACAAATGACAAAACCAACAAATATGAAAATCATATCTCAATTTTCAACAACTTACATATATGTTACTAAAACCTCTAGAACCTTAATTATGAAATCCTACTGAATTTGAATAGTGATCACCATTAAAGAATCAACTGTTAGTATATAATGCAAATCAACGTGTTTGTATTGAACTGATCCGACATTGTAGATCAACTATTAGAAGAAACAGAGAAAGAACTAAAACTTACGTAACTGTCTTCGAGCTTGAAAGGAACCCAAGAACCACGACCACCGAACCGGGTCACTGCCTCCTGAACCGACCCAAATGGTGGAGAAGTGTCGATTTCAGCTCTCAAACCCACTCTCCTGATTTCAGGTACATTAGAAACACCCACTGGATCAACACAGAACTCGAAATTCTCAGACCCGGGTTGGATCATCACCTCATGGCTCCCGGGCGTACCCGGAATCCCTTCCGCCACAGGATGATTCTGATGCTCCTCTGCCATCGACACCAAAAAGAACCGAGAGACTATGGATTGTTGTCAAATTCAGTAAAAGATTTAAAGAGAAGCTCTTTTCACCAAACATAATTAATATAAAACAGAGAGCAAAACAAAAGAAATAAGAAAGAGAAAGAGAGAAAAGGAAAAGGAGAGGTAAAGCAAAGAAGCTTTTGAAGAACAAATCGTTATGATTGTGCTTTCTCGTTACCGAGTCACACCAACGCCACTCAGAGAGTGAGAAGAAATAGACAGAGGTCTAACGGGATGATAACGTGGCGACTTTTTGTTGGTTGATGTTTAGATTTTTAGAAAGTTCACGCGAGAACGGTTGTATGGGATCGTTTACTGATAACTCAATTTGGGCCGTTGATTGCGGAGCTAATGGAAAGATGATATTGGGAATTGCAGTTTCCTGTGTGGCTTTATGAAAAAGGCAGCAGGGTCTAATCAACCGAACGACGACGTTTTTGCGCTGCCGACGGATCTTTTATTTTCACGATGTTTTCCTTTATGATAGGATGTATGGGCCACAAGCCCATATATATTTTTAATAGATCTTCACGAACTGAAAAAAAAAACATTCGATTTTCAATGATCCTCATGGTCTTTTCTTATCATGAAAGTATAAATAAGTTTTAGATCTTATTTTTGTTAAATCATGGCGTTGTTTTCATAACGAAATATATTTTTCTTAAAGGACATCCTCTGGCAAATGAGCAGAATAATTGTTAGATTGATTTTTGGTACGAATAATAATCACAGCCACCACATTATTCTCCATGTCATGATTTCTTTTCTTATTTTTATGGAGTCACTTCCGTAAATAGGTGGAACATTGCATCTTTATTTTGTCTGATTCGATATCAAGATGAAAGTTTACCATACATCAACCATGATTAATGGCTGCAATCAAGTCGGAACGAACTCAATACAACGTGCCTAGGTTTTGAACTTTTATTTATAGATAATTGATTATAAGTGGGGTTAACAAAATTAGTTTAACATATTTGGTATTAATGTTCAAACATTTAAAATTCTCTTGAACGAGAATGAAGTAAGATAGTGACATGTGCCAACTACACTGGCATTAACCCCCAAAAAAATAGCAAAGACAAAGGGCAAAGGGATACCGATAGTCGATAGCTATGACGAAAAGGCAAACCTATATTGAAGCCGTATCTACATGACTATATAAAACTGACCAAACTATAATAAATGTTTGATAGGATTTACTAGATATATTGACAGAGTAATCAAACCGGACGAGCATCAATAACGTCTGAGGCGTGGCAAACTTATAGTTGATTACAACACTAAATGCGGTTCAACCGTTTAATCTCTGGTTTTGACAATCTAGAATACATAATCAGCCGTTTAGAGTATCTATCATCTATACTATATAGCCTCACAATCTAGCTGACTGTTCTTTATAGTCTAGCCGTATGTAAAAATACTATCAAACCCCATTAAAATGTATAGAACTGCCTAACCATTTGTCTATTTTAACTGGCCTAAACAATTGTGTAGACCGTTATTTATAATAAAATTGTGTGTATAATATATATATATATACACGTAACATATGTAGGTGGAATGTGCAACTTTTTTGGTGTAAAAATTTAAATATTTGATGCCCCAAACCTTCATGTAGTTTTTGCAATAAAAAAAAAAATATATATATATATATATGAGGTTCGCAAGCTCACGAGGAAAGGCTTGACCTTTAACCACAAAAGGGTAAGAAGGTTCGAATGTTCGAAACTGTTTGGCATAAGGATCTTTGAAATAACGAATTCACTATAAGGAAACAGTGAAGTAAATTTTAACGAGAAGAACAATTGCAGTAGGATTAATTCTTGACCCAAGGCTGTCAAAAGTCCATGCCCACTCGTGCACACGTGGTAAAAGTTTTGATGGATCTAATTCGTGAAGGCTTTGTGTCATCATTCATCGAAGGGGCAGGAGAGTTGGTGGGGGGAAAACACGTGGCAGAAAAAGTAGTAAGAAAACAAAAGTGGTAGAAGTAGGCTTGCAAGTTGTTTTTTAGTTTGAACTTTTACATAAAACTTGTCTGTATAATAAATTTTAAAAAATCAACGAAATTACAATTGAATCTACAATTTTCAAAAGACTCGAGGACCCAGAAGATCAGTCCACAAAGTCCAGTTCTTTTATTAATCAGATTAATTCTAGACTGAAATCATATTAGTTCTCAAAATCTACATAACTAAATATTTTAAAATATATTTTGAACGTTTACGGGGGTTAAGAATGAACGACATCGATTTCATATATGGTAAAACAATCTATATAGTGAATCCTTAATCCACTTGCTTAGCCACCTGGTCTTGGCTAAATGTTATATGTTTTGATACCTCTAAATCCTAATTCAGTCAACTATTTATAATTACTAAAACACTATTCCTGTATTTGTGAGGCAAGGCCTACGAAATAATGGCCCACCAAAAAGTTCCATCGGACGTTGCCCCGTGCGCGTGTCAATTCAAAGTAAACTGCATTTTTTTCGAATTTTCAGAGTTGAAAGTGGACCGTTATACTCTAGATACCTCTATATAGTAATTGTTTTATTTGTCATTAAATAATATTCTCTGCTAACTCTAAAATTCAACACCATATATAAGAAATCAAATACAAAGAAAGAGGAGAGAACAACGAGGCGACGATTTAGGCTTCAAATACGGGTCAAACAAGAATGTATACTAGTGCAAAGCTTTCTTAGAGTCTAAGCAACCTTCTTCTTTCTATTCGATTTTGAATTGACACTAAAGATAATTGAATATTTATTATTCTAATGTATAACATAACTACAACAATATCACTCTCTTTTTCACCACCCACTTTGATATAACACCGCTCTCCATCTTGCTCACATCCGAATTATAAGAAACTTGTTCGAAATAAAGGGAAAAGGAGGAGATGTTGATAGTTTGTGTGTTCTTGGTTCAAGGTTTGAGTAGGCTATAACGAGTTGGACATTTGGTTTATGTTTTTAAAATATACTGGTAATATATACAAACAGAGGGTATACGGGCCTGAAGTGGATAGCTGTTTAGACTTAAAATTAATAAATTTATCATAAATGTTAATAATAATAGGGCCACACTATTCACCAGTTATGGTATTTGTTGAGTTTTTGTTTATTATAGGTTTATTCTTTGCATCTTCCCTCTCCTATTTATGAATTATATACAAGATACATATCTTTATTATACATGCATACATAAAATTAGCCGATTCGCACACACACATATATATATATAACCACTATAATTATGGATTTTTTGTCAACAATTATAATTAACTTTAAATCGGTTTAGAAATCCAAATTGGAAGTACAAAATTAAGTATGATTACCTGTAAATCATTTGCAAAACAACAACCCATATATATTAAAAAAATAAAAAAACCATATATATATATATATATATATATAAAGATGATGAGGTTTCTTGATTTTGACAAGGAGCTAACATGCCAATATCCTTAAACTATCATTCTCATTCACTCGTTTTAGAGAGAAGTATACATCTAACAATATATTTTTTTCTAAATTCTTCACCAACTTTTTACTATTAAAAACTTTTTAAAACTACCTAGCTATCGTTCAATTTAATTGCTCGGCAGTCCATTCCTGTGCAACGGTGTAAATATAATAGAATTATGAAAACAATATAATTAGCTGTAAAATTGGAATCATATAAAGCTGAAATTTCATTCCTAGAGAATGTAAAACAGAGGTGTTGCTAGCTATAAAATGTGAAGCAAAAGTCCACATGCGGCCATGGGAAAACAAAAACGTTAAAAGTAGGCATTAAGCACGAAATCCATCTGTTGTTGCCTGACCGATGAATGAGTACAACTACGTACTATACTAATATGTATACAGGTATATTTATGTGTGATCAGACTTGTTTAAAAACCCTCACGGCTCACGTGCTTAAGCAGTAAATACAGCTTTATTAACTAGATATCTTCGGTTGTTTTTCATGTTAATAGAGATACTGCTCTGCTTCTCGAGCTATCAAACTCATTTTCATCTGCATATAAGAAAGTTCTATATAGAGACACATATATACACTCACTCATACAATACATATGTTTATACATCTTGATCACTAAATCTTACACTTGGTATTTTACTTGCCTTTAAAGCGTTCCTTAGCTATCTTCCTTCACACCCTCTTTAAGAGTCGCTTGACTTTAATATTTCTCCTTTTGTTTCTTTCTCCTTTTCTCTCTTTTCTTTTCTGTTTGGATCCGCTAAGAGCATGCCTGAATGTCAAGAGAAAGGTAAAAAGTGAACATCTCATTAGGGAATTAACATATTTTTTTTCTTTATAATCATTTAGATTTTATTCCATATCAACTAGTGGATATGGTTGATTTCTACCTTTTAGTCATATTCATGCTATTCATGAAAAAGAAACTAAAGCTTTTCTTTGATTCCTTGTGATTAGGGAGAGATTTGTAGAGATAGAGAAGAAGATCAAAAGAGAAGCAGATGCTTGGCCTCATCAGATGGCAGGAATTAGAAGACCAATGTCCGGTCCTCCCGGAACACTCAACACCATTACTCCTTGTGCTGCCTGCAAGCTTTTGCGGCGTAGATGCGCTCAAGAATGTCCCTTTTCACCGTACTTTTCACCACACGAGCCTCATAAGTTCGCATCCGTCCACAAAGTCTTTGGAGCTAGCAACGTCTCCAAGATGCTAATGGTAACAACCATTTCAAAACACATATGTAGTCTTAATTGGAATATGCATATATCATAATATACACTTGGAACCCTAAACATATAGTATAACAATAACCAACTGATGGTAATCTAGTGGCCAGTGCTCTATTAGACAATGGAAATTATTATATTTTAGACTGCATGTATATATAATTTTTCCATTATGAAAATTTGGATGGTATTTAAAAGTTGGGGAGATTAATTTGAATTTAGCTATGAAATCCCTGATTAAAATAAAACAAAGCTATTGAAAAACTTCTCATAATGTGAAACAATTCCAAACTATTCAGGAAGTACCGGAAAGCCAGAGAGCAGACGCGGCGAATAGCCTTGTGTATGAAGCAAACGTGAGGCTAAGAGATCCTGTGTACGGATGCATGGGTGCAATCTCAGCTCTACAGCAACAAGTCCAAGCTTTACAAGCCGAGCTCACGGCCGTCCGATCTGAGATTCTCAAGTACAAGCAACGAGAAGCTGTCGCCACTTTGATCGTACCTTCCAACTCCCAAGTCGCCGGATTTCATAACTCCGGTGGCGTCTCCGTCATTACACCACAACCACAAACACCTTCAACTCCACCGCAACCTACGGCGGCTCATCCTACTCCTCCTCCTTCATCTTCTTGTGTTTTCTCTCAACCAACCACAAGGGCCTTAGAATACGGCGACATTGAAAGTGAGAACAACTCCTACTTCGGTTAAATTTATTTGTATCATTCTACAAACACACAAATACATATAATTTATTTTTCGATAATTTGTGATCCCGTGATTAATTAAGTTAAATAAATATAAGTGTGGAAGGTTGATCTTAAAAGGCCTGTCATTGATCGATCGATTGTATATTAATATTGTTTAGTTGGTAAGTATAGTAGTATTTAGATACTCGATAACCGATGATTAGATGAGGTTAGAATGTAGTTTTTCTTTTTTTTGATAAAGGGTAAGTATAGTTTTTTTTTAATATGTAGAAGATAAATAAAATCGAGATGTCATCGAAAAAATCTTGGTAAACTACATGTATGATGATGCATTTGAATTTGGGGTAGCTCAAATTAAATTAATGAGTCATGGATACTAAACTTAATTTCCTTTCTTTTGGTTATTCTAGAATCCAAGCAACATATATGACTTAACTCTTTTAAAAAGCTACTTGCACCAAATTCTTTGGATCTGTACATACGTGTATATATGTAGTGTTTATTGGTTGGGTGAAGTGTCAGCTCTATATTACCATTAATTCATTTAGTTTGGTTTTATTTAATTTTTGTTTCGGGGGCTCCTTATCGTATCGAATTAATCAATCCAGCTTATTGCTGACCAGATTCATACAAACAATGCTCGATGGGCTGTGTTTTGTTTAAAGATGGCAAGATAAAATTAATTTGAGGAAAAGACTTAATTAAAAAATAAATTTAATATAGAACTAGCATAAAATATTAGTTTATAACTATCTTTGGGGGAACGAGTTCGAACTTCTCTTTTTATTCCCAATTTCTGAAGTTATTATAAATATATATATGAAATATGTACTTTTTTCGCTTCATAAAAAATCTTGTCTTGGGATAATTTTTCCTTTTTAAATGCTGTTTTAGAGTTTCAATTCAGTAGTTGACAAAAAAAAAATCTCTTACTAAAAAAATAAAAATAAAATAAAACAGTATACTAAGAGCATCACCACCATCGGTCGTCTTTCCTACAGTTTCTCACCATTCAAATAAAGAAAAAAATTGGAACCCAAATTGAGACTATCGATGCTAATGCTTTAAAGATACAAAAATTTACGTACAAAATGACATAACTGCTTGTGAAACGAAAACAGTATAATCGCCCTAATTGTTAGTCTGTAACACATATACTGGTGTTGGAGATATTTTCAAACCAGTTGATTTAACATCTTTATTAGTTGTAACACTGTAAGCATAAAGGTGGGACTCAAAAGTCAGATTCAAAAAATCAATCCCCTAAACCTAAATTGTAATTTGAAGACCATTGACTAGAGCTTTTGTGGTTGGAAGGCTTATCGAGGGTCAAAGATAGAATCCGTACAGGAGATGTGATGTTTTGGGTTTGGTCCAATGTCACGGTTGCTTCATACTATGGCGCTTAATTATCCCTTGTCCTAAGGGAACATACTATTCCACTTGGCACTATTTTTTTGTTTTGACATCTTCCACTTTGGTACTATTCAAATCGTGTGCATTTTCATATTGATAAGGAAATGTAAGCTTAAACCATATTTAATAGTTATGACTTTCAAAGTTAACTTGCTTGATAGATTTATATCGTTGGTCTATAGGCTACGGCTCGTTAATTTTCAAATTAACTGTTTTTTTGCAAGGTGACCGGCTCTTTTAAGAGCAGCATCATTTGATTCTCCAATGTTCAAGTGTATGCGACCAATGGGAATCGATCTCTGTGTTCAACAAGTAGAACAAAGCCACTGAACTTGAGCAACAACTTAGGTCTTCCAAGTTTTAATTGTTTGACAAGAATAAACGCTAAAGATTTTTATTCATCAAAAAAAAAATTCTGGCTTTTACTAAAGAAAAGCCTTTTACTAAAGAAAAAATAAAAAAAATAAACGCTAAAGTTTTTTATTCATCATGTTAATTAGAATATCACAACTTACAAATTTCTGGAAACCATATATATACACATCTCTCATTGTTACGATTAGATACCAAGAGGAGATGTGTCTATGGCTTTGGCCTCCATTTTAACACATCCTCCACTAAAATCCTTGGTCTCATCACTCTTGTAAACATACTTGCTCGCTGTCCTCAAGAACAACCCCGTGTTCACAATCGAAATCACCATTAGAAACCCATAATAGTAATCAAGCCTAGAATCATTCAAATTATCCCCAATCCAACTCTTTCCTCCACCTTTACTTGTGATCTTATCAATCACTGTCAATAAAAAATCTTATAAATACTGTGAGATTTTTCTACCATCATCAAATATTTTTATCATTCACAACAAATAAATATAAGAATTTTTGTTGATTAATAGGTTATGATTTATGAACTCAAATTCTTAGATTTACATCAGTTAAAGTATTATCTGGATCTGTCGAATATTCGTATTTGAAAAATCTGATATCCAAAATTCCAAATCTGGATTTGGATAATAAAATTGAGAATTTAAATATTCCAAAAACTCTAAATATCCAAATCCGTAACAGTCTTACAACAGAATAGATTCTTATATTCCTCTCATAATTTTTTTTATAACATTTAGAAATACGACAAATATTTTTACGGATGATTAATGATTTCATAACAAACAATTTTATTCATACCGAAAAGATTCATGATAGACGATTATATATATATTATATAGATTTTATTTTTAACATACGCAACTATACATGGCGAACAATATCCATTTTCATCACACTAAAAGTCTCCGATAAAATTAGCTCTATTAGTCCTATAATATGAGATCAAACCTTAATGTATAAACTTTAATCTAATCAACTATTGGACGGATCAAAAGGACTTCACTGAAAGTTTACGTTTAACATACCTCGATACGAGAATAATTAAAAACAAAATCTGATAGATTATATGGGCCCATTAGAGGAAATGTAGCTACTTAAAGGCCCATAATGTCTGTTTGTAAGACCTTACCCGTACTTCAATCATCTCCTTTCTTCTCCTTCGATTCTGAACCAAAACTCCGCGCCGCCGAGTAAGAAGAGAGGTCGAGAAAAATGGGAAAGAAGGCAAAGACTTCAAGGAAAGGAAAAAAAGCATGGAGAGCAAACATAAGTACCGAGGACATCGAAGATTTCTTCGAGAAAAATACCAAAGATGCTCTTTCCGGCGGCAATCTCTCCGCCGTTCCCAGCGAGGATCTGTTCCATGTCGAGAAATCCCATGGTTTTCTTCTTACCTCTCTCAGTTTCTCATAATATATAGGTTTAGTTTATATAATCAGCTGCAAAATTTCAAAATTTCCAATACATTAGCATCTACAGAGCAATGAAAATTTCACCTGTTATTGTTTCCCAAGTTTCGCACTTTTTCGAAAGAGAAAATTTTTTGTTTGGTGAAGATCACTATTTTAGCTGCTTGATAAGATTTGTGGGAGTTATATATTAAGTAAAAGAGTTTTATTATGTTTGAAAGAAGGCTGTGTGAGATTTCATTTTGATTTCATTTTTGTGTCAGACCTTCCGGTGAAACGAAAGATTGAGAAACATAGAGAGAAAGTGCTCCGGTGTGACAGTGTTTTAAAGAAGAACCCATTCGTCGTGGCAGTGTCATCTTCAAAGCCAAAGTTGAAGAAAAGTAAGAAGACAATCGTTGTAGAATGCAAAACACCTAAACAAGTTCAAAAGGTGAGTAATTTGATTATATGATTTTCTAGTGGGACAAGATGTTTTGTCTCTAAATTTTCTCGGGGAGCTTATTTCATATGTTTTTTCCTTATTTGCAGAATGATGGTTACGATTCTGTAATGGTTGACTTGTGGGGTGATGATAGTAAAGGTTTGTTTAGTCAAATATTTTACATTTAGTTGTTTCTTAATCTTTCTCTTTTGTTCTTTTGGGTAGATGTCATGGTTTAACGTTTAACGTTTCTTTTGCAATAAAAAACTTGCAGGAGAACTTGATACCAATCCTAGAAAGGTAATGTGTCGTCTGTAATTAAGTTGTTTGGTTTTGTTGTTCCCTATAGTTGGTTTTACTGTTTTCGACAGTCACTCAGTTGGCTAGACTTCTTATGGTGTACAGGTTTCAAAGAAAACGTCGATTATTCCAGCAGTAGAAATTGAACCTCCAGGATGCTCATACAACCCTACAACTGAAAGTCACCAGGTAAATTTTTTATTGTGAATTAAGTTCTAAGGTTGGCTTATTGCCTTATGTGCGGATAATTCATTCACTTCCTTTATTTTAATATTGCAGGATGTGTTGGCTAAAGCTGTTGCTCAAGAAATGCAGAAAGTATACAAAACTGAGCTAGGGCCTGCGCCTGTTCCCTTGACTATTGAAGGAGATAAAATCAATGAAGACGAGGTTAGTCTTTTTTTGCTTGTATGTTATAAAATACATTTGGAAAGATGAGCAGAATTTGATAGTTTAATCCATATGGCTGTTGTAATTGCTCTCTCAGAGGTACTTTCTTGATTTGGACAATGTTAGTGAAGATGAAGATGATGCAGGCGTTGAGAATGAAGTGTCAGAGGCTGGGAGCAAGTAAAAAGCTCTCTTATTATATGTCAACTGTTTACATACTCCATCTGCAAAGAGTTGGATTTTTCATGTTTTTGAAATTCTTGTTCTGCAGATTAGCAAGAAAAACAAAGAGGGTAACCCGTGTGGAATTAAACAAGCGATCTAAACAAAAGGCATTGCGAAAGAAAGAGACAAAGGAAAAGTATAGAGAGAAGATCTCAAACGAAATTGACAGGTATTTTGTGATTTTAATGTATCTTGTGATGATGTATGATTACTTATAATAATCACACCTACACAAAATCGTGTTTTAACCATTTTTCTTCTCTGTTTCTGGCCCTGTAGCTTACCCAATATCTTGGAAGAAATATCCAAAGAAGATGAGGATAAACAGAATAAACATTTACGAAGGGTCATTGCGAAGCAGGATGTGCTGAAGATCCGTCCTCCTCGGTTGGGAAAGCACAAGTATGAAACAAAATCCTTCTTTGCACCCACACATTCTTGTCATTTTCTAGCTCACTAATGCTCATTCCGAAGATTGACTCATGTTTATTTCAGATTTGAGGCTCCTCCTGTTCAAGTCCTCTTAACAGAAGAGATGACCGGGTCACTTCGTAAGCTGAAGGTATACTCTTGATTCCCTTAACCAACTTTTCTGGTCGTTGTGAATTTTTTGGTAGCTGAAAATTTGAAGAATTCATCCTTTTTTATATTTGAAAGGCATGTTGCACTCTTGCAAGAGATCGATTCAAGAGCCTTGAGAAGCGAGGAATACTTGTTCCATCAAAGAACATTAGAAGGTAACTTCTTACAGCAAATGACTAACAGAGTCACAGTGTAGAAAGTAGATTATGTTGAGTTCTTACTATGATCGTGATTTGTGCAGGAACTAGTAACTTTTCTCACTTTGTCTGCGGCTTGTTTGAGAAAAGATTTTGTTAGGAAAGAAAAACAGCTGTTACTGTCTCAATCGACTCATATATGTTGTGTTTTAACATAAAGTTGGTTTTAATGTTATCAATTTTTAGTGTACGAAATGAAAACAATTGTCAGGTATGAATCCTAGGAGGCCTCTAAGGGTATCTATGCTGTTTGGCTCAATTGTCTCATCGGCATATGAGATAAAAGACAAGGTTGGTGCAGGCAGCCAAACTGTGAAAAAATCAACAATTGATGCTCTTACGCTATCAGTTATGACTTGTGACATAGTCGAGTTCTTCAAAGAAATTTTATTTCCGCTTCTCATATTGAGCTACAAGTGTCGTTGCTATCGATATAGCTTCTTCAATAGCTAATCTATTTAGGATTTTGGGATCTGCCAACAACCTTTCTCGGAGACCCTGTAACACAGAGGATCATCATAAGTGGGGTTTAACTAACCAGTTGTAGCTATCTTAACTCTGGGTTGAGAAGATAAATACAGATAATAAAGGTAGTGTGCCATAGTTGATATGAAAGCTATAACAGATAATTTAGCCAAAAGCATAAAATTTTCAAAGACAAAATCTCACAATAGGAATATCTTTCGAATTGAATATACCTGGAACCGATCTGTAAGCTCTGAAATAAGAGGATATTGCTCCAAATCAAAGAAATTCTGCAGAATCTCAGGTGACACCACACCAAGGTCTAATCCTTTTTGAATGTCCTGGAAACAAGGGAAAAGAAATCTATATTCATGAGCCAGTGACATGGAAGCAAAGTGAGCCAAAAAAAGGTAAATCCCTCTAAAGTCAACTCTAAAAATTTAAAAAAACAAGGCTGAATAAACTCAGAGCTTATGAAGATACTAATAAGAGAGATCAGATTTGGAGTTAACTTTACTGTAAGGATAAGAATGTCAGATACAGTAACTAAAAATAGTACAGATAGTCAGTTTCATTAAAGCACTCATACAAAACCAACCTGGGGAAGGGCATCTCGTCTCCTACCAGCCGCATTCATTACCCGAGCAATTTCTGCTGCAGGGTGGCAGCAGAATACCACAAGAAATCAGCAACTGGAGTTTCATCCTCTTTCCGCAAGAATTGTCTTTCAGGATCAAGTAATACAACAAGCTGACTTTTCTTCGGAATCTTCCTAGAGATCCTTGCCGGCAATCCTATTCCTCTTGACCCATACTCAACATGGTTTGCCCCTGTCACAACTAACAGCAGACCAGTTCCACCTCCATCTGCAACTGCTTGTAAAATAACTTGTGACATTGTATGGTCTTCAACAACTCTAGCTTGCGCTGACAAATAAGAGCTAGGTCCAATTGGAACAATCTGTGTGAGGAGATTCGTATTGAGTGAAGAACTACGTGAGAAGGAAGTAAAGCCTGAGATAAACCCAGAACCAGCAGGAGGAGTGTATAATTTATGCTCAGATTCTGAAAGACCACGGATACCCTCCTGCTGGTTCTGGGTATCCGTGGTCTTTCAGAATTTATGGACAGTTCTTAAAACCTGCATCAAATTAAACAGTGCACAGCTAATTGACATCAGATTGACAAGAAAAAAAAAAGCATACTTTCAGTAAGCGTACCATTTGAAAAGGTCAATATTAGATTCATGCGACTCTTATTAACACTGTCAAAACATAAACAGAGCACATAATCTTCAATCCGAAAGATTTCAGCATCATTCAGAACAACATTGCGTAGCATCTAAAACTAGCATTAAATAAAATGAGAACCTTGAGCGGAGTGCCACAAGCAATGAGTTTAACTGCGTTATCACGACAGTAACTTAAAAGAGGCTCATACTCTTGCCAACGTAGAGCCGGCCAATGTGATACATACGAATTCAGTATTTCTCCATCCATCCTGCAACCAATCCAAGAACAATAAATACAATACACTGCAGTTTGTGATAATATGAAGGGAAGTAAGGAAATGCTTCCAATGCCAGAGATAACTGACGATCACTCTCCATACATCGCTTCTTCAAATTCCTCACAATTTCGAGCTCGAGAACCTTATCGTCTCTTGTAGGCACTTGTTTCGCTTCTCCGAGATACACAATCCTTGCATTCAACAGCTTCTCCCACACTATCTTCTTATCTTTCCCAACAGCCATCGGCTCGCCAAGCGCCGTCACGTCATAGATTCTAGAGGTTATCGCCTCTTCCTTCTCTACAGATACAAGCGGCGGAGGAGTAGTTGCGGGAAGAGGAGGAGGAACTGCTGATTCTGACGAAATCTCCTCCGCGGCAGCTGAGGAAATAGAGGGGCGAAGAAAAAACGAAGCAGCGGCGGCGAGGAGCGGTGGTGCGATGAGAATGGCGCGGCGAGAGCAGGCGATCCCGGAGGTGGGAACATCGGAATCTGAAGGGAGAGAAAGAGTGACGACGTTTGGAAGATTCTTCTTCTGATTGGCTGAGAAGATAATCGGAAGTTGGCCGCGGAATCTCGGAAACAGGAAGAAAGAAGATTGAGAAGCGAAGAGCCGATTGGTGGTGTGCTTCATTGGTACACGTCAGCTTATTGCATCGTTAGACTGTGAGAGGAATAAGACACACTAGATTATTGCCATTTCAGCATTTCTTATGTCGCTCTCGTGTTTTCATCATATCATTCTCTTGCTGCAATTTGTACGAATGTTATGTTAGCTCCACCAAATTATACGAATAATGTTGAAAATTTAATCTGTGGATAACGACGAAGAACAAATCTATAGTTTATATGCGACTTTTTTATTCTTTTCTACCATTTTTAGGTCCATGACATAATTCCGAGTTAGATTAACACTGTTTTAAAAAAATTTATAATGTATGGTATCCAAAATAATGTGAGACGAAAGAAAAGAAAAAATACGGCTCTGTATGAAGATAAAGTAGCCACGTAACTTATGTATTTTATACAAACTGACAATGATCTTTTCTTTTTCTAGCGTCACAAGTCACAAATCCAGAAAGTCCAGATTATATAAATTGGTAAAACAAAATCTCGACGATCATTCAATTATAAGCTTCATAAGTTCACCAATTCCATCATAATTATTAGTGATCCCTAATTATGACATTAACATTTTACTTACAGAAAACACCAAATGAAAAAAGCAACAAACTAGGGGAATATTTAGTTTATGGAAAAAAAAAATCTAAGGAAGATTAAGGTAAAGCATCTCCTTAAATTCCAACTTTCGAGTATCACTATAAAAAGTATGATGCTTGTTAGGCCAATAAGTCAACCAAACGCAACCTCTAACCTCAAACTCCATCACTTTCCCCATAGCCGTTTTATCAACCTTCCACAACACGCTTTGCCCATAACTATCTCCTGCAAACACAACTCCTCCTTGCTTCGTGAACGGTCTAAACGCGCTCGTGTACCGATTCTTGAACCAAGCTCGAGGGTTCATCATCGAGACCTTCGATGGTTTAGAGGATGAAACTTCTCTTCCATCATCAACGTCATGGAGAAACCAAGTGAGGTTGGCGCTATATCCGTGAACCCATTCCTCGAACTTCCATGGCTTCATGCTTTTTGTTGTGGTCTCGTTGGCCGAGACTTTGAGTCCAAAGAAAGTATTTGGTGGCTCTATTGTTGCTTCTATGCCTTTCTCTACTTCAAATTCTGTCAATGGGTTTTCTGATGATTTTTCTACGGACACCATTATGATGTTTGATTGAATCATTGGGGTTAGCTGCAATGATATTCGTGAAGGGAAATGTTTTTCCTCTGTTCCCATACCGCGTTCCGATAGAAGTTTCTTGTTCACAAGCCTAATTATGTCGCACCTAATTATGTATACTTATCATTAGTAGCACTTGATTACACAATACACAAAAATTTAATTAAGGGCATCTATACTATTGGATTTATTTGTTAGTATAAAATTTTGTAGAAACACAAATATTTTGATCATAAAATGCAAAAACTTGTTTAGATTCGATCAAAAGTAAGTTGTAGTTCTCATTACAATTTTATTCATAAGTTTCATTTTTATTGGAAAAAGTTTTAATCAACACTTTCTGTTAAGTATTGTTACTTGAAAAAAATACTTATAAATTAACACTTGCTAACACACGGATTTACATAAATACTTTTGAGTTTAAGCACTAATATAAGGGTTTAAGTTCTAAACTTTTAATAGTAAAAATATTGTAAAGATGGGAATATATTAGTCTAGATCTGATAAATTCATATATTCTTCGTTTAGACTTAAATACGATACCTGACGTTGTCGATATTCACTGCGATGTTAAACCACTTCTCACGAACGTAAATCCTGTGGTTGAATTGGATCACACCTTCGAGTTGATGATAGTTGAGCGAGAAGAACAATCTCTCGTCGTTCAAAGCACTATTTATGCTCTCCATTTCCATTGCTACCACAGGACAATACATATGAACTTTCCACAAACCTTGAGTCGAAAAAGCATAAGAAAACAAAGGAGAAGGTGACTTGAGATGCTGAAACGCTTTGATCTCGATGATCCAGTTGGTTATCGCAAGATTTAGCGATCTCATCCATTGCTCTTCAAGATTTGAGCCTAGTTGCACCATGAGCAACTTAGAGCCCTGCCTTGACCTACAAGTAACCAGCTGATCTTTCACTGTTTTGAGACAAGTTCTTCG
This sequence comes from Cardamine chenopodiifolia, assembly GCA_963922655.1. NCBI lineage: Eukaryota > Viridiplantae > Streptophyta > Magnoliopsida > Brassicales > Brassicaceae > Cardamine > Cardamine chenopodiifolia. The sequence goes on along the minus strand of OZ000478.1, from coordinate 16,283,540 downwards.
CAGGCTCGTGGGCGCCTCGTAGATGCAGATGAGGAACACGAAAGTGAAGAATGCAAGGTTGAAAACGTCTTTGAGATTTGAAGTGGAGCCTAGATTTTGGATCTGGATTGAACATGTTGTTCTCTTGACGTTATAGTTGAGAACAACGTCAACAAAACCCATCAATAGAGTAGAGATAACATTTTCATTAAGGAACTTAGTTGAACTAGAGCCAATGATTCTGAAAGGTATTGAAACAAAAAGAGATATAGGAATTTTGAAATCGGCTACTACAGAGAAGGTGAATATGTTTGGAGACTGAGAGCTACGAGTAAGAGAGAAGTTCAAAGATGGATGTGATGAATTTGGAGAGCAAATGCACATTGACATTGAATTTCTTTCCCATTGAGAGAGAGGAGGAAGAGTTTGAAGCCAAGAGAATGCATCAGGTGAGTCACAAGAAGCCATTAGAGCAATGATCTTAAAGATCTAGTACTTGTCTTATAGATGTGTGGTATAGAGAATTATAAAGAGTAGTAGAGTTATCATGTATATATAGAGAGAACATTTTAATGAGTGGAAGAAAAGAAAAAAGGAGAAAAAGAAAAGAATCTTTTCTTTTTCAAAAGGTTAAGCTAAGAGGTATAAATTGGATTTGGAAGATAACCACAAGAATGATTGCGCGCCTTCGTCGAACGAGTGTACAAATCGTTCAATACAAAAGCATGGACTATTTTACTTATAAAAGAAGATATAGAGCTACACGAGTCGCCTCTTTAATTAAAATATAATGAATGATGATTAATATTCCTGAAAATTATTGAATAACGTACAAGGAAGAAGTTGTAGATGCTAATTCAACCGTTATAGGGGGAGAAAATTATTTGTTGAATTGATAAAGAACGTGCTGATCAAGATTCTGCTATATGTGGAAATAAACCCGATTTTTTCCTGTAAATATTCTTGAATAGGCCCAAGAATACTTTCTTCAATATTGGATGCCTTTATTCTACTCAATAATGTTTTCTTCTTCGTCTTTATCCAGTTAGGTTTCAAATATACATAAATAAATACTGTATGAAGAACTTGCTTTAGTTGGACAGTCCTTTGAATTTTCATTAATATTTTAGAATTTAAAATAACATTCCTCCCCGTGAAACATGGAATAACTTGCATAGAATAACTAGACTCATATTGATCAAAACAGGAAAAATAATTGTTTGATGGACCATAACTCTTATGTTTATTTGAAATGGGCTTCGGCCCATAATGCTTTAGGCCTTAAAATATCTAAAACAGATTTGCCGCTACTTCCGTTTCCATTAAAAGATCGGAACCAATCCACACTCCCTTCGCCGCACACAAAATACTCACCGACACCAATAATGTCATCTCCGGCGACTCTCCCCGTCACCAACCAGCAAGCTACTCAATCTCAGCCTCCGATCAATTCACATGCCTTCCGTACTTTCCTCTCACGTCTCTCCTCCTCACTCCGCGATAGCCTCTCTCAACGCCGTCCATGGCTAGAACTCTTAGATCGGAGCTCATTCGCTAGACCTGACTCTCTCTCCGATGCATTTTCCCGGATCCGTAAGAATCTCACCTACTTCAAGATCAATTACTCCGCAATTGTCTCCTTAGTCCTTGCTTTCTCCCTCCTCTCCCATCCTTTCTCTTCTCTCGTCCTCCTCTCTCTCTCAGGCTCCTGGATGTTTCTCTATCTCTTCCGATCTTCAGATCAGCCTTTGGTTATCTTCGGCCGTACTTTCTCAGATCGAGAGACCTTGCTTGCTCTTGTTTTGACTACGATTGTGGTTGTGTTTATGACGAATGTTGGATCTTTGTTAACCTCGGCTTTGATGGTTGGAATCGCGATTGTTTGTTTACACGGTGCGTTTAGGGTTCCGGATGATTTGTTCTTGGATGATCAAGAGCCTGCTAATGCTGGACTACTCTCATTCATCGGTAACTCCGCTGCTACTTCAGCTGCTGCTTCTGTTGTCGCGGGACGAGTTTGAGAGCTGGATTTGATTCTCAGATGAGTTTTTTTCGTGGTTCATAGTGATAAACTCTGTCTGGGTTTTGGTCATGTTTTGAGTGTAGATTCGATATGAAACTCTTGAAGATTTAGATCTAAAGATACATTGCTCTGTTGTATTCTTCAATTTAGTCACAGTTCAGAAATTTGGAGCTGATCCTTCTCCATTGTAAGATCCCATTTATCTTAAATCAGTTTGATACTCTTGTTGCTCTTATCACCACATATTTGAGTTCTTTGTGCATTTTAGGAGGCTTTTCAGATGGAGTTAGATTTAGACTAATTTGTGGCTTGATCAAATAATTTAGTAGATTGAAGATAATAAGAGAATGGGAAATGTGAGCCTCGAACTTGCTGCATAGTGTACTCAATACACATTTTGAGGCGATCTCTATTTCTGTCTTTCTATCTTATCGTCTCTTCTCTTGTTCGTGATCGTAATGGTTTCTGAAGGAACCCAATTCATTAGCTGAGAAATCTTTAGACTAATAAATTTATGTGCCTTAGACTTCTGGCTGGTAACCAATTTGCACCGGGTACGGATTAGGTATAGGGTATCAAAATTCAAAACTTAGTATCCCAAGTGTACCTTTAACCACGGGTTGGGTTAACGGGTAGGGCGTTTGATTATAGTAGCAGGGTTATTATCTCATGGAAATTTTCTTGTCAAGTAAGTTGGCCATGGAATGTATGACCAGAACGAATTTGTAGTAATCAGGTTCAGGCCAAAAAATTGATTCTCATTAGATTTTGTTGCAACACCTGAAAATGTGAAAGACAAGAAAGCGAGAATCCAAAGAACTCTGCTACTCTCGTCGAAGAGCTAAGAATAAAAGCCAAAAGGATGATAGTAGACGCAACGCAATTTACATATTTGGCCAGTTTGAGATACATAAGAGATAAGGCAACTATAAGCCACACGTTTAGTTTTGGGGTTCAGTCTATAAACTCGGTTACCATAAACCAATTGAAGAATCGATCACCTGAATTATTTATATTTCTTTTTTTGGGATGTCAAAGTCACTGTCTCACTGAGTTGCTTCTTTCTTAGATATTTTATTGGTGACCTGTTTTCAATCTTCATTACATGAGATGTATTTTCGTGGAATGAGTTTCACTTGTGAAATCTTATCCGGGATTCTAATTCTTGGTGAGATAAATAAAACTTAGGTACTAACCACTAAACCTAAAGAAAATAGGTGTTTTCTCGTTTTGTGTAATCTATCCCACTTGTAATTTGTAAAGAGAGCTGGGTTAGCCAAATCGTCAAATAATATGAACCTAGACTGTCTAGTTAGGATTCGTACCCACTTTTTACTAATGGAATTAAGATTCCAACGGAAACCAAAAAAATTAATACATTTTCATTTTCAAAGAACATATACACTAAAACTTCTATAAATTAATAGTAGGTAAATTAATAACACTATAAAATAATAATAAAAATTTAGTATTGATTCGAACCAATGTAAAAACTAAAAAAATTCAATAAAATAATAAAAATATACTCAATAATATCATAAATTAATAATTAGATATATTAGGCATATATACCTAAGATAATTTAGTAAAATACGATTATAGTGTTGTTTGTCTTTTTTTTTTTAAGTTAAAATCTCTTTGGAGTTTATCTCTAATTTTCTTTATTGCATCGAACATTTTTGGGGTTGTTTTCTCGATTTGCATCCAAAAATTATAAAGAGTTCTAGACGCGATAATTGATTTTTTGCGTGTAACTGCTTCCAAAATATCATATTATAGTCATCAATTTCATCATTAATATTAAGGACATAAGCCATTATTTTTTCTAAACTTTGAACATGTATTATTTTCACCCGAATAGTCGAGTAGGCTATTGACATCCATTCTGTTCCGATAACCAAAATTATTGATCACAACTTCAAATTCATAAATGCCGTTTTCAGAAGTTGATTCATTTTCTAAATTCTTTAATACACTATCATCTGAACGAATTTTGCAATGTCGGAAACAATTTGTTATTATCTATTGATAAACATTAAATGTCCAAACCGAAGCAACAAAAATGATAGCATTCAAAATATTGATTTTGCCTAGATCAGATTGTCCCAATGCGTATCTATTCTCAAATCGCACGGTAAAATCTCCACGATAATGTATTTTAAAAGTTTTTATTATTCTAGCATCACAAAATTGAATTTTTGATGTTATATTGGATGACAAAAATAACAACTCAACATTATTCAAATCTTTAATATTTTTTGGATGTGATGTACAGTTACATACCACAAACAAAATTCTTTTACCATGCATTTTTTTATCAACCAATGTATTTGTTCTTCAAATTTCATATTTGTTATCCAAACTCTTTTGTTGGCAGGATACTGACAATTCAAACTCTGCATGCCCACGAACAATCCAAAGCGGATCAAGATCCAATCAATAACGAAAATGACTGCCATAATTATTAATTAGCCATTATCACAATAATATCCCAAAGCCAAATATATTAGGAACATGCCAATTAAAAATGTCCAATCATGGAGAATAATTACAATATTATATATTATTGTGCATGCACTTTAATTGCATGAGCCTGATGAGTTTGATCTTTAGATAGATACACAACATTGCGTACTTAAATTTTGTTGGCTACCCATTGTACACATCTCCAGATAATATATGTGGCTCTAAAACAAAAAGTCTTTTAATAGAATAACATTTGAACTATGTAGTCTATGTTTATGGCAATTATGAAATATTACATCCAAAGTCACTCAATAGAAAAAACGTGTTAACCAAGAATTTAAGAGATTTATTTTTTTACTCGGCGATTATTTTTTTCTTCTAGGCCCCAGTGGGTGCAACTACTCTTCTAGTTCTGAACCAAGTTTTGGCCTTCAATTAAATCAAAACCTAATCCTCCAACCGCATAAACAACATATTTGATTCTCATAAATAAAATCAATATTCGAAAAAGACAAATAGACTGAAGAAAAATATTCACCAAGCTTTTGAAAATGTATTGTTTTTGTCTCCCTATATAAACTCCCTCTCCTCTCATTATAATTCCCAACACAACACTTTTCTCTCTTCTTCCACACTTCATTTCTAAAACCCTCTGGCTCAAACAGATCGTTTACCAAAATCGCAGCAATGGATATCAGCAAGAGCCTCCTCTGCTTCATCTCTTTCGCCTTCGTTCTTCTCTCCATGACTTCCATGGCAGAAGCCAACAAAGCACACCACCACGAGTTCATCGTACGGTCGCATATAAATTATTCTAACGTTTTTTTATTTAAACGTAAATAATGATATCTATGTTTACATATATAATCTATATAAATGCAGATACAAGCGACGAAGGTGAAGAGACTCTGTGAAACACACAACAGCATTACGGTAAATGGAATGTTTCCCGGTCCAACACTTGTAGTCAACAACGGTGATACTCTCGTTGTCAAAGTCATTAACCAGGCCTGGTACAACGTCACAATCCACTGGTAAAAACACGATCAAACCACACTCACATGTTGTTATTATATGCGTCCGTTTTCTTACTGATATTGAACGGTTTGGTGTGGCTGTAGGCATGGTGTGAGGCAAATGCGAACCGGTTGGGCTGACGGACCCGAATTCGTGACCCAATGTCCAATCAGACCGGGATCAAGCTACACGTACCGGTTTACAATTCAAGGACAAGAAGGTACACTTTGGTGGCATGCTCATAGTTCGTGGCTCAGAGCCACTGTCTACGGTTCACTTCTCGTTCTTCCTCCGGCTGGTTCGTCTTACCCATTCCCAAATCCCCACCGCAACGTCCCTATCCTTCTCGGTTAAGTTAATTAAATTTAAGAGTCATGATTAATAAATTCAATAACACTTTGACATAGAATTGATTTTGATTTTGGTATAATATATGATTCTTTAAGGTGAATGGTGGGACGCAAATCCGATTGATGTGCTGAGAGAAGCTATTCGAACCGGAGCAGCTCCGAATATCTCTGACGCTTACACCATCAATGGTCAACTTGGCGATCTCTATAAATGCTCTTCTCAAGGTTTAATTCTTCAAATTAATATTACTTGGACAAATGGTCCATATTCATATTGCTTTTCCGGTTTTTCCAACTGTCATAACTGAATTTGGTATAGTTTATAAAAATATATATTTTTAGGGGAAAAAAAAGTATCAGCCCAAAAGACCAAAAAAGTATATAAGTTTAATAATATTGTTTGTAACAGATACGACAATAGTACCGATAAATGTTGGTGAGACCATACTACTACGAGTAATAAACTCCGCACTAAACCAACCGCTATTCTTCACGGTGGCTAACCACAAGCTCACGGTGGTGGGAGCTGACGCGTCTTACCTAAAACCCTTCACCACTAACGTGATTGTTCTCGGCCCGGGCCAGACCACCGATGTCCTCATAACCGGTGACCAACCACCAAACCGCTACTACATGGCCGCAAGAGCTTACCAAAGCGCCCAAAACGCACCGTTTGGTAATACAACTACAACCGCAATCCTCCAATACAAATCTGCCCCTTGCTGCAGCGGCGGAGCCAAGAAGGGTATTTCCGTCAAACCGATCATGCCTCTCCTCCCTGCCTACAACGACACCTACACAGTCACACGTTTCAGCCAAAGCTTCCGGTCGCTAAAAAAAGCCGAGGTTCCGACAGAAATCGATGAGAATCTGTTCATGACCATCGGACTCGGTCTCAACAACTGTCCTAAGAACATCAGATCAAGAAGATGTCAAGGTCCTAACGGCACACGCTTCACTGCATCGATGAACAACGTTTCATTTGCTCTCCCAAGTAACTACTCCCTCCTTCAAGCTCACTACCATGGAATCCCCGGAGTCTTCACAACTGATTTCCCGGCAAAGCCTCCGGTGAAATTCGATTACACAGGTAGCAACATAAGCCGATCTCTCTACCAACCTGATAGAGGGACTAAGCTTTACAAGCTCAAGTATGGATCAAGGGTTCAGATTGTTCTTCAAGACACCGGTATAGTAACTCCGGAAAATCATCCCATTCATCTACACGGCTACGATTTCTACATTGTCGCTGAGGGTTTTGGTAACTTCAACCGCAAGAAAGATACAGCGAAGTTCAATCTTGAAGACCCGCCTCTAAGGAACACCGTTGGTGTGCCTGTTAACGGTTGGGCCGTCATCAGATTCGTCGCAGACAACCCTGGTAAACCAGCATTAAATTACTTTTCTTAAAAAAAATTATACATTAGTAGTGTTTAATACGAATTTAGATCCAAAGTTTTCGGGTATTGGTTTACGTATAATAGTATATAACCAACGTAAAACATCATAGATTTCATTTCCGGTTTAGGTTTTCAAGATATAAAAAAATGAATCAACCAGCTATACTAGAATTTCATTTGTATTTTTTGTCGACTTTCTAGATTTGGATTTGGGTTGGATTTGAACACCCCCTCGAATTTATATGATTTAGTAATTTTATTATCGGGATTAACTAAATTAATTACGTGTACAAAACGATTGAAAACAGGGGTGTGGATAATGCATTGTCATCTAGATGCACACATATCTTGGGGACTAGCTATGGCTTTCTTGGTTGAGAACGGAAATGGAGTTTTGCAGACAATGGAGCAGCCTCCATCTGATTTGCCCGTATGTTAGGAGTTCAAGATCCTTTGTAACATAAAACCACACACTTGCTCTCATGTTATGTTCAATTGGTTTTTGTTGGTCATAGATAAACTGGGTCCTGCTTCCGAGTTGAACTGGACCCCTCAGCTTCATATTTTTTCTCGAGTATTGATGTATTCTTTGACGCTATAGTACCAAATCAGTGCTAAGAGTACCATGAAAGTAGATTTTTCGTTTTTTTTATGCTTATTGAGTCATTCCTTCGGTCTTTCGTATAGTTGTGTTTGACCAAGGGAAGGACTTTGATGTGTTGAATGGTTGTTAAGCTAAAACTCTACTTTGATAATTTCCATAATTAGCCTGGAAATTAAGTGGTCTTACACAAAAGATTGTTTGGCTTAATATTGGCCAAGTCAAATCGAGGGTTCAAGCACATGATGAATATGGGAGTATTTGATTGCTTTATTGGTAAATACTTATTATTATTCCCTTACGGAACAATAACATGCCTACTAACATTGTACTTGAACTTGAGATGAGAACTAATAGAATTTGGTACCTCGTGTCTCGATCAACAGAACGAAACTAATTGGAAAAATATGTGAAATGAAATGGCATAAAGAAAAAGTGGCGTGACTTTCCAAATTAGTTGAGCAGAAACGTTTGGGGACAAAGTGATTTCCGACGCTGATGAATCATAACTTACGGCATTACCAGAAGAAACAATAAGTTGTCATGAACTTTGTTAAATTTTGAGTAATCAGCGGGCTCGTATTATAGCAATCTAGCAAATAACAATCATTCTTATACATGCATGTCGCCACTTATCTATCTGAATATTAAAGTAGATAAGAAATTCTCGTTTCATATGTTGAACTAGCTCCGATTGTCATATTTTAACTCTCTGTGTTTGAATTAAAAATAAATAAATAAACAATCAATCAACTTAGGTCGCGAGTCAGCGACAGCGAGGGTGTTGCAGAAATACCAATACCCAAATATGTTAAATAATAATTTATCTTTAGTACGTTACATGATAGAGATTCTTATTTTTTAAAAGTATTTGCAAACTAATTAACTACTAAAAAAATTTATTACTAAAATATATAGCTAATGAACTCATTAGTCATCTTAAAACCTATGTATTTAAAAATAAACATTAGCCAGGAAATATGTATTTTAAAATGATTGAAGAATTATTATTTTTATCCTTTAAAAAATTGACCAAAATCATGATATATATTTTGCCCCCCAAAAAATAAAACCCCATGATATATACGCATATCAAACACTTAAAGAATTCGATCAACTGACGACAAAAAAAAAAAGAATTCGATCAACCAAAAAGAAGCCCATTAATATATAAATAGGCCCATTAGAATTGCGATTTTAGCCTAAAACCCTAAATCTTGTTCCACATCCCCTCCTTCCATCTTCAACCAAAATTCTTCTCCGACCAACCCTCGCCTCTTAAAGCACTGATGCCGAAAAGGAGCAAAGGAGCTGACGAAGATAACAAGATGAGAGAAACCAAGAGCAAAATCGTTTCTGTAAAATCTCAGAAACAGAAACCAGCAGAGAAGGAGCTTAAGCCAGTAGAAGAAAAGGAAGTGATAAGCTTAAATGAGGAAGAGCTGCTACAAGAATCTGGAACTGATTCTGATTACGACGCAGATGTATTCTTCTTTCCTTCTCTTTTGTTTCATCACTTGGAGCAATTTTATTATGCATTTTATTTATTTATTTATATCTTTCTGCATTCTTTTGTGATTTTCAGAGTTTGTCTGGGTCTTTGAATTCCGATGATTTCGACTCAGATATTTTCGATTCAGAGGATGATGCTTCACAGAGAGAGACAGAAGATGGAGAATCGTCTGAAGATGGGGTGCATTGTAATTGCTTCTGCTTCAATTTTGAAATTTTTATGCTTTTGATGGGTGGGGTTTTAAGTCTATTAATAGTGTGAATTTGAATAAACTAAATTCTTTGGATTTATTATAGTTTGTTCGAAGATACTTGTGGGGGGTTTAAATGGGGGGAATAAAGTTTTTAGCTTTTATATGGGAAAGGGAAATTTAAGTAAGAGAGATTAACTATGCTGGGATCTGTTGGTATAGATCATGAGGGCGCAGAAGATAATGAGGATGATGATGAAAGTGAGCAAGTAGATAGTGACAATGGTGAGGAAGATGGGAGTGATGAAGGTTCCGAGCAAGGTGAAGCAGTTGAAGAGAGCGATTCTTCAGAAGATGAGGTTGATGCTTTCTCAATTCATTTTAAATGTCGGTATTATCTTTCTCCATTTCCAGAAGAAATCATATATATATATTTATATCTTTAATTTGTAGGTTGCTCCTCGAAATACAGTTGGGGATGTTCCCTTGGAGTGGTATAAAGATGAGAAACATATTGGTTATGACATCACTGGGAAGAAGATTACTAAAAAAGAAAAACAAGACAAACTTGACTCTTTTCTTGCAACTATGGATGACTCAAAGAATTGGTCAGTTTTGAAGACTTTTTTTGTTTATTTGGTATTTAGTTAGTAGCATTATGATGATGAAATTTTTGGGGCTCTAGGCGTAAAATTTATGATGATTATAATGACGAGGAAGTGGAGCTGACTAAAGAAGAGAGCAAGCTCATTCGTAGAATGCTCAAAGGGGAAGCTCCACATGCTGACTTTGATCCATATGCGGTATGTATAGCCGTTTTCAACTAATATTATACCAATCACTTCAAAATGTGACCTTTTGATTGATTTTCTTGGGACCAGCCTTATGTTGATTGGTTCAAATGGGACGATGCAATACATCCACTCTCAAGTGCTCCAGAACCCAAGCGAAGATTCATCCCTTCAAAATGGGAGGCCAAAAAGGTTGTCAAGTATGTTAGAGCAATCCGGAAGGGGTTGATCAAGTTTGATACGCCTGAAGAAGAGCCCAATGTATACCTTTTATGGGGTGATGATTCAGCTTCAGATCAAAAGAACAAGCACTTAACTTATATTCCTCCACCGAAACTAAAATTGCCAGGTGCAAACTTTTTTCTGACCATCTGTTTCTCCGCTTTCTCCCTTGGACTTCCATTTTTCAAAGTTTCTAAAGTTGTACAATTTGGTTTTCCAGGACACGAGGAATCATACAATCCTTCTTTGGAATATATTCCAACAGAGGAGGAGAAAGCCTCTTATGAATTGATGTATGAGGAAGATCGTCCAAAATTCATTCCTAAAAGGTATTTAATAGTTTCATTTATTATACTCTGATGTTTTTTTCTGGAATTTGTCAGTTTAAGCCTTATGGTAAATATATTTGTGCATAGGTTTACGTCTCTGAGAAGCATCCCGGCATATGAAAATGCCCTGAAGGAGTCTTTTGAGCGTTGTTTGGATCTATACCTATGTCCGAGAGTTCGAAAGAAGAGAGTGAGGACTTATTTGATCATCTCATTTTCTGGTTTCTTTTTTCTCTGTATTTAAGCTCACAGTGTGTTTTCTTTCTCCAGATAAACATCGATCCCGAATCTTTGAAGCCTAAGCTACCTAGTAGGAAGGATCTTAGACCTTATCCTAACTCCTGTTATCTTGAATATAAAGGCCATACAGGGCCTGTTACTTCCATATCCCCTGATAGTTCTGGCCAGTGGATAGCCTCAGGTATTTCATTTAGTGTTTTCATTCCATTTTATTGAGCTCTCTTTTGTTCTCAAGACGCCAGTCTTTTTTCTATTTTTTTGTCTTACAAGGTTCAACTGATGGATCTGTTCGTATATGGGAAGTCGAAACTGGTAGAAGTCTTAAGGTCTGGCAGTTTCATGAAGCTGTTAAGTGTGTGGCTTGGAATCCTCTTTCCAGTCTTCCAATTATAGCAGCCGCCATGTGAGTTAGGATGTTGGGAGTATGCTTTCGGATTTATTATATAACTGTCAACTCTGAAACCTTCACATCTCTTATTTGCAGGGGACGAGATTTGGTTATTCTAAACACTGAACTTGGGACTGATGAGGAACAGGAAATTATTAAAGAGAGGCTTCACTTAGGAAACCTTCCAGAACCAGACGCGTCTGGTAAGTGTCTTTGAAATGTCCACTATCACCTTGTAAGCAATTGAGATGAAAATCCGAATGATGAAATCGTGTTTTGTTTGGTATATTATGCACAATATTCACAGTTGCAGCGATTGTAAGTTGGCTTCCAGATGAGTTATATGAAGGAATTAAGATAAGACATTTTAAGGTATTGCTAAATATCCTCTTCAACAGTTATTGTATGAAAAAAAATCTTCAACTGGTTTGTTCACTTTTGTTGGTTATATATATCTTTTAGAACGTATCAGATATTCACTGGAATCGTAAAGGAGACTATATCTCAACAGTCATGGCATCCGGTGAAACGCGAGGAGTGGTAACACACCAACTCTCAAAAAAGCTTACAAGTAGGCTCAAATTTAAGATCCGCGGACTTCCAGTCTGTACACTTTTTCATCCCAGCCGTTCATACTTCTTCATCGCAACAAGAAAGGATGTGCGTGTTTTCAATCTTTTAGAGAAAGACGAGCCCGTCAAAAAGCTTGACACTGGACTGAGAGAAATCTCGTCCATGGCGATTCATCCTAGTGGTGATCATCTGATAGTAGGAAGCAAAGAAGGGAAGTTGTGTTGGTTTGACATGGATCTGTCTTCGAAACCATACAAGACTCTGAAGAATCATCCTAAAGACATAACGAATGTCGCGTTTCACCGATCATATCCGTTATTTGCTTCGTGCTCAGAGGATTCAACAGCTTATGTTTTCCATGGGATGGTGTATAATGATCTGAACCAGAATCCTCTGATCGTGCCGTTGGAGATTCTAAGAGGCCATTCAAATGGAGGTCAGTTTTTGATTCCTAAGAGTAAAATTATTATGCATTATTGTGTATATTTAATGTGTTGATTGTTTATGTTTATGGGTTTGGATATTTTGACTGCAGGAGTCTTGGACTGCAAGTTTCATCCGAGACAACCATGGCTATTCACTGCAGGAGCTGACTCAATTATCAAACTCTATTGCCACTAAATTGGCCCCAAACCAATATTTGACAATTTTCATTTGTTTTTTGTTGTAGTCACCTATCACATTACTTGAAATTATCCTCAAATCGATGTTGTAGTTCAAATTATAAGGGTACTAGTTTTGTTATGATTAATTTATTATTGAGATTTCTAAATCGTAGCAGTTCATATAAGTATTGGTTAAGTTCGGACATTACTTTTCCAAAACCCGCATAGTAATTTGATTTCATTACATACACATACAATGATTGATGGTTCCTCGACTAGAAAATTAAAAATGGTACTTCATAGTAAAATTACAAATTTCACTCATTCACAACACCATTGTTATGTCATATCTCATGTGTTAAAGCGTATAATAATTTTTTCTGAATATCATCAATATTAAAGTTTGAAATCATAATATTTGAGTTTATTTTAATACTTACCAAATTGGTTAATAATAGACCTAACTAAGCAAATAGTCCGTAAGATAATAATACTGTGGACCAAAGCCCATAGCTTCCTCCTGTGAACCAATACAATGAGTTGTTTTTTGACTAGTCAACCTGGCTCCAAGAAAAAACAGCTGTCCTTATCCAAAGAGGGGCATAAGAGAAATTATATATATTATATGAGGGTAAAATAGTCCAAAAATATAAGAAGAAGTAACTTAGACCCAAAGCAAAAAGGAAAGGGCTGGATCAAGCCAAAATCAGAATCAGGAAAGTTCGAGCGACACGTCATCACAAAATATCTGAAATATCCCCAACCAGGCCACCACACTAATATTTATATACGCTTCTCTTTTTACAATCCCAAACTTTTTGTTTTTAATTAATCTCAGCTTAGTGCTTACAACGAAAAAGCAATCATCTTATCATCTTTGCTTTGACTACTATTACAATCAATCCCTTGTGTTCTTGCTTTCGACGCGGGAATATCTTCTTCTTTTTCTGTTACTTCGTTCGAATGCTTTCTTACATGCCGTCGAACATTGTTGACAGGTTTGTTTCAAAACTTTTACGATTTTTCCTTTTTTTTTTTGTTCTCCTCCTGTGTATGTGTTCTCGAAATTGGTTTTTGTTTCTCTTTAATCTCATATATATATGATTTTTGAGTGTTAGGGTAAAGGATTGTGGTTGTTTCCTTTGTTTGTGTAGTAAGCGGAAGCTCAAGGGTTCAATTTAGGGTTTTAAAGGTTTTTCGTAAAAATCAAATTTTGGACTAAATGATTAATTTTGAGCATAATTTGTCTCTATGGATTGATTGCTGTGCGATTGGTTGCCTCATGTGTGGCTAAGAAAAGTCGTAAAAAATGTGGTTTCTTGTATGAAGTAAAAGTTAAGTTTATGGGTTAGATTCTTTACTTGATAGGGTTTCTATGTTTCTGATATATGAATCTCTGCTCTAATTTTGTTCGTGATGGCATTTTTTTTTGTTTTGCTCGCTGTGATGCTGCAGATTGTGAAACTTCTCCTTATACCTACTTTGGTGTGATTACGTTCAGGAGGTTAAAAATTGTTTCTTGGAAGGGGCTTTGGTTCAAAAAGTTATAGTCGAGCTTGGTTGCTTTGAATTTGTGAAGAGGGAAAAAAAGGAATAGAAAATGGGAGTTATTGAGCAGGTAGCTAATCTTGCTTCTATGCCCTTTGATTCTTCCAGGAAGAGGAAGTCACGAGATGGCACTGGCAATGTAGCTGAGACTCTAAGGAAATGGAGAGAGTATAATGAGCAGAACGAGGCAGCTTATTGCAACGATGGTTGTGATCCCAGGCCAATCCGAAAGGCTCCTGCAAAAGGTTCGAAGAAAGGTTGTATGACAGGTAAAGGTGGACCTGAAAATGGGAATTGTGACTACAGAGGAGTTAGACAGAGGACTTGGGGGAAATGGGTCTCTGAGATCCGTGAGCCTGGTCGAGGTAATAGGTTATGGCTCGGTACTTTCGGTACTGCATATGAAGCTGCATTGGCTTATGACGAGGCTGCCAAAGCTATGTATGGTCAGTCTGCACGACTCAATCTTCCGGTCATCATAAATGGCTCTTCTTCGACTGCTGCCACTGTGTCTGACTCGGTTACTACATTTTCGAATGAATCTGAAGTTTGTGCACGTGAGAATACAAATGTGAGATCTGGTTTTGATCAGGTGAAACTTGAGGATAGTAACGATGAATATGTTCCCTTAAACAGTTCTCAGTGTATTAAAGAGGAGGTGGAAGTAAAAGAAAAAGTAAGAGAACTTAATCCGGCTGATGCATTTGGAGTTGGACAGGACCCGAAAAAGGAGATTTTAGATGATTGGTTAATGGGAAATGGCAATGAACAAGAACCAATGGATTTTGGTGTGGACGAAACTTTTGATATTAATGAGCTGTTGGGTGTATTAGACGAGAACAATCCCTCTGGTCAAGAGACAATGCAGGGTCAAGTTGATAGAAAGCCAAACTTCAATTACCAAATGCAGTTTCCAGATGCTAACTTTTTCGGGAGCCTCAACCCCATGGAGATTGCTCATCCTGGAGTTGATTATAAATATCCTTTCGTGCAGCCGGAAATGGAGAACAAGGATATCGAGTTAGACCGTGGCAGGTTCGAGGATCTTGACATACAGCACTTGGATTTTGCAGGAAGGGAAAAAGATGGTCATGGCTCTATATAAGATGTAACATTCATGACTGGCCTAAGTTTGTGATTCTGCTCCAAGGCGGTCAAGCGGTTACTAGCTAGAAGCTGACTTTCTCTGAAGCTGCTGATACTTGATGATGTTAAATGGTTTTGATGCATAGTAAATGTGGTTAGGTAATGTAGGACAAGTTCGAATATGATTCCTTCTTTCTTTTCTTGTGAATACATAAAGTTTCAGACTTTGGATTTATAAAGTTTTAGACTTTGGATTTATAAAGTTTAAAACTAGATCTCTCCGATCGATTGCTTAGTTTAATTTAATTGTTATCTTATAAAATTGGAAATGTAGAGAGTGGAATTTTTGTCTGCAGACTTTCCTCTTGTCTTCGATTAGATTACATGAGCAATGAGGTGAGAAAAAAGTGTAATATATTATTATCTATCTGTATTTCCTACAAAAAGCAAATTGAGTATTTGAAAGTGCAAATGGGACATACTTCTATATTATTTAAAGGGGTTATTTATTCCACTTTTGGCCTACAAAATCGTTTTTTCTTGCTCGAATCTTGAAGAGCTTCAAGACTTTTGTCAAATGAAGAAAACAAGTTGGCAAACTGTTAATTTAATTATCCAAAGAATTGGTGGGTATGGGATTTGGGTATTGCATCTCCACAATTTCCCTTTGACAATGTGTCCTCTTCTGCAAAGGATGAATGAAACTCTTTTGGACATTTTCTCCTTTTCATAAAATTCTGAACTAAATTTTCTTCTTCTTAATTTATTGCATTGTCAAGTTGTAATCTGAGTCACTTAATGTCTATATCGAAGTTAAGTTTTTCTTTGATATTTTTTTAACACTAATTTTGATTTTGTTTAAGTGCATTTTCTTTATAATTGTAGTTGGAGAATTTTCTAATTTTAGGTGAGATAATATTTTATATAGTTTTGAGATTTTTCTTATCTAAAAACAATCAAACAACCGGCTTTTACTTAATGTATCTATAATTAAAATAATTTGATAGCGGAAGGATTTTACTGTGTTCTTATTACCTCGAAATGAAGGCGGTACAAAATTTTCTACCTATGCTCTTCTGTTTAGTCCGACTAACTCTTTAATTACCACATCTTTTTATTGTTATTTCCATACCATTTTATTAATTAGTTACACAAAAAGCATTATACATGGTTCATACAGCGACGGTACAACGTCACTAATTACACCTAATTATTTCTATATACCACGATTATTTTTGAAAATTCAAACAATTTGTTTGCTAAGGTGATGAATGGTATATCTTTTTTAACGATTTTCGAAAAATGATTCCGGTATATACTAGATGTGTTAAAATATAACTAGAGGTGCGAAACGTTAGTAATCTACTTACGTACAATACTACTAATTCTTTTTGTAAGTATTTCTGATCATTTTATAGAAACTTAGTGAACGAAAGTGTTTTCGCTATGCAACCATTTTCTGAACACTCATCATTAACACCATCCCTACTCTACCCAACAATGAAAGTTTTTATTTCTACCATCATGTAGATGATGATGAGGGGCGGGGGACTGGAATTTATTTTTATGAATCTTTATGATAATATTGGTGAGTGATTGTCACCTAACTCCAAAGCTTATGAGAGGGGGATGAGCAATCTTTACATCGAGGTTTGCGTAAAAAAAATGCAAATTGTAACCCTTCTTCTTATTCTATAAAATGTTAGATATAATTAGTAATGCAAATTGGTCGTTTACTCATATTAATCTATCAACTAGGACTAGTTGGGAATATGTATAGTTGTTGGAAAAACTAATGCATAAAATAACCCTTTATTACTTTTCCCAAATGTGTTTTGTTATTATGCCCACCACTCAAATTCGAGAGTCCAATATATTCATACATTTGATTTGAATATACGTTTGTGGAAGAAAATATCCCAAAGAAATATTGTCAAATTCGAAAATTTTCCTGACTTTGGGTTGGTTACTTTTAGCAACTTCTTAGTTGGGTTTCTTCTAATTCGTATAATATTCCGTTCTATTCTTTGTTGAAAAGGAATTTGACTAATGCTTTTTTAGTACTGTCAAAACGCTACAAGATTAGGAAAGATAATGATGATGGACCCATGACATAATATATACACCAACTTGGAATATTGAAAGTTCTATAGTTATTTTGAATTTTGTAATGTTCCAACGAAATTCAAAATGCACCCAAAAACACATCCAATAATCCCTACCAATCTATCGGCCATCACAAAAGACCAAAGTCGGCCTTAAGAAATCATGCATCCAATTTGCTTCATGATTTTTCGCCAAACATATGGATAAATATATCTCTTAACCAAATATATATAGTTTGACCAATGACCAACTCGTCCCAAAGTGATCGTGCTCCAGTTTCAAATTGACATTCAAGCAAATGTTTGATAACGTTGTATAGTTATCTCTATGGATATACAATCTACAAACATGGTCGAAGATTTAAATTTTCTGCAAACCCCCATAGAGGATAAACTCCCTTCAAACAAAAAAAATTATAACATAGTAAATAACCATGTAAAAACTAAAAAGATAAAAGCTCAAATAAAAATCAGTTCTTGTATCGAGAACCAATCCGTAGATTTTCGTGGGAAACCGGGCCGGTCCTTGATATAAAGATGGAGAAAGAGATCTTCTATGAAAATACAAACTCCAAACAAATTCCAAGTAGACAACGGACGAACCCACACAAACTAACCTCTCTCTAATCCACATACTTGCATTTTTTATATATACACATTCTTTCCTTATATATATATATATATATCAATCTATATATCTCACTAATAGGACCTCACGAAGCAAGCCATTTCTTCTTTTCTCAGAGAATATATTAAGAGAGAGAGAGACAGAGTGATTGCTTTTTTTACAAAAGAGAGCGATCTAAAAATGCCAACGTCGCTACAGTTTCAGAGACCCTCCACCGCCGCAGAGGCAGCCAACACCACTGTGAGCACCTATCACCACCACAAACACCTTCAGAAAGTGAGCATCACGCGCGGGATGGCTGATGTCCCTGAGCACGTGGAGCTTTCCCACACGCACGTGGTGGGTTCTTCTCAGTGCTTCTCCTTCATGGTACAGGACGTGGAGGCTCCGGCTTCCGCTGTCTGGTCGATCCTCAGCCGCTTCGAACATCCTCAAGCGTACAAACACTTCGTGAAGAGCTGCCACGTGGCTATAGGAGACGGTCGAGAGGTTGGGTCGGTGAGAGAGGTACGAGTCGTCTCGGGTCTCCCTGCCGCGTTCAGCTTAGAGAGACTTGAGATCATGGACGAGGATCGCCACGTCATCAGTTTCAGCGTCGTGGGTGGGGACCACAGACTTAAAAACTACAGGTCGGTGACGACGCTGCACGAGTCGTCATCGTCCGAGGGAAAGAGGACACGTGTCGTCGAGTCATACGTCGTTGACGTACCTGCAGGTAACGATAAGGAAGAGACTTGTAGCTTCGCAGATACCATTGTACGTTGCAACTTGCAATCGCTGGCTAAACTCGCCGAGAACACGCCTAAATTCTCGTAATTACATTTTTTTTTTCATTTTACAACTTTTTATTTTTATTTTATTTTCTATGCTCTCTTTCAAAATATATTTTCTTGTTCTTTTTTTGGATTCTCGATTTGGGTTCGGATTTAAGTATTTAACCATCGTCGGAGATTTTTCGAAACTACAACAAAAAACTGATGGTTTTGGTTTTTCGAAGTTAGGGTTTTAGGGTTTGTTAAATGTTCGTCTCGACGATACTTTGGTTTACCCTTAAAACCGTTTCTTCTTGAACTCGTTTGTACAGTCTCTTGTAGTTTTTAAATAAACAAACATTGATTGTTTAGGTTTTTTCATAATATTTTTCTTGCCCGGTTACTTTTACATATGTATCTTTGCTTAATCACGAAACAATGTAATGATTCGACTAATTAGTATTGTTTCGATATACCCGAGATTTTAATCTCTAGTTTGAGAATGATATTTCATTTTTAAGGTACATAAAGTAAGGGATAACAAAATGTATATGAAGAGATCTGAACAATTATATTGTGGGCAATCAGAAAACCCATGCATATGCTGTTCAAATGATCATCAGTTTTTTTCCTTTATCTTAAGAGAAGAAGAAGTAAAATCTTAAGAGAAGAATAAGTAAAACTAGTAACTATATACATTATTTGCATTCTTTAAAAATGTACAAAAAATCGATATACATATACTTGGTCTTTTTTAATTAAAATGTTCATCAGTTATATAATCAGCGCGTTCAATCCTTAACAAAAAAGAAGCAAAGGTGTAATAGCATAAATTAAGGATAAAATTGAACCACTGTGTAATTTATATTGAGTTTTAATTGTCTGACATAATTATTTTTTTTAATTATGGTATATACTCCATAAAGCTAAGCCAAAATAAATATGGTGACAAGTAATATACTGAAATTTGGCAGGAAGAAAAGGAGATTACATCATTATATATTTATTTCCTATTTTGAAAACTTAAAATTTTCAAATTATTTGTCACTTTGTCACCAACTTTACATTAATATACTTAAATGATTTTGCTTTTACGCACCAAAACATAAATCAAACTTTTATTCACCAAAATGATAAAATTCTTCGGTTCCTTTTTATTTTTGGGATGCGTGAACCGTAACAATAATTCAAATGTCAAAATTATTACCCTCTCTGAGTTTATTGTGGTATGTATACATGGAATATATATTATCTCATGAATAAAAAGGAAAAATATCAGAATCAAATATTTTCATAATATTATATCTTTTGGTTAATAGAAAGAATCCAATGAACAAGATGGAAAGACTTTCAAATTTTCCAAAAGCAAAATGAGTTAGTTACTTTATAATTAACTAGTAAGATTTCGAGACTTGTGAAACCAAATTCAAAATTGAATATATATAGATAGAAATTCATATATATGATCGTACGCAAAATGCAAGTTGGGGTGTGATAAAATCCAACTTGTTATAGAAAAAAACAAAGCATGCAAGTTGCAAGGAAAAAATAAAAATAGATACTATTCTTTGACACCTTATAAATATATTTCATTAATAAATAAATGTTAAAAAAAACATATTGATCATATATGATTATTAATTTATTGTCATAATGAGTACGAAATATATGTAAACATTGTCGTGGAAGGAAGGAATTGCAAGTTGAGATGCAAGTTGGCAAGGAGGCTATTAATGTTTTCCCTCTTTTGGTCGTTAGTAAAATAACATTTAAATTGACCCACCATTTTTTTTGGTGTGTCTTCCCTATTTTGCATCACTATTTTACTTATATATTAAATCCCTTTTTATTTGTTTATAAACCCATAAGATTTTTCATATTACTAATTCACTTAAATAGTATAACATATGCATTACCGTGGGATATGAAACCTGACCAATCCAGAGAGAAGATACGGTTTTTGGGGTTTGTATATTCCAATGTGGCATGTTGCATATAAAGTAGTATTTTAAAACCAATTTCTTTATATTAAAATCTATATAAACATCCATAAAAGATTGTGATAACGTACATATCTGTGTCAGATATACATACTTTTTTAAAAAAGCAAACGGAAATAGTTTATATCCTCATATAGTCCTAGCTGGACTATCTAAACACTTTAACCCATTTTATCTTTAAAAGAAACAAACTTTGAGATAAATTGTGACTGTTATATCTTTAGTCATTACTGATGTAACCAATATCCATGAGTATGTCTGAAAAAGGCAAACCAAATTCAAATACAACACGACGAACCTATGACCACTTCCATCAAGTTCTAGGAAAGGAGTTCTAAAAAATTTATAATGATAAATAATAGATAAATATTAGAAAAGTAAAAAAAAAAAAAAAGATCAAAAAGTTTTAATTTAAGAACCCCTTTCTCTTCTTTTAAAAACTTCTCTAATATTTATCCATTATTTGTTGTTATTATTTATCCATTATTTGTTGTTATGAATTTTTAAAAATCCCTTTTCTGAAAAACTTCCAATAGAGATGTTCTAACACCTCTCCCCTAAAGTTGACTGGGGGTGAACATTTTGAATCTATGATTCTAGCTTCCAGTGCGATGCCATTCAGGAGTGGTTCCTAAACAATAATCTGATTTTAGCTTCCAATGCAATGAGATTTATAAACCTATTTTGCATCACTACTTTACTTATATATTCTTTCACTTTTTTTCTTTTCAACAAATTTCTACTTTAGTCTTTTGAAGTCTGGTTCATAATCACTTCCCCATGCAGCCTTTGCTAATGAAATTTCATGAAGAGTCGGTAAACGTAATGCATCCGTCGGTTTATCACTTGGAACAGTCTTTGTCAAAATATATGTTGAATCTTTCGAAGTCTCACTTCTCTTGAATCATATCCTTGACCAGTAAGTAGGTTTCTTGCTAAGAAAGAGACAATCAATTTGCTACTTTAGTAAATTGAATTTAAGCCGTTCGTGACGTTTATAGCTAGGTGATCGTATTTATAATGAGGCTGGATTAATTTTGTAAACTTCTAAAGATTATTCTAGAGACCACTTTTCTTTTTGCTCCATACAATTAGATTTAGAGGCGCCACTGTTCATCTTCGATTTGATAAAACCCTTTCGGCTTTTCTCTTATAAACCACAACGAGACACTAATAAAATATCAATTCAATGAGTACATTGTACAATAATAATAAAAAACGGTGTCGTTTAGGGAGAAACCATTTTCTATTTGTCTATGGGTAGAAAAGTTTAGCAAAGAGAAGCTCATTCCAAGTATCTTGAAGACCAGGCAAGCACCAATGTACACAATCCGCATAACTCGTCGGTTTCTCCAGCTGCTCCGCCGTAAGTGGGCTCCACTGCTTCTTGTATATCGACGTGTGCGCATCTTTCCGATAATTCGACATTTGCGTTATGTTCAGTAACGTTATTGGTGTTTTCGATCTCCCAAACACTTCTCCAATCACCTTCATTATACTTTTCCGACAATCTGATCCCCAATAGTTCGGATCTTCTATAAGTGTTGTCTGATTATAGCAATTCTGACCCGGTTCACCTCCCCAATCTATGCCCCTGAAACAGTCATAGAACCAGAACAAAACAAAATCAACAAAAGCCCTAACCAGTAAGGTTTCTTGCTCAGAAAGAAACAATCGATTTGCTTATATAGTCAGTAAAACTTAAGCAGTTTATGGTGTCCACGAGTGAAACTAGAGTGCATTATCAATCTAATGTATCAATTTTATGAGCTAAATTTCTCGATTAAAACGATCAAAGTCACTAACTTGGCATGAGTTGGAGACATGCTTGTGAAGAAAACCCTAGTTTTTTTACGATCCATATTGTTCTTCACCCATCTCAACATACTCTTCATACCCATCCGGTATGCATCTTCAGTGGGAACCTCTACGATAGCCTTCTCTTTATCGTCAAAAGATCCTTGCCTATATATATCCCCACGAAACAATATCAGAAACCATTCTAATGTGATTGATGTGTATAGTTATATGAAGGGATTATTGTGATTTTAAGTTAAGAAATGGTTACAAGATGTTCATCTTTAATCCAGTCATCCACCAAAGATAAGTGTTGAAGACGATTATATCAACGCCTTTCCAGTGACGACCATGTTTGTTAATTGACCCTTTTCTCACAACCCTATCTGATATTCTATGGACAATTGCATCGTCTGAATTCGATTCTAGCAGAAACGGTGCCCAATAGAACTCTATCGTCGCATTATACTCCTGCGCATAGAGATAATAAGCTCTAAAAAGAGTAAACTATTGCAATACAGAAACCTCAGAAGGAGTGACGAATTAAGTTTTACCTTGGCAGTGAAGACAGTGAGGGAGCCAGAGGTTTTAATTGATTTCTGATCATCAGGAATAAGACGATGAAGAAGACAAATCATAGATACATACATTCCACGGTTTAATGAGTCTCCTACATACATCATCCTCTTCCCTCTCAAACTCTCCAGCATCAACGTCGCGTTGAATCTACCAAACAGAGAAAACAAAGTAAAAACAGAGTAAACACATGAAACAGAGGAAACAGAGAAAGAGAGATTACGAGGGGAGATCGCAGTGGTTGGGTTGCCACCGCCAGAATTGGTAATATTTGTCGGGACGACCGTGTTCTTGACACGTAAGCTGAGGTTGAATGTACGGACACTCCCATTCCTCGTACGGTGGTCGGGAAATTTCATCTCTCACCCACTTCCCGCTAAATATATCACATGTTTCCTCTGTTTTACCTATAGCAAACGCAATCTTCTCCTCTTTCTTGTTCTTATCTTAACATTCAAAAGGAAACACAATCTCAGTTTCTCATTTCCAACGGAGAAGTCAAACAAGTGTTTAGTGAAATAAAAAAAATACTTTACCGGGTGTTCGAGAAGGTGGGAGGGTGAAGTTGGGCTCGAGCTGACCAAAGATACACATGAAATCTTCTCCGTAGAGGACAGAAACGAAGAGGATGAAGGCTAGGAGTGTGAAGAGGTAAGGAGAAAGACGAGTTTTTCTAGCAAGTGAAGTAGTGACTGAAATTGGTGATGAAGGTTTCATGTTTTAGGATTTGAGAAAGAGAGAGAGAGAAGATTGAGTGTTACAAATGTGATTTTAGTATTCAAATAGTATTAGGAAAAGAGAAGAAAACATTAAGAAATGAACACTATGGGTTCTTGATGATCTCATTCTCCTCAACCTGCAAATAATATGTGGGAGGCAGAAGCCAAAAGAACTTATTTTGGAATTGCTTCAAGAAATACTAAAGATGTGTAGTGTACAATGATTAGGTAATTTATAATATGGTTATGATTATATTAGGTGATGAAATTTTGTGAATTAGCAAAATAATAATACTTAAGGGTGATGAGTAGGTAAATGTTGACGGAACAGAGTGGTTGTCTCCTAACTTATGATTTTTGTCGTAAGATATAATCATTTCTTTGTAAATAGCAATTCATACATTTCGTGTTGTCAGCAAAAATGTAAATACCTGTTTGTTTTTGTTTTCTACTATGAATGCTCTTCTAATATTTTTCATAATGTTTTAGTAATAAAATTTTCTTAGGCTTTTAATTTGTAGCTCCTATTGGAAAATATGAGATGATGATTGATGGAGGTGAGGAATATAATTTCACTTGGCTTAGAAGCTAAGTGTCCTTGAGGTGTTTTCGTACATTTGATCGACTTGTAAAGATGACATATCATTGTCTTCACTTTAGTCCAATGGATTTTTGCTGTTACTTAGAAAACAATATAAAACAAAAATGATGGTTAACACTTATTAAAATTAATACCAAAATAAAAGCATGTATTAGAATACAAATATTAGACTGAATAATATGAGATGAAACAAAATCTCAACTAGCGGTCTATAATTTGTTTTCTTTTATTTTTTTTGGCAGAGAGCTCAATATAAAATGAAGAATAGAATTAGTTGAAAATTTGTTGGGCTCTCAAGCTCAAGTAGTTGGCTCTCACTGTTCTTCTTTGTACATACTCTTCACCCGACAAAACTAAGCCAATGTTTTTCTAAATCCTACAGTACTCAAAATTGTATAAAGAGATGCTCTTTCAAAGCGCGTCTTTAACAAATATGTTATGGCGAGTCCTATCAAAATTGGCACTAAGAAGGCTAGTCCCAAGACATGTCAGCACGGTTTTATTCCACTATAAATAACCTGATTATCCAATAACTTGCATTTAGTATAATCAGAAGACTAACAAAGTAACTTAGAATGAGCAACGAACATTCGAAAGTAGGGAGGGTTCTCGATCATCCTTGACTCAAGGACGAAATGTTTTCCTTGTGTGTTGTGATAAACTCAGAGTCACCATCTTCCAGGATCTTTTGTGAGTGAGTCTCTGCCAGCTCGCGGAGATCAAATGCATTTGATGAGTCAATGGAGTCGATGAGTCGGTTTCTGCAGAGATCTTGGAGGTATGGAATGACGTATTTGTGTGCAACAAGTATCACGAGACGCACAAAAAGCTCAGCAAGACGGCAGAAGACTGATGAGATGGACTTTAAGCTTAAATATATATATATATATATATTTTTTTTTAATTTTTTTATTTATTTATTTATTTATTTTTGCTTCCAAAGATCTTTTTGGTAGCCAACAATTTAACAATATACAGTATCTTTCACTCCTTCAAAAACTGTTAATATGCATGGTAACTGGGAAGTATGCTAAGAAGCTCGCAGATGAATGAATCATAAAGATAGAAAATGCAGTTTCTAAATCGGCCCAAATATATCCAAGATCCTGATCCGGTTTGCGGATTTTTGGTCCATTGAACATCTCTATCCTCAACATTGATCAATCGTCTATCAAAATATTTCAGAAAGAATGAGGAGATCCAACACACAAGCTTTATATAGTATGCACGAATGTTTTCGAAAGAACAATTGTCTAAAACATTAACACAGCAGTTAACATTACTACAAAATCAGCCTCAAGAAACCGAGACAACAATTTTTGAAGAGCAAACTGGAAATGGGAAAGGCCGCAGATCACAATAGCCTAACATTGTTTGTATCCAATGAACACGATTCTTTTGTTTCTCAAGGGATCTATGACATAACAAGATGAAAAGGAGAGGCACCTTATAACTTGCAGTCATATAATGGCCAAAAGAGTACTCGGGGCATAACAATCTAGCGGCGTTTGCAACTGGTTGAACTAGTTCAAAGCAAGGCCGGGGAACTGTCTCCGGACCATGGACCATGGACCAGAGAGGATGCTGTGACTGCTCAGAAGTTGACCTGAGAATAAGAGGTTCGTTGACCACGACTAGACCCTCCGAATCTCTGAAGAAGTGAACCAAAACAGCTCTGCAAAATGAAGATAAACAGTAAACTAATTAATTAAATTCTTAGACACAAATCCATCAGAAGAGAATATAGAAACACAAAATAATACCTGTGTTCTGTGAGGTACAGTAGCCCAGAAATCCAAATTTGGGATAACCTACAAAACAGGGTGTGTACATTTCAGTTGTGATAGAATCAGTACATTAGCAGACTTTGCATGTATGAAGGAAGTTAGCTAAACATACATCTGTGCCACGGATTCCAAGGGAGAAATATCGATATATTGCACCACCCAGCAGATAAGCTCCAAATAGGCACAAGATACTGAAAAAGATCAGAACGTTTTTATTCAATTCCTATGACATTGGAACATATTCCAATAGCCTTGCAAAAAAACCAGAATGATGTGCTCACATGATAAGTAAGGTACTAAACCAGCCCCATCCATTACCATGTCCGGATATAGCTACTGCACAACCGGAAGGATGTCGCAGCTCGGTAGCCTGTCAGTGAAACAAGATTTCCAATTTAAGTCGAATGGCTTAGAAAGACAGGATATATAGCTTCAATTTCATAATAAAAAACCTCTTATAAGTGTGAAAAAGTTAAGTCAATCACTCGCCAAACAGTAATCAAGATTTAACCTGTGCTGTGCTGCCTTTACCGATAATTTTGTTTTGACTCACACAGAAAAAACGAAAACACTCACACAAATTCTACAATTCACTGTCTCTTACAGTGCAGACTAAGCTTTGAATGTTCTCTTGCTTATGTTATATGTCCTTCCAATGGCTACAACATTACCAAAAAAATCAGCATTTCCATAACTAGCCTGAGTCCATACTTCTAAAAATAAAGATACTGAGATGCTAATAAAATTCAAATATTTTTCAAGAACGTGTTCTAAGGAGACAAATAACAAGGTACTTTGAAACTTGAAAGCTATCGGAAAGAACAAAGAGAGGAGTTACTGGACACTCACATAGTGACAGGTATCAGATTTCTCCAGGATGAGTGGTCCCTGAGAAAAAATGGTGAATGAGGTATAAAGTCTTAGAAACTGCTAAAATCAGTTCCAATTTATAAACTCAAGAAGAATGTCTGATATACAAATGCTTACATCAACTTTATTTTTCTGGCAGATAACAGAAACTGAAAGTGAGCAATTTTGGTTCTTATTTCCACCAGACATCTTAACAATGACGCCTTTGCCAGGATCCTCTTTATCTACCATATTAAAAACAAAAATCTCTCAGCACCTTACTATTGCATAAAATGTTGGGAGAAAACAGCATTAACGATTTAGCTTTGTTCAAACTTAGAACGTGCATAGTGCCAAGTGTTCATCATTACAAGCGACGAGAAAATTATACTCTATTTTCACATATAAGAATCGTAAGCCTTACCAATAATACTAAATTTTGTGCTTGAGGGATGCCCTAGAGAAGTGCATACATCATACCCTGCAAATGATAGATTTTTAAGAGAGTTTAACTTTTTATCAGTTCAAATCACATAATAATATTTCTGAAGGAAACAATAAAATGGCTACATCTTGAGTAAAGCAAAACAACCAAAAGCATCTTGCAATATCTGCACCTCATAAATTTTCTAGTGAGCCTCATATACTACTTTCTAGCGAGCCTCATATAATACATTAAGATAACATGCTGTCATGAGTGAGATTTTTGTACCTCGTACATTTTCTGACACAAGTGCACTACATAATGTTCCACAGTGTGATGGACCTCCGCAATCCTAAGTGAAGAAAAGGAAAGTCATAGAGACTGATTGAGATATTCAAATTCAAAATATAAAAAAAATTTCCTTGTTGAAGCATAAGATCAAGACAAAGGAAGCGGCCAAAAATCTTACTTCGCAACCAACACATCGAGGAGGATCGTGATTGAAAATCAACACATCACAAAGCTGCTCCACAAGATGGTTTACAAAGAATAAAAGATAACAATCATAAGTCACATCGGTCTACATAAAGAGCACTATAACTACTAACTAAGCAGATGTAAATCTTCAAATCGGAACCACCTAAACTCTGAAGACTTTCCTAAACAAAACATGTCAAAGATTTGTATATTTTCTAAACAAGATCAGTTCTTTTACAGTTCCACTAACCTATCAATTCATTTTCACTGTGACCAGTTATCACAAATTACATACATCAAGATGAATTAAACAAGCACTGAAAAAAAAACAAAGATACTGGATTACAAATGTCATGATCAGTGTAACAGAGAAAAAATTACAGAAACAAAGTGTAACCTGATATAGAAGACAACCTGAAACCAAAGCAATGTGCTGTTTGCTTCCACTCTATAAAACCTGATTATCCAAATTATTGCATTTAGTATTAGGAGAACACAAATGAAGTAACATAGAATGAGCAAAAAAGAAGGTAAAATTGCAAATTGAATGCACGGTGAAGGCACCACAAATGTGAAATTCAAACATATGTAAATTAGAAAACAAAAATAAGGGAATCTGAGATTACCCATCTTCGCTGAGGGCGCCGTGAGGGAACTTCGGAAACGAAGATGCTAAATTGAAATTAAAGACCTTGTTGCGTTTAGTGAAACTGAATTCACATTGAGAGTTAACTCGGAAGCGAATAAGGACGAGAGTGATGATAAGAAATCTCGCAATCCAAAGTCTCCCCAACATTTCTCTTTCCTCCTCTATTTCAAACTTTGTCAGTATTCACTCTCCTACGATCTCATAACCATGTCTGAGGATCTCAACGGAGAAGAAGAGATGAGTGCTCGGCACGGCTGCAGTCGGGTCGCTGGTTCTTGATTTCACATCCGCCGTTGATTCAACCGAGATTTCGCTACTACCTCTAAACTTTGTATTTCTTACGAAATATGCCATATTATTTATTGTATATTTGAGGCCTTGATATCATCCATGATTCCAAGATGGGCTCTTATTTGTGCAGACCCGACTCTCAAACGGGCCAGTCAAAACCGAACTAGACAAATTGGTGGATTATGGTTCAATCTAGTTTAATTAGCTAAACCGGATTTATTGAGCTTCTAAAAAGTCATAACTTACATATTATAGAGAGTTATGTACTTCTATATATTTAGGGGAAAAAAAAGAGTTGGAATCCCTTTGGTGCAAGAATCAAACAAGGTTTAATGTTTCTACGTTCAATTTTGGATATAAAGCACATAAACATATCTATGATTCGGGTTTAAATTTCGGTTATAAGAAAAAAACATAATTATACTTTATCAAAACAAACAAAAAACATAAGTATCACAACATCGTCATTGTTTTGATAAGACGTCGAGTTAATTTAGACAATTATGAGAAACCATTTTACCACGTGCAGAAGCATCAACATTTTCACACACCGCAGTAGCAGGACCATTATCAACTCCATTATTCTTAAGGTCAATGTCAATTAGCTCAACATTCTTGCACGGAAAGCTCTTGCTACATTGTAGATTCACTGCCACTTTATTCTTTGATGTTCCATATATGTTCTTTAACTTCAGGTCTTGAATCTGAACGTGAGACTCTCCCTAAAAAAAGGAAACACAAATTGTTTTGTTTGGTTTTTCTTGTGATGAAGGAAAAAAAATGAAGTTTGTTTTTTATATAGAAAGTTAACCTTTTTTTCATGCTCACAAGGAGGGTAAGGACAATATTTCTGATCGATGTTGATCGGTCTCTCAACGTCAATCATCTGAATATTCTCGTACACGAAGTTAGAAACGACGATCTTTGAAGCTGAAGATTCCCAAGTCTTGATTCGAATACCATCGCTTGTGCCGTTGAAAACTGTGTCTCTTATCGTTAGGTTTTTCACGTCTTTTTCGTTTTTGTTCTTCCCTAAGCTTCCAACACTTATCCCATGTCCGGGACCACAATTGACGTTAGAGATATCGAGATCAGTGGTTCCAGAGAGAATGGCGATACAATCATCTCCGGTACCGATGTGTGTGTTGGAGATATGAATATTGCTACATGAGCCCATCTTGATACCGTCAGTGTTGGGGCTATCGCCAGGAGCTGTTATGGTGACGCCGATAATGTTGAAGTGATGGACGGAGAAGAAGTTAAAGTGTCCCATTTTGCTGTTGAGCGATGTTATGTCTTTGATTCTTGAGTTGTTCACGAATGCAAATCCCATGGTCTGTAAAAATTTTCAAGTTTATTAAACAAAAACTAGATACGTTAATAAAATTGTTTATGATAAATAATTAATTCTAGGAATTTATAACGTAAAACAAATGATTGAATTATGCTTTTCATTGTATATGCGTCATATCACACGTTAATTTGTGATACAATTTAAAATGTATAAATCAATCATATATTTCAGAATGAAGCAATATATACAAAAGTTTAAGAAATGGTACCATGGCTAGTTTAGGACAATTGGGGTTTTTGTGGCAATCATTGAGTGGCCAAGACTGTTTCCCTTGGCCGTCAAGTGTACCGGAACCGGAGATAGAGAGATTGTTGATGTACCTAAAGTTGATCCATGTGTCTTGCTTAATATCGTTCGGGTTTGCAGAAGCCAATAGAGTTCCATCGATCACGAATTCTATCGGATTTTGGCATGGACCCACGAACTCTACACCACCAAGATAGAATATTCCTTTCGGTACGTAGATTTTACTACTTCCACTTTTCCTTGCGCAGGCTCTTTTCCACAAATCTGTGAACTCCTATTATCGTATCCGTTAAAAGAAAGAGAGTTTAATTCTAATACAAGATTTTCTGAAATAAACTAACAAATATATATATATATATATATATATATATTAGTCATTTTTGTTTAGGATTATGTCAACTTTATTGAATTTCAAATTAAAGGCAAATGATAATAAATGAATGTATATATATATATATATTTGACTTACTATAAATTTTAATACAGAACTCATAAAAATATATATTCTAAAATTCTTATCAAAGTTAAATTTAAATTGAGAAAATGGTGTTGAAGAACAGTAAAATTAAATTTAACTGGTTCTTTCGATACCAAAACATATATTGTTATGTGGAATATCAACTAAGTATATATATATTTCCTATCAAATTGTTTTGTTAGCAAATGTTATAGCTTCTTTATTCGATTTTTCTATTGAATTAAGATCAGTTTTAAGTTTATGGAAACTAAACTATAATCAATAAAACCGAAAGTTGAAAAATTTTAAACAAAAATTATCATGTACATACATTGGCATTATCAGTTTTTCCGTCAGGTTTAGCTCCATGACGATAAACGTTAAAAACTTTTGGTTTAACAGTCGGACGACTTGCAACATCAATGAATAAGAGAGACAAACATAAAAGCTTAAACGCATAGGCAATAGAGGCCATTTTCTGATTTTTGTTTAGGGTATATGGAAAGAACGAAACTGTATTATTTATAAATAATTTTTTTGTAAGATTTGATGAAAAGTGTTGGCCCCCTTCGTCTGCTTATATAGGTTTAACATGTCTGGAGGAACGGTTGGAAAAAATCTATATAAAAAAATTTGATTTTTGTTACTAATTATCGGCTAAAATTGAATTGTTTCCTCTGTAATAATTTTGATTGGTTAGCATCTTGTTATGGAGTTTTTCTAATGTACATAATTTCTTCTTTTGTTCTCTCCTTTAAAACAGAATCTTACTTTAGTGAATGTGCCAATCAGATTTATCTTTTTTTTTTTGTTGGTTTAGTTTTAAGTTGCATAAAACTAAAATTATCTCAAAGGTTAAAGTTGGTGGATGTAGATATTATGGTTATTCAAAATTTTCAAATTAGATCAATAAAAATATTAAATTACTTATATGGATCTTGCTTAAACCAAACCGAAGAAATTATTAATCGAATACTTACTAGATTAAGCAACTAATGAACATGTCAACTTTATCAGATAAAACGAAATTATGTACAGCCTCAAGAAATTTCACACCAATAACAAAATTCCAGCTACGCAGCAGAACCACAAGCTCGCCACGCGCCTTCACATATTTCTCAATCTTGTACGTCCACGTGTCTATCATCCCCAGCCTCATCATCATCATTCATCAATCCATCGCAATCTCAGTTTTAGTAATTATCCCTCGCCTCACAAAAACTCTCCGTCTGCTCCAATTTTCTAGCGGCGAAAACTTTCTAACTGTTTCTATCTGAACCGTCAAAGACTCAAAAATGCTTCTTAAGACTCTTTCTTTGTCGTCCTCTTCAGCTTTCTCGCTGGTGAATTTCCATGGCGTGAAGAAGGATATTTCTCCTTTGTTATCCTCCATTTCGTCCCCGGTTGATTTCTCCTCGAATCTTCGAGTTTCTTCTAGGAAATCTGGAAACTTATCTTTCTCTGTTCGCGTAGCTAAGAGCTCAACCACCTATGCGCTAAGCGGTGTAGTCTTCGAGCCGTTCGAGGAGGTGAAGAAAGAGCTCGATCTCGTCCCAACCAGCTCTCATCTCTCGCTAGCTCGACAGAAGTACTCAGACGAGTGTGAATCCGCCATTAACGAGCAGATCAAGTAGGTTATTCTTGCTCACATCTCTCTCTCGTAAGTTTTATTAGTCAGAATTGAGAGGATTTGGTATCGTAATCTGGTCGATTAGCTATAAGATTTGGTAGGTCATGTCGATTCTGCTTACGGATTTTGGTTGCAGTGTGGAATACAATGTCTCGTATGTGTATCACGCTTTGTTCGCTTACTTCGATCGGGATAACATCGCGCTCAAAGGTCTGGCCAAGTGAGTCTTCGGTTATTTAGTGTGTTAATCGTTGATATTTTTGGATCTTGTGTTTATCCATAGTTAACTGTTGGTTTCTTGGTAGCAGATTCTTTAAAGAATCAAGTGTGGAAGAAAGAGAGCATGCTGAGAAGTTAATGGAGTATCAGGTCCTATGAAAGCTATTTCCATTTTTTCCCTTACTCATAAGAGCCATAATTGGAGCTTATTAAGGTTTCTAACATGTTTTTTTGTTCTTCCATGAATTTCAGAACAAACGTGGTGGGAGGGTCAAGTTACAGTCCATTGTAATGCCTCTATCTGAGTTTGAACACGTTGATAAAGGAGATGCTCTCTATGGTAAACTCAAAAGTTGCTACCACCGCATTGTATCTATTGATGCTTTATCCTCATTTTTTCGATTTGTACACAGTACCAAGTGAAAGTTATCTTTAGTTTCATATATCTGCTACATTACTTGACTTCAATGTTATGTTAATA
Organism: Cardamine chenopodiifolia; assembly: GCA_963922655.1. NCBI lineage: Eukaryota > Viridiplantae > Streptophyta > Magnoliopsida > Brassicales > Brassicaceae > Cardamine > Cardamine chenopodiifolia. The sequence continues at coordinate 16,250,177 of OZ000478.1, read as the reverse complement.
AGAATCTTTTGAACAAGAAGCTATTGAAGATCATGAATTTTTTTTTCTCATATGGAGATTGGTGTTTCAATGTAATTTAGGGTTTTTTTCCCTTTAGTTCTGAATGGAAAATACAATGCTGTTATTTGTTGTTGCAGGCATGGAGCTGGCGCTGTCACTGGAGAAACTAGTTAATGAGAAACTCTTAAACCTCCACAGTGTAAGTAACCATCTCTCCTTGAGTTTCTTCTAGATTTTTGAAATCCCTATTTGACGCGTACAATCTAATTTTTACTCTGCAAGAATTGTTCTCAATTTTGTTCAACAGGTTGCTTCCAAGAACAATGATGTCCACTTGGCAGATTTTATTGAGAGCGAGTTTTTGAACGAGCAGGTAAATCATTTGGTTTTCTATGTTAGTGCAAAGAACTGCTTTGGTTTCTAAGCTGTCAAAGAGAATCTAATTGGAATTTTGATAAAATAAAACATTGCTCAGGTGGAAGCAATTAAGCAAATCTCAGAATATGTATCCCAACTACGAAGAGTTGGCAAAGGACACGGTACATCATAATCTCTATAACTACATATAAATCATTTATTACTACTCCAGTTGGTGCCTCACACATTTTAATGTTTGTGGTGATGTTCAGGAGCATGGCATTTCAATCAGATGCTTCTGGAACAATAAATAAGCTGCTTCAAGGGAACAACATTCATCACCCGTGAACAACATTTCAATCGTGTACTCTTCTGTCTAGTGTTTACTCTATGCAGCTCTCTGGCGATGTATGGAGCTAGTTTATGTTTAGTTCTGCAGCTTTTTAGATTTTGTGAGGTAGACTTTTGGTTTTTTTTTTCTTTTTGTAATTCTGATCTGAGTTCGTCAAACCACCTGGTTACCGATTCTACATTTTACAGTCTGGTCCGATCCGAATCCAACAAATATCGAAAAATTAATGATTCCGAGACTGGTTCGATCTGAAACATCCTACCAAATGGTGATTCGATCCCAATCATGACTAGTTTAGTGCTGGTTTAGACGCAATTCATGAATAAGTAAAAAAATTGGTGAACAAATCAACACCATAAAGGATTGGTCGAAAATTGTCTGAAATCCGAACGTGCTTTTGACCAAATAAGCCTAATGGGCATTGGATTGCTAATTGTTTTCCCTCTTAATTTCCTTCCGAGTTCTGCAAACCTTAAACGGCGCCGTTTTAAACTCGCATCATTGATGCAAGTTGGCTCATTTCCGTTTTCATAGCTCGTCTCTTATCTCTCTAGTCGAAAGATTCAGCCTGATTGCTCCGTCGCCTAAAACCCTAAACATCTCCGCCTCATAGCTCTTTCCGATTCAACAAAGAGTGAATTTGCGTGACCTTTAGCTGTATCTTAATCTTTCAACCATGGCAAGTCAAACGCCGAATCTCGAGTGTCGGATGTACGAAGCTAAGTATCCAGAGGTGGATATGGCGGTGATGATTCAGGTGAAGAACATCGCCGATATGGGAGCATACGTTTCATTGCTCGAGTACAACAACATCGAAGGCATGATCCTCTTCTCCGAGCTCTCCCGTCGTCGGATCCGAAGTGTGAGCAGTTTGATTAAGGTCGGAAAAATTGAGCCTGTTATGGTTCTGCGCGTGGACAAAGAGAAAGGGTACATTGATCTGAGCAAACGTAGGGTTAGTGACGAAGATATTCAGACTTGTGAAGAGAGGTATAACAAGAGCAAGCTCGTCCATTCTATCATGCGCCATGTAGCTGAGACTTTGTCAATTGATTTGGAGGTAAATTCTCCAAATTTAGTTTAGATTTTACCCGCGATCGAATTCAAATTTTGGGATTATCTGTTAGATTTGGGTTTTGAAGATTATTGTTTATCTGAATTCTGGATTTACTGGTTAGAAACGTTTCATAGAAGATGACTCACTTAAAAACTTAAAAGCGAATACTGTATCTAGGAATGCTCGAATGTGTGGCTTTTTGTTTAAAGTTCAGTAGGATCACTCTAGCAGATGCTGAAACTTGAAATTGTTAGATTTTAGGTTTTCTCTTATAGTATGTTTTAGTGATCAAATCTCTGAATTTAGGTGCTGTCATAGTTTAGTGCTGTAATCTTTGATTATAAATTGATTAAAGCTTTCTTATTGCAGGAGTTGTATGTGAACATTGGTTGGCCTTTGTATCGAAAACATGGTCATGCTTTTGAGGCAAGAGTTTGTGAATTTGGCATTCATTGTATTCCCACAGATAATTAGTTCTCAGATATTTTTTCTTTTGTTCAGGCCTTCAAGATCTTAGTGAATGATCCCGATTCGGTGTTGGATTCTCTCACCCGTGAGATCAAAGAAGTTGGGCCTGATGGACAAGAGGTATACTTTGTTCTCTTGTTTTGTTTTACTTGTTTAATACAAACTTATTTTGGATTGGAGCTAGTTTTACAAATTTTCTATTTGTAGGTGACTAAGGTTGTACCTGCTGTTACGGAAGAAGTGAAAGATTCACTTGTGAAGAACATTAGGAGGAGAATGACACCACAACCAATGAAAATTCGGGCTGATATCGAATTGAAATGTTTTCAGTTTGACGGAGTTGTTCACATTAAGGTCGTAACTCTTATTGGATTATCGATAACTTAAGAAAAGTATACATTATAATTTCATTTGATTTTCTCACCAATGGTTACATTTTCAGGAGGCCATGAGAAAGGCTGAAGCCGCTGGAAATGACGACTGTCCTGTTAAGATTAAATTGGTTGCACCACCTCTATATGTGCTTACTACTCAGACACTTGACAAGGTTAGTCAATTTTGAATTTTGTACCTTGAATTATGATTTACTTGATTGGCTTTATTATATACACTTCCTCTCATTATTGTTAAGAGGTTTATGATCTCTATTTCTGATTGTATATCCACTTAAGCAACTTGCCAGAATTTTATAGCTTTGCGGATTTGTTTTCACTTAAACCATCAATTGTTTTACTTACCCACTTACCTAAATAAATATGAGTAAATGCTATGTTTTGTCCCATTTATCCTAATCTTTTCAGTCTTAAACAGGACCAAGGGATTGAAATTCTAAACAAAGCCATAATAGCTTGTACTGAGACAATTGAGACACACAAAGGCAAGCTTGTCGTCAAGGAAGGAGCTAGAGCTGTGAGTATCTATTTTCTTTTACTGATGAACGTCCCAAGTTGCATGTCGCAAGAACCAGCTTTCCTTTTGTTTATTTTGGTTCATGACCGCCTATATCCGAGAGATTAATATTAATTTATCTTTCTATAGGTGAGTGAACGAGATGATAAGATGCTGACAGAACACATGGCTAAGCTACGACTTGACAACGAAGAAATGAGTGGCGATGAAGACAGCGGAGACGAAGAAGAGGATACAGGGATGGGCGATGTGGATCTCGATGGCGCTGGGATCATTGAGTAAGATTGCCGCTTTTACGGTTTTCCGACTAATTTTCGTTCCATTAGATCGACCCTAATCTCAACGGTTGAGTATTTTGGTTGAAAGCTTGACAGGCAGTAGAAAAACCTCTGGGAGGATTTGTGTTTTCGTGAGGCATTTTATTTCACCCATTGGGTGTTAAATATCATATCAGTCATACATTCATGGTTTTATAAAGATTTGATTCTTTGCATATATTATAACCTTAAGAAAACTTTGGAAAGTATGTTTAAAACTTCGAATGAGTTTAAATCTCAGGAAGAGAGATTGATTGGATCTGGCAAGTGTGGGCTATCAATATAGATATAATTGACATCGAACTTTTTTTTATCCCCCATAGCAATTGACACATTTACACATATAAAGGAGAATGCACTCTCTTCTTAACATCATGACACCTTACCTTACTCAAATTTAAGCTTTCTAATCTATAAATTTTATTAGGCCCATTAATATTGAAAGTTTGTGATCCAATCCGGAGCTTTGATAGACACGAAAAGAAGCATAAACAAATTAGTAAAGTTGTAATTTCATTTGTACACTATCAATGCCGCAACCAGATTATTATCAAAACACAAAACTCAAAAGTATACTTCTCATATACTATGAATTTTTTGGTGGTCACAGTCTTCCTGTATATTACAAACTTTAGTGACTTTAGTTTCTTTTGCATTGTGTACTTTAGGTAGAATAGTGTACACATTTTTAGTTTGCAAAGCATATTTAATCTGAAACTTTAAACATATAGTAAAAATCTAAATATGATTTTATGTTTGTCATTTTCCGAAAAGTAACTTTTTAACAAAGGATTTGACATTAGGATTATAGTTCAAAATTGTACTCATATATTGCTTAAAATTACGTTTGTCATTATTTTAAAAAAGAATTATAATTAGTAAATTTATTATAATAAAATACTAGTTTGTAATAACTAATAACTCAGGATTACGACAGTGGAGACCATCAACCAATGACGAGAAATATTTATGATGATGAAGTTCACCTTCAAGCCTCAGAACCAGAACAACTACGCGGACTTGTTAACCAAAAAAGCAATTACATGTAACTTTCTAATGGGTTTTGTAAACAATGAGAACATATTTGCAACTTAATTAAGTTAGAAGGCAAAAACAAACAAATAATAGTTTGGTAAAACAAAAGTTACTTTTTTATTACGATTAAAAATTAAATTGTTTTGACCATTTTTAGGTAAGAAATAAACTTCTAAATTAATTTTCATAGCGTCTTTATCTAATTATTATCCACTCGTAATAAACAAATCTTACTCACTATTTTTTTTTTGTATTTTAACTTTTTCATTTTCTTTAGATTATGCCGCCTACTTCCGCCTGATTCCGCTATTGATCTTCCCTAATGTTTCCCAACTGGCTTAGACGACGTCACGAAATTTCACCGGACTCACTAAAATGGCCGAGACATTTTTCATGTTCATCTTTCAAAGACATTCAAGAACTCCTCCACGACAATGATTCTTTGTCGGAACCCTACACTTCGGGGTGTCAAATCCTTCACCAACCTCGCAGCCCTAGGATTCAAAGCTATACCTCAGACGCCAATCTATTGATATGCAGTTACATGAGAGTGATGAGCTAAAGAAGTTAATATGCGAATTACCATCATCAGCTGAAAAATCCGGTAAGATATGTGATTTGTGTAGAGGATGGAGATTCATTATGTGCAACAACTGTAATGGTAGCCATAAATTTTTCTTGGAGGAATTAGGATTCACGAGTTGTATGGATTGCACTGCGCCAGGTTTAGTTAGGTGTATGTCTTGTTTTCCGATGCACCGGCGACGGAATTCTGATAGTTTAAGTAGATGGAAATGTAAGAATTGAAGATAAAAATCTAGATTAGGGAAAAGGGTTTTTCTTTTTTAAACGCTTTTATGAAAATAAATAAAAGTGAAAATATCATTAAAATGAATTTAGAAAGAGAAACAAATTACAATATTTGACTAGCTGTTTAAAATGCCAAAAAAAATGTTTGACTAGATTCACCCCATTTATCTATGTACAAGTATGATGTATCTCTATTTCCATAAAAAGGAAATATAAAATTATTTTCTTTTCTTATTTTACTATATTTCTTACCTTTTTTCTGATCTAGTTTTCTATGCCGATATCACGTTATTTTTCTTATTTCAAAACCCGTAGAAAATTTTCAAAGCTTAAAATTTATCTTTTAGCTGCAACATCACCACAAGTTAATGAGAAATAGTATTTTTTGTCCATTGCCGAAAGGCCCGGAACTAGTGATAAGTTTGCTAACCAGAGACCAAACCAAGAGGATCCACCATGGGGAAAAAAATTGTGGACGAAGAAAAAACAACAGCTAAGCAATCTCCACATTGAAATAGTCACGTACTTAAGATAACAATCATTCCTTCAACTTCAATCATTTAAGTCTCTTAAGCCTTAAGATATCACACCGAATTTACGTGACTTTTATATTTATTTTTATGTTTTCAACACTTTATTCGTTGAAATTTATAACCAAAAAAATTGTAAGAAAAACCAAGAAAATAATGAAAGGAGGAACCATTCCTACGCCACAAGTCTTTTTTTCGACAATGGCTGGCTAATTGGGTCTTTCGTTGAACCCTTTTAGTTCTGCCACTAGATTATATAGTAGTTATAATTTATAGTAAATACTAACCCGCTATTATACATGTTTTTTTCGCCTAACTTTTATCCAAGGCGGCTAAATTAACGTTTACATAATCAATTTACAATACGAAATTAAATTGTATATTTTAGAACCCAATGTAGAAAATTAAATACATTTCACATACAATTAGTATCTATATATTAAATTTTTAACATGCCCATAGTATTTAGAGTATCATATAGTTTATGATTCTCCATTTGAATCTCAAAAAAAAGTTAACTCTAAAATAAATCAACCTCAGTTTTAAAAAGATCTATGTAGTAGAATTATTTCTTTTGAACATCATTTGGGGCGACCTATATATATATACAATCCTACTAAAGAGGATAGAATTCGATACTAAGTTTTGACTAAATTGTTCATTTGATAAAATGCTTACCACTTTGACTAATGTAACAATATAATTTTAAATTGTGGGAACAAATTTACCTTCGAGTTTAACAATTATAAGTATCTTAGATGATATCACTAATTAAAAGTTACTATAAATAAAAATAAAGTTATAAGTTAATTATAAAATAAATGACATAATAATTATTTGTATTAATCAAATTCATAAAATAGTAACAGTGATTAAATACTACATTAATAAAGTATTAAGAATTGACAAATATTTGTAAACATGTGAAAAAGTATTGAAGATATTAAAATTCCTTAGTTTAGTTTCGTAGCGGCAAAAACACGGCGCACGCGCTTTCATTAATCAAAACTACTCTCAAGTCTCCTCCTTTTTTGTCTTTAGCTTCTTCCGGTTTTTCTAAGACTCTGTTTCTCATCTGAAATTTCGAATTCAGATTTCAAACTCGATTCATCATCAGCTCCTTCTGAGTTGTCCTCTCGCTTTTTAGTCTTTTCGATCCATTCGATCGATGTTCAAAATGCGTACTCTCATGGCTTTTGTGATCCTTCTTAGCTTCGGTTCTTGTTTTTCGCTCAAGGACCAAGGTCTATGGTCAGATGGAGATTCCACGAATTTGTAAGTAGCAGCTTTGGTTTTTCTGAGATTTGTAGTTCGTCAACTAGTTTAACTTGATTTTAGCTTAATCTAGTTTTTGAACTTTTTTTACTTGTGCTGATTTAATTTCTCAGTTATTATTTGTTAGATGTAACGACTCTTCAAATTCTTTTTGTGATTTTATCTGGAATTTTGAAAGGTTTTGGTATAAATATAGACGGTGGTTGGTAGATCTAAAAATTTCTGTAATCATTTTCATAACTTAAGTAACTTCAAATAAACTGTTGATAATTGTAACCGACACATAGAAGATGTTTCTCATTCATGCTTATACTATATATATATATATATATATTGATCTTATTTACAGCATGTTTTTGCAATGCCTTAATTACTTTTTATTCCTTAAACATATGTTCTTGTTAGGAAAGCTGTTGGATTTCACAGGAAAACACTTGTTCGTGAACCATTCACAATAAACCACAAGCCTTGGAAAAAAGAGCGCCATGACGCTGCAACTGCCACACAACTAACATCTGTAGCACCATCATCTTCTCCAAAACATGTTTCAACTAAATCTTCAAAGCCACAAACGAGAGCCTCTTTACAAGATGTTGTTTCACCTCCTCGATCTGTGCCACTTGCAAATTCACCCACTCCAAGAAGTAGTTCTGATGGTTCTTCTTCAGTAGTTGTTCCTCTAGTGATTGGTTGCGTAAGCGGTGCTGTTTTTATTCTCCTTGTAGCTTCAGGTTTCTACTTTTTCAGAAGTAAGTCAGGGAAATCTGTGAATCCTTGGCGTACAGGTCTTAGTGGACAACTTCAGAAAGTATTCGTAACTGGTAATTTCCTTTCCCATTTTTGTTTAACAAGTGCACTTACTTGGAGTTGAAGTATTAATAACCAAACTTATTGATATTCAGGCATCCCTGTACTAAAAAGATCTGAGATTGAAGCTGCATGTGAAGATTTTAGTAATGTGATTGGATCGTGTCCCATTGGGAAATTGTTCAAAGGAACACTATCAAGTGGAGTGGAGATAGCTGTTGCTTCTATTGCTACTACTTGTGCTAAAGACTGCAAGGACAATACAGAAGTTCACTTCAGGAACAAGGTATGGTATTTGTAATTTCCCATTTCTGATTCTTTATAAGAATATATTGTCAGACTTATGGCGTTCTGTTTCGCAATTTCAGATCGAAATGTTATCGAAGATAAACCACAAGAATTTCGTAAACCTTCTTGGTTACTGTGAAGAAAATGAACCTTTCACCAGGATCTTGATCTTTGAATATGCTCCAAATGGATCACTTTTTGAGCATCTACACGGTGAGTACTTGTCATAAGCCATAAACTTTCACAGGTTGAGATGTTATCTTTGTGATCGAAGTGTGAAGCAAATCGTTTGTTTGTTACAGATAAAGAATCAGAACACTTGGACTGGGGAATGCGGTTAAGAATCGCAATGGGTTTAGCATATTGCCTTGACCATATGCACCAACTCAATCCACCCATTGCTCACACCAATCTCGTCTCATCATCTCTTCAGCTCACAGAGGATTATGCTGTCAAAGTAGCTGATTTCAGTTTTGGTCCATCCGAGACAGATACTAGAATCATACACTCGCATACCTCAGTCTTAAACCCTGAAGACAACGTTTACAGCTTCGGCTTACTATTATTCGAAATGATAACCGGGAAACTCCCGGAATCGGTTAGTAAACCTGACTCAGTAGATAGTGGATTAGTAGATTTCTTAAGAGGAGAGGCTCTAGCCAAGATGGTAGATCCAACACTGGAATCGTATGATGACAAGATTGAGAATATAGGTGAAGTGATCAAATCATGCCTCAGGACCGACCCGAAAGAGAGGCCTACAATGCCAGAAGTCACGGGATGGTTACGAGAGATCACAGGGTTATCGTCAAACGATGCTACACCGAAATTGTCACCTCTTTGGTGGGCAGAATTGGAGGTTTTGTCGACGGTTTGAGAGTGCCTTCACCAATAAAACTGTACATATTTTGAAGATACTGTGAATTTTGTAACTATTAAGTGTCATTTGTCAAAACAAAATTGAAGTTCTCTTCAAATTTAGTAAATCTATAAATATGTATAGATGAATTAGTGTGCATATCGGAAATTCAAACTTTGTTAAAATTATATCCATCTTCTTGCTCTAGATGAAATCGTTCCTTTGATCAATGTTAATTTGTACCAAAAATGGTAGATGAGAAGTTGCCAAGTTACATCAACAACATAAGTGTGCACACGATGTGGGGAATCACAAGAGATTGATAAATGCATCTACCATATTTCCAGAGGAGAATTTTAATTTATTTGGTTGTGTAGAAATTGAAGAAATTTTAATTCTGATTCAATTTCAGGTTTTGTCAATAAAATTAACTTGAACCAAACTTAAGCAGCTTGTTAGAAACTTTAACTACAAACGTTCAGTTTTGTATTTATATTCGAAATAATCCATAGAATTAAAAAAAAAACTAAACATTCATAAATAGAAGGTACAATTTATAGCCTAAAGGTTTTTTGAAACTCTGCAACAACTTACTCTGCAACACAAGAATGTATAGTTGGTTATTGTTTACCATTTTTATTTTTGTAGTTTAGTTTTAATACTTTGTTGATGGAAGATAGATAATTCAATATGTGTACCTTTTGTGTCTGGTGTTTATTGTATGCAAAAAAAACAAAACATATTGACTTTATTTTACACAGTTTTATTCTAAATATTAAATTTTGAATTGTTATGTTTTGAGTTTCATGTGCTTAAATATGTGTAGTTTTTGTTGTTGGTGTTGACTGTCTGCAAAAAAAACATATTGACTTAATTTTTGACGGTTTTATTCTAAATATTGGGTTTTGAACTGATATGTTTTTGAGTTTTAAGTGCTTAAATATGTGTAGTTTTTGTTGCTGGAATTGATTGTATGCAAAAAACATGTTGACTTCATTTTATACAGTTTTATTCTGGATATTGGGTTTTGAATTGCTATGTTTTTGGGTTTCATGTGCTTAAACATGTTTTGGGTTTCATATACTTAAATATATGTAATTTTTGTTGTTGGAGTTGATTGTTTGCAAAAAAACATATTAACTATATTTTTCACGGTTTTATTCGAGTTATTAGAATTTGAATTGTTATGATTTTGGATTTCATGTGCTTAAATATGTGTCGTTTTTGTTGCAGGTATTGATTGTCTGCAAAAAACCATATTGACTTCATTTTGTCATGGTTTATTCTATATATTAGGTTTTGAATTGTTATGTTTTGGGTTTCAAATGTTTGTTTTTGTTGCTGGTATTGATTATCTACAAAATACATATTGCAAAAAACATGAGGTTTAATTCTACATATTTTGTGATAAGTATCTAGCTCACGTTGTTTTTATTTCTTGTATATGTGTGACTAAGGTTTGGAAAGTGCGAAGCGAGTCGTTAACATGATCCATCACCGCACATGTTGTATAAGAATTGTAAATTGAACCCATTTTGGCGTTGACTTTGAGTACACACTTGAATTGTAAGTTCTTCTCCTACAAAGGAGGTAAATACTTACCAATCACCAGAGAAGTGAAAATACACACGCATTAAAATATCAAAAAGTTACAATAGTGGCACAAAGAGAAATAGAGAAAACTTTTCAAGATTGTAACAATGGAGTCATGCCTTCACAAAGAGTGTCGTAGGGAGAACATCCGCTTGGAATTATCCTATAAAATGTATCCTTGAAAAAATCAACATCGAATCCCTACACAAAATTCATAATCATTGTATGAATTCTATGCAAGATTCAAAATTTGGATACGAAACCACAACTCTTTCAAAATATAAATCCTTGAAAACCATGCAAAAAAAAGGAAAAGACCCACAAAATCTAAAGGCGCAAAAAAATTAAAATCGACCATGAAAGACGTTAAGAGAATTACACAGGGCTCTGAAACTTGGAGGCGATAAGTTTCCTCTTCCATCGGATCCATATCTTCATCGGAGAAATATGAAGATGGATGAAGGTGGAGTTTTGAACTTCTGCTTACGGAGAGTATTGGAATGTCCCACATCGTTGGGTGTTTGAGCAATATGCTCTTTATGAGTATGTGATTGAGTTAGGTTTTGGATATAAGTTAGACCCACATTTTTACTAAAAAGAGGCTCGTATTCGTGAAGCCACATCCTCACTTCATCCAACATCACATCATACATCTTTCCGCCGATTTTCTCAATTTCTTCTACCCTCTTCTACTTCCAAGAGAATCGGACACGAAAAGGATTTTTTCCTACTCCCATTACTTTAGTTTTAATGCAAATAGACCCCTATTCTTTTCAAGCTCCAAATCAATAAGGGTTTAACGCTAACATCTCCCATGCTGTAACTAAATCTGTAAGTTGTAAATTAGTTTCAAGCCCATGCTTAAGCAAATTCAAAATCTTTTAACTTTGAAGTATATTTCTTTATTTTAAGTTAGAAGTATTTTTCTTATTAAATATCTCATAAATCTTTTATAAACCTAATTAACTAGAATCTCCACACAACTTAGAATTCAAATCCAATTTACTTTCCAACAGTTGGACCGCCTATTGTTATTCACCAAAAACCGAAAAATATTGATGTTCTCTTTTTGAAATTATTAAATTTTTAAAATAAAATTAACAATGACGTTCTTCAAAGAGATCACTGAATTTAATACTATCAAAAGTAAAATTTTAAATTTCACGCATCACATATGAAATAAAATTCCTATTTTTTAATTCGACAAGCAACCTACATTCCAGGAAATTGCCCTGTTCCAAGACGAGGTCCAAACTGTATTTGTTTCTATAACTAAAAAGATTTCAACACGACTTTTGTACTCATGGTTTATTATAATAATGTCCGACCAAAAAACGATATAATAATGACTACGAATAAGATAATATGCAATTGTAGTTTCAATACCTAAACTACTGGGCCATGCTGATTGATTACTTAGCTGCAGTGCTATGCATGCAAACCCATGCATAATACGTACAAATCCTATTATATTATTCTATTCCTCTCACCCAACTTATTCTTTCCCATTAAAATATTTTTCGTTCACACTTCTTTTAATTTAAATATATATATATATATATGACATACACATTATTTGAGGTAAAATTATAAATATATACTACTGGAATTTTCTTCGGTGTAGTGAACCATAGTTTCTACAATCTCAGATCTTGAGTTCAAACCCTTATATATTATTAAAAAGTTGTAGGTTCCGAAATGGAAAAAGTTGAGAGATTACATATAAACAGACGAAACATGAAGATTTTGGTCGACGCTTAGAATTTGATTGATTCAAATATGTGTGTGTGTCAAGGAGAATAAATTAGTATAGTGGTCAACATTCAACGGATCTTAATAAATCAATACCGTAATTTGATATTTCTTAGCATTTGGTATTTGCTGGGTCGTAATTGCTCATAGGTTGTCTGAAGATAGAAGTAGGATTGTAGGGTAGATATGGAGAACGTCATTCCAACGTAAATGCTTTTTGCTAAAACTATAGAAGAAGAATACGACGATTTTTAAAACCAAAAAAAAAAAGAGTCAAGTTCAATTCTCCACAACAATTAATAACGACGACGAAATATTCGATTACGGATGGACAATGGGTTTCCAAAAAAAGCTTTTGAAATACAGAAGAAAATATCATATACCTAATTTAGTTGACCGATGACTCCCACATTATATCTGGTCACCATTCACAAAATTTGACACAGTACTTACATGATACACGAAAAATTCTCCTGCTTAAGTTATAAAAAAGAAGAAGATCAATGTTGATTAAGTAAATAAGTAATATATTATACAATGATCGAATGACGTAATTGCACATATGGATGCATCATTATCTAATTTTTCTCTTTTATTTGTTTATTTTAAAAATATGAAATGAGACTAATAGTTTCAGTAAAAAAAATTTTGGTAAAATAATCACCAAAAAAAAAAAGTAACGATCACCACTAAAATAAAACTATGCTTATGGTGAAAAAAACGTGTTTCAAACCTATTGTAAAAACAACTAAAACTTTAAATGAATCGAAGTTTCGATTTTTTTAACAACAGTTTTTCGGAATGTTTATATGAAATGTCTACTTGGTTGGATTTGGATACTAACTAGACATATATAACGCTATCACGAGCGAACGAATCAACTTATTACCCTTGAATTCCAAACAAAATCATCAATTGGTTTAAATCTAAAGTTCATCAATTCTGTGATGCTGGAGAATTCATGTGATCACTTATCCGCGTAAACTGTGATATTCTATATCCTAATAAAAAAATATTTGGTGTTATATATGGAAAAGAGAGATGTACTCTTCGCATGTATATAGACAGAGGCGCATGTGTAGATAATTATAGATAATATGAAATAGTAAGAGTAGTGGAGATGGAGACAAACCCGTGATTGTCGTTGGTGACCGAAACAAGTAGCAATATTTTCTTCTCGTGTCTCTCAGTGAAGACAGCCCAGCCAAGCACCTTTTAACTTCTGTCTGATTCCTCTCTCTATGCTCTCTCTCTAACAAAGAAGGAGTTATGCTTTTGTTTCTTCCTTTTTCTGGTTCACAGCTTTGGGTTTGAGGTCACGAGCCCATCCCCCTAACCATCCCCTTTTATTTATTTATTATTTGCTTTTTAGTCAATTTAATTTATGACTTATAACGATGGAAGAAGTTTCATTCATCTAACCAATGTGTATGCCTTATTAATGTTGCCTTTTTCCTATATTTCAAAAGCTAGTTCGAATGGAACAAGAACACGTATGAATTCGTGACCAAAAAGAATACGTATTAAATCCAATGAAAACATATATAAATCTCTTAATTCATTGTCAATTGGTTTTTAAATAAATATTTGTGAACCCTTACAACATATAAACGTCATCGCTAACCTAGATTTGAGTCACTAAAATCGATATTAACATTTATTGTTTACCATGGAAATAAAAACATTGTGAATACTTAGCCAATTATTACTAGATTCAAACGAGATTGGCTTAACTGTCTCCTATGAGTGTCTTTTCACCTCCCTATCGAACGAGATTCAAAATTGAAAGAATTGGGTTCATTATTATTATCTCTAAAGTTTAATTTTAAAATACATAGTATGACTGAAGTTACTAGCTAATGTTTAATGAAAGTAAAAGTACCATCTTTTGTCATGAAGTGTAAATCTAGATCTATCTCTTTCCCTAAGATGTATAAAACTATAGAAAAAACATTGGCGTAAAAAGAAAATATGTATATTAAATAGAATTTGGAATATCCGTTGCCATCATATACATATATTTCAACATAAATTTAGAGTTGGAGAGAGAGGGAGAAAAAGGAATGATGGATACAAGCATCCAAAAAGTCATACACATAGACCTTCAAAAGTCTTCACCTTAAATTCCTAACACATATGTATGAGTATGTGATCTTTGATTGAACTTTGTCCAAAGAACTCCAAGATAGACCAAAAAGGTTCAACCCCCAAAACAAACAACACAAAAACCGCCAAATAGCTAGAGACCAAGATGAGATCAAGCAGCAAAAGTTCTGAAAACTCCAAGACTTATTTATCTAACAACTCCAAAGCTACCATCAAGAAAGAAGAAGACAAGGATGAAGAAGGTGATGAAGAAGAAGAAGAAGAAGAAGAAGAAGAAGAAGAAGAGGATGAAGAAGAGAGATCAGGAGATCAGAGTCCATCTAGAAATAGCTATGTCGAAGAGACTGGGAGTCACCATCATCATCATAATGATCAGATTAAGAAGAATGGTGGATCTGTGAGGCCGTACAACCGCTCAAAGACTCCAAGGCTCCGATGGACACCTGAGCTCCATATTTGCTTTCTTCAAGCTGTGGAGAGATTGGGTGGCCCAGATAGTTGAGTTTCAATTATAAATATGGATCAACATTCAAGATCATTGCTTCTACGAAGATCTATAGTTTCTAGGGTTTTCTTCTTGATATTTATTTGGGTGTTTTTTTTTGAATGATTTTGTTGGAACAGGAGCAACACCGAAGCTTGTTCTTCAATTGATGAACGTCAAGGGGTTAAGTATTGCCCATGTCAAGAGCCATCTTCAGGTTCTGAAAACATACATATATACATTTAGACATAGTATATATCTGTGTACATCATTGAGCTCTTCATCTGACTCATATTTTCCACCTTCATTTTTTTTTCTCTTAGATGTTCAGGAGCAAGAAGACAGATTACCTGAATCAAGGTAATTTACTTTTTCCTGATATAAGTTAAGGTTTCTATGAAATTAGATCCTAATTATCTTTTTATTTGGTTTTAATTTGATCATAAATCTTATAATTGAATTCGAAGATATATTGATTTTTTTTTCTTCATTTTTTCTTATAACTTCAGGAGATCAAGGATTTTCATTTGAACGCGGAACTGGTTACACTTACAGCCTTAGCCAACTTCCCATGCTACAAAGTGTTGATCAAAGGCCTTCTAGTTTAGGGTATTTACAAAATCTACAGGCTATTATTATTCAACTTTAAACTATACGTTAAAACTAATTGTGAATGTATTCAATAGATACGGTGGCGGTTCGTGGACTGACCATATACGACAGATCTACCATAGCCCTTGGAGAGGCTTAACAACACGAGACAATACAAGATCAAGACAAACACTGTTTAGCTCACAGCCTGGCGAGAGACTTCACGGAATAAGCAATAGTATTCTTGATGATAAAAACAAAACTATTTCGTTCCGAATCAATTCTTATGAAGACGCACATGAGAACAATCGAGTAGCTGAAGCTGTTCCAAGAATTCATAGAAGCTTTCTTGAAGGTATGAAAACGTTTAACAAATCATGGGGACAGAGCTTCGCCTCCAATCCTAACTCTTCGACCGCAACAACACCACAAGATAATATTGCTACAATACTAAATTCTTATCAATGGGAGAATGCTCGAGTGGCAGAAGGATCAGAGAATGTTTTGAAGAGGAAAATATCGTTTTTGCCTGATGATTGCAATGAGTCAGACCAAGATTTGGATCTAAGCTTGTCCCTTAAGGTACCACGGACACATGACAACCTTGGAGAATGCTTGTTAGAAGATGAAGAAGAAGATCATGATGATCATCAAGATAGCAAGGATTTGTCTCTCTCATTATCTTCGTCGAGTTTATCAAAACTCGGTCGAACCATTAGGAAAGAAGATCAAAAGGATCATAATAAGAGCAAGACATACGTCTTGGCAAGTCCCCTTGATCTCCCTTTGTGAATATATATATATATATATAACAACATATATATATATAGACGTATATTCTGAGTGAGATCTTGAGGTACTTGTTGATGGATGACGGTTATATACTTTTTATCATTCGTTGAATACTTGTGTCAAGACCCATAATTAAGTAACAATAGAGAAATTATTTTTAAATTTTTTGTTCTTTTTGTAATCAAAAGTTATATGAATCCTAAGATCTTCAAACATCTAAGTTAATGACATAATAGAATTACAAAAAAGTTTATTGAACTACATTCGTTCATTGATAGCATATATTTTTTTTGAACGGTTTTTCTGTATTTTTAAATTAGGAGATTAGTCTTTTTTTTCTTGCCTTTAAAATTAACGTGTTGTGTTATTTTTGATATATTTATAATGGTCTAAAGGTATATATTTATAAGTGGAGAGAGTTTTTTTTGGATTAATCTCAGCCGTTCATAAAAAAAAATTATTATGAATTAACTCATTTATTTCTAATTTAATTGGTCACCAAATATATTAAGTAATAATAATATTTCAATTAAAATTGATAACTATAAAATCATATAATAGAAAAAATAAATATTAATAAATATTTTTTACAATCTCTCACTTGGTCGTTAGTAAAATCTATTAATGTTTTTCACTTATGAATCACAAGGCCAACATAATATGTTATAATTTAATCTCTTTCATTTGGTCATCATAAGTGTTTTGACTACTTAATAATCAATGGGAGTCATGGCGGTCACATATCATTTTGCAACATAATCCTTTTCATGTACTACTACACTAACTATCTTCGTAACTAGACCGTAAACATAAGTATGAGTTATCCTAATGGTCCAATTAATATTGTTAAACA
Source organism: Cardamine chenopodiifolia (assembly GCA_963922655.1). Taxonomy (NCBI): domain Eukaryota; kingdom Viridiplantae; phylum Streptophyta; class Magnoliopsida; order Brassicales; family Brassicaceae; genus Cardamine; species Cardamine chenopodiifolia. The sequence goes on along the minus strand of OZ000478.1, from coordinate 16,232,942 downwards.
AAGACTCATTATGTTATCATAAGTCCAATCACAATAATATTTGTAAACATTAGACACAAGATATGAAATATGTAAAAATCATATAAAAGCTCAAATAGTTGTCAAATATAGGCTAATCATAAACAAACAACATAATTATGACTACCTCAAGACTTATATTTTCAGATCTTAAACTCCAAAACTTTTATGCAATCATGTTTTCTTAATTTAAGCCTCATAATATGTCACATACTCAGCCATTATTGTGAATTTATAAAGCAATTGTAACTGCACACTCTTCCATAATATGACATCTCTATTAATGAGATACACATAGCCAAAAGTACAGTGTTTAAAACTATGATATCCACCCAAATCTGAGTTAGAAAATCCAACCATATGTGGATATGTTGATCTTCTATATGTGAGCATTTATTCACTTGTTTCCTTTTGACATCTCAAAACATTTGTTTGTAGCTTACAATACTAGAAGTACACATCATAATGCTAATTCTCTCAGAAATTGTTATCAATATATGCTTTATGAGACAATCTTAATTCCATGAGATCTATCATTGAAAATTTTAAATTCCATCACACAAGAAGTCTCACTAATATCTTTTATTTCAAATTTCTTCGAGAGATAACTCTTACTCTTAGTAATGGATTAAGAACTTTATTAGCCAATAAGATATTATCAACATATAATATTTGATATATGAACTTATTCCCACTGATCATGAGGTTCATACATGGATCTATAATGTTTTTTTTTCTTTGAAACCGAATTCAGTTCATATGTTAAGTTCTTTAGTTTTAGAGATACAAAAAAGTTTTTATTAGACTTCAAAACATGATCAACACATAATTATTAATTATTGAATACATATGACAACATACTATGATGGTTATGTGGGTAGTCATCAAAATTTCATAGTCATTGATTCAAAAAACATTATGAGTAATGTACCGAACTATTTAAACTAAGTTATTTGTGGATATAGTTAATCTGACACATGTACATAATATTTCACAAATGATTGATCTTGTTTTATGTTCATAGTTTACTTTTGGGTAACTAATTACTACATAAACATATCAAAACTTTCTTAATCAATCGTTATTATTCGTAAATCATTATGGATGAAGTCATTGTAGTGATATCTAAACCCTGATTTTGCCCTTTATATGGATGAAATCATTGTAGTGATAACCAAACATATGTCACGAATTATGCACAAATCGTTTTTGAAAAATATTCTTATGAACTGTTTATGTACTAATTATGCACATAACAATATATAGAATTTATTCGTTGCTACACGAATAAAGTACAGAACGAATTTTAACTTTATGCATAGATCGTTTCCTACACGAATAATGTACATGACGATCCAGTTTGAGTAATGTACAGAACGACTTAACATCATTATTTCGTACAGAATAACAAAACTTTGTTCCCACTGATTATGCATGATTCATGATTTTCGAAAAGAGTCTGCGATAATCATAATTCGCAAACTCACGAAATTTGCACGGAATAGGGTTTGCGGAAAAAAATAAACTCATTAACATATACCCGAGAATTACACTTTATAGGATTTGCGAGAATTTTCTAATTCACACACCCAAAAATTACACGGATAATTATCTGCGATAATTTCTTACTAACAAACGCACCAATTATGCACAAACGAAAATTAAACACAGAACCTATTTTTCAGATTTATTATTTTAATGAATTAAACAGATAGTCACAACCTTACTCTGATACCACATGTAATCATAATTTACATGAACCCTAAGATTTTCAAACATCTACATTAATCACATAATATAATCATGAGGAGGTTTATCGGATTACCTTCGATTATTGTCGCTGAGAGAAGGCTTATTCTTCATTAGTGTTTCCTTAGAATTAATCTCTAACGTCCATTAAAGCAAAGATTTATTAAAATTAACACATTTATTTTCAATTTAATTGGCCACCAAATATATTAATTAATAACAATATTTCAATAAAAAACGGATAACTATAATACTACATAATAATAATAAAATATTAATAAATATTTCTTACAATTTTTCACATTTTCACATAATTTTGTCGAAATGAAATGCATATATGGAAATATAATTGATTTGTGATCAAGTTGGGAGCAGATACTTGTTTTCTTCTGAATAGTAACCAAGAAATCGATTAATGAGTCTATTTGAGAGTTACAAGACATTGCACGTTATCTCACTTGTCTTGTTGTGAGACGTTGCAAATATGTGTAATTCCCGTTTTCACTAACTCTCACACAACAAGTATCCTATGCTAATTGTCTGAAAATTTATACATTTAACAATAAATCAGTAAAGCTAACCTTCTCAAAATAAGCTTCCATATATTAGAAGCCTAAGCAAAAGCTTCGAAAATAAAACTTACGAATGAAGATAAAGATTCCGGATTCCTAAGAGCTAAAAGAATCAGTCTTACAATTGAAAGATAGTAAAATGTAGAAAAGAATAATGTTATAAAATTTGAACTTCAAAACGGTAAACTTATCATTAAAAAAAGGATAATGCTGGCCAATCTGAGAAGAGGATGTCATTTTTAGAAGGTATAATCAGTCAGTTTCGAAAGGATACAACAATGCTCAAATAAAAGCTTCCGATTCCGGGTGCGGTGGATGAAATGCTAATGCGAGTGGTTAGGGTCAGTCTTGATCTACAGTATAGCAAGTAGCCAAAAATATATCAATTTACTAAGAATATCATTTTTTAGAAATATTTTTTGGTGTAGTGGTTTAACCAAAATTTTATATGGTATGATTGTAATCATAGAATTGCAGTTAAATAATTTATTTATTTTCGCTTCCGGCCCAACATCACTTTGGGTCGGTCCTGCCAGTAGTCTTGACACTTGAGGATGGGTTTCCTCATGGTGAGAAAACCTACGAAATTATTATCAGTGTTTTAAGATTCATAAGTTTGATATCTCCATGTATTATCTTTGGTATGGATTCGGGTTAGTAAGGGAGGAATGATTTAGGTAAGCGTGTCTCTCCTACATTTCGCTCATGCCCATGTTATACATTCCGACGACGCCTGCTCTAGAATATCTAGCTAAGGGATTTTGCTTACACCTTGAATATTATTTTTTTCATTTTTCAAATTTTCAAAATAGTTTTCCAAAAAAAATCAAAATATGTCAGATAATCTAAAGAAATATTTCTGATTTGTGTTCCGGGTTTTATATATTTTATATTCTAAATTTTATAATTATAAATATAGGATTACATTTTTCCCTTTATATTCGGAATTAAAAGCTCTATTGAGCTACGAAAAACACTCTTTCGACTGGAATCTCCTGTCAACAATTTGAGACTAACTATTTAGTGGTGTTCAAGGTGACACAATTCTCTATTGGATGGCCGGGTTTCTTTTAATTTATGAGTTCTTACTTTTTTAAAATTATATCATTAATTATTTTTTATTTATTTATTGGAGTTTAAATTTTAGGATGGACTAACTGGCCTGTAAATTTAGAATTTGGTTTGTTAATGCTTTCTTTTAAAAACTTTTATTCATGTTTGACAACCAATCAAATTTTATTTTCGTTTAGAAAAAAATATCTTAAGAGAAAAATTGGAGAGAAAGACAAGAAGACAGATGTAGTGACATAGAGATGTGTCTTGATCTCCTCGATAGACAACAAATAATTTGTTATTCGCATATAATCGTTTTCTTATCATCTCGGGCCTTGAATAAGATTTGGCTATATCGTATTGTATTTTTGAGAATATATACATATTTTCCAGAGAATCAAAACTATGGAAGGTTTTTTGTTGTTTTGTGTCTACTTACACACGTCTTTGTTGTATCATTCTTCCCAGTCCTTAATAATTTGAACAAGTGTATATATTCCATATATGTTGTTAAGTCAAACATATTTGCACCGTGAGAGATCAAATTTTTAATATGTTTATTTTTGACATCGTAGAATTTTTTATAATAAAGACGATATATCTACAATTCTACCATTTCGCCATCGAAACTCAAACCAGATAAAGTCTAAAGCTTTTCTAAAGAATTATATAGAATAAAACTTTGTATCTCTAAACCACACCAAATTTTGAAATTGAGTCTCAAATCGTTTGGACGACAAATTTTTATAAATCATGTTTAATAATAATAAACTAATAAAATTGAACCAACAATATAATAGTATGAAGTTAACCAAAACCCCAACCGTAACTAGCTTTGATAAATCATGTTTAATAATAAAAAAAATTGCAAATAACAAGTTAGAGGAAATGCAACAAATTTTGTAAGGCGGAACGAGCAATGACAGAGTAAGCCTCCTGTAAAGGATGCACAGAATCAAAGTACAAATACTTGGAAACATCCTCACGAGTCCTAGACAATGGCTCGCATAGAGGTCCTGCCTCAAGCAACTCTGTCCCGCAGCATCCTCTCGACGTTTCTTCCAATCCTGCATTAATTATATCAATCTTCAGATTCACAATTATGTCCCAATTAACTTAATTATGTCACAAATTCTTATATAAAACTTACTTAATTAGTTACGGTATTTAAGAGGATGTTTGATCATGTCTATTAACGGAGAGTAGATGTCGAGGTAAAGAACTTTGGAGCCTCGAAGCTTCTGACTGAGACTACTGGTTAGCTTCTCTAGTTTTTGATTGTAAAGCCGAGAATCAGTGTTCTGATGTTCCGTACAGATCCGATGACCCAAGGTGCGAGGAGTTAAGCCAAGTGTTACTTGCACTGGAAGGCAGCCAATTGGTGGTAGTCCAGCTACTGTAATCCTTCGTGCTCCAGCGTGGTATAGTCTCTGCAAGCATTTGTAAGGTTAGAAACTTGGATACTATTAGAAACTTAGAGCATCTCCATTGCAGGTACGTAGGGGAATATCTCATTATTAAAAAAAATAAAAATAAAAAAATAAAAAAGGAGGAGAGAGGAGTATAGTCGTTTTTCACTGGAGGACTCTCAAACAATTTTGAGAAACTCTGAAAGATTGTGATTGGTTCAAAATTTTATTATTTAAAATTTAATTGTATAACAAAACTTTTTATAAAAAATATTAGTATTATATTTGTGAGATACTCTATCTCAACTGATGAAGATGGAAAAACAATCATTAAAGATGGGCCTTTGAGAGCAATCCCAATTTACAAAAATTGGGCCTACGAAACAAGTTTATCACAGCTGGAATACAAGCTGTTGACTCAAAATAACACAACTATAAACTCTAGGCCAAGGCCCATTTTAACCTCAATTAGAGTAAACATACGACGTATAGAAGAAATTGATGACATACGCTGAAAAGAAAGTTCATAAACCCCCTCTATATCTTTTCTTTTTTATATATTTTTAAAATTTGAATGCAAGTTCACAGTTTATTATTTGCAGAATTATTTTAATAACCAAAAAAGAAAACGTGATTCTCGAACTTCAAAAAAGGACAAAAGTCTTTCTTTTTAAAAAAAAGGAAACAATGCAACTTAAAGTGGAAACAATAGTATCGAAAACGTTTCAAAATAATGATCTTAAATAAATAAAAATATTATCTAATTTTGATGAGCAGATGCGTATAGGTCCTACTCTAGGGAATTAATTTACTTATGGAATTCAAGTACGTGGGGAATTGATTTTTTTTTATTATAAACTAGATTAGTACTGGTCCGATATACCAATTTTAGATAAATATTATTTAAATAAAAATAAATTAAAAATTTATCGTAAGTGATATATCTTAAAATTATTACTTTTAAAAGTAGAAAATTTTTTAATGAGAAAATAGAATTGTTTACATAATTTTATTTTCGTCAATAAATTAATTTTTGTATCGATATTATAATTTGATTATGAACATACTAAACAATATTTTTGGGTTTTTTCAATTTTTTGACCGAAGGGTTGAGGTAAGCTGGTAAAGTGGGTTTGATGCATTGATAGGATTTGGAAGTTGCAGGAGAAGAAGAATGACGAAGAATGTAAGAAGTATTGGTTTCTGATGATTAGATTTCATGGTTTGTGTTGATCTAGAGTTTGGATAATAATATTAAAAAAGGTAATTCAAAGATTTTCTATTAATAAATTTAGTTCGAAGATTACAAGAAAAAAAGAGCTAGCAGGGAAAATAAACAAAGAATGAAGGGAATTCGAAGGTTTGTCCGATTGTGTGAATGAATTATGTGAAGGGGTGTATTTTCTTTTATACTATCATGAGACGGTTGATCTTGGCTTCTTCTTTTCAGGATTTGGTTTCCTTTTCTACTAAGTTTCTTTCTTCTGGTGAATTTTCTTTTTCCTTGATGTAAGTTTCCTTTTTCTCCCCATAAGTTAGTAATGAACCAAGCTTTTAGATATGTTTCATGAGTTTTGTGGAATACTAAGTGAGCCAAATTTTGATTTGGATCGGATTTGTACACACACTCATCTCTAAGAGTTCATTAGTGTGGGATGATGAAAATAGAGAAAAACACATTTTCCAATATGTTGGAATTGCAAAAATATATACCGAGTTTCCAAAAAGGAAGAGAAGTTTACTAATGTTCACGTTATTCTCTTTAACAATGGATAATTTCATTCTCCAATATAATAAGAGTATTAACGTGCAATTTTTTTTATATAATAACGTGCGACTTTGAGTCTCACAAAGATTGTCGAATCAAAGTTTTTATATTTTTAATAAGATTTTTCACTATAGAAAATATAAAATATATCAATTTCCACTAAATCAAGAAACACTATGTTAGTAAATCAATAAATTATAGTAAGGTTTCTCTATATATTTGGATATTTCTTGATGTGGAGATGTTTCTTCAAAATATAGAAAATTCTAGCAGATAATTTTATTTGCATCGAATGTCTAATTTAAGAAGAAGAGTTTCGATGAAAAATTAAGTTTCTTGAATGTGTTTGTTGCAACAATCACTCTTATACAGTGAGTGTTCCGGTTTAATCATATCCAAGAATCTAATCTACTCGGTTTATACAATTACCGGATGACACATCTACACTATATTCCATATCTGATTCAAAATTATGGCGAACCGGAAACTAAATTACCAAAACTACTTTTTGGAATGAAAAAATTACATTAGTTGTGTGACTTTGACAATTTCAAACTCAAAACGCTTTAGAACCAATTGAGTCGGTACAGCGGTATAAACACGTTTGGTAAGGAGTTAGAAAGTTTTATCAATTAGTTTTGTAGAAAAAATGGTGGGAGAAGCTGGTCAACCCACAATTCCATAATTTCAACATTAGTGGGAATAACATGGCGAGGTATGTGACTCAATATCTTGAGACGATCTTTTATAACTTCACACATCATATGATTATATGATCGAACCAATCCAAATCTCACAAATAATCTGCATCGTCGTAAAAAAAATGCAACATGGTTATTGAGTTAGTAACATGGTATTAGATGTTTAATGCGAGTTCAATTATTTATTTCAGTTATTAGTCTTTTGGTTTTGATTTGATAAATAGTAGAGAGGCTTTTGAATCGATTCACATCTCCTTCTTTCTTTTTTCCATGATATAATCCTATCAAACAATATCTATATCTTAGTCTCTGTTTGAATCAATCATATCTGAAAACGCCATAATCCTCATTTCTCAATTCATCTCCCATTCTCAATCCTCCAATAACCTTTTCTTTCAAAACAAATCTTAGCTTCTTCAATTCTCTTCTTCCTCTTTATAAGCTTACCAGCCAAACTCTCAGCATCTAATATCTCCATAGCCGCTTCCACTTTCCCCGCCCTGCACACGCCGAGTACAAGCACGTCTGGTGAGATCCCGTCTTCCTCTATTTTGCGCATCACTTCGCTCGCCTCTTCCACGTCGCCGTCATAACAATGCGAAGTTAGGAAGTAATTGTACGACGTCACATCCACCGGAATCGAATTGGATCTCATCGCTTCAACTACTCGCCAAGCTTCTTCGATTTTTTTCTTCCCAGTGAGCGCGCATAAGATCGGGTGGAACGTCGACGCCGTCAAGCAGAATCTCCCACTAGACATGTCTCTGATCACGATTAGAGCGTCGTCTACGCGGCCGAGCTTGCAGAGATGAGCGATGAGAATGTCGTAAGAGTTTTTCCGCGTGAAACCGCCATCGATCTGAAATCTTCTAAAGCAGAGGAGTATGAGGCGGTATTGGTGAGGAATTTGAAATTTTCGCTCGTATTGAAACACCCGTGCGCTACGCGGCTGTTTAGAAGACGGCGTACGGTCTCGAAGTCTCCGGGGCTGCCAGCTTTGTAGATAAGTTTGTCGAATTCGGTGGTACTCCGAAGACCTGGAGGAATCTTCCCAGTGGAGAATGATCGCTCGGCGAGGATTTGAAGGAATATTGTAGAGTTAGCTGATTGTTTCACTAGTCGTCGCCGGAGAAGAGACATTTGAAGTTCGACAAATTGATTGTATTTCTTATTCCTTAGGGTTTAAACCAAGAAGCTTATTCAAAAATGGGCCTACAATCTAATGGGCGTTTCTTATGATATTGTAGGCCCATTATTAAAACTCTGACCCAAAGTGTTACGAATATGTCAATACTTGCCAAAACTTTAATAGCACACTTTAAAAATTAAAAGAGTGTATTTTCTTGAATATGATCCCAAGTATGTGAAAGAGCATTTTTTAATAGGTTGTTAGGTTAGTAACAGATGTATGAGACTGAGTGGAGCAAATAATGTTTTTAAGTGATATACCTAAATTGACACTATTTTTCTTTTGTAAAGTATTAGAGAAAATTAGGTAACTAAGGATGATGAAACCAAATAAGGATAGGAGATACTTAAATTGATACTATCTATTTAAGCACTATAGTTGATGGAAATTAAAAAAAAATAACATTAGTTGATGTTTCAAAAGTCTAAAACGTGGCTAAAATTTTGAGTTTAGTATCATATTAGTTTTTAGAAAAGTTAATTTGCAAAATTTTATTTGATTTGGAAACCGTTGTTTCCCCTCTTTTTCGGTCTATGACTATGGTAAAATGAACATATCTTATCTTCGCTAATAGTTACACGAAAGTAATATAGTAATATCACCCGGATATTATTTTAGTTTAGATTTATGATATACTGAAGAGTGAAGACTATAATATGTAAATTTGATTAACACTAGCAAACAAACAAAAACAAAATTATGATTTTGGGAATAAGATTCACTTTAGAGAATATCTCTTCTTCTTTTTCTTTGAAAAGACTTGGATTCAATCGTTTGCGAGGAATCCTTTTGGTATGGTTGAAAAGGTAATTAAAGAAGTCGAGAAAGGAGATAACGAAAAGAGGGGCTGTGATAAAAAGAAGAAAACAATGCTTATCACATCGAGAAAAAAAAACATTAAAATGTTGGGGTAAAGATGCAAATCATATATATTCCAATCTAAGCTTATCCTAATAGCAATTTAGATTAGATATTATATGTTTAATTTGATCACTTGCAATATCCGGAGCAAACTCTCAACTACTTTATGTTTAACCATCTACGAAACATGTTTTCTAACGCTCTAACTGCTTTTGTTCGTGGTCCGCTATTGGTCCATGGATTCTACCGTATATATACTACTTTGTTATTTTTAGAAAGTTCGAAATATTTGTCAACTGAACATGCAGATCATCACAAAAAAATTCTAATATTTGTTTTCACTCACATGATACTAAAAGTTACTTTTTACTGTAAAATATATCACATATATCTTAACACATAGACTTGTTGACATCTGATTTTTTTTTCATTTTTCATATAGTTTGAAAATTATTGTCAATAATCTTTGTTATTGATTTTACACTAGATTGCAAATTCATTTGGTTTGCTAGCTATTGTCAAAGAATAATTAATAGTCGTTCACTTCTTGTTTGTATCCAAGTTTAACTTTTTGTCTCAGAAAATTCTAAATCCATATTATAAACCTGACATATATATATATATATAGTTGATAAAATGCTAGAAAGGAAATAATGCAAGGATAGATGTACGAATTATAAGTTTGTCTCCATGCCAGTGAAAATGTCTCTGCCGACCTATCTTTGACCACATGAAAGCTTTGGCAAACATAAAAGACAAATTCTCTCTTTTACAGATTCAACTTTACAACCACTTCTTGCATTAATTATGATCGCGAACTCATTAAGAGGCCGGTGACCGGCTTTTACATTCTAACACTCGAATCTTCCTCTCTTCCTTGTTTGTATCTCAACGCAAATATATATATATATATATATATTTATATATATATATGCATGTATATGTATGCACATGTGAGGGTTCTGTGTGTATATATCATCCTTTCGTGTCATTTTCAAAGAGGAGCCTCAGTCTGGTCTCACATATGATGTATAGCAAAGGTCACAGACTCACAGTGTTCTTATTTTCATGTTGACAATAAATCATGTTCGTCCAACATTATTTCCGGCTATATAGTTAAAGTAATTTTTCACAGCAAAAATTTATGTAATTTTAAGCAAATGTTTACCAAAAAGAATATGAAAAATGTTTCGTCCGTAATATTGTTTGTTTCAACCAAATCTCTGATAAAGGTTATCTGTGTCCATTCCACGTAACCTACTAATATCTATGAAATCTCATTAAAACAAGTGTAGAAGTTGCACTTAGTTAAATTGATTTTAGATTCGTCGGGTTTCATAACCAGAAAATTACAATACAAGTCATGACTCATGACGATTAGATGAGCATTGTCTATGCTATGATGTTGGGGCGTAAAAGATGACACTAGCTTGCCACGATTAATTTGAGCAAGACATTTTCATTTATGTGGCTTACAAAGCTGTAAAACAAAACATTCATTTCTTTGTTTTCAGACAACTAAGAGATTATATGTAGTTGAACTTTATTGTATTTTATATATGATTAACAGTTTAACACCACAAAAAATGTTTATATATTAACAAGAAAAAATCATGTCTTCGCATATATATTAAAAGGATATTGATACTAACAAGTTGTGAAAGTAAATGTCGGAAGCAGTACCCTTGTTAATATGAGAAGGGATGGTGGCTAATGGGTGCTCAAGAGCTGGGCCTACCAAATTTTTGTTGGATGGATAATATGTGCATGTGGTGTTTCTTTGGGTACACGGTACACCCAATGTATTTATTTATTTTCATAAAGGAAATAGAAAGTATGCGTTACAAATAACGAAAATAACGTTAAACAAATATATATATATATATGGTGATTATTTGTTTACCCCTTGGCTGGCCTACGCCTTTTTGAAAATCACGTACTGATCAATTGAAAATGAAAAAAGAATAACTTAATGACAAGGGGTTTGTCTTTATTTATATATGACTTTCGTCATATTAATTGGATTTTTTAGCAAGTAAGTTTAAAAAAGGCTTTTGTATTTTTTTCGGTCCATGGAAGGAACCAATGTTCTTTCTGATCTATAACTTATTTTTTACGTGGTTCCTTTTATATACACTTGGTAGCTATATAAGATGTAATATGAACTTACTTGCCAGTCTCCACAGGAATACTTCTATCTATTTGAAATTCATCGACCTAGTGCACCGTAAATCGTCTACTCCTTTCATGAATTCGTTGTCCATGTGCAATTTGCCTACGAGAACTTTGAGAAATCGAGTTCTGTTGACTAAATACGTATATATGTACCCCAGACACCTCTGGTACATTTAAAAATTGTACGCATTAGTTTCGTTACTGATAAGTTCTTGTGTTTCACTTCCTAATGAGAGAAGATATCTTTTAAACTTGAAAATTAGAAAATTTTAAGTGGTCGCAAATGCATAGTTATGGTGCGATAATATTTTAAGAGTCGATCGTATATAAAATGTACTGAACACTAGAAAAGATTAGTTAAGCCCAAAACAAGGGTGAAAGTTGTATGGTACGAGTCTAAAATTATGCCAATCTATGATAAGCTTAAGAAATAGTGAGGCATTATAGAAGAGAACTTAGATGTTTTGGGATTTTAGGGACTAAGTATGGTGGTCTTTGGGAATAAGCGACGACTAGTTAAAAGAAATAAGAGCTCTCAAATAAAGAACGGCACCGGCGTCAGCGTCATAACATCACTTTTACCTTATTTCTCTTTCAATTTCATCGTTAAGCGTCGAGTTTCTCCTTATGTCGTCGGCGTCACCGACATGAACACAAGGCCTAAAAGTGCCTCTCACTTTTCAGCATGCATCTACTCTATAATATATACGACCAAAGTTCGTAGATAACTTGCTTTAGATTCCTTGAGTGAAAAAAAAAAAAAAGACATGACTACCGTAACATGTGCATACCAAATCAAGTCACCCTTTTAGTTTGTTCCCCATAAAGCAATCTTCTCACCTTTTTTATTGGTACAAAATCTTCCCAAATCTTCCTTATTTCTTTTCATAAACAGAATCAAAACAATTAAAACTCTTTTATTTGGATTACCGAATCGTCTTCTTTAATTTTGTATGTAATGGGAATGTGAAATGTATTCCACCATCTTTTTTTTTCTTTGTAACCAGGATATATTCTAAACTGAAACCTAATTCATTTCTATTATTGTAGATAGCCTAATATTTTGCGACTTAAACGTTTACAATGAGTAAAAGAGAGGTACAATCATTGTTGTAGATGGTGAGACTCGTTATCTAAACAATTATCTATCATTCGAACTCACCATTGAGCCACACCATCTTCTATATACCACCATCCTATTTCTTTTGATGATAATAGTTTATTTGTAGGGCCGAAGTACACTGTTCTATCATCATTGAAAAAGAAGCTTTATATCATCTCGAAAATATATATATATATATATATATATGACTTAAAACAAAAGTAGATCATATAGACTATACGAGTTACCACGTTAAATATTTATGGGTCCATGCTAGAATTGACTAGACCACTACACAGTAAAATTAAAAGAAAAAAGTGGCATTGCTTTTGAATTATCTATAAACATGATTTCAATTATAAGTGCACAAGTGGTTTATTTATATGGATTCGAATGGTTGTTACCATTTGAAAATTAATTCCTTGATGAACTTTCGGTAAATAACCCTTGCCTCATGACCACGGTAGAAAGAGGGTACATACTTAGTTTTTTTCTTTAGTTCCCTTTAATTTTTCCACAGTAGGCTAGTAGCTACGTGGGAAAGTAATTTAAAAAAATTTTGTCGTCAATTACATTATTATTACTATAAATAATTAATGTAATTTTATTATAATGTCTAATCAATTACGTGCAAGATTTCGATGAACATCTTCTCCAAACAACGATTTTACAACACAAAATTTTGCTACAGACGATTCTATATGTACGACATTCTTATGTTAAATATGTTTTCTCTGTAACACTCAGATTTACGATAGACGACTATGTATGTATATGTATGTATAACATCCATATGATAGACCAATTTTTCCTGCAACATACGAAAGTACGACGGACGATTCTATTTGCAACACTTTAAAACTTTTAAAAAACTTTGCATCTTTTTAGTTTGCAAAAAATTATGTTCTCTACGATTGAACTTCAAACCTAATGTAAAAAATTTTAAACTTTTAACCAATAAGACAAAAATGCTTCCACAAGTAATACAATTTAGAAATCAATATTTTGCAAACAACACTTGAAACTAACTATTATTGAAGCTAGTAGATTTATTGAATATTTGACTTAGTATTTTTGGGTTGCAAAATTAAGTCCTAAAACTGTTTTTTATACCTTTTTACATCACTCCTAGAAGTGCGTAGAGATTCAAAATTATTATGATTTTTTTAATCATATAACACATGTTAGTTATGATAACGTTAAGATTACTATAATTAGAACAGTAAGGAAATAAAATTGTGATATTTCTCTCGACCTAAATTTTGCATAATTATGGAAGGGTATATATCTCAGATTAATATTCCATGAGTATATTTTTGTCTTTGTTCAATAAAGTTATTCCATGAGAATCTTGGCACCAAATCTTTCACTGTTTTAGACACATGCGCCAACGCCCAAACAACAAGGCACATCATATTGTAAACCGTCACCAACGCAAGACACACCATGTCAAAAAAGACTCAAATTACAATATTACCCTACTTGTCTCTCTATCTCGATACCTCTAGCTACGTGACTATATAAACACATACATACATATGTAACACCTCTATCTACGTGACTATACAAAGACATACATACATAAAAACCATATATTCTAAACGGTAACAGATCAATCTGATAAAGTTTAGCTAAAATGCAAAATTTAGTAAAATCTTTTGATGTTTTTTAGTAGACTATGTCCGAAATGATAACAGCTGATCCTAACTTTTTCGGATCGTTTTTTATGTCTAAGTGATCCATATCATGCTTTTCTTATCCAACCTATTTTTAAAATATATATTTGAATATAATCTTCGATATCCGATCTTGTATCCGCTATTGTTCGGTTTTTTTACTCAAAATAAACATTGACACATTGTAGTTAGTGTTGAAATAATTATTAAAACATGGTGGAATTTCTTTTTGCAAACTGATGAATCCAATTGAATTTAACCCCAAAAAAAATGGATAGCAAATGATATACAAAATTGTAGAATCTAGCGGAGAAGTATTTTTATATGTTACTATTTAGAAAAATTATATACATAGCATATATATATAATATAGTTTATACATATATATTAGACACATAGCAGAGACCCACCTTGTTTATTTCTTGAGTAAAAAAGAAGAAGAAAAACAGAGCATCATAGAAAAAAAATGGGATCCTTGGTTCATGTAAAAGAAGCCACAGTTATTACTCCTTCCGACCAAACACCTTCTTCTGTTCTGTCTCTCTCCGCCTTAGATTCTCAGCTTTTTCTCCGATTCACCATCGAGTACCTTCTCGTTTACCCACCCGCTTCCTACCCGGATTATTCTCTCTCGGCTCGCCTCAAATCCGCCCTCTCTCGCGCTCTCGTTCCTTACTTCCCCTTCTCCGGCCGCGTCCGTGAGAGACCCGATGGTGGCGGCGGCGGAAGTCTCGAGGTTAATTGTCGTGGCCAAGGTGCTCTGTTCCTTGAAGCCGACTCTGACATCCTCACGTGCCTTGACTTTCAGAAACCTCCTCGGCACGTGACTAGCTGGAGAAAGCTTCTCTCCCTCCAAGTCATCGATGTTCTTGCTGGGGCCCCACCTCTCGTCGTTCAGCTCACTTGGCTACGTGACGGTGGTGCCGCTTTAGCCGTTGGTGTTAACCACTGCGTCTCCGATGGGATTGGCAGCGCCGAGTTTCTCACCTTCTTCGCCGAGTTATCAAGAGACTCGATGCGTCAGACTGAGTTAAGGAGGAAACACCTTTGGGATCGTCAATTGCTTAATCCGTCACCGATTCGTGACTCGTTGAGCCACCCTGAGTTCAACCGAGTTCCCGATCTATCTGGATTCATCAACCTATTCGACGCCGAGCGACTCGTCCCGACCTCGGTTATCTTCCAGAAGCAGAAACTTACCGAGCTCAAGAAACTGGCGAGTCGACTCGGTGAGTCCAACTCGAAACACACATCCTTCGAGGTTCTCTCCGCACATGTATGGCGGAGCTGGGCGAGATCACTAAACTTGCCATCAAACCAGATCCTCAAGCTTCTATTCAGCATTAACATTCGAGACCGAGTCAAACCGAGTCTACCCAGTGGATTCTACGGAAACGCATTTGTCGTCGGTTGCGCGCAAACCACCGTGAAAGACTTGACGGAGAAAGGATTAATCCACGCGACTATGCTCGTGAAACAAGCGAAGGAGCGAGTCGGCGACGATTACGTTAGATCGGTGGTGGAAGCTGTGAGCAAGGCCAAAGCGAGTCCTGACTCGGTTGGAGTGTTGATATTGTCGCAGTGGTCACGTCTCGGTTTAGAACGGCTTGATTTTGGTTTGGGTAAACCGGTTCACGTGGGATCTGTTTGTTGCGACCGTTACTGTTTGTTGCTTCCGGTTCCTGAACGAAGTGACGCTGTTAAAGTAATGGTCGCCGTTCCGTCAAGTGCCGTTGACACCTATGAGCATCTTGCGATGAGTCCTCATGCTTAATTAGAGAAGGATAATACACTTATTTTTACTTTTATAAAAATAAATTATGAATTCTCCCTCCGTTGACTTGTATAATTTTGAGGTTTAATTTATTTCATTTAAATCTTTTTTGGTTTTCTTATTGTTTTCTTCCATTCTCGCCTTCCAATTTGTTTAATCATCCAACATAAATCACTATTATAGATTTAATTTAATGTATTCTTCGTCTCATTGCACGCCTACTGGCTATCCACTATCAATTTATCGATTTCTTTATTGAAATCAGGATCTTAGTAGCAAACGAAAATCACTATTATAAATTGTTTTTTTTTGCTAATTTTATATATCTTTTACAAAATTCTTTTATATTTTCCGAAACTATTGCTCCAAACTTTGATCTAGCGGCCGGTTAAACAGTGCTTAAACGGTGCCGAGACGGTGTATAAGCAAGTGCTTCACCGCACTGTATTTTACATGGTTAGTTTACTTATGCGGGCCAACGAATGAACCAACAATAAACCAAACAGACACTTTAAAAATTAAACTATACTCAACTTAACAATTGTGGGCTAGTAAATAAGCCCATAATGTCATTTAATTTATATTTTTTAAAGATTTTTGCATGCATTTTAAAATTGTTGCATCCCAAACCAATTCTTTTTTTGTAATCAAAAAGTTAAAAGGTTCCTTTTGCGGTCCGTGATACAGTCTTGGTGTTGCATTGGTCCAAGTAGCGCGATTGTGCAATAGTATGTGTCGGTAAACAACATGCCCATGACTGGCCATAATGATGATTTAAACCTTTGATCACCCAATTTAAATCTTATTTGAATGTATCACCGAATTTGTTGTAATTGGTTTGAGTATCTATTCATCTATCAACGAATTGTCATATGCCAAAGAAAGATTGTCTCTGACTCTCTAAATCTGATCATTCTGAATTTCTTAATTTGTTGATTTTCATTCGAGTTGACTTTTTGATGATCTTATAAGTTTTTCCTTTTTGGATGGATCTGTAAAATATGGAGAATAGTTTTGAAAATTAGTCTTGTCAAAGAATAATCGTATAGTCTAGCAAAAGTTTTACTTTATTAAATATAGATTTTTCATTAAACTAACCATATTCGATACACATCATAATATTTGCTCAGATATTTTCCACAAAATGAATCCCTTCCTGAAATATTACCATATCCTAGTTTGTTTGTTTGTTTAAGAAGAAACTTTATACGAGTCTGTTTACTTTGGACAATTTCCAATTATTCAAGATTCTCAAAATAATAAATTGTAACTAGCATAAGAATATCCATTGGAACCGCCCCACTAAAGATTGAAAATGGTTTGACTGAATTGTGATTAGTTAGAAATGTTTAATTGCGGTTAAGGAGACGTGCGTTAATTATTTAATTAGAGGCTCCGCTAGTCAGACTGACATGTCGCAGCTTTTATATGGTTCGACGCTAATCATAGAATCATATACATTTAATAACTAATCCTTATGGACACTTTTACCAGAAAAAGGAATATTGACATTGACTAAGATAATCTGATCAAATGCTTGATGCTAACTACGTTATCATTGGTAAAGAAATTGAATAATTAAAACGTTATCCATTTTTCTTTTGTCAACGATAGATACGGTAACATATGAGACATGAATCGGCTTATTTATATGGTTGGAGCGTATCTGAATTATAGACTTGGCCCTAAAAAGGTCAGCTCGACTAAAGGGAACTTTGCATAACTTGAATATCTTAAATTCTTAATAATTGACTTATTTATTACAATTTTTTTATACCCAGCATAGACCTATTATCCATCTTATATCTACCAATATATGTGAGTTATATTTATATTAAGCTCCACCATACATAATAGCCCCTCTTATTAAATAATGATTTAATGAAAGTGCACATCCATATTTCTTAATCTTTACACCCTTTTGTATATGTTACAACTTGCAAATAGATCTAAAAGAGAGAAAAAAATCCGAATGCGCAAATATGCTGGCGAAATATAGTATTCGAATAGAAAGTGTTGTATGATTTTTGATTTGGTCCATAAAAATTAATTGGAAAGTATAATGTTTTACATAATAGAAAATATTCAAGGTAATATCAATGAGCCAAACGCTAACAGATCAGAAATATGCATCGGAATAATTAATACCACATATATAGACTCCTTTTAATATCCTTATAGTTTAGTTCTCTTGATTGGGAGTGTCAATATTCATACAATGGTGGTATAAATAGGGGAAAATTAAAAATTTCCGAAAGTTTTATGTTTCCCTACGAAGTTACTTACACAACCTACGAAGTTTGACTCATTCACAAACTGAATAAACCTAGCCAAAATCAAACAAACAAAGCAAAAAGGCCTTACTCTTCCCATGTGAATACACATTGCAGCTCCTCTCCTCAAATAGACTCGTTTAGGTTTGATAGCGGATCAATTGATATATTGTTACGAACGTGAAAAAAGTGAAAAAAACGTAGCTATAGACTACCGTTTCCCAAGTTGAGTCTGAGAAATATGCATATCTATCATTGTTTTTGGGTATAAGATCCATCCATATCTATCGTATGTTCGGCCCAAATAAGAAAACATTGATGAATCTAAAAACTATCATGAAAATCTGGCATAACAATAACGTGATTTGAAAAGGCCCAATGAATACTTCATCTATTCACCATGATCCTATACTAAAGAGGCTTGATGAGTGATCGATGCGGGTTGAAGGTTCTCTATGTCTTTAACGATATTATATGTTTCGACCTTAATTACTAGTGTTTTTCTTTGGGCACCAGCCCAGAACATTCACTTCACTGTTCGTAAGAAATTAAAATATACTCGGAATCTTATTAACAAAAAAATTCCAATGATAGAGCCTCCATGAATTTGTGTCCTATTAAGTCGTATATAATCTTCTAAGTTATATGAAAAAAATCTAAATCTAAATTTTTCTTTTGGTGATAAAAATCTATTAAAAAAATAAAATTGAAGGTCCTTATCCAAACACGTACAGTACGTGCATCATATAAAAAATATATTGACGCTCACATAATCTTAGCTGTTGTTTAAAGTCCAGCCCAAGGTTTGTAGGTATGTGAACATTTTATCATCTTGCTCGAAAATGTTCCTCTCCCGCACCAACCATTTTATCATCTTGCTTTCTTTTATATGAACACTTTATAGTCTACGAGACTGAGACTTATATAATATTATATTGTAGATCATCTTAGTTCCGTTCGAATAGGAGTAGCAAAAGATATGAAATTCTTGCCCCTCTGTTATGGCCATCATTTTAACTTGAGAACCTCGAATATGTTCGAATAAAAAAAAGGTTCACCAATATCTCATTGATGTTATAATTTGTTAAAACCTTTAACAAAAAAATAAATAAATTATTTGTTCGACTCATTATTATACAAAATTTCACGTGAATGAGGAGATGGGAATAATCAAGCTATGTTGATATATAATAAAGTGGATAAATGTATGGCGCAACTAGTTGAGTTCTGCTGAGACATAAAAAGGTGAGAGTTCCAAGGCAATTGGGCTGAGATCTCAGAAACCACAAGAAAAAGCTTTGGTTCTTTTGCTGTCTTTGCTTCCTTCATCGCCACCTCATCTCTCCCATGCAATATTCCCATTTTCTCTCTTTTCTCTTTTTTTGATAATTATTAATGGTTTTGTAGAAGACAAACAACAAAAGTATATATCCCTTGAAAGACGAAGCCAATGCAAAGTTTCTAATTAAATATGTTCTTTATTCAACTGAAAGTAGCTACAAATTAGTGTTGATAGCTACCATTAGTATATACACTTTTTTTGTAAAATCGTAACTTGTTGTCTAACAGTTAATAAGATGTTTAGTTATACTATTGTCAATACATGAATCATTTTTATTTATTTATATTTCCTAGATAAATGTCAGATAAACCAAATCGAACTATAGACATTTTTGCAGATATGTTTTAAATAGGGAGAGTTATGAAAATTTATAAATTTTACTACCAATTTTAAAACATAGTTTATATTTTTTTCAGATAACAGAATACTCTAAATTCAAGAATAGTATTATACTAAACGAACACATATATCTATGTGTGTTAAATATTTTGTTTAAATTTAATAGTTAAATACTAATTAATTTTAGTGCATAAAAGCTAAAAATTAAACCGTAAATCATAAACTATGATCTTTAGATTTTTAACTTTTAAAAATATAACAAGAAAATTATCCAAAGCAATCTAAACAAAATAGTACTAATATAGTTAATAGATCACTATATGTATAATGTATGTTGTTGCTAAGAAAAATTAAATACTATAGTTTATTTCATATATTTAACAGTTTATTTTTTAAGTACGAGAGTGTGGTATACTTTAATAAAAAGATTAAGATACTTCTATTTTTTTCTTATAGCTACCTATATTTTTTATATAGGATATAACATGTTAATATTTATAGTAAAATAATATATATGTTAGATTAGTCTTTCCTAGGCAACAACGAAAACATTTTTTCTATTTCTAATACATTTTAAAAGGTTTCCTATTGCATAAATTGAGTTAGAAAAGAAATTTAATATATACTTTTATATTTCTTAAAGTCGAAGCATACATAAATATCTACTATCTCTAACTAGTTTACTATATTATTTATTTATTCATTAACATGTGAGTGTTTTCAATTTTTACATACTGAAATACTTGTTAATATTAAAGGAATAGTATCTAAATCTAAAATATTTTATGGAACGAAGTATTTGACTCTGAAGCCCAAGTCTTCTTCCAAGAATAGTATTATACTAAACGAACACATATATCTATGTGTGTTAAATAAAAGCAGAAAATAATGTATCTGTATCTGTATTTCTGTCCCTTCAGCAACAGCAGCAAGCAATGCATCTGCAGGCTGCAGCACTCTCCGAGTGCGCAAATTAATATATTTTTCTTCTCCAAAAATTTAACAAATAAAATGATAGTATATACTTTTGTAATGGTGTCTACCAGATGTTTCTTTTTCTTACTGCGATGTTTAATTTTGTTCGAAATAGTTGAATACCTACTATTACTGCCTGACCGACGTATATATGTGTGTTATGCCACCGTTGACTAGGTTTATTAGGGAAAATTGACAATAAAATAAAATTATTCTACCGTAATTTCACCTAAAATCTTTGATTTTTCCTTTAAAAGCCACTAAAATATGTTAGATTATGTAATCCTAGACTCGATTACTCAGACTAAAATAGTTTTTGTGAAAAAAATTAATGTGAACTTTTACATACGTATTTTATTTCTTCTGATTGATTTTTTTGAATGTCTTAATACACTAATACTTCTTCTATTGAAATTCAAATTATGGTATCAGATTGCAAGGAAGGTTTCCTCGAAAATCTGTTTCCCATTTTGAAATTGCTTTCAAATTCAATTTCTTTTGAAAATTCTATACATATATAAGATGTGTGCTTTTTATATATTTTCTAGTAAAACGTCAACAAAAATTAGTTGTTTGATACTTACACATGTTAATTTATAAAAATGTCTTGAATCATATGTGAGATATTTGAAAGTAATTATTAATTAATGTTATTAACCTCTTAAAACTTAAGTTGATTATCTTTTTTCTTGAGCATCAAGAATTTGAAGTGTATATTTTTATTGAAATTTTAAATTTTAACATTTACACACTTATTTTTGATTTCATGTTATTTTCTGGTGATGCAAAATCAAAAAACCAAATTCAACATAAATCATTCATGATGATTTGCTATTTAAAAAAAAAAACTACTGTTTGTAGTTAAAATTTTCAGTCTTTTCATTTCATTCCGAATTGTGACAAATTTACGAATTTAACTTAATAAATAATAACAACCAAAACAATAATTAATAACAAAACCAATCAAAAATATCTTTGATAGAGCGAAGAGAGTGTAAGTATAGTATAAAAGAAGAAGCACCGCCCTAATCCACCATTCACAACCGTGACATTCAAACACCCTTCAGTCTCCCTTTCTTCTTGATTCGTCCTCTCCAATTTTTCCAATTTCTTTAATCTCTGTTTCTCTCTCTCTCAAGGTCTTCTTCATCTATGGACCCTTTAGCTTCTCAACAACAACAACACCATCCTGACGAAATTAATCAAACCCTAACCCACAATCCTCAATCTGATTCCACCGACTCAACCTCCTCCGCTCAACGCAAACGCAAAGGCAAAGGCAAAGGTGGTCCTGACAACTCCAGGTTTCGTTACCGTGGCGTCCGACAAAGAAGCTGGGGCAAATGGGTCGCCGAGATCCGAGAGCCACGTAAGCGCACTCGCAAATGGCTTGGTACTTTCGCCACCGCCGAAGATGCCGCACGAGCCTACGACCGTGCCGCTGTTTATCTCTACGGCTCACGTGCTCAGCTCAACTTAACCCCTTCCTCTCTTTCCTCCGTCTCTTCCTCTTCCTCCTCCGTCTCCGCCGCTTCCTCTTCTCCTTCCTCTTCCTCTTCCTCGACTCAAACCCTAAGACCTCTCCTTCCTCGTCCCACCGCTGCCACCGTCGGAGGAGGAGCCGCCTTTGGTCCATACGGCCTCCCTTTCAACAACAACATATTCCTCGGTGGTGGGTCTTCTATGTTATGCCCTAGTTATGGTCTTTTCCCTAACAACCAACAACCACAACAACAAAATCAGATGATGCAAGCGGGACAATTCCATCACCAACACTATCAGAATCTCCACACTAGTAATAATAATGATAACATGATCGGTGGCATCGAGCTCACAGATGTCCCGGTAAACAATTCCACATCATTTCTTCACGATGTAGCGTTAGGGCAACAAGGAGGAAGCGGGTGCATTAATAATCATAACTCGATGGAAGACTTGAACTCTTTAGCTGGCTCGGTGGGTTCGAGTCTGTCAATATCTACGGTGGCTCATCCAACGCCAGTGGTTGATCCGGTTGGTTCTATGGGTCTGGATCCGGGTTATATGGTGGGAGATGGATCTTCAACGGTTTGGCCTTTTGGCGGAGAAGACGAATATAGTCATTGGGGGAATATTTGGGATTTTATTGATCCTTTCTTGGGGGAATTCTATTGATTGCTTTTGTGGAAGATCATACCATATACGATGAACAGCCCTAAAGTCGGTCCAGAGCATTGGAGATTCAATTTTGAGAAGAATCGAGGAGATTAGAGCTTTGCATGCAAATTTTTGGAGGATTTTTTTACCTATAGAGATAAATAAGCGGGTATTTTATTATTTTTTGAAAATTTTTAATTTCAGGGAATTCGTAAAGGACTTTACGGTTCCAATAAAGTATATATATATATGTGGAAGAGGGTGAAATGGTAGAAAATTGTCTGAGAATTTTATTGGTTCAACACTTGCTTCACAGAGTGCCTTATAGGATATGATAATTTTCAATTTGGTTGTTTGAGTTTCAGAGGTTATATATCTTTTTATCTCTGATGAGAATATTTATACAAGTTTGAATTATCTACGAATCAATGTAGAAACTATGAGAGAATACGTTTTCAAGAAGCGTTCATCACTGGATGCATATTGGTCCGTCTTTGTGAAGATTATATTATTTACATTGTTTGTTTCATTTGATTGATGATAAGAGTTAATCAAAGAAGATGTTTCTCACCGACACTTCATATTGGCGATACAATTCATCGCTGGCGATTTGATTCCAACGGTTTGAACGACGCCTATCATCAATTGGTCATTCTTCAAAGTTCAAAGTGTTTGGACTTGATATTATCCTTATATCCTAGCTTTTCTTTTGACTGCTCTTTGTTTATTGCTTTTTCATAAGTGTTTTCCGTTTCATACAAATTTATAAGTAAAAATTCATTTAATAATTTACATACTTTATATTCAACAAAGTCATGGTTATTCTTTTTGCGACTAGGTTAAGGAAATTGAATGCAAAGTAATGTATGAGAAAAGGATGAGTAAAATTTAATAAAGTATCACTCGTTGGATATATTTGGTAAAGTATCATCCGCTTATTGACTCTATCCTTTCTAATTATATTATACGTAATTTATATTTTATCTAAATAAAAACTTCAATATTAAGAGACGTTAAATTAAAAATAATGAATCTCATAGCTATATTTTCTTTTTCTATGGAAGAATTTCTTTTTCTATAGAAGAATTTAACTGATCTTCATTATCGTTGTTATGTGTCGTGCAAAATCCGATTTTATACGAAATTCGTGGAAAATTTGGTTTTTGCCAAATATGTGTGAAATTCGTTTCGTGCAAAAATAGTACGCCCGACTTATGTGTAATTTTTGGGTCATATGTGGTTTTGGATTCCCGACAATTTTCCAAACGTTTTTCTTTTTGTCATTCCCATCAATGACTTTTCTCTTTCAATGGAATTGGTGAATAGTTAACAATTTAAAAACCGGTCATTCTTTACTTTGCAAGTGACAGTTGTTATAATCTATGATTGTGGGATAAGGTTTTTACCAAAATCAACCACCTTCAAATTTGAAAACGGTTGGAAATTTAGGATTATAGATTAAAGAGTATGGTGTTGATCATATGTAATAATTTGATAGATTTGATTGGGTGGAAAATTATGTTCTACTATGAATTTTTCCTTTATTGTTAGTTGTTTTATCTCTCTTCAGTAGAGTTTGATTCCGATGAAATTATCATTTGTGGTAGTTCTGTCGGTTTCTCTGTTGGTTTGTTAAAATCTATGTGAATAAAACAAATTCATACATAGACAATCATTGGATGTGGATTTTGGAGTCCTCATACATTGGTGTTTTGAAATTTGTAAAGTTAAGATAGTGTTTTATAGTTAAGTGCTAGCCAAGATTCGTAATAGCTGAAGTTTGAATATGCAAAAGAAAAATAATAGATTTATTTATCTGTTAGCGAGTAAGAAACTTTTGAAGAAAAACTTCGTCAAATTAGGTTATATCGTTTTTTAACATTTTTATTAGAATATATGGATATGGATAATTCTTTTATAATTTTGTAAACTCTTGTTTGAAGTAAAAATAATTAATTAAACGTTAAAAAAGTTATTGTGATTTACTTTTCCTTTGATCCTACTCTTAATGATTAATTTGATTTTAATAAATGCACACGTTTCAAAACTAAAGTAAACATGTGAAGGGTGATATTCATTGGCCAAATTTATAAACATTTAATTCTTTACAAACAAAACATAACAAATTTCTAACTTTTGAAATATCATTACAGCCGAGAATATATAAGCGTAAAGGCCCAAATATATTATATGGGCTTAGTAAGAAGGCCCATATATACCTCCACTCTAGGGTTTTCAGGAGTATATATACACAGTTACGCACCTTTCGTTTTTTCTCTTGTTACCGTCGCCGTAAATTCACCAGGTAAGGTTTTTAGAAAAAAGACCTTCTCCGCCATGAGAGCTAAGGTATTCATCTTTGGAATCTTCACTAATACATTTGTGTATTAATCTGTTACATACTTACATCTCTTAGTTTTGCTGCTAAGTTCTGTATAATCGTGGTTTTTCAGTGGAAGAAGAAGCGTATGAGGAGGCTGAAGAGGAAGAGACGAAAGATGAGACAGCGATCTAAATAGACTCATCTTCAAGACTTCGCTTTTCATCTGCTTCCCTGTTTTGTTTTTTCGCTTAAATTCTAAGTACTTTGTCTGATCACATTTCAGTTCTAAGTTTTCTGAGCTTCGTTTATGTTGGATTGTGGATCTTCTATCAAAGTTAAAGCTTAATCTATCGAATCAGGCTTTTACCAGTAATGTTATTATTTTCCCAATGCTAATCTTCTTAATGTTTTAAGATTTGATCAAGTTTGTCATTTGGTTTAGATCTTATGGATTAATTCAGATTTAGGATATACAAATCTTGGAATATATAAATCTAATAACATGCTTAGCTTTATGAACCAAATTGCAGACAAAACCTTTAGTAATAATGGGGTTGTGTTCTACTAGGTTTATATGTATATTGGGAAAATTTATCGTTGTGTGTAGTGAGAAGAGAGGAACCATCTCTGTCTTTTGCTTCTGATCCTACAAACCGAAGAAGTAGACGAAGAAGAAGATGTGATTCGGTTTAATGCAGCGCACAGAGATTGCTTCAAAGCTTTTGCCGATGTAGCAATGTTTGTAGTCTCCTTACAGTTGCTATCTTTTAGGATGAAATTGATTCTCATTCGTCCTCCAACAGATATAATCTCAGCTTGGATTGTTTCGAGTTGAAGCTTTGTGAGAACCCTGATGATATCTGAGATTGCTTCCGGTTGATCTTCGCAGCAAAATGAAGCTTTGAAGATGGTGACTGTATTTGATTCGAAGTCATTAAAGATGGTTTCAGGCAACACAGTTACTTCATCTGATTCTGTTGGAAGATCTTGGAAGATAGGAGATTTTGCTGCTTTTTGTTTGAGTTCCTTCACTTGTTCTATCACTGTTGCTAAGAGTGCTGCTTTGTCTAACTGTAGAGTCAGGTCAAAACCGGTTAAGTCAAACTGAAATTCATTATGTAAACCGAAATATTTCATTCTCACTTTGAACTTTATTTTTTACGACAGTTTTGTTTTGCAAGAGAAACGAAGGATTTTGGGCTTTGATATTCATATAATACACTGCACATGCTGAACAGAAGCAGATGGAAAACCGTTAAAACTCAAATTGACGATTATCGATTAAACCGGAACATATCAATCTCACTTTTTCTGTTAATTTTAAACTTTCACATTACGAATTAAGCAACAGTGTAACACAAATGAAGATTTTGACATTTTGTGAGAAAGCCTATGTATAAATTGTACCGGAACCGAATCAGATCAAAATCGGTTTACGCAAATTGAAATTCATGACTAAACCAGAAACCATTTAATTTCTGAAATAAAATTAAAAAGGGTAAAAAACACTATCTGAATCAGAGTCATACCTTGTCGGAATTGGGGACAAGTTTCCGGAGAGCGGTGAGGTGAGAATTAATCCGGTCACGGCGTCTCTTCTCCGCCAGACGGTGACTTCTGGATAGAGACTCAGCTTTTTCGATCCCACCGACACAATCATCCGCTGGAAAATTTCCAGAGGAGGAAGACGACAAGCCGAGATTAAAGTGGTTCCAATCAGAATCGGAAGAGTGAGACTGTAATGACCATGAGACCATATATGGAGTGGTGGAATCAGACCACTTGGCTGACTCGTAAGAATTCTCCATGGTCCTAGAAACCAATAAGGATTTGTTTTTATTTATTTTTGTATTTTTATGAAGTAACAATAATAGCTCCTATTTTTTCGGATTCTGAAACTGAGAGTTGAAAGAGGTTTCTGTATAAGTGGAAGTGAGTGGGATTGAGAGAGCTCGAAGTTTGGGTGTTGATCTAAATAATGAAGGAGAAATTAAGGTTGATGTTGATTGGTGTGATACTCCTTACGACTTTTTTTTTTTAATATAAATCGTAAATTCTCTGTTTTTTCTTTAATATAAATCGTATAAACTTGCAGAGCCGCAATTTTTTTGTGTTGAAATTTCGCTCAAAAACTTAATTAAGGGTCAGATGAGCATATCGGTATAATCTGCAAAAGATAAGCGGTAGCAAGACCGTAAATAAATAATAACTTTCGTACGTGATAAATATCAGTTTTCCGTGAGTCAAAAACTTCTTCGAAGATCCTAATTGTATACGTGTTGATTAAATCGTGTCAAAAAACTTCAGAAAAGCAATATAATATGGGATGATTTTATCAAAAAAAAGAAGAAGATATATATAGAGAGAGAGAGAGAGAGAGCAGGTCGAATAATGTAAGAACTTTTTTTACATATAGAAAGAAGTACATACAAGTCGTTTTTTTGGATAAGTAACAGATGTTGTTTTCGAGATCTAATATGAGATAGGGATTTGTAGTCTGAAAGTTGAGTCGTTCAAATCAAATATATGTATTTCGACCCACTTTAATCATATGGAAAAAGACCAACTGGTTATAAAGTGGACAAATAATTAAAATCGAATATACGAAATAGTATAAAAGTTTGATATGGACAACGATTATCGTCAATAATAATCATTGGAGAGAAGTGTTTTTATCTTTAGTTTTCTTATTTGTAAAAAAGATTTCACCGGATCGGTGGCCTCACTCACATCTTTCATGTTCCAATCATTTTCTGCATTTTCTTCTTCTTCTTTTTAACGTCTTTCAACATTTTTTTCTTCTTTATGGTTATACTTTCCGAACAGAGTTTTGGATAGGAACAGATGATGTGATTTGCCTACTCATCTCCGCGTTCTCGTTACCTTCCTTCGCGATATCCACTTTTGCCGTCTCTTGCCTACTCGAAATATGTATATGTTATTTGTTTTGCATAGTAAGTATCGAAATTACTAGACAGATTTCATTGTGTTTGTTCGTCTATAGTTAAACGAAAACTTGAAATACTTACTGAGATTTGGCTATGTAGTTTTATTGCATGGGACACTGGTTTTTACTTTTTACAAAGTGGTTCCGGGAACATTAGGAGAGGAACAGCTGAAGATCGGAGAGGGACATAAGACCAAACCAAAGATATTTGGTTATGTTAATAAATTCAGTCTAATTATTTTTGGTAGATATTATTTTCCATGTCTTTTATTCAAGGTCTCTTCTCACTTCCAATATAAAATATTTATACTAAAGATTAAAACTTAAATTACTATAGTAAAACACATGGTAGTGAACATGCGAAATAATATAAGTATAATAGCTATAAAATTACATCAATCGATAAATTTAACTCGTATGAAAAATTTTCAAAATGTTTACAAGCTTTTTCAAAATGTTTTTTAGAAGAAAAAAAAGTTTGAACTGCGTTTTTTTATTTTAAATAGTTAAAAAGTCTAACTACAGTTCATAAAAAAAAATTCGCATCGCATATAAACTGCGTCAGACATAACCCATAGTCCTTTGGTAAATAGTGATAAAATACAAAACGGACGATTCAATTGCATCGTACCACGTTCTTCTTTGTTACTATATATCCACAATCTAAATGTTATCAAAAACTAACATCTACTCAATCGATTTGAAAAAAAAATCACATCCAAATGAAAGGACCCTAATCGCCATCCTGTAAAATTTCTGTGTTTATGCATGTTCTTGGAGAAAATTTAATAACTACACTCTTAAATAAGAAAAATAGGAATTATTAAGCCTTTTAACAAAAAAAAAAATAAGAAAATGGAAAAAAAAAAAGGACTGTCATGCGCAACGACAGAAAAAACAAGCTTTAATTTAGATTTGGTGGCGCTTCTTGTCACGTATATTCACATGCGGAAGAGAAGCCTTTATTCAATAATCAATATATGTGGTTGCACAGGCAATGCCACTAAAACTATTATTGTTTTTTTCCCCCAAGTTTTTGATGTAAAGATCTATAAATTTGCGTAAATCAAGATATGTAGGGCCAAAAGTATCACTTCAAATCAACAGTTTCATACCACCCATTGGACTAAAAGAATTCTTAAGATAGCAGTCAGATTCGAGATTATCAAACCATTGACATCCTAGTTCTTATCACCCACTGACACTCCAGTTTATATGGGAAATCTTTCTTTTTTTTTAAAAACAATCAAACTGATCATCTTGGAACTTTGTGAATTTAAAGTTGGATAAAAAAGTATATAAACTCTGAATTGGAATTAAATTCTAGCCGACCATTATATTTTGTTTACAAAACAAAAAACTCAAAAAATATCGAGAGATTCCGGACCAACTAATATTGTTTTAATCTCAAAAGTGCAATGTATCCTCTTACTGATGAAACATCTAACAATATTGTAATTTTAGTGGTACGGAGAGAATCCTAAGTGATCAATTCAGTGGACTTCATTAATTAAAACAAAGTGTTCGCATAATAAGCATCTTTTCGGATAAGAGTATAGTTATATCCATCATGGTCATTTGCCATCTTGGTGAATGGTAATCATATCAAGCAATTGAGTGCTTTGTTAGTTTCTTTCTTTTGTTTTCGTCGTATATCCCATCTTTTTTAAAAGAACGACCCTTGACTACCAACAATGATGACTTGCCTTCGCTTCCTCTTATTTTGGATAATTTAAAGGCAATTTTGGGGATTAACTCATTTATTTAGAGAAATTTTTCGAAATATCACTTTCAAATTTTGTTGGCAAAAATACCACCATTAATTTAATGTTTCAAAAATATCATCAAAATTTTTGGTTTCCAAAAATATCACAAACACAAAAATAAAGTTTATAATTTAAATACCACCATTAATTTTAATTTTATAAAGTTTATAATTTAAATACCACCATTAATTTTAATTTTATAAAGTTTATAATTTAAATTTTGGATTTAGATTAATTATTTTAGATTTACGTTATAGTTTTTAGGGTTTAGAGTTTTTAACCCTAAACTTTAAATTTTAAACCCTAAAATGTGAGTTTAGGAGATTTGTGGTCATTTTGTGTTGTGGTATAGATTAAAGTTTTTAAATTTTATGGTTTTTGTGAAAATAAAATATATTTTAGTGGTATTAATGAGAATTGTCCTTTCTTTTATCTGGATAGTATAATTGTATTTTTGTTTTCTAGAATAGTTAGAAAATAGCAAGTTCTTTGAAAATTTTATGATCAAAATGTTAGCGCAGACACTGTTTAACCTCGTAGATTGGTGAACAATTTAATAGTACCATATATCTTTTTTTGCCAAATGACCATGTATCAATCAAAAATATAAAAACTAGCACCTAATATAAGCAAAATAAAAGATATGCACCGACATTTCTTTAAGCACATGATGAACAATAGTTGGCACTTGGCCACAGGATTATTGTTGACCAAAAGCGAAAGAGATACTTGCTAATGGATTATAGAAAAGAACTATTTGAGCAAAGCTTTTATACTGTCCCAAGGATCACTACCATTCACCGGCGTGACTAAAAACAATCATTTCAGAACATTAAAAAGAAAGAAAATAGATAATTAACAGCAAGCATTGTCAAAGTACTAAGAGCACCAATACTTCTTGAGAAAACCAATTAATTGAAATCTGTCTACTTTTAGTTTCCAACTCCACAGTCCATAGCCATTCATATTTCTTAACTATCATATTCGTTTTTCATACGACCGTAAACTTGGAATAGGATAAAATCAAATGGGGCATCAAAGAAAAATCATACGATGTTGTGGCTTTCTATAAGCCCACTTTTGTTGACATTTTTCCTCTGTTCACTTCCCTCTTTAAATGGTCTTTTAGTGCATTGATCTTATCTGCTTCAGAATCTTCGCGTCCCTCCAATATCTTTGCTATATATTTACCCATGTGATAAATGAGTAACACAACTATTACAAATTTACAACTACAAATTCAGATAAACATAAGTAGAGGTGTTATGATGGGCCACACGGCACCGGCGGTCCTGATTTGTGTATTTTACGTTTGACTTACAGACGAATCTGCAGTTAAGATTCAATTCTGATCATTCATTGAAGCGAATAGCACTAAGTTTCCAGACAATATAAGTAGTAGCAAACATAACAGTGCTTATGAAAACAAAGGAAAAAGCAATGACAAGTATATCAGCGCCTCCTGGGAAATCAAAGGTAAGGCCTTTCTTAGGCATGCCTCTCTTGCTATCATCAAGCATGTTGGTTAGTGCTTCAGGTAATCCTGGTTTCCTATTTGATTTCTTATCACTCTCTTTCAATACATCCAACAGTTGGCTTCCCATTCGAGGTTTTGTTAGTTTTGGTGCTGCTTCTGTGTATCGGCCAAGGACTCGAGCTGCTCTTAGTCTCTCCCTAGCTTTCAATGGTGCTCTTTTGCCACTGCTTTGTTGGACATCTGATGAAACTGAGCCATCGCTTCCTGCTTTATCAGAATCCATAGAGGAGGAGGAATCGAGGGCAGTGATAGCGTTATTGTCTGTATCCGAACTAGGTATAACCAATCTTATTTTGTTTGAAACTAGTGATCTTCTTGAAACATCTAAAGGCCAAAACTTTCATGATATAACTTTGGCCGAGGAGCTTAAAATAGGGTTGTATCTGGTATGAAGCTTCATATGGAGAGAATGAAACAACCAGAGCTGTATATATATAATTGAAACATATAGCCATAAAGCGTTCTTCATCAAAGAAAAGGAGAAGCATTGATTTTGAAATTCTCAAGATTACTAAACAACAGATACTATGTAATTATAAAGCATGTGATGCTATCCATATTCTGACATAGACCAATATTTCAGAGAGAAGTTGTCATTTTTGTAGAATCCATAAGAATCAAATTAAGCTAAATTTTCAGCAGAGAGCAAGTATCCGTGGCATCAAACAAGTGATCCGTAAGATAAATTGGCGAAAATGGAACTGTGTAGACGAAGATAAATGGAGATAATATTACAAAATAAGATGAAGGAGAAGAGACTCACCAGAGAATTGAAGCCGACGCCGGAGTTAAGAGACACAGCCATTGTGGCTATCGTCGAGTGTTGCTTGCGTTTAAAAATCACCTAAGTAGCTGCTTCTTCTTCTTCCTCTTTTAGATTTTAGATTGCTCAAAAAGGGAACCAGATAGAGTTCCCTATCGTTTCTGCTTTTCAAATATGAACTGCGTGTCGTTTTTATACATAAACCACCAAGACTTCAGAAATTGCCGGAAGTCAAAACTCGGCAAGGAAAAATATACTAATATTTATTGTATTTTTAAAATGTAGAAAAATAGATACTGCATAATTTTTCATTAATTAAATACTGTTTTATAGAGTTTTAGCAAAAACGACATATTCTGCGTTTAATAGCTAATGCAATAAGCAGATTTTGAGGGTTTTACGACTGTTATTTTTGAGCACCAATGAAAATGGGTCGAATTGCACTTTTAAAGTCCTCACAAAACCGTTGTTCAGAGAAACTTGCCGCTCGTTTTCTAGCAGATTCAGTCATCTTAAGTCTCTCTGTTTCATTCATCTTCACTATCTTAATGATCGCTTCGGCTTATTCCTCCACAGTCTCAGCAAGAAACCCGGTTCTTTGTCCATCTTCTTCCAACGCAATGTCCATTTGGGTCCAGCTGAGTTGTGAGCTGCACCACAAGTAAAAACAGAGGATCCATTAGAGAAATTGCAAGAGTAACTGAAATTTTAAGATAAAATCACATATACAACAAGCCTTTAAAGTCTGACCTATTGGATAGCACCAGCAGCCATGTACTCAACAACGCTAATCCCAAAGTATTCATCTATCATCACATGCATTCCTGCAACTGCATTTCCTAGCAGTTCCACTAGTTCCCTGCAATCCAAAGCCAACAACTAAGAATCACCGAAGCTCTGAGCATAAATCTATCAAGACACAAGTTTGATAGAGGATGCCGTAAAGAGCTTTGAGCAAACACCTGTACATGGATTTTTTTATAGAATTCCACGTCTCTGTCCACTTTAGTTCAACTGCTTTGTCTTTCGATTTATGCAGCCGTTCTTCATCTGAACTGTTTCTACAACTTCCCACAAATTGAAGCTTAGGTCGAGGGACGTCTGCATTTAACTTCTCTAAGGCTAGTTACAAGGCCTCAAGCTGAAGCATATGAGCCTGGTACAAGACTGTAATTGAGTAAGCTGGACAACTCTAGTACCTTATTCTAAAAGGTCAAATACTGGATTCCTCACCTTCTCAGGACGAAATTGAGCAACAGATATGATTTTTGGAGGATCTGATGATCGTTCAAGAGGAAATGCCTGCACTAAGCCCAAGATGTTAAATTGAAGCCGAGATGTAAAAAGACAACAAACAAAAATCTAAGCTTTCGAGCACCTGAAGTTCTGATGTATCACAGGGCGGGTAAACCCGTGTAATCCGTTCAGGAATTCTCCAAAGAACTTCAATATGGGACTTTGTCCACGAAGAATTGACCATAGCTAGATGAGTACATGAGCCAACCATCCCATACATCCAGCTGAAAACTCTGAATAGACTAATTTGCAAGTAGATAACCAATTGCTACAAAAAAAAGAGCAAGAAATATCATTAGCCAACAGAACTTACACTAAACGAAGAAGGGCAAGGAGATAACCAAACCTCTTAGCAATTGAAGCATCGTTGTTATACATAGAGTTTCTTTGACGAACACGAGAAATCATATCCAAACTGATGGTTGGATAATGAGTATGGCAAACAACTTTGCAACCAAAGGTCCGAGCAAGAGGATAAGTGAAAGCATATCCACTAGTGTCAAGGAAATACAAAGGAGTGAACTTGCGTAAGGCTTCCCACGCTAGATAAACCGAACCAAGACTCTGACCTATCATTGTGAAATGTGGATAAGTGCTCTCTTCAACCCATTTTCTTTTGTTTAGATGAATCACCTGAGCAGCAACAACATTAAGAACAAAAAATGCAAAATTGCATCAAAATTAATCCAAAATGCAAAATTGAAACTTGCACCTAATTCTGAGAGGTTCTATGAAATACGAATCGACAGAGATGGATCAACCTCTATGTTATTAGAACCAAATCAAATTGAATTGAACTGTAAATTAGGGAGAGAGAGATAGGAGAGTAATCGGACCTTAAGAGGAAACTGAAGTTGGAAACCGAATCGATCAACGGCGCGGCGAGCTAAGTTATCAGAAGAAGAGTCATGATCTCCGGTGAAGATGACACAGTAAAGATAGGGAGTCTCCTCTTGGATAGCTTTAACTGCGCACCAGAGCACTCTCTCGCCGCCGCCACCGTCGTTCGTATACGGATGGAAGAATCCCACCGCTCGTTTCCTGCTCTTTCTGGCACTGATGACGGAAAGAGATCAACTCAGAGATACGGTGGAGAGGAATGTGAGAAGGGTATAGAAAATGAAGCAGATCGCCCGCAAAATTACAGTTCCCGAACTTTAAAAAAATTATTAGCCCGTTCATTTTTAATATATTATAGAAAACCCCCTGACATTATGACTGAATTGCAGTTGTGCCCTTATATCTTGATTAGTTAAACTTTTTTGGGGCTAACTGCCAAATTGATACCGTAAAGAAACTATTGAAACAAATACTAATTTCTTCCCCATTTCAACTTCTAGAGACGAGCCATAAATTATTTTAATCGAGCACAAAATATCAATTGGAAAACAAGAGTCGTTCCTAAGGTTCCAAGGATGATAGGTGGTGTTTTAGAAAATACTTTACTTTGTGTAAATTTATTTTTGTTACATAAGAACTATCATCATCTCCAAAAAAAACCAAAAAAAGCTAGAATATAAAATTTAAAACAATATTTTTTTCTTTTTTCTTACAAAATTATTAACCAAACTCTTAAAGTCAACACTTTAAACAATTTTCTTACGAAATAGTCTTTTTGTGATTTATTCGTACAAAGAAAAGAATATCAATTTTAATTTTGAAAAATATTTTTTAAAAAATACAATTAAATTGTAAAACGTCATCAATATTCAATAAACGATTCATGCGTTAAAATCTCAATCTTCAACATTTTCAAACAAATTTAACACTTTAACATCTCTCTTAGTTTCTATTGGTAAAACTTCTTTTAAAATTTTTAGTTGAATAAAAATATTAATATCATTCATGTTATGCTTCAATTGTGTAAAATTTCATAGATAAAACACAATATGTATAAAAAGGAAAAATCAATCACCACAATTCTTAACTCTAAATATTAAACTTTATGGTTTTAACTAAATTTATCATCCAAACCAAACAAATGCAAATTTATTGGAGATTTCTTTGTGTTATATGTAGAACTGTATGTAATCTGATATGAAGTAGAAATGACATTAAAAAAAATATTTATACTGCTTATAGATAAATAATACTAGATTGCTATTATAATTAAGTTTGAATATCAATCAAACAAAAGTCAACCACAATTTTCATATGATCGTCTCATTTGTGAAATAGCATCCAAATATTCTTCATTTGATCTTCTCATTTGTGTCACTTCAAGTACTTAATTGTACACTGAAATGATAATCATCGAACGGATAGATTAACTTTGTCTCAAAATGTCAAAATGGTTAGATGGTCCAATTTCATATTATAGGAAGCAAATCGTAGGCCAAAAATACTTTGGAGCTTGATATATCCCCAAGAACAATAACAATAAATTAATTATGTTCGAAACCTTTATTTACATGTAAAATACCGAACAAAATTATTAATAATTGAAGACCTAATGAAATTAATTGAGTTTAGTTAAATACTATAAGTTAATGAATCATGGAACAAAATGTTGTAGCTGAATTATGATTAGACTTATATCATCCAAAGACCCTCTCTTTGACGATAGTTCGGCTAGTTTCTTGCAAGCAGAAAGTGTCTTTGGATTCTCCACGCCTACGCAGTATGGTCGAACCACATCGACCGCCTCTTGGTTCGTTACCTATAACGTCCCAAAAACTCCGGTTCATCATTCAATCCATAGACCAAAAAAGAGAACCAATGTTAAAAACATGCATTTCTGGTTATTACCTTGTCCCAAAGGCCGTCAGATGCTAAGATCAAGAACTCAAACTCCGGTTTAATCTGTAACGTTCTTGTTTCCGGTTCGGCTATTACCCACACCTTGAGATACCGGTCTCCAATTCCTCGTGAGACGGCTAATGTCCCTTGAATTCTCCAAACGCCGTTGCAGCAGTCAACATAACCACCCTATACACCCAGACAAAAGTAAGTAAACCAGACCCAATCAAACTCAAATTAAACCAAACCGCACTAAACATCATTTGAAGGCAAAATGGTAGAATGATTCTCCAATTTTCAGATTTACTATATCAACCGCATTTTTAGTAGAATCGAGTTTTTAATTCATACATTACTCAATTCCATGAATTTAATGAAATAAATATATGTATATATATATATATTTATAATGCAGTTCCATAATTATGCGATGTTAGTAATCAAAATTCAATGCAAAAGGATAAACACTCACCAATGCTTCAATTCTTTTGAGCTCATTTGCTTGAGAAGGATTATGATCGGAAGTGAGAGCTTCTGCGGTTCCACCGCAACTTATAACAGCCCGGCAATCTCCGGCATTCGAAACCGCAAGCTCGCCTTTCGATATCAGAGCGGTTACACAACACGCGCCGCCTCCGGAACCTTCCTTCAAGAAATCTTCATCCGTTTTGATGTAACCATCTCTTATCGCTCTCTCCAGTGAGTAACCTTCTTCTACTGATCTCGCCGCTCCCAACGCAGCCTCAATATTATTCCGGAGATTCATCGCAGCGAATTCCGCCGCCTTGGATCCGCCGTGACCATCGAACACACCGAAGAAAGCATTTTTATGAGCTCCGTCGTTGCGATCAACCGCCGCGAAATATCGATCTTCCATTGGTCCACGTCTTCCTCTTTTGCAATATACAGAGTAGTATCCATCTTCTTCAGCTTCAACAACTTCCTCTCCTTTCTCCGGCGTCTCTCTCGTCGTACTACACCACGATGCAACCGTCGGAGTCGCCGTTAGGTCAAGCATAGGCGGCCGTTTCCTTTTTAACACCGTTTCAGAATCCGGACCCGTCTCCTTTGGCTTCCTTGGAGGACACGTTACGATACTAAGCTTCGGTGGTGTTGAACGAGGAGAGGAAGACGGCGTTTTGACGGACGACGTCGGAGAGAAAACAAGCGGAGATTGGAAGAAAACCGGAGATTCCGGGGACATGATTACTAATCTCTTCATCGTGCAATCGCCGGTGAGATTCTTCTCTCGATTTGTTTGTTTGGTAGGAATCTTGGAGAGTTGCATATAAGAAAACTAATTTGTTAATGTTAAGTTTTGGTTTTTGTAAAATTTCTTGTTGTTCACGTCTGAGAATAAGATAGAATTGTGGGCGGTTGGATTTTTATATATGACTAAGGTTCGGTCAATGGTCAACGAAGATTATTTCTCTCTCATTCCATGCTAATTAACACCTTCGTGACCAAGTCTCTCTCCTCTCGTAATTTAGTCAAATTCACGTCGGTGCCCAAATTACTAATCTCTCTCATTTTTTTCTTTGGCTTTTATTAAATTGCCATAACGAGAAAATCTGGTTGGACTCGGTGATCACGTGAAATCTTTAACCTTTGAATGATGAACTGTATATATACCGTCCATTGAATACAACAATATTGTGGTCTTCATTTAAAATTAATTACTATGTTTAGTGTTTATTGCCTTATTGGTATAATAAATATTCTGAGGATGTACAAAATCCATTTTTGGGTTATATTCTCAAGCGTCGGATAATTTATTTCCTTTGAATGGATCCGAGCATTTGTTAAAGAAAGGAAATTAAAAACCATCCATTCAGACGATTTATTTTGATAAACAGAAAACATACATGTATTTTGAATCTGCTGAAAGTATTTGTAATCCAATGGTATACAGATCTTTCAAACCTCTTGTTTGATTCTGCAAATGTATTATGAAGAACATGGATAACAGCCATAATGTAACTATAGATTTTTATATAGTTTATCATCAACTTTAGTTTACACGTTTTAACAAAACAAAAAATTTTGTTTTACACGCTAGAAAAAGTTGCATAATACAATTAACTTATAAAATATAAACAATAGATGATTGAAATATATTTTATAGATATAAACTTATAAATACTAAGAACTGTTGACAAAAATAAGGTTAACTGCCAACACTTATAGAATAAGTCATTTCTAAAACTCGTACCAATTTTGATCAACTATGTATATCAAAATTATTAGAGTCTTATAAAGTTTTGCAGTCATTAGTTATTATTAATTAATTTAGAAGTAGAAACCATCAAACTTCTTAAAATCTGGTCAATGTTAGTATACGAAAAATAATTAAATGATAATATGAATAAGTAAATTAATAATTCCAAAACTTTTGACAGGAATTCGTGGATGTGAGTGATCAATAGACTCGAAGAAGCTAGAACTAAAACATAGGCCTTTTTACGAAAAGCTATGACACGAGTTTGGGTATTGGTATAGATTATACTTTTTAGTGAAGCTGTAATAAATAAATAAAAATTTTGGCTTAATAGTTAATATCTGTAACAAAAATAGCTTCGTTATATTCATTTTCATACGGCTTTTTAATTTACCCGAATCGTTTTCTAAGGTAGTAGAAAAGTCAAATAGTTTTTTGTAGACCTGGCAAAATGTATTGTATTCATTTAGGGAAAGAGGAACAATATCTTGATTTAAGGCATCATAGCAAACGCCAGTGTGTACGTATTAATAATGTGTATATGATTGGGAACAGTTGACCCAACTTGCCTTAGGAACAGAAACAACTTCTGTCGTAAGGTTCAGTCTCGTGTCACCCTTTTTTGACCTAACAATCCTTTTTTGACTTGGTTGGGTAATTTTTCTCTTTCTGTTTGTTATTAGTTTTTTTATCATTAATTATACAAAAATTTTTAATAAAATCACTAATTTTTAAATTTAAATTTAACTAAAAATTATTAACAACCGAATAAACGCGTGTTGGTTATTTTGTTATCAGATTTAACGATATATTTTATTTGTTTGGATCAATAAAATTCATGTATATAAAACATAATAAACAAATTTCATATTTTAAATGATTTAAATTTAAAAAATTATGATTTTATTTATATTTTTACTAAATTTTGGTTTACAATACAGCTAAAAACATATTAAAACATAAAAACACAACTTCGAGATACTGACACAGATAACTGTTTAAAATTCTAGCTATAAAATTGACGTGATACTGACACAGATAACTGTTTAAAAACACTGACGTAGATAATTAATTTAAACCAAATATATCACATTCATAAAACGAACCAAAATTTGGCACATGTCAGACAAAGAATAATGGATGTAAAAAAAGAAGAAGAACGTTGGTATACCGCAAATACTGCAGCCACATACAAGCAACAGAGTGCCATTACAAAATCATAAAAACTGGGCCAGGCCATAGACAGCCGAGGGAAACAATAGTTTTGGACCCCTAATTTGAGATTCAATTATAACATCTATGTGAAAGTTTATCTTATTAAACAACAATGACCCAGGTAACAGGGTGTTTTTAATTAAAAGACATAACATTCGAGGTTGTTGACATTAATAAATAAATTAGTTAAGATATAACACTACAGTTAGAAAGGATCTAGGATAATATATGAAGATATATGTCAAATAGTTTAAAATCATAAAATTTAAAATTATAATACTAAATTTTAATTTTTTGATTGAAAGAAGATAGTTCAAATAAAATTTATCGTCAGTTCTAGAGTAGTATACAGTTGAAAATGGAGTGATAAAAACCATCAATTGATCTTAAAATAAAATCTGATTCAAAATAAACTAATAAAAATAAAAGAAAAACTTTATGATCATACATCCAAATAAAACAGAGATATAACAATATACAAAAATATGGAATATTTTACTCAGTTGCTAATTGGGTTTAAGTTAAATTTTCTTGAACCCCAAAAAAGGAGAGTTAAATTTTCTTGGAACTTAACAAAATTGATATATGTGTTGTAAATTCAAATATAAAATATTTTAATATTTTTAAAATAAAAGTCGCTCTATCCTTGTATTTGTTTTCAAAATTAAATAAATAAGATTTTGGATAGCCATTCAAATTGAAAAATTATAAAAAAACATGTAGGAAAATATGAAAGTGACTAAATTCGATGAACGTATATTCAATCAATTTGATTGGGAACTGAACATGACCTATGGACCACCTACGCCAACGTGTCTTGAGTCTTGACCAGCAATTTATACACCTAACCAACATTCAAATCAAACCCATCAATTGTCCATATGCGTCAAGATTATAGTGTTCTTCTTCAAGAACACATACTTCGGATGTAACATTTATTTCCATTTTGCATAGTCAAATGATTGGAAGAATTTATGTTTACTAGGCAACACAGAAAAACTTTGGGGGTATAGCTAAAGGACACGCGGCAAAGAAGCACGGGATTTCCAAGTTCAAATTAGCTAATAAAGTCAGAGACGTGACATGTCACCAGCAAAGAAGAGCACACGTATGACGTACCGATTGTCCCTGAATCACCACGTCGAACTTCCATGTGGCAACACTAGCAAAACGACGACCTCCGTATCAAATCGCAACCTTTTATATAGAGCGAGCTCCTCAAGTCTCCAATATCATCAAGTTGTTGGAGTTTGTTTGGTTTTTGTCTGTCTAGTGGTTTGATAAACTTGTGCTGTAAGTAAAGAGCCATGGCGTCTCACACAAGAGTAGAAACAGTTGGACAAGAGGGCGAAGAAGGGAGAGACTGTCGTGCCAGGTGGAACTGGAGGCAAAAACTTCGAAGCTCAACAGCATCTTGCTGAAGGTATATATCGCTCTCTTTTTATCTTATGGTTGCTTATGTTTCAAGTTATATATTTAGACTAATGGTTGTGGAATATTAATATATGAAGGGAGGAGCCGAGGAGGGCAAACTCGGAAGGAGCAGTTTGGTACTGAAGGATATCAGGAGATGGGACGCAAAGGCGGTCTTAGCACCGGAGACAAACCTGGTGGGGAAAACGCTGAGGATGACGGAGTCGAGATAGACGAACCAAAATTCAGGACCAAGACCTAATCCTAGCTTTAAATGGATGTAATATTAATCCGGGTGTAAATCTTTGCATGTAGATATATGTCGTGTGTTTAGTCTCCTGTCATAAGTTGTCTAGTTTACTAGATAATGATGACCATGTACATGTGTATGTTTTCGTCTACGTAAAATGTTTCCTTTGTTGTCCACTACCCATGCCTTGTCTAGTTTGTCCGTACTAGGAATTTGAAAGATTCTGGATTCCTAACAGTGCATTATTGGAGCTTCCATCTCAACCGACAGCCTGTCAGACTGCAAAATCATCGCACTTGGCGGAAATTTGAAATTTAAGTAAATCTTATTCAACGGGATCTCTAGAAGATTATAACTAATCTAGTTATTAGAAGGGAAACAAAAAGTTTATCGAAATTCAAAATTTAACCACGGTGCTATGTAAGTATATATAGAAAAGGAAAATTCACAACCGTTCGTTATAGCAGACGTTGGAAAAAAACTTTTCTTAAAACGATTTAACAATATCATACATAGCGGTTTCATAATCGGTGTTAAATGCATCCAACCGTCAGTTAAACGTTACTCATAAATTGGTAGATTTGGTAACAATCGACCGGTTCAGTACTAGTCTCTCTTTCTCAGCTGAACCGATAATCCGCGTTTTTTTAATTTTAAAATCGGTTTAGCCAGCAAACCGTTTCAGATGCTTCTTTTCTCTTCGCCGTCGCCGGCGTACTCGCATTTTGGCGAGGGGAAAACTCTCTCGTCTCTACTCTCTTCCGGTCACTTTTGACGTTTTCAACAGAAGTGGTCACAATATTGTGTACGGAAAATGTGTTTTTGTCGGAAATTTTTTGAAAAATTCACATTCAATCAACAGTCAAATCGAAAAAGACATTTAGCTTTTGTAGATAATATACAGAGAGAGCAACTCGTTCCATGTATCGGGCAATCCTGGAAGACACCAATGGTAACAATCAGTGAAGGTTCTCGGATTCGATTTCTGCTCCGGAGTTATGAGTTTCCCACTTCTTGAACCGTAAAATGTGTTATGTCCATCTTTTCTATACTCTGACATCGTCGTTATGTTGAGGATATTTATTGGAACTTTTGTTGATTTCGTCACATTCACTGCGATTTCGTAAAGCCTTCGATTTGTTCCAACACCTATTGGTCTTGACATGTTGAGTATAGGTTCTGTCTCTTTTTCACACTTGCTTCCTCCATTAACACCCCAATCTGAACTTCTGTTGCAATTGAAAAACGATCAGTCTGAAAAAATTTTATCTTTGGGGATTTTTGATCATTTAGTACCTGACATGAGTTGGTGACATGCTGCTGAAGAAGATTGATGTTCGATGTGAGTCAATGTTTTGTTCTAGCCAGTTTGTCCATGTCTTTAACACTTGTTCGTATACAATATCGATTATGATTTCGTCATAGTCTTCTGAGTCTCCTTCTCTGAAAGATCCTTGTTTTCTTCTTCAAGCATCATGGTAGAGAATTTACCAGTAGGATTGGCAAAATTGGAGTTTGGAACTTGGTTGAGAGAGTATTTATTACTTACAGAATTTGAATCTTGGAATGTCTGGTCCACCATATTTATGTGTTGAAAACGAGGTAGTCTTCGTCTTTCCAGTTCTCACCGTGTTTTGAGATTGATTGAGGTATGATTATTGGATCTGTCTTCCCATCTCTCTTGTCTGGAGGATCAGCATTAGACTCGACTAGGAAAGGTGCCCAGTAAAATGCTATGGTTGTATTGTACTCCTACACATTCAAAATAGTAGAGAAGCTAAGATTTGGAGTTCTTTTGCTTCTTGAATTATTACTTTTTGGCCTTAATACCTCTATATTGAAGATTGACATTTGTGAGATGGAACTGACCTTGGTAAAGAGCAATCTCGAGGTTGCCATCTCCATTTCTGGTACTTAGAGTCTGGCCTCCCGTTTCTCGTACATGCCACCCACTCTGATAGAAACTCACATTCATCTTCTTTGTATAAAGGATGTGTGACGTTATCAAGAACCCATTGTCCTGTGAAAACATCACAGACATCTAATTGCAGCAGATCAGTCTTCTTGGCTTTATGTTCTTTGCTTTGTTGTGGTGGACTGATGTGTTCTTGTGGGCTATGCGTCTTGAATTCCTGAAACTGGCCAACCCTCAGCTGTTTCTCCTTGTACAGATAGCATCCAAGAAGGAACACGG
This sequence comes from Cardamine chenopodiifolia, assembly GCA_963922655.1. Taxonomy (NCBI): domain Eukaryota; kingdom Viridiplantae; phylum Streptophyta; class Magnoliopsida; order Brassicales; family Brassicaceae; genus Cardamine; species Cardamine chenopodiifolia. Next base: position 16,189,169 of record OZ000478.1, on the reverse strand, counting down.
GAAGAAGAATGACTGCAAAGTATAGCAGAGAAAGGTAAGCATTCCTTCCTCTGCCATCACTTTGTTTCATCTCGCTATATTCCGCTTCTGGACATATGAGAAAATGGTTTGACAATTATGAATCTTGGATCGTAGTTGGTCTATCAAAAAGTTATTAGCTTAAACTAATTCAACATATTTTACAACCATGGAGCTGATAATACACACCTACTAATCTTGTCATTTATTGTAATTATAATATATATGTTTCCCTATGAAATTTGCACTCTTTCAACAATTTTTTAGCCTTAATTCACAAAACATTCTATGCCATTCTTGGCCACAACCTCAAATCTCGTCCTATATACATCACAAGAATATATATATATATATATTTTTAAAGGATGAGAGAATCCAAATAATTTCTATCTTTGGTTCATGATAAGCGTATAGAGAAACTCATTCCAAGTATCGGGAAGGCCAGGTAAGCACCAGTGGATACAGTCAGCATAAGTGGCTGGATCGTTTTGCTGCTGCTTAGTCAGCAAATGACCTTGCCTGATTGTGTAAACCGAAGTATGTGCATCTTTACGGTACTCAGACAATCTAGTGATGTTGAGGAAACGAATAGGTACTTTGAGAGACTGCGTGACGTTTTTCACCACCGAAAACAGCCTGTAGTCCGTCCCCACGGTGAACTCCATTGACATGTTTAAGATCGGTGTTGTTTCTAAAGCACACTGTATACCCTCAGGATTCTCCCAATCCAAACTCCTAAAAATACAAAATACAGAAAAAAGCACAATGATTAAATGTAAAAATACACTAAAGAGCTTAAATTAAATAAATGAAGAGGTGAAATTAATTACTTGATGTGAAGAGGAGACATGCTCATGAAGAAAACGGTTGTACTTGAAGGATCAATGTTATGGTCCACCCAATCTCCCAATGTCCTCATCATCCTTTCGTACACTATTGGCCGTTGGATCTCATCATACTCTGTGTCCCCTTTATCGAACGATCCACGTCTGTTTTCATCACCACAATCTTTCAATCCTCAGCCGTTCATTATTACATGCACATGTGTGTGTCTGTGTGTATACTACTTACAGGACTTTGATGGCGACAGTGTTCATCCACCAGATATAGCTATTGAAGACAAGAAAGTCAACGCCTTTCCAGTTGACTCCATGCCTCTCAATGGATTCTGGCATAATAATACGGTCGACTATACTGTGTATTTTCGGGTTGTCTGAATTTGATTCCACCAGAAATGGCGCCCAATAGAATTCCACCGTCGCGTTATAGTCCTTTGTTTTATTTCAAAAAATAAGAAACTATATTTTTAAAAAAATTAAAGTCAGTGTCTCACAACTGTTTTACATTACCTGGATTTGAAAAACAGTGAGAGAACCGGTCCGGTTTAAGCTTTTTCTACCGGGAGGAATCACTGATTGAACCAAACAAACCAGTGATTCCCATTGATTTCGGTTTAGAGAGTCACCGACAAACATCAGTCTCTTGTTCCTCAGCTTCTCTAGCAACACTTTCGCTTTGAATCTTCAAAAACCAAATCATAACAAGAGATTATACTTATTAAAACCGAATCTGATCAAACCAAAAAAAACAAAAACAGAGCAACTTGAAACAAAGAGCTTATAATACTTTGGCAAAGAACAGTCTTTGGGTTGCCATCTCCAATTCTGAAACAAAGAATCTTTCCTTCCGTTTCTTAAGCAAGTCACTTGCTCCGTCAAGAACTCACACTCTTCCTCTTTATACAATGGAAGCGTCTTGTTGTCAAAAACCCATTCTCCGGTGAAAATATCACATTCTTCCGGCGGCAACTCATCTCTATTGAACGAATCTTGATCTGGGTCAGCGTTCTTGATCGGTTTCGTGGAGATTGAGAAAGAGAAGTCAGCAATGGATTTGACGTTGTCAGTGTACATGAAGATCCCGAAGAGGAAAAGGGAGAAGACGATTACGAAGATTGAGATATTACTCTTCTTTCTTTGCTTCATGATCGCTACTGTTTCGAAAAATGGAACTCTTGTTCTTGAGGGTTGCATGCTCAGAGAAACAAGAGGGCTTAGTCAACAGTGATGTAAGTGTCGGTATATGGCTCGGAGAGGAAGAGAGACAGAGATAAACAAATAGCCAAATAGGAGAAAGGAAGATAAGGATTATTAAATATTAACAATAATGCGAAATAGACGTTGGTATGAAATAGGTGGACACATAATTTCTTGTGTTTTTTTTTTCCTTTTTTTCCCTTTAGAATTTTAAATGTAAACTCTCTCTTCACAATCATAGACTTGACTAATTATGGAATTTGGCAAAGACAAAATAAAGTAGTTTTATTTTCTTTTATTTGATGACTGAAACTTGTCTCCCTCAAGAATAAATGTAGAGGCAGCTTAATATTAATTACATTTGCCTCATCAAGTTTAGCAGAATTGAGAATTTTATTCTAGTTCTAAATCGAGTATTGAGATTTTGAATAGTTAGAAAGAGATAATAACTCTACGTAATTAACTATAAGTAGTAAGAAATAACAAGTTAATAACTCTACTTAGTGCCAGTATAATTGATTAATTTCTCAAAAGTTTATGATACAGTTTAACTATTTAAAATAATATGGTCATATAAATTTGAATCTCAAATTCATGCGTAGTTTATATTCTGGCTACCGCAGTAATAGGTGATTTGCATTAACACACATCGATAACACCAAAAATGAAAGATTTATGCGATACTGTCACATGGTTTGGATTTTACTGTGATAAAAAATAGACCACATGTTACATGCTCTTCTTAACTCTACTATAACGATGCTACTCTACAGATATTTTTTCCTAGATAAAACCAGTTATGAGTTTTTAGTATCCTACTTGATAAATCGTAGGCAAACATTGAGTTTTGGTGGGTTTTTTTTTCTTTATTGTTTTTAATGAAAGTTTGTAGAATTTGCTTTTATTCTGGATACAAAAGAAATTCAATTAGTAACTTGCATGTGAGGAAAAAAACAAACTAAAAGCTCCCCTGTTGCTTTGGCATCCCAAATCTCTTGTAGGCCCAAATTGTCTAAAGCACTTAAATGAAATTTTCATTCTTCTCAAGTCTAAAAATGTTACCAGTAAGATCATTAAGATATCACAACAATTACAAAGCTATATCCTTCCAAGGACATTTGAACTCGTGCATCAATTATTTGCTTTTAATCATTACATAGTGTCACAAAAGGACAAGAGAATGACGAGAAGAAAAAAAAATACAAGAGAATATCAAAACACATATACTAGTACCAAACTATGGGTCAAACACAAATCAAAGAATTATTGCAAGATTTGTTAGATTCTGTGTATTGAGGCCCAGAAGAAAAGCAATAAAATCCCATCCTTCTTGCTGCTTCTTACTTATGCCACAATCTGCTGCTCATGGTCTATGTACATTTGCTCTCCCCACGACGGCAACTTGAACTTGTCCCTAACTGTTGCACCATTCACCGTGTTCCCGACCCTCTCATTCAACCCGAAGGGTCTCTCTGGTGCACTCTCTTTCACCAGTGAGTTCACCCATGACACATCAGGCTCGTCACTATAGTCTCTCACAGGACGTGACACATTGTTGTTCCCGTGAATGCCGAAGGAGGCGCTTCTCCTCAGCTTGTTCAGCTCTTCTCTTTGCATTCCCCACTCAAGCTTCCCACTTGGTGATCCCCAATCCGAGACATTTGAAGAAGTTACAGGAGCTGGTTTGAAACTCAAGCTGCGTTTCGCAAACGCTGAGGTTCTCGCATTCATAACCGCAGCTGCCATGGCTGTTGAAGATTCGAATCCGTGAGGAGGAGGCTGCCTCACTGGAGAAGACGGATAGTGGTTCATCTGAGAATGCCTACTTGGAGATTGAAGTTGCATCACAGAAGATGAATCATAAGATCCAAAAGTCTCTTCAAGGTTGGATGGCTTAAGATCACCAAGTCTGCGGTTATCCAAACCGCGAAGCCTAAGTTCCATCTCGATATCCATATCTCTAGCACTCAAAGTCGACTTCAATCTGCTACCATTAAGCTGCAACGGTGGTGGTGTAAGGCTATTAACTCTGTTCTGCCATAACCCACCATTTCTTGGAGACAAAGGAACACCATTACTAGCCATAGGAGAGTTCATTGGCGATGATCCCAATGTCAAAGGAGACATAACTGACATCTCAGGAGGCTGATTAGACGATCTCGGTGAAACCATTGCAGAACCAGTAGAAGCATTAACCGGTCTAAGCTCCTCCCTTCTATGAGCAAAGAAACAAACTCTCCTTGCACAACCCGTCTCATCTTTACAAAGCCGAGTCCTATACTGCGCCGGGTGAAGCCAAGACTCGAAAATACCGTGTGCATACTCACAAGAATCTCCTTTAGGACAAGACCCTTTACGAAACTCAGGACAAGGGACACAAGTGTAAGGATACTTCCTCGGATCTCTCCTCCTAGCATTCTCACCAGGATGAACAAAAGGACACTCAGTCCAATCATGAGAATAAGCCCTCGAACATGGCTTAACCTTAAAGCTAAACATCCTAAACTCATCTGTTCCATAAACACCTTCGTTAATATCAGGAAGTGATACATCAGCTGGATACTTAGTCACAATACTACTCTTCACTTCCTCCTCCTCTTCCATCAAACTAACCGAACCATGATTTCCGGTTAACAGAACCTCAACCGCCTTTCTGCTCTGGTTAGGAATAAACCGGGAAGCTTTAACCAACAGATCAACTGGTTTATTACCATTAGCGTCAAAACAATTAGGTGAAGCAGAGGCATCAAGCAAGATCTTGATGATCTCAACGATAGAGACAGAACAACCAGAAACTGCACAGTGAAGCGCAGTGACTTTCTCGTCACTGCAAACTCTGTTCACATCGGATTTGCCTGTGGCAATTATGTAATTTAACACTTCGATGCTTCCATACATAGCAGCAACCATGAGAGGTGTTCTTTCTTCGAAACCCATCTTCTTTGACCCGACCCGTCTGCAATACCAAAACCCTGGCTCGTCGATCTGAATAGGTTTCTCTTCGATCTCTCTCCTGAACGATGGAAGATCGTCGCAGGCGGCGAGTTCCAGCAGACAAGTGGAGGCACCTTCTTCTGATTTCTGCCTCATGAATTCGACTTCTGTTAAGGTTTTAGAAGAGCAAAGGTTGCTCTTTGTGCCACACATCTCTTCCTGTGGATTCATAAGTGAATTAACGTAAGAAGGAGAAAGAAACAAGAGTTGAGTTTGATTCCAATTTTCAATTTTTTTTCATTTCTAAGATTCTTTATATCCGAAAATTATGCCCCAATTGAAGACAAGTAATGAATAATTACAACTGATTCAAACCAAACGACCGTTTCTATTCAATTGAGGGAATAAAAAAGGTCAAAATCAAGCCATTAAAACCATAAAGATTGAAGATTTAAGCCTTAAGAGTTAAGACTAACCAAACCCAAAATCCTTAAAGATGAAATAATCTTTGTAGAAATAGAAGAAAAAACAGAGAAAAGAATCAATACATACCTAGAAAGAGGATAACTTTGAGGTTTAGAGAAGAAAAGATTGAAACTTTGGGATTTTGACAAGGAGCAGAAGTAGAGAAGTGGTTGGGTTTGTGAAGAAGGATCAAATGAGAAATGAAAGGCTGATTTTAAAAGGAACTTGGTAGCGAAGAAGGAGAGAGGAAGGTGTGCTCTTTCTTTCGTCTACCTTCCTCGGTCTTCTCTTTTTTATTTATTTACTTTCTTTTAAAATTAAATTCTATTGTTTTGTTTTTGTTTTCTCTCTTACTCTCAAACATGGTTTAGGTCAAAAGTCAAAACTGGGACACTTTTAAAAGGGAAGGACGTCGCTGTTTTGCTGACTCTTATCCTCAATTTTTAGGTATTTTTTTGTCTTTTATAAAATATTATAATATCTCATTGATTTATTCAAAATGTCTTTTAAAAATGATCAAAAGCTAATTCCTTGAAGGGGAAATAAACCATGCCCATTCTATCACTACTAAGAACAAGTTTCATCCGCATGTATTGACTGTTTCTAGATCACAGCTTGTTTTTGGTTAAAAGTTTATAGATACAAGGCTAAATAATGTATCCATTTGGTTTATACAACCGAAACCATTGTTAGTTTTGTATATGACCTACTTAATTCCTAATCAATAAGGTTTGACTATTTACCAAAAAAAAAACTTTGGTTTAATTATACAAAGAAGAATAATATCAAAGGGAAACTAACTTACCCATCTGGTCAATTCAATTCAGGAGATCCTATTATATTCAAACCCACAGTAGAAAATAACCCAAAAATTTAATTGGTGTTGTTACTATTCATTGATTTCATTCCCTATTTGTATGTGTTATCAAATTATTTACATGCGTTTAGCTGGTTACATGACTAAAAGACTTATAATTACAAAATAATTATGTATATAGTTCAGATTTCAAAAGACAAAATTAAATTTTAATATCTGAGGAGATCGACTGTTGTTTATATTTTTCATCTGCATGAATCATGATGCTTTCATATAAATGCATGGGTATGCGTATTTGTGTCCAAAAAATGTATGGGCAAAGATATCCTGAGATGTTAAGAAATATTTGTATTTTCCAAGAGATTCTTTAGATATTAAGAGCTGTTTGTATATTATTAAAATAAGATAAGGAAAAGAAAAGAAAGAAAAAAAAAGAGACCAAAACATATGTGGTTGATAATGGTAAATGGAGTTGGGGATGTGTAAGGGACCCATCATTCGATCAAATCGACCGACCTAGCAGGTAACCCTTCTATTCTACACGCGAGTACTGTAACACATGAGCTACTGGGAACTCTATTCTAAAGATTAATTATAACTACAAGGGGCAATCTTAAATATATTTTCATGATCTATTTAAAACACTACATGTTAATTGTTTTGTTTGGTATAATTAATCAAACAATACATACATCCATACTTTAGAAGAATTATACGATATCAAACAAACAATAAATAGAGATCAAATTTTATCTCAAGTGGCTCTTATAGATAAGCTTATCTGATTGGTTTGCAGTTAATTTATATTTATATGTTACCAGCGATCAAACATTGGTCTTGTAGGTAATTGTAATGGAGTGATTAGGGTAAAGAGTGATGAACACGCGCAAGGAGAAGCGAGTGGAGGGAGAAAGAAAGAGAGAAAGCCAAGCACGCCTTCTCCTCTATGGTGTTTGGGTGGGCGACAGAGAATGTCTTCACTTGGCCGCCCGCTTCAACTTTTTTCCTATTTCCTTAATTGTTTGTTTACAAAACCTTTTACCGAAATAATAATAATTAATAGTCACTTATCTTTTCTCCTTTTTATTTTACTTAATTTAATTTTAGCCACACAAACCATAATGGATTAATCGGTTCGATTTGATCATTTGACTTACTCCTCGTTATTCTTTACTTTTCTATGATTATATTCTCTGTTTGACGAGTTTGCATAGTACGATCAGTCATCTATTTTGCAAACTAAGTTATACTATTCAACAAAAATAATGAACCCAATAGAAATCTGTCTATTTAATTTATGGATTTAAATAAACAATGTTCCCATGACTATGAAAAGAACAGTTAGCTCTCACAGATTATCAATAAAATTTAAGAAAGTGTAGTTGTTACTATTTATATATTTTATTTTTCTTAAAAACTAAAATTTATCTTCAAACTGATAAGTAAGCACCCATCGTAATATACGCTGGAAATTTCCAATCATTATCAGTAAGTCATATTATCTAAAAATTATGTGCATCATTTTCTTTCCATGAAGAGGTATCATTTGTTATTGAGCAAGTTGGGTCATATAGAGATGCTGGAGAAATAAGGTTTGAAGAAAAACTCCGAAGAATAAAGACCACGACCATTTTTAATGGTGAGTTTCATATAATAAAAAAATAAAATTTATGAAATTTTCAATTAAAACAGTTTTAATGGGAATGAGATTTTAGAGACTGTTTTAAGAGATTTTAGAAACTATTTATACTACGTATCGCAATATTACTGGTTTATTATTTATTTAATAATATAATATTAAAAAATTAATAAAATTAAATAAAAAACTATTAAAATATATTTTTTTAGAAATTCTGATGAATTGTGGATGCTCTAAGCTACGCTTCTCAGGTCAAATTTGGTTCTTTAGTTATTTGGTCAACTTATTATTATAGTAAAATTATTTTAGTGATATAATTTTGTGTGTTTGCCGTCAAAATATTTCCCAAAACTCGTCAGCAGATTGGATCAGATTGTGGACTGAGTAACCGAGTAATGTTCAACAATTTATTTACGACATTAATATTGGAACTCGGAAGACTGCCCTTGAGTTATTCACCCCTATCATAGAACAAATAAAGAAATATCAAAATACAGTGATGTTCACAATGTAAAAACCTTCGTAATTGCCAAAGACAAAAAGAAGAAGAAGAAGAAGAGAAAGCCCGTGTTAGGTGGTAGCTATGTCCTTGTCAATTCTCTCGTCGATCAGAGGGATTCAATCCATTTCTTTTAAGTGGGATAATAATGTGGGCTATATATAAGCCCAAAAAAAGCCTTCGTAACTAGAACTGGTAAAAAGAAAAATATATACCACAAGCTGTCAAGATATCAAATAAAGCAAACTAATAGGCAATATTTGGGATATTGACCTGGTCGTTTATGATTTTCGGAAGTAACTACAGTATATCAACCAAGGAATCGAGTGTTTGATGCCTATTCCAATGAGGATTTGTGTTAAATAAGAGAGGAATGCACGAAATAAGACGCAAATCAAGAGCAAGAGATTATGCAAGAGCCTTTAATAGCTTCTAAAGTTCATAAACTAATTCGGAATGTCTTGAGTTTTTTTCTTTTTGCTACCAATATCTGATCATTAGTAAAAATATTTGATATCTTTGATCCTGTACTTTATATAGATTTTAATAAATTGAATAACTTTTTGTACAAATAGTAATATTTATAGGTTCCAATATATATATGACTATGTGAGAAACCAATGAGATTTTAAAAATGGCTAATATATTTATCATTGGATTGAAAATATATAAGGACATAACTTATAATTTACAGAAACTTATACATATAAACAAGGAGAACGACCCACTCACAACTACATGATATATCATATAACACACATTATAATAGTATGGCAACACAACGGACAATAATACCTGTTACTAACTCTACCTTATATGATACACTTTCCAAATAAAGCTCTCTTTTAACCTACTGAAATTTTACAAGGAACAAGTCCATTTGATCCTCATGAAAAATGTCAAGATCTCGACCAACCAGTTTTACTACACAAATAGTAGTGATTTCATACCTTTCTTTAACTTTCAAGAACACTCGGGCCATTACTTTCTCCATCAACTCTTTGAAGGTATCTTTTCTACTGTCTGCGAAATAAACAGCCGCTAATAGTCGTTCTATGATCTTTGGGTCTATCTCCAGCAAGCAATCAGGTCTCACGCACTTGTCGAACATTTCTTTTACGCTATTTTTGATTCGTTCAGCTAGTACTTCAAATTTGAAAGGCTTGAAAGGAACTTCAATGAGACGCTCGTGATTCTTCAAGTTCATTAACCAAACGCTTGTGTTCTTTTCGCATTGATTTGCTTCCTCGGTTTCGGTTTCTTGAGCCAGAAGGTTCAGATCAAGAACTCCATTAGTTGTTCTGTTCAACCGTTTTCCGGGCTCCACAGTCTCTTTCTTCTCCTGAATTTTTCCTAAACCCGTTAACTTCCTCTTATTCACCGAGCTCGGGCCGGAAAGCAATCTAACATTTGGTAACATGGATACAGTTTCAATCCATATTTCAACTTGCCTGCCTTTGGCTCTCAATAGTTTCTCTTCAGAATAAGTGGTGGTTGTTCCAGAATCTTCTGGTGAAGTTGACGTCATAACAAACATGGTGTTTCCAATACCGACTTCTCTCCCGTGAGAATCCATAAACTTCCCAGTTTCAATAGCCTTTGACAAGCTCATCTGCAGCTTCTCGTCCGCTTTTTCAATGTTCTCAAGAAAAACCACACAGAAAGGATTCCTACACAACACCTCGAAGATATGATCCACCATCGTCTTTCCTCTCAATCGCATCGGATCATCACAACCGCCCATTCCATGCTCCGCGGCACCAAGATCAACGGCCATAATTCTATGTTCACTTTGATACACAATCTCAGCAAGCACAAGGGACATTCTCCTCTTTCCTACGTTATCAGCCCAACCATATTGAGCCAAACATCTCTTCGAGTGCTATTCTTAGGCGTTTGAAACAATGTGCAGCTGATAACTCCAGCAGCCTCATCTTGTCCTGAAACTCTATCGGTTAATCTTCTGTAAATAATCTTGAAGCTCTCTGCGTTGAAATCCCTTGGATTATCCAAGAAAGAGGAGGACACAGATTGTTGCTGAGCAAAATCTTTGTTATCCAAATGCTTTTTGAGACTAGATCCTGTGGTGACAGAACATGTCCTCAGATTCAAATCAGTCGTTACGGATTTAGGTGAACCGGTCGATGCAGAAGCACAGCTCGTGGACTTATTTCCACAAACTGGTTCCAACCCGTCTTTGGTCTGCACTGAGGGGATGTAAATACACGTTGAAATTAACATAACACAGTGAAATTACGCCTTCATCCGAGAAAACTTGCAGTCCAAGAAACCTGCTTTCATGAGTATGGTATAATTACAAATTAGATAAGAGAAATTATACTGACCTTGGCACAACATTTTTGGTTTAAATCGATTCTTGTAGTCATCTGTAGCCAAGGAGGTAAGGTAGATTGGGTCTGGTCGGATACTGAAGAAACGGGTCCGGTAATTTCCTTGTTGAAATCGGAGAGGGGTAGTTTCAGGTCAGAAGGAGTTGAGAAGAATCCACCGAATGGAACAAATGATCCCATCAAACTGTATTACAACATCATGTAAGAAAATGATATAGAGAAAAAAAAAAAAAAAGAGAAAGACACTCATAAAGTTAGTGCAAGAGAGGAGTCTAGAAGTCAAATTGTACATCGATACTCTGTTTCTACATTCAACTGACTGTTTTCAATTTATGTCATCGTTTTTTGTATTCCGTTTATATTTACATGTTAAACCACTGTATTTGTCATAAAATCAACTGTTTTAGTGCTTCTATCAAAAAATCATGTAGAAATAGTAAACGCAATCGTAAAACGCAAAAAAAAAAACTTAAGTAAATATGATATTTCTATTTTCTAAAATAAGATATTTTGATTTTTGGTTTAAACAAATGTTATGTAAATTATAAACACAAAAAACGAACAGATATAACATATATTTTACACTTAACTTTAAAACAATTAGATTGTTTATCCGAAACAACAAAGATCAAGAAATCTTAAACTATATATACATAGTCAAAAATACAAAATCTAATTGTTTTGAAACAATTAAGTAAATTAATTAGTCGAAATGTCAACAATAAGCTAGTATTAGGTCGTATACCAGATTAAACTGATGTGACTGGTTACATGTTTTTGAATGTTATTAATGTTGTTTTAGTAGAAGACAATACTTGCTAAAAATTGGTTAAAACATTCAGCGCTTAAATTAAGTTTGCAATATATGGTCAGACAAACAGTTAGAATTTCAATCACTTATATCTAGTTAGTTGTTAAACAAGCGATTGATCAGCTCAAACTTCAATTTCCAATAATTTATTATATTTATATACTTAAGTTACACTATAATAAAAGTTTTTATCATTTGACTTTGTGATAGTGGAAATGTCTTACGCCAAAAAAAAATATTGTACTTGTACATCTACATAGATTTCATTTTACGCGCGAATCCCAAATCGTGAAACAAAACTCTACGTAAAACGCGTTTGGTGGCCTAGAAAGAAGCGATCAAAGCGTTTTACAATCTGAACGCAACGAGAGAGATGAGTAATAATAACCTGGATTTGTGGTGAGGCAAATAAGGCCTCGGAGAAGTGATGGTGAGTAACTTTAAATCCCAATCTTTCTCCACACTCGGAAACTTCATCACCATCTTCTCATAAACGCCGTTGCTCACCGTTGCTCCGATCAAGCACACTCTTCTTCCGTGTCTCCGCAACAGCTCCGAAACTTGACTCACGATGTAATTCGCCGCCGGTCCGTTTTCGTCTCCGTCGGTGAAAACCTTCAGATCTCCATAATTAAAGACTAATCCAGGTCCTGAACTTTGCTCCGCTAGCTTCCCTAGATCGTGAAATCTCGTGTCGGTGTAAGTTTTATCGAATTTGATGGTTAATTGATCGGAGATTTCTGAGGCGATGCTAACGGTGGTTAAACCGTGGAGAATCCCGTCGGTCCGGTTTTTTTCCAGCGAATTTAAGAAACCGGTTAGTGCACCGTAAGCCGATACACCTACAAGCAGAGGATTTCTACTTTTCTCCCTCATGAAAACAGCGCTTATCCTCTGATGCTGATGATCCGAATCACCACCGAGATTCCGGTTTGGTACACTGAAACCCCATCGAACCGAACTCGGTTCGGGATTCCCGGTTAAGTTACAGAGAAACAGAGGCTGTTGTGATGAATATCGGAGAAGGTGAGGAATAGGTCGGATAATCGAAAGCTTCAATTCGGAGCTCCGAAAACCCACTTCACCAAAAACCCTACTCACAATCGGATCATCCAGGATCGATAGAATCAACTGACGAAGCTCCACTTTCACGCAAGAGAGTGAATTCGAATTCTGCTTCTGATTCTGATTCTGTGACATCTCTTGATAGATCCTGAAGTTCTCCGGGAGACGACGTTGGTGAGCTTGAGATCGTTTGATTGCGGCCATGAGAGAGTTGGATACAGGTGGATCATCGGATCCGGGTTGTTGACCCGATTGGATCCGGTCTAAAGAGACGCTGAGGCAAAGATCTAGAGCTTTGAATTGGAGACGAGGAGAGTAAGCAGAGTTTCGAACACGAGCACAAGCGTCGCGTAAGACGGAGGTTGGAAGAGAGAGTAAAGCGGAGATGGCGTGAAGCGACGTCGTTTGTGAGTGACCTCGTCGACGTGCCACGTTCACCGCTTCTTCTAATGCGTAGGCTGCTTCCGCCGTTAAGCATTGTTTCGCTACATTCACCGCCGTTGGCATCGCCCGGCGACCATATATAAATAGACGAAAATCAAAATTTTAAATAAAATTTTTAATTAAATGAGAAAAGCTTAAAGAATTGAGTCTCAGGTAAATTATTTTACTATTTTCGGGGGATTTTTTTGGGTTGTTGCGATAAAAAGAAAAAAGAAGATCTCTCACTTATTGGAATATTTTTTTTTCCTTCTTTTTGTTACATTTTTGTGTTCTGTGAAGAGTCAAGTCATCCACATAATTCACATTTATAAAGTAATTCCATTCAAAATTTCTTATCGGAGATTAGCATTATTCTTTCTCGCTCTTGGTCATATACTTTTATTTCGTATTAAGACCGTCATCAATACTTACCACTCAATAGTTTTTTCTTTTTTTTTTGGGGGGGGGGGTTTATATATATATATGAACAAATTATTTAAAGTAAGTTCCGACGGTTATAGGTGATAAAAAACAATTACTCGTAAAAGCATTAATCCGAAACGATTATAGACTACTAGTCCAACAAAAATGATGGATTGTAAAATATAAATTTTAATTACCAAAAAAGCTTAAACTTAATCCAACTATCATTTTGAATAACGTTGCACTTAAAACAAGAATAGATATAATTTGTTGAAAAAAAGAATAGATATAAATATATAATGCATATAGAAGCTGAACGATAATTTTTTGAAAGATAAGGGATACAAAAATATACTTTGCAGCCACAACTTATATTGCTTAAACGATTTGATTTAAATCTTTTCAGCACAAAGTAAAAAGAAAAAAGAGTACAGTTTTGATATAGTATTCCTATAAGGATACAATATATAATATTTATCGTATAATGATAAATATTAAAAAAAATCCCCAATCTTTTATTGAAATGGTATTCCAACATGCTCTTATATTTTTTAACACACAAAATTTGAGATGTGATTATCATTCCAATTTTTTCCTTGGGATTCAGCGCAACACTCTTTGTTCTCTAAATCAATTTGTCTTATAATTTAATTATAACATTAAAATGATATTTTCTCCTTAACAAATCGTTTCCGTTTTCGCAGAAATTTTTATTTTTTTCTAAGTGGAACTACGCTAAACCAGATTATATAGGATAGCGATTATATTTATTTGGTGTGTACCAGTGCATGTGGACCATATTAGTTCACGCTCATTATCGATACCACCAACATTTCAGAAGATGATCGTATCGCTTTTTAATGTTTTTATTTTTCAGTAATTAGCGTTACACACACTTGCTTAGTTTTTATTATTGTCCACTTGATCTAAGGTTAAGCAGGTTTTAGCAAAATATTCTCAAATATATTCTCTAATAAATTACTGAGTTAAGAAAAATATATGGAATAGTCTGAAAATAGATTGTTAAGCTTTAACCAATATATATATATATATATATATATATATTGTTAAGAAGTATGAATTTGAGGTAAAATCATAAATAAAACTTATACCTGGCCAATCCGTTCATATTTGATGCAATGTTATCATAGTGTATACATTATTATCTAAAGTAAAACAACTATTCTTTTTCACAATCATAGAAATTCACATAAGACGGCTTTTTACAAATCAATGAATGTGTCACATGAGAGATATTTTTTTCAATCAAAGTGAAGGTTTCTTCTTTAGGAACCAATATCCTCGTTGACGTTCGGAGCATGTATACATCAGGAAAAATATGACATTGATTTAAACAAAAAACTTATTTGATCAAATTAACAAAAAAATTGGTGTGAGATCTGTTATGTCTGTTGGTCCGAGACCTGTTCTACACCTCGAGTTTGATTATAATGTTGTTTAGTTTTTTATCATTAAGTTTTGTTGGGTATCTACTGGTGTTTTATGAATCTTGATAGTAAAAATATATATAAATATATAATTTGCTCTTCTTTTGACAATTTTTTATTTGTTTGATTCATTACCATAATTTTTATCGGTGTACTTGGATCTGTTTCTTCTTGAAAGACCTTCATAGCTATATAAACTCATCATTGTTAATCAAGCATGGATCCAATATGATAACATATATCTAACTTTTAATTTGACAGTTTCCCTATATGTATATCATGTTAAAAAAATTTGAATTCCATATGTTTTTGATATTTTTTCCTTAGATATCTACTGGTATTATTTGGCTTGTTTCGTAGTTTATGTACTTTGTTGTTTTTTTAAAAATGAAAAAGTTACCGAAAAAAGTAAATAAATAAATGGTTTTAGTGAAAAATAAAGTTGACTTTTCTCTAAGTGAGTATAATACAACATAAGAAAATTCAACTCCTTTTACTTTCTTTTCTCAAAAAAATATGACAAAATCCTATAATTAACTCAATTTGAAACTTCACTGGTTACGCCATAGACATGGTTTGTAGCCAATGGTCCGAATGTCCCGCATACGTCCTAGCTCTCCTTTCATCTCAGATTGTCGAAATTGTCTAGTTTTCTCTTGCGCTGGCTTTTCACTGGTCTTAACTGCGGGGTTGGATGAGTGATGCAACTTTATTATTGGGACGACTAATCTTATTGGCTCACAAAGGGAGTCGCCACGACGTTTCTTCTCTTCATTCGGAACTGGACAATTTGATTTAAGCGATGACTTGATTAAGAAACAAAAAGGGTTATATTCATATTTTGTGACGATTCAAAGTTTTGCTTCAGATTTGAGTGAATTGAGTTTGATGAAACAATCCCGGAAGAAGAATAGCTAATTAGATTTTTTTAGTATGGAATGTTCATAATCATAATAAAAACATAATTTTTTATATTATGAACATTTTATGGTCCTTATTGGCTGATAAAACACATGTATTCGTATAATCAATAATAAAGTGCGTTGGAGCTAGCCAAAAAAAAAACATAACTATCATCATTCCTTTGGCTCTAGAGTGTAAGACAAAGAGTTAGAGTTGACTATTTGTCAACTTATGTCGTCGAATCTGATTTAAAGTCCAGATGTTCTGGGCCGAACGTATCTCGTTGAGATCACGGTTAAACCGACAATGAAAGGCTAGCATGGCTAATCGAATGACAAAGGAAGAATGGTGAAAATTTGATCTATATGAAAGTGTAGTGGAAAAAATATAAAACAAATAAAGAGAATGAACAGATGGACCCATTTTGTCATTGGAGTTTGATTCAACAATTCCTTTGGTTATGTATTCCATCTTCATATCTGTCAATTTCTAAAGGGTGTCGAATTGGTGGCCTTTAAAAATGTTTTATCTATCTTTAGTTAGTACATGAGATATTAATTGACACAATTTTATTTGTAAATGTGCATCGCATCAGATTTTTTATATATTTTTATATCCATGAAACCTGAGGCATACCTTAGTAGTTTATGATAGTCTTGTTGCGGTTTTATTATCAGAGTTCAAATTCTTATAATTCATGTTATTAACAACAAAAAGAATTCAAATGATGAAACTATCGTAATGAGTTTGAGTCCTTCCCCAAATTGTAGTCCATGCGAATGGTATTGCTAGTAATTCATTTTAAATTTGGTTGATAATCAAATCTTCAATTGAGAACCAAGAATACTATTGCACTCCATCGACAAAATAATTGCAACACCTATAAAAAAGACAAAATAAAAAGATCAAAAATGAAATGAAAAAAGATAGAGAGAGAGAGAGGAAAGAATGACATTTTGAAAAGTTGAGATTTGAAGAGTCGGTCAATCCATTGAGGAGGGTGGGGGCAATGTGAGATATATTTAGATTATAGAAATGATGAAGTTGCCATGTGTAAGTTGTATTTTTTTGTTGACATAGGAGAATATAAAGATTTATTTAGAATTTGTGTGGGTCTTTTTAGTGTCATGTTTACAAAACTAATCACCAAAAAAATATTTGGAAAAATTATGAATCAAATATCAAGGGGTAATCTATGTTTGTTCCTTGTCTAAAGTATAACGATGGGACTTCCCTCTTCTTTTGCTTTTCAATATTTTGATTCAAAGTTCTTTTCTGCACAAATAAATATTACAAGTATAAGATGTTTGTTTTTCTTTGGCGGCTAGACGTTATTGTTAGCATAAACAAATAAAAAGTTGAAGCAAAACATCTAATAAAAGGTTATTCTCCCTTTCATAGGTTAGAAAAATGTGTAGTAGTATTCTAAACATGATGAAATTTTATGTGCTAGATGATTACTCAGATATCGAAATGAATGGTAAAAAGGGAATATTAGGTGGAAACCAACAAAACATTAATAGAGTTGAATAAACTTTACTTATGATAATCATTAAAACGCTTTTTATTTGTTTTTCAATAAATACTATAAATGAAAAAAAAGAAGCAGAAGCATGTAAAATTGTATATCAGTCATCACAAAAAAAAGAAGCAGAAGCATGTAAAATTGTATATCAGTCATCACAAATATTTTAAAGTCGGCGATACATAAATGCAATATAATTTAAACACTATATCTAATTAATTTGGAAAAACATATTAATTATATAACAAATTATTTTGAAAAATAATATAAGCAATCTTCAAAACATGTAAAAAACTGGAATATTTTACCGTCCATAATTAAAGTAAGAGCGGTCTAGGCCAAACCCACTACGGGCAGAATCAAGACTGTTAATACGCAATCACGGGGACCCTATAATCACGAGCCCTAAAGAACAAATCACGAGCTCCACTTAGCATCTTTACTTCTCCCATTTCTGGAACACTTATGTTCTCTCTCCTTTTCTTCTTTGCCTTTTCATATATGGTAAACTGTGACCCTAAGATATAACATCTGTACTCAATGGAACCATGTGCATCATTCCACGTCAGTTTAAATATTTTGGCATAAATATTCGCATTTAATTGCACACTTCAGTTTCATCATACCATCTTAAGACATATCATGTTGATTGATAATAGTGGAATGACACTAATATCGTGGAGTCAAAAGGAAAAAAGCTCTGAAATAAAATGAAACTTTTGAATAGAAATTGATTGAAAAGAATGATGTTCACTGAAATTAACTTTCACCAACCTACAACATAGGTATAGTAAATGTACATTACTTTTTACCTTTTAATTGAAAATGGTGACATGATATTACAAAAAGTGACGCAAATGGCTACAAAATATCATTTCACAATTTCACTATCGCATACTGTCACATGGAATCATCATAAACTCCTCTCTTTTTTTCTTGTCAACTTGCTTGTATTGATTAACCATGAAAAGAGTGACGCCTTCTGTAAATAAAACAAAATTTAACAGCGATGATTTTGAAAATTAGAGCTAACTAGGATCAATTTCGAGAGGAGGTCGGAGGATCTTTTATTTCACTTTTAGAAAAGCAAAACCTTTGACCAAAATAGCATATCATATCGTGGATGGGTTTATTTTCTGCATGACACGTAAAATAGTTTGTTCTATGAGTGGGATTTCCGTAGTGACTTGATAAAGACTACTTCACTTGAATAAATTTGTACTATTATGGTGACAAATTAAAAATGGTAAAGCCAAAATTTGGGGAAAATGACTGTATTTAGTGTTTTTATACTTTTATTTATCCCGTTCTTTCTTTTTCTCTAACAGTCCCATCTTGGTCAGACTTACATATGTATATTAATTTGCAGTTTAGTGGTTTGATTCCAGAATATATGATTACTGTGGAATTCCCATGAAAGTAAATCTGAGGATTTTCCTACGTACTCCGATGCTCATACATATAACATATCACTACTTCAGCTATCTCTGCCTCCATCATGGCCTTTCAGCCATCCTCAAAACAGTATCACATCCACTCTCTCTGTCCCATCATCATTCTCCCCCAAATCTTCTATCCTCTTCACTGAGCCATTTGCCAATTCACCAGGACGTGTCTTCCGAAGCTGGTCCTTCTCACTCTAATGACTGGTTCAAACCAGGTTAATTCTAGTCTCTCACGGCTCTGTTTCCTCTTAGTACCATTCTCGGTGATGACTAATAGAAGCTTGTCACTTTGTATGGGCTTTGCAACCCACTATTAAGACTTTTGGGCTTCTGTAGATCTCTTGTTTCTCCATGCATGCTTACAAACCTTATTCTACCTGTCCTTCGAATCTATCAATCTTGTAACTTAATAAAGATAAATAGGGCAATATCTATCAACTAATATAAGCCAAATTGCCATTAGTGGTGTTATATGGACATGAATGTCCCTATAGTTTAGTCACCAAAGCAAACATTTTCTTTTCTTTTTTTGGATAAAAACCAAATCAATAGAAGCAAACAAGATTCACATTTTAAATCAATATGCGAAATATTTTTTCAGCAAAGAAAAAAGAAGTTACATTGGCAATTTCATATGTCCGACGATTCAAATAACGTGAAATGTGTCTAAAGAAAAGTTGGTCGATATCTTTGTAAAGTTTGATCAAATGTCGATTTCTGTATTGAAGTTGTAAGTGTGACATCGTTAAAACATTGAATTTTTAACTATATATACATGTATTGTTGTAACATTTTACAAAAATAAAACTTATTTTCTTCAAATGCTTTTCAATTAAAGACACATGCCGACTAAGGGTACAAATGCTTGTCAAACCGTTTATGTTGAATGAAAATGGAATACATTAAAAAAAATAAGTGTACATTCAAAATAAACTATCATTTTACAATATGAAGAGAATAAGTAGAATAAAATTATTAAGTTTTTTTTTTTAATTCTATTCACCAATATCAAATTCATATTTATTTATCTTTAAGAAAGAATTTTTGAATTAAAAGAATCATGAAAAATGAAAATTATACATATGTTCTATGATCATATTTCATGTATTACAGAACCAAAAGTTGGTCACACTGAGAAAGGCCATGGAAGAAACCCATAATCAAATCTCCAACGAGAATGGAGCAGAAAAATGGAGGATCAAGAGTAGATATAGAACGCATGCACTTGATCTCGAAAGAGTTTCAAAGAATGGTTGGAGGAGTGCATCATGGTTGCTGCTACCGTTGAAGGAGATCTGACGACTTCTTCCTATTAACCAAATTCCATAGCGATCCACTGTAATTGCAGCCGAAGAATAAATAATCCCTTGGTTAAACTGAGGTGCTACATAGCTTCCAGTCCAGACATGATCATATTGGATAAGTCCATTCATATTTTTTCTATCTATTTTTTTTTCATGTGTCTAGATACTACCAGAAATTCTCATTACCGGACTAGGGAATCTATATGATGAATAAATTAATTTCCAAATAGCAAAATTTCTGAAAATGTGGTCACGTGGAAAAGCTGATATAGGTCACACTATCGGTTTTGCTGAGAAAACCTAATAATGGTAGTCGGTGGGGTTCAGGTTAATTATAGCAAAAATATTTAATAATTATGATTGTTTACTATAGAGCTACTGGTAAAACCATGATTAGTCACCCACCACATGGACGTCGTACCAAACCCTTTGGGTTTAAGGCTTTCTTTTCATTATTATCAGTATATCTAAATATCTTATGGCTCTAGACTTATGTTTTAATTAAGTCTTCTGAGCATAATTTGGATCCTTTGAGCCAGTTCTAAATAAAAGAAATCTATAGTAACTCTAGGTTTCACAGTTTTATGTTTTCAATGCAAAATTTTAAATTAAAACTCAGTTTTAGCTCTATTACTTCAATTTATTAATTAGAGAGGGAGATTTTTATATACTGTATTAATAAAGGACAAAAAGAATATTTTTACATATATATTTTTAATTAAAAAAAAACTCTAGGCTTCATGGTATCTTCGTGTTTATGTTTTCATTGAGATGTGTGAACTATCTTCGACCTAAAGCAAATAAATTATGATTTAACACAATCCATAATGCTTGTGGCTACTCGTTTAAAATAATTATAAAAACTTAAAGAGTTAAAAGATAGATTAGTACAAAATCGGATGGCTCTCCTTGAAAAGTTGCCTGCATATTATAGTTTCAGACCGCATCAAATTGTACCTGCTCAAGTTTCCTAATTCCATTATATGATTCCATGTTAACAAAAAAAAAAAAATTGTCCACAAATCGCGTAATAAAACATTATTCTATCGTTCCACGGATCTTCAGTTTGCCTTTCAGCTGTCAACTTTTGTTGTTGTCTTTATCCTGCTTTACTTGAATTCGTCTGTACAATTATGACGTTCAATTTCTGTAGTAATAGGGCTTAAAAAGGCAAGGGGAAATACTTTAATAAGGCAGAGGTAAAAGCAAAAGAGGGAAAATAAAACATCTCCTGTTGAATTGTTGGAAATATAAATACAAAGCTTTCTCTGTTTATTTGTTTATACAAGCTAATATTTCCATCTCTCAAATTCACGATATATTTTTCAGAATATTCTTCCGTGCGAAATTGATTTGTCGTCTGAGTCTTGTCTCAGCTACTTGTTGTATGGACCAGACAAACACTTCTCAAAACTAAAATTAACTCCAACTTCTTATAACGTTGAAAAGTCTTAGAGAAATTGAGATTAGGTAAGTAATGATGTTATAGGATTGATAAATTCGTTTTTTTTACAGAATTAAATAATACGACAGTGGAAGATTTAGAGCTTTTAAGTAAAGTAGTTATAATCATCTGAAAGATTTATTAGACCTTTCGAATTCGATTTGTTCCAGTACAAGACAAACAAATGTTAAACTTCGTCGGTTCAACGCTATAAAAATAAAGTCAAAATATGCCAAAAACAGTGATATCATTTACACGTGGCAAATGATAATTAATACACGTGTCAGTAAGATTAAAAACCCCCGAACGTTGAGATCTACCACTCCCGTCCGCTGAATAAACCTTTGAGAAATTTTCCTCCAAAATAAAAACCGGTAAGACAAGACATCGCACCATGTCTGTTATTGTTAGCTTTGGCCCTACAGAGCCAACAGAGAGATGACGAAGAATAAGAAGATCAGAGATTTAAGATTAATCATTAGACCGTGCGAGACTTAAAGAAGCTATCATCATCAAATATCAACAATGGGTTTTAGTTTTACTCCATTCTCAATCACGTGATTGATTACAAGTTTGCAACTTGCTCTTTTCTCTCTCTCTCTCTCTCTCACTCTCGTCGCTCTGAAACTCTCGTGACAGTTGTTCCATGGCGGTTGATGTGGAATCAGTGCTTGCGTTTCTCCGGAGAAACGGCTTAACGGAGGCGGAATCTGCTCTGAGAGACGATATCAACGAGAAAAACCAACTCGCTTCTTTCGATTTCGAGAAGTTTGTATTCCCGATGCCGCCGCCGATCAAAATCACGGCGAGTACTCGTCCTTCGGATTCCGCCGGCGAAGATTCCGGTGGTAATGGGTCGAAGTCTTCTTCCAGCGACGAGTTTGTTAGCTTGGACTCTTCCACTTCTGGATTCTGTTCTTCTTTCGGTAAGAAAGATTGAATTTGCTAAATATAGAAATCTTGATTCGATATATTCTTGTTCTTGATTTGATTTACCACAAAATCGAAGCTTAAAATTGAGTTATTGAAAAGATTTATGCATAACAGGGTTTGTGAATCCGTATGGAGATGGTTCATCATCTGATGAACAGTCTCAATTTGGGACAGCTCGGACATATCCTGAGTGGAGCGAGTTTTACTTGCATAATGAGAACGAAGATGAAGATGAGTTCATGTCACCTGCATTTAGAGAATCTGATGTCTTCATTTGTCCTGCAACTGCAGAAGATAAGTTCATCACAGATAACGAATTCGAGAATGTGATTGGTGTCTATCATAAATCATCATCTGAAGGGTCTCGAACTGAAGCAAGCCTTGATTACTTAGATAAGAAGCCCTTTCTTCTTAACAATGTGGAGGATGAGGATGAGTCAAAAGATTACATTGGTTTGGATGATAAAACTGAGCTTGATGGGTTTAGCTTTGAAGATGATATAAAAGATAATGAGGATTTGAAGACCGGTGATGATCAGGTGAATGTAACAGATGAAGAGGTTGATGTTGTTCATGATGTTGAAGATGAATATGAAGTATTTGATCTTAGAATCATTCATTGGAAAAACAGGTATGAATCATTAAAATATATGATTACAAATAGAAAGAAAGATGAATTTGTAATCGTTACAGGACGGGATTCGAAGTGAACAAGGATCTACTAATCGTGCTAAACACTGTGATTGGAGGAAGATACTACATTACAGAATACATTGGTTCTGCTGCATTTAGTAAGGTGGTTCAGGCGCAGGATCTACACAACGGGGTTTACGTTTGCCTCAAGATTATCAAGAACGATAAAGATTTCTTCGATCAGAGTTTAGACGAGATCAAGCTCTTGAAATATGTCAATAGGCATGATCCAGCTGATGAACACCACATCTTGCGCCTCTATGATTACTTCTACCACCAGGTAAAAGATCTGGAAAGATACAAAAATCGGTTTCTCTCAAGGATATTCTAATTCTTGGTAATATGTAACAGGAACATCTGTTTATCGTCTGTGAACTTCTCCGAGCAAATTTGTATGAATTCCAGAAATTCAACCAAGAATCAGGAGGAGAACCATACTTTAACTTAAGCAGACTTCAGGTTAGTTGTTTCCTTACCCAAAAAAATGCATAAAAACTGACTTTTTATTATCTTTATTGATGTTTTTGTTTCCTCAGGTTATAACACGTCAGTGTTTGGATGCGCTTGTGTTCCTTCATGGACTAGGAATCATACATTGTGATCTCAAACCTGAGAATATACTCATAAAGAGTTACAAAAAATGCGCGATAAAAATCATTGATCTTGGAAGCAGTTGTTTCCGCTCTGACAACTTGTGTTTATATGTACAATCGCGTTCCTATAGAGCTCCTGAAGTGATTCTTGGGCTTCCATATGATGAAAAGATTGATATGTGGTCTCTTGGATGTATTTTAGCAGAGCTCTGCTCTGGTGAGGTACTGTCTGGTTTCCATTAAAAGCTTATCTATATGTTTATTCCATATAAAGAAGAAACTATTAACACAAATCAATCAATGAATATGTATATGTGTACATCAGGTTTTGTTTCCAAACGAAGCAGTAGCGATGATACTAGCTCGGATTGTTGCGGTTTTAGGTCCTATAGAAATGGAGATGCTAGAGAAAGGTCAAGAAACACATAAATACTTCACCAAAGAGTTTGATCTCTACCACTTAAACGAGGTAATTTCTTTTGACTGAACCAAAAAGACTTAAGACTTATTTCTTGAATCTGATGCATTGTTGTTGTTTTCATGTGATAGGAGAGCAATGAGGTTGAATACATAGTCATAGAAGAATCTTGCTTGGAAGATCAGTTACATGTTAGTGATGAATTGTTCTTAGATTTTGTGAGGAACCTACTTGAGATCAATCCTTTGAGACGTCCAACAGCTCTTGAGGCACTTAACCACCCTTGGCTCTTTTCTTCTTCTTCTTCTTACAACTGATTCTGCGTTTTGTGGTTTTTTTGCTTCTTCTTGTGTTGTCTGGTTTTGTCTGATTCTCTGTTTCTCCTGTTTTTTTCATTCTCGGGGTCTTGTTTGCGATCTTTTTTGTTTTTGATCGCTGTAATTTGGTAATTATAAGATTATGTGTATAGAACTGTTTACATTTGATTTTACATTGTAAATAAAAAGCTTGTGTTGTGCAATAAAATAATTTTGATACATGTTTCAGGTACCTGTTGTTTTAGATCAAAACTTTCAAACTAAAAATTGGACCTACTATTATAATGTGGATTCCCAAATATGAACCATTATACTTTATCCAAAAAGAAAATTAGGAACCATTATTTTGGTGCCTACTCTTTGTACCAAATACCAATAATGGATGTTAGTAGTTGGAAAAAAATTCCAATGTAACATATTGACACCTTACACATATCATAATTAAAAAAATACAAGTCAAAAGACACCAAGCCGTATCGACAAATCGGTGAGAGACAAGGCCATAGCTATTCGGACTCTTGGTGATCGTGGTTACAGTGTGCTTGGCCAAACCCCCAATCTAGCGACAGTTCAATCTAATTGCATCGTCTCATCTGCTCTCTGTTTTCACCTCTGTTTTTTTCTTTTTTTAATATTCAGTAGTGTTTACATCACAAACTGTCGAAAACATTAAAAAGGCACGGTTCAATTTATTTATTCTTTTAGATAAAAAGGAAGATGTAATTAAAATTGTTAAAGATTTGCTATTGTTTATAGATTACCAACTTGATAAATGATATAAAAATATATATTATAATTTAAATAGAAATATTAAATTTAACATAACATTGATATTATCTTTAGTTATGATATTTTATTTTCAAATTATTATTTTTAAATCATAAGTTTACATTAAATTTTTAGATTTTGGATATCATAAATACCTTAAAATAAAAGCATATGAAATGGCAATATATTATAAGGTAAAATTTGATATTATTATCTCTCATAAGGCATAACATCTTGTTTAAAATATATAAATTTACTATTAGTGATTAAAATGGTAGTAAATTAAATTAAAAAATTTAAGTATATTTTTTTGTATACACTTTTAATTAATATATTTTCATTTCAAATTGTTTCATTAACCTTTTATGTGATATAAAATCCAATTTTATTAATTAGTTTATTCAATTATGTTGTAAGGGTAGGCGTGGACATAATTATCCAGATCGACCGGATATCCAGATCTGTACCCAAAAAATAGATATCCGGATAAAATATATCCCGATACTAAAATTTTCTGGAACGGATATTCACAGGTATCTTTATCCGTTCAAAAAAAATAAAAATAAGTTCAACTATGAAATTAAAATAGTTAAAAAATAATTGACGTTTTGCTATAAAAAAAAAAGGGAAAATCGAAAGTGAGAGTGATTGCCTCCTTTTCGTCTTCGTATCACCAAAAGCTTTGCGTGAGCTCTCTTTGCTTCGTTGAGCTCAATTAGCTCCGTCGTTTCTCCCTCTGGAGTCATGGCTGAACTGACTCAAACCGATCTTGTTTACTCGTCTCCGTCGATTCAACTGTGGAATTTTGTAGTGAATTGGCTCGACTTTTTCTACCAGTTATTTTTAAAGATCCTCCGTGTCGTTGGGCACCATCCCTTTGTCTCAACCTCTTCTTGCTCCTCTACAAAAGCTATCGCCGATGGTTTTAAGCCCTTGCCAGTCACGGGAGATATCAGCGGAATCACCAATCTCCGCGAGAACTTCCAGTGAAGGCGAAGACAGTAGCATCCAAAAACTCACGGTATTGTTGATTTTCCGTAGTTTTCTGGAAACGACGTGGAGGCAGAGGAAGTGAATCATAGGTAATTAAGCATTCCTCATTCACTACTAAATTGGTTACTAACTTAATTTTCTGAAGAATATTTTCAGTTGTTTTCAAGATCAAACGGAAATTAGACTATACAATAAAATCACTCATTAACTGTTTCTACAGTTAACGTGAAGGAAAACTCAACAAACATTAAGTTTCAGACCAACTGGATGTTTTTGAATCTTATATATGTAAGTTATCCTAATTTCACATTTGTATTTGTATACAAAACTTCTGGAGTAAAAACTGATTCATATCATTAAAATTTGGTATGTTATAAATTGATGATCAAATTAGAGCAACAAATCTTGTGTTTTCAAGACAACAAATATAATCACCAGATCTCTACCAATTAAAACTATAATCAGTTTCATGTTTAAAAACCTGAAAAAAATTTAATAACCCAATCTTTTATGTGGGCTTTACGAACAAAACCAAAAAAAAAAAAACCCTAAGAAACCCCCTAAGAGTACACGCACACACAAACCCTAATTTGGATTCTTGAAGGCTGCAGCCTTGATCCTATTACTCAACTTTTTATATACAGGATAGCTAGTGGAATCAATAGCGAAGCAAATCTGATGAGTCCTTTTGTGTGTAAACATCCAAATAGTGAGAAAATTGCAATACTTATTGAGATTATATGTCTTCACGAATTTCTTCAATGCCGGACTCGCCAAAACTGAGTTGAGTTTCCACTGCTTGAACATCAGATCATGAATCTCTCCGTCGGGTCCATACACCGAAACCTTAATCCCTTCAGTCCCAAGTTTCAGTGTTTTTCCCAGAACATCAAGCATCATCTTCTTCACCTGCTCCTTCCCTAACATAAGCCTGCATTGATCTTTTTTCACGTCGCTGCCCGTCAACTGTTTCCGTATCGGTTTGCTGCAATCTCCCACAGCATCGGGATCGTGGATAAATATCTTTTCCGGAGGATAGTCCGGAGTATTGTCCTGATAATTAAGCATGTACCTTAGGGTTTGTTCGGAATCGTCTTCCTTCTCGGATTGACTGGTCTCATCTTGTTTTTAATAAACCCTTTTCCTCTTCACAGACAGATCTTGTTTTTTATCAGCCCTTTTCCTCTTCATAGATGGATGAGCTTGGCTTACTTGTAATAATGAAGTCGATGCAACCTCATCTCCTATAGCGTCTCCTTTTCGTGACTGTTTTTGAGATTGATCTTTGCTTAATTGCATTAATATGGATGCAGCCACGTGTATTCCTTCTAGTGTTAAACTTGTTATGTCCTCTGTTGATGTGCCCATGATCTCTCGAGTTTTCTCTATCTTTCTAGGTTTCTATTTTCTTGTGGAAGAGGCAATGTCCCTAGGGTTTTTTTTTTTTTTCTTGTTCTCTATTTATAGGAATGTATTAGGAAAATAAATAGATTTCCGCCGCCAAAAAAAGTAAATAAAATTCCTTTTGTATTTAGATTTTACAGTTTAGTAGTAGCTCGTTTTCTATTAAATTAACTAATTACATTTATTTGTTTTCAATTAAAATTCCTTAATATTGTCAATTTAGGAAAGTTAACGATTTATTTTCAAACTAATTAATGATGCAGGAAAATAAATAGATTTCCGCTGCCAAAAAAAAAAGTAAATAAATTTCCTTTTGTATTTAGATTTTAAAATTTAGTAGTGGCTCGTTTTCTATTAAGTCAACTAATTATATTTATTTGTTTTTCAATTAAAATTCCTTAATATTGTCAATTTAGGAAAGTTAACGATTAATTTTCATGATGCAGGGAATATGGATCAGGTTCATGCTGTAACTTCCTCTGTCATCTTCTCGGGTTGGTCATTGTGGAGCTTCGTGGATAGTTCGGGATCAAAGAGGTACAGTCATAAGTCACAGTAGGCGCGCCTTCTCCTCTACTGATTCAGCCTATGAAGCAGAACTCTTGAGTTACAGCAGGGTCATCTTTAAATCATCTTCTCAACAAACGGTACTAGCGTTGTCTCAACCTCACCACTTTCCTCTGTTTCGTCATGTTCCCTCGGAGATATTACCATCTGTATTAACTTTAGAAGACTGGAGATTTGACCATGTGTCGTCACAAGGAAATCGTGTTGCCTCTAATATCGCCATTGGCGTTACAAAGTAACACCGATACCAATCCTACATTGCAAACGGAGGCCCCTCTTGGCTCTCAAATCTTAATTCGCATCGACACTCATTGAGCCTCTAACGAAGTCTAACACCATAGATCCCACCCTAAGGTTTGTTCTACTACTGTCGCAGACCCGCATAAGCGAGCACCAATGTTCATCTGGAGCTTGTGGTACCCATTGCGACTCTGTTTTTCTTCTCCTTTTCTCTTTACTTTTGTTCCTCGTTGGAGGTTTTGTACCTGGAACATTTCTGTTCTCTCTCATCTTAATGAAACATCTCTAGCGTTAAAAAAAGTACTTATGGAGTAAAAATTGATTTATATAATCAAATTGGTGCAACTAAGCAGTGTTTCGAGACAACATTATAATCACAAGATCTTAATATAACCGTGTTTATAAACCTGAAAACTCCCTTTGAACACACATTTTTTTTCCTTTTAACGAACAAAAAGAAGAAGAAAACCCACTAAGAACACACACACACACACACAAAACCTTAATTTGGATTCTAGAAGGCAGCCTTCAAGATCCTATTACTCAGCTCTTTCTCTACAGGAAACCAAGTGGAATCAATAGCGAAGCAAATCTGACGAGTCTTTTTGTGCGTAAACATCCAAATAGTGAGAAAATCCTGATACTCATGGAGATTATATGTCCTCACAAAATTATTCCATTCCGAAGTCCCCAAAACTGGTGTGTCCATCCACATCTTGAACATCATCTCATGAATCTCTCCGTCTGGTCCATACACCGAAACCTTACGCCCATCAGTCCCAAGTTTCTCCGTTTTTCCCAGAACCTCAAGCATCATCTTCTCCACCTGCTCCTTCTTTAACATGAGCCTATACATCTTTTTATTCACGTCGCTCTCTGTCAACTGCTTCCGTATCGGTTTACTGCAATCTCCCACCGCATCGGGATCGCGGAAAAATATCTTTTCCGAAGGAATGACCGGCGTATTGTCCTTATAATGAAGCATGACCCTTAGGGTTTGTTCGGAATCGTCTTTCTCCACCTTCTCACGCTGTTTTTTATTTTTTTCCCTAGAAACTTTCACCTGGCTTTTATCAATTTTGCTCCTCTTATGTTGTTTCTCATTCACAGCCTTTTCTTCTTCTTCGTCTTCGTCTTCATCTTCGTTGTCTTCTTCTTGGGTTAAACTTGTGGTTATTTTCTCAAAAGAAACAGGTTGATCTAGTAGTAATAGTGCCAACAAAACCTCATGTTCGTCTGGTGTTAAACTTTTCATCTCCTCAAACTCTTTTTGATGGCGTAGTTGTGCTTTTCCGAACAAAACCTCATCATATATAGCTTTTTCTTTTCCTTTTTCTATTAGACTTGCAGTTGCATCCCCAACCTGGTTTGATTGTACTAATATGGACGCAGCATCATGTATAACTGCTTCTTCCTTTGGTGCTAAACTTGTTTTAATCTTCTTTAAGTGCATCATATCTCTCCTTCTTTCTCTCTTTTTGTTTTCCTTGTTGTAAGCGGCAACTTTTCTAGGTATTTCAGTTTTCTTAACTTACTTCCATTTATACACATGGGCCTTAATTAACTAATATTTATAATTATGTATTTTCTCAAGATATTCTTATCCCTGTTTATAAAATTATGTATCTCTCAGTTATGAATTAATTAAAGTATTTTTTTGTAAAATACACTATTTACATTAAATTTTTTGAAAACTACCCTATATTTTTTCTTTTAAAACTAATTCTTTTTGGTCGTGAGAAAGCTATTATATCCTTAACTAAACTTGAAAGTTACATATTTAATTTAGTTATTGGATAAACATGTGATAAAAATTTGTATCTCATGTTGATGCTCTCTAGCTAATATCCACCAAGCAAAATTGTGTTTAAGATTCACGGATTGGAATGTTTGCTTTGGTCTTATTCTATGGCAATAAAGAGTTATGTAAACGGAAGTTCTCTTTATTTTTTTTCTTCAACAATTATGGTATTTAGAAACATTCGAATATGTTTGTGCAATAAACTCTAGCCACTAAGGTAAAAAATTAAAGATTTTAAAACACTAGAGGCTTCATTTGGTTTCTTCGTCCAGGTTATTTAATTGAAGGCATGCAAGATGTTACTAACAAAAAACTTGAAACATCCACGTAGAAAAGAAATAAGATTGTTTTATATACTGATCATGATGTGATGGAATAATTATAAATCAATAACGTACTAAACCAACTTTTTAATGATAATTTGTGCTTTTAAATTAAAAATTAAATTTAATCGTTGAAGTAATTACAAATCATTACTAAGGATAACAGAAAATTAGTTTACAAAAAAATATAGTTTTGAAAACAAAATTCAATAAGGGGTAGTTTTATTTGAATTCCATTTTAGGTTATTTTTCCAAATTTTCTCAATTCAATATGTAACAGCACTGCAAATTGCAAGCATTGATCATCTTACATCAGATTTTACATATTGAAAAAAAATATAGACTCTATGATTACATTTTCTTCAATATAACACTTTTGGAGATATCAGAGCAAAGATCAATTAGATCTTCAAAGCTACATTATAAAATACCTCAAAAGCTTTTTGAAATGGTGAAAATTCTTTCTCAGACACACTCATTTCTATAAAACCAAATCATTCAAAGATGAAAAGCATAAGAAGCCGCACAGATTTCATTTTCTCACCCTTCTTATCATACAAAGGCACCGAGCGAATCCCCGGTACTTAATTCTCCAACAGGCAAACATGTTTGTCCCCCAAAATCATCCTTCTCAGACATATCATACTCTCTTACTTCAATCCTAAGCAATGCAAGCTCTGGAACTGTTAATGGGAAACTGAATTCCTCATCCCAAATTGGATACCAATTGTCTTCGATTATTTTTGTCTTCTTCGCCGCGTTATCCGCTGGTACACCCACTATGTACATCTACAAAGCTCAAAAATCCACAATCTAATAAGGTTTTTGAGGATAAAAAAAATCCAATTTGTGAAAATGATATTACCTTAGTGTAAAAATCAGGAGGAGAATATGCGTCAAAGTGAGTGTGACTGAAGTCCATACGCCATCCATCTCCCATATACACTTTCACCTGTTGAAAAAGAACCGCGACAAAAAGATAAGGCTTTTGACATTCGAAATGTTATAACACCCTATAAGTATATACATGAATGTTGTTGTTAACTTGCCTTTAACGTTTCTTTTACAGGAACTTTCTTTTTAGGGTCAAAGACTTCGTCATGAAACCCTTTCTTCATCAAGAAATTCGGTTTCTTGACATATCCGCAACCTCCATTAGCTCTAAACATGCCGTGCATTAACCACATAGATTTTCCGTAACCCTGTAGTCACCAAATGTTGGATTTGTTATACAGAGATCTATCAACTATTTTCTATATAGAAGACTCTATCCTTAACAAAAGGTCACTTAAGAGTCGAGGTATCCATACACCTTATAAAGCTTAGTTTGTTACCTGCATGTTGAATGCAATCATTTGCGCTCCGTGAGTCCAACCGATAAGCGGTTTGTAGTTTGAGGAGTTAAATCTTGTCCCTTTTGGGTATATCCGAAGCAAATTCCGCTGTGTAAACCTAATAAAACATATAAAGATAATAAAGTTGCAACCCGGGCCTATATAAAGGAATTTTAAGATGGTATATAACCTAGTATTTACCTTACAACAACCTGACTATTAGATGAACAAGTCCTGTCAAGTTCCTGCTCACTTAAACTCAAACGCCTCACTTTATCAACTACAACTTTCATTTCTTCTTTCACTGTTCCCTTTGGTTTCCCTGCATGAATCGTGATCAAAAGTTTGTATGCCGGTTTCTGATCTTCACTGACCTCTTCTTCCTCTTGATCACTATCACTCTAATTCAAAACTCAAAAACTAAATTATAAATAAAACAACTAACAATGTATAACCTTTCTTCCGAGTTAAGTTACCTTTTTTACCTTGGTTTCACATTCTTGATCATCAAACAACATACTTTCTAGTGTCTGAATACTCTCCTCTGTTCCAGGTCTTTGTTCGTCCTCGGATGATGGAGATACATTGTTATCCTTCTGTTTAACAATCGGGTTCCTCGATTCGAGATACTCTTTAGGCGGTTTAGTTGAGATCATTATCCGATGAAGCAATGAAGCAGGAGAAGGAAACTCTACTAAGCTATCTGATTCAGAGTAATACAACATCGGCCCAAATATTTGTGTAGCCATCTAAAGAAACAACAAAAAAAACCGGTAAAAACATTCATACAACCTCAAAATCAAACTGATTTATTCACAAGATAAATAATAAATGCTTTACCTCAGCAAATTTGGCTTGAAGATCAGCTGTAAGATGATCCTCTAAAGTAATAATAACCGGATAAGGCGAACTAGAAAACGCGTAATCTCTTATCGATTTCAAGCATTTAATCAGCGTTACAGGCGTTGTAAGAGTTCTAATAAGAGTTCTCTTATCGGTTCTTTTATTTAGTAAAGGTTCTTTCTTGTTTTTTCTTACGCTTTTCAGGTCGAAAATAAAGATGATATTCTCTTAAATGTCCAAAAGTATTATTACATATCTATTTCATATTTGGAGAGTCCTTTCTTTTTCAATATATTAGTCTAAAGAAATGTATTACAGATTCGTCAATAAATAAAATCATGTATACTGCCGTCTATAACACGTCGACCTTGGATCTTACTTATAAAACTTCTTCTTTTTTTTAAGTTTTATACAAAGCTATGGTCGATTGGCCTTGCAATAACATATTGTTTAGATTATTTTAATCGATTTCACAAGTTTTATTTCACAATATGCAATGCATGTAGATGTAGGAGCTGAATCTTGCAACATTTTAGGCTCACAGTCAATGACGATTCAGGTGTTATCTCGCCAACAGTTCATCTGATCATATACCAAAATACCAAAAGTATGTGATATGCAAATTACACTGTGAAACTGATAAACAATGTAAAGAGACTCAACTCGGTTCTGTGACTGAAGCGCCAGCTAAACAAGTGAGGACCATAAATCCCACAAGATGAAACTTTTCAGTATCTTTTTGTTTTTTTCGTAAGTGTTGTGTTTACATGTCGGTTTTATGACTTTGGGATGTTCTTGAACTGTGTCCATGTAACCTGATCGTCCCTGAGGTGTAGACACGGAAGCCATTTCTGGAGGAAACAAGTTTGATGCCTTTGTGTATATTAGATTTGGCAAAACTGTGATAGCATCTGTGATAGTGCTTAGGAACATGTATTGGTTTGATGAAACATGACTTTTCAAGATGCGGAATTGCGTGAAGATGAGAAGGAAGATGGATGACAAATTCTCCAAAGTCATCAGTAACAGCTTTTATCCATTTGGAACGCTTTTTGAATCCAGTGTGACATTTTATGGCAACAGTGGCACCTATCAGATCATGTAAAGAAGTCAGATGATGTAAACAAAAGGCATAAGACCACTTAGGAGACAGTACCTGAAACAACGGTGTTGCAGAGAAGAGAACCGGTGATAACTACAGAGGAGAGTTTGTGGTCCCCGTAGCCAGCCATATCCGCCATCTCTCTTATGCTCCATAACTTGCTTGAGGCTGCGTATGCTCCGTTGAAGAAGAAGAAGAATAACAAGAAGCTATGGAAGATGAAGAAGCTCTCCATATCTAAATATGTTACTTTTCTTTAAGAAATGAAATAAGCATGAGGATGGATTTAAGGAGAGCAAATGGTCAATTTGTCCAACTCCATTTGGTTTGTATATTCTTTGTTTGATCTCAATGTGTTATCCCAGCTAACTACACTTGGAATAAAGTGGAGTAGTTAGCGGGAAATGAAGAAACAAGCCAAACCTCGGAAGATAAAGCAGATCAATTGACTTTTGTAGGTTTGGTCAGTAAGCACTATGACTAAGCCACCATGGGTTTAAAGGTTTTGTTGACCAAAACCACATTTTCTCAAAAATCACCTTTAATGGGCCTCGAATTTGAGCATTTGACTTCTATGGGCCCCATTAGCTTTCCAGGTAGACTAAGGGAGAGGAAAAAAAAACTAAAAAGGCCAAGTGTTGTCTCATTGATGTTCAGACTTTTCTCCCCTAATTAGTTTGTCAGTAGTGCACTCAATCAAACTCCGTAGCCATTGTGGTTCTTATCTTCTGTTAACACATAGAATTGTGTGTATTTGACTAATTCCAAGACGATGAGAATCTTACCATCCAAAGCTCCTTAGCACCCTTTATTTTGTTTAAGACATTTGTTATTGTAATATGAAGCATACATAGGTACTGATGGTTTCAAAGAAAACCATGAGATAAATCATTTCACAGAATCAGACTTTATTTACTGATATAATAGGTAAGGCAAGAGAAGAAAGACATTTTGTTGTTAGGATTTACATTTACAGAAAATGTCAAATCAAAAAATATAGAGAGAGATGATTCAAGCATCATCTGCATCACTTCCTCCTATATGCCTTCCATGGCTACTCACCCAGTAGTTAATCCCATCAGGACCGATAACTTAAATCTTTCACAATATTTTCAAAAATCAAATCCAATGTTCTTGAACTTGAATTGCTGAAATGTTGGAAATATAACCTATATTTCTTCTTTGTATTTCAGGTTTTTCTCATGACTTGTTAGGAAAGATCTAAAAAGATTGTTGATAAGTATTAATTTTTAGATTATGATATTTAGTATTATCTATAAATATATTGTTTAAATTTATCTTTCCATTAAATTAGGTTTAGCTATAGATCTATATAAATCACAAATCTGTTACAATTATTCTTCAGTCATCATCATTCTTTCTTCAGTCTCTCCCATTGAAACATTGGCACTAAACCAGATCAATCATCATCAGAAAATCCAGCCGAATTTTTAGGAAGTATGGGATCATCATCACGATAAGATGCCTTAGAAATAAGAAACACTTACACCTTATTGAAGAGATAAGCTTTCCCATGCTTGCAGAGTTGCAGTGAAAAGACTGAACAAGGTAACATAAACACACAACACACAGAGTTAGCTCAAGCTTAGTAGCTTCAACTCTTTGTTATGCTCAAGAAGCATAAAGAGAGTAAAAACAGAGTAATAAGAATCACAATCTGTTCGATTGTGATTAACACGATTTTCACTTTTAGAGAACACACAAACTTGACTTTTTATTGATATGAAAACTCTGTCTTTACACGACAATGACAACGTCTTAGTATAGACTTGAAACAGTACAAACAAAACAACATGAAGACTTGTCTCTTCTTTTATTTTATGACTCTTGAAAAATAACTACCTTAATACGAATCATGACTCTTAATACATAAAACCTTAACATACTTAGAAACTCAATTATCGATCAACAATCAACACACAACCACATCTTTTCTAGACAATCATCACAAATTTGAGGAGCATGAAGAACGAATAAAACAACACATTAATCACAAAATCCATAAAAGTAAAACTGCATAAAAATCAAAAGGCCTGAGTCAAATAGAGATGAAAGAGACAAAACCTTGGAGATGATATCTTCATAAGAAGCAAGATGGGTCTCACAGTGTTTGCAGCTATAGATCTTCCCTTCTAGATTCACTAAAAACAGCCTCCCCTCCCCATCTTGAATGCAATCAAGAACCCATAAACTGCGAACAGAGATTTCGATCTTAACGAGAAAAACAAAAAAAAATGAAAAAAAAAAAAAAAAAACATGGAGACTCTTTTGTGTAGAGACGAATAAAAACTTATTAAGTGGGTAGAATTTGGTGTTTGTTGTGTAGTCTACAAGTGTTGTAAAAGTAACAAATTAATAATATGTACATGTTCTATGAGATCACTAAAACTCTATTCTTTAGTTATTATTATAAAACTTTTAACCATGCAAAACCGTAGGATTTCGTACTTAAGCTCAAACTGACAATAGTTTTATACCTTATGTTATTTAATAGTTAAACAAGAAGAATACCATATCTTCTTCTCTTTTTGTTTGCCTCAATATCTTATCTTCATAAGGATACGACAGCAAAACTTGGTTTTTCTTTCAATTAAATACAAGCCATTATTTGGATGGTCAGGTAAATCGAATTTCGATATAAACAACTATTCTTGAATGACACGATATATTAGTATCTGTTCGAGTATAAATAAGAAGTGCTTAGATTTCAATTCCGTTTAAGCCACTAGCTACCTCTAGCCCAACATTGGTCTCTTTGTGGGTTCAATCAAAACGATGCATATGCTATGTGTGACTATTTTACTTTGTGTTGAGAAATTATATATCCTATATGTGAGGTAATGGGATCTACGCATCAGATGCACTGTTCCATTCGATGAGCATAGAATGATAACTAGTGAGCTTGTAGATTGAGTTTCTCATTGCACATGTAAAAGACACAACTGTCCCTTGTCACATTTACAAAATCACCATGGTGTTTAACGATTGATATGCTTATTAAAATCCAACAACACCAAAACAATAAAGAAACTTGCTCGGATTATAACATGGTTGAGTACATCACAACCTCTTTACTTTACCATAACATACATTATTATTATTATACAGTTTTAATTGTTGAAGGTGGCGAGGAAGCTGATGGGACCTTTGCCGGTAATGGCTGCCTGAAGCGAAAATATGAGAAATGCGACCATAGCGAGACGAGAGTGTTTTATCTCAGCCAGCTTCAAGGTATCCAACTTCTCTGGGTCAGACCCGAGTCCCAACGGGTCAAAATATCCACCCGGTATCCGTTTCTCCGGATCCAGCTCAGAGTTACGCTGGAACTCGATGTACCCGACCACTAGCACCTCTATCCATATCAATGTCGTCAACGAGAACGGCAATGGTTGTCCCAAATACGACGAACCTTCCAACAATTCCACTTAGCGGCGGAAAAAATCGAACCGGATCGAAATTCAGAATAGAACCGAATTTTATAACAACCCCAATAGCAGATGAATTCTTTATTACCGATAAAACGAATGAACCCAAATTTTATGCAACTAAACCGTGAAAACCAAAATTTATTAAAAATCAATAGTTTCAAATAAAGCATACGAAAATGCATTAAAATGTACTAAACACATAATATTAATTACAATTAAGTAATTGTTTTATATTTTCCAAAATTTGAATCGAATTGAAAACTTTCAAAACAAATAACCGGAACTCAAAAATATCCGAACAGAACAGAAAACCATAAATCTAATTCCATCTCTGCATGCATGTAAAGAGAGTGTGTTTTTTCTTTTTGCAACTTAGAAAGTTGTATTTTTGTTCCAACGACTGACGATTGTCCACGTGGATAACTATGTTATTGACGAATAGGTAAGTGTACCTTTCCGGCATCTTGCCAGGCGATCCCGGTGAGAGCCTCAACGGAAATGGCGCCAAGACTGCCAAGCATGGCCCATCTTCCATGGATCAGCTCACATTCTCTGAACCTTTGGATCCCAAAGACTTCAGTGTACGGCTGAAATGGTGTCTGTTTGATCTCCGATGTGTCCTGGATGATCCCGATGACGTCACCCGCCACGTTCTTTGCAAGGTTTTGGTCAAGCCCGTCGAAATCGTACTGAAGATACTCCGCCGGTTTACTTAAACCAAACGGGTCAAATCCACGGTCTCCGATCATCGATCCGTCTAACCATTCAGGCGGATTTGCGCCAGGGAACCAAACTAGTCTGTCTCCGTCGTCTTGGACCTACCTCGACTTCTTGGGCGGTGGAGCAGATTTCTTTTTTCCGAAACTGAACCCAAACCGGGCTTGGACCCTACCAGTTCCGTGTCTCGGATCTTGAATCCGGATACCAAAGATACCCGAGGCTGCTGCTGCTGCAGTGGTGATAGCCATTGAATTGTTTTTTGTGGGTCGGTGTGATTCTGCTTAGTGACTGATGATCCCAATGTTATAAGTTTATAACATATAGTTTTTAAATAGTTTTTTAAAAAGTGCCACACATGAAAAAAATATGATCCTAAATGCTATTTTCAGGTAAAATGACTATTTTACTATTAATGAAATCTGATTATTTTTTAAATTTTGGTACAACTATATTTATCATTTTATTTAAAAATAAAATGAGACTTAAAATCATCAATACAGTATTTATATTAGCACGGCTGATCACAAATTAAAAAAAATGGCATTTCAGACTTTGATCTTTTAAAAAGGATTTTAGAATAATAATAACGTTATATGTGATGGTAGATGTAAGAAGCCTTATCTTCGCGTTATCTTCTCTGATTGGTCAATCTCTTAATCTTTATTCTTTTGTGGTGTCTCTACTTTCTAATGACGTTACACTTTCTCTTTGGTGGTCCTTATGATCGGTGTCTCCATCTAAAGGTTTTTCTTTGTTTTGTTTTCTTTTGTTTTTAAGGATTTATTTTGGTCTCAGCTGAGGTTCTCTCTCCCTGAAGCCCATCTATAAAGGGCCCATCTATAAAGACTACATTTCTAACGGACTCTATACATAGATTTATAAATTTAAGCGGTCTAGTCCAACAAAACATCAAGAGAAATAAATAAAACAAATTTTCAAATTTTGAATTCTCTCTGACGTTGATATTAAAGCTCGTCGACGTCGTGTCCTTTGTTGTCGTATCTTCTTCCGCTTCTTTAAATCTTATTTGAATATTTTCTAGTTTGGTTTTTTTGGTCGGTATCAAAACGAAGAGTTTCTTCCAGTTTCTCCATCTTCCTCAGCGTCTGTTGCAGTAATGATAGCTATTGATATGTTTTTCGTGTGGTATTGCATTTTAAAGTGGCTGGCAACATGTCAACAGTTAGCTTACCACCAAATTGATTGGTCTATCTATGCGACAAATTTCACTTTTTTCACCAAATCCCTCTTTTTGGAAAATTCGCTATTATCATCTTCCTCCAATTTGGAGAGAACTATCTCACTCGTCACAAGTGTGACTTCTCTCTCGTTTTAAAACCGAAGCTATTTCCACGTGATCTGGAGATTTTTCTTTGAAGAAGTGTGGTATTGGTGTTCAGTTTTGGGTGCCAAATTCAGCCTTTGGAACGGAGTATTATATCTCTCCCTATTTATGTACTCTTTTTTTTAGGGAACGAGTGCTTCAGCATTACAGGAGTAAATTAGGATTCTCAAAATCCTACGAAATCTCAGTATTCTCGTGCGGCAGTGTATCTTAAGGTGGATGACAATACTTCATTGGTTATCTTTTCGCCAGTTCGAGTGGCCTACTTTCATGAAGGAACTCACTATTTTAGCGTTTTTAAGCATTTTAATCTATTTTCTAGTATTTGCTTTTCTTGTTATTATAGCTTTGTTCGAATGTAGTGGTTCGTTAAAAATATTTTAACTCGTGTATCTCTTCTCTCCCATAGAAATTTTATGATTTCCTATTACGTTTCCGTAGAGAAAAATATT
This sequence comes from Cardamine chenopodiifolia, assembly GCA_963922655.1. Taxonomy (NCBI): domain Eukaryota; kingdom Viridiplantae; phylum Streptophyta; class Magnoliopsida; order Brassicales; family Brassicaceae; genus Cardamine; species Cardamine chenopodiifolia. Next base: position 16,149,324 of record OZ000478.1, on the reverse strand, counting down.
TGTAAATTAATGAAATAGAGTTTGTTGGAAAAAATGGTCTAGTCCAACAACTAGTTTGGTATAGAAACTTGAACTTTGGCTTCGTTTTGTTGGGTCAAAAAATTGGTTTCAGTTTGTGTTTGGCTTTGATAGTAATTTGAAAGATTTTCAAAATGTATCGTGGTTTTGGTTTGCATTCTCACATTTTCATACAATTCAATTCGAATTGGGAAGATTTTTTAAATAAAAATGTATAACAGATTAAGCTAAAATTGCTTCTGGTTTTCATATAGTGTTTGGTTCGAATGAATCAAACCAAATTGGGGTCTGTTTTTCCATATACATATATACTCGGCAGGGTTGGTTTTGGACATCCCATGTCTTATATTAAAGTTGGGTTAGAAACACGATAAGGATAGAGAAAAGTCAGTGAACTTGAAGAGAACTTTCTTATTCAAATGGCATCCCATCTGGGGGAAAAAAATAGAAAGGAAATAAAGTAGTATTCAGAAAATAAAACTTTCTTATTCACTTATAAATTGAGATATTCTTTGATTAATGTAAATATCTATAATATTGTAAATTAAAAGTACAATAATCATAAAAATGTTGCTTTACGATTCTTTTAGAAATTTTGGTGACGTATAAAAACATTCAGGCGGACATAGCTCATATGCTTATGTTGATAATTACTAACGTATATTAAACCCAAAATTCACAAACATATAACATGTAACCCAAAATTCACAAACGTTAATATTGAACTCTTGTCCGATTTTATTTTTGAAAATAGACATGATTAGAAAATAGTTTTCCAGAACATTCAAATTAAAAAAAAAAATGCCTTGGCCTTCTTTTCTGATTGATGAACTCTTGGTTATTTACAAATCTCCCTAACTTGTCTACTATTAAAGCCAACAACTGCCAATTCATTGGAGTTGTTTCATATTAAAAAAAAACAATAGGTTATATATAATAACATTCCTGATCTGTTCCTTCCGCCTTTTACACTATCCTTTGGATGCTTCTGTTAACAAAATAATAATAATAATAATTAACAACATGATCAGCAAATGGACTACCAACTTGGCTACCTCCATTATAGAGTACCAGTAACAAAGAAACTAAAAATCTTATGTATCCACGAAAGTAATAAGAATATATATATATATATATATATTACGTAAGCAAGGAATAAGATGAGATTAGGTTGGTTACCTGAAACTTAAAAGCAAAGGAGTTGATGGGTTAATAACACCAAAAGGCAGAAGAAAGAAGGATTTACATTTATACGTCCTCTTTTTTTATATTTATATGTACATGTAATTAAGGGTGTCATGTGTGTGTATACATATTTACAAGTATCGATTCTATTGAAATACGTCTCTACTTGAGTCTCTCTTGTTGTAGGATCTTTTGGTATCTTGGGTACACGTTTTTACAAGCCGAAACCTGAAAATTATTAATCACACACATAAACCATAGTATTAGTTTTTCCATCGGATAATAACCACTTTTAACTTTTATTTATGGAAAAGAGATTGGGAATTTGGTCGGACATATCGTGAGGTGTGACGTGTCATGTCGGATTATATAATTAAATATCTTATATTTAAAAAAAAAAGACGAAGAAAATTAGGTTCCGTACATGCCACACGGTTTCCACACGAGATTCTAACCTATAAAACTAAAGTCTTAAACACAACTCCAAATTTGTTTTCTATTAGTAATTGAATGCGAATGAAAATTCAAAACCTTGTAAACGAGTAGAGTATTTTCACAACCAACAAGTTGGAAAGACAAATCTCTACTCTTCGAGCTACTAGAATCCCAAAAGGACCAAATGCGTAAAATTGTGTTTGATATTCAACATTGACTATTTACATTCACATGCTATCTCTGACCCAGTCTGATGAAGATATCTCAGTGCAGGTAAAAATCTAACTCATCCTAAATTTGAAAAAAAATAATGCAACTTGGTACCATTGGCCCTATTTTTCAATGTAATCAATCTAAATCGAATAAAATAAAATATTAAATTTTCTGTAACGGCAAAAAATCAACTTGGGAAGAAGAAGTGGACTTACGGCTTCAATGTCGATTTTAAAGACTAGTAGTTTTCTTCTTTCTCTACAACTTGTTCGATACGCCACAACGATGTGACCTATAGCTAAGACCGACGAGCAGAGAAACAGAGCCACTTCCGCCGGTCTGAAGTAATTACCTCCGCCGTCTCTGATTGCTGGCTCGCCGAACACTAACGCAGCTTTTAACGAAACGTAGATCAGAGACGAGATTGAACATATCATCGTTATTGTTAGATACGGACCTCTCGATAATTTTGGTCCGTCACAGAGTCCATAAACACCTGTTTACACGAAAAAAAACAAAAAAAATAAGTCTTTACAATTCTATGAAGAATGTGTGAACAGAGTTTTTGATTTCTGGGTTTTGGATTCAGGAACAGAGCAATTGATTCTCAGTTATGAGCTTCTGGGTTAAATCAATCCTCTCAAAATTAACTTATTTTCAAGATAGGTTATTCAGGAACAGAGTAAAGTTTGAATCTTTTAACTCACAGAGTATAACGGCGGATCTAATGATGGAGATTAAGGGAATATCGATGAGAGAGTGACTAAAGTCGTAGTTGCTGAGATGAGAAGAGAGATTCGCCGGCGAAGAGAGACAGTGGAGGAGAGCAGAAGGGAGGAGAGCGTCGGCGATGGCGAGGAAGATCGGAGCAGAGACGAGGAGAAAAGAGAGGAACATTGTGAACAAAACGAATACAGTTTTGATGCCTCTACATAGAGATGACCAAAATTTTCTGCTTTTGCTAAAATCTTCTTTGCTAAAACCCATTCGAATCAGATTACAGAGACAGGATTTGTTTGAAGTGTCGACTGGTTTTAGAGAGAAGTGTTTCGGAGACTTTTGTTAGGGTTTCTAAAAGGTGGACGAGACAAAGTGACGATGACGACGATAATGATGCCTAGATAAGTACCAGGGGGATTGTTAAAATAATAATGATTTTTTTCGTTGAACTTTGGAATATTTATATGAATATATAGAGGTATTGGATTAGTTTGGTGATTTTTATCTTTCTATATTTATTTTCACCCTGGATTTCTATATATAACTCATAATTATTAAAAATGACTTTTTTCCTATAGACGTGTTTTAATTTAATGTTATCTTTTTGTTTTTCTGTATACATACTTTTGCCGAAGATTTTTATTTTCTGAATATAAATCATATTTCACTAAAATTTAAAAGATTGAGGAAATGAAGATGATGTTGATCAATCATAGTCAGTATATAATCTATACTGCTAATTTATAAAATATAATTTTTTAATTTAAAGAATTTTTATTATCCGGATCCGTTATCCGTAATTTTGGATATCTGAATCGGAATATGAAAAACGATATCTAGAATTACGAATAACAAATCCGGATAATAAAATTTTTTGAAATAAATATCTAATTATTTTTATCGAATATCCAATTTTTATATTATAATTTTATTATATATTTTTTATCCAAATCCAAATACAAATAATAGTACTTCAGATATCACATATACAAATCCAAATAGCCCTAAAACCCCTAAATATCCATATCGGTAATAGAGATACCAAAAACCTCCCATAATCGCTATGAAACTTTGTTCAATTATTTTTATTTCCTACATTAAAATAAGATAAACAAAAGTTAGCGAAACTTCCAATAGCGAAAAGTTCCTAAATGGATTTTAAAAAAACGGGAAAAGAAAAATCCTTGATAATTGGAAACTGAAACATTCTAGAAAAAATGTTAAGAGAAACTTCCTGGTCTTCGAGTCCTTTGACTTGTGTATTATCCACAGTTGACTATGACTTCTATTAGCCTCCGTATAATAACAGCAATACCTAAATAGCGTGAAGCATAAATAAAATCTCAATAGTTGGAACATTTCTTGATTCCTTCTTGTTTCATTTGTAACTAAAGAAATGGAGCCGAATATATTAAAATTATCACAATGGTTATCGTCTTTTTAAATCGTTACTTATAAAATAAGATGAAGCCCATCCCCTCCCGCCGAAGAAATTGAACCGAGACTCGTTAACACAAACAAAAACGGGAATGGAGGAACCGACCGATTTTTGCCATGTGACCACATGCCGTTTATCAAGGCGTTATTTTCTATCTTTTTTTTTGTTTCATTGTATATTTGATAAAAACTAATGACCAGTGAATTGTTGAGAGTAGCGTAGCGAACTCGACAGAAACAAAGATAGAGCAAGGTTCGATTAAGATCGTGTCAGTTTGGTTTGGTTTGCTGTTAAGTTGATAAGTTCGTATATTTACATAAGTTGATAAGTTCGTATATTTACAATTACGTCTAATTAGGATAATATCACATAAGATAAGCTCGGCTAATGAGATAGTTTAGAGCTCAAGTCATCGAGTCTGTATATATTATTACGTTTGTCTTCGTCAAATAACAACACATTGAAACCACAAATACATTCTCTCAAAGCTTTCATGGTATCAGATCCTAACAATTAAAGATCCTAATCGAGTTTTGAGAGATGAGTGGAAAGGTAAAAAGTGAATCATCCAAGTCTGGAGATTCAGATTTAAAGTCTCTGTATTTTCTTCATCCTTCTGATAACCCCGGAACGTCAATATCTCTGGTGCAATTGAATGGAGAGAATTATTCAGAGTGGGCGCGAGAATTGGAGAACTCGTTACGAGCTAAGAGAAAATTTGGCTTCGTAAACGGAACCATCGCAAAGCCTGAAGAAGATACCGAAGAATTGGAACAATGGAGAACCGTCAACTCCATGATCGTCGGATGGATCAGGGCGTCTATGATGCCTAAAGTCCGTTCAAGTGTGACGTTCACGACAGATGCAAGCAAGCTGTGGAGTGATCTCCAACGAAGATTCTCACTAGGAAATGCCGTAAGATTGTATCAGCTTAAGGGGGAGCTTGCTTCACTGCGTTAAGAAGGAGCAAGTGTTATGGATTATTTTGGAAGGTTAATTGCGTTGTGGGAAGAACTGTTGAACTATAAACCTCTACCAAAGTATTCATGTGAAGCAAAAGAAAAGTACATGCAAGAATATGAAGAAGAAAAGGTGCACCAATTTCTGCTCGGATTGGATGAATCACGCTTTGGTAATATTTGTGCCAACATCATAGGTATGGAACCATTACAAGATATAGAAAATGTTTATCAGAGAGTGATACGAGAAGAAAGAAGACTCCACTCATCACGTGAACAGAAGCAAACGGTGGTAGGTTTTGCAGCAAAAACAGAGTCATCTTCGCGTGGAGAAGGAGATGAACTGAGTGCAAACACTGGTTCAGGCCGGAAACCTTCAGTGTGTGCTCATTGTGGTCGGAAAGGCCATGAAAAAAAGAGTGCTGATAAATAATAGGTTTCCCAGAATGGTGGAATGAAAAAAGTGGAAGAGGATTAGGTGGTAATAGAGGAAGAGGAGCGTACCAAAATTCTGGTGGTAGAGGGCGAGGTACGTTTCGGTCTAATGTTGCACAAGCAGTCGCAATTGTGCCTAACTTAACCGTTGAACAATGGGCATCATTGACTCAACTTATCGAGCAACAACAATCCAAACCAATCCCGGAAAGACTAAGTGGTAAGGAACAGAGTGGTGAGGTGATACTTGACACTGGTGCTTCGCACCACATGACTGGTGACATTGCTATCCTTTCTAACATTGTAGATATTGTTGCTTGTCCGGTTCAATTTGCAGACAGTAGTAACATTCCCGCAACCAAGAGCGGTAGCCTGTTTTTGTCAAAGTTCATCACTCTTGAGAATGTGTTGTTTGTGCCAAACTTGAACTGCACTTTACTCTCTGTTGCAAAGTTGTTGAGGCAAACTAAATGTTTTGCTTTGTTTTCTGACACAATGTGTATTTTGCAAGACCGTTTTACGAGGATCCTGATTAGAGTCGGTGAAGAATGGGATGGTGTGTATGTGTATCGGGATGTGACGGTTGTACGTGCAAACAAGATGAAGATTTCAGTAGATCAAGCCTTATGGCATCGTCGGCTAGAACACCCATCTTTTGGTGTTTTGGGTTTTCTTCCTTTTATTGCTGGTGTTAAAGGTGTTACCGAGAAATTCGGGAATTGTGATGTTTGTTTTCAGTCCAAATAAACACGCGAGGTGTTTTTTGATAGTTCTAATAAAACAAATAGTGTTTTTGATCTCATACACGTAGACTTATGGGGACCATACCGGAAACCTTCTTCTTGTGGTGTGGTTTACTTCTTAACTATAGTTGATGACTACTCGCGTGCCGTGTGGATCTATTTGTTGTTAGAGAAAAGTGAAGTAAAAGAGATTTTCCAAGAGTTTAGTGCCATGATCAAACGACAATTTGAGAAAAACATAAAGATGGTGAGAAGTGATAATGGGACTGAATTCATGAGCTTGTCAGGTTATTTTAGAACGCAAGGGATAGTCCATCAGACTTCGTGTGTGGCTACTCCACAACAAAATGGGAGAGTGGAACGTAAGCATCGACATATTTTAAATGTTGCAAGGTCTCTTTTGTTTCGAGCTCATTTGCTGGTGAAATTTTGGGGGAAAAGTGTTCGGACGGCAGCCCATTTGATAAACCAAACACCCTCGTAAGTCCTGAATGGAAAATCTTCTTATGAAATGTTATATGGTGAACCGCCTTCGTATGAGTCACTCCAAACTTTCAGGAGTTTGTGCTTTGCACACCGAACCATGAGTGACAAAGATAAGTTTGGAGAACGTAGCCGCAAGTGTATGTTTGTGGGATATCCACATGGACAAAAAGGTTGGAGACTATATGATTTGGAAAAGAAAGTGTTTTTTGTGTCAAGAGATGTGGTATTCAATGAGGAAATTTTTTCTTACAAAAAAGATAACGACAAAGTCACATCGATTCCGTGTTCATCAAGGAACGGTGTAAATTTTGAAACTGATGACGAAAATGTGTTGTCTACCTTGGTGAATCGCGAGCTCACTGTTCCAGCTGAAACAAAAAATGACGAAACACCTTCGACAGCGCTGAGCCCTGACTCACAATGTGACTCAGAACATGACGGTTTGCGTGGAACAGAGCATCCGGTTATAACTGCAATGGATACAAATTAAGCTGAAAAAGAACATGTTATGCTTGCTCCAGAAGAAGCATAACCTGTTACAGAACAAGTAGGTGTTGGTCTCAGAAAAAAAATTCCCAATGTTCATCTTCAAGGGTATGTCACTAACAACGCACGTTGTCACTCCGATACACACACTCATGTTCTTCCCAACCTCAAGGGCTCTCAAACGGTCGAAGGTACACAACCTTATCTCATTGAATATTTTGTCTCTGATGCAAATTTCTCGGAAAACCACCAAGCCTTCTTGGCAGCTGTATCCGCCGACATCAAACCAAAAACTTATAACGAGGCTGTCCAAGATATACGGTGAAAAAAGCGTTGTCACAAGAGATAGATGCATTGGAAGCAAATCAAATGTGGGATCTAGAGGATTTACCACCTGGAAAAAAGCTATTGGGTGTAAGTGGATTTTTAAAATCAAGTATCATGCCGATGGCACTATAGAGCGTCACAGGGCGAGACTTGTTGTGCTCGGCAATCTTCAAACAGAAGGAGAAGACTTTGATGAGATGTTTGCACCTGTTGCCAAAATCACCATGGTCTGAGCCTTGCTCGGGGTTTCTGCTGCGAAAGGATGGGAAGTCCATCAAATGGACGTTCACAACGCGTTTCTCCATGGGGATCTCGAAGATGAAGTCTATATGAAACTTCCTCCGGGCTTTCGCTTGTCTGATAATACCAAAGTATGTAAGTTAAAAAAGTCTTTATACGGATTAAAACAAGCCCCAAGGTACTGGTTCGCTAAACTCACCGCAACACTGTTGAAGTACGGTTTCTCTCAATCCTATGCGGATTCTTCTTTATTCACCTGCGTTAAAGGGGGGATGAATTTGCGAGTGCTTATATACGTCGATGACCTCATAATCAGTTGTAGTGACTTGAAAATTATGGAAAATTTCAAAACCTATCTCAGCTCTTGTTTTAAAATGAAAGATCTTGGGAAAGTCAAGTATTTCCTTGGTATCGAGGTTGCGCAAGGTGAGTCGGGTATGTTTCTTACACAAAGGAAGTTTGCTCTTGATATACTCAGTGAAATGGGGATGCTGGGGTGTAAACCTGTTAGTACTTCTATTGAACTTAATCATAAGATTCTTGCTGATGATGGACCCAAGTACAAAGATCCGAAGCGTTTTCGTAGGCTGGTGGGACGTTTGGTATACTTAGCGATTACAATACCAGATTTAAGTTATGTTGTTCACGTGTTGTCTCAGGTTATGCATGATCCTCGAGAGGCTCATTGGGATGCTGCTATCCGGATTTTTTCGTTACATTAAAGGTAGTCCGGGGCAAGGGATAATGTTAAAAAGCGAGTGCGACCTTCGTATTCATGCCTATTGTGATTCAGATTATAACTCATGTCCACTCACTAGAAGATCACTCTCGGCCTTTGTGGTTAAGCTAGGTGACTCCCCCATTTCTTGGAAAACGAAAAAACAAGATACGGTGTCTTACTCCTCGGCCGAAGCTGAGTATAGATCTATGGCCGCACCTCTAAAAGAATTAAAATGGATCAAACGTTTGTTGGCTGATCTAGGCGTCGATCACAAGGATCCAATGGAGCTGTTTTGTGACAGAAAATCCGCAATCTACATAGCCTCTAACCCAGTGTTTCATGAACGGACAAAACATATTGAGTCAGATTGTCACTGTGTGAGAGATGCCATACGCGATAAACTTATTGTCACTCCTCACGTTTGTACTACAGAGCAATTGGCCGACGTCTTGACAAAATCTTTGGGCACGTCAACCTTTAACTACCTTTTGTCCAAGTGGGGCGTTTATAATTACCACGCTCCCACTTGAGGGAGAGTGTTGAGAGGAGCGTAGCGAACTCGACAAAGACAAAGACAGAACAAGGTTCGATTAAGATCGTGTCGGTTTGGTTTGCTATTAAGTTGATAAGTTCGTATATTTACAATTACGTCTAATTAGGATAATATCACATAAGATAAACTCGGCTAATGAAATAGCTTAGAGCTCAAGTCATCGAGTCTGTATTTATTATTACGTTTGTCTTCGTCAAATAACAATACATTAAAACCACATATACATTCTCTCAAAGCTTTCATGAACTATCGAATCCAATTTTTTAATTACTATTTTTGTTGATTGAGATCTTCAACGTTTTCTCGTCTAATGTTACCAAATCTAAAGATAGGAACTAGAAATATACGATTGCTTCTTTTCTTAACTAACTATTTTAAACCGTTAATAGGAATTTATTTGTTAATTTACAAAGAAATCAAAGCCAGATTAGTATCACACAAATCAACTATATTAATTCATAGAAAACCCAAGGGACGCATATCTTTGCGTAAGTGTGTATATATATATATTTACAATCGAATTACCATCGATACGAATTGTAGATTATCATAAATATATATATATATATACACACATATGACTGTTAAGCATATATTCGAATGTACATATACATATATGACTCTTCAGCAAAATTACATATATGACTCTTCAGCAAAATTAGGAAATTTCGGACATTAGAATTTATTTTTTTCCAGCAGAAGATTCTAAACCAGATTAACATTCCCACCTGGAATATATAATTATCAAGTTGTTATATTCTACAGAATATTTCGGACATTGAGTCGTTCTTGCTCATCGGGAAAGTACATTCAGAAGCAGTTTTAGAGGCAAAGAGGTATCAGAAGAAGTCGTTGATAAAATGGTTGAAGGACTCTCTGTTGAAGCAAGGCTTTGGGTAATGCAATTTGCACTTTGGGTCTTACAAGTCAGAAAAGACTTGCCTCTATAAAATATAATATCATGAATTTATGAAAACATACACATCCCTCAATTCTTTGGTCAGGGTGAGTCCATGATTAACATTTATCATTCTTTGTCGTTATGTACCAATAAATCAACTTTATAAACTACTATATGAGATTTGTACTATTTTGTAAGCTAGTAGGAATTCATTACTTTATAGATCGCAATATTTTCTTCCGTTTCGCAATAATTCTTGTAAGATTCTTTATTACAAATGTCATAGTAATATCTTCAAAAGGACCTTATTTTCATATATTCATGGTATGATTCGATTTCGGTACTATTGGAATCAATTAAACCGAGATGGTACGGTTCGGTTCTGGTTTTTTATTAAGTCGAGAAAACCTCAAGTATAGTATATGAGGTGACCATCATCTTTTTGTCTTTTCAGTCTTCACAGCCGCGTCTTGTCTCTGTCTCTATAATCTCCCGCCGGTAAAGTCTCCGTCTTTATTCATTTGGCTTTGTGTGTCGTTTCACCTACATAAACCCTAGAGAGAAATTGAGTGCCTTTCAAATCGTATAAGCACTGTTGAAATCTGATTGATTTTGTGATTTGTAATCAATTTTTGTTGGTGAAATTGGGTCAATTGAGCTGTGATTTTGGTCTTGGCTTACACATTTGGTTAACTTGTGTCTGGTTTGTAGATGGAAGAGAGTGATGCTGTCCCAAAACCAGTAGTTGTTGACCCTCCTTTATACAACGAAGCTCCTCCGTCGCCTGCTCAACGCCGACCGGTGGTCGTTGCCGCAGATCCGCCGGCAGAAAATCATCTGATTCAGAGAATTCAAAGAGCTCTTGTGGAATTGCGAGAATTGAGAAATCAGTTTAATGCCATTCTTAGGGAACTAGAGCTCGAAGGTTTGTTTCTTCTTGTTTATATTAATTGTGTTTTACGTTGTGTGTCTTGTAAAAGTAAACAAATTTGATGATGCAGTTGGAGAAGATGATCAAGCGGAATCATCAGTGGAGGATCCAGAAGACTCTGATTCTTAGTTAGTAATTAGATGTTTTGTTTCTCTAGTAAACTAATTTTTATCTTTCAATTTCTGATATCTTCGTTCCAGATTCTTGTGCGTCAATTAGCTGTGTCTATCTAAATCATCAACCTAAAAAATTCAATAATTGTCCAACACAACTAAAAGAAAAAACAAAAGCAAAAAAAGGTTTGAATAGAAAAATTCGAACCCAAACCAAATTGCAAACCGTTTTAGATAAGTAAAAAGTTCAAAGCTATGAATCAGAACATATTATAAAAAAGCTATGAATCAGAACATATTGTAAAATCTAGTATTGAAAAATTCAAGTAGTGGATCGGTTTGCAAAGAATGGTGAACCAAGGTGTCTGTGCTTCCGATGATCCGATCTCTACTACACAGACTCTGGTTTTGCCTTGTCTCTCTATCAGTTTGGAGAGATCAGATGATTTTCTCTTGTCTTGATTTTCTATTACTCTTCGTGAATTAGCGATTTGGTTAATTCTACTTAATTTTCCCTCCTAAAAAAATATCAAAAACTTGGAAAATTTTCCCAGAGTGATGGTAAGGATCATAGGGTTTATACATTTGGAGACTAGTCAGTTTCTGTTCCCAGAATTTACCAATAGCCAATAAAAGGTTTATACATTTGCTATTTTTGAACGACTTGTGTGTTTTGCTTATAGGCTCAATCCAATTTCAAGCTTGATTTGTTGAAATCAGCCATTAGAGTATGGCCAAGTACTATGACATTGACGACATACTTACAGAGGAAGAGGTTAACAATAGATTCTTCTCTTCTCTTCTCTAGTCAAAAATGGAAAGCTGATGACATCAAGTCTTTGGTTTTTTACTTGCAGTTTGTTCCGGTTTTATCCCATAAACCAGCAAATGGTGTTACTAATGATCCAAGTGCTGAAACTAACTGTGTCAGTGTTCTTTCTCAGTTTTTTTAATGGTTAATTTTGCATTGTGTCATTTTTGAGTTTTTATGTTTTCTTCTTTGTTCCTGCAGGTTGAACAAGGCGCCAAAGTGGAATTACCCTTTTTGGCTTGCTCACGAGTTGCATTTGAGAGAAGCTGTTTCCATAAACTGTCCTGCTTGTTTCGATCAAAAGTAAGAGAGCTCACTGTAATGTTTGGAGTGTAAATGAAAATTCCGATTAGTTAGCTTTTGTTAATATGATTTTCTTTTTTCTGCTTTCTTTCTTTGTGTTTATCTGGCACCATGAAATTGTTGAAAGTTCATGGCTTTATTTGTTTATGCAGGACGAGGTTGGAAATACAGGCTGATGCAGCATGTGTGGATCTTTAGATCACGCTGTCAATACTTTTATGAATTTGGGTGCAAGTTACAGCCAATGTGAGTCCATTTCTGAATCTTCTACTTACCTCTCCGTTTTAGTGTTGCCCTTTGTCTTTGTTTTCCTGGTGTCAATCTGCTTCTTGATCTTGAGATCTCATTGTGTTCAGCTCCGATTGCAAGATTACTTGTCTTTCAAAAAGTTCATTCTAAGCTTAATCTGGCACATGGTAGTTTGAGTTAGTGGAATAATTTGTGAAACAGTTTGGAAGAAGTTGCTAACTAAGAATTGAATTGCCAAACAACTTATTGTTCTTCATCATCTTTTACGATAAACCAGATTACAATTTTTTGGATTTAAAGCAACTCTTCTTTGAATCTTTGTTGGTAATCCGATTAGTTTGGTGTACATCTCTTTGTTTTCACAGTTTGTTTGTCTCTTTGGTCTGGAAACAGAGTCACAGATAGAACAATTGGAATCTTGCTCTCGACTGCGTTTAAGATCAGATACAAGGAGACACTGACTAAAGTATACACTTGCAGCTCATATAACAGCTTCCAAGTTCTTGTCACTCTTAACAAAAGAAGAAACAAACTGTAATTAAAGCCTTTTAACTCTTGTTTTTTTGAATTTAGTTTCCATCTTATTCACCTGAAACCTCCATAGTTTCTTTTGCAGTGTACGAAGCAGCTCACTTGTCGATGACAGCTTTCAAGAAATGGAGAATATGTATCAGTATCACTTGGTAGGACTAATGAATCAACAATTGTGATATGTATCGCTATGGATTGAATCTAAAATCTAATCATGTGGGCTTGTGGCCATTCGTGTTCTGGAATGGCTCTTGACAGATTTGGCTGTCGGAATTTGTTCACCTCTCTATAAGATTAAAAAAAATTATTAGAGAGAAGTGCCAAAAAGTGCAATAAAGTTGAGTTCTTCTGTAATGGAAAAACACAAATGGGAGGAGAATCGTGATTCCCTAACTAATATTGTTTCACTGTGCTGCTTTTGAATTTTGATTTTGGTAGTGCCCTGGTTCCGGGAACCACATTCTGATCTCACTCTTAATAAAATGATTGAATTAACTAAACAAAGTTTCTTTGATTCCTTTTTTGTTTGTTGATTTGTTCTATAAGAATCAAACAATCTTGTAATGTTTTATCTGAACTTGGAGCTAATTTGTAAATCACACCACGCCGTAGAAATTTAGTTTGGAAGTTGGAACTAATGATTTGTAATATCTTCTTCTTCTTCTTCTTCTTTTTTTTAATAAAGTTATCTAACAACCACATCACACAAATTTAGCATTTTCTAAAAGTCTGAAAAATTGTCAAACTTGCCGTATTTCTTACTATCCATAAAATTGTCTAATGTTGTTCTTTTGTCATCAGCAAAATTGTCAGCATTTTTAGATGTGAAACAATTCATTATATAAAATATTTAATAAACGGTACTAACTACTAAAAACTAGAAAATAGTCGTTTGTGACTTTAATAATAAGAGATGTTTTCTTCGTTGTTTCGTCGAAAAGCTAAATTTCGGTTTTCAGATATTGTCTGTAGATTCCTAATAAATAGCGAACGAATAAAATATAGTGTATAAAAAACGTTGACCAGCTCAAAAGGCAAATTTAGTAACGAGACATGAGATCATGCATAAGGAGAATTCGGTTCATATTTACATTATTTTATTCATATTTACATTCACTACACTAAATATCTTTAGATATTTCTACAATTGTGAATCACAGATCCTTTCTCTCTCCCTTTTTTTATAAATAAAAATTCAAAAAAGTGCAGAAAAAGCTCTGCTTTATTCCTCTAACCCAATCACTGCATTGCTTCAACTCACGTTATTTTCCAGCTTCTCTCACGCGCGTGTTCTTTAATATCCGATACAAAATTGTACGTGACATACACGCGATATTTATTCGAGTGGTGAGGAGACCGAACTTACTTGCCTCGGTGTCTATTTATCATTACTATAAATATCTGATAAATCTTGAGTGCGAAATTCCAAAATCAAAAGATAAAACTCAATTAAAACCAGATAAAAGAAGAAAATCTTCGCCGAGTAAACAAAATTTGGATTACAATTAGTATATTTGAGGAAGCGAAGGAAAAAAATGAAGAGAAACGGAGAGACTAAGCGGCGGAGGAAACGGAGGGAGGAGAAGATCCGGCGACGTGGGAGAACCAGGACCGGAATTTCAGATAAGTGTAATCAGTTTTGGACAGAAACAGATCACTGATCCAGCAACTCAACGACAATCATCAATCGAGAATGGCTGATAACATGTCCAAGAACGTTGCTTTGATTCAAGAACTCAACGGAAATATCTCTAAGGTTGTTTCCATGTATTCTGATCTCTACACTAATTTCTCATCGGCGTTTCACGGTGGAAAGAACGGCCACGACGGTGGTGGTGCTGCTGGAACCAGAGCTTATTTAACCGGGATCAAATTGTTTCTTCTTAGTTGGACCGGTCAGTTTGGGAATTTTGAATCAGTCGGTTCAATCTATGATCTTAAAGTTATGACTATATGTTAGTTTTTATTGCAATAATCTGTGGGAGAAAACCCATCTTTGGGTTATTTTAATGATGGTTTGTCTTTTTCAATGCCTCTCTACTGCAATTTCTCTAATAATAATAATAATAATTTATATTATTAGATCATTCATCCTTTTTATTCTGATTCTATTTAGAACCTCTTCTTATGTGATCTCGACATTAATGAAGGTTTGTTAGATTTTTGCAACTTGGAGTAATTTCGTCACATAGTGATGTAATTTGGTATGAGACATGTAGATTTCATTTCTATTTTTTACTCTTTATATAGAAGAGGTCCAAGAGGATGAATTTTCACTATATGTAGTTGAGACATTAGTCACGTTACTAAGTGATTAATTATATGTTTGAACTAACTTATATATTCGTTTTTTTTTTGGAAATACACCACATAGTCAAATAGATTTTCAACATTTTTTTTTGACAATATTTCATTTATGACCAATTTTTTTTGTACCACCTTGACAACTCCTGGCTATGTCTTCTCCGAATACTTTGTTTTTAACATTATGGTGTTCATTGATTATGTGATGGTGGTGACAACGACTTAGTACATGCCCTTGACCATATGAGTTGTAGGAGAAATATCTGTCATTTTTACCATATTCGTTTGTTTTATTGGACCATTGAATTTTGTTTTCTTTCATCAGATTAACTCAGTTATGTAAACATTTTTCTTCATAGTATGAGGAGAAGATTACCTAAGATGTAGAGGCTAATCGCTTGAATCCTAGGGACGACAAGTGAAGCCGCCGTGTATCTTAGCAACATCGAGTCATCAACCGTCGATTCTAAATTTAGGACTGTGGTCTAAAAGTCTCGACCTATGTGTCTAAATCCCATTTCAAATCCAAACCCAATAGTTTTGTTTTTTTAATATGGAATATTAGGTTTGGTCTATTAATCAAACTTGTATGGGCTTCATTTTGTTTATCTTCTTAGACAAGTATACTTAAGCAAGTTATGTTCGGTCGGCAATTAAATTAGCTGCTTTTAAAAGCAAGCATTTCCATAGATTTTGTCTAATAAAAACGCTTCGAACTTTTTTTTTTAACTTGTAACATCGGTTAATCCAAGAAAGTCAAATTGAGCGACTAAAGAAGTAACACATTTTTCATTGTTAAACGTAGTGAAAATCTTTCAATGAATATTTGCAACCGAATATCAACATAATTAAAAAAAATCATCGTACGATTGTCACTAGTTTAACGATGGAGCGATAACAAAATTGTATGTATTTCGTTCGATCATGGTACATCCCAGTTTTTGCTAAGTGAGAAGCACTTTGGCTATCATAATATACTAATATAGTACATTTTTTTCTTATGGTTGTGATCGACATGCGTCCATTTCAATCATAAGACCAAAGATAGGATATGAGAAATTAATCTTCACAACTTATTAATATATTAAATGAGTTCAAACCAATTGAACAATGATCCGACTCGCCAGCTTGTCAAAAATGTCGACCCATCTGAAATACGATGGCGATTGTTGCCAATAAACATTTATAAAAACTATACTACATTTATAATTATTTATTTTTCAAACCGTCACTAATTGGTTAACAAATTAAAAATCTAGTATGTACCTAATGAGTAGGTAATTAATGACAGATTAAGGACTTAATAATTTGTAGCTAAAATTGGAGACGACTTTGCGAATTAGGTATAAACTAAATTTAATAATTAGTTTTATTAGATACATCATTTCCAACTGAAGTTAATTTTAATAATTATGCTTTTATATTTTTCAAAATTAATAATCGGGATTCAAAGGTCTTACTATTCCAAACAGTTTTTTTCTATATGTGTTTCAACAAACGGAGTATACTAGAATAATAATCTCAAGATTATATAGATGGATTTCAAGTAAGTTACACAATTACCCAGTATGGTGATCATTCGACATATAAAACATATTTCTTCATAGGAATAATCAATTGAGCAACACAAAAAAAAAAATAGAAGAGTAGAACAGAAAATCCTGAAACCTTAGGCTTGAAGCGATAGAAACAATTGAGAGCAGATTAGGTACCATACCAAGTCCAGATGTCCCGTCAACATGAAAATAAATATTGTAAATATTTCTCATCAAACCCAACAAATAAAATAAACATTTTTTATTTTTTACTCATAATGAGTTTCCCATTTAACCGATCACACAGCTCCATAATTACACTACATGCCACTCCTCTCGCTTCTCTCTCCCAATTCTCAAATCTTTCTCCCTCGATCTCCAAAATCTCTCACTCTTTCTCTCTCTCTGTGCCTAGGTTTATTCTGCTGCTGGTTTTTTTTCTCCGTTAACTGTAGTTTGCTAGGGTCTTGAGCTCCGTTTCTCGACAATGGCGGTTTCTTTGAGAAAGCTCGTGTCTTCCTTCTAAAAAAGTTAACTTTCCCCTTTTTTGTCTTCCTTTTCTGCTTACTTTCAAAGAGGAAAATTAGTGAAAATGTGTTGTAAGTTAATGTTTTTAAGCTTGTGAAGTTCGAATTTTTGTGTTGGGTTGTTCAATTTTAGGACTAGTTTTAAGTTTGTAGACAATAATTTAACTGTAGATTAGGATATTATTTGAGTTTGCAGTGGTGGGGAGTAAATTGGAAGCTAAGTTAGGTTTTTTAGTCTCTTGATCTGTCAGTTTGGTGAGATTTTTTTTTGAGAGGATGAATCGAAGTTTTAGGGCACAAGAGTCTCTATTACTGGATTCAGCAGAGAGGCAAAGGCAACAACTAAGGGCTTCTATGATGGCTGAGAAAGATGAAGAGCTTTCATTGTTTCTTGAGATGAGACGCCGTGAGAAAGAGCAGGATAGTCTCCTTCTCAATAACCCTGATGAGTTCAAAACTCCATTAGGTATTTTCTTTCTAATTTGTAGGAAACATGTTTCTGATTCTGTCAAGGAGCTTGATGGTTTTGGTTTGTAGGTTCAAAGCCTGGAACTTCACCTGTGTTTAACATCTCAAGTAGTGCTCCAGCACGAAAGACAGCTGCTCCTGATGATTTTCTCAATTCTGAAGGCGATAAAAATGACTATGAATGGTAAATTTTTTAACCACAATTTTTTCAAGCTAATTACATGATATGGCGGGTATGGTTCATAACTTCAGTCTGTGAATAAAAATGTTGTTTCTTCACGTTTAATCATTGATTATATGAGGCATGTGCTAAATCCAATAGACTTGAATTCGGTAATAGAATATGGAACTCTTTGTTTGTGAGGTGTGTGAGTCTTTCACTGAATGGTTATCAATTTTAGAACTTTGCATAAACTGTTCATGTTCTTTGTCATTGTTGCTAAGAAAGATTGTGGAGAGTTGTAGGATATCTGTTATTATCCCTTTTTAACATTCACATGCTTTCTTGAATAATATTGTTAATCTGTTTATCTTTTCGATTCTAACTTCTCTTTCTCTTTCGAAGGCTTCTGACGCCGCCAGGTACTCCTCTATTTCCATCGCTGGAGATGGAATCACATAGAACTATGATGAGTAAGACTGGTGATTCCAAGGGTCGCCCAGCTACATTAACTTCTAGGGTAAGAATCTTATTGCTTATTGTTCTGACCTCTTTTGTAAAACCCTGGATGCTAGATAAATATGTAAAATTTTGTGCAACTATTGTTAACAATAAAGTTCTTTGATAGTAACGCTGTTATATGGTGTGGACTGTCAATACTCCATTATAGTCTGATGTGTTTACATCTGCAGTTTCATGTCTTTCACCAGAGTAAATTGCATTTATCCTTGTTGTTCTGGATTTTTTTAGAGTAGCATAATTTCCTTAGCAAAAGGTTGATGCAAAAAGGATACATTCTAAATCAGATTCTTGTATGTTACACACTTAAATTGGAGTCCATTGTTTTATCTCTGATTTTTTTTTCTATATTTGAAATCATGATTTCATTATGGTAACCTATGAATTGTATGTTGTAGCTGGCGAATTCATCAACTGAGCCTGCTGCAAGGAACCATCTAACATCTAGACAACCAACTTCTTCTCCCGGACTTAGCTCTTCTAGTGGACCAAGTCGAAGACCTTCATCATCTGGAGGACCTGGATCAAGACCTGCTACGCCCACTGGAAGATCATCAACACTGACAACAAATTCGAAACCCTCAAGGCCTTCAACACCCACTTCTCGAGCCACTGTCTCCTCGACTACTCGACCTTCTATGACTAATTCTAGGTCCACAGTATCAGCAACGACGAAGCCTACGTCTATGAGTAGGTCAAATTCATCATCTAGGCTCACACCTACTGGATCTAAGCCGACTACTTCAACTGCTAGATCTGCTGGTTCAGTAACTAGATCTACCCCCAGCACTGCCACAAAGTCTGCAGGTCCTTCAAGGTCCACCACACCTCTGTCAAGATCTACTGCAAGATCTTCAACGCCAACTTCAAGACCCACACTTCCTCCGCCTAAAACCATATCAAGGTCAGCTACACCAACTCGCCGTCCAATTACTTCTGCAAGTGCTGTAACTACTACAACAAAGCCAACAATATCCCAAATCAAGCCTTCTTCTCCAGCACCTGCAAAGCCTATGCCAACACCATCTAAGAACCCTGCTTTATCTCGTGGAGCTTCTCCTACAGTGAGGTCAAGGCCATGGAAGCCATCAGACATGCCTGGTTTCTCTCTAGAAACTCCTCCAAATCTAAGGACAACATTACCCGAAAGGCCACTTTCAGCAACAAGAGGCAGACCCGGAGCTCCAAGCTCTCGTTCTGGTTCAGTTGAGCCAGGTGGTCCTGCAGGAGGAAGACCGAGAAGGCAGTCATGTTCACCTTCAAGAGGAAGAGCACCAATGTACACTAGTGGTAGTTCTGTTCCTGCAGTTAACCGCGGGTTTTCCAAAGCCAGTGACAATGTTAGTCCTGTTATGATGGGAACAAAAATGGTGGAGAGAGTAATAAACATGCGGAAACTGGCTCCTCCCAGATCAGATGACAAGAATTCTCCTCATGGTAACTTGTCTGCAAAGTCTTCATCACCAGACAGTGCAGGGTTTGGAAGAACACTCTCCAAGAAATCCCTTGATATGGCAATAAGGCATATGGTGCGTACATTCTCTCTCGCTCTCTCTCTCCCCCATCAGTGGGAATTATGTTTAACTGATGATGCTCAAACGTAATGATGAAACAGGATATACGTAGAACTATTCCAGGGAATCTGAGACCACTAATGACGAACATTCCAGCATCATCAATGTACAGTGTGAGATCTGGACATACACGAGGCAGACCACTAAATGTTTCAGATTCTCCACTAGCAACAAGCAGCAACGCAAGCTCAGAGATCAGTGTCTGCAACAACAATGGCATTTGCTTAGAGGCAAGTGAAAAGGAAGATGATGCAGGCAGCGAGAGAGGTTGCAGGTCACCTGCAAGCTTACAAGGGAGATGATGGAATGAAGATATATAAAGCCTTTTGTAAGACGTTAATCTTTGAGATTCTCTTCTCCTTTTATTGTTTGTGAATTTTTATCACGAGTTTGATGATGATGATATGTGAAGCTGCGTTTTAACGTTTTATGTAAACCTCTCCATTCATACTTTTTAACCCCTCCACTTATGCAAACCCCTCCACTGATGGACCCATTAACCCAAATTGATTTGAGATACTAACCTCTTTTCAACGGTTTATAATTGAATTCAAACATGAAAGTAGCGTTCCAATATGACATAATTATGTTAATATCACATATCCCATATAATCTCTCAGCTGTTTATAAAACAACGAAATGAAAACACCGAATTCACACAGATGTAGCCAGTGAATTAAGAAAAACGAAAGAGGTTTTAAGTAGCAGTAACAGCCTCGGTAGGCTTGGCTTCAGGAACATTCTTTGGAGGAACAGGAGCAGCAGCTGCCTCCGATGGAGGTTGAGTAGTGAGTTTCAGGTGAGAAGGCGGGTTGTGCTTGAGCTTCATCAATATTTGTCTCATTCTTGTAAGTTCAGTTGGCTTTCCAGGCTTTGGACCTTGAATCACAGAGATTGTTGGCTTCTTAGGGTCTTGCTCTTTCTTTCCTCTTCTTTTCTCTATTGTTGGAACCTCTTTAGGAACTAGCTCTGCTATTGCCTTCCAGTAATTCTTGCTGGCTTCCGCATAGAACTTCTCTTGGTTCTCCAGATACAGCTTAAGTGTTCAAAGAAAAACAAAAACATGAACAAAGTTTAAAAAAAGCTGTAAATAGGTGATATGAAGCTAAATATAGGCACTAAAGGTCACATTAACTACATACGCGTAAACATATTAGATCAATCACAGTTGACTAAGAATAAGATGGTCCCAGTTGAAAATCTTAGTTTCTACAAACCATTGGACTTCCATTGACAACTCTCCCCAAACCACATGACAACAGCGCAGTTTGAGAAAAGATGATTAAACTACAAATCTTTAGCAGAAAAAGAACAAACCTTTTCCTTCTCCCTGTTAGCTGCTTTGTTGTTTTCACAAGTTACTTCCACCTTCTTATGAAACTCCACTTTGAATTGATTAGCTTCCTCAATTATTCGGTTCAACACTTCCTTTTCTCTCTTCTCCTTCTCCTCAAGCTGAATTGCATTTTGCCTGCACATAACATAAGCCATAGCACGAAAACATCACTCACAACAACACATTGATTCGAGTCCACATCACATATACAATGTGATTCTCATTAAGATCTATACAATCCAATCAACTTAACAAACAATACAAGCTACGAAACAGCTACAAGCATCTTTAGTGACACATATAGCCATAGATACTGTTAATTTAATCTCAGATCCGATCTAATATACTGATTACTTCACAGAACAATGGACATTAAAGGATTAATCAACGAGCAGATAACTTCAATTTACAAAATTATGCATCAAAATTAGAGAGATTTCAAGTTTTCTCGACTAAATCTATTCAATTTAGCTAATGTCTCAGGTAGAAGTAAACCTAAAGCAATCAAGATAAGATTTTTTCAGTAGATCTAACCTTCTCCATTCTCTAAGAGCAAATCCTTCATCCGACTCCATCTCAGACGGTGGTGGCAAAATAGGACCGTCGTATCCACCGTTGGATCCGAAGACGTCACCTCCGTTCGAGTAAGCACCGTAGTCAGCAGACGACGCCGCAAACACATCGTCGACGGAGTCATCTACGGGGATTGAGCCGTCGTAGGCTGAGAAGGAGTTGTCAGTGGTGTCAAAAGAGCCTGAGACTGGGATTGACTCAGACGCATCGTCGCCGAGTATAACGAAGGAATCCTCAAAGACAGACATCTCCGCAACAAAGGCCTTTTTTTTTCTGGAAAAGCAGAAAGAACAACTCGCGAATCTGTCTTTTCAAGTTTTCGAAGCTTTAAAATTGGCAAATCGGTAACGGAGATTAAGGCAATGTCCGATTTGTGTATTTGTACGTTTTATTAATGGGCTTTCTTTTCTCGAGCCCAAATTTTCCAATTCGTTGTGAGAATTTCGGTTTAAGTATGGTTTATGTTTGGTTTGGAACCTGAAAGATGTTTTGATTCGGTTTTTGTTGCAAGGGAATTTCAATTTTGGTTGGATTTTTTTTTTAATTTGGTTAGAACCGAAATTGGTTTTGAAATTTTGGATATATACAAAAGAAAATTCATTTAAACCAAAACACATTCTGAAAATAATTTGGTTGATTAGGTGTCAACAACATACATCATAAGGATTTGAATTACGATGGTAAAAGAATGACCACAATATTATAAACTAGTTAAAATGAACTAGATTTGGGATTCAATTTAGTTTGATAAAAAATGTCTTACATATTCTGTGTTTTGTACTTTGGTTCTATTTCGTGTGTGTTTTGGTTTGGATTATATGCTCGGTTTCTATTTCGGTTTAATTTGGCTGGGACAGGGAGATATGCATTGAGGTGGAGATCCTTAAATATTCGAAGTGAATCTGAAAATAAACTTGAAACAAGAAGCAAATGAGATGGCAAATGCATTGCTCTCAATAAATAGTCAATGTCACGCATCACTACAATAGACTAAAATTAGACTAGTCCCACTGAAACCTAAAACTGATTTCAAGACAAAGGATCTGAAACTAGAGAGAACTGCATTTACACATTGTTTTGCAGTTCACATCAAAGTCTTTTCATGAAAAAAACCGACATTCTCTCCACTCTTTATGTACATCTCAAAACAAAACAGTGGATGAATGGTTAGTTACCTAAACGAAGCTCTTTCCTGGTGGTTATGAAACTAGCTTTGCTCTCAAGTCATAAAAGAGTTTATGTCTGAGTCTGAGAAGGAGACAGAGCCGGTGTCTGAGATGGGGACTGAGTCTGAGATGGAGATGGAGATGGAGACTGAACCTGAGCCTGAGATGGAGCCTGAGTCTGAGTCTGAAAGTCTTCACCTCCATTACCTATAGATTGAGTAGGAGGCTGAGTCTGTTCTTCCCCAGGTGGTGTGGCATCTTGGTTGTTTTTGTCTTGGTTACCTCTAGGCTGATGTTTCTTAAAATACTTGTCAATGAATTCTTCAGCGAGGTTAGGGTATTTCTCCATCAAATACCTGTTGAGGCATTTTATGTAAGAAAAGTCCTGTTTGGCCCCATCAGTTGAGACGACAAAGAAGCACCTGCTGTCTCTGAACGTGGTGTGCTTATCAACCTATATTGTTGTTCCACCAATTTCACATCAGACATAAGGCTAATTAAGCTTTAGAAGAGAAGCTAAAATTGTAAAGGAGGATGCTATTTACCGTGATGAAATCAACACCAGAACCAAGCTTTGTCTCTTTTTCGGGATGGAAGTTCAAAATCTTCTCCAGGACAAACGTCTTGTCATCTTCCGAAATTGATTCTCCATCAGGGTACCTTCATTAAAACAACACAGTTTACAAAGCTGAAGCATAATATATATTTATGGAATATCTAACAGCATAAATTATACATACAACTGGAAATTGGATAGACTGAGCTTAAGAACTAGAAAGGCATACCCGGACAGATGCATTATTTTCCTGAGAGTCCTCATTACTGGCTCGACATCCAAGAGAATCTCTTGCTCCTCAGACGTGAACAAGTCCAACCGCTGTCTCGTAGCTGTTAACATGGGAGCCAAATCATCCTCAGATCTAGGTGTCCTAGGAGGACAGTTCCACTTTCCTTTCCAGTCTGTACCACCACCATTGGACCAGCCACCATGTGATCCTTCTGGATATCTCTTGGCTGGATTTCCCCACTGGCTTCTCTCTTTCTCATCCTTCTCTCCGCTTTTCGTCCCCTTCACGGAAACCCACGGATTTCCATCATCTCCAATGGTATCATTGTCTGTTGAAGTGGGAGTTGGCCGTCCCCAAGCAGCAGCAACTGATTCAGTTTCAGAATTTTTTTTGTACCCTGAACTCCATGCAGCAGTACCTGATTCAGTTTCTATGCTCCTTTTGTCCCAAGAACTATTTGCAGCACCATCTGATTTAGTTTTGTCCCTAGAACCCCAAGATGCCCCACCTGATTCAGACTTATTTTTGTCTTTCGAACCCCAAGCAGCCGGGCCTGATTCAGTTTCTGTGTTCTTTTTGTCCCAAGGACTCCCTGCAGCACCACCTGATTTAGTTTCAGAATTAGTTTTGTCCCTAGAACCCCAAGTTGCCCCACCTGATTCAGAATTAGTTTCATCTTTCGAACCCCAAGCAGCCGGACTTGATTCTGTTTCTGTGTTCTTTTTGTCCCAAGGACTCCATGCAGCTCCACCTGATTTAGTTTTCTCCCTAGAACCCCATGCAGCAAGAGCTGATTCAGTTTCCGAGTTCTTTTTGTCCCAAGATTTGTCAGAAACAGATTTGAGTCCCCAAGCATCAGAAGTAGGCTCATTGTTTTTTGAAACAATAGAATCCTTCTGAGCTGGTCTTGTTTCCCAGTTTGGTATTTTATTTGCATCATCATCTTTTGTCTTTAAGCCCCAACCACCCCATGAATCAGACTTGGAAGATTCTTGAGCATCCTTTTTAGTGTTCCAACTAGACGAAGCATCTTCCTTCTCAACATTTGTAGTCTTTTCCCAGACAGACTGCGGATTTGCCTCACAACCAGTATTTTTTGAGACTCCCCATTCTGAGCCACCACCGCAACCATTATCCTGCAGAAAGTTTTTCTCCCAATTGGCTGATGGCTTTCCTTCGTCATGCATATTTTGGAACTCAGCACTGTCCTCAAACTTGGGCTCTCCAAGAGCAGGGTCTCGCTCAGGCGATTCAGCCCATTCAGCCATTTCTTCCTCGGTAAAATCAAAACCAGGGGAAGAAACATATGCATCTGTAGTTGTGGATCTTACCATTTGGAGAAAACTGTACACATCTGTTTCTTCTCTATTATCAAGACCAGTCTGCAAACAGGTTGACAATAAAGAACATCAAATTTCATATATGAGACCAAGTCAGTCAATTGATATGTTTTCTGGTGAGAACATCTACCTCTTCTTGGTTCCATAGCAGCTCAAACTGTGAACCTGTACCAACATCCACGCGTTTTCCCCAAGAACAAGAGCCAACAACTGTTGATAGAGAATCTGTATGACATTTCTCAGCCGCTTTCTCAAAACATTTCCTTGGTGTCTAAACCACAAAAATGTAATTCCTGTTAATATTGACTGCCAATATATAGTCTTAAAAAAGAATTTGTATTAGACATTAAAGCATCAGACTACTAACAATCAGAGTCGCTTCTGTGAATGGAGCCTTAATGTTCAAGGATCGGGTCAAAGCCTTGTAACCTCCAGAATTGAAACCCAACATATTCCCCGAACAAGTCATATTGTTTGCAAGGAGAATGATATGTTCTTTCATAACTCCTTTGGAGACCATTCTCACTGAAGCTGAGAGACGCTACAAAACAAATCAAATACTTCCTTATATCAATGAGTAAATATGATACAAAACATGAAAGATGACAGAAGGATCAGATTTAAGTGTAAGATCCAGTGCATGAATCAGGTTTAAAGTTATTAAGTACCTGAACTGCTTGCTCAAAAGCACATGATAACCCAAGCAATTCTTGCACTTGCTTTATGGAATAAGGGATTGACCGTCTTGTATCTATTAGATGAAGCACTGAAAGACATGAGTCTATCACAACCCTCCATGCATCACCGCTTTGCTTGACAGCAGACTTTTCAACGGTGACATCCAATACCCATTCCCCTCGGCGGGACGCATGACGATTTCGGATCCAGGTTATCATTTCTGGACTATTCCAGATTATATTTGCTGAGCAAATCCGTGGATCACCTGCACAGTTTAGATACAGAAGTATCATCAATAACATTTTTTAAAAAATCTAATTGTAACATAGGCTTATAGTACAGAATTTCGATCACAATTTGGACGACAGATCATTCAGACTAGTTGAGGAAAAGGTTTTGGTTCATTAACCTTCTGGCAAAAAAACAAATTTACGGCAGCTAACAAGAAAGATTTAAAAGAAGAATAGAAAAAAATGAAAAGAATCATTCAAGTACCTTTGATCACTGCTTCCAGCAGAACCGGGTAAATTGTATTGCAAAGAACATCAAGAGTTCTTTCTAGATCAGGATCTGTGGAATTGTAGGAGGAGAACATCAAGCACGGCATATTTGCATTTTGGAAAGGGCAGCACTCACTGTTCATTGGAGAATAGATTAATAATAATCAGGTAACAGAATCAAGAAACTTGACAAGTAGACATAATAACATGAAGAACAAAAATGATGGAAAGAAAAGAACTGGATAAATTCTGGATTTCATTCAACCAGAGACGACATCCAGTGGAAAAACAAATCATGTACAAACCTGACAGACAAATTTGTTCTCTTGAATTCTTCAGCTTTCTTCTTTTTCTTTTGTCCTAGTGAGTTAATAACATCTTCACACTTTTGGAGTATATCCTGCATACTGATGTTCCAATCGTCCAGCAATGTCTAGTAAACCAAAAACACCAATTACACAGAAAGAATTGAAAGGATAATCAGGAGTAGAATGTTTCTATGGCAGGTAGAGGCTTCCAAAAAGAGTCAACAGTAAAGGTACCAGAACTCAACCTTATTTAGATGAATATGGCCATGTAGGCATGGATCAATTCCAAAAATTTCTGATATCGTTTGTTGCTTTTTGTATCTGCACGCAAGTAAAGAGAAAGCAGATTGCAAAGTGGTTTAGTTTAAAGTAAAAAAAATACAAAAATGAGCAACAAAAGTTACTAAAAACCAATACTTACTGGACTAGGAATTCAACTGCAGTATCTTTAAGACTAACTTTCTTCAGCTTGTTCCTAACAGTGTAAGCAGCATTTTCCTGGCAATACCTCTTTCCACAGTGGCATTCATTTAAATAAAGGATTATGCGTCGATCATTAGCAGTGTTTTGGAAATTGACTTTGCAGAGAAGAACTTCCTGGGAAAAGGTAAAAAACAGAAAACACTTAAGCATCGACAATACAGATCAAAGCTATACTCAGGAGGCAGATTCGAGGATGCTCTACCTTCATTAGCTCCCATGATGAATTACTACTTGCACTGGAATCAAGCACCGCCTTATACGCCGGATTGGACATGGCTGTAGCTGCCAATACTCCAACAGGTTCTCCCGCTTCAAACAGACTTTGACGTCCACGTTCAGAATCAACTCCATATTTGAACTGGACAACTGAATTACTACACGTGTTTCTTACAGTTCCATCGTTTGTAATCACGATATCCCGAAGAACAGCCATCAGGTTCTTAAAGAGTGTTCCAGGCTCAGCTAATCCCCTTGAAGAGCGAACAATGACCTCCCTGGCTGCAATCGAATGAGCCATCTCTTCATAGGGATCCAGCCCATGAAAGAAGCAGCTCTTCACTATTCCAAAATCACCAGATGAAGAAATCCTGCCATATTTTCTCTTACAAAACTGAGCCATGTCCTCCACCAGAGTCTTCGTGTAGAACTTCTTCTTGTCAGAAAGCTGAAGACCCAAGAAGCCTATCTGCTGCACCAGCTTGTTGATTGCGGAGTTACTCTTGATGTCAATCAAGTTCCGCATGGAATAAGACTTCAGCATAAAGTTAGCAGCCACTTCCTTCACTTTGTGGATGCTGTTTTCAAGTTGCAATTCATCTTCATATGATAATCTCAAGCGAGACACAATCGGTGAAATCTGTCGGATTATAAGGTCGTGAATTACATCCATGTCTGCCCTCGACATGGATAAGTCTTCCAAACTCACACTAAAGCCCTCAGCATAAAGGTGTTCCATCAACAGAGGCTGCAGCGAATCAAAGAATCCAAGTGCCTCCTTTGGACCCTTTTCCGAGAAGATTGAACTTACAATATCATTGATGACAGACGCCATTGTGTCAATCCCGAAATCAAAGCTTAGCAAATCACTTCCATCAACCATGAATTTCTTCCCTTTGCAGCTCAAATGCTCTGGAAAGGCAAGCTGTATAATCTGAAAAACTGTCCAAGCTGGACCAAATTTACTTGACTTCCTTAGTGCTGGTGGTGGCAGAGACAGAGAGCCATACATAGCTAACTGTTGAGCAGTTTCCTTGTCCAGAAACACCCGCTCCAGCATTACCCTCAAAGACAGCAAAGAATCACAACCCATCTGCAGAATCAGCTGTCCAGTATGTGAGCTAAGCAGTTGCTTCTCCACAGAGAAGAGCTCCATAACCTCTGCCTTAGCGCTAAGTGACTGTGGGTAGAACAGATGGACACAATCACCATCAAAATCAGCACTGAGGGGGCCACACATCAGAGGGTTAATCTTCACCGTATTGTCTTCATGAACATACACCCGAAGCGCTTGAAGAGAATGCTTATGTGTTGTCGGGGGTCGGTTGATAAACACAACATCTCCATCCATGACCCTGCGATGAACAACCTGCCCAGGTTTAAGCACAGTGTGTCCCTTGGAACCATCCCGTAAAGAATAGGTTGTAGACCCTTGAGTATAACTCAAGCACAACTTGTTGTCCACCAACTCTTGTAGATAACCTATATTGTGGACACTAACCCTTTCCTCGAATGTGATTCTCTGCGCAATTTCAATTGGGATCCCTACCTCATTCACATGTCTGTAAGCATCTCCAGAGATGACACTACGAGAAGAGAAACCTGAACCCTTTCGAATGAAAAGTGTTCTCATTTTTTCTGTCCAAGCTTTGGAAGAGGAACTATCCGAAATCTTAGACACCCCGTATCTCATATCAATGTTTCTTGCTGCTTTTGCAGTACCCCTCACCTGCAGATAGGTATCCACCACTCTAAACATGTCATTGGCTTCAGCCTTATGCGACTCAAAGTTTGTCTCGCCAGACCTAGAGGTTTTTATGGCTACTACTTTCTTAAGAACGTCTTTAAGCTCAATTCTGGAAGGATCCTGAAAATAAGAATGACACAAATTTAGGGGTTACTTTCTAAACACAAGCCAAAGCATTCAATAAACTCAACACACGATTTTAGTTTCAACTTGCTTACCACTGACATGGAACTGAAACCATCAGAAACATCTGGCACTGACAGACAGTTAGGTGGGACTGGAAGATATTCTAATATGTATCCTTCTTGAGGAATATGTCCCTTTGCTGTGAGTTTCTTTTTTGTTTCTTCGGGGATCCGTCTTAAAATTTCCTTTACCTATTTGTTTTCCCAGCATATGGAGAAGGAAAGGGAAAGAACGTAATCATCAGTTTCTATAAACAAAACAGCTTCAAAAATAGAGTGTGATTTCAAATAAATAAAAGAACCAAAGAACACATTTGACCTCAAAACCTTACAAGAACCAGTAAACTATATGATCATATAACATGAGCCATTGTCGCCTTGCATAGACTTATAAAGGTATATTCATTGCTTCTTTTGCTCAAACATTCACACATGAATTCAAAAGTATAGCTACTACGCTTAGCATACTTCTAACCAACAATGTTAACAAATTTGAATAGGAAACCAAAAGTATACCAAAAACTTGAACTTATAGAGTACATAATTTCCTCAAAAACGATTATGCACATGTTAATAATTACAAAAAATAAGTCTTTTTAAGGTAACTAATAAACACTCTACGATAGAAACAGAAATATAAGCATGCAGAAGAAAGTAAAAACCTCTCTTGCCAGCAGGGGCCGCGTATAATCGCTTCCATAGCGGTAACCATATCTTTCCAGGAAATTCCAGCAACCCGCCTGCAGTCTTGACCTAGATGGGAGCTTCAGTTCTAGGTATGAGGCACCATCTGATGCTTTATCTCTGATTGAGATGTTTGAAGCTTCCTAAACATAATAATTCAGTAGTTAAAAATCCAAGAAGTTCAACAATAATAACATCCAAAAAGACATATACGCAGTGAATGCTCCATGGTGCCACGAAAATACGAATAACTACTACTTCATAAAGCATTGATTAATGTTACACTCATTGAATGGATCAAAAGACTTACAATAACATGCAACTAATTGAAGGAAACAATCAGAATGTGCAGTACATGCCACTCACCTCACAACAGACCCCTAATAAGCACTCCGCAAGACCACCACTTGTGCTCTGAAATCAGAAAGGTGAAAAACATTGGTCGCGATTTAATATGGTTTATGATGGATATTATAAAATTATGAGTGGATCAAATTAAATTTTTAAAAACTCAATGAGGTTATACCTTTGCCTTCTTTATCTTCAGACATTTCAAGCACAGAAGGCTCAGCATTTGTTTCAGCTCATTAACATAAGCAGGATGGTATATTGGAACTGGAAGCTCAATATAACCAAAATGACCTGAAAATGTAGAAACAAAGATCGATATCTGAAAAACTATTCCAACAAACTATGTAAGAAACATTATATAGCAAAAACGGAACTGGATTACCTTCACATTTATCTGGTTCTGTCGCACCACAAGCTTCACATTTACCAAACTCAAGAGGTAACCCTAAGAATGCGTTAGAGAGTTGACTGGCATGATTTATGGGAGATTCACTAATTGATGCTTTACACTGCAAGAAAGAATTACAGCCCAGTGAGAAATAGAAGGGTGACGAGGGATATATTGTAGAACAGCATTTATAAGTAAAACTGTGGAACTTAGCACTATACAGAGCTGAGTACAACTATACTGAAATTCAGAAACTTGGTGCCAAACTTAACCAAAGCATAGAGGGTTTTGGATATTCGTAATCTTTACTTCTGTAGAGCTCATGGTGAACATTCTAGCTTAGAACTAAACAAAGCCGTACATGCAACTTTTGGAACCACATTCATCAATTTAATCGGGGGTATAAAGATGCAGAGCAAAATGGATCAAGTCCAGAGAGGATAACTCTTTAAAACTTACAATTTCATGGTGAGTAGCAAGAGCAAATGTGATTCCAACAATCTCTCCTTCTAGAATGTCTGATGAAAACTCTTCCTCCATGACAAAACCCTAAAAATCGAAAATACCCAACAGCGAGACCAAGTTAGCACTTAGCAAATGAAACAAGCAGAGAAACGGAGACATCTGAGCTCACTACTTGAGAAAACTCAGAAATTTCCAAATAAAAATCCAGTCTTTGAAAAAAAAACTTAAGAGTCGGAAGAACAACTTCGAAAATCTGTAAAAAAACACAAATTTTCTGCTCGTTCCCACAAAATCGAAGCAGTAGTAACAAACAGTAAACCGAAATTTCCTAAATTTCAAACCTACATGTGGAAACGCAATAAACCCACTACGGAGAAAACCCCCAGAAACACGACTGAGTCATGATCGAGCTTATTTTCTCGGAAAACAACGAAAGATGGAGCTGGGTAAGACGAAATACCTAAGAATCGACGGTTCAGCAGCGTGGTTGACCCGTTTGATTCCTGAACCGGAGAAGAGACGAAACGACACAAAGAGAAGCAAGGGTTTTGCAGGTGAAAAGAGGGAGAAATCTGAGTGAGCAAGTGAGTGCGAAAATGGCAGAGTTTTCTTAAAAGAGAAGAGACCTGAAAAGAAGATTGCGAGAGAGAGAATAATTTATAAGCGTCTCCCACGATCCTTTGCTCTTCAGCTTCCGTCTCTAAACCCACATTGCATGCAAAGGGGGAAAAATTTTCAGTTTCAGTTTTACCTTTTTGTGTATTTATAACTAAAAGCAATCAATTTTAATTTGTTATTATCTCCCTTTGTCACACTATTCATCACACTTGGTATTTGGTCATGTATAATGATCGTGAAAATTAATAAAGAAATGTATCTGGCGTACATGGAGTATGTGAACCACTAATACCATTAATAAAATGAAACAATGGATTGAGATATACTTCGTTGTAAAACAAAACATAACTACTACAATTTAAAACTATTTCTTTGGGAGGTTTTTTTTTATATTGTATAGTTGATCGATCGCGTAAATGACTATTTCTAATTGTAAAACTATGTTGATGCAATAAAAAATATGGGATCAATTCTTTTTAGGATAAAATATTATTGCGTCGGTAATTAATGTGTGGATCAATTTATAAAAAAAATCAAGAACGTTAATTGTTAAACATTTATTTTAAAACATTTTTTAATATTGTATACTTGACCTATGGCCATTAATTAATGTTTTCGATTGAAATACTACGCGATAAGAATCTAGGATCAATGTTTTCAGAATAATATATATTTTTCCGAATAAATGGTTACTAATACGTGGATCGATATATATATATATATATTGTTTTTAATTGTTAAACTATTTCTTTGGATTTTTTTGATATTTTTTATTTAATCGATGATGATAATTTCCAATTGCAATACTATGTTGATGCGATAAGAATCTAGGATTACTGTTTTCATGATAAAATATTATTTTTTGCCAAAAAAACAGTAACTAATGTATGGATCGACTTGTAAAAATACCAATACTAGTTTTTAATTGCAAACATTATGATGTGATAAGAATCTGAGAACATATTTTTATTCGGAATAGAAAAATTATATCAAAAACAACAATAAACGTGTGGATCTACTTGTAAAGAAAATATCAAAAACGTTAATTAAGATAATTATATATATATATATTATATTTTACTACAACTTAAAATTTTATATAGTTTTTAGTAATTTTTATGAATGTAGAATATTGAGATTTCTTATATAATATTATAAATTTTAAATAATTAGTTATATAATATTTTAATGAATAATTATATAAATAGATTTCATTCTATTTAATATTTAAGTAATTTAAATAACGTAATTCAAAAGACTAATATATAGAAATAGTGTTTTATATTTTTATCCATTTTATTAGATTCATCACATCATTTTACGGTAAAAAGTATAGTGCTGTTGTCAAGGATTTTTTTCCTAAATTAGTGGTTATAGTATAATTTGGAATATGATTGGAAGATGCATTTAGTGGGTCACACAGATTTTTTTTTTAAATGTGTAAAGACACGTGGAAGATGCCCTTGGGAAGAGGCGCAATGCCAAAAGACTAGACTAAAGGTTGGACCAGATTTAGTGGATCATATAAATTAAAAAAAAGAAAAAGAACTAAAGGCACATCGGAGATGTCTTCTTCTTTCTTTTTTTTTCTGTCGTCAGGAGAAGTCTTTAGAAAGCCAAAAGAATAGACTAAACACTGATTTTGAATTCACATTTAGTGGCCGCGAAACACTACAGAAAGAGTTTCATAAGCTTCTCAAAGGATGAACTCCACTATCGCCGTTTTTCCTCCGACCAGATTTTTCCGGTCCTGGCCTGAAGTTTCTCAGATCTGCTTTTCCTGGCTTTCGAATGTCTATGCTTTGGCTTCTCCGGCATCAATGCCGTGTTTGGTGTATGCATCTGCGATTTTCCTGATCGAGGCAGCCGTCGAAGACAAATCTCCTCCGTTTCCATGACTTGCCACATCCGCCGCCGATCTCTGCTCTTCGACCAAAGCTCCTCTTGAACGGCTTCCTCTCTCGGGTTCAGATCGATACATCCCCTAAAATTCTTTGTTATCTTCCGCCGGTTGGTTTCGACGCCGGCGAGATCTTTCTATGACCTCCTTCTGCTCGAACTATTCTTGTTGTCTCTCTGGGATGGCTGAAACTGTGTTGAAGTTAGCTTGTTGGATCTCGCCATTTCAACGACAGGGCACTACGGATCGGGTCTCCTCTTCTTTTCACCTTCTGGTGCTGCTCTTCTCGGTGTCGCTGGACCAGATTTACCCAGCGGATCCGCCATATCCACGTCCATCTCCTCTCTTGTTGCAAAGTTCAGATCTCCACCATCTAATGCTTAAACTCTATCTGTACCGTCCAAAAGCAATTGGTTACCGGCGAGGCAATCCTCCACATCAGTCACGACCAATTTTTGTCCCACCACTCCGGAAATCTTCTCCGGCGTTCTTCTATTCAACCATTGCCATTTTCGGACCAATTACTCATATACCCCTCGGAGAAACAAAAAATCTCATATACCCTTTTCTATTATTTTTTAATTAAAAAATATAAAATTACGATTTTATCTTTAATCGGGTTATATATTTGTAATTGTAAATGATACCAACAAAACACGATAACTCAGATGATTTAAACCAGTAGCACGCATCCAGGATTTGAATCTGCTATTTTTGGTACAACTAGTTTTTAATTAGTACAACCATGGTTTAACTGGTACAACTAATACAACTGGATACAAGTACGACATAACTGATACATCTAGTACAATTATATGACTATAATGTATAGGTGTAACTGATTACAATTGGTACAACTAGTACAATTTTATTCAATTATTTGAGAAATCTAATTACACATCGTTCGAATCTCATGTTTGGTACAACTGTTCAAATTTTAATTTGAAAATCAAGTGAGGAGTATTTTCGGATTTCCACAAAATTGATAGGTATAAAAATTATTTTCAAATGTTTGAAGGGTAAAATAGATTGATGAGAGGTATATTAATTAATTTGGTGAGTTTAGAGGTATTTGAGAAAATGGTCCGCCATTTTCTCTGATGTGAGCTCATGTGGAACTGGAGTGGGCCATATACTAACATTTCGTTTTCCTCTCGGCCTTTTTTGTGTGTCTATGGCGATGGTTGCCATTATTGTACTAATTAATGAAAGTTCTTTGAATTCTGTCAAGTTCGAATTGTTCTAGATATTACATTCCTCCCCTAAGAAAGAGATCATTATCACCAATTTCCTCTCGTTTGAAAAAATCATTTATACCTATTTCCTGACACCTTACCTATTTCATCCTTTCATTTTAGAGAATTACTGCACGCCTTACCTATTTCCTCCCTTATGGAGAGTTATATATTGTCTTGCTCCTTACGAGAGAGATCTTTTTCCC
Source organism: Cardamine chenopodiifolia (assembly GCA_963922655.1). NCBI lineage: Eukaryota > Viridiplantae > Streptophyta > Magnoliopsida > Brassicales > Brassicaceae > Cardamine > Cardamine chenopodiifolia. The sequence continues at coordinate 16,114,272 of OZ000478.1, read as the reverse complement.
TAATTTCATCCTTTTGGAAGAAATCTTTATTTTTACATATTTCCTCCATCTGGTAGAGTTTTTGGTTCGCGAGGAACCTCTCTTGTTTTATTTGTGTTCTCTTTTTCTGAAATCAAGTGTTTAAACACTTGTGATACAAGTTTAAATTCTCAAAATATAACAAATATTTTCGTATTTTGCATGGTATTGCATTTTCAGTTAGTTTTTGCGTGATCATCAGTTAGTTTTTGCGTGATCATCAGTTAGCTTTACACAACTTCAAATGATATATATCTCCGTGATGAATTCTACAATTTCAAGAACTTTTAGATTTTCGCTTCTAGGTTATTGTATTAGACTTATGTTTAGTTGTAACATTGTCTGGAATGTTTGTTTTTCTACAAAAGAAACACAAGAATCAGTGTATTTTCTTTTTATATGTAAGCTCATCGGTTCTTCTGACTGGTTCTTTCTAGCGAAAAGTCATTTATTGGATTATATGGACTAAAGGTTGGTTTTGGTTTTACACTTAATGGATTACATGAATTTTAAGAAAAGATAATTAAAGGCACACATATGATGTACTTGGGAAGAGGGGCATATCTAAAGAAAATTGACTAAATAATAAATTTGGTTTTACACAAAATTAGGACTTGGGTCCGAATTTCGAAGATATAAAAGGAATAAAACTTTTTGTTTTGTAAGAGATTATGTAATCATCGACATTATATAAGGTGAATAACCAACATTATAACATAATATACGTAGATTATTTAAATAACTAATTTCAATAACGACACATTAGCTTGTTTATTTGAGTTACCAATCCTACGAACTGTTAAAATCTCGACTGGTTCAAATGCAAATTTCGAATCTTGAATATGTGGGGTAATCCCGATTAAACCGACTTCAGATTTGGTCAGCTTTTAAATAGGCTATTCGGTTTACTTTGGATGGAATTGATATGGACTTCGGATAAGTGGATTCGTGTACTGTGGCAGGCTTTTGTAGGTATTATAGTATATGATACAACTAACTGATAAAAATAAAATTTGCCTTTTATACTTTCATCAGAAACTGTACTAAAAACTAAATTTAAGTCTATCAACCTCATCACAACTTATCTTATAATTTAATGTTAACAAATAATATCTCACAAGAAGACCCATACAGAGATTTCAAGATGGGTCCTTTTACCTTTTTACCCCCAATACTAGCTTACTACTCCACTTAGCTTCCTAACAAAATATCAATTTTACTTACAGAAGCTCATGCTCCTTTAGGTTTGCCACCTCGCCACTTTCTTCCTCTTCTTCTGTCCACGTACTTCCCTGAGAAGCTCTTCAAGTTCTTCACAAAGTGGCTCAGGAGTTAGATGAATAATCTCATCATCATCATCATCATCATCTCCCTCATCCTCATCCTCCTCATCATCATCACCCTCACCCTCATCCTCATCCTCATCCTCATCCTCTAGCCATCCACAGTTTGTGTTCTCAGCACCTAAAGAATGATTTTGACCTCAGTAAAAGAACGTTTCATGTGTTGAGATTGTTATGGCAATGAGTAAGAAACTTTTACTACCTTCAACAGAATGTGGTGCATAATCATCTGATGCATCTCCATATTGAAAAGCTGCTGGTGATGGGTCCATGACTGCTTCGCTAGGGATTGATACCGTATCAGCTTGGTCTCTTCCATCCTCAACATGCATCTCCGACTCCTGTAGTACAAAAGATGGATCATGCCACAAGTTCGTTTAAGAAACCAGTCAATAGTTTCTGATCCTGCAAGCACAACTAATCCCAACAATAGAACAGAAGCAACAAATTCGGGACCAAAGGTTTAGGAAAACAGTTATATGTAGAGCTTACAGAATGTGCAGAGAAAGAGAAGGAAGAAAAACAAATCACCTTTTCTTCTTCTTGGTTTTCAGCCAATTGGTAGGCTTCTTCTTCCCCAGCTAGTTGATTGGCTTGCTCTTCCTCAGCTATTACTTCGTTCTGGTCCTCAGCCATCTCTTCATTTTGAATTTCAGCCAATTGGTTGGTTTGTTCTTCCCCAGCCAGTTCATCAGCCATTTGTTCCCTAACGATTACTTCGTTCTGGTCCTCAGCCATCTCTTCATTCTGATTCTTAGCCAATTGTTTGCTTATCTCCTCTTGCTTTTCAAGGCAAATATTAAGGAGGGGATCATAGCTCCCATCTTCGATCAGAAACCAATGGTCCTCACCATACACCTGAAAATCCAAAGTGTGTGAAGCAGTGACTTTCAAATTTCAAGGAAAGTGTTCTTAACAAAGTGAAAATGGAGACACTAAAACTAAGAAACAAACCCTTAGCAACTCTTTGATGCTTTCATCGATCACACGCTCCTGAAACCCCATATCTCTCATCCGGTCTCGTGCTGCATCCTCTCGCTTCAGTCCAGCCTTCTACAAAAAATAAAAAAGAGGAACAAAAAGGAGCAATTTAAAACCCTATAAAACAGGGAAAAATCATCAGACTGATTTCTATTTCTCATTGAGAATCAATTTGAACAAATGAGAAATCCATGAACAAAAGAAACAAAGCAAGCCCCAAACAACCACCTCAATTGATCTGTTTAATCCTCAATGTAACAGTTAAAAAGCTTACCCTTTTTCTTCCTCTGGGAGCCATTTTTGATCCCTCACAAATCTCTGTAGTTTCTGAAGAAATTGAATCGACAAAAAGTGTTAGTCTTTGGGTTAAAATCAAACAAACAAAGGCAACCAAAGAGTGATCTGTTTTTCAAACCTAAGCAACAGCCGATGACAAAGCTTGGAACAGTATAAAAGAAGATAACAATGAAACTTCTACTTTTCCCCAAAAAATCCAAAGCAGTAACAAAGAGATTAAGCAAAATGCCCTAAATTTCATACCCAAATGAACCTAAACAGAAGCAGAGAACAAACGCAGAAACACCAGCTTCGTTTCGCGACAAAGGAAACAATGGAAGACATATGGTTTAGATCTGATAGGGAAAGAGATAGAACTTACGGCGGAAAAGATCAGCGGCGACTGTAGAAAGATTCCAAAGAATAAGCTTTCAATCGCTTCCTCTTTTCCCAAATTCTCTTCTTTTATACACAAGAAGAAGAGTGAAATTTATATGACGACAAAAAAATAAGATGATGAAATTTGTATTAAAATAAGAAATTAAAAATAAACTATTTTTTTGCTTTAGTCAAAATAACCATTATCTTATTAGCTATAGCTACTGCCTACTGGTCAGTGAAGTTGCAAATAAACGGATAAACTCAGAGATTTTATTAACCAATTAGTGTAGAGATTTTTATCAATATCCCAATTGAAAAATGGTAAATGTAGTAGCATGATAAAACACATAAAAGGAAAGAAAAAAAAAAGATAATGGTTTTTCTTGTTAAAAGTATGAAAAAAAAACAATAATCAGACGTTTATTTAGAGTCCAACCATTTATTTTAGGCTCAGAAACACTCACTTGTTCAAGACGCCGGAGCAAATGTCAGTGATGCGGCCGCGGAGGACACTGATAACATTAGCAAAGAGACCAAAAGTATCAACTTGTTTAATGAAATTAATCACACTCGCCCATCCTCCTAACCCAAAACCAACCACTAACACCCAAGCCACCACCACGTTCACCACATATGCACCTCTCCAACCGCCAATCATCCCCGGTGGCTTCTCCGCGGCGTTTTTACGGGAAGAAGCAGAGCGGTAAGTGAGGATGTGAGCAAGTGGTGGGATAATGTAGACAGTGAATGTGACTAGAAGTGCACCAACAGCTGAGTTAATTGGTCCGAATAAAGGGAAGATTGTGGCATAATAAACCAAATTGGAATCACCACTGGCAATCTTGTGACCGCTCGTATCAAAATGCGTTCTCTCTCGCGCTTTCCGATCACTTTTTTCCCACACGAAATATAGCGGCGTGCACACGAATCCGAATGTTATAAACTGAATCAGAGAAATGTCACATTTGATATACACATAAATGTGATAGGAAATGGTTTGGATATAAATATGTGTGTATACACAAATGTGATGGAAGTGTCCAAACAAACAAACCAAAAGGAGACATTGATGGTAGAAATGTCCAAACAAACGAAACCAACCAAATTTACCAATTGAAAAAACAAAATCGAAACTATTAACACTTTTTCTAACCAAGTGTAGTATAATAAAACGAATCAATTGAATACTTTCTAATGAAAAATCAATACTTTAAGTAAGTATGTACCAACTACTATACATATGTTAGTATTATTTTTGTGTATACATATATCAAAAACACATCCAAAATATGATTTCACTAAAACTAATGAATTATTTGTATTTAATTAATTTTTTATCTAAAACTTAACCGAACCAAACAAATATGTTGATTATAGTTCGGACCTACCTGGTGGATGAGCATGAGGATGACTGCAGTATCACGCCAGGGTGAATTAGGAAGGAGAGAGAAGGCATTAGCGTGGGTGAGAAGCTCATCTCCAAAGGCCGAATACGCAGAAATGGCCGATGGAATGGTTAAGGTGAAGACATAGGTGTCGCCATTAGATATATGTACTTAAACTTTCTTGGCTCCCACATGCATGCATTATTTCCCTGCAAAATCAAAATTATTAACATCTTAAACGTTAAAATTAAAACAAAAGCAAAAAAATAAAAAGAAATAAAGGTCTAGCTAAGAATACTCACACGGTAACAGCGTGGCCACCAAAAGTGAACAATATATTAGTGGCTCCTGTAAAATACAGAACCAACTTGGTTGGACCGGAATGAGTCACTCCTTCGACCTGACCGTGGACAAGAGCCGCGATGGTGAGGTACCAAGCGGTGTAAGTGGTCATGCCAATACCGAGAAAGGACCATATTCTATAGTTGTGAAAAGAAGGTATAAACACTGTGGTTGCACAACATGCTCCGAATATGTAAGCCCATGTCCTCTTGTCCAGCTTGTCCTTTATATAATGTATGTTACTGTCCATTATTGTTATTACATAATTAAGAATCAAAATCAATGTGGTTTTATCATCAGTACCGAATATATTGAGATCCTCATACCTTGCACAAGCGATGCATTGGATCACAGAAGCAAAGAGAAGAAATGTGCAGTTGAATGTTTATCCTATTGCTTTCTAATATGGACCAAGTAGACCATCTAACACTTGGAACCACTGCGATTAATGTTTTAATCGATGCGGATGAAAGATCTAACGGTGGAGATTGAATCTAAAAAGTTTGTGAGTGTGAACCTGAATGATATGGTTGCTGAAGTTAACATTTTGTTTCTCTTTTCGACTTCTGTACTCAACGTAAAGACCACTGATGATATAAGCTGTCCAACTTCCCATGAAACCATAGAAGATCTGCAGGATTACACCTGATGCCATTCCCATGAGTAACGATATTGACCGTGAACTTGATACGGAGCTGGAGCTTCTAACATATTATTGGTCTAGTATGTGAAATTGTTTGAATTTAAAAACCTGGTTCGATGCACATCTAAACCAAACATCATAAACAGAACCACCGTCACATAGAAAGCTCTTGATGCTCAACTCAGCTAATGATTGATTTCATTAGTATGGAGATAAGTGACTATAACAATGCAAGAGAGTGAAGACCAGTTACCTAATTACCCTTCTCCACTAACAATGGTGCTTCTTCCACCTACAAAATTTATACAACTCAAGGGATAAAGATGTTTATAAACAGAACTTTGTATGAGATTTACCAAAAAAAAGTACAGAATGGGCAAAATATTTAGGAAATTCAAGGGAAAAACTATTTTGGAACCTTGAGACACAGAAACAAGAGAGAAATCTCTCTTACTCTGTGTTTCTATCTTTCTCTGAGAGCATCTCCATGAGAGTCTCTTACATATATTTTATTAATATATTTTAATAAATAATTAAAAAATAAAATAAAATAAATTGAACTATTTACAAACTGATAAATGGCAGAAGAGTTTCTTATTTTATTAAAAATCAATTCTGAAAGTTCTCAAGTAAGAGCTGCCTCTTATTCCAAAACACTTTTAGCATTTAATTTTATATATATTTTATTTTAAGAACTCCTATTAAGAGACTCCAATGGAAATACTCTGACTCTCCTTCGGCTTTTTTTTTTGTTTTTTTTTTTTTTGAATTTTGGACCTATTTAGAATTATTGATTAGTGTTTACGTTTAAAATAATTCATTTTATGTGCGAATGTATCTTTTGTGTTAATGTGTATCTTTGATTTGCTTTTCCGTTTTGATTCTTTCAATATTTATTGCCAGAAATAATAACCACTCATATCTTCTCTCTTTTCTACAACTTTTTGTACATTGCCTTTTTTTTTAGGCATACACTTCCCTTCCATAAGTATGTCAAATTGAATTATAAAATATTTAAGGCGTGAACCATTTTAATTGAGTTGTACTCAAAAAAAATTTTTTAACATGATTTATTTATTTATTTTTTCCAACTCTAAAACTAGTTTTTTAGGTTGTAGAGAAACTAATTTATTAAAATCTCAAATGGCAAAATTTTAAAAAATAAACCAAAAACTACTTCAAAATCTGAAACACATTCAAGTATTTTTGACAAGAAGAGAAGTGTTGAAAAAAAAAGAATAGAAATGTTTGAATTATCGAGACTTCTCTTTAGTACAAGAAAAGAAATAATGGGCCTATTTGTTGGCCCATTAGCAGCTGAGCTATCTCTTCTGCACTATATCTACTCTCTTTCCTCTATGGCTCGCATCGGAAACCCTAAATCTCCAGTCTCTCGCGCCTTTTGTCGTTCTCGGTTTCTCAGAATCTTAACCATGGCGGCGGAGCACACCGTCTTGCAATTCGTAGCTCCGTCATCAACGGCGTCCGTTACTACCTCTGTACTCACGGCAAGGATCCACCCTCTCGTTATCTTTAACGTCTGTGATTGCTTCGTGAGACGTCCTGACTCGGCTGAACGAGTCATCGGCACTCTCCTCGGATCTATCTTACCTGACGGAACTGTCGATATCCGCAATTCATACGCCGTCCCTCACAATGAATCTTCCGATCAGGTTCGACTTTGATCTCTTGGAGATTCGAGATCTGTTTCGTAGCTGAAGAGTAGATATGAGTTTTGTATTGTGAGAATGTGAGGTTTATAGGAGTAGTGTAGACGAATCAAATGTAAATCTGTTTAATTTAGATTTTTGAGGGTTGTGGTTTCATATGGATGCAGGTTGCTGTGGATATTGATTACCACCACAATATGTTAGCTTCACACTTAAAAGTGAATCCCAAGGAAATTATTGTTGGCTGGTACTTCTCAATTTCACTCTTATTCCTGATTATCCTCATATTCTTGTAGCTATTTCTTTGATGTGTTTGGATAGTTAGTTCTTAGTTTGGAATAGCTTACAGAACAATTTTATTGATTTGCAGGTATTCTACTGGTGCTGGGGTCAATGGCGGTAGTGCACTGATTCATGACTTCTATGCTAGAGAAGTTACAAACCCAATTCATCTAACTATAGACACTGGGTTTACAAATGGTGAGGGTGCCATAAAAGCTTTCGTCTCTTCAAACCTTTCACTTGGCGATCGACAACTAGCTGCACAATTTCAAGAGATTCCTGTTGATCTCCGTATGGTTGAGGCTGAAAGAGTCGGATGTGAGTATTCTTACTTCTAAATTTAATAGTAACCTATGCCATTAAAATTTATGTATAGTCCTCAGGCATGATACAGTATCGAGAGATTGGTTCCTTAATGATCTGTGAATGAGTGAGCTAAATTGAGAATCTTAGCTTGGTATCTCTACTGTTTATCATTTTCATCCCTGACTGATCAAGAAACCATCATGTTGATTTGCAGTCGATCTCCTTAAAGCGACAGCTGTTGACAAGCTCCCAAATGACTTGGAAGGAATGGAGCTAACAATGGAGAGGCTGTTGACTTTAATTAACGATGTCTACAAATATGTTGACAGTGTGGTGGTGAGCTCATTATATCCTTTTATGTTAAAACAATATGTTTATTATCCACCATGGATGCATGATCTTTGATATAGTGAGTTTTAATGAAATTCCACAGGAAGGTCAAAAATCTCCAGACAATAACATAGGACGAATCATTGCAGATGCAGTAGCCTCCCTTCCAAAATTACCCCCACAAGTCTTTGATAACCTCGTGAATGATAGTCTCCAGGTAAAAAGATCGCAAAACTCATAAGCCAAAACAAAAAACACGTTAAAAGAAGCTAATGGTTGTGGGTTTTTTTTACAGGATCAATTGCTTCTGTTGTACCTATCAAGCATAACAAGGACACAGTTAAGTCTAGCGGAGAAACTAAACACAGCTGCTCAAATGCTGTAGTAAGCTTTGAAACGCAAGGCTTTGCTAAAAAAAATGAGGAATGCTGCTGTTTTGGTTTCAATATTTTTTGTTTACAAGTTTTTGTACGAATCAGCTTCTTGTTGTAGCTTTCCTAAATTGTAATTTAGAAAGAGACAAAAGGCTCAGTTTCGTGAGTTGAAAAAACTTTTAAAAGAGTTTTAGTGATCGTCTAATTTTAAACAAGATACATAACAAATGAGCTCTGTTCCTCCTTTTCTTTTCCACGTTGAATTTTGGTCAATTGAGAAATTTATTTATGCTCAGAACTTGTGTCATGGGTTGGCGTTTCATTGTTCTATCTTGTCTTCTGTATGTGACATTGGAAGAGTATAGACCCAATTCATTTTTTTCTTCTATATATATTTGGCCGTTGACGTTATCTGTGTAATTACAACAAAACTGTGATTTAAACAGTAGTTCTAAATTACCTGACCCGAAAATATTAGAAAGTAAACTGGGTTAAAAATAATATAACAGAGATTTGGGGCAAATCGATTTATCGATTATTTTCTTGATAATAATTTGTACAATGAAAAAACATTTGGAATAACAATTTATATAATAATTGACTATTAATTTGGATAATAAAAACAAGAAAATAAAGTTTGACTGGAATGAGGTTTTGATCGCATATATTGGTGTAGTATACGCATGTTTCAGTCTCAAGATACTTAACATGTGATGTATACATACGGCCGTAGATATCAAATTTTAGAACAATATGTGTAGGCCGGTGAGTAGATATGGGTAACATTTAAAGATATGCATGCACTTGTGATGTACATGATGAGCAACTTGCATACATTGTTCACAGTAATCTAACTTATCATTCCATTTCACCCACCCTCACTCTATGGTTATTGGTCTCCATAGCCTTAGCTTTTTTCTTTTTCTTGTATATTGACGCATGCAGTATCATACTTATCGACCAATATATTAATATTCGAATCATTTTTATCGTAGAAGTGGCCTCCTAAGCTGCTTCTGTAGTAGGTCACATGACCCACGTCGACCCCGATGGGAATTATTTAGAACCTTATTTACGATAATTTGCAATAAAATAATCTCATGGTTTTATCAATCAATTGGACTCCTTTTGAAACACGGATAAAACACGTAACGCAATGAATACATGCAAGGCTGCAACTATCGTATATGGTTGTGGCTGCGATCTGCGGTCCGTGGTCAAATGTTATAATTTTTGTTTATTTAACAGTCACGTATCTGATCATAACGGTATCTGGCATGTAAAGGAATATCGATTGACCGCAGTCGTAACAGTACTAAAAGCAAAAATACCAAATGCACCATCAATTTTGCGGCAAAATATTTTTGATGCAAATTGCAGCGTACAATCTAATGTTTAATATAATTTTTTGCAGTAGGCAAATGAATATCGATTAACCGCAACCACAACTTTTTACAACAAATAAACGAACATGGCTGATATCAAACATAATCCAGCTCGGTTAGACTTTTCAACACGATCGACCTCATCATATTTCTGATCAAAATAATTCTAAAAATGAACTTAAATATTATGTGCACCTGATATCGACCTCAGCGACGAACCACCCCCTTAATTGTCCCCTGATATATTATCACATGATCTCTATTTTAATTATTATGACATGGTCCCGTGCAGGTACAAAAGACAAGCAAACGACCAGCATACGGAGAGACGTAGAGACGTAAAAGTCTAGTCGGCAGTGTGTACTGTGTAGTGTCCCTTTATAGAATGAAAAATATTATGCAGTTGAAAAAATAGATTTATTTTAAATTAATTTATCAAAAACATATCATATTATCCTAGGTATACCTTCTTTATATATATATATATATATAAGCATTTGTTGTTTTATCTGTATGTCACAATCAATCCCTTGAACATATGGTGGTTACAGTTATATTCAATTATGAGCATTACATAAAATTCTATGTATATATATATATAAATAATGTCAGCTGTCTTGAACATATTTGATTTTTATTCAATATAATTTGGGTTAAAAACTATACTAGCTAGTTACTAGAAGGTTGGATTCTTTCTTTTGTCACCAATTTAGGTTTGGGTTCGATGCATTTACATGACATAATGGGTTGCGATATAAAGTATTCTTTTGTCTATTAATTATCAACAATAAGAATACTAATTTTGATGCTCCGTGAGCCTAAAAGATGCAGAGTGCATGTCAGGTAAGCACGTAATATATTTCATAATTTAACAATCATGTTACTATGTTCTGAATCAGATCATATGTTACTTGCGATAGTCTGAAAGTTTCGTTGAAGTAATTATATATAAACCGTTGATTTTAGTTGAGATTATCAATTTGGGTCTAGAATCGACGACGGTCGAGTCGTTGATGAAAAGAGAACAATCGTCTTTTAATTCACTAACAAAAAACATATCGCATGCGATATAGCTAAAATTTTGACCAATTGTCATAAATTAACGATAGAGGAATTATATGATAACATTAGTGAATTAGCTATAAAAACCTACTTCGTCAACATTAATCAGGAGGCATAATAAAGAGAATTCCATCGTTAAAAACATTCATCGCTAAACTACACCGGGTATTATTGAATAGAAGACTTCAAATTTTATTGATATTTTGCAGTTAAATTTCAACATAGATTACATACATACAATTTATCAGTCAGTAAGTTTAACTACGATAAATATTTATGATAAATTATTAAATTACCAACGTATAAAATTATTAAATTACCAATTGTAGAAAATTTCAAAATTGAACGGAATCACCATTGAGAAATTAGTTGGTAATTAGTCTCTCGCTACCGATTCAAAGCATTTTAGCTCATCACTTGAGCTTCTTAAGTTCTTTCCCGAACAACATGAAAGCCAATGGCGAAAGAATAACTTTATTAAACACAATCGAGTTTTAAAGATTTTCTCTATTTTGGAATGTAGGAAATATTAAATACAAAAAAAAAAAACATTTCCACTTTTTCGTTTTAATCCAAAAATTATAAAACGTAGCTATCAATCATACGAATCGGATTTTCAAAATTTTCTTCTATTTTAGAATGGAGGATGTATATCAATTATCAAATGTCCCATTTCAAATGATTTGAAGAGAGTTGATAAGTTTACTTGGAAAAAAATTATTACGCCGATGAATGAACATAGCTCGAAAACCGGAATATGGAAGAGAATGAAGATAATTTTTATTTAAGCTATATTTGATGGAGAAGGGAGAATAAAATGAATATGACGAACACTGCCTTGGTTCAGAGTATGTTGCAGGCATTTAGTTTGCGGTACATGAACCCGCCTTATATATATACATGCTACTTATCATAATTATACAAATAGTATATGCACCAACGAGGGTCTTGTCAAAGGTTTGACTTATGTTGTGATAATGTATAAATTATACGAGAATATGAAATCTTCTTATTTTTATACAGGAATATATAATTTATATCACGCGTGAGATTAAAAAAAAAATCAAGAAGGCCACTGAAATGGTGATAGTTGAAAGGTCATCCCCACATACGATTGTGCGTGGGTGTCCTTTTATGCATAAATGTAAATTTCAAACTTAATTTAGAGCCATAAATTTTATAATATATATATATATATAGGTCTACTGTCATGTTGAAATTGTCTACAACTTGGATATGGTCTCTAGACGAATAAAGCATCATCGTTTTCTAATTTTCTTTATTAGGGGATGTTAAATTCGAATATATCTAGCTATAATGATTTGGTGGATGAAACTATTTGTGGAGAGAAGGTTACTCAATATTTTTTATTCTAAATTTCGAATTCTCGGGTAAGAAGGATAAAAGACTGTAGAGGGGCTTGTGAGTGCAGTTTCTATCCTGCTTTGCGTCTTCTCTTCCCTCTAGCCTTCTTGCCTAGTGTGTATCTTATTCGGTATACTCGTTGTTGTTGTTCGTTTGTAGTATAGTTTAGCTTTTGTTCCGGGATGTTCAACCCGGTTGTTGTGTCGGTTTAGACACCTTTGTATATCTCTATCTAAAAGCCCACAATCAATATAGATAACAGAAATTTTGTCAAAAAAAAAAGATTGAAAGTTATCTACTTGAAATTCTTATAGAATCTTTACAAGAACTATAATGTTGACGTTCATAAAAAAACAAAAAGTATATAATGTTGAGATGAGGACGTGTATGAGTGTGTTTTTACGTTTTTGTGATATTTTTGATGATTTTAGATGATGACTATAGTTGCGCGTTGAGGTTGCACCACCACATGAAACACATGAGTCACTATTCAATTTCTCTTTAATGTACCATAATAAGAAATAGATTGTGTTTACAAAAAAAAGGTGTACAATATGTTTTTTTGTTGTCTTAGGAAAAAAAATCGTACATGTAAATTTTATCATAAATTAAACATTAATTAAATTTAATAATTATACTATTTTTTAAAGGTACTAATATTTTTTTTTCAATTTGCTATGCACTAGTTGTATTTCTTTTGTTTATCCCGCTTCTTCAATAAATTAGCATTAACTAATCATACATGTAAATTATTATATAAAGTAGTTTCTAGAACTAAAAAAACAAAATATTCCAAATGCTGTCTGCCTGAAACTAACCCAATCTTGTCCATTGCAAGAGTACAACACGGGACAGTAGTGGGCGACGAGACATATCGAGAAAGTCCCTTTTAGATAATTCTTTTTGGGGGAAAGTAATTTGTTCAAAGCATTAGAACAAAACATCATTTTTTGCTTTACATATAATACTTCTGATTTTTTTTTTAAATAGAGTATTTTGTTAGGAAATATATTTGCAAATATCATTTTTAGCATTTGGATATACCATTTCTGAAATTTTAAACACTAAACGTTGGATAGTTTAGTTTGAGAAAAAAATTATCTGGTGGTTCAAGAGGATTGGTCATGTCTTTGACAATATTTCTATATTTTGCATGAATTTAACTACCTTGGAGCGCTTTAACTTCGTTATTAGCTTAGGTCTCCCGCTTATAAAAACACGTTATTACAAGATGTAGGGTTTTTTTGACAAAAAAATATATGTAAACATTTTCAAAAATCATTTGCTAAATCCAAAAGGGACATAAAAAAGTAACTAAAGAAATACACATAAGCAATCAAAATCTAGTGAAGTCATCGATCTAGGTAAAAACTAGCATCTTTAGAGTAAAATAAAATATAGAGGAGTAATACTTAAAAATGATCATGCATAGATCAACAAACATCATATTTTTTTATATCGAGTCCTCAGTCATAGTATATGGGTTGATATGTATTGTGATCTTGTTTGTTAAAGATGATTTAATCTACTATGAATAGTTAAATTTGTTTTATATGGATAATTTTTAGAACTTTCCCATATTTTTAATTGATGTGACCAAGATAGAAAAAATATAAAAATCAGAATCATCTAATGGGGTTTGATGTGAATAATTAGAAGAAAAAAGAAGAAGTTCTCTAATTGGAAAGGATTTTTTTTGCCAAGTATTAGATAAAATTATATAATTAATTTTTTTGCCAAGTAATATAATTAAATAAAAAAGTATATATAAAAAACCAATAACTTACTAAATAAAATTGTAGTTAGGAAGAGGCGTCCTTCCAAATGGGTGGAGCCAGTATGCCTTTTTCTGTTTTTTTTATTATGTCCAAAGAAATAGTCAATCACATTATATATATAGCCAAAAATAAATACATTTATCTGTAGGAAAATGTTTAATCTTTCTCAAGTAATAGTTGAATTTGAAAAACTTACAGCCACACAAATTTTAGAAGACTCGATAACTCGGATTAACACAAAATACACTTAGTATAATAGCCATCTTTGGGTGAGTTTTATTTTCTTTATTCCTTTCGATTATTTCCAAAACTATTTTCAACTTTTATGAGTATAATTAATTACTAATTACTTAGTGTATATTCTGTTTTTTGAGAAAAAAATTATAAAGAACTTCTAAATTTTGCTTTTAGTTATTTTCTTATTTGCTTCCATCATGTTCAAGAGACTCTCACACCACAATTATATTTTACAAGTTTATTGACTCGCCAAGTTTTTTTCAAGTAAAGATATTTATGTGATGTATTTCTCCAAATAATATCGAGAATGGTATATCAGAAAATGGGGCGTCAATATATACCGTCAAGAACGTTCCGAGTCAAAACACTTGTGTTTATGTCATGTGTGATAATACCAACACGGCCAAACTCACTTAACGTAAATTAAACAACCCATCCGATGGAAATGAATGAACGAAGAAGTTTCAATCCAACGATCAAAGGGAAGCGTGGTGCTTCGACTGTGTTTCCTGCATCGCACCAGATCACTTCAAGTGGCAATTTGTAAATAATAAAAATCTCAGGACGCCGACAAAACCGAAAATGACGGTAAACGAGAATCTTCGTATACGTAATAATTGCAGAAACCGACACTTAATGTCAAAGTTAGTTCAAACATAAGCTATAAGATTAGTATTTTGTAATTTCTACAATAATTTGATTAATAAAATAAGACATTTGAAGTGTTGTGACAGTGGCCAAAGCAGTTGGAACTAGAGTGTATCAGCCGACTTTTATCGGGATTTTAGGAATGACAACCCATTAACAGAGTGATTCCAAATGTTTTAATTAAACACACTTGCTGATTATCTCAATTTTCTTTCGGTAAATGACTTGAATGATAATAGTTTATTATTTTGTGATTGATAGGTCTTTAACCCTTTTTAAAAATCGTTTGTATAAAACCATATAAGACAAATGCTACAAAAAAGTGTATTACAAATCTTCTTTGTGTTCACTTACCCCATGCAAATCTCTCGGAATTCGAAGGACGTAGTTTTTATCTCTATGCAGATAAAATCTTTTGGATTTGAGAATCTCAGCTCTCATATGGTCAAAGATTTATGCAATTTCCATCTTGATCTTACCTCAAACACACCAAAACAGATTTGCTAGATTGTGATATGAATATCATATGTCGCCATAGGCTATCTTATTATCTTTATTAATAATCATAAACCAAATACCTTACATGTAAATTCATAAATTTAGACAATCAACTAAAGTTTACATTCAAAATTAAAGTTTAGTGATTTTCCAAAAACTGTTGTAAATATTTAAATCGTTTTAGTAGATACATATACTTACATTTTATATATTATAATAAAATAAATATTATACTGGAACAAAATATATATAGCTGAAACATCGTAACATCATAGTCACAAATAGTTTATTATTATCTTCCCAGAGAACATGCAATGACCCAAAAATCTTATAAACATAAAAATGACTGATTTATTAAATATTTCCTTTCGTAGAAGGGTTTTAATTTCCACCACAGACCGATTTTTAGTAACAGGCAACGAACGGTTTATAAAGTTTTTACATAATTTGGCTGTCTTTTACAATGATACACAAAATAATCGTCAATGACGCAGTCTTCTTTGGTTTATTCTCTTCAGATATGTAACTCCTTTTAAACATAACTCCTTTAAAATATGGAACTCATTCATCTACTTTTGTTCCTCTTGAACAAACACCTCAGCGGCTCAGTCTCTATATTTAAATGATTACGTTTTAAAATATAGTATATAACTCGTCCGTTACTTTTAACAAAAAGAAAACAGTAGCCTTTGGTTTGCTATTCGCGATCTCACACACTGTCCTGTGCATGTATGCCACGTAAGAAATGACACTGCCTGTGTACACGCCACGTAGATTCACTGGTGTCGACAGTCTGCAATAAACTTGGAGATTTCACTCTTCAATTTTTGTGCCTTCAATGCAAATTTTCTTTCTTCAAATATTCTCTTTGATATGAAGCAACACATTAATCGAAATTAACAACTCGCAAGACTAGTTTATGGATTAGCCATTCTAACACCATTTTTTCGTGGATTACATAAAAAGAAAATTTAGATATTTTCTTTGTTTGAGTTTTCAACAAATTTATGATTCTATCAAAAGAAAATTACTATATATCATGAAAAAAAAGAATTGACTATCATTTTTTTCTTCAGTATATTATTTCATAATAAATGCCTAATTTATGTATTAGTCATAGCAAATAAAATAAACTGATATCACTATAATTAAATTGATTTTATCAAAAAATATTTTGATATATTCTAATAATTTCTTACTATACATAAAAATTGTCAAAATAATTTTTTCTTTAGGAATTTTTTTTGCTATAAATAAATTTGATCTCTCTGAGTTGTCATTCAATTTGATTGGAAAACATTGCTTCAAACTAGTGGTGATCATTACAAACTGACGAAAATTGAGTGACACCTATAACAAATTAATTGAATGATGGTCCATGATCTTATCTAACCCATTCAATTTTTATCTTAAACATTTACACTAAATAAAGTCTTTTATATCCAATCTTATTCACCCTATACCCTCCCTTCGCTTACATGTGTTTCAACATCCTTTTACACAAACTAGGAAAATATCAAATTACTAGACAAATTCAGAAATAAAGAAACACTTTTCCAAAGTAGGCAACAAGTTGAACAATACTCCTTTTTGATAGGAAATAATAAATTATGAAAAGACAAAAAAAAACAAGTAATGCCACATCATCATCTGATTCATGAACCTCTTGCTCCTCTGTCTCATCCTCTACTATGTATACCTCAATTCTCTCATTCTCTTCTCTCATCACACTCTTGACATAACACAAAACTGTGAAGGCATTTTACAGAAACAGAGAACGAAAGAAGAAGAAAAGAATGCCTTCTCTTGAGAACACTGTAACTGTTATCTCAAGAAGCAGAGTGTTTCCAGACCAAAAGTCAACGCTGACTGACCTCAAACTATCCGTCTCCGATCTCCCTATGCTCTCTTGCCACTATATCCAGAAAGGCTGTCTCTTCACGCGCTCTCACCTTTCTCCCCACGCGCTTCTTTCTCATCTCAAACACTCTCTTGCTCTTACTCTCTCCCACTTCCCTCCTCTCGCCGGCCGTCTCTCCACCTCCGAAGACGGCCATGTCTTCCTCTCCTGCAATGACGCCGGCGCCGATTTCATTTTCGCCGATGCGAAATCCGTTCACGTCAGTGACGTTATCGCCGAAATTGACGTTCCTGATGTTGTTAAGAAGTTTTTCTCCTATGACAGAGCGGTGAGCTACGAGGGACATAACAGGCCGATCCTTGCCGTTCAGGTGACGGAATTGATTGACGGAGTTTTCATCGGGTGCTCCGTGAACCACGCCGTGGTTGACGGTACATCGCTGTGGAATTTCATTAATACGTTCGCGGAGGTGTCTAGAGGAGTTAAGAATGTGACACGTCAGCCTGATTTTACGCGGGAGTCTGTGCTAATTTCACCAGCTGTGCTCAAAGTCCCTCAAGGTGGGCCCAAGGTGACGTTTAACGAGAATGAGCCGTTACGGGAACGGATTTTCAGTTTCAGTAGGGAATCGATTCTGGAGCTGAAAGCTGCGGTGAACAAGAAGAGAAGTTGGACGGTTGATAACGGGGAGATAGACGGAGTTGAGTTGTTGGGGAAGCAAAGCAACGATAAACTTAACGGGAAAGAAAACGGGAAACTAACGGAGATATTGGAGAGTTTGTTCGGGAGAAATGATGCCGTTTCGAAAACCGTTCCGGTGGAGATCTCGTCGTTTCAGTCTCTATGCGCGTTGCTATGGCGTGCGATCACTCGTGCAAGGAAGCTTCCCAGCAATAAAACGACGACGTTTCGGATGGCTGTGAACTGTCGCCACCGGTTAAGCCCTAAGCTGAATCCAGAATATTTCGGGAACGCGATTCAGAGCGTTCCGACGTTAGCGACGGCCGGAGAGGTTCTGTCTCAGGATCTCCGATGGTCCGCCGATAAGCTCAACCAGAGCGTGGCGGCTCACCAAGACGGGAGGATTCGAAGTGTTGTGGCGGATTGGGAGGCGAATCCTAGGTGCTTCCCTCTCGGAAATTTCGACGGAGCTTCGGTGACTATGGGGAGCTCACCGAGATTTCCGATGTACGACAACGATTTCGGGTGGGGAAGGCCGGTGGCAGTTAGAAGCGGACGATCTAACAAGTTCGACGGGAAGATTTCGGCGTTTCCAGGGAGGGAAGGAAACGGGACCGTCGATTTGGAAGTGGTACTATCGCCGGAGACGATGGCTGGGATTGAATCGGACTGCGAATTTATGCGATACGTATCCAAAAATTAACGGAGTTTATGAAATAACGTAGCGGTTAACGGAGTTTATGAAATAACGTAACGGTTTGCCTTTTGCTTTTCCTTTTTCATAACGTCCCCGATGTAATATTGTAATGTAACTCTGTAAGTTGACCCCCCAAAAAATGGTATACATCTGTTGCATTGCACATCTGTTTTATACAAATGTTATAAAATTATTACAAAAGGATTTACAAAAAGCACTTACTAATAACTCATAAGTATGCATGCTTTATTAATTCATACGGACAAGATTTAAAACATTATCAATTAAGATTACGACTAGAATCCAAAAACAGCATTAGATTCGTCATCAATTGCCTCAACCAGTCTCGAGACCAAGATAAACTTCAAGATGACCAACAGTTACAATGTATCCTCTGGTGTCCAAATTCTCGAGTTTAACTTTACGGTACTCGTTAGCATTTGTTAATCATTGGCAGTGATGTATTTGCCCTCCCAATTAAGAACCTGTCAGTGTCAGTTGAATTCACACTGAACAACTCCAAATTCAAAAACGATACATTAAAATTCATATGCAAAATTTTTAAAGTATTTTAGAATTATTCCTCTATTGTTGATAAAAAAGAATTATTCTTCCATTAACTATTTTTTTGGATTAAAGAAAAATTACTCATGTCAAACCTAAAAAATACTACTATTATAAACTCATTCAAGAAATATAAATTAATATATAAAATATATAAAACATTAAGTATACAATAACATATATTTTTTTAATTATTAACATATACTTTAATTTAACAATTTTACAAAACAATGTATTTTATTAGTTGCAAGTGAAAGTGTAATTGTAATTAAATTCAGTAATCTTGTCATTGTTAATCAGAAGCAGTCAGAAAAAGAGTATAAGAATTATAAAGTTAACAAAACTTTATGCTACTATATTTTTAAAAATTGTGTAATATGTAAAAAATTTTGATAAAATATTTTCAGTTAGAGGAAACATTACAAAATTTTAAATTATTGTAGTCAATAAAATTTTACCTAAATCAGATTTGACAAGCCCCTAAAATCCATTCTTCAAACCGACTCGTACCATATCCGATAAACCAACCACGGAAGCAAAAAAAAACAAATTCATGGAATGACATCAAAATGCTTCCCCTCGCATATCATATGGACCGAACACACAATTCAAGAAAAAGGCCTTATTATCTTAAAGGTAAGGCTCCGTAATATCACTCAATTAATAGGGGTATATAAGTCAATTCCTTCTGTACACTCATTAACGGACGCAACTTACGTGTTTTTCTTGGAAGTGAACATCTGAAAAGAAGATCCGCCTACAGACGCCATCACCAGCCTCCTAAGCTTCTGTGATTCTCTGTTCGTCGGAAGTATTTGCACGATTTCAATCGTTGGTCCTATATTTAAACCGGAGGTATTCTGGATCTCTTGGCATTAGATACCGGTTTCGATTTTTTCTGTTGCTGCTCATAATTCTTTTCTGTGGAAAGGTAGAAATCATGTCGGACGCTCTGATCAATGGATTGGCTGGAGCTGGTGGAGGTATCATTGCTCAGCTCCTCACTTATCCTCTCCAAACTGTAAGATTCTCTCGCCACCAAATTTTCCCATATTCTGGATAAATCTTCTTTCGTCTGGTTTGTAATCGTTGAATTAGGTAAATACGCGCCAACAAACGGAGCGGGATCTGAAGAGGGAGAAGAAGAAACTTGGAACTATTGAACACATGTGCCAGGTTTTTTAATCCCTCCTGAATCTTAGGATCAAAGGAATATTGCTTTATTTTTGTTTAAGAGTCTTTCCCTTAGTGAGCTTAATTTGCTGGATTTAGCTAGTTTATGGACTCTTTGTTGTCTTACTTTTGTATGACATCATCTTGAGTTGCTCTGATTTTTGTATTGAAGGTTGTGAGACAAGAGGGATGGGAGCGATTATATGGTGGATTGGCGCCATCTCTCGCTGGAACGGCGGCTTCGCAGGTAAATACTCTCGCTTATGTATAAATTCATCTGGACAATCTGTATTTTTCGTCATTTTTGTGGTCTGAAGTAGATCATCTTCTCTAAGCCTTTTGATTTGTGTATGAGACAGGGTGTGTACTATTACTTCTACCAAGTGTTTCGGAATCAAGCTGAAGCTACAGCTCTTGCACGAAGGAAGAAAGGATTAGGCGATGGATCAGTTGGGATGTTTTCTTCACTTTTAGTGGCTGCTTTAGCCGGGTAAAATCTCAAACCTTTACGTGATTTTTGTATATACTTGTTTTTTATCTGTTACAGTGCGGATTATCATTGGTTAGCATTGCCATGCATAAGTTTTTTTGAATGGTTGAGTTTATCAGTTTCAATTCAAAATATTCAGTTCTTTCTCACAATCCTCGCATTGGCTGTCTGGAGTGTAGGCTATGAGTGAAGGCTCGCCACGGTTACATTGCTGATGCTATCATCTTATGCTCTTATATTGTTGCTTGTTTAATGGAGCTTCTAGGTGGATGATCTAACTTTTACTGTCAGGTCCTACTGTCATACTTGTTTTGTTTTTCGATTGTAGACTTTGGTGGCATGCATAGTTCATTAATGTGATTTTTTCTTCTACTGTCTTATGTGAAGCATAACAGCTCTTTCTCTGTGCAGATCGGTTAATGTTCTTATGACGAATCCAATTTGGGTGATTGTTACACGCATGCAGGTATCCAATCAATTTCTCTGTACTTTTTAATTCATTTTTTTTTATCTTTGAAAGTTTTAGTTTTACATTTAATCATGAGTCTATGAGTTTTCTTTTCCTCACTCCTATTCCCTATTCATTTCTCCCCCTGATTTTTCTTGATTACTTGAACATAATTGCAGACCCACAGAAAAATGCCAAAAGATCAAAAGACTGTCTCCGAGTCACCTTCTTCTGATGCAGAAGCGCTGGTTGCAGTTGAGCCGCGTTCATATGGAACCTTTAATACGGTATGAGGCTGTTTTCCCATATTTACAAACCAGAAGAAGTTGGCTAGGGTCATATCAGTTATTATGATTCAAATTTTGATGACAAAATATGGCTTCAGCTGATTGCAATATAAGTTTGAAACTGATTTTAAACTTTATAAACATCTCAAGGCAATATTAAGACAGTTTTAGTGATATATGTTGAACAATGTCTCAGATTCAAGAGGTTTATGATGAAGCTGGAGTGACTGGCTTCTGGAAAGGTGTAATTCCAACATTGATCATGGTACGTGAACTTATGATTTTGAACCATCTCTTATATTGTTTGTCTAGGTGCATTTTTTAATAGTTAGATGTCTGTTTTTAATCCACAGGTAAGTAATCCGTCAATGCAATTTATGTTGTATGAGACAATGTTAACAAAACTGAAGAAAAAGCGTGCTTTGAAGGGTAGCAACAACGTAACTGCTTTGGAGGTCAGACTCTAGCTTGCATTTGTTTTATTATTCTTGCTCTCCAACTTCCCATGACCGTTCTTTTGGTATTTTTGTTCCCATAGACATTTATTCTTGGAGCTGTGGCTAAACTTGGAGCTACAGTCACAACTTACCCTCTCTTGGTTGTAAAGTCGCGACTTCAAGCCAAACAGGTCACAACAGGGGACAAAAGACAACAGTACAAAGGTTTCCCTCTTATACAATAAGATCATGAAAAGGCCCAAAACTCATTTCCCAATTGAAGCTAAGAGTAGTTGGTTTTTGAAACACAGGAACGCTGGACGCGATTCTGAAAATGATTCGATATGAAGGGCTTTACGGGTTTTACAAAGGGATGAGCACAAAGATTGTGCAGAGCGTTTTAGCGGCTGCGGTCCTATTCATGATCAAGGAAGAGCTTGTGAAGGGAGCTAAGCTATTGCTCTCAAGCGCGACCTCCAGCACAGTCTAAGTCCAAGCCTTCTTGAACGCTTTCCAACTAGGATTTAGAAAATAAGATTGAAATAAATAAATAGATTCCCCTTAAACTTCCAATAGTTTCTTAATTAATTATTATTGGGATTGTCGTTCATTTCCTGATAATTGCATTTGATCATTGTATTTCCTACAAGATTACTGGATCTGACGGTTATATATGTCTTTAGTTTCTTAGTATGAAATCTCAATAAAATTTGGCAAAATTGCTTTGTGTTTTTTTCTTAGCATTCTTTTCAAATTAGTTTTATTTTCCGTGGCCTTGAATTCACTATACAAAATAATTAAAATTAATCCTAACCATCGACATATATGGATCCAGTAGAAAGAAAATTTGAGCATTTAACTTACTTTTGGTCAAATATAGGATCAGGGTTTAATTAGTTGACCCAAAAGGTTTAAATGTCATGGTGACTATATAATAAGGAAACAAATCAACTATACTAAATAGAGTTTGATCTCTCTAAAGCCCAGGAAGGCCCAATAAATCTCATCCACAAACGACATCGTAATAAACTAGTTTTGACTGAAACGTCTTCTAGCTCCATCCAATATATCGTCTTCCTCCTCCTCGAACCAAAAACATCAGTCTCTCCAAGTCTCTGCATTCGCTAAAATCCCACACTCTGCGACTCGAACTTTCGCAGAAGCCTAGAGATCTGATATTTTCTGGATCCGATCTGTCCGCCATGGAAGAGAAGAAGACAGAATCGACGAACAAGAATGTTAAGAAGGCCAATCTGTTAGACCATCACTCGATCAAGCACATCCTCGACGAGTCCGTCTCCGATGTAAGGACAATCGAAGATTTTCATTTTGGTTTCTCCATATTATCTGATCTGTGAATTTAATTATCTTCATTTTTTCCTTTATGATGCGTAGATCGTTACGAGCCGCGGATACAAGGAGGATGTGAGGTTGAGCAACCTCAAACTGATTTTAGGAACGATTATTATCGTTGTTGCTCTTGTTGCTCAGTTCTACAACAAGAAGTTCCCTGAGAACAGAGACTTTTTGATTGGATGCATCGCATTATATCCTCTCTTTTTTTTTTCTCGAATTCGCTTGATACTTTCTGCTTTATTATTCCTGAGCTAGCAGTTACGGTTTCTAGGGGTAAGATGAAATCTATGATAATTGCAATTTCGGAGATTTAGACTTTGATTGCTTTTAGATTACTGTAATGTGGCTCGATTTTTGTGTGCTTAGCGTTAGAATTTGAAATCCCTTATTGTCTGTAAAGAAGCTGCTTTGGTACATGTCTTATATTTGGATAATTTTGGATAAGATGTTTGGTTCTTGACTATGGTACGTATGTAGTGCTGAATGCGGTGTTGCAGCTGATTCTGTACACTAAGGAGAAGAATGCAATATTGTTCACCTATCCTCCTGAGGTTTGTTCTCTGACTCTTGATCAAAGTTATAATTTATCTTGGATACTTTCGTGGTTTGGGATACATTCTTGTTTTGTCTATGATGCAACAATTGTAGTTCTATGATTTAGGTGCATACTGTTCTTACTTCCTCATTCACATATTTTTAACTGCAGCTATAATTTGAATTCTGTTATCTTTAAGGAATTAGAAATGTGCTTCTGCTAGGCTGACATGTTATGTCAAGTTAGCATATCCTAAGGTATCTTGCATTTTGGCATTTGAGCTTTAGGAAGAGCTACATTTCCTTTTCAATGTATTGTTCGTTTAGTTAAAGTCTTGATAATTTTCAACTGTGGACCTGTGCCAGTTCTTGTCTCTATTGGTGTCTTGTATCTCGAAACCTAATAGTGCAACTAAGTGGATGATTCTGTAATGTAAATTGGGTGTTCTCAGTAGCTTGAAGAAGATTACTCTCCTCTCATTTAGTTTGTATACGAGAGGGTACGATTTTTTCCAGACATTTTATTCTGTACTCATTGGTTAGGTCTCGAAAATTCAACAGAAAAAGTTCCGACATTTTGTTTTGCTGAAACCCTTTCAAATTGATACAATAATTTGTTTAGCCGGTTGCTTCATTTTTTTTTGTAATGTCAAAACATATAAGGATTCTAAAGGTCTACAAACTTTCATTTGTTTTTGCTACGGTTCGAACATGTTTCGTTTAGCTTCCCATTTGCTCTTTTAAAGATCTTTAAATCTGGTGGTTTATACGCAGGGATCATTCACCAGCACTGGCTTGGTTGTATCTTCAAAGTTGCCTAGATTCTCTGATGAGTACACTCTCACCATTGAAAGTGCTGATCCAAAATCAATCTCAGCTGGGAAGTCAGTTCAATTCACCAGAAGTGTCACCCAATGGTCTCTCTCTCCCACGCTCTACAGGCGTTCACGCTATTAAACTCGAGCCTCATTACATGTTTTTTTTGTGTATTTTCAGGTTCACGGAAGATGGAGTCCTTGTTGAGGGTTTATTCTGGAAAGACGTGGAAGCACTAATCAAGAACTATGCAGAAGAAGAACCAAAGAAGAAGAAATGATAATCTTTTGGAGAAATATATGTTCTTAAAACTCCAAATGTTGCGTTTTAGAAAACTTAATCGATGGCGACTTTGTTTAGAGATGACACAAATATTCCCTAAAAGAATATTCGGGTTTTTCTTACAACCAAATTTTCGAGATTTTATAGTCACCGTTGGATAATAAAATCGTATCTCAGTTAGCCAATCGCTCACACCAAATATATGGTTTGCCGTTTAGTTTATTACAGTAAGTCAATTGCTACACGGATTGTGTATAATTTGATTTGAAATTTCGTATGATTTATGATTAAAAAATAAAAACACGAATGATGAGTGGCTTGGGGGACTCTAGGCTCTTTTTAGGCAGCTTTTTCTTTCTTTCTCGTATGGCTTGGGAAAGTTCATTAACGATTGCATTTGGTTGGAGTCACTTTTTTTTTTTTCCCGTTAGCATTTAATAATTAGAAAATTTTCCCAGTTGTCATAATTTAAAACTCCATAGCTCAACAAGAGATTGATCTCTAATTAATTTGACAATAAAACCAATCTCTAAAAAGTATATAAGAAAACAAAACTCGCCCTTATTATCTATATAACGGATTGGAATTTTCGAAATATTCCTGATCACATCCTATTATCCATACGTTTTTTATCCATTCATTCGCCACAAAATACAACATGTCCGTCGTGGAGAATCAATTTCAACTAAAATTTTGTAAGAAGATAGAAATATATATAGGTTTGTAATAAAAACACACAGGCCCATCCTTTGTGGGCCCATTTAATAGAAGCGCACCAGAGTCCAGACAACGTGGAACCTTGACGAAGTCGGTTACTATGAGGGACCCATCGATATTCTTATAGGACCCACCATCGGGCGTATGGAGTAAAATTGCGTGCGTGCTCATTGCTCAATCAAACGGATCTCAAAGGTAATCGAAGAGCTACGTTTAATAAAATCGTTCGGATCCGCCACTACGTTACATATACGCCAAGGGAATAAAAAAAAGGCACTTGAGTTTCCAATTTGTTTTTCTTTCGCTAAGATATTTTATCTCTCTCTATAACTTAATCAAACAAACAATTCACCGTCTCTCTCTCTACTAATCTTAAAACAAACCCTATCTCTCTCAATTGCATCGAAAATCTCTGGATTGATTCTTTGAAGCATTCATCGTTCTGGATCGAGTTTTGGTTCTCTGTATTACGAACGAGATAAGTTACCGATCCGATATTGATATGGCCGATTCTAGGAAGCGTGATTCTGGAGACGATCGTCACAATGATCAACCAAATGACGCCGAGGACGTGTCGGATTCGTCGACCATCGACTCTCAATCTAATGGTTCCGAACGCGAGAATGAGCCGACGAGGATCGATGGAAGAGTTTCAGATCCGTTGACTGACGAAAGCGGCCGAGACTTCTTAATTGGAGAGGATAGGGTTTTGCGGTGGTTACAGGCTTTGGATATGCAAGTTATGGGAGCTTGTCGAGGTGACGAGAGATTGAAGCCGTTGTTAAAGCTCAACGTATCCAATGGAATGGCTGAAGATCGATTGCTTGCGCATCTTAGCCAGGTCTGGATGATTATTTAATCCCCAGCTTTCGAATATTGTGGTATCTGCTTCCCATTTTTGCTGAGCTAATTTTATTTTTTTTGTTCTGTCAAATAGCACTTCGACCCGGCTGAGATTGGTATGCTGGCTAGATGTTTTTGTATACCTCTGGTTTCAGTTCGCGTCGGGAAGATCAAGAAGGAAGGGACTCTAATGCGTCCCACTACCATAAGGTAATCAACCATTACCTATGCGTCATGTGTCCTGCCTTTGGTTTCTGGCATTGGTTGAGCTTAATTGCTATTGTCATTGTTGGTTTAGACTCTAGAGCTCTCGAGTTAGGTTTTGTTGGCTTTGAAGAAGGGTCTTATCTTATGCTAGAGCAGTTTTAACATAAAAGAGAATGTTGATTAATGGCCTGTGTGCCTTTTTCTAAAAGAATGCTCACTTTCAGACCGATTATCTATTTCAATCGTGATTTTGAAATCATCTGATAAATAAGTTGAATATCTGCTGATTTTTTTTTGTGTGCACATACACTATGCATGGTTTTGCGTTATTGATACTCCCTCGCAGAGTTTCTCCATGTCTGTTCTCATGGTTTAAGCAAGTTTATCAATTACTATGCCTGTTTTCATATTAAAATGGTGCATCTCAGTTTTACTGACCTTTTGCAGTTTTAATATGTGCTAACATTTTGGAGGTAGGTGTATTTGGTCAGTTCTATTTGTATCAACATATATCTAACTTTCAGTTGCTTTGGCTTAACTAAAGGCGTTTAGAAATCAAAGGAATTCAATCAGTCGTATGGTGATACTATTCATGCTTCCAAATAAAATATATCTTTTATTGTAGGTAATGTGGGAGTTATCTGTTATGATCTCTGGTAGATGGTGAAGTAAAGGTAGTTTCGCCTCCAAGTCCAATGTTGTGTAGTTTGCTCGTGAATTCTAGTCATATAGGGCTTAATATTCTCTCTGTTTGTCATAACATCACTGACTATATATCCTTCTTAACCACTATATATTATCACGCTGTGGCATTCATTTAACTGAATTTTTTTTATTCAAGGTATTTGTTGGATTTTGATTCTCTGTTTTCTTTCTTCTTGTCACTACTTATTTGATTTATTAGGTCTTTTGTGTGTATGCTTGTGGTACCACTCTGTTTAAAAATATGATAATGGATCTATGTAAGTTCGTTTCAGGAAGCTCTTAGATAATCATTTTCTTATCTTTTTCCGTTCAAGTTATGAATACTGTAGTTTCAGTTAGGCTAAGCTACAGTAATAATAAGTGAAGTACCAAATTATTGTCCATATCTACCCATGTAAAAAGCTCGGGGTGGAATAACTTTATTCGGTTGTACCCTATGTTTTGAGAATAATGAACAATAGCACAGCTGTTATGAAAACAGTTTTCATGTTTATGTTATAAGATTATTTTCCTATAATATGAAATAGGGACAACTTGCAAATGTTGCAGAGCATTTAAAGAGCTTCTGGACCTGGTTTTCAGCATCTAGTGTTTGTTAGTGGGTTTGCTTTTGATATTAGAAATTTGCTGGCTATTTCCTGACATTTTATCTCCCATTGGTCAGGGGTAACTTGAGCCTTATGGTATTGCCAACATCTGATTTGCGACTCTCATTTATCGGAGACAATGGTCATACCGAACAACTCTTTACATATACCAGGAAATCTCAGTGTTCTGCGGTGTCAATTGAGGAGATAACTGCAGACACCTCTGGTCGATCCTTTGTCATAAGAATTGCAGATGGCAAAGCCTTTTACTACTGGTGCTCAGAGAAGTCAAAACTTCTAGGAACTGAATTGCGTAGGAAGGTTTGTGAGATAGAAATGATCCTTTTTTTCTTTTTTGTGAATAACTGTTTATGCAGCTAGGGTTTTCTCATTGTCTCTTTTTTTTCTTCTGATTCTCCTGTGTAGATGAAAGAGTTGATCAAGAATAAGCCATCAATCTCTGAACTAACTGGAATTGAAGAATCGCGCCTTGGCTCTGTTGCTTCTCATCTCCGTTTGTACCTCATGGGTTCGGTTGTGCCTA
Source organism: Cardamine chenopodiifolia (assembly GCA_963922655.1). Classification (NCBI taxonomy): domain Eukaryota; kingdom Viridiplantae; phylum Streptophyta; class Magnoliopsida; order Brassicales; family Brassicaceae; genus Cardamine; species Cardamine chenopodiifolia. Next base: position 16,085,739 of record OZ000478.1, on the reverse strand, counting down.
ACATCAAAGGTTATCCGGTCCCAGCTCCTGATTCATTATCGTCTTCGGGCTCCTCTGAAACAGCTGATTCCTCTTCTTCTAGCTCATCATCAAAATCTCTTCGAGCACGCCACTGTGGGACTCAACAGACAAAGACCCAAGGAAGCCTCAGTCCTAGATCAAGCTCCTTCAAAGAAAGCACACTGAGAAACTCCTCTCTACGTATCTCCTCTAGAGATAAATCAAAGCGACGCAGTGAAGGCCATTTCTCAATCTTTGATAATTTCTCCGTCGCCACCATCCCCACCAATGCAGAGGGTCTAATCCAGTCAGAAGGTGAACAAGCTGCAGAGGCTAATAATGGAAGCGGTCAAATTATTGCTTCTGAAGCAGCAGAGTTAGCACCAAGTACAATGACCGGACCACCCCAATTTCCTTTGAAGATGGGTCCACCAGTCTTTTCTCCTTACTACTGCTGGTGCCCTCCAAGCACCTCATCGCTTCACGCTCCATCTGCGTCGTATCAGTTCCCTCCACTATCCATCGAGCTACCTTCACTTCCGCCCCTGTCCTCCTTATTACCAGCATCAGGATCAGATGGGTTCTTGATCCCGTCATCACCGCTCGACCTCTCTGACATCCCTCCATCACCGTTAGTCCACCACATACCCATTTCGGGTTCATCATCATCATCCCAACAGATGATGATACCTATAATGTGCGACCCAATCATTCATATTCCAGTTATTGATATCTGTTCTTCGGGTCAAGGCTATCTGGTAAGCGCAGGACCCACCGGGATGATACCCACGAGCATCCCTCCTCTCCCAGTGGAGAAAGATTCACTGGTGGAGAAAGGCGCAAGAGAAACACTACGATTGCTCATAAGTGGAGCTAATGCAAAAACTGCTGCTCCTTTGAACCACCATGGAAGCAGAGGTCTATACAGTGGGAGCCGGGATATGGGTGGTGTAAGCTTATTTGCACCTATTGGGCTGCAACAACCGAGTCCAAGTGAGGGAGGAGATGGTGGTGGTGAGACTGTGAGCTCCGGTGAAGCTGTGCCTGTGCCTCCGAGAGAGACTTCTGGTTAGTCTTTTTGCAAGTTTGTTTCCAAAATGGAAATTTAAAAAGTGTATAGAAAAGGGGATTGTGAAACTCATCTCTCGCTTAGTTGTTGGTTTTGTTCAGCCTTACTCCAGGTGTAATTAGTCGGTCTTTTTGGTAGCTTGCTTGTTACCTTTGTTATTTTCGAGTTTCTAAGGAAGCTAAGACCTACGATAATTATAAAACTTATTTGTCCACTAAACACCATCTTCACTATTTATTTTATCATTTTCTAATTTCTATTTAGTGTATTAAATTTCAACCTTTTTTAATTACAAATTAAGTAACAACTACGTACATTACAATCATTAAAAGAGTTCATATGAAAAGAAATTAAAAAAAAAATTAGACCATATATTATTGTTATTGATTCTTTTTACATTATTAAAGCAAAATCTTATTCACAATTGTACTAAACACTAAAATTTAAGATATATGCTGTTCTTATAGTATTGCTGCTAGATGACTTATTTTAAATTAGACATGAAAAAAATCATGCTTTCTTTTCATATTTGATGTTTAAATAAACGTTTAAATCATATATCATCAAACATTTAAGTTTATTAATTTAGTTTTTCCGTGATGGTTTATAGTTAACCATATTATGGGCCATATAATTCACGAAGTCAACTACTTTTTCTCATTTAAAAGCTAGTAGATAGAAACATTTCTCCTAACAAAAAGAGAATTTTTTTTTTTAACGTAAGAGAATTATTTATTTTGCTTAGAATTCAGGTTATTATCCTATATACTATATTATTATGGATGAAAGTCTCGAATATATCTCTCAGGGTAAAAAAAAAAGCTAAGATACACTTTTTTACTATTTTTATTCTTTTTTTAAATAAAATAATAAAATAACAATTTTATTTTTAATAACATTTGATTATGGACTGGTTATATAATTTAAATTATAAATGACATTAACAAAAATACGACAGTTCAATGGTTAAATTCTCGGTGCGTTTAGGATTTAAAACTGTTATTTATGATACAACTGATATATTAATTAGTGCAATTACGATATAACTAGTACAATTAGTTTAATTTGGTATTATATAAATATTAGACAAAAGATTTTGTATAATTTGACCAAATATTAAAATACAATTTTGTACAATTATTTGAATTGTAATTGTAAATGATATTAAAAAAAAAATTTGATAGTTTAGATGATAAAGATGTTATCATCTTTCTATTATAACAATTGAATATTATTTGGTACAACTATATTTTAAATTTATTTTTTAAAGAAAATAAAAGTATTTTAGAGTTTCTATAAAAAATGTATATAAACTCAGAAGCGTATTAAGATTATTTTCCAAAATATAAGATATACGTCTCAGCATTTGATCCTATTATTATAAATCACACACTTGTTTGGATTTGTTTATTAATATTCTCTTAAAATGTTGTCGTGTAGTGAGATCTGGCCACTGTGTAAATAAAAAAACAGACGATCGCATCTCCACCGTCAACTTCACTGTATCAAAAGTTTATACACATGTCTCTCATCTTAATCTCTCCCACTTGATCCCAAAAATATATTTATTTAATTTTTGATGCCATCACCCACTTTCTTCTTCCTCCTCCCAAATCCCAATCCGCCTCTACTTCCTACGCGTGTCGCCTTCTCCTCACTCTCATCATTCTCTCTGCTTCTCCGATTCACTGTCTCTTCGAATCTCTTCTTCCTCCTCCGTCGCTGCTCTGGATCTAGATTCGTTTATTCGTGCTCGATGAATTCGAAATCGAGCTTTTGTATGCTCGAACAGGGATAATCGAATCTTTTAGGATTCGATTTGTTTTGTTTTTTTTTCGATCTGATGGAGGAGCCTGATATGAAGAAGTGCAGATTAAGCTGCGCGACGGTGGATGACGTCATCGAGCAAGTGATGCCGTATATAAGCGAGTCGAAGGATCGCGATTCGGCGTCTTTGGTGTGTCGGAGATGGTTCAAGATTGATTCCGAGACGAGAGAGCATGTGACGATGGCTCTGTGTTACACGGCGACGCCTGATCGTTTGAGCCGTAGATTTCCGAATTTGAGGTCGCTTAAGCTGAAAGGGAAGCCTCGAGCTGCTATGTTTAATCTGATCCCAGAGAACTGGGGAGGTTACGTTACTCCTTGGGTGAACGAGATAGCTAGCTCGTTAAGGCAGCTCAAATCGGTGCACTTCCGGCGAATGATTGTTAGTGACTTGGATCTGGATGTTCTAGCTAGGGCAAGATCAGATGATCTTGAAGCTTTGAAGCTCGATAAGTGCTCTGGTTTCTCTACTGATGGACTTTTGAGCATCGTTAGACACTGCAGGTACTCTTATGGACTTTTTGAGTATAGTCTACTTTTATGTTTCCATTAAGAATTGAGTTTGATACTTTTAATTCAATGCTTCTAAGGTTTACCATATCCATTTAGCAACTCTTGACGACACTTGTCATTTCCTTCTTGGACTGGCTATTTATCTTTCTTTACTTATAAGTCACTGTACAAAGAAACGTATCTTGAAGTTTTTTTTTTTTTTTTTTTGGAGATCTGATGTCTCTTTAGCTCAATTGGGTAAGTGTAAACTTTGTTGGGTACATTATTGAACCTTGCGTTTTTTCTTTTTTCTTATTAGACGTCACACTTGTACATAGCAGAAATTATTATTTGTGACATTTGCAGTTTCTAGGAGTTCACGTTTATCATTTCGTTATGCCTGCTGTTTAAGTAGGAATTTCAATGATGTTCAGTTATTTCTCTATTGGGGCGTATAAAAAACCTTGGTGTTCATTTTTATCTGCAACCTATTACTTTTTTAGTTTCCTACTAGAGTTGCACTTCTGTTTCTGTATAAATAGCAAAAAGATTGATTTCTGCATCTGTTAGTCTCTGGGAGTTCATGTGTATTCTGTTGTTCTTGCATCCTTGATTCGGCTGCTGCTGTTATGCATATGGAATCTAAGCTGAAAATCCAAATATCTTGTGTTGTTTCTCACTTTATTCGTGCTTCTGTCTGCTGTTTTCTATAGGAAAATAAAAACTTTGTTAATGGAGGAGAGTTCTTTTGTTGAAAAAGATGGTAAGTGGCTTCATGAGCTTGCTTTGCACAACACATCTCTAGAGGTTTTAAACTTCTACATGACGGAGTTTGCCAAAATCAGCCCCAACGACTTGGAAACCATAGCTAGAAACTGCCGCTCTCTGGTTTCTGTGAAGGTCGGTGACTTTGAGATTTTGGAACTAGTTGGGTTCTTCAAGGCTGCAGCTAATCTTGAAGAGTTTTGTGGTGGCTCCTTGAATGAGGATATTGGAAGACCTGAGAAGTACCAGAATCTGACTTTCCCCCCAAAACTATGTCGTCTGGGCCTCTCTTACATGGGACCTAATGAAATGCCAATACTATTTCCATTCGCTGCCCAAATCCGGAAACTGGATTTGCTTTATGCATTGCTCGAAACTGAGGATCATTGTACGCTAATCCAGAAGTGTCCTAATTTGGAAGTTCTCGAGGTAAATATTTAACTTACTGTCTTTTCTTGCTAAGTACATTTTTGGCGCTGTGTCTTTAGTGGTAATTGATGCTCCTATTGAATACTTATTCTGTATAGTCATGAATGATTTCTAAACGAGTAATTCACTGTTTTCTATCGACTTCACACTATTCAGCTTTCATGAATCTAGCATTTATTATTGTGTAGAAAATGTGGTAGATAAGGGATATGAATGCAATATGGGTTCTCTTCTACATATATATAAGATTGAAAATTCTCTCTGTTTTTCTTCAGACAAGGAATGTTATCGGAGATAGGGGTCTAGAGGTTCTTGCACAATACTGTAAGCAGTTGAAGCGGCTGAGGATTGAACGAGGTGCAGATGAACAAGGAATGGAGGACGAAGAAGGCTTAGTCTCACAAAGAGGATTAATCGCTTTGGCTCAGGGTTGCCAGGAGTTAGAATACATGGCGGTGTACGTCTCAGACATAACTAACGAATCTCTTGAAAGCATAGGCACATATCTGAAAAATCTCTGTGACTTCCGCCTTGTCTTACTCGATCGGGAAGAGAGGATTACGGATTTGCCACTGGACAACGGAGTCCGATCCCTCTTGATTGGATGCAAGAAACTCAGACGGTTTGCATTCTATCTAAGACAAGGCGGATTAACTGACGTGGGCTTAAGCTATATCGGACAGTACAGTCCAAACGTGAGATGGATGCTGCTGGGTTACGTAGGTGAATCAGACGAGGGTCTAATGGAATTCTCAAGAGGTTGTCCGAACCTACAGAAGCTAGAGATGAGAGGTTGTTGCTTTAGCGAGCGAGCAATCGCAGCAGCGGTTATGAAATTGCCTTCACTGAGATACCTTTGGGTACAAGGTTACAGAGCATCGATGACAGGACAAGATCTGATGCAGATGGCTAGACCGTACTGGAACATAGAGCTGATTCCGTCGAGAAGAATCCCAGAAGTAAATCAGCTAGGAGAGGTAAGAGAGATGGAGCATCCGGCTCATATATTAGCATACTACTCGCTAGCTGGTCAGAGAACAGATTGTCCATCAACTGTTAGAGTCCTCAAGGAGCCAACAATATGATATGACCAAAAAAAAAAAGGTTTGTATATAAAGATTTGGTTAATCCTTTTTAGTCTCGAGTTTTGGGGTTTCCACGAACTTTTTGTTTCTTCTGTTGTATCGTCAATGGTTTTGGGAGATTACATAGAAACTTGTTTGTATGGCCATCGCTTATTGTTTTGTTTTTCCACAAGGGTACTCTTTTTCATTTGAATAAAATCCTGAAGATTTTGAGAGATCCTTTTATTTTTTTTATCGTCGATGGTTTTGATTCGATTGACATTTTGTTGTTACGATTTCTTTGAATAACATTACTAAATAAATAGCCCTTATATGCATCTGATCTCATTCACATTAGCCTTCCCCATCTCATCTCACGCAAAGTCAGCTCAGCTGTCGCCAACTGGTGAGAGAAGGAGAATGATGGAAGAGTAACTGAGCATTGGGTACATATTTGCATCTAAGAAGTGCCTATACTGCTTCATCGCCGTTTCTCTCTCTGGGAGGTCAGGTGTTATGCAGTCGAAAGGGCTCGGTTTGCTCGTGTCTACAAATGGCTCCCATCGGTATCCAGGCCGTTCAGGTAGTGAAACAAGTGTGGCTAAATGACTTGTGTTGAAGGCCATGTAGATTTCTCTCTTTACAGAATCCACCTGCGGGAAAACAAAAGACGTTAAAATGAGTTTAAGCTCCCAGAGCAATCAAATGAGAGTGCTTACTTCAGACCACGACCTAAGTGAAAAAGAGAAATAGGGTGGTATGAGAAAATGGTACCAGTGAAAAAGCAACAAATCGACTGGTTTCAGACCAATCTGGCATCGCAGGAGCAAGACCATGCCATTGCAGACGCTTTGCTGTTGGGAAATCGTTCAGGCCAAGTGGTTCACATTCACTACAAGACAATCATAACTCCCATAAATCAAAGAAACCTGGGGGGAGAAACAGAGGATTGCAAAAGAAAGAAAACACATAACAAAAGCAATTAAAAGCGAAATACTCAAAAAAAGAAGATTACATACTCACGAAACTAAACCAAAAGAAAAACTTTAAATTGTACTAGAAAAAAAAAGACATAGTTGTCATGGCAATAGGTGTTTTTGTTTGTATGTCCATATTCATCTCCCAAGTAGATCATCGGGACGGGAAAAGAAGTTAAGATGTAGACTACTTTCAATAAAAACCGAGGCATCACAATCTAATCAAGCAGTACCCTAGTTCATATTCTTTGCATGACACCACTCCAGTCACAACTTAACATGTTGCAAATGCAAACAATCAGAGCGTACTACTTAATTGCTAATGGAGTTAGATTTCTTTTGTAGTTTAATATTTTAAACTCATGGCCTCTACTCCACTATCATAGTTCAATGTACATAACATCAGTCAAAATTAATATTAAATAAGGGTTAGCTTTACTTGGGAAACCATGAGGGAAATGAAGAAATTTCGCATCTGTCATTTCCTTAATCTCTTCACCGAGATACTTGCAAAGTCTCCCTCCTGAAGCCCAATACCAGTTAAACGAAACCTTTTTAGTTTAGGTAAAAGTGTCATAGCCATTTCATTTCAGCTTCTAAACATTCTGCAAAAGGTCTTATGATATAATAGAGACTGAAATACATAGCTGATGAAGGAGAATACGACACAAGATAATCCTTTCAAATATTCTGAAGTTTTGATCTTAAATTTTGAACTTCCAACTTGATACTTAGTGCTCATTTTATATGAACAACAAAGAACTTTTTATATTTACAATCATCAATGCGAGAAAACCTGGCTGTTTTGCCTCTTGACAATGTATTGATTTTCTTATTTTATTTATTTTCTTGCCAAGTTTTGCTTATTTTATTTAATGAATTTATCCTTTCAAGAAAATCTTTCTGCTGAGTGCTGACAAATAATAAATGAAAACATGGATTTGTGTTGTAGTAGTAGTAGCTATGCAAGTTGCTAACTGGGAATTTATACCTTGAAACCCCCTTCACGTTTTTTTGTTTCATCTTCTTATAATTCACCATACACAAATTGAATTTAGATTTGGATGTTTGTAGACGATGATCTCTCAATCTTATACGGTAGGTATGTCTACTAGTTTTGTAATATTTTATTTTCAAGCCACTAATTTTGTATACAATTTTTTTTTCTTAAATTATTTGACCAAATTTGATATGAGAAACAAACACGTTATAGGTAAACTATAATTTTTTTGATAGTTTTATAGTTTAAACTTTAAAGAGAGGCTAGGCTGATACGCATGCATTACAAACACTGTTATAGGCAAAGAACATAAATTGAAAAGGAGTTACATTTTATGTTTGTTAGCTTATATATTACTATTTTTATATCCATTTTTTCTTTCTTTTTTACTATAAGTTCTAACAATCTAACTCAACCTTAATAAAATCATAATAGCAATTTCATAGCACATAGCTAAATTATTTAAATTAATAAGAATATTTTTTAAATATGTTGAGCTTGCTCAATTATTGAGAGATATATTGACTTTAATCTTAGATAATATTTAACACACACAAACAAATCCTAGATAATACATTTTTGTTTAAAGAAAACTTATGCATGGATCATCTTTGGTTATAGGAAAAAAAACTTTATACGTGTCTTTACTCTCTAGTCGAAAGAAAGTCTCTTGACTAGTGGTCATTCAAAACTCCTATGCATTTTCACAATTTCTAATATTTTTATCTAAAATGTAAAGTTAATCTTGCCTTTTGAAGAATTAAAGTTAAGTTGAAAATTGGGGTTTTATTGTGTAAACAAAAACATTGGGCTTTTTATCAAATTCTTATATACACATACTCTCGAGAGCAAGTTGATTGCGGCCATGTAAGTTACAATCTATAATTCTATTGGCCGAAGAATCGAAGAATGGCGCAACTTCCCACATATCTAAAACCATTTGGAAGTACCAACTCAGATTTTCTGCATTCTTCAACTGTACAAATTAATTAACGGAGTCCATAAATTACATTGTTAAAATGTTTTTTTTTGTAAAAATGGTTTTTTCAAAGAAAATGGTTTATTCACCGAGCTTTTCCTATTTCTATTTTTTATTTTGATAAATTTTATTTCTAATTTCAGTGATTACGTGGAAGGATATACTTCTGCATCATTTGGTTAAGGCAGAATGTGCTGCATGGTTTAAGTGAGGAAGAAAGAATTATACATATAATCTGATCATTTTATTTAAATATACTCTGATAAGAAGTGATTGGTCCTAGCTGGTTTATTATAACCAGGAGCGATGCTTTGCAACGCAAGGAGAATGGCACGTGTGGAACCGTATGTTTAGCCATAGTAGTTGTGTATATGTTTATTTCCATGGGCTTGAAGGTGGCCGTTCTAAGCGTATGACTACTGGGCTTTCTAAACTGAGCCCATGAAGACACTGAAATTTGCAAGTGGTTCAACACCTTGCTTTTTAGAAGTAGTTCAAAGATTCATTAAAAGAAGTTAAAGGGTGTTAAGTAAGCTCTAAAACAAAGAGTTCAGAGTTTTTCTCGAAAAAGTATACATTGACTCTTTGAGGTAGTTCCTCTTATTTAGTAAAATTCACCTATAAAAAGCCTAAGATACAATTAATTCTTCTCTTATACAAACTAATTAGGTTTTTAAAAAAAATTAATTTGACTTATATATTGGGGAAAAAAGGATTGTACGAATGAACTAATAAAAATTTATACTGTATGTACGATATGCGTATCCATGGAACAAATGATGTTGTCCTCAAAGTAATCGTGAGCAGTTAGTAGTTCAGACAGTCTTTAGACGAAAAGTAATCCCTCACTTTGGAGTTAGTGTTGATTTAAACTGTGTTATTTTGAGAAAAAAGAAAAAAAAGGTCTAGAGGCACAAGAGACTTCCAAACATCCGATTAAAGCCAAAATTGTAAACATATTGTATATAACAAACTGGGTATCTTAGTTCGAATAAGATTCTACAGAGTTTTCGATGCCAATATTTTCGGAGGTTTTGTTTCATTATACTCTTAATTGATCGTTTCGAACTCACTAAACACACACACACACACACACTAGATTTATGATGATATAGTGGCGGAAACATTCATTGCTAAGAACTGCAACATAGTTAAATCAGTTTAGGCGACGGAAATAGGATTATTTACGAATTAGGGAATGGCAAGCTTTAGTTGGCAACATTATAGCTATATATATGCTACCCTCTCTTTTTTTTGGCCAAGTTCTTTTTTTTCTTTTGTCTAACAAGTATACCAACATGTAATTCATTGAATTTGATCTGGATGATAGTACTGAAAAAATAGTAATAAATTATTATGCTACCAACTCCTAAGAGCATCCTGGTTGGGTGAGAAACTGTCTCTCACAATTAAAATAATAATATTTTTAAGTAATTTTTATTGAAATATTAAATTAAAAATTGTAAAGAAAATATGAACTAATTATAAAGAGACAAGTGGCATGTGGAGGTTCTCATTGGGATTTTCCATGAAGAACCGATTCTCACTTTCTTTCTTTAGTAGAGGTTCTCATGGTTTTTTAGTGATGAGAGATTGGGTGAGAAATTCCTACAACTCATACTAGAGTTGCTCTAAGTAGTTAGTAACTAACTTAACGGGACACAACAACTTCGGCATTTGGGATTTCAAGCTAGTAAGCATGAGTACAAAGTAGTGTCGAATGAATTGAATATAAAGTTATACCAAATATATATCGGGGAAATAATTAACATGTCAAATGACATATGTATATTACCAATATGCACCAGTTATATAAAGAAAGAACGAAAAATTTCAGGAATGGCCATGGGGATATTAACCAATTAAAACTAATTTCAAATGATGTCTTTCGTAGATGTCGGTATGCAGTAATTTTTGGCTAGTTTCAATTAGAAATTCGATCCCAAAGTTCCATGAAGAAGATTTTTTTTTTAAGAAAAAGAAAAAAAACAGGTAGGTGACTTCTTGGCATGCTTAGCTTAATTTGGTGAAAAATCTTAGAAATTTACTTGTAAGAAGAGACTTCGTATATTGTTGGTAGTTTGAGATCAAAAGCGTCGGATCTTTAAGCCACCAAGGTTTCGGGTGAAGCATCTGGCTGGTTGATTAAATACCATCTAATCGAAGATGAAGCTACCGAAGGATGAATCCAAAGGGATAGCATGATCCAAAACCAAGCAAATTTTGTGTTTGTTTGCTATTAATTAAGAAAGTAATGGGAAGAATTCACCTTAATTAGGATCAATGCGATCCCTTTGGATCCTTCCTATAGTTGCTATGAAGAATTTGTTCTCTCTCTCTTTCTAAAAGTTGAGAGCAATGTGGATTTATTAATAACCATATTCCTCTTGATGTTCAAATATAACCCTTTTATCTTTAGTTTCCACCCGGACCCTTCCAAGTCTATTTATTTAATATAATCCCACTTTTTAGTTTCCTTATATATACCGAATTAATGAGTAAACCAGACGTCTACGTTTCTATTAAAAAAATATATGGGTCTAAATAAATATAAGGTTTAGTTGATTTAGTTGTTATAATTTATTTTATGTTGTTGTGAGGAATAAGTAGATTAAGCTGTAAAATTATATGGTGTTTTTGTGGTTAAAACATAATTTTGTTATTTTCGAAAGAGTTGACTGCAATAGTTAATATTATTTGTATAAATTAAATAGTCATACATTATATGATCAATTTTATGGAGTTAATTATGGGTCTCGTTGAGTGTAGAAAATGCAGATGTGGGAGTCCACGGGGAGTGGCGATTGGAACGTCATAACTTTAATATTCTATAGTTAGATATATTACGGTGTTGAAAGAAATAGATATATTCATATATATATATATATATATATATCTACACACTTAATTGATGGTTACTAGATTTATTTATCTAAAAATACATATCTTGTCACTAAAATATTCATAATCTTTCATAAATCATGGGGTTGATTGTTTAAAACTGTGATTGGAGGTTTTAATTTTAAAATTTTAATTTTAGTAATATGGTTGTGACTTTTATAAAAAAATTAGAACCATATATTATTGGGGTTTTTTTTTCTTTTTGTTAAACATAAGAAGAAGGAGATGAAAGACATTTTTGGCTATGATTTTTCTTAAGAATGGTTTTACGTCTGTGAAAACATTAAAATCAGATTGGATAAAAATGATCTTTAAAACCTTTTAAAGAAACGTTTAAGCTCCTATAACCTTTAAAGTTTTCTATCCGGCCCTCATATGACATCCTATTTTCTCTTAACTTTAAATCTATATGCGAATAGCTCTAACTTCATGAAGAAGTCGTATCAACTATAATCAGCGCCAGAATAAAAAAATTGCTCTAAATCTCTCGTACCACTAACTCAACTAACATGATCACAGAATTGGAAATTTTTTATCATTCTTAAATTGCAACTCTCTATTTATGATCGGGAAATATGATCCCACTTTGGTTTTAAAGCAGGAACTTGAGAAATTAACTACCCAAATAAAACCCGCTATATGTACATATACATCCTATATTAGATATTCCCCACAACTTGGGTGACACTATTTATTATTTTTGTCTTTATTAAATTTTGTTGGCTTATTTTGATAATACAAAAAGAAGTGTGGTCCATCAATGCTCCTCTTCTCTTTTGGCATCAAACCCTTCGTATAGACTCTTCAAATATGATTTGAGTGGTAAATGCCATATTGATTCGCAAAGAACGTTAAATTAATGATATTTGATTTTTGTAGCTGTCGTATGATACTTTTTAACCTAAATTATTCTTTGGTTTGCGTTATAATACTTGCAATCATTAGATGCACAAAGAACTCGAATGATATTTTATTTGTGTAGCTGTTGTATGATACTTTGAAACCTAAACTATTCTCAGTATTGTGTTATAATACTTGCAATCATATGACCAAATTCAGGTAAAAGATAGGGTCATATGATTGACCCCCCTCCCCCTAAATATATATATATATATATATATATATATATATTCATGGATCCAATGCATCTCTATCGTCTATACATAAGAATATCAGTTTATATATACATAGGGAGTTGTTATAATACGATCAAATTTGCAATGTACATGTCAATAATTAACTGGCTTATAGACATCACATTGTTGTCATTTTCTCACTTCAAAATTTTCACATGCAAAATAATGTAGGTTCTTGCTTTCTTGAACATTTTTTTTTTGTTAAATTTTTGTAAATAGGGCTTTACCCCGAACGGAGCTTTACTTAAAGATTTTGACATATCAGTAGGGCTTCTTGAACATTTTGACAAATCAGTAACTAAAAAGTCAAGATTATGCATTATCTTTAATACAACTAAAACAAAAAAAAATTAAGAGAAAATATTTATAAATTTTGTACAATCAAACTTATCCACTATGTATTTTAGTTTTATAAGAAACGATTGAACTTAAATGGACGAAAAAAAAGAACTTAAATGTAGGAAAGTAAATCCTATAAACGTAATGTGAACATCCTTCGTTTTTGCGTGTGCGTGTGAGGAAAAGTGGAGGACTACAACCACTTAGTCATTATAAATCATTTTTAACAAAATTAATGCAAGAACGGTTATGTCTACAGACTACAGCTCCACGAAATAACTTTTATTTCAAATATTTCTTAAAAGTTAGTCACAGAAGTGCTCGTTCGTGAATAATGTGTGCGTTCTCACTTACTAATGTATATGCATATGTACATGTTGAGCAGGTGAATATATGTGCGTGTAGACGCAGACATGCATGCATATAGAGCATGCAAATGGTGGGGTAAAATGGGCATGCGTGGTCTGTCGATATTGAATAGAACTGAAAACAAAAGTGAGTCATTTCGAAATATGTCAGTGTATAGAACATGTATGCAAATGTCGGCTCTTCGTAGGACAAAAACTCCAGTTCCACAATAATGCTCTTATCGCTCACTACCTCTCTTTCCTACTCTAGAAGGGTAACATCACTATATATATACACACTATAACATATCTTTTAGTTGGTTAGTGTCTAAGTAAAGATGACTATTTCGGAATACAAAATCAATGAATTTTGTTAAGTTTTATAGGATTCCAACTCAAAACTACTTTGCAATATTATTTTAAGTCACTTACCTATTACTATAGATATTTTTTTAATTTTCGATATCAGATCCTAACACATTTGAAATTTTCGGACGGTGAAAAATGTACAAAGAGCAAGAGTGAAATTAGTCAAATTATTAGGCTATTACGGTTTTTTTTACCCAAATGTTATTCACGGAAAAAAAAAGTCTCCCAAGACCGTCCAATAACGGAGATCATGAATGCTTTTACACTTATCAAAGGACGATTCCGAATTAACTTTAATTTAGTTTTATGTTATAGTTTTTAATGTTCAAAGTTGTTCCAACTGCCTTGGCCTCATGTATCACGTAGATATATTATGCATACACACACACATACACTTACTAACAGCATGATTAAAAATTGAAATATAATTAAGCAAGGAGATTATGCTTTGCATGGCCTACCATGCTTTTAATTATTTTTGCAAGGACCACACAAATACCTGCATGCAGAGCGAGAAACTCCAGAAATTACCATCATATATACATAAATTTTGTTTGAGCAGAAATTTGATTGTCCATTTTCTAAGTTTGCTCTAAAAGTAAATAAATACACAACAGAAAAAAATGGTTGATGTCACTTAATATATCGTTGTTGTATTTTTTCTTACAAAAACCTTCTGATATTAAGTCATAGAACACATGAAATGATATACGATTGTTCTTAATTTTAGGTATTTGGACTATTTTAGAGTGTTTTAAAATATTGGTAAGAAGTTTTGTCTATCATTTCATTTTATGAGGTGACTGGTGAAATCTCTTATGCAAGGTTCATATATCAAATTATCAAGATATAATATGGTGAATTCGCCCGCCTGCTTATTAGATTTCTGCAGAAAGCACAGTGGATTAAGTTTGACGGAGTTTAATCCATAGATCAAAATAAGCATATCCTTAAACTAATAGGCGAAATGGTGAGTTTTTTACTACCGTACCTCAGAATTCAGAAGTAGCACATGACTCATCCTATTGAAAGATTTTTGTTTGCGCATTATAGTGAGATGTGCAAACTCTTCTTTTTTTATATTTTTGGCCAACACAAACTCGTCTTTCATCCGCCAGAAAAAAAAACTCGTCTTTCATTTAGTGATGACAATATGTGTAGCTTTGATGATTTGATCCAGAAAACGAATCTTCCATACAAATTTTAAATGATTTGGAATCTATGTCATTTTATTTATCCCACCAAAATATTCTGAAATTTTCTCATCTAAAATTAGATGAAAATTTACCATTAATACCGGTTTTACCAACATAAATTTTTCAGTTATATTTCGATGTTATAGGTATAAAATTTTTGGATAAACTATTTGTATTACTTTTTAAATGGCGATTATAAATTAAAAAAAGACGGGAGTTCATTATCAAAGACTCCATTTCTCAAATATTTGAACTTGTTATATAATTGGAATACAAAACAGGATAAAGATAAGATTTCAGAATGTATGGAAAATTTTGACCCAAAAGGAATGTATTTTTTTCAATTGGAATACAAAACATGATAAGATTCATAATGATGTATGGAATTTTGACCCAAAAAGAATGTATGTTTTTAAAAATTGGAATACAAAACATGATAAGATTCACAATGATGTATGGAAAATTGTGAACCAAAAAGAATGTATCTTTAAAAATTGGAATACAAAAAATGATAAGATTCACAATGTATGGAAAATTTTGACCCAAAAAGAATGAATGTAAAAATAAATAATTGGGAAGATAGAAAGGTGAGTCAGAGTCATACCAAACGGTTCCGAACTTCCGAAGAAGGGAAGTGAGTTAGCGAAAAGGGTACACTTGTAATTTCGAAAATACCAAAACAGCCCCACTCATTTTTGCAGTTAAGTTACATATCTTTTCTCTCAAGCCAAAAAAAAAAAAGTTTTGCTTAACGATGAACGAAGAAGCAATCGATAAGCCGCCGGCGAATCCATTGGATGATGCTGCAGTTGAGGCAGAGCTCGCTGAGTTAAAGTAAGCTGGCTCGATGGGGAAAGTAAAGGGACCTTCGTCACCGGAGCAAGATGCGGCTCTCACGAGACTTGTTAGCAAGTTAGGGCCGAGAAACTGAACTCTAATCTCTCGTGGAATCTCTGGTCGTTATCGTGCCGATTGCGCTGGTGTAATCAGCTCGATCCTTGTCTCAAACGAAAGCCTTTCACTGGTAATATAACCTTACTACACTGCTCTCCGATCATCTTCTTTATGCTAGATTCCTGCTTCGGTGTTTTTGATTTCTCTGGGTTTTACTGTGTTTTGTGATTTATGGAGAGCTAAGTAGGTTTTTTATTTCTCTTTATCTATGTCTAGTGTTAGCTTGATTGATGTGTTATTATCATCTTCAT
This sequence comes from Cardamine chenopodiifolia, assembly GCA_963922655.1. NCBI lineage: Eukaryota > Viridiplantae > Streptophyta > Magnoliopsida > Brassicales > Brassicaceae > Cardamine > Cardamine chenopodiifolia. The sequence continues at coordinate 16,069,644 of OZ000478.1, read as the reverse complement.
TTTCCCATACTTTGATTTTGCTATGATTGATTCAGGATCTTTGTTGACTTGGTTCATATGCATTTCTCAGCTTATTCTGAACGAAGTGGAGAGATGAAATTGTGATTTGAAACTGTGATTCTACTGTCCTATTAAGCTTTTGAAGGAGTTTGTGAGATGAAATTAACAATCAATTCGAAGAAACCATTGAACAGTGCGTTTTCATTTTTTTTCAGAATCAGATTGTTTTTGTACATGGATATGGTTTATAGGCTTTAGCATTCTCTTTGATCAAGCTGTTTTTGATGATTGCTACCTGACTTGTGTGTGTTTCACATTTTGCTTGATGCTGTGTGGAACTGATTTGAATGCAGATGAGGATGATCATTCGATAATTACTGCACATGCTGTTCATGGGACAAATGGGCTGTGATTGCAAAACTCTTACCTGGGAGAACAGATAATGCCATCAAGAACCATTGGAACTCGACCCTTGGCCGAAAGCCAGCAGATTTATGGAATGATCATCAGTGGATGCCTAATACAGAAAGATATCAAATGCATCCACCAATGATCAGACAGATATTAAATGCATCCACCAAAGAACAATTACCTCGAGAAGAAATCAGTTCATTTACTCCTCTCATATGGATGATGGAGCAAACGAGCCTCGGGTAAAGAAGTATAAAGCTGATGTTTATCTCCCAGTGGCTCGAATGGGTGCTTTCAGTGTCGACAAGACTGGGTCCATGAACCACCATATAGCTCCATGTGAGGGACCTTTGATTCAAGCAACAAGACCTGACTCATTGGCTGGTCTTCAGTTTGAGCAATCAATTTCTTTTTGAGCCTAGCATCCCTTCAAAATGTGGTCACTGTTGCTGCAACCATCCAGACGACAAAACAGGGTCATCATCGTGTAACTCGGTGCTGGGACCAGAGTTTGTGGATTATGAGGAACATTCTTCTGTGGAGTTAGACCAAGAATTGATTGCTATGTCGACTGATCTGAACAATATTGTTTGGATAAGGACTGGAATTAACAACAGCTATTGTAGGGAAGTTGAACAGAGTTTGAAGGCTGATGATCGATCTCATCTTCGTGCCAAATTTACTGGAATGGTGAATAATGGTATATCAAGGCTAATGCTGAGAAAAGATTTAAGGCCTTTGAGCTAATTTTATGGACAAAACATTCATTCAAATATCTCTTTGTGAATTCTACCTTTACCAGATCACAGAAGATCTAAAACTTTACAAATACTAAGCTGGAAAAATTCTTGAAGAGGAAAAAAAGAAGAAGCATTTAACTATACTGAGTTCTCTTCGTTTTCAGTGTTATATTAATGTTGACGAGGGCCAGCCCTGGTCTAAAGTCTTTATTATAGACGCTACAAAAAATATCAATAATTAATAGACATTATTTTTGGGAAAGTTAACATGGTATAGTGGTTTATAATACAGTAAATCTCTGTATAAATGATGCTCAAATCTGAAAGTCTTAGTCATATATAATAGTTAAGCTATGAGTTTTAGCCTTCTAAGTAGATCTTTCGGCATAAAGTCTCCACCTTAGTTTGCATCCTTAAACAAGTCTATTAAATATTTACTAATCAATTTTCTATGACTAAAAAACATATAATTTTAGATTCTTTCAGATTTCTCCTTTTGTACTTATAGTTTTACAGTTGAATTTAACCATCAAAAATAAAATAAAATCATTATCCAATATTTGCGTAGAAAGGAATCCAAACCGATGAATCAGATAACGAAGATTGATTATGGCTTTTGCTTTACTCAAACCGCTGCCATATTTATGGACGCTTTGTCGTCATCTGATAGACATAATGGTTGAACAATAATTATATTTTCAGAAAATTATCAGAACTGATGACCTACCAAAACATAATAATAAGCCCCACCGGCATAGACTCATAAGATAGACTCATAAGAGCGACTAATTTTTTTAAAATAGCATAATTTTGGACGGAAACATGTAATCTCCTCATATCCAAAACTATATCGCAGATATTAATCGATCATACAATTTTTAAACTTTATCTAGAATCCTTTTTAATCGAACTAATCCGAAACACTCGGTAGAAGCGGCTCTTTTCGCTAGTACACTATATTTATTTGGTTAGAAATTAGAGATGAAATTAATCCGAAAAACTTAATATTGGTTTCCTTTGTTTACTTTAAGATACATAGAAATTTGTGATTTGATCTAATTTTTCATTTTAAAAAACTGAATATACAGATGAGTCTAAATTAAAATCGATATTATACTAACGCAACATTAGTTTAAGGATAAACTATTATCAAAAATAAATTTCAGTTTAGTTCAAATTTTTACCACAGCTTGGATTTGGTATGTTCAATTTTTAAAGAACCTATCAATTTCTACAATAACTTTGACTGATTTTGAAGTGAATAATTTGGTTAGGTTCAAATGTGGACTCCTAATCATACATCCCCGACTTTGGTGAATACCTAATTATCTATAACACATGCGTGCTTACTATTTGTTTGGGAATGATTTTGCATGAAAAAGTTAACTATGATATACTTGTACTAAAAAGATAAATAATTAATTATTAGGATCCAATGGAATTTACAACACCTATCGAAAAATGACTTAAACGGTTTGTAAGTTCTGTATGTAAAATCATTCTTTGGAACGTAACGGTCTCTCATGTATGATATAAAAATCAAACATTCTCCGTGAATTGTATTACACATTAGATTCGAAGTTTGACCGAGTCAAATCAGAAAAGCAGCGAGAATTCACATCTCCAAAACCAAACACATGTTTCACTCTTTTTGCCTTTAGATTTTTGGTGGCTTCTCTTCTTTTGTTTCTTTCCCGACTCCATCTTTAAGATTTACTAACTGAGACTCCTAATATGGATCTAGCAAATAAAGCAATATTATGGTTCAGTGTTGAATAAGATGTGTGATTGGTGTTGGCTATGCGGATTGTGTGCTACCATCAACGTTATCAAAATATATTAATTTATTTTAAAACTTTCAAAATTTGAAGCAACCAAAATGATATTTTAAATATTCTCCCTAAAATTTTAAAACAATACATAACAATCCTTATGATTGGTTTTAAAGACGTTCAATCACAACTTTCTCCAAACGTTTAGACCATCTCTATTGGTAAAAATTGGTAAAAAATTTTATGAAAATTTTATGAAATTTTTTATCATAAATTATATCGATAAACGTGTTAAATTTTTTTTTTTTAAAACCGGTTTTTAAGACTTTTAGTTAAAAACTGGTTATTAAAAAGAGTTTTTTAAAACACATTTACCGATGCAATTTATATTTTTTAATTTTAAAAATTATTCTTAAAAACTTCTAATGGAAATGCTCTTATCAACCTATTATTTTTTTTTCCCACGTACTACTAACTCTACTACTTAAATAAAACCAAACAAGATAAACTCTACTATTTATATTCTGAAATTGAACCATAAAAGCTTGAGATGTCAAGGCAGAAAAAAACTAAATGGGACCTACACAACCTCACTGAGCAACCACCAAACATGAAAATTTTATTTGAAAATCAAATAAAATTACAAGTAATATTTAAGGGTTTATATCCATGTTTTAAAATTCGTTACACATTAATCAAGAGGGGAGAGATCGACTAGCGTATAAATAGTTAATCGAGAATTAATTAAAAAATAATCAAAATTAGTTTTAAAGAAATTTACATAATAATTTGTATATATATAAAAGATGAGTATACTAAAAAATGAAATATTTTATTGTGTAGTTGGTTAATTATGTATATGTATGTCTCAACGTAACTAATTTAATTCTTTAAAAGTTTAACATAAAGATAAAATAGTAAAATTGTTGAAATAAATCTTCATAACTTTTTTTCTTCCTAAAATATATATTTTACCAGCCGTTTTAGTGTTCTAAACAAAATTTTTACGATTTTATTAGAAGAATTTTTTTATTTTTCACAAATTATAGTAATTTTATTTTTTTCACCAATTAAATCATTAGATATGTCGATTAATCGATATCGATTTGGTCTATTTGTCTTAAGCGATTAATCAGCAAATCGATCGATTTTAGAACAAGTATTTTTACTAATAATTGATGTTTCTAATCCTAGCTGTGTTTTGTTGACATACAGACACAGCAAGGTATTGCAACTACATTTTGATTCAAATTAAACACCAATCGAAACAAGTTGATAAGTAATAAAATGCCACATATTGACAACAAAAGGTGATAAAATGCTCACTATATGCATATACATCTGATGGGGAAAAATATACATACGTCTATAGTGTGCCTTTTTCTATATTTTTCTATTTTGACTAGGTGAATATTATAGACTTATAGTATTGTTGTATTATGGTTTAAGTCTAAACTTTGTATTTATCCTCTGTTGATGAGAAAATCACTCTCTGAAAGAGTGTTGTAATATTCTTCAGTAAAATATGACAGAAAACCATTATACAAATACAGTACTTTTAAAAGAAAAAGGAAAAAGTGAACTAAATTGTATATTTTTTCCTTTTTATATATGCATCAATAGTATTTTAGCTATTACGAAGAATCTTGTACTAGACTAGTGTAGGAAAGAGTGTAAAGTATAAACTATACGAAAAACCAAAGCATAATTTATGTAAAATTAGAGGACATACATCCACTGATATATATACAATAGATAATAATAGATGAGAATTACAGAGATGAAAATAAAAAAGGTGTTCCGTATTTCAAAGTCTGTGCATTGCCCACTGATTCACGCCTACGCAACTCTTATTTTGTTTTCTGTCCAGATCTTCTTCTCTTTCTTTTTGCTTTTTCCATGTCATTATGCTTCTTATTTTATCTCTTCAAAATATTACGTATCTACCTATTTGATTTGATCCCAATAATCTAGTTCACTGTTCTTTCTTTTTGCATTTACAAGGAGTATACGTCAGAAAGCCGAATGTCTGCTCAACCACAACTCAAAAGGAAATGTAAATTCTGCTTCTTAATAATTTAATAAACAAACAAAATAATTCCGATTTTTTTATTATCCATTAGATCTTTACAAGATAGCATAAAACACCATTAAGTAACACAAATAACACATTCCCGACCAACATAATTTGAATTTCCCTATCCACTAAAGTGATTAAAAGAAATTAATTTTTTTTAAAAAAAAATACCCCACTCCACTTCCCTGAAACCCTCCAAAGGTAAAAAAATAAAATAAAATAAAATGTAAACAAACATATATAATATCCCCTAAAGGTTTATTCTCATATAATGTGACCAACCATATCATTATAACCTAAATCCGAACGACTTCTAAACAAGAACACTCCTGATTTTCAAACTTGTTGAGACAAAAAAGACAACAGTTTAAAACTCCATCATCAATACATCCAATCCTGTGGAAGACGTCTTTCTTGATTTAGACAAACACCACCAACTGCTCTGTCATTTCCCCGACGAGCAAGTAGTCTACTTCTCACCAACATGCACTCTGCGAAAACCATTAAAACTTAACACTTTGGTATTTACTTAACACTTTGGTATTTGGATTTAAGAATAATTACCGTAGTCGAACTGGCTACGTCTAGGCCCAACATTGGTGAACTCATCAAAGTTGAGACTCTGCTGACTGAATTTAGTTTGCAACATAGCTGTTGTATTGACTGTCACGGAGATAAAAGTAAAGTTAGACTTTATTCTGCCGACATCAAGACTTTAGATAGACTTTAGGTAAACAAATGTACCTGGTTTTTTCTGAGAATCGGAAGGGGTTGTCGTCGGGTATCTCCGGGGAAGGAAAACTCCGGTACCGGCAGAGAGACGTTTCAGGGAAGTTCCGGGTTGTTGAGGCAACCATGAAGGATTAGAAATAGCATTGTTGTGCCTGATGTATCTCGGATTCTCAAATGAAACTTCTTCGTTGACGACTCTGTTCAAGAAATGATTCTCAGAAAGCTTGATTCTTGGCTGAGAACAGTGCCACATCCGGTCAATGATACGCTGCGGTTGGAGAGATTTGTCAGCATGAAACGCAGCGTTTTGGTGGTGGAGAAGAGAATCGGATTTTTTACGAGGAAGATGAGGTTCGTAGCTACCGAGTTCAAGTCTAGCTACTTCTCCAGCAGCTGCAGAAATCACATCCCAGGCATTGTCTCTCCGAAGCGACGATGTACGTACCGGTGGAGATGGAAAAATAGGACTTCTACTTCCGGAGTTTGAAAAGCTTCCGAGTACACTCAGTGTTGACTGAGGCGAGGTAGATGCGACCTGGCGTTTCTCCTACAGAGCAATAAGAAGTCAAATTAGTAAGCTTGAGGGAAGAATTTCATAAGAGAGTAGATAACTTTGTGGCGTTCTTACCTCAGTCTTGGAGGGAAGAAGAGGGAGGCGCTGAGTCGAAGGAGCGAGTCGGCGAGTTAACCCAGCGAGGAAGTCTTCTTCGTCGTCACTGCTCTCGTCTTCGGTCTCGGTGGAGTCACCGGGAGAGGTGAAACCAGGGGAGAAAGCTGGAGAGTCGAACTCGTTCGGGAAACCGAGTCGAGTAGGGGTTAACTCAGAAGAAGGGGTTTTCTCCATGATAGGAAGGTTGACGGAGAGATAAGGAGGAGGAGGAGGAGGAGGAGGAGGAGGAGGAGAAAGGCGAGACATAGAAAAATACAATGGAGAAGGAGAGAGAGTAGAGGTAAGTCTTAAGTAAGTCTCCATGTTGCTTTTATTAAGGTTTCAGATTTTCTATGAGACAGCTCAAAAGCACTGTAATATCGCTTCTGCTTTCTTTCTTTTTTAATTATTGTTTATCCGCAACATTTATAATGTAAAAATATTTTTTATTTGAATATGTTATATTGATGTATCTTTTTATTGAAATACCAAGTAAATCATTTTAGATGTATAATGAATAAAACCCCGTGCTACGCCCAAAAAAAAAAAAAAAATCTGGTTAAAATTTGATTCATATGCCATTTGCTAACAACAAATTAGCAAATAATCATTGTACTTAAGTGAACTTTATGACTGTTAAGTGAATTTTCTATTACTACCAAAATATGTCTTGCTTTGACATCCTTTTTACTATTTTCTTATTATATAGATAAGACATTATTGAGGTAATGCGTGGGCATGAGAAATACAGGTGGAACCCACTTAATCCCAAACAAGTAGTCATTTACAGTTCAATGTCTTCTCATGTTTTAATTAACCATTCTAAATAAAATATTAGTCTTTATAGAATCTGATTGTGTGGGCTAATCAAAAGTATCGAACACTTCATAATTACGCCTTCCTCACTTTTCCTCATGTAAATCCTTGTCATCATTTGCCTTCTCATGTTTTTCTCACCATTAATATTGCCTCTCTTTTTTTTTTGTAACTATAACATATTTACTGCTAAATAATAACGCTCCTTTTAGTATTTATGAGAGGAACAAAAAGTAAGAACTACGTTAACTAATGGCGCTAATTACAGCTGATTTTCCATTATTTTATACTCGTAAGTGACAACACTGTGGGTTCAAAGTTTAAACCAAAAGATTTTGCGACTGTTCAATTTCTTCTGGTAACTATCGAAGACCCCTATTTTGTAGGGTTTTTAATCTTTTATTATAATTTCATTTTTTAAAATATCATAAAAATCTCCTGACCACTCACGAATTTGAAAAAAGCTGACGTGTCACTCCAGCAGATTGGGCAGATTTAATCAGTCATCCGTCCCCTCCCTCCTCTCCGTCTGTCAGCTAATCGAACGGCCATTTGGTCAGAGGAACGCGCCGTGATAACAGCGGTTAACGCTGGATTCGAAACCGTTTGATGTACTGGATTGGATGATATATAATTTTCCCGCCTTGGAAGAAAAAGATGGAAGTGAAATGGTGGTGGGGTCCAGCTTTTACCTGGTGAAAAGGACAGCACCGTTAAGTCAAAAGAGCGGGAACAGATCTTCTCTTCTTCTTTTCTCTTTGGAATATCGAAGCAACAAAACGTAAGTAGCATATTTTATTGATTTAAACGAAGAAACTCAATAGTTTAATATTTAATAAAATGTAATGTTTGGGCCAAAAATTGTACTCTACATTGTCGAAAAACTTGTACTCCTATTATATCAGAATTATGATTTATGAGCACCCACAGTTAGTTTCTTTCTTGGTAATGCCCCACGATTAGTTTGTTGAAAATTATATTTAAAACCATTGACAAAGCTGATTTTGTGATAAGCAACAGCATAAAGAAGTCGATTTGGCTAATAAAACAAAGCAATTATGGGGACTGAGAGATTAGTTAAGTGATATACACGCGCAAGGAAGAGCGCGTTAGAGAGGCTACTGAAGGTGGGTTGTGTCTACCTGCATATGCTTTACAGAAGCTGTCTTGGTCTGGTCTCTGCCTTCATTCCACAAAACGTTAGAAACAAAATATAAATTTTCCTCGTAAAATGATAATAATAATAATAATAATAAGAGCAGATGAATGGTTGGGGAAATTTACTGTATCCGAATTTTAAACTAGGTGATGTGTAGGATGAGATAGAAAAAAAGAAAGAGAGATATAAGAGCACTTTTATTAGAGGTTTTTAAGAAAATTTTAAGAAATTTTTTTTAAATTAAAGAAATATAAACTACTTTGGTAAATGTGTTTTAAAAAACTCTTTTTAATAACTGGTTTTTAGTTAAAAATTTTAAGAATTTTTTTTAATACATTTACCGATATAATTTATAATAAAAATACTAGTAAAATTTCCATAAGAACTTACGAATGGTTAGTGTAGACCGGGACTCATAACGGTAAAGAAAAAAGAAATAAAGAAATCTGCTAATGTCATTTCGAATTTCCATTTCAAATGTGAAGCCTATTTCAGTTTTCCTTATATGTATGCAAGTAACTAATAAGAAATGATTTGGATCTTTTAAAAGAATAGGCGCAGATATCATGTTCGCTTATATCGGTAATTTGCATTACGACGGAAATTTTTTTTTCTAATGTAATATTTTGTCAATCATAAAAAATTGCCTAATGATATACAATTAGACAAAAACCCAAGATAATTTTTTCCGTAAGAAAATACAAGTAAAACTCCCTTATGCAAATAAGCATGTTTTTAATAATTTATTTCAATATATTATATATGTATTTCATATGTTAAAAATTAACTATTAAAAATAAAATAAACTACAATTATTTACAATAAAAAGTATGTTATTTCTTTGATCTTTCAAATAACTTTAATATATGCTACAACTTTATATTATTTTTATGATAAATAGTGAAACAACTTTTTTACCCATTCTAAAAATTAACAACTGAAAAAAATAATTGTTTACAATAAAAAATTATTTATAATATAAAATAGTTAATATATATTAAAATTTTATATAATAAATTATAAATTTCATAAATATATGTGTATATTTGTAATTTAAATTTACATTCCGTCACTTAAAAAATTTATCTAATCACACAAAATTTTTATTATACAATTTTTTATTATATAACTTTTATTCTGTAATTATGATATTAATCAATATGCAGTGCTACCAATCGAAATTAATAACTTTACATATATTATCATATGTTTTTTTTTTGTAAAAAAAAGAGATTGTTTCCACATGTAATAGTTTCATAGTTATTAACCTTTTTGTGTGCAAAATAGTTTGATCCTTCATATGTAATCATTTCAGCTTTATTCAAAATTAAAAAAACCTTCAAACATAACCAAATAAAAGTAATAAATGATAAAACAAAAAAATCTTAAAATGATAATATAAGTTAAAATACATTGTTGCTTTTTATAGTCAAGAGAAATATATTTAAATCAGTTTTGTAGTTTTATATTTTATCATCAGAAATTTTTAAATTTTAGTTGATCTTCTGACCCACAATTTAACGGATTCAATCCGGTAATCTAGACCTTTGAGACAATCTGATTCATCTTTCAATTCAGTTTTTTTTAAATGGTTAGATTATAAGCCATCAGTAATAATTTAAACGAATTTGTGAGGGAGACAAATCTACTGTATTGTATTAGGAAATTGCAGAGATGAGAATCTTAACTGACCATTTTAATCAGAACCTTTGTCCTCTTTCAAGTGGATTTAGCTGTTCCGACGTTCATCCGCATTTGGATCTCGTGAACCTCAAGTTATCAACTTCTTTGTACACTACTTTTAATAATATTTTAATTATTTTTTCTTTGAAATGAGACATTCGTGCTACCCGCACATATGATATCAACACATTCGTGTCTACTTAGACTAAAAGATATGAAAAGATAAATCACTACTTGATATCGCTGTGTCTACTTCCATTAAAAATACCAAAAGCTTAATACCTGAAATATGATATCAGCAATCGCCTTTGGAATGATCTCAACTTCTCAATTGAATTAATGAATCTCCGATCCAGTCCCCACTTGATGTAAGAATGACGGACGAACTAAAAACAAACTTAAACTTTACCAGGAAATAATCACTATGCAATGAGATGAGAGGTAATTACAAAACTACATAAATATGTTGTAAATGATTTACAAAATATGTGCCTAGTTCTAATTATGATTTACAAAAACCACTCGATAAATTAATATGGAAATTGGTATTCTTTCTAATTATATTATAAAATTTATATATCAAATTTTTTTTAATATTTAATGACTGCAAATTTGGAAAGCACGAGTATGGACAATTTTTTGGGTGATTGTTTTTCTCCTTTTCACGGTTTTGCCAGTGATCTGTCTGTAATCTCGTCTTTGAGTACCGATATTCTCTTTCACACCACAATTGGTTGAATTGATGTTTTTCGACGTGTCTCTTCAACACGTCGTGTATGTTCTAGTGTTTTGTCGACAATCTCACCATGTTTATCATGTATAACAATTTGATATTTCCCACTATGGTTTTTTTGTGTTAATTATTTTATGTCTCTTTTCGTAGAATTCGATTCCGGTGAAGTTATCATTAGTGATGTTTCTGCTGGTTTGTTAAAGTTTAGGTGAAAGACAAATTTACACAGAGACAACCATTGATTGTGAAGTTTGAGATTTGTGATTTGTGAAATTCTTATAGTGCATTATAGTTGGATGATAGCTAAAACTCGGAATGGCTGAGTTCAGATACAGAGAAGGAACTTAACAGATTTGTTAATCTGTTAGCGAATAAGGTTTCTAAAGTTGAAGCATCGTCAATTTCGCTTCTTATGTTGTATCGTTTTTTACCCTTTTTGTTTAGAGTGTATGTATATGAATATTATTTCTGTAATCTTGTAAACTTTTGATAGAAATGATAATAATATTTAAACGTTAAAAAAAATTAATAGGAAAATTATAATCTCTTAAGTAATCTTAGTTATCTAAAAGAATCAATGAAAAAACAAATATATATAAACATAGATTCTTTGGGTTTATAAACTCTCAAAGCAAAGGGCATGGCCCAACAATATCTCCCGCCACATGCAAAAGGAATGATTCTTTCTCGTTCACTCGGGTTTACAATGCTATAGCACGTGCGACGGCAACTGTTTATCACATAGCATGTGTGGTGTACACCGTTACGCACAAGTGCGGCACGTACGATATAGACATTTTGTGTAATTTGTCTTCACATGTTCATAACTTCCGATATTCAACATAACAGTTTCTCTTAGGGATCATCAACTGTATAAGCTTCTTTATAATTAGAAACATCTTCTTAAATGAGAGTTCTTTATCGTGTCAATGGTTTATAGAAAGTAGAAAATTTTGATATGACAATGAATAGAGTTCGTGGCTTACAATAATTCAAAAATATGGTTACTTTGTTGATAAACGTAATCACATGTTACGCATAAAGTCTTGTATATAATTTTTTTGTCTCTAATATTCGAGTTTCAAATTCTACTTTATATATAAAATATAATTTGATGTAACTAATCAAAAGGTGATTTGATATTTTTCTAATTAATTTCCTCTCGAAAGCTTTGAAAAGACTTTCCTATATCATGCACAAGTCCGTGTTATTCTGCAAGTAAATATAATTTGACGAAAATGGGTAAATTTCCTTTTTATTTCCTTTTAATTTGCTTGAAAGTGTAATCTAATTCTTTTCGATTTTCCTGTAAAATTATGGATTAGAGTTTAATTAAAGTGAGAAGTTTTGTCAAAATCGTTGTAGTATAGTGATAAATATTCCCCCATATATATCTAAATAATAGATATGAAGAATAGGCGAGCAGATATCAAAAGGCAGTGTCTTAAACATTTGGTTTAGTAGGTGTCCGGGTTCGATTACCAGCAACAGCGTTTTTTGTTATTTTTTTAATATCAGGCCCACAATATGGACTATTGGACCGTCTCTTAGTTTGTCCTGATTAAAAGGATATATGTTTCGCCGTTATTATCCATCGCTTCACTTTGTTTTCTCTCTAATTTCTTTCCTCAAACTAAAAAATATGTTCCTTCGTTTTTTTAGTTATTATAAGACAATTGTTCCGATCACTCCTCCATCGATCTTGTCAAATAGTCAACGATTGTAACAAATTCAAGAATTTATCGTTTTGGTATAAATTATATTGCAGGGAGAAAATGAAAAACCACTTTTTGCTTATACGGTGAACAGAAATGTTTGATTACTATGATTATGATATAGTGCAATTACATACGAAGCAGCATGATATTGGATTACAGATCAAATTTTAAATACAAAGACTTTTGGACAGACGTTGTTTTCATTATAAAGAGACTTGTTGCCTTTGGCGAAACATAGAGAACCTACACTACAAGCCCTTAAAATATATAGACGTTGATTTCATCTTATTATACAATATGATATACTATTACTATGTACATTCTTTTCTCCTTTTTCTGTTACTTTTCTTTCTTAAGTCGTTTTTAAGACATACTATATTTTTACACTAATTATTTAATACGTCAACTTCCATATTCACTTAATCAAAGTTCCTGCAAAATGATCACAAAAACTGTATCAAAGATATGTTACTAATTTTAAAACTTGGGAGGTACGTGTGGTATTCATATTCCATTTTTAATTATTAATCGTGTTAATATAAATAAATAAAATTTTAACTTTAGAAAAGAAAATTATGGAAATTATACGATTATGTAAACATTCCCCTTTTTTGTTGTTGTTAAAGACGTTTTTTTAAAACATTCAGTTTTAGTTTTATCAGTCTATGCTATATATTGACATATATGCATGTACCTTAACAATTTATCACTTATCGTTCATCATCGGCTAGGATTGTTAATTAGTAGTAAAGCGATCCTGCATTTGATTATCTATAAGTGAGTTTCTCAAATCAAGATCTTTCAATGATAAAACATGCAAAATAATTTGTCTCCGAAATGAAATAGCGATTATATAATAGAAAATGTTTGTAGTTTTAAACCAAAAAAAAATGTTTGTAGTTGTACCTTCCCACCAGTTGCCTCTCGAAGCACTTTCGGAATCGCCTTCCTTTCCATCTTTCTTATACTGGACAACTCAGAATTAGCTAGTTTATCAGAGTTATTATAAAGTACTTATATATATGTATATGTATTAATATATATCCGAATGAATCTAGATACAATGGCAATACATATATTATATATAGAATATCCACTTTTGTCTCGAAAACGTTGGTTCCTTGTATCGTGTAAATTCTCTGTTTCATAATTGCTTGGACACCTAATTCGAGTTCTAGTGCTTTGGTCGATAAGCTACACAAAGATGTTGGTAATGAAAGTAAGGACTTACAGCATCTGTGTTGGTTGCTGAAGAGGAATAGTTGTCTTGGCCTCCATAGTAAATGGATGAGCTCAAGTTGCATGGTGGTTGTGTTTCTTCATTTTGGTAACTCTTTCTCTCCTTATTTTTGCTCCTTTCTCCTCTTTCATCTGTACCGCATTATTCACATTTCTTTTTAATAACTAAGCCGAAGAAGTATTTCATTGAGTTCATTATTAATTTAAAGTGTAGATAAAAAACAATTTTAAGGACTAACACGTCCAAAACTCTTAACTAGAGTAAGCAGTAAACCCACTTGGAATCTCCAAATTTGTAGGTAGATATTTGGCAGCTTCATTTCTACTAGCCGAGTTCGCTTGCCTCCCCTTGAGTTGAGAACAAAGAAAAAATCCGTGAGAGCGATGAATATCTTTAATTAGAATTTTAATGATGATATTGATTCATACAGTTGATGCTGGTGGGAAAATGGATTGGAACAATCCTGTTGTAGTTGAAGAAGATAAAGGGGAGACTCTTGGACCAAAAATATGATCCAAAGACGAAGAGGAGGACGATGAAGAGGAACCAAATACTGACTTTTTCTTGTCCATCACCGCTCTTTTCAACTTTATATTGTCTACCTGTTTGTGAGTGTGTGTGTGTACAAATGTATTTATATGTTAAAGGGTTAGTTCTTTGTAGCTAAGGGATATATGTTCGAAGGACAAATTAGAGAAAGGAAAGAAACGAGAAGAAGTTACTTTGAGAAAGATCAGTAGTTGTTTGTGTTGGGAGGTATGAGACTTAGTCACTCTCCTCTTAAGCTTATTTATAGAATAACACTCAACTTTGACTACGTTTGAAACCTTTTAAAATTTACATTTTTCTGAATTCCTTTTGGTAACTTCCGTGCTATAAAATAATTTCTTTCATTGGAAGCATTTTATGACTGAAATTAAATTGGTTGATTATTCGACTAACCAACCGATTAATTGTCGATCAAGGCGACGTTGACTGGCCGTATAAATTACTAGACCGGTCATTGACCGAATAATTGATTGATTTTACCGATTAATCAAATAACTAATCCACTAGTTTACCAACTTTAATCAACCGTAGTCGATGCATTATCTTGTTATTCCAATATATATATAGTCGATGGCGTAAATGTATGGTAGAAATCAGTTATATCTACGTTATATACTTATATCTGATTCACAAAAACCGGGTAGTTTTAGATGACATATCTCGTCATAATGTTATATTTTTTTGGGGAAATGAATGTGGTTGTATGTTTTGCAAAATTAGAGACTTTGAAAATTATATATATGGGGGATGAACGCAATCTGAGTAGTTTAGCAAATGATCTAAGATGCCAGGGATCCGAAGGTTCAAGTATTAATTAGTGTACTTAGCTATATTATACATTTTGTAATCTTAAACATAGTTAACGTGTCCCTTAGTAGTAGAACATCCCAAATTTTACAAAAAATTTCTGTTTGAATCTTCCGCATGCATGACATATAGACAAAAGTAATTCTAAGTTATCTTACACCAAATCCATTTGAATTCTCAATTGTATCACATTAGTACAAATTTCATGGGTGTGGTAATCAAATTAAGGCTTTGGTATTTGCAATTGAGTTTTATAATGAAATTGTTTTGTTTAACTTTATAAAACTCAAATTGTTTCAATGTTTTCATCAAAGATCTTTTGAAAATTACAAAGACAAACATAAATTGTAATTTGGTTACATTTCGTACCTCATCACGGTTATAATTTTCAAAATGATATTTGATTAAAAAAAGCAAAAACAAACATGCATGTAGAGCCGTGCTTAGGGTTTGGAAGCCTAAGACAAACAGAAAATAGGTATTTTACATTTTATTTTATTTTTATATTTTTTCGTCTCATAAAGCCTAAGTCATAGCATTTCTACTGAGATAAAGAAATAAAGAATAAACGTTTTATGAATCATTGAACAGAACTTAACCGATAGAACATAGTGTCAATACGTGTGATGGGTATCTGTCCTAATATTCTTTTTATCGGCTATTTGTTTGACTATGCCTTTCAAAATAGTCTCTGCAAAGATACAGCACATGCATGAGCGGTTGTATGCTCTGTATCTAACAAAAACTTAGAAGAATTATCTGTACAATGCAAATTTTAATTAAATCAAAGTATAAACCAATGGTATAGGCTACTCTCACGCAAGGAATTATTCGACTGCAAAAAAAGAAACATGTAAAAGAAACATTCAATGGGATTATACGTGTCCTTCATGGGACTTGAATAACTCATGACATGTTCACCATCATCATCATATATCATCCATTTGTAACTTTCTCAACAAATGGACACCATTGACATCAAGAATGTCAAAAAGATTTAGAGATAGAGATAGAGATTAAAGATGAAAGAGAGGGCAGCCTTTTGAAAAGAGGATTGGATCCCTTATGAGTTAAGGAGAGCCATAGCTTCATGAGGGTTAAAGAAGCTTATAGCTACAAATGTTCTACACTCCCCAACCTTGGATCAATAAACAGTTTGGATCTTTTATTATGCTTAGGTTGTTGCATTTTTTTCATTTGGTTAAGATATTTAGATCCATTGGACACTAATTTATTTAGGATTTACGATTGGTCATATATAATAATTGCAGTAATAAGTAGGATTCGAACTTGGGTATATATATATGTTGATGCTTTTGCATATTTTATTTTTGGCCGGTTGATATTCTCTCCAACTTACAAAGACAGAAAACTTCTCCAATATCTTAATTCTTTAGGTTTTTTAGATTGCTTGTATGATTTTCTTTCATTATCCTACTGTCTATAGTTACATGGACTTTTTTTTTAATTTGATTGAATTCTTGAATTTCATGGATGTGATGTCTATATATGGGATCGAACCTTAAATACTATCAACACATGTACACTTTTGATAACTACACTATCATGTCATAACTTGAGCACCATCAGTTAATGTCTTGTTGGTCGAAACTAAAGATTGAGCTCCATAAAAAACCTTGTTTTTTTCTTTAATGGAAAAAATCTTGATTTGTTTTTGCCATTTTAAAATATATCTGAAGACTGCAAATCCTTAAACTAGTATGTGTTTTGCCTTAAAGCTGGTTAAGTAAGATTTATTAAAACATAAAGATGAAGATAGAACGTGAAAACCCTTTTACGAAAAAAAGATAGTTGAACGAAACCAAAGAAAGACCTTTTTCGCTAATGAAAGTCAAATTTCTTTTAAATTAATTCCTACTTGCTTTCAAACAACAATGCGTAATAATAGCACATCCTGTATATTAAAATTACAATCACAGCTTCTATTCCTCATCCATTTTGTCCGTTAGTTGTATATAAATATTTGTTTAGACGAATTAATGGAGTAACGAAAGAAATATAATATGCGGAATAAATAATGTGTATATCAGGATATACAGAATTAAGACAACACAAAATTAGCTGATGACAATACCTAAACAGTATAAAACAAAAAGAGAATAAAAAACTTTAGTGCTCCTTGTGTTTCCCTAATTAAAGCTCAACAAGAAGCACTTGCCCCTTTTTTCTTATCTACAAAACGAATCCTATACGTACCCCCAGTGGATTGTAAGTTCGAATTTTACCATTTTAAAACATTGCATTTATAAATTGGAGTTTATTTTTTTTATACTAGTATTAAACCAACTAAATAAGCTTATTAATTCACAGCTCTAAGTAAATCAAATACATTTTTCACTTTTTAGGGTCCAAGGGAATGGAATTGAAGAACATCGAACTAACCAAATTAGATCTGTGTGCATCAAAGATTAAGAACAGTGATTTAGTAGTTACAGTGTTAATAGTGTTATTAAATTTGAGGCCGGATCTATCAGATTTTTGTTCTCGGGCCAACTCTTTTTAAATGTTCATAAAATTATTCCCCAATCTTTAATTTCATGAACTCGTCCTAAACTACTCTGAGCTGGGCTATGGAAACTTTTTATTCAAATAATTTCAGAATTGTTTAGATTTGGGCTTTGAGCTTGAGCAAAGCTGGACCAATGGAGTGTTAGCTACCCAATATTCGTATAATTGAAGAGGAGAGGATAATATTTTGATTATTGCATTTCATTTCAATTCCTCTTATTCTTTTCTGTTTTTTTTTCCATGGTTTCAAAATGAACCTTAGTAATTTACCAAACAAAAAGAGAAACTCTTACATTATTAGTACGTAACTAGTTATTAATATCCTTTGGCAATCTGTAGCTATAGGTTTCGCCGTCGATCAAATATAAAATTTCTTCGGCTACAGCATTAATCCCTTTCTCGCCTGCACACGTTTGTTATTAATATTATTTTGGTTGTTCATTTTTACAATTTTTTAGTACGACATAATATTTGGTAATCAATTATGAACAAAATTTTCTACAAATTAATACGAATCTTATTTTTCACCTGATCATTCATTTCAGATAAGGTTTTAAATTAATTGTATGTTTTCTTTTTATTAGCCGAGATTCGTGGTCTCAACCAGTGGAAAGAGTGTTCAACTAGTTCAGTTGATTACCGAATTTGGTTTTATATATGAGTTTTTGCATTAAATATATATATTTTCATTTCTTTGTTGAACAGACCTACCTTTTAATCTCTCAGCCTCTTCAGCCGTGAGTTCTGCTGCAAACCCGCTTATACTTTCCTTGTAGCAATATAGTAGAGCATCTTTTGGTGACCTTACGAAACATAACACAACAAAAACCAAAATTGTTGAATTTTGTTTAACTATTTTTTGAATCTTTTATAACAACTTAATCTTTATTATTATACCATCTTGGATTGCTCGGGCCTTATTTCCCCCATGATATTTTATTATTTATTTATATATGTTTTGTTTATATATGTTCAAATCGTACGTTTTTTTTTGCTTATTGCTCCAAAATACAGAAATCCCTAATTACCTTCCTTGAATCACCTTTTTGAGAAGTTGTTGGTATTGCTTACAGTCACCATGATACAATCCAAAATCAACATTGACCGTATAAATCTGTCTATCATATTCGGTAAAAAGAATATATGCACCAAGTAGTTCTTGGGCCAGTGGCGAAGTCAGAACCCTCTGAAAAGTGTGCGAAGTCTGGCCCCTGAGTTCGAGGCTGTTTGGGAGGGGTTGTGATTTTCTTCCATTAAACACATGAAAAATCTATATAAAAAGGTTGGTCCCGGCAAAGTGAGATTATGGCCAGATGGCCCTAACGTTTTACTCGAAAATACGATGGAAATTGAAAATGCGAAGAAAATCAACAATATTCGGGAAAACATTTCTATAGAAAAGCTAAGAAATATTAAGAGATTAAAGACTTGAGATTTAGATAGAATAAAACTATAATGTGAATATAATCATAAATAGTGGTGAACAATGAAAACGTTAGGCCGAAAGTGCGAAGCTATAAGTTTCAATGTGAGTGTCCAAAGAGTGCATTTTTAGAGTTTCAATATATAATTTAACCTAGATAAAATTTAATTAAAATTTTTGAAATAGGGAAGAATTTTAAGAGTCATTTGTTTATATATGGGCATTGTAGTATATCTACTTTATTTTCTTATAACTCACATGAAAAATGTTAATTAACACTGACATTGAAACATAGGGGATATGAGAGTCAAAATGAACATCAGAGTCAATGTCCGCTCCAAAATTAATTATTACTTAACATTTTTTTCTTGTTTCATAATAAATGTTATAATAGAGTCAAAACTAATTAAAATATATTGAATAGAGCGTAACATTAAAATCATTTTTTGGTAGGGATATGATTAAATTCATTTATTAATTTATGTTAAAAGCATCAAAACGGAACTTCTTGAAACGACTCCGAGGTAAGTGGCTTTTCGGTCGTCAACGTTGGTGACCATTCTATTGAAGACTATTTTGAATGGTTTTTTGTGTCGGACTCGGGCCGTCATGGTTGGATAGTTGAGGTCTGCATCGGGGTCTATATCGGTCCCGGAGCAGTCTATCTTGTCGCTTCCAACGTTTGATCTAAGCTTCTCGGTGTTGTAGCCTTGTTTGCACATGTAATCTATGTAGTCGCGGTGGTGTATCTCGCAGTGGTGTATCTAGCAGATCAAACCCGGCTCTAGGACTTTTGTAGCGTTTAAATGACCTGATCCGTATGCAAACTCATTGCCCTCATCTATCATTTCCATGGCTGCAAAGGGGAGAAAAAGAAAGAAAAAAGAAAAGAAAAAAAAACTCGTAAGATTATTCGGTTAATTTTATATCTCCGAAAAATCAAGATAAAAAAAAAAATTCTGAACGAAAAAGCTACCGAAACAAGAGTGAAAGAAAAACGAAATGGTCTCTATTCAAAATCATTCAAAACAGAATAAACTATAAAACGATAAGCAACCAATTTACATAGAAGGGGCAACCAATTCTATCCGTCTTGATATATAAGATTTGTAGGTTAGATGCGCACAAGTTAAAAAATGATAATTTTGGTTGCATTTTCTAAATGTAAACTGTAAGACATCATTTACTCAACAACAATAATTAGAATTTAGCCAAAAAAAAATAAAATAGATTACTATGGCCCTTGTCATGATCTCTCGGTCAACCTATTTTTAATCATTTGCTTCAAAAGTAATTAAGATTAAAATAAATAATTATAAATTTGAATAGAAATTTGACAAAAACAAAAATGAAACAAAATAAAATCTATATTGGTTATCAATCAATCAAACATTAGAAGCACACCCGAGTCATGGGAGATGCTAGCATTCCGAAGACGAGGTCAAAGGAGCTTGGACCTTCATCAATTCAATGTCCAATGCTTAACTCATCAAACTACACGGTGTGGGCAATGAGAATGAAAGTGAACTTGCATGTTCACAAGGTATGGGAGACGATCGAGGCAGGATTGACCATAGACGAGAATAACGACATGGCGATTGCCTTGTTGTTTCAAGAAGACAACGTTAGATAGTTCTTAATGAATTGAGGAACAAGTATTTCCTAAACAAGATAGATTTAGAGTTTTCCTAATAGGAATAGAAGATATATATTAGTAATAGAAATATGTTAGCTTACAATATAAGGAATCCTATATGTGTTAGGATAAGATAATTGTTAGTTTAGATATGACAAGTAGAATTAGGAGTTATCTAATTCCACAAGGAATATGTTTAGCAAAGGTGTGCTATCTTTATAAATATCAATGTTGAGTTGTGACATTGATTAAGCATCAAAGTGGAGATTGTTGAGTTATGGGCCTCAGTCAATTTCTTTTGACCTAAATCTAAGTCTTGAGAAAGTTGCCTAAGACGAGAGCAACATAAGAAGACTTAAATCCAAGTCAGAAGTATGTCCAACATATTGTCAAGTTGCATCAGACCGAGTTTATGGTAGCAACACTTGAAGTTTTTCAAGCCGATGACTAGCGAGAATGTTGTCATGAGAATCGACAACGAGTCTATAATCACTGGAACAAAGAATCCTGTGTTCCATGGTCGAAGCAAACATATCCACAAGTGATATCATTTCATCCGAGAGAGGGTTGAAGATGATCAAATCAAGGTGGAACATGTATTCATCGAAGAACAATGTGCAGACATATTAACTAAAGCCCTATCAAGGATCAAGTTCAAGGAGATGAGAAGCTTGATATGAGTTCAAGACCTCACCAAGACTAACTTGAAGCTTAAGGGGGTGAATGTTGGAGTAAGCTTAAAGATAGCTAAATCCACAAGGAAAATTAATCATAACCGAGTATGGATTTAGGAGATTAGGATAAGAATAAGATTTATATTTAGTTATCTAAATATATATTAGGATTTATCTAATAGGGTTTTTATAGTTATATTAGGAATAAGTGTTACCTAGAAACACTATAAATACAGTTGTTGGATTGTGATAATTGTCTAAGAGTGCTATGGGAGATCAAGAGTTCTAAGACAGAGAATTTTGAATGTTTAGTTTTGAGAGAGTTTCTAAACATATATAATAAGAGAGTAATTCTTATTACAAAAAAAAAAAAATTATTGAAAACAAAGAATCAAAATAAGAAAGAACAAGAGAAAGTTTAATAAATCCTTTACTTAAATTGTATTAGAAAATCACTCAAAACTAATACTCCCTTTAACTCTCTTAACTCTCTTAACTCTCTTAAACCTTGACACAACCCATCAAGTGTTTATATAGAGAAGACACACCTCACCTAAACCTATTAGAATTAGGAATTAGATAAATCCTAAATAAATCCAAACTTATCTAATATTATCCTAAGCTTATCTTATAACTTAATAAAACCCTTAAACACTAAACCATTCCTTCGGTATAGAGTTACTTGGTTTATAAGTTAACCAAAGCTTAAACTCCAACAATCTCCCTCTTAAGCTTTGGAGTTAACTTTTGAAAGATCTTGAACACCAATCAAGTCTCTCATTCTCCAAGCTTAATCCTCGCCAAAGATTTTGTCAATATTTCGGCTTTTTGTTCTTTCCCGGCTTCTTCTCTTTTAAGCACTCATAGGGGGTCATATTGTTTAATGCCCTCGTTGAAACTCTATTGATCAAATAGGTTGAATGGCGAACAGCTTCTCCCCATGAATAATTTGGGACTTTCATGGCTTTACGTATGCACCTTATCATCTCCATAAGAGTCCTATTTCTCCTCTCAACAACTCCATTTTGTTGAAGAGTATAAGGAGGCGTAAGATGTCTCTTGATCCCGCTTTCTTCACAAAAGTCTTGGAACTCTTTTGAGGTGAATTCTCCTCCTCTATCAGTCCTTAAAGTCATGACCATACACCCATATTCTTTTTCAATCATCCCTTTGAGTGTCTTGAATTTGAACGCTTCAATCTTTTCTCTCATCAAAATCGTCCACATGTATCTTGAGAAGTCATATACTATAACAAATATGTATTTGTTATGGGCGATTATAGATGGAGTTATGGGACTGCATAAGTCACCGTGTAGCAGTTCCAAAGCCTTAGAAGCTCGAAAAATAGAGCTCTTAGGGAACGAGTGTCGAGCTTGCTTCCCGACCAAGCAAGATTCGCACAACCTCTTCTCTTCTTCAATTTTTGGTAAACCTTGAACAAGCTCGTGTTTAGACATGAGATTAAGTGTTTTAAAACTTACATGCCCCATCCTAGCGTGCCATAGCCATGCTTCATCATCTATTCTTGAGTGAAAACATAACGGTTTACCGATTTGTAGCTTGATTTTGTAGAGCCTATTAGGAGATCTTGTTACTTTCACTAGAAGCCTTCCATTTGGATCGTGTATCGTGAGATGATCTTGTCTCATTACAACCTCACACCCAACTTCCGTAGCTTGTCCTAAGCTAAGAATATTACTCTTCAAACTTGGAATATAATAGATGTCCTTGATTAGTGTTTGTTCTTCGGTTTTACTTTGGAAAAGAATCGAGCCTTTCCCACCTATCTCGACACAAGATCCATCTCCGAATCTCACCTTCCCTTTGATACTTTCATTGAGTTCACAAAAATATGTCTTCACACCGGTCATATGATTGCTAGCTCCATTGTCGAGATACCAAAGTCCTTTTTCTTGATTCTCGGTTTCATAGTTCTTCGGTTGAACTTTTTCTTCATTCAAGAACACTATCTCATGGAGATAGATGGGTAGATCCGCTTCTTCTGTCTCAACTTTGTTTACTTCTTGAGGCTTTTGCTTCTTCTCGGGACAATTAGAGGCAAAATAACCTTTTTCTCACATCGGAAACAAGTTATCTTCGAGTAGTCTTTCTTTTTCTTCGTTTGAATTTGCTCCGTTTGCGAGTTATCTTGGTAGTTTGATCTTCCACGGCCTCTTCCTCCTCTTCCAAAGTCACGACCTTTTCCTCCAACAAAGGTTTGTTGATCCGTATTTGTGAAAAACAACTTATCTTGCGTCTCTCCATAATTGTCTTCATGAATTCTTTCTTCGTACGCCTTGAGCCTTCCGATTATATCCTCGAAGCTTGTTGTTTTCAAGTCTAGGACCTGTTCAAGAGAAGCAACGATTTGGATATAATTGCTCCTTGGTAGACAATTAAGAAATTTCTTCACAAGTTTAGCCTCCTCAATCGATTCACCAAGAGAAGCCAATTTTGAAGCTAGTTTCGATAGCTTTCCGGCGAAGCTATCTATCGTATCCATATCTCACATCTTGATTCTTTCAAACTCAGCTTGGAGAGTTTGAAGCCTCGCCTCCTTAACGCGATCAGCTCCAAGATTACGAGCCTTGATTTCTTCCCAAATTCCTTTCGGAGAATTTTGCTCTCCTACTTGTAAGATAAGAGTCTCCTAGATTGATTGGAATAGCAAACCGGTTGCGAGAACATTCTTGTGAGGATCACTTGATCCCGATTCTATTGTCTCCCATACCTTATGAATTTGCAACATAAATTTCATCCTCATGGACCACACCATGTAGTTAGTTGAATTCAACATAGGACATTGTAAGGATGTAGGAACTATATCCTTTTGTTGAGCAACATTCGTGATATCTCCCATCTCGAAAACGTCACGTTCTTGTCTTCTATTGATCTCTTTCTCTCTCTCCAAGGATCAAACACCTTGAAGCTCTCTTTCTCCAAGGATCAAACACCTTGAAGCTCTCTTTTTCCAAGGATCAAACACCTTGAATCTCTCTTTCTCCAAGGATCAAACACCTTGAAGTTCTCTTCCTCCAAGGATCAAAAACCTTGAAGCTCTCCTCCTCCAAGGATCAAACACCTTGAAGCTCTGATACCAATTATTGGAAACAAAGAATCGAAATAAGAAAGAACAAGAGAAGGTTTAAGAAATCCTTTACTTAAATTGTATTAGAAAATCACTCAAAACTAATACTCCTTTTAACTCTCTTAACTCTCTTAAACCTTGACACAACCCATTAAGTGTTTATATAGGGAAGACACACCTCACCTAAACCTATTAGAGTTAGGAATTAGATAAATCTTAAATAAATCCAAACTTATCTAATATTATCCTAAACTTATCTTATAACTTAATAAAACCCTTAAACACTAAACCATTCCTTCGGTATAGAATTACTTAGTTTATAAGTTAACCAAAGCTTAAACTCCAACATAAACATCATACAAAAAAATAGGGGGAATCTTTTTGAAAAACAAAACAACAATAATAATATTTTAATCTATTATACTTCTAATATATATAGAAAATATGAAAACCATGAAACGTTCTGAAACATTAAAATACCACTCCCACCTTCCTAATTATAATAGATATACGTACATATAGTACATTACTCACACAATGCATCGATCACCATCGATTGATAAACAAATAGATGGATAGATAGATAATAGATTGTATTGATTGTTTGTTCGAACTTACAAGTGGTCATGAGGGCGGATTTAATAGCGGATGGAGACCAAGAATGATTGAATGACTTGACATACAAGGCAAGTCCAGGGGCGTGAGGACAAGCCATGGAAGTTCCTGACACTATGTTGAATCTTAGATGGCGGTTAGTCGTTGTCAGCGAATCCTGACACAAGTTTCACATTCTCGGGCCAACCCGCTATGATGTCTAACCCCGGAGCAGCTATATTAGGCCGCAAATAAAACTGCATATGAGAATTAAACCGAATCCAAAAATATAATGATCCTATTTTTTTCTGGTAATCAAGTTGACGTGTGATACACGTAAAATTACCTTGAGAATATTTGCTAGGAATCTGTTACGATTAGGACCCCTCGACGATAAATTAGCAACAGTAGGAATCCATACCTCTTCTGGTGCAATTTCCACCGTCTTATGTATTTTGGCTGAATGTGCTGTAATAGGAATCAATACAAAACGAAATTCGGTTTTTTTTTTTAACTTTGTGGAGAAAATGATTAGTCTGAATTGTTTCTATATATGAATTCCTTTTACCTTTTGCCTTTTGTATAATACTCCAGCAGTTTGTCTTTCTTTTGTATATCCAAAAGTATAGAAGAGATAGGAAACTGTGACTTTTCCGATTCATTGTAGGTAGATGTTTTAGCCAATCGCTTTGTCCAAGAGTCTTACTTGTGAGAATTCGAAGAAACATCTTTTCCTTCTTCCTTCTTTTAGTTGGACAAGATTGGGTTATCTTTGCTCCTACAATTGACAATTAAACGTTTTCATTTATCAACCCGATATTAATTAGTACTTTCATCACAGGTCACATATTGTGTATATCAGAAGTCTGAACCGTCTCAAACTATTTAGAATTCATTAGTAAATATTATATCGACCAATCGTTTATATATAAACTGATATCCTAGAAAATATATATTTTTAAATAACTAGAAATATTCACATAAAGTTAAGAAACGTTAGTTTTGAGGTCGGATCATGTGCAAATGCGCCAATTTGCACAACAAACCCTTGCGCGGATGACTTACTCAGCAATGAGTTCACCTTTTCTTGCTGATTCAGCGGATGCTGTTCTTCCAAAAGTGGGTAGAAATAATCTTGTGTCTCGAAGGTGTTGATCGTGTTGTACACCTGGTTTTATAACAAATAGATGTTAAACAAATTCGGAAATCATTCATTGGGAGATTATGTATAAAGAAGCCTAATGGCAGATTACTTGCTAATCAAGAAATCTATCTGTTCCACTTACAGTAATTGGCTCATTTCCTCCTTCCCGCTCTAACTTAATCTCGAAAAATCTATCTTTCAAGCTCGCTGCAACTGTCATGATCCAAGGTGCGCCGTTTTAGACAGCGGAATATTTCCAACTATTCCCAGCCGAGGCTGAAGTCAAGATCCCTTTCTCAAGTGCTCTCAAGAACGCCCACGAGATACAATCTTTCTGCAGCGAACGAGGTTCGTCATACCCCTGAGAATACGAAATGATGTCGACCTTGCCCTCGATCGCATGATCTATTGCCTTCAAGACAATATTGTCTGGACAGACTGTAGATTCATCTTTACCTTTTTCTCTTACTCTCCAACATGTTTTGAAAACGGCGATTTTGCGTTGGGAACACCGCCTCTCATCGTGCCTTCCGCCAGGCCAAAGTAGCTCGCTTTCTCTATTTACCTGCCGGCAATAATAGAAGCTATGTGCGTGCCGTGTCTCGTCACGTCAATCAGCGATTTCTCTTCAATCCATTCGTAGTTTTCTGCGGGGTAGTATGATCGAGCCCCAACGACCTTGCTGCAATTGCAGTTTTCAATAGTAATATTAATTGTCACACGTCCAAATAATATATCGTAACTAAAATCTTGAGAAAAGAATATCATTCTTTAAATGACAATGGAAGATATGAGAGTGTGAATGATAGAGTTTAAGCTCAAACCAAACCCACACAGATCTTGGATAAGTACTAAACCAGTGGTTCGGAAAACGTTCAAGATACCAAAAAGGAAAATATAATGAAAAGGAGAAATATTAATGAATGTATAGTACTTGTTGCAAGTTATGTTTTCGCATTTGTTTTGCCAAGACGGAGGCGGAGGGCTGTCGCTACTGGAGAGCTCAGAGTAAGGTCAAATGCCGGAGTCGATGATAGCTACCACCAAATTACTCTCGTTCTTAGGATGACGCTAAGCTATTAATGTTAGATTCATGAAGTCTCATGGTCTTGTCGTGTGAAGTAGGTTTCTACTACGTAACACTTCCAATACCTCTCTCTGATCCCTGCATCACACATTACATTACCATGTCCCTACTATGCGTTTGTAATGATAATTGTATGGAAACGCAAACGTGAAGAAACAATCGTGGTCTTACTCTTCAGCTTTTGTCGTTCATTTTGCGTGAGTCTTGCCGAGAAACCGGTGAAGCTCTCCCTATAGCTGTAGATGAAGGCGTTCGCTACGGTGCTGCTTGTGTTAACATTGAAAACGATTAATTAATTTCTTGGGAAATTTGAACCTATAAGCATAATTTAAACCTATCGTCATCAAGAACATCGCCGAGTAGTTCCTGGTGACCGGAACTTGACCCATATCGATGACCTCCAACTTTCATCTTCACAAGGTATATGACTCTAGAGTTAGATCTAATATTCTTCAATTTTGTTGCAGTGAACGTTAATGCTTGATGCCTCTATTTATAGACAAAGTTCATGAAGAAGATTGGGAAAAGGACTGAAGAAGAAGAAAATTGGAGGAGAAGATTGAAATCGAAACATTTCATCGTGCAAAAGCTCATCAATCAATTTTAAAAGAATCATATTCTTCGATTATGAAGCTGCATGCTTTTTTGTGATTCTTGAGAAAGTCCAAGATGAAAATATTTCTGTTTTTAGTATAAATCATTAGTATACGGTATTGATTCGAGTGAATATATTATTTCTGCGTTACAAATTAAATTAAATTAAACTAAATAATGTATGAAGGCCTAAATAATTGTAACAGTTTAATTTGTAACAATTAAATTAAGCCGTGTTACAAATTTCTCCAAGTATAATGGGAAGTCGAGGCGAATATGACATGGTCACAATACTATGTGAGGAAATGTTTTGAAGATACTATGATCAAAGGATACGTTGTCTAACTTCTAGTGAGGAAATGGACTAAGAATATGAACATATTCAAAGATATGATAATGACATAATATGTGTCCAAGGAATTGGATACATGTGGTTTTGGTTCCCGTTGCAACAAACAAAATTTACTTTTACGAGCTTATCGCTTCGTGTTTAATCCTCATCCACAATAAAGAACAACATATCAATTTCAATCCCTCTAGTTATTATATTCTATTCTATTTTCAGCCCAGCAAAGGGTGAAAGGGATCATATATCACTTCACACTCGATGATACAAAGACGAGTGAACAGTTCTTGGTTAATAGTCCCAATAGCTCACAATTTTCTTTTACTTCACATGAACATGCGTGAGACTTTGTTCATTCGTAATTTAGATGCTCATTCAACTTTGATTCTGGTTAGTTAAAGATGTCCATATGCGTTACTTATGTCCATTCACATTCACATGCCGCTTAAGAGAAAGCTCATCTTACAAATAGTTTTTTTTTTTCATTTCATTTGGTGTCCTAAAATCCAAGAAACGATCATATGCATTTACAGCATGTGCTTTCAACAGGCAGATGGAAATAATGTAAAACCCAAAAAGCTCATCTTACAAATAGTTTTTTTTTTTCATTTCATTTGGTGTCCTAAAATCCAAGAAACGATCATATGCATTTACAGCATGTGCTTTCAACAGGCAGATGGAAATCATGTAAAACCCAAAAAGATGGAAACAAAAAAAAGCAGAAAGTGGATTTGGGGAAGAAAGAGATTAGAAGACAAAGGTTTTGCTCCTTTCCAAGTTCTCACAACCATTATCACTACACACTTTAAAGCCAAATCTTCACTGTTTTCAATCAATTTTTCGAGCAACACCAAATCCATCTGCAAAACAAGGAAAACCAAAATGAACCATGAAAGTTAAAGAATGGCCCAGAAAAATCCATTACAAATAATGTTTTAAAAGAGATGTGTACTTGACTTGTAAGGAATAAAATGAAAAAATCAGAGCATAAGAATCCTTTCATTCCCTAGTTTCGTTTTGATTTTGCCAAGAACAGACTATTAGCTAACCTCAGTGGATCAAATCTTTGTAGCTCATGAATTTGGTCTTCTTTTCCGCGGGCTTCAAGATCTGAAACGAGCACATAAGGTTCTCATCCACGCTCATCATTGCACCAGCATTATCAAATTCACCACAGTAGTTAGGAGCTGAAAACACCGTCACGAGTTGCCTATCAGCAAAGAACTCATAACCATCCTCCACGACCTGCCATAAGAAATTCAACTTCCTTGTTAACATCACAAAAGCAGTAGAATCAAAAAGTGACATGATCGAGATATTTACCTGATGGGCGCGGCACACAAGGTCTAGATCATGTTTTGTTAGAAACTCAGAGACTTTATCCGGACCAAAGGTGTATGAAACACCTCTATCATTCATTCCCCATCCTTTAATATCTTTCGCAGGATCAGACCAGAGCAAATCACAGAGCAGGCCATTGTCAGGAATCATAGTTGGACGAGGCAAGCCTCTAATCTCATCCAAATGGTTAAGATCCGGCGAAAGTCCACCATGCATGCACAATATTTTGTCATCTATAAGCGCAGCAACAGGAAGGCAATTAAAACAATCTGTGAAAACCTTCCATACCCTCACATTGAACCTCCTTTTACATTCATCATAAAATCCATATATCCGATTGATAGAAGCACATTCATGGTTTCCCCTTAGTAGAAAAAAATTTCCTGGGTACTTGATCTTGTAAGCTAGTAAGAGACAAATTGTTTCAAGACTCTGTTTGCCTCTGTCCACATAGTCCCCAAGGAATAGATAATTAGCACTAGGAGGGAAGCCACCATACTCAAATAGCCTCAGCAAGTCACTATATTGCCCATGTATGTCACCTGGTTTACGACATTTACATCACAAATCATAAGCGAGATCATAGAACAAGACTGGATTGTCCATAAAGTCAACCACTTTACTTGAAAATCGATTCAAATCGACCAAACTTCCAAGAAATCAACATATTCTATGATCAGAAAACACTCTTGAACAAAACTAATTTTCATAATCAAATGGGAACCATTTCATAAAATTCCATGGCGGATATAAAATAGAATTTTTATAGCAACAAGATAAACCCATGTGCTTAAGGCTCAGTACTGAATCAGTATCCACACAAAAAAAAATGTCAAAATATTTCTCACTCAGATTCCAGTCGATTCAGAAACATCAATCAAACATGGCCCAAAATCAAATTAGGACGACCTCAAATCAAACAAATCAAATTCAGATGATAAAACATACCACAGATTTTGATAGGTGCCTCAAGCTCAATCAAATTGGGTTGCTGAAGGAAAATATCTCTAGCTGTAGTACAGAGCTGTTTGATATCAGCTTCCGAGAGCTGGACTTGCTTTCCTGGTCTAACTAACCGAACCTCAGTGAGCCGCCTTATTATGTCATCCAGAACTGCCGTGTCAATCGCCGTCTGTTGCCCCTGCGTCGTCGCCATTAGCACAACTATAAAAAAAAACCTAATTTTTCGACCCCAAAAACGAAAAGAGCAAATGCAAAAACAATCAGTGGAAAATAAGAAATTACGCGCAAGGACTCGAATTTATTTTTGATGATAAAATTTACATTATTTTTAAGAGAAAGTAAAGTATCGGAAAAGAGAGATGGAGACGAATTAACAGCTAACAAACAAACAAAAAACCATTGAAATGAGAGAAACTGAGGGACAGTAATAAGAAAACTGGGGAACAAGAGTACGACGTCGTTTCTAAGAGTCCCCAAAAAGGCTTCAGCTTAATGGATAATGGGCCGTTTATTTAGTCAAATAATGTGGTAACGTACTTTGAGTGTACCATTGATCCATCACCCATTTAGATGTTCAATGATCTTTCATAACTATTCTACGTTCTAGCGGTATGAATAGTGATGTGTTTAGATACACTTATATTACATTCATCTGAACACGCTGGGAGCAAAATGCGTTATTATTCATCACAATGTAACCAGTTTTATAAGAAAAACTAAGAGTTGTGTCATCCCAGATCGAAGGTGAAATAAAATCTATAGTATATATAACGTATATGAACTAATCAATTTACTGTCAGTTAGTTTTGAGTTAGCCAATAAAATTTCACATTTAAAGCTAATATTATTGACCAAGTAAAGTAGTTTTTTTCTTTCCAGCACTAAGTAAAGTAGTTCAATGGTCTAAAAAATGTATATTGTCAATTTTAAAGTGAAATATTTGTTTGATATAGAACAGGATAATCTTAATTCGAAGGAGTGTATCAGAAATCATATATCAAAAATGAGATAAAAAAACATGAGTCAATTCAATCTTTTGCATTTAGTTTTGAGTTAGGAAAATGAAAATTTTTTGGGCTGAGTTGGGTCGAAAAGACTCGTACGTTGAGGCCTGAGACTGACATAACCTATCCATGCAAATTGCAAACAGTTTTAATGTCTCTTTTCTTTTCTTTCCGACCGAAAAGTTCTTTTTTGGGGGGAGTGAATATCGTAAAGGTTTGATTCATTCTTTCCAACTCAACTCCACGTTTCTCATCTCAAGGCTTTTTTAACCAAAAATCTTTACAGATTTTTAATAACTTGGATAAGATGTCTCATGATAAAAGAATTAAAGTAAATTCCTGGCTTTTGGCGATTAAAGACAAATGCTGTGTATCTTGGATTTTGCATCAGCTATTCAAGCTCGGCCAATAGCCTCACGTTTTCTGCTATATATTTATATTTATATGCTTTATTTCGTTACAATAATTACAAGTTTATAACATGTTAAAACAACTTGATCCATGGATATAAAAGTTTAAATTAAGTTAAAAGTTCAAAATACAGATAAATAAGAAAGCAAAAGAGTTCCATTTTTCAAGTAAATTTGTCGGTCGGTGTCGGTTATATTCTTTCTTATATTATAAAATTTATCTATATAAAAAAATTTAATATTTGGAGACGGTAAATTAGAAATACACGAGTATGTGCGACTTTTTGGATGATTGTATTTCTCATCTTCACGATTTTGGCTGTCATATTTCACCGGTGATGTATATGTGATCTCGCCTTTGAGTATCGATATTCTCTTTCACACCACATTTGGTTAGGTTGGTGTCTTTTCGACATGTTTGTTCAACACGTTGTGTCTGTTCACGTGTTTTGTCGACAATCTCACCATGTTTATCATGTATAACAGTTTGATATATTAGATTGGGTGGAAAATGAGTCGTATTTTCCACTCTGGATTTTTTTGTTAGTTATTATATGTCCCTTTTCGTAGAATTTGATTCTGGTGAAGTTATCATTCGTGATGTTTCTCCCGGTTATTTCTGTTGGTTTGTTAAAGTCTAGACGAAAAACAAATTCATACAGAAATAACCATTGGTTGTGGAGTTTGAAATCTTCATGCAGTGGTGTTTTGAGATCTGCGAAATTTTTATAGTGCATCGTACTTGGGTGATAGCAAAGAATTGCAATGTTTGAGTTCGACTACGGAGAATGAACTTAACAGATTAAATAAAGTTTCTAAAACTGAAGCATCGTCGATTTCGCTTCGTATATTGTATCGTTTTTTAACCTTTTTTTAGATTGTTTAGAATAAATATATATGAATACTATTTTTATAATCTTGTAAACTTTTGATCGAAGAGATAATAATACTTAGATATTAAAATAAAGAATTCATTTTTCAAAAATAAATCCATCAGTCTCCAAAAATCAACATTAATTCTTTCTTCACCATCATATTACACAATCAGACTTGTGAATTCAAATTATTATGTTTTAGATTTTTCTCGTGTATTTTATCGAATAAATAATGTGAGTTTGTCCAACAATCCAATCTGAAACATTAAAAACAAAATCTGTAAAGAATATATCAAAATTCTTTTCAGTTTTTTTGTTTGATCAATAAATTCGTGCTGAACTAGAATAAACACTACTTTGAAAATTGTAAGATTAACTGATGAATCTAATGATGATGTAATAGAACAATTATTTGACATTTTCTTTTGCTGATAGAAATTAGTTAAACATCATGGGGAATATATAAGATAACTATATATCTTGAGAAAAAGGATAATATAAGCATTATTTATATGAGATCCTCGAAAAATAAGCAACCGATCAATGAAATTAAGTTATGGATGGTCCATACAGATATCGACTTTAGCAAGTTGATAAAGAAATGGTCAGATCTTAAGGTGGAAACTGTTCCAGGAAAAAACTAGATTTGATCTGATGCTGTCTTTAACCCAAAACACTAATTTTAATCCAAAAAATAACATAAAAATGACAATAGGTAAGGCTTTAGTTCTGTAAAAATTAGGTGTCTGATTCCGCTTTGAAGCCTCTTTAACCTTTGTGGCGTCATCACCGGTCACGACCTTCCTATAGATTGATGCCTCAAATTAGATTATTATATTTTGTCTGCCGTTTCTATTACTACATAAAAGCTTAATTGCCTTTATAAAGTTGGTTTGTGGCAAGTGGTAACGTTGCAAAAGCGCATCTTTATCGTGTATTAGAGTAGACCCGCGTATTAACGTAAAATTATGTTATATAATTAATTCATGTAGATCCATGACTCGGATATTTGAATTTAAAGTAAATAAATTATCATATATATTTTCAAAAGTAATCAAATAAAAAAAATATATGCGATCTAGTGATTTGTGTAAGTGTCATCGAATTTGTTGATGAGTTACTATTCAGATTAAACACCTCTCTCTATCCATTTATATAGGTGTTTAATCCATGGTGTTCAACTTGAGACTAAACCAAAACATCTAAATGGAGACTAATTCGAAGAGCTAAACTTACCGTATCAATTCATTTTTTTCATATGGTTTCACTACACTTTCTAGAGCATAAAGATTTTAAAAGTCAAACAAAACCTAAGTTAAAACTAAGAACCGACGGGACGAGGGTCTCCATCAAAAACCCAAAAAGAAGATTTCTTTTGCTTTCGTTAACAATTCTCACTTTTTGGTATTTCTCACCAACAAAAAAGGATAAAATTTATTAAAAAAAAAAAAAGAGAGAAACTTTAAAAGGTTTCAACTATCATCCTCCTCCCCACACCGTTGTTTGAGGGATTCTCCGCCTCAGCAAAAAATATAAATATTCTCTTAAAATCTCTTTCACTCTGTTCCTTTCCTTTCCTTTCAGAAGCTAAGCATCTCTTCCTTTTCTTTTTCTTTTAAAATTTTTTTGCCCGATCTCTTCTGCAAAGATTCTCTCTTTCTTTGTTCTCTTTTCATATATGTTTTTATTCTCTAATAACAAGTAAATACTTATAACTTCTTCTTCTTCTTCTTCTCTTCTCTTCCCTCTTCTTCCTCCTTCTCCTGATCTTTTCTTTGCTTCTCTCTCCGGCCGTCTTTTTCGCTTCACTCACACGTTTTCAAGCATATATAAACACGTGTGGGCCATTCTTCCTCCTCATGGATTCTTCTTCCTCTTCCTCTTCTTCTTCCGTTGGTATTGCTCGTGTCAGCCATATCTCCAATCCCTGTATCTTTGGTGCGTGTTTTTTCTTTCGAAAAGTCCAGTCTTTATAGTTTAGTACCGTTTGATAAAAATGAGTTTCCCGCATGCCCGCTTTGGATAAAACATTTAAACTGAATCCCAAATGGCCAAATCGCCCATGCAAAGTGTTTCCAATAATTTTTACCAAAAAAAAAAGTGTTTCCAAATTTTATCGTTTTAGACTTAATATTGAAAGTGTAACCTAAAGTTTTAATGATAATTACAGGGGAAGTTGGGTCGTCATCTTCGTCAACATACAGAGAGAAGAAATGGAAGTTGATGAGATGGGTGAGTAAGTTTTTTAAGAGTGGCTCTAATGGTGGTGGTGGTGCTCGCACTAATCATCATCTTCCTCAATTTCAAGAAGACGAGAATATGGTCTTTCCTCTAGCTCCTTCCTCTTTGGTAATTATTTTCTTAATTATTAAATTAATCAATTTAATTTTAAACATCTCATTTTTCCCTATTTTAATCTACACATATACTATAGACATGTGATTATTCATATTAAAGCAATATACATAAGACATGTGAATATTAATACTGCTTTCTTTTTTACTTGTGTTGTTTGAAATAAAATATAATGGGTCTTATACATTTTGTAAAATTGTCGGAACATCTCCGTTGGAGTCTCTTAATAGAAATTCTTAAAATAAAAAATAAAAAATTACATGCTAAAAGTGTTTTGGAATAAGAAATTCTAATGGAAACTTAATTAAATATTTAATTAAGAGGTTTCAGAATCGTTTTTAATGAAATAAAAAAAATTTCTGCCATTTGTCAGTTTGTAAATGGTTCAATTTATTTTTTCATTTTAATTCATTTATTTTATTAAAATATATTAATAAAATATATGTAAGAGACTCTCCTACCAATGGAGATGCTCTCACATCCATGAATGAGTTTATATGTTTATAATGTATAATTGTCGGGAGTCTCATTTGCCTTTTAATCCTCAAATTGAGATGATGTGACAATGTGGTAGTGAGCACTATTAGAGATGACAAAATAGGTAGAAATCGGTTAATTATAGGTTTATTGAACGTTCAATAAGGAGTACTGGAGTACTTATTTATTAGTGGGTCGAGTTGAGATATTTCCTGACTCATTTTCATGAAATAAGCGGATTATATTCTTTTTGTGAGATATTTCATTTTTAATCCATAAAATAAATAGATAAACACAAAACATTCAATGCAGAAAATCCAAAAAAAAAAAAAACACTCAATGCATGATGATAGAGTTAAATTGGTTTTTGGCTGCACCAACGATAATTAGTTTAAAAGATGATACTTATATAAATCTAGTGGTGGATTTATCCAAAAAAATAATCTGGTGGTGGACAATTATCAATTAATTCTTTTTTTTAAATACACTAAAATGATTTTATAAACTACTTTTTCTGATGTCATTTCAAACGAATTATTTCGAATAATTGAGCAGAACTGTCCAAGTACTGGAAATTGCGACGTACAAATACAACCATAAAACTATAGCTTATTATTAATCACATTTTGGGATGGTTATGTTAATGAATAATGAATCAGGATGATCGGGCGAGAGCTGCACGGGACAAAGAAGAACTCGACCGTGCAATTTCACTTTCTTTAGATGACGACACGAAGCGCCCACATGGTATCTCTATCTACGTTCAAGAATTCAAATTAAAATTAGAGTAATCAAAGTACACTGAAAACGTCATTCTATCACTTATAAGATTGAACTTTTACTATAAAATAAATTGCGCAGGGCATGGTTGGTCTAACGATCCAAGGCCTTTTCACGGTGGCTTGAATCCATCATCTTTCATCCCACCTTATGAGCCTTCCTATCAATGCAGACGAAGGCAAAGGTACAACAAATTACATTCTCTAAAACACATTCTCTTATAGTAATCACTTTTTTTCTGGTACAAAAATTAAAACTGAAAAATGAGATGTTTAGTAGCATTAGTTCAACCGATAGAAACTCCACGTCACCAAATTTTCACTGTGACAATGCAAATTAAAACATAAACTAATATAATTTTATTTCTTAAAACTTGATATTTGAAGATAACTTTTAGAGAATAATTTTTTTTGCTGCGCTATTTCCAATCTCGCTTTTGGTAACGGTGTTTGCTTTTTGTAGTAGAATATGCGGCGGTTGCAATCGCGACATTGGACTGGGAAACTATCTAGGATGCATGGGCACATTCTTTCATCCTGAATGCTTCCGTTGCCATTCTTGCAGTTACCCTATCACTGAGCATGAGGTATATATACACTTACATAGTAATATTCTTAATTTTGTGTTAATGTCCTTTTGAAGTGACTAAGGTTTTGTGTTTTGTCTGCTCTCTTGATTCAAGTTCTCTCTGTCAGGAACAAAACCCTATCATAAGCTTTGTTTCAAAGAGCTTACTCATCCCAAATGCGAAGTTTGTCACCATTTTGTAAGCAACTATACAATCGGCTTGTTATATTCTTGCGCATCATATATTATATATTTGACTAATTTCAGATTCTTTGTCTTAGATCCCAACTAATGATGCTGGCTTGATTGAATATCGATGTCATCCGTTTTGGAACCAAAAGTATTGTCCATCTCACGAATACGACAAAACCGCTCGTTGTTGTAGCTGCGAGCGTTTGGAGGTAATCAAATACAAATAATTTAACTATTGGTGAGTCCATCCATATCTAGTATTTCTTACAAATCAATTTTTTTTCTTCTGTGTGGTGATCATTAAGTCATGGGATGTGAGATATTACACGTTAGAAGATGGGAGATGTTTATGTTTAGAATGTATGGAAACTGCAATAACCGATACTGGAGAATGTCAGCCGCTTTACCACGCGATAAGAGACTATTACGAAGGAATGTACATGAAACTTGATCAACAGATTCCTATGCTTCTTGTTCAACGAGAAGCTCTCAATGATGCTATTGTTGGAGAGAAAAACGTAAGGTTTTTATATTTCGACTTATTATAGATAACAGTTTTGTGAGAGTTTCTCTCAAATTACAATTAGAATTAATTCTCTGTGTTTTCTTCACAGGGATACCATCACATGCCTGAGACAAGGGGTTTATGCTTGTCTGAAGAACAGACAGTTACAAGTGTAAGTGTTTTCAAACTCTTGTCAGAAACTTGCTTGATTACTTGGTCAAAACAGTAATTTTGCTCTGTTTTTGTTTCTTTTTTTTGATCTTCAAACAGGTTCTTAGAAGACCGAGACTTGGCGCTCACCGTCTTGTTGGTATGAGAACTCAGCATCAAAAGCTTACACGCAAATGCGAAGTCACTGCGATCCTCGTTCTTTACGGCCTCCCAAGGTACTTATTACTTACTCAATTCTCGTTTTTTCGACATTGCCAAAAAAAGATAGCGAATGACTACCAACTTTATGGCTTTTGTGGATGAAGATTACTAACCGGAGCAATTCTTGCCCATGAGCTCATGCACGGGTGGCTAAGGCTCAAAGGTAATTACTAAACATCTTCATCAGTTTCTTTTCTTGTAAATTACGAAAAGCAGGAGGAAAGGAACTCGGATTCCGGTTTCATTTTGAAACTAAAACCAATTATAAACCATTTGCATTTCTATTTGGTTCAGCTTGGTTTGTAGTTATTTTTATAAAAAATACTTCAAATATATATATAGGTATTTCGTTAATATCATATTATAAATAAACTCTTCAAATTTGTAAATTAGTAAACCAATCGATTCAGTATGGTTCACACGTCCATTCCTACGGAGAAACGAATCTTTAATTCTTTTGATTTCTTGTTTTCATTATTAGGGTATAGGAACCTAAACCCTGAGGTAGAGGAAGGAATCTGCCAAGTCCTCTCTTACATGTGGCTTGAATCTGAAGTTCTCTCAGATCCTAGTTCAAGAAACTTGCCCTCAACATCAACGGCTACGTCGTCGTCATCATCATCGTCTTCAAACAAGAAAGGAGAGAAATCAAACGTGGAGAAGAAACTTGGAGAGTTCTTTAAGCATCAGATAGCTCATGATGCGTCTCCAGCTTATGGAGGAGGTTTCAGAGCAGCAAATGCAGCGGTTTGTAAGTATGGCCTGCGTCGCACACTCGATCATATCCACTTCACTGGAACTTTTCCTCTGTGATCTTATCAATGACTTTCAAAATTTTTAATATGTTCGGTGTTATCTTGCTATATGATCTTGATATAGATTGGATGGATCACACAGGGTTTGTTATAACTTTGAATAGAATCTCAGGACAGACTTTATCTCCCTTTGGATTTTGAAAGGGGAGATTTGTTGTTCGGAGGTTTTATAAGAACAATTATTGAGTACTAATAACCAAAAAAGGCTTTATTTCCAAAGAAAAAAACACACCAAGAAATTGCTAATGAATGATAACAAATAAATCAATTTAATTCCAAGATCTGAAAGTGAAACAATAAGAAATTTCTACTAAACACTTGAGTCTTAAAGAGCAGCTAATTCTTGAAACACATTTAGGCATAAACATTTAATAAACCTCAAAAAGAAAAAAGAATAAGAAGCAAGCTTTAAACATAGGTATCGATCAAAGACTTCCTCATTTCACTAACCACAAAATCGGGCTGAGACTGGATTGGTTTGAAGATGCTGTTAACAAGAGGTAGTTCTCTAGCAGTTGTGTCAGACCCACAGAAAGCAGTCCAGTCGTTCACAATCAAACCCGCGGATATCACTTGGCTGCCACGGTTCACGGTTCCAGCAACCAAAGGAACCTGAAGAAGATTCGCTAATTCATCCATTTCTTCCACTTTGGTGTCTCGGTGAACCTAAATGAGAAACACGTAAACAATCAATCTACTTACAAGTATAACATGCAAACGCAAGTAAAAACAAACCAAACACAAATAAACAATCGAATGGCTGTTTATGTTATATAGTACTCTACTTACCATTCCACCTATATTGGACAAAGCACAGTAACTTCCCACAAGTTCGTTATTCGCAATGGTTTGTGGGAAAACTTCAACACCTAGAACATCGCTTATTATCTCTTCGGTTTCTTTCTCGAGCTTTGGATGCGTAAGCGCGACATGGTCATTGCAAACTACGGCGTTTCCAAGTGCACATAGAGGTTCCTCAATTCGTAGGACTATTACTTCATCAGGCAAACTAACTCTCAAATGTCGAAGTTCTGTTCACATAATTATAAAATAATTAATTAGAAGAAAAACTCATTACAAAACTACGACTTGTAATTGTGGAAAATCAAGAACCTTGGTCTATAATGGTGTGAGACAGAAGAAGTCCGTTTTGTTTCCAACACATAAATACCAATAGTCCCAGATCGGTCGTAACATTGGGGATAACATCTTTTAACTTCGACTCAAAACCACTACAAAGAAAGTAAATATATTAAAAGTGATATAAACCAAACCCATGAAAATTTAATTAGATAATGTCAAGAGTGTATACGTGAAGAAGTCTGTTGCGGAAACGAGGCAATAAGCATTTGTGAGTTTGGAAAATACACCAATCTCGCAATTATTATTATCATACTGAAGACCTGCCAAAAAAGAATTAAAAAAAAATAAAATCCGATAAGCCACTTGAAAGAAAGCATCAACTTACAAAGCTAAAGAAAGGGAAACTCACGAGTCTCCATGACAGGGATCCAGCAACACCTGCGGAATTAAGGCACACCAAAGCCTAATATGAGATTATATATAGACATGGATCAGTTGTGGTGTTTATCAGAAGATTGAGGTTTAGGGTTTACCTTCTCGACCAATGTAGCGTCGGAACAAAAGAGTGAAAAAAGGTTTGAAGAAACCCTTTTCTGTTCTCCTTCTAAACCCTATTTATGATGACATCAGCGGTTTTGGGCAAAGGTGGTGAGCAAAGAGTGAAAACAAAAAATATTTATTTTTCAATGTATGGATATACGATTCACCATGCAACTTACACCAATGTAAAAATTAAACATACTCACAATTTCATTCCACTCATCAAAATAATATTCAAAAAAGAATGTCCGAAAAGGTAAACTAAAGAAGTAAAACATAATTTCAAACTCATTTTTTCCAAGGCACAAAAATAATCAGGAGAACAAAGATCACTGTACCATCTCTCCCTCTTTACACCACTTGGTCTGATCTCTCTCTTCTCTCTCTCTCTCTATGCTTAACACAACTGATGATGTCTTTTTGAGTGTTTGTTTCTTATCATCTTGCAGCGAATCTACGTCTCCTCCTTCCCTTAACCGGCATGGAACCAAAACTAGTCTGTTCCATGGGCAACTTCGGTTCATCTTCCTCATCGCTTGTTTCATCTGACCGCCACCTCAATCCGCCACTGTTATTTCTGCTCTCAGTGGCCAAGCCATTGTTGTCTTTCAAGCTGCAATTCATAATACTCATCATTGATATGTAGCCCAACCTAAATAGAGAAATATCTCGGTTCTATTTTGGGATATACTTCCAATACCGAAAAGACCTAACCAAAAAAACAAATGCCTACCCCTAAGTAAAGATGAGAGAAAGGGGTAGGTGAAGAGACTCAGCCAGTGTCCTCTACTTCAATGGCACGATCAAGCAGAAGAAAAAAAGGCTAAGAGATAAAGAAGAGGACAAAACCTACCTTGATGACATGTCCACTGGATCATCCAAATCAACATAGTTATGGGATGCAGGCTCTTTGTCTGGTTGCATCCTTGCGCCAAAAAAGGTGGATTCCAGTTTATGTGCAGATCCATTGACATGGTTGCTGCTAGGTTTCACTGTTACAGGATTGCTAGCTGTGACTCGTCGGAGATAAGGAGAGCAAATATTATTCTCCATGAATCTATCAACACTTGTATCTGGAGAGGTTTCTTCGATCCTTTTTCCTTTGAGCTGGCTGTTACCACGAGCTCTATTAAGATCTTTGAACGGAGTTGACATGTCACCAAATTTCAGAGTCTTGGTTACACTTCTAACTTCACTCTTTTGTCCTCTATTTGAGCTTGTAAATAACCTTCCATGGGAAATATCAAGGGAAGCGTTTCCTGTCAAATGACCAGGTTGAAAAGGACTGCCATTATTAGCCACTGGCTCTCTAGCACTGGTATCGTTAGCCCGTTGGAGGAATATTGAAGTAGTAGCAAAGGGAACTGAAGAAGTAATCATCTCAGGTGTATCAGGAAGATCAGAGTTTCTTGCTGCTTGAGAAGCACTTTCAGAGGTATCTTCCTTATTAGAAAATTGTCCAGATCTAACTTGCTGCTGCTGAATTACTGGAAGTATATCTATGGCTTTATCCTATTTCAAAGCAAATAGAGACACAGGAGGGTTTCAAAGCCAAGTTGAAACAGCCGATATCAAGTAATATTGCACATAGAACATTCAAGATTGAGTAATACTAGACAATCCTGCAAGCATCAAAAGGCTACTAAGCGCTAAAACGCAAAAAGGTGAAAGTTTGAGGATGTAGCCTTTTTAACAAGGAAAAATGGAAGAATCCACTTGTACATGGAAAGGTGGATGGAATACTTACAACTAACTCTTTTCTCCAATGACTCTGTGACTGCATTCTGGACATAACTTCTTCTCCAATTCGGTTGTCGGATATGAAAGCCTCTTCAATTTTCTGGAGCCTAAGATCAACTTGGTATGCCTGGATGTAATGGTAGCGCTGCAGCAATGTGAACAACCAGTAGATTCCAGTCAAAGACAGAACAGAATACCCAACCATATACACAAGAAGAATTTTCCAGAGAATAAGCAGAGTTTATAGTAGTGCAGTCTGATTACACCAAGCTTGAATTATGATTATTGAAGCCCAGACAGAAATTACTAACTTTCATCTATCCCAAATGATTGACACAATAAATCATTTGGGATAGATGAAAGTTATCATCGATCCCAAGCTCGAATCATAGAGTTACCATTCTCAGCCCATGTTGTTAAAGTGAAGTTACTTAAGCATGAAAATATAATTATTTACCTGAAGGTAAAAGACAACTAAAAGACTACCAACAGCTGATGAGGGGTCATCAGTTGCAGAATCTAATAAGCATCTGTGTAGATATTTCTCCTCATCTGGGTTCCACGGTAACTCAATGATTCGATCAACCAAGTTTCTCCTAATAGAAAGACAGCAGAATTCGTTGACAAGTATCTCCATCCATTCCGTCCAACTCCAGCTGTCTAGATCGTCAGACACATGTTTCACAGCTCCATTTTTCAAATTCTTTTCCTTTACTTTCAAGCAGAGTGTCCTTTGGTATGTGAATGCTTCACTCAAAAGACCACATTCCACTCTCACACGAACAGCTGTGACAGCTTCACCAATTGATACCAATTCTGATACACCATCACGACCGGACCAACGCAAAACCATAAGAGCTGTTTCAGGGTTTTCCCTTTCTAACAGGACTTGTGCAACCTTTGGGTAGGTTTCTGGACCACATATTTCAGGAAGAATCCTACAAGCTTCCTGAAATATAATATGGAAAATTTGTAAGCTACACCAGTTAATAAATGTATGGAGAATGTCATGATGTATAGTTTATCATACGTATATTTCAGGAAGAATCTTAAAACATGCACAAGAATACATAGTTTTATGTGTTTCCTGGGGAATGCCAAATGGTACCTGGAGTGCCTCCTCTGAGTGATCATCGAGAAGATAAAATACAAAAGACTCCAGCAATGAATGCCTGGTTATGCCAAAGGTAGCGGAAAAATCATCTATGATGTGCTTCCAATACTTATCAGGAGTAGTCCAATGCCGATCAAACAGGTAGTAAAGAAACTATCTCCTGCTTAAGGAAACCAGCAAAGAAGAAAAACATGGGAGGTTTCCTGACTTTCAGTATTGACTATAAATAAAGTATAATGTAATGTTAAACGCATAGTATAATGTAATGTTAAACGCATGCAGTGATTAAAGGATACAATTGCTTGCTTAGCAACAACCAAATCTGAACTGCCATGTAAAAAGAGTATGTCAGCAGCAGTTCTGAGATTCTCAAATGGATAAGATCCTGAAGTTCCCTCTATTTTGGACCTAAGAAATGCCCTTTCATCCTTCTGCAAGCATCCAACTTCTAGGTCTGCCCCTATTTCTTGACTGTACTCTGGCTCTCTCTCAAGATTCTCTAAAGCATCCTCAATAAAGAGGGAAGCACCCTGTACATTACCATCTGAAGACTGGTCTAGGGCATCAGGCCATGCACGCTTAATTGCAGTTGATTTCCTTTCAAGTACAAGAGCATTCCACAACGTGAAATTAGAATATCGAGACCTCACATCCTCCAGAAATCCATGTCTTATGCACCAGACCATTATGTCCAGATGCTGAAATCAAACTCACAAACAACAACAGGTTAAGCAAAACATAAACTCAGTGATCTTGCACCGATAACTAAAAAACTGATATAGTTAAAATACTCTCTCGTCAGGAGCCATATGGTTATCCCTAGATATCATTTAGTATGTCATTATAGATAGGGTTAAAATTTACCCAAAAACATTCACTAATATGCTACTGACATAAGAAGAAAATGAACATAAAGTCGCAGAAGCAGAGAAATAATCCTCAATATCCAAT
The DNA here is from genome assembly GCA_963922655.1 of Cardamine chenopodiifolia. Taxonomy (NCBI): domain Eukaryota; kingdom Viridiplantae; phylum Streptophyta; class Magnoliopsida; order Brassicales; family Brassicaceae; genus Cardamine; species Cardamine chenopodiifolia. Next base: position 16,025,359 of record OZ000478.1, on the reverse strand, counting down.
GTATGACCATTATCGAGTCTTTCATACATCTAAACATCAAGCTTTTGAAATTCTAACTTTCTTGCAAGCCGTATACAAAACAAGTAACCCATTCTAGAGACAGAGACCAACTAAACACTATGCTCACATGAAACCTCAATGTACAATGGATGTTTCTCGGGATGTACAGAGAGGTATTAAAGCAAACTTTTGCAAAGCTGTTTGGATATAAATGGAGTAAATCTTAGCTGACCTGCTTTGTTTTTCCAATGTTCTCCCTAAGCTTCTGCACGTCTTGAAGCTGAGGTGAAACAGAACCCTTAAAAGCTGATTCCATAACTTCAAGCACACTACATATGCCAGCCACCCGTTTCGAAAACTTTAGGAGTTTATCTAACAACGCTTGCATCTCTTTTGTTTCAAGACTATCTGAGAACCAATATTAAAGAGAGACAGATCCAAGGTGCACACATATACTGGCTTAAGAAACTTAAAAGTTCTAACAGCTAAAAGGATACAGATTTCTTGAAGCTCAGCTAAGATGCTCTTGAATGTACGCTTGACCCAATCTTTGACAACAACTTCATCCAGCAAGAAAGCAATGACCGGGTCACTAGACACAGCTGTCTCATCCATACAGACATTGGTGATATCTAGTCATTTTCTGTCAAGGAGATGCCAACTATCATAGAACATAAAATACATCTTAGAGAATGACAAAAACACTATGCACATTTTGTCCATCAGGGAGGGGGGAACAAGAACTACCTAAAAAATTACATGAATCTATCAGTACATAAATCCCTATATAGAAAGTTCTAATAACACATGCCTTTTCATATGGAGATTTTTTGTCACAGCGGTAAATGAGACAACACATGAATACAAATCTATCAGAGATGCATGGAATATCAGATAGGAAACGAAAGACTAAATGCATATATATTGAGAGCGAGCATAAATACAACAAAAGGATACAATGGCAGACCACAGATATCAAATTGTTGTTCATGGCAACATCAAACAGAGAATAAAGGCGGAGAACATCAGCTGCCAATTGATGTTCATCCTCATCCGAATCCTGTGACGCCTCTTCATGTGTTCGGAAAATTAGACCAGCTTCAACACACTCATAGAAGAGACGAATCTGAAGCTTGTCTCCATTTATTGGTAGTGGACTTCTACAGATTGGACAAAAATCACACCTCTTGCAACACTCTGTGCACAAGGAGGCATGCCCACATGGGTTTAACACGTAATGCACAAATCGTCCACAGCTTGTCAAGTCTCTGGTTGCACGACAGCACTCAACCTTCGCCTCATTACACAATTCTCTGAGGTTGATAGATGCCAAATGTCTTAACGCCTCCTGTAATAAACAGGGAATGGACTTACAACAAATAAAACACCAATACTGAACATTCAGTTCAATCTTCCTCAGTCCCCTACTGATTAACCCAGCCAACCAGTGACTGATCCTCTTAAATGTTCACTTGGAATACAACTAAAATGACTTCACAGGCAACAGAAATTAGACCCTATCAAATACATAAGACTGCAACGGCAAAATAATATGAAATTCCTACCATTTACCATGTCTCAGCTTCTTTATGTTCCTAGAATAACAAGTAGCTAAATTTAATCTGAACACAAAACTGGTAGCTACCAAAAAATGGTCACCACTTCTGAAACCAAAGTGATTCAAATGCTTCGACATTGTTAAGAATTGAAAAGCTTCTACACTCAGAAACAAACAATGCCTGTGAACAGATATATCCAAGGGCTATAAACGATTTACAAAACCACAGGAACAGCGGTACAAGCAATAAACTCGTAATTAACTCAGGCTCTGCAAACCCCACTTAAGCTGAAGCAACAACCATGAAGATAAAAGAGGCTAGACGCTAAGCAGCTAAATATCATAACACCTGAGCTCAACGATTTAAGTAAATACGAAAAAAGAAAAATCAAAAGTATCAAGCGCAAGAACCTGAACAGGCTTGCTACTGTAATTGGGCTGCGTAGGAAGAGATATCGATCTTGCGGCGGAGGTAGAGCCATTGATTTCTTTCATATCCATCTTCTCCGGTAGAGAATGTAACAAGAAACGGAGGTAAACAGAGAACGTTGGTTGGTGCTGTAGGCGAGTGAGTGATAAAACCAGTCTAGGGCTCCATTTAGATTTCTCGGGAGGGAAAACAAAGAGGAAAACACTGTTGCTGTGAAATTCTTGCCATGCTCCTCGGACGGGTCGGGTGGGTTCGGGTTGTTCAATTCAGGTAAAAAAAAAACTAATATGGGCCTTAACTGTTTGGAGTTGTGTGAAACTTGTGATTGGTATGGCCCAGTCAGGTGTAAAGAAAGTGAATGGCGCGTGTATCTTGCTTGCTAAGAAAGCGCGTGGATCCTTGTCTCTCGTCTTCCTTTCCCAATTTGCTTCCACGACGACGGAGGAGAAGAAAACCCAGAAACCTTAGAGATTCAGAGAAAGGGACTATTTTTTTTTTCTTTTTTCCCGATCTTATTTTTTTATGAATGAGATCAGAACCTCTCTTCAATCATTAAGCTTCGGTTTTTGATATTATATTCTCTTTGTTCGATCGATGGATGAGTCATTCGCCAATCTTCAGACGAGCCATTTGCTTGGTTCAGTTCCTGTAATTCTATAATCCATCCATTTCTTCTGTGATTTTACCATTTATAATCTCTTTGATTGAGTTTTTTGTGAGATCATTTGCGTGAAGGAAATTTAACGTTTTGGATGCATGTCGTCGTTTTTTTTAACATGTGTGTTTGTGTTCAGTCTCAAATGTTTTCCAATGTTAGAATCTTTCCCGGGTTTTTATTACATTTACTAGTAGAATTTTGAAAATTTTCAGATTTGTTGTGTTCATGATGATGCATAAAATCCTCTCACTCGCGGGAATAACTAAAGAATCTTCTTACTTCTTCCTTCTCTTTTGATTCGTTACTTCATTTATGAAAAGTATAATTGGATTTTGGGTTCAGTTTGGATTAAACTGCGCTAAGTTACATGTTTCGAGTGAATGTATTTATTATGTCTAATACCAAAAAAAAAATCTGTATTTCTTATTTGGGAAGGCTGTGATCAGCGATGACAAGAGAAGCACAAATGTACCTACAACAAGCGTAAATGAAGGTATGTTCATTTTTACTAGTTTCTACTATAACTATCATATTCAAATGACTCTTAACTGTTGCTTGTGTTACTTCATTATTGCAGGCTCTTCTGCAAACATGCAAATATTTCCACCAAATAAAGGAAACAATGCAAAGGGTTATCAAACTCTTGAGACCCCTACTGGTATATATATACTCCTTTTGGCTTCTCTTCTTAGGACATATTTTTTATCTGCAAAATTGGATGAGTCAAACTTCGAACTTATGCATGTCAATAGTACGATGGTTGAAAGAATGCGTATACATGTCAAGATCCTTAAATACCTTTGTTTTTAACCTTGTTCTGTCCAATATGATAGTTTATTTATGGTACACCTGTAGAAGGACCTGAACAACAGCCATCAAACAACTGGCAGGGCTTTTTTAATGTCTACTCATATACTCAATACTTCGACGTGGACACAGATGTTGTTGTGAACAGATTGATGAGCTCGTTATATCCCACTAGTGGAGATTTTTTCAATAAGATTGATGCGAACCCTGATTTGTAAGTCTTCAATGCCTTTTCCCCTTGACTCTTTTTGGTGATTGTGATTGCTCTGCGATAGTTCTTTGGCATCTCCTATTGAGATTTTTTAAATCTGTCCACGGCTCAGTCAGGCTGTAAATTTGTTACCATTTTAAGCTTTATCTTCTGCATTCTTTCCGAAAGCACATTCCAACTGTGACTGGTCAGAGGAGTGAGTTTGGTATGTCATAGCCTCATAGGTTCGGTAATGCTTTCAGCATTAGATAGATAGTTCTACTGGAGCAGAGATTGCCAATAGAGCTATTGGTATTTGATGATTAAAACCATAGTTTCAGATTTTCAAACCAGGAATGTGATTAGGGAAAAGAGCAGGATCTTTAGCATGAGAGATCTTTCTGCTTTACTCTTTTTCTTTTCTCTTGTTTAGGTTTTTGGGTAACTATAATTTTGCTGCTTGAATATTCTTCCGGAGCTGATTTATTGTAGACTTAAGCTTGCATCTTGATCTAGTTTTCCATATGATATCTGGTAACTATCGCTTGTTAAAACAGTTCCTCGCATTAAGTTTGAGGCTTCTAACTATTTTCATAGCCTGTAAAATACTCTCCTTTAGATTGTGGCAAGGTTGATATAGTCATCTTCTGGCATAGGAAACCTAAGATCTGACTATAGGATTTATCCGGTCAGGCTACGAGGCAGTTGAAGACAGGTCTGACTGAGCAAAGACTAAATTTGGTCCCCCTTTGTAGTGTCACTATATTGTGGATTCTCGGGAATCATTAAAGAAATAGATTACAAATTCTTATTTTCTCTTGGGAAAATGAATGGAAAGCATCAGAACATGTGGATATATTCAATTAGCAAAAGATGTTATCCTTTAAAGACTGGCTAAAAGCTAGACAGTTAACAAAAATTTCTAGATTAATGACTCGTGTGTCCATTTCTTCGTGCTATTAGGTATGGACTTGTCTGGATCTGCACTACGCTTGTGTTTGTGCTTGCTTCTCTCGGAAATTGTGCCACGTATCTCGTGAAGAAACGAACCAACAGTGATGCTCCTTGGATCTTTGATGTGAACTACATGAATTTGGCGGCATCTATAATCTATGGCTATGCAATAATTGTGCCTCTGGCATTTTATTTCTCACTCAAGTATAGGGGGTCCAAAGCTGATCTTCTACGATTCTGGTGCCTCTGGGGATATTCTCTCTTCATTTTCATTCCAACTTCTGTAAGTATCTCCAGTAACTTCTGCCTCTTTCACTGTTAAAATTAATAAATTAATTATCAGTAACACTAAAGACAAATGCATGTACTTAGCTTTCAATGAACATGTACAGTGACATAAAATCGACCTAAAATGGTATCACAGCGTCTTTAATTTTAATATTTTTATACTCGGATAGATATAAATGTTTAAACATTCTAACACTGGGGATTTTTTTTGCAGCTTCCATTGCTTATTCCAGTAGAGTTTCTGAGATGGGTGATTATACTCTTAGCTGGCAGCGCATCATCGTGCTTTGTTGCCCTGAATCTACGGTCTTACCTTGAGACGAACAATGATATGACTGCTGTAGTGGCTACAGCATTTGGTCTGCAAATGGTTCTTTCAATCTTCATCAAGGTCTGGTTCTTTCCTTAGTCTGCACAAAACCAGACAAAACATATATATGTAAAAACCCTTAGATTTTGATGTGTTGTGGTAGAACAAAGAATGGCATTACCAGAGAATGAAACCCACAAAGTAAAAGAAGAAGGAACATATACACTGAATCATTCGGATACGTTTTTACTGGCTTAGTTTCATGCTTGCTTGTAACAATTGTGTTTGTTTGGTGAGTTGAGTTGTTTAGGATCGTGTGTGTTTTTGGTTTGTTATCACTTCTTTGCTTGCGGAGTAAGAAAATCTAAAAAAGAAGGAAAAAAAATCTAGAAAAGGAAGAGAATTATATTGCAATTTACTATCTTTTGTACTCTATGAAATCTGAAAAGTGAAGAGTGAAAAGAAGAGACGAATACATTTGTCGTCATGGTTCTGTTTAACATCCTTTGGTACAATTGCTGTAGTCTTTTGAATGGTTGATTTTATCTGCCAGAGATATCAGAGAGTGAATTTAAAAAAAAAAAAAAAAACTTTTTTGAGTACAGAGCATGTGAAGTGTGAAAGAGAAGCCAAATGGTCACATTAGATAACCTAGTTGCTCCAAAAAAAAAAAAAAGAGGATAACTTGTGAAATGTCGGGATTCGCTTTTATTGAAAATGAATAAAATATCTGCAAGATTTATGTGCTAACAGCTCAAACCAGTTTATCCATGTTTTAATGACCTTAAACAGAATCAATCACAGGTCAATATCTCTCGGTGATAAGCTATAATTTTTCTTAGAAAAAAAGGATCACAATTCACAAGCCTTGCATCGAGAATCCTCAGACTTGTTATGAAATCTGTATTGGAAGATCTAATGGGTTAGGACAGTACTTACTGGCCTGCTTCATTGGCCCATTAGAATAGATAAATCATTTTCTTTTTATGTTCGACAATAGCTCTAAAACGAAATCTTCTTTAAAAAAAAATATTGTTGTTGTAATACTCACTGTTTTGAGATTATATTGTTGTTCAAAATCTTTAGTTCCATTGAAACTTAGATTATGCTGTGAATATTAATGTAACGCAAAAGATTCGAACTAAAGTCCTAAGGATCTAAATGTGTTATCTTTTGACCTGACTGCGTAAATGCCGTATAGAATTGGAAAACATGGTTACATGGTATCTTCGTATATCCCTCTCTCTTTTATCTTAATTGGTTTTATTTATAATTAACTTGTAAAGATCATGACCTAAAAAAAAAACCAATTGTAAAGATATATTTCTCTTTGTATATTAAGAAATTTATCATTAGTACCGATTACCTAACACTATTAGGTGATTTGTAGTCCACGTTTCTCATTAGTAAAACAGAAATGACTCCTCGAGAACCACTGAACCAGTATTGATTGTTGTTGGATTGTGACTCCACTTCTTCGTTTATTATATCAACAACTAATTAAAACTTCTTAATCCTCTTTATATCTTACACTTTTGTTGTCTCTTGGGTTACTTGTTGGTTTTGGCATCTCAATCTAAATTACTTCAATATTCATTTAAAAGTTCTCCAGCTCACCCCTCCCCAGACAAAAGTAAACTGTAACATATTAAATTGTAAAAAAAGAAGAATATCAATTCTGTGAAAAACCCTATCTTCCCCAATTGCAATCACTCTCTTTATCAATCTTACAAACAGATAATTTATTTATTTTAATTATATATTCGAGTTTCTGATAGTGATTCTTCTCGATTCTCTTCCTCTATCTGCGTCTTATCACCACATATAAACTTTAAATATGACTATACGAGAGAAATGGAGAAAATCTCTGTGATTGATGTGGTTTAAACCCAAAAAATATGTCGGTCAAACTCGTTTAGTTAATTTGATGATAGGCCGATTTGCTAAGTTTTTGTTAGGATAGTACCCGCAAAAATAAATAAAAAATCATGTTGGTTCAATGGTTGAAGGTTTGTTTGTGGATCCATATTAAGATTTGAGTTCTCCCGAAATGATTTTAATTAATCATGGTAGACCACCGCATATTTTGCTATATCGAGTTTAGTAGTAGTTATGCCATTATCTCTTCATTACTTTGCTATATCGCATATTTCGTAATATGAACAGAATATAGTAGTTTTTATATTGATCTAAAATCAAGCTGTCCCAAAGAACTTATTTTATACGTTATTAAATATTTGTAGGATATTAAGTAGGAGTGTTCGATAAAAATGACATAATTAAATATAGAACGGAAAGATGGTTTATCAAAAAAAAACAAAAAACTTTGGTTTGCAAGTAGGGTAGCCATAATTATCCGGATTCGCCGTATACTTAGATTTATATGCGAAAAAGAATATCCGGGTAAAATCAATGCGGATCCAAATATTAAATTTTCCGGAACCGTATATTCGCATATATCTATATTTATTTATTAAAAAAAATTTTGGATATTCGCCTAAAATTTTTTTTTTAAGATCTGAATATCCATAAATTCAAATCCAGATAACGAAATTGAGTTTTGACGGATCTAAATTCGTAACAGCCAATTTGCAAGAAAGCAACCTTTTACGACCCCTCGATTCTTTTTCTTGTGGCTATTATTACCAAGAAAACAAAGAATTGTGACAATTTTAAATGGGGAAAAAACGATAAATTGGGAAATAGTCTCTTTGAACGTGACTGCACTTAACTTTTTGGACGCTCGTGACTCGTGACGGCTTTGCATTGGATACAAAATATAATAATTAATGAATCTGCACCAATTAAAACTTTCCAAGTGTAGCATGTTTATATATATAGACCACTGCACCTTAACTTATTATTTTCTTCTTCATTTTTGTTGGTCGAATGTAAAATCTTATCCTGCACCTGCTTAGCTATAGAGATTTCAACTAATTAGCTCTTTCGGATACTTCCGTTGATATCCATAGGTTGGAGATTCGAATATTCGGATCAGATTCATATATGATATTTCAAGTTTAGATATTTAGGATATGTTTGAATATTTTAAAATTTTGAGTCGAATTTGGTTTAGATTCGGACCCAAATATTTGAAGTGAAAATTTTATATCTGAATCTATCTAAAATACTCGTAAATATCTAAAATACCCAAAAAAATTAGAGTATTTTTAAATGAATATATCCAAAAACTGAAATACCATAAATATCTAAAATATTCAAAAACCCCGAATATTTTTTGCAATTGGGTTATTACATTATAAATATTACTAATATATTATTAATATGTACTTATATTTTGAGTATGTTTGGGTACACAATCAGCTTCGGACTCGGATTTTGGGGTTTAGATCAGGTTCGGATCGGATCTTCTGATTTAGGTATTTTGTCCAGACCTAAATACCTATAAACATATTTAATTTTCTTAACTCTTAAAATTTTATGAAAATGATTAGAACATTTCAATATAATATTTGGTCCTCATCTTCAGCCTTGTTACTGCTTGGGGACAACAGTTTCTCGGCTTCGTTGAAGTTTTCCGGGTGAATCAACTCCTAAGATTCCTATTCTCCTGTCGGCTTTTTCTATCCTTGGTCTCGGCAAAGGTGTTATGTAGCCTATTGCTCTTTTGCCGACTTTCTGGGTTTCACGGTCCTGGATCGCCGATTACATCGGAGGTTAACTGTACTTATGCGGTTCTTTGACATGGCTCTAATCTCGTGGCGGAGGTCTTGGTCCGTCTTATGTCTTCTCTGGAGGTCTTCTGTTCTAGTGAAGTTCTGAGATGGTTCTCTCTTTTTGTGGTGCGAGTCTCTCTCTTTGTGGTGCGGTTTAGATATATTTGGTTTTGTATCCGATTTAGTTCTATTATCCCAGTCCGGTATAGTCTCAAATAACCATTTGGTTAAGAATTCATAACTAGCCCAATCTGAATTTTAGTGTGGTCTAATATGAGTATCTAATATATTAAAAAAAACAAAAATCCACAAAATTTTCAATACAAAAAAAAAAGTGAATTGGATTATCCGTCAACCTACTTGATTAATGCGAAGCAAATGCAGATTAAAGATTTATAATCCTCAAATCAAAGGAATTTTTAATTTGCGAGTAGGGTCAGTCAAGGCGAATACGATCCGCATGATATGACTACATGTGAGTTTCGCGGCTCCTTTATTATCGTTTGGTTCTTAGAGAAATACTTTTGTTTTTATTTTGGTATATCCATAGATTATACATATATAATATGCGATTATTTGTGTGGATAAACCGTTGGTTTCAAGCGTTATCTGATCATGCACTAAAAACTGGGAGATATGTAACAAATTTTGAAAGAGTATATGAATAATTGACAAGAGGTTGGACCCATTTTGGATTTTTTTTTTGTCATAAACTAGTAATAATTTGTGTGGTTTTTGTTTCGCCATAAGAGATGATGTAAGACAAATTGACCAGCAATTGCTTGTTTTCATTTGAAGAATATATGAAATGGTTTAACTACACATAATCATTCTAGGACACATGTCACCATTTTTTTTAGTCTGTATCATGTATCATATATAACCGTAAATTAGTAATAGCGTTTTGATTAATCATATAGCTAAAATTAAACATTTTTAACAAGAATTTTCATTTAAACTTACTCTCAAAAGAGTATGTTATTTTATTAATTTTTTGTTGCTAAAATGTATCTTGTAGTATCGGGAGTTTCTCTTACTCCAGTAAATCTTGAAGTTTAGGACCTGTCGCTCTGTAGCGCCATGTCCTAATTCTTTACATGTTCCCCAACTAAATACGTGTCCTAGTTTTGCAAATGTTTTCCTTTGTCTCGTGACTTAAATCCATAGAGGTCAACTGAAATCGTACGCGTATTGTATACAATAAAAAATTGTAGCCACTTATTCTTGTCAAGACTTGATAGATATTTGTCATATATCTTAATTTTTCTTTTAAAAATGTCCCTTTAGAGGATTGCTAATAACGTAAGTGAGAATTCGCTATTCAAATCTGAAGTCCACTCATGTCGACCATTTTAGAAGATTTGTTAAATGTGCATTTTAACCATGACCACGTGAAAAGATTATTAAAAATATCTATAATATAAGCAGCCAATTTTTTTTAGCCAGGTAATATTTTATCAAGTGCAAGCGGAGCATACTAATAGAACTCCCGATCCAAAAAAGTTTTAATAAAATTTTTGCATTATATATATATATATATATATATTGCCCTATTAACTTTTTAAAAAAATTTAACACATCAAGCCTATGCTGTGTAAAAAAGTTTGCAGACCTTCGAACAGTTTGAAACGGCCATAATTTAACTTCCAACTTTTTATTAGTTGAAAATATTTACAACACAATTAGTATATGAAAAATATAGAAAATGAATATGACCCATAACATTTGTGCGGCGATTCTGCGTTCACGATCTATAAGACTATAAACGTCGTGTTCGAGTAGGACCCTATATAATATTTGTATGTGTTACACATATCCCCATCTCAATGGTTGGTATGAGAACGGTCCACTATATATAGTTATTACTTATTGTACTTCTTTTGTATCGACGCCATCATTTCATCGCACTCCATTTCAATCTAGTTAATGCTATATATAAACAAAAACACGTGGATTAATTTCATGCAAGAAAGAAATTGATAGTTTTGACATGAACATCACTTCTTATCATTTACCCAAAATGCTATGATCCACTTCCGACCATTTTTAGACTTAGTTGTCCACGTAAACAAAAATTAGGCAAAAATGTGCAACAAGGCTTTTCTCTCTCTTTTCACACACTTTTTTTTAAGGTAAATCACATATGTAACCTAACAAATAACAGGGCATTCACGAATCGAAATTCTCCAGCATAAAATGTATTCTAACGTACTACTCCATTATTATTGTGCCTATCAAAATCACATCTTACCTTTAAAATTATTATATGTATATATACACATGTGCTGGTTCTGCGTGTCAATGCAACCTTGAGTCTAAATATGAATGTCTATATTATTATACCTGATAATGATATGTCGTTGGTTATGAATGTGATAATCAGTTTTAATAACACGAATAAAATCACAGTAAAAAATAAATGAAGTGGCTACTATTTGAATAAGATTGGACTTGGTGGGCCTAAAGGCTAGAAAAGAGCACATGCACAAGACCAATGATTCCCCATAGACAATCAGACATCTGAGAGCCAAATCGCATCGAACCACGTGCCCTCCTTCCAATTAATTATAATTATCTATAGTTTTAGCGTAAACCTGAACATTGCATTGATTATTTTATTTGTTTCATATTCTCCATTAACGAAACATGTTGCGGAAGAAAAAGAGTAAAAACTAGAGATGGATGAAACCTGAAAGGGAAACTGAAGTCGGTAAGATAGGTGTTGGAACTTGGAATAATGGCTTTGACCAAGCCATTTATAGCGTTTAAGTTTATTACACAGTTGAAACCAACGCAGTTTGGAGTTAATTGCTTTGCTTTTTTCAGGGGAGGTTTCAATCCCCAAGAGGCCAAGATCGTGATGTTTTGTTTTTTTTTTTGGCTTGTTTTTTAATTTAGTTTCCAATTAATTAAGATAAAAAGTATGTCCCAACTATGAGATTCTTATGCATAAAAATGTTTTACTCTTTCTCTCATGGATTAGTATCCAAATTCGATGTCTGGTCTTATTTGATGCAAAATGCATAGGTTTAAGTTGATATGTTTAGCCCATTAGGTGTGAATTACAAATGTATTTTATGTATGATTTTTGTCTAGTCGTGATTTCTTAATACTACGAAATATTAAAGTCGATGTATCTGAAACTGCAATGATAATTGGATTCTTAAAAGGGCCAATCAGATGAATGATGTTTGAATATACTCTATAAAGAAACAATTACCTGGAGAGTCTCGAGAAGGGCACATATTTATTTGCATTTTTTATTTTTATTTTTGTCAAAGCGAGAAGGGGGACATATATTATCATATGTCTATAGATATTGGACTGGCCATTATTTATATAAATTTTGTCATACATGCATTATCATATTAATTAGTCAACAGAAATAAGAATGGTGATTACATATCTATTTTTAAAATCATTAGTAGTTGTAACGAAAATTTGTCAAATTTTATTTTCTGTCATCGAAATTTTTGTAGAGCAAAATTCAAACTAATTTTCAAAATATATTAGAAAATCTATATAATTTTACCATTTGAACAGTTCATAAAGACCGCTGAATCATTAAAAAAAACTTATACTCCATTCTACATCTACACTACATGAATCATTAACCATTTGATCATTAAAATATGTAGCTCCCCCTAGCTATATTATATTGAATCTAACTTCAACATCTCCCCATGTTTTTTATAGCATCAAAACTGTCTATTTTTTAATGATGAGAAAACCTGTAATGCTAGTATATATTTTTAACCAGCATGATTATAATACAGAAGTCTATGTCAAGAACTCAACCTTAATTCCCTATAGTTTAAGTCGATTTCAGATGGATTGGAACATCAAAAAATAAGTTAAAATCATTTTTATATTCTCAACACCTACAGTACCAATTGTTGTAGTGTCGCAGAAAAATACTATAATTCTTGGAACCGGTTTGATTCTGGATCACAAAAAGATACACAATGACTCTTCGCCGTCACCATTAATTCTCTTTCCACCCCTACTCAATCTAAGAGGTTTTTCTTTCGAGTCACAAGAACTGTACCCCTTATTGGTAAAATGATTTAGTTCAATTTGGTTCTTCGACTCAATGTGTTTTTAGGCTACTTAATTAGCAAACTGACTCTGTGGACTTCTGTAACATTTTATGCTTGTACTTTATACTCGAAAACCAACTATAAAAACAACAACAACAACATATACACAAGTAACACAACTATATAAGAAACAATCACATTTAATATATTGAAACATCGTTATTTTGTTTTCCAAAAAGGTTCCGACTTACAAGTAAGTAATGAGATCACATAGGCTAATATCAGAGAACTAAAGATATGTTTCTTACATCGGTTATGCACTCATAGCAGCAGAACGCAACTTCCGAAATATGATCCAAGGAGATATTGACGATTGACCCTATACGAAAGAGATCTGATAAAAAAATATATGCAGACATTTCTTAAATCCTTTAAGAAATAGCACCAGTATACCTTTTCCACGTTAATTGCATCATCGTAACATACTTCTCGATCCGAGCATAATGTGCTCAGCCAAGATGATTGTATACACATAACACATAAATATAATTTTGTATTAATTTAAACATACACACTTGATCTAGCTAGGTATATTCAGTTGCACTAAAACAATGAGATCGTCATTTTTTTATGTCAACTACCAAACAAGTAAAACATCAAACAGCTTATATAGTGGTTAATTTTCATAATCAAATGAAATAAACAAGACTGAATATCATATAACTTACTTTTTTGTTTTTCGTGTCAACATGTTTTATCCTCCATCTGATCGGATACAATCTCATAAGTCATAATTACTAAATTACAAATTAAAGTATGAATGGTAAAACGTGTTAATCATCTTAAGGATTACTCCCTCTCTTTTAAACTAAATGTTGTTTAAGATTTTTGCACACATATTAACAAAACAATTAAATTTCTATTTTATATCTTATTAGTAAATTATATAAAATTTTCGTTTGTTAATACATTAATAGAATAAGCGTAAGACTATAAATTTTGTCAAAAAATGCATTGGAAATACAAAAAATACTTAATATAAAATAAATAATTTGTGTAAAAACTATGATTATGACTATAACACAGAAGAATATAACAAAAGATTGAAAGTTGTAGTTGTGAGACTTTTTCAATTAATAATAGTAAAATATATATATCTGTCAAGACGCAAAATATCTTTAAAACTGCCGGTTTTATAGGAACTTTAGATCATTTGTATTTGAATTTGGAAGTTTATAATCTATCTAATTTTGTGAAAATGTGATAGCAAATAAGTGTAGTTTTTATTTATATTTTCTTAACAAAGACTATAAATTTGTTTTCTAATTAGGTTGAGAGTAAGAAACTTCATGTATGATATATTTTAACCGGTCCTGTTATAAATACTCATACAATTCAAACAAAGCTCCTGATTATGAATATGATTATTTCATTAAATAGATACATCATAATCATTGCACTAAATATATAAAATACTGATAAAAAAGATGTTGTGGCGCCGCATATAATCGAATTGGTGATTGTTTTTCACTAGACGTCATCTAAAATTGCTTTGCTGTCCGTCTTTCACTTGTCCTCTTCTGATTTCCGTTTGCCTTTGTGTTGTTCACGCCCACGGCGCGCACTCAGTCGCCGATTTTTTATATTACCCAAAATACCCACCAGCCCAAGCACTTATCCCCTACAACACACCCTAGCCTCTTTAACCTACGCCAACCAACGAACACACGCCACTTAATCAGTCAGATATAATATTCCAGATTTACCCTTACATTCACACGTGGCGTCTCGTGGTTTGATGGCAGGATCTGAGTCTCTGGTGGTGTTGTTGTTTATAAACCCCTTCATCTCTTCCTTGGTGATCTCCACTTTTCCCTCACCAGATATTTTCCCTTTCTTCCTTTTTCCATAAACGCGTTGCACTGACTCCGACTGAGTTAACTCGTTTCTCTGTTTTGTGGTTTTTGGTAGACGACGATGGAGGAGTTAGATCGTTCACGTGCTTTTACCAAAGACGTCAAGCGTATCGTCGTTAAGGTTCGTGTGTTTCTCTCTATATATCTCCGTGTTTTGTGGAGAAAACATCCGACATTCTCAGATTTTGTATTGATCGACTATGTTTCATTTGGATTTTGTTGTTGTTGTTTCTCGGGCGTTCGTCTGATATGTGAAGTGTTTTAAACTGTTTTAGCAGCTGAGATAATCAGTGGTAATGTGAATACAAATATTATCTAATTTTAAGTGCATATAACTCTCTGTTCGTTCTCAACAGAAAACTTTGTTGAATCTGAATATATCTTTTAATCTCATAAATTAATGACACGAATCTTAATTTGCATGTCATTAGAGACGAATGAAGAATCGGAATATTCTTTGAATTAATTCTTGTTTTTTTTTTAATCGTGAATAAAGGTTGGAACAGCAGTTGTTACTGGAAAAGGTGGAAGATTGGCTCTGGGACGCTTAGGCGCACTGTGTGAGCAGGTAATTTTGATTATTATTTTGAAAAGTCAGTTTTTTGAATATTTCTCAAACTGTGAAAAAGGTTTCACAAAAGACATGTGACTATGTATATATGTAAATTGCACCTTTAATTCCTAAGAATATAATGTCAGCTTGCTGAATTAAACTCGGATGGATTTGAGGTGATATTGGTGTCATCTGGTGCGGTTGGTCTTGGCCGCCAAAGGCTTCGTTACAGACAACTAGTCAATAGCAGGTTAAGCAAAATGACACTGAGATGTGATTTTTGCAAGAACAGTGACACGTGTTTTTATGATTAAAAGTTTGTTCTTTTTTGCTAATGAGTTTTTTTTTAATGGAATTTACAGTTTTGCGGATCTCCAGAAGCCTCAGACTGAACTTGATGGGAAGGCTTGTGCTGGTGTTGGACAAAGCAGTCTCATGGCTTATTATGAGACTATGTTCGACCAGGTGATCCTCTTTCATAAGAATATATTTGTTATTGTACTCTAGCTTATTGTGTAAAACGTCTAAACATTGATGCTTTGTTTTCTGTTTGTTTTGTTTGGTTAGCTGGATGTGACGGCGGCTCAGCTTTTGGTGAATGACAGTAGTTTTAGAGACAAGGAATTCAGGAAGCAACTTAATGAAACAGTCAAGTCGATGTTAGATTTAAGGGTTATTCCAATTTTCAATGAGAATGATGCTATAAGCACCCGAAGAGCTCCTTATCAGGTTTGTTTGAATGTCTTTGGTCCCTTTTGACATGAAATTATACTCACTCTGAGATGTGAAGGATTATAATCTTGCTTGGTTGAATCTTGTGGTCTAATGTTCAGTTTCATTGCACTCGATATATGCAGGATTCTTGTGGTATTTTCTGGGATAACGACAGCTTAGCTGCTCTACTGGCATTGGAACTGAAAGCTGATCTTCTGATTCTGCTGAGTGATGTTGAAGGTCTTTACACAGGGCCTCCTAGTGATCCTAACTCAAAGTTGATTCACACATTTGTTAAAGAAAAACATCAAGATGAGATTACATTCGGCGACAAGTCAAGATTAGGGAGAGGCGGTATGACTGCAAAAGTCAAAGCTGCAGTGAATGCAGCTTATGCTGGGATACCTGTCATCATCACCAGGTGAGGCCCCTTCTAAGCTCACCATGCATAATTATACTGTGATATGATAGTTAAAATTTGTCAACTGTTTCTGATCTCGCTTTCAGTTTCTGACCCTTAATATAATAATCTACTTCCTCTGTGTATATCACAATATCTTCAATTGAGCAATAAGCTGAACATGTTTGCTTAGATGGAAAATTGATATCTTTCTTGCTCTTTGAAGTGGGTATTCAGCTGAGAACATAGATAAAGTCCTCAGAGGACTGCGTGTTGGAACCTTATTCCATCAAGATGCTCGTTTATGGGCTCCTATCACAGATTCTAATGCACGTGACATGGCAGTTGCTGCTAGGGAAAGTTCCAGAAAGCTTCAGGTAATGTTAGGCTTCTCTTTTTAGTGATTCAGTTGTGACAGATGCATGGATTTCTTTCATATTGGTAACATCAAAAATCTTTTCTTTCTCGGCACAGATGTACTAATTTTTTTTTTTTTGTAATATGCTACAGGCTTTGTTTTCAGAAGATAGGAAAAAAATTCTGCATGCTATCGCTGATGCTCTTGAAGCAAATGAAAAGACAATCAAAGCTGAGAATGGGTTAGATGTAGCTGCAGCACAAGAGGCTGGGTTGGAAGAGTCACTGGTGGCTCGCTTAGTTATGACTCCTGGGAAGGTAAGACAGTATTCATGGTGATAGATTTTTGCTTTTTAGTTGCTATGCGTTGGGCAAAGATATGGTGCCAAGTTTACTCTCTTTATGAGCCATATGTTTCTAATGTTTCTTTATTTTGTGCTTGATAGATCTCGAGCCTTGCAGCTTCAGTTCGTAAGCTAGCTGATATGGAAGATCCAATCGGCCGTGTTTTAAAGAAAACAGAGGTGAATTAGAGTACAATTGTTATCATATAGTTAATTTACATACTAGGAGTTAACTAAGGTATGGGAGTATCCTCCTAGTTGATATACAATAGTTGTTTATGCTATTTGTTCGATGTGGCAATTCCTTTTACAGGTGGCAGATGGTCTTGTCCTAGAGAAGACCTCATCCCCATTAGGTGTACTCCTGATTGTTTTTGAATCTCGTCCTGATGCACTTGTACAGGTATGTTTAAGAGTCAAGTTCATTATTCTTCTTAATATGTGAATTTGCTGAAGTTGTGCTTTACCCAAAAACCAAACAGATAGCTTCACTTGCTATCCGGAGTGGAAATGGTCTTCTATTAAAGGGTGGAAAGGAGGCTCGAAGATCAAATGCTATCTTACACAAGGTACAGCGCCTCAGATTTCATAGCTTGGAATATTATCCGGATTTATCATTGTACATGGCTTCCTTAAAATATACCACTTAAGCTCTTTTAACTCTTTTAGTTTCTTGGTAAATTTTCAGGTGATCACTGATGCAATTCCAGAGACTGTCGGGGGTAAACTCATTGGACTAGTGACTTCAAGAGAAGAGATTCCTGATTTGCTCAAGGTAAATAGATTTACAGACTGGGAGCTGCAACAAGTCTTTATATCTTTTGTTAGACTGGAGCCAACCATTTGTATTTTTGCTACAGCTTGATGACGTTATTGATCTTGTAATCCCAAGAGGCAGCAACAAGCTTGTTTCCCAGATAAAAAATACTACAAAAATCCCTGTTCTAGGTCATGCTGGTACGATTTCAAGTTTGTTTTTTCATAAGATTCTTTACTTGGATTGTGCTAGAGACTGACAATGGCTTTATTATGTATCTCTAGATGGAATCTGTCATGTATATGTCGACAAGTCTTGTAATCTGGATATGGCAAAGCGTATAGTTTCCGATGCAAAGTTGGACTATCCAGCAGCCTGTAATGCGATGGTAAAAGAGTTTTTATCTTCCCTTAATATGTCAGTAATGCAGTGGGGTTTTTAAATTCATCTGACTCATTTCATCTTCTCTTGCTCGTGTTTATTCAGGAAACCCTTCTTGTGCATAAGGATCTAGAGCAGAATGCTGTACTCAATGAGCTTATTTTTGTTCTGCAGAACAATGGTAGGTCATAAATGGAGGCAGTTTTTGTCCGTCTATCGTAATCGTATATTTGACCAACTTCAATCCAGATGTCTCATATACATGTAGCAGTTTGATTATAAACGTTGATTTGTCATCTCATGAAGACTTGTTTAGAATAGTATACTCATGAGGTACATTAAACTGCTGCAGGAGTCACTTTGTATGGTGGACCAAGGGCAAGTGCAATACTGAACATACCAGAAGCACGAACGTTCAATCATGAGTACTGTTCCAAGACTTGCACTGTTGAAGTTGTAGAAGATGTTTATGGTGCTATAGATCACATTCACCAACATGGGAGGTAAAAACTCGATATAACAGAGACCGACTTTTGTAATATTTTGCATATGTACTGGAAATTTTCACTCCTTTTATCTTTTCTTGTCTGCTGTTGTGAGCAGTGCACACACAGACTGCATTGTGACAGAGGATCCCGAAGTTGCGGAGCTATTCCTTCGCCAAGTGGACAGGTAAAGTGTACCGGATCATGAACTTTCTCAATGTCGTGTTTTATTATCCTGGTAACTGACTGTAAGATGTGCGTACTTGAACAGTGCTGCTGTTTTCCACAACGCAAGCACAAGATTTTCAGACGGTTTTCGATTTGGACTTGGTGCTGAGGTAAGTCAGAGACATACAAATAGTCCTATACATTGAACGAAAAAGGAGAAAGAGTGAATGGTGAAGTAATTTTTGGTTGGTATATATAGGTGGGGATAAGCACAGGCAGGATCCATGCCCGTGGTCCAGTCGGGGTCGAAGGATTACTTACAACAAGATGGTACAATTTTAGCAACTCAAAACACTATTGTTAATACAATCAATCTAGCCTCACAATAAAGGCTTTATTTGTTATCTTTATTTTAATATACATGGTGAAATGGTTGCAGGATAATGAGAGGAAATGGACAAGTTGTGGATGGAGACAATGGAATTGTTTACACCCATCAGGAAATTCCCATCCAATCTTAGGAGACGACTACGTGTTGTGTGTGTGTGTTCTGTTGAGACTTGAGGAGATACACAGAAGAGGATGGGCTTTTTTGTTTCCTCTCTGTTATTATTATAACAACCAACTTATTATTGCAAACTCTCTCTTATGTAGTGGCGTTGATTTAGAGTATAGGATTGCACCAAAAATAAGATCCATTTACCACTTGGTCTTGCTCATAAGTAAGATGAAGAACGTTTTATTAGCTTCTCTTTCTTGTCGTTGTAAGCTACCTACACTTTTCTGATATTTATCAAGATTCTACCCATTTTCATTTCTTATTCTATATATCTTTGGATTTAAATTTGGATTAGCATTAAATAGCAGAAGCCACATCTGAACTTGGAAGTCATTACCAAAAATTCTCAAAAATTGTGTAACGCTTGAATGCTAACAACTAACACAAGGCACTTCACTATCTCATTCCTAGGAAATTATGCGTCGCACTTGCCTCTCATTCTTCCATAAACTCCTTAACATTCTTCAACCATAACAAGTACTCTCGCTTCACTTTTCTCATCATGCAGTCGTGCAAGAAACTCATTGTGCTTGCTTTCACCCCTCTGATTTCCAAGTACTTCAGATTCTCGTCCAAGTCTCTGCAAAAGGTAATGAAACACAAAGCAGCATTATAACCTCTCTACACTTGCAACTATTACATAAGAGTTTATGATTCTCAAAGCTTACTCGAAATCAGGGCCTTCATTGGCCATTTGATCCTCCAAAGAATCACCTGGATGTTTCACAGATAAAGCATCTATAGCAAACTCATCAGGAAAAGCCATGCAGCTAAACTCTAGGCTGCGTCCACTCTTTTTGGTAACAGTGAAAACTAGTGGAATACTTGATTCATTACTAGAACCATCATCATCATCATCACCATTGTCATCATTTTCATCCGTCACAAGACTAGGCATGCTAACTACAACTTTAATATGTTCCCCAATGTCGTCTCTAGTCAATGTCACAGTCTGATGTCCAGCATTGTCTTCAATTCTGAAAGGAAAGCTTCCTGGAGTCGTCTCCTCATCCTGCTCCCAACCAAACATCAGAAAAAAACTGTCTAAACTAGTCGATAACAGAGACAAATATCTTCAAAGCATAAGATTATCATCACTCATCAGCAAATTAGCTATTTTGCAATGTAAAGAAGCAGAGTCAATGCAAAATCTTCTTGCTTACAAAGATTAAGTTTCACAAAATGAAGAACTTTTCAACAAAGCTTCTAAAGCAAATGCATTGTAAAGAGTGATTAGGTAAGCCATCGCATACAAAGAAACTGAATCTAGTAGCAAGTAAATAACCTATTATCAGCAGAGAATTTCAATACTCATTTCCGATTCTCATCTTAGGTTCTAAGAATTCGTCTTAGAACCAAAATTTATGTTTCTCAGGACTTAAAATTGAGCAAAATGGGTGAAAATTTACCAAATCGCGATCATCGATTTGCAAAGCAGAATTGATCTCGGAGTCAATTACTCAGAGAAGTGTTTGCTCGGAGCTCAGCCGATCAATAGCCGTCGAGTAAAGAAAGCCATGAGAGGCGAAGGGACGCAGCAGCGGAGATGAGTTACGAGCTAGAGACGGACGGTTTCACAACGGCGGAGATAGACCGGAATCCACCACATATTGAGAAGCAAACTTAGTAGCTGACCTGCGTAAACACCAAGCAAAAGCCATGGCGGAGTTAACCAAAACTGTGATTGATCGATCATCTATCTGAAGAAAAACTTAAGGGTTTAGTAATTCGACTTTGGATGTGTGTCGTTTTACAATTAATGTAATTTTGTGGATTAATTATGTAACCCAATTGTTGACAAAAAAATAAATTATGTAACCCAATTACTCTTTTATTGATGGAGCCAACTATTTTTTTTGGTTCCATTTTATAATTAGCATTCAACCCAAAAAAAAAAGTAAGGGTTTAAAGTTTTAAGATTTTTACAATATTTCGGATTGGATAACGACAAAAATCCAAGCTAAATCTTATCAAAAAAAAACTTTTTTTATATACCAGAGTTGTATATGAACAAATATATAAGAATTTTAGATCCATAAACACCATATTTAGTTCGATGATAAATTTAGCGGAAGAAGCAAAAAGAAAAAAGATAATGATCCATAACACAGAGTTAATTGTGAAGTTATATCGATCAATCAACGTCGATGACAAAAGTCTTATGAAACTTTACTATGAACCGGGCTACTATCAAGTTAAGGTATGGACAAACATTGAAGATCAATACCAAACACGAACGGTAAGAGTTTTCCAAGGCCATTTTTTGAGATTTAATGAAGAAGTGGTGATTTCTTTAAATTCTCCTACACAATATCTTTATGTAGAATTGATTAGAGAATCATCGTGGGGAGATCCTGGAACATCCAATGGGACTGTTGTGATGGGTCGGGGAAAGATTAAATTGCCTGCTCCGACTAGTCGTGGCATCATCTCCGGTCTGGTTAGTCTCGTCGGTTTGAACAATGACCGATGTATCGTGGAAAAGGGATATCTGGAATTTGCTATGAAACTTCATACTTTTGTCGAAGTATGAAAATTGTTATCATTTGTATAAGAGTTGGCTTTTTTATTTTTTACTTTTTGGGGATTATTTTTCAGATTACTGGTTTTAATTATTAGTTATGGTTGATTTGATATGAGTTATAAGTTATATAATTGGTGAGATCCGTGTGACCTTGTGTTGATTTGATGTGTTATCTCGTAGACATATATATGGGGATGTTTATAAATAATATGTGGGATGATAACATGTATGATACTGATATGCAACTGAATATTTTGTGTTGTTTATTTTAGATGATTCTTAAATAATTTGACAGATATTTTAGAGCAGCAAATTTTCTAAAAGAAATAAGATCGGTATTGCCTCTAAATTTTTGTTTTCCTGATTCGATATATTTTGTTTTATTTTTATACTCAAAATAACTAAAAACAATTCATTCTTTACCCTGAACATATGTCCTATGCAGGCTTAACAAAAGTCAATAATGATCTAGTTTTTCTATAAAACTAAACTATTTTCAGAAATCTCCCTAGAAAAACTTATAGTTTTCATTCCATCTAGCATAGAACTCAAATGTTGATAGAATTTGAATCTTCTTATGGATCTTTCTGATCTTTTCATTATTAGAAAAAAAATACTTGATTTACCTGTCAATGATTCATATATCCCGTAGAATGAAAATAAGACAATCTTGATTCATTGTTTATATAGGTTTGGTTGTAAAATTACAACATCAGAGACATGTATGTATTGCCTCTAAGAAGACAACAAAGATCCAATCCTTTCCGATTCAAAGAGCTTCTCTATCTGTTGGCATCTTCAGAACCATAGCCTCATCCTCTGCATAACACATCACATTCTTATCATCTTATCATGTATCCATTACTTAACCAATGCTCTTGTCCACACCACTTAGAATTATGCATCGTTCAAGGAACAAAACCGGAAAATAATGGTTTACGTTTTATGAGTTTTACTTACCCAATGGCGTGTATTCCGGCAAACTTACGTACTTAGGACATGATTTTTTCGATGTCACATCTTTTGAACCAACACAATCCCTGGGCTGTAATCATAAAAGAAAAGACAAAAACTTTCAGAAACTGGTGCCATTCTCAGAGCCTAGCAAAATGTTTACACTTTAAACGAGGAAAAGCAAAAAAAAATGTCTGTGATCAGCAAATTTTGCAAAACCAATCAGTTTCTACAGACAGTTTTACGACTTTGTCATGTTTGTTCAGCGTTCACCTAATATCAGTCAAATGACATTCACAAAACTCGGAGATATGTTATTTGAGTTTTCTTATCATGGGAGGTCAAGGGGGTTTAACAATAACCATGCATGTATAAATATAAAACAAGATTTCAGACTTAAAAGACTCAAAAGGAAATCAACAATCTAAGATGAAAGTCAAGAGATCTTGAATACAGACCTTAAAATCTTTATAGAAGCATATACGGATTTCATCGATTGCATCTTTTTTGCATACCACTTCAGGGGTGATATGAAACGCATTCTGAATGGCTGTTACAACACCTCCTAGAGGATACTTTTCACTGTTGGAAGCAACATAGCCAGCCTCACGAAGGACATCCTATTCCAGATTTACAGATATAGAGATTGTAAGATGGCATCAACAACTTCTCCAGGAGAGAAAAATGTACAATAAATGTCTTCACACTGGTAAAACTACCAAATCAGAAGAAAATTTAACATGCATGATTATTAACATCGTAAAGAAAAACTACCTACATCCAATGGTAGATGAAAAAGTCACAGGCTAAAAAATAAATGGAGATACAGAGAATAGGCATAACTCTCTAGTCCAAAACTCGGATCACAATTAGCTTTAACAAAGCCTTTGGGGGTATGATATGGAAACTGAGATAACGAAAATATCTGGATCATCTCTCCAGTTAAAACTTAAAAGTACTTTCAAGGATTAAAATCACCACAGTAAATGAAACATGTAGTCAAATTTAAGCCCAGATCTTGAAATTGAGGTTACGATATAAAAGGTACAAGGCATAAACTGAACTTTTTCAGAGTCATAACCTATTTGTACCTTGCTGCCCAAATATTTATATTTGTAACTTAGCTCCTTATATAAATAGCTACTTATCCATCAACTCTATTGCACAAGCATGTAAGCAAATAGTTAACCCATGTAAATCTTGTGTATGCACAATTTTCTTATTTAACAAATCCACTATGCATTATATCATAAAATAAACTTAACTCAGTGAAGACTTACCGTGACATTATACTTCAAGTAGAGATTAAGCGTAGTAAGGAAGTAATTATACTCATCATGAAAGACAGGAGAAGAACAAGTCCCATGTTTCTCTGAAAATAAGAAAATTATCAGCACAATTTTTAGAGATAAAACCCATGTAATCTTATAAGGCATAATCAAATCAGAACATATTGTGCTAACTAACACACTGTTAAGCCAAAGGTTCTGAGATTAAGCAAGGCTAATTGCTCAGAATTGTCAAAAAGCACCAATAAACCAAACTCTGTATACAAGCATGTGGAGGAAAATCGGAAGAAGAATCAATTTAAAGAAGTATAGATTGAAGATGATTACCCCACTGCCAAAGTGTATTGCAAAGAGATACATGACAAGCAACGAATGAAACTCAGTTAGTTTTGGTGAAGACTCAAAGACAAGGTTATGGGAGAAGGATACACCTATCCATGGAAAGTTATAATAAATGAGATAAATAATCACCTCATGGCCCCAAAACGACCCTTTTCCACCATAGCATGATGATGGAGAACCACAACTAAGACTAGGCCAGTACTTCTGAAGGCCATCCATCAACGTGGAGATCTGCAATTTTTCTCCAATCAGAATCTTCTCTTAAGATATTAAGACATTATTTGTATACCATTTATCAATATTAGGTAATATGTTTGGATGCTCCTTGACCAA
The DNA here is from genome assembly GCA_963922655.1 of Cardamine chenopodiifolia. Taxonomy (NCBI): domain Eukaryota; kingdom Viridiplantae; phylum Streptophyta; class Magnoliopsida; order Brassicales; family Brassicaceae; genus Cardamine; species Cardamine chenopodiifolia. The sequence continues at coordinate 16,000,371 of OZ000478.1, read as the reverse complement.
CACAAGAAAACTTTAACAAGAACCACATAAGAATATAAATTTTTACCTCCTTCTCGTTAAAGTCAGATCGATAACAACATGAAGGCCATGAACCATCGTTATAGTCAGGCCATAGCCCATCTACAAGATAAAATGTAGAGATAATTAGGTTGCATAGTAAAGAGGCTGGAAATAAAGAAAGTTAGCACACCAGAAAAAGATTGAAAATCAGGCTTCGAGTATATTCTTCAACTCAACAGTGAAAGCTGCAACTTTTAAGCTTTACGAGAAATTTACAAATGAAAGCCACTAAGCTGAGAAAAAATCAAGTGCTTAAACTCAAACACACACATATGACATATTGGTTTCTCAAACTGAAACTAAAATTTCAAAAAGTTTACTTACGGATCGTGAAATGAGTTGGAGTATTGGCGCTGGAAAAGAAAAAAACAAACACGTAATTTAGTGTAGAGCAAACTAAAAAAGCCAAATCTTAATATAAGCAGAATCGAGATTTCTCCCATCTATTAGAAATTTTCAAATAATCTCTGTTCTATCTTTATAATTTAGCTAATGAATTCAGATCCTCAGCTACCCAAAGAGACATGATCGATAAAATTCTCAATCTTGAGTTTCGAAATCGAAATAAAAGAAGAAAAACTTACCCTCTGCAGCAAGCGTTTTTGGAGCAGCAATGGCGAGTTCCACGGCAGTAGGTTCCAGGCCACTGAAGAGAGAGCGCGAAATAATCAAACTCCCTCTGTGGTCGATTGACTTCGATGACGTCTCCGGCAAATGCTCCGGCGATACACGCAACGAGAAGGAGAAGAGACGTACGGGACGCCATTGACTTGAAAACCGTTTTTTAGCTCCGGTTCAGATCGGGCCACTATTTATTTGGAGGGAAAGCGAGGGCTTTCTAGTCTTTTTGCTTATCTACGAATATTCCTCTACACCTTGGATTTGGGATAAACTCATAAACCCAATGGATCGACTGATCGAGTCATCGAGAGAAATTTAAAATATTGTTGCTTCTAACTTCTAAAGACCTTATACGGTGGTCGGAAAAAAAAGACCTTATCTGAATGATTCGGTTTATAGTAGGGATATATATAGAATCGAACCAAAACCGAAAGTGGTGTTTGGTTCGACCAATGTTCTTCATCAAAGACGCATTAATTCGTATTCAGGTCGAAGAAAAAGATCAGGGTGAGGAAATTAGACAAACCCCATGCTATTGTCAAGTTTGTATAGCAAGTAATATAATTCATAATGTTCACAATTAACGAATATTCAAAAGTATCTAAAATAAATGAGAACAGATTTTTTGTAAGTTGCAAAAGTTAGAGACAAAACACCAAATGACCCTAACAAGATATACAGCGTTTTGAATTTTGATGATGCTTATTCAAAAGCCAATAAGATTTAACGAAAGCACAAAGTTGAAGAAAGACGCAAAATAACAAATGTTGTACATATATAATACCACATTTTTTCACATCACTATCTCTGGCTTCAAGATATTTGATTTGATCTCCTTGTGTGGCAAAACAACACCTCCATTGCTATAGATCTCATCGCTCACATGAACATCTTCCCCGAGGATCGTCATGTTCTCAATCCGTGCCCACTGCCCAACTGTTGAGTGCCACCCGATAATACTGCTCGAGATACATGCGTGCTTCTTGATCCGTACCCCACGCATGACAGTGCAGCGCGAGAGCCTAACCCCTGACTCAACAACACAGCCAGGACCAATGGCGACGTCTGGTCCAATCAAACATTCTTCTCCAATCTTTGCGGTTTCGTCAACAAGAACATTCCCAACAATGTGTGGACCACTGGTTAATTTGGCAGGAGATTTCTTTCTCAGAGAGTCTAAGTAGAGTCTCAAACCCGTTATGTAGTCACGGGGTTGCCCAATGTCCATCCAAAATCCTGGTAGCACCATCGCATACAGCCCTTGAACTGCTGCAATCTTAGGGAAAGTTTCTTTTTCTATTGAAGTCGGTCTTAGCTCAATCTTATCAAGAACTGATGGGTTAAGAAGATAAATCCCAGCGTTGATCTTGTTACCTACATACAGTTTTGGCTTTTCCACAAACTTCTCCACTCTTCCTGTGCTCTCTTCCATAACAACCACTCCATATTTCGACGGTTCATCCACCTATAACAGATACATGCAAGTCCACATTAAATGAATAACATACTATCCCGTAATTGAAGAGTATTAGGTTCGATAATCTCACCTTTGTCACCATTATGGAGGCTTCCCCACCATGAGCTTTGTGAAACTCAATCATTTCTTGAAGTGGGTACTCACTAATCACATCACTGTTAAGAACAAAGAAAGGCTCTCCAGATCCGTCAATCAATTTGTCTCTCGCTAGAGCCAGAGGACCAGCCGTACCTAGTGGCTCAGTTTCTTGTGAGCAAGTGATTTTGATTTCGAGCTTCGTCTCAAAGTCCTTCAAGAAGTTCAGCATCACCTGTCGACGACACAGAGTAAATGGTAAATACAAACAATGTAAAGCAGAAAAAATAGCTGCAAAGAAAAAAAGTTAGGAGATAGTAATTCACCTCTGGCTGGTAATTGATAGCCAAAACCACTTCATCAACTCCAACTGCCTTAAGAGCTTCTATCTACAAGATTATGTGCCTCGGTTAAAACATAGGACAAGGACAAAAAGCTAACAATATATCTGAGTAGTTTGTTCATATATATATAAGAGCTTGAATATTGAAAATATCTTGGGGAGAAGATTAACAAAGAAAAGACAATAACCAGCTAAATCTAACCTCTAATAGCAAATTTCATATGATTACCTGATGAAGGATCATAGGTTTATTTGCGAAATCAACCAGGGGCTTTGGGAAACTGAGAGTCAATGGTCTCAAACGAGTGCCGAAGCCTCCAACAAGAATGAGTGCCTTCATCTTGATGCTCTAACCTGAAATACCAACGTCAGATCTTAACAAAGTGAAACTTAAGAAGATAAATTATACTATGAGATGCAGCTGGAAAACATACTTCTAAGGGATAATCCACGAGCTCAACAGATGAAAATATCTATGGAGATTCACAAGCACTGAAATTTATAGAAAATTATCAAGTCTGAATCACATTGTGGAACCCATAGCATGTGGAATTTGACTAAAGAAAAAGGAAATAAGCGATTACAAAGAGCAAATTCGGTGACAAACATGCTGGAAACAGAGCACCTATTAAAATAACTTTAGCATTAAAACAAAAAAAAAAGTGCATTCAGATCTAATCAAAGTAGATATAATTGACACAGAACAACAAACTATACAGTAACTCAGAGAGAAAGGTTAATGAATTCAGATCCACAACATAATAAATCAAAACGATACAAAACACAAACACAAAATTAGACAACAAAACATTGTTCTGCTTCTGATCAGACAACAACAGCTCAAGCCAACTGGTATAAAAAGTTGGATCACGCAATAAATCAATGACCTTTAATAATACCACAAATCAAAATCGCAGCTTAAACCCAGATCGGTTAAAAATTCAGGAAAACAATGTCATAATTTCACGATTAAACATTAATGGCTAGACATTATGTCATAAGAATTGACCACCAAAAAATCGAAAAATCGAAACCAAATCCTGAGAATCTGATCCATAAAATCGAATTAAAAACCAACAACGCTGAAAATTCAAGGACATGCAGAGCGAATCGAGAGAGAAGTAAGAGAAATTGGAGGCATTACCAAGGAAGAGATCTCAGAGGATGAGAGATCTGAGTTTGGGAATGGCTGTAAAATGAAAGAGGAACAGCCTGAGGGTTGCGTCAGGCTGAGCTGTGATGATGAAAGAGCGTCTGTTGGCAGATCAAAGGCAAGTCTTTTCTTTTATATATAGACACCATTGATTAAAAAAAAAAAAAAAAAAGAAGAGTGCGTATTCAACAAATTAAAACCATATTGTAAAAATAAAATCATTATTTTTATTTATTTACATGTTAAATTTGACTTTCTTTTTATTTTGGGAAGTAAAGGTCGCGTAGACGCGTAAATTCCAATCCTTCTTTTATTTGCCCCTATCTCCTGAAGCCATTAATGCTCTAGGAGCAAAAACAAACTATATATTTTTAGTTAAAAAAAAATGAATTTGCAAATTGTAAATGCAAACAAGAAACGCAAAGAAGGAAAGTAATTATTGTTGTGTCTATATTTATTATTTGCAAATGATTTGTTGTAGAAGAAAAACAAAATTTCGTCTTTTTTTTGAAAAATACATTTATTTACCAAAATACCAAAAAATATCTTATAAACCCTCTTAAAGCAATTGTATATGAAAAATATGTGTAGTGGTCACACTATTGCAAAATGGATCAACAATTCTTATAAATGCACATGTGGAAAGTGGGATGAACCCACATATGTAAGATGAATAAGACATTACAATTATGAGCAAACCAAAAAATAGAGGTAGATCGATATTATTGGAATGTTGGACGCTAAGCGTAAGAAAACCAGAAACAACCGTGAAAAGTATCAAAACATCGCAACATATCTAAGAGACTAAGAGCTTCTAGAACGAGAAAATGAAACGAAAGAAAAATATGTCAATTCTCTTAAAACTCTTCTATCATATTTTTAACTAATTTTTCTAGAGAAAATCTGTTGTTTAATTTTCAATGGTTAAAAGGAGTCGAAGTTGGAACCTTTATGTCATTGTCAAGAACTCAAGCTGAACTTGCTAGCCATTGTCCAGTAATATTCCATAAACCTCTTAATCATTTTAAGACTAAAGTTGTGAAAATATATCTTAAATTTTAAGTAGTAGACTAGTAGTCTACACGGTGAAAGAGTTGAATGTGATTTTTAATATCAACTTTTTATATATAACATAGTATACTATAGTTGACCAGTGGAAATTGCTTTGAAAGAGAGGTTGAATTTTTGATATCATATTGAGTGGCAAGAACAGTTCAATATTATTCAATTTTTTAATATTTTTTTAATGTGTTATAGATAATTATCAACTACAAACAAAATTTTTTTACTTTACAATTTTTTTTTATCAAAATAGCGTATGTATTCTGCAAAAATTATATTTAACGTTTGAAGCTCTTTTGCTGGTATGGTAGTGTCAGTTCAAACTGTGACTTTACATATTTTTCAATATTGTATGAAATTTTTTTTCTTGACCTATCTTTATTGCCCCAAATAACAACTGTGAACTTTTTTTTTTCTTCAAGTTGGTTTGTTGCAAGAAAATAATCACCTTGTATCTTGTAAAACCAGTTTCATCCATATTAAAAACATTTTTTATATGGAATTTATCTATTTTTTATATATTTTCAAATTTCTTTTCTATGTCTTGCATATCAACCGAACCACTCTCTCCAAAACGATAAAATAATTTGATATTATGTCGTAATTTAAACCTTTGAAGCTATTCTTGAGAAAATTGGTGTTCAAATCTGGTTGGAGGTATATAAGTTTTATTGTCTCTTTTGTCTTCTCCAAAATTAGTTCTCCAGTTATATTAACACGATTTTGATATTGGAAAAACCACTCAAACAAAAACTTTTTCCAATTTTTAGAAATTTTGATGGTTTGTGCCGCTTGATATCTTTTCCATTTTTCAAGTTAGAAAAAAGAAATTCAGTTAATCATTTTAGCGTGTTTGAGATTGTACATTAACTAATTTTAAAATAGAATTTTGCTTTAAGTTATAGTTGCAAATCCTTTTGAGTGTAGTTGGTATGATTTTTTTTTACTCACATAATTCTTTATGTATCTAATCAGTCATTGTTGATTTTCCAACATTTTTTAGATGAGAAATCGATGGTAGATTTTGTATAAAAAATAAGTGTGTGTAATGAAGGATAATGTTTAGTTAAAAACTGTAAAAATATATAAACATAATATATATATATATATATGTAAACAATAAAACACAAAAAATCACATAAAGAAAAAATCTAGAAAAGTATTGTTTATATTCAAAGATTTTTTTAAAAAATTATGGATCAAAAGGAATTACTATAAATTAATAACTATTAATTTATAAATCAAATAATATTACTATCCAATATATAGAGGTTTTACAGTTTTTGGCTAATGATAGTATCATAATCGAATTCTCTGTAGATATTTTTATTACTTATGTTCTTTTGTCGAAGTGAAGATGTTATTTTGTTATTTAGTTTTTCTTTCCACAAACTAACTTTTCGTTATATATATCTGTGTGTGTGTGGGGTATAACTTTTTCTATAACAATCGATATTTACATTACGTCGCCTTAATATGTCAAGGTCTATCATTAAAGAGTTATCTCTCGTTTAGGATGTCGTAAATTAGTAATTTGAATTTACACTTAAAACTAAATTTAATGCCAAATTAACGTATACACTTTTATTTTTATTATCTTAATATCTTTCAGTAAAAGAAACTTTTAACTATGTACCAATAATCAATAACTTTGGTAATTTTGAAATGAGTTGAAATAAGTTTACACAGTTAAATTTATCTTTCCAACATTTTAAGAGATTCTGTTTGAAAAAAAAGGAACTTCAAATAATATTATAACCGATCTTGTCGTCTTATTTTCATGTGTTCAATTACTATTTTAAAGAATAACTAGGATTCGATTTGAGAATGGAGCTCTAATTTAGAAATGTAGTCCAATCTTATGGTCCTTTGGATAAGAGCAATGCTACGTGGCAGAGTCTGTAAGCACTAAAGAGCTAGAGAGAATATACCTAATTTGATCCATCACATGAATCACATTCCTTGATTATTCTTTTTCAACTCTTCTTTGCTTGTTTACCAAAATAAAAATAAATTATTGTTTGCTTGGCTTCACCTGTTCTTCCCTACGTGAAACAGACAAAAATGTTTTATACATAGAGGTGCATAAAAACAATTTAGAAGAAACTGATTTGTCTATGCATCTAGATTATCAAAGATGTTTTACTGGTGTTGGAGCAGTTTCGATTCAGATTTTGGTTTAGTTAAAAATGTAAACACACACTTATTTTTTATACAAACCCTAGCAATGACTTCATGCAATATAATTTTAGATATTTCTAATATATAATTATATATATATATATAATTATTATTTTAAATTAGTGTATTCAATTTGGTTTGTCTCGGTTACACAAAAATTAGTTCGGTTCGTTTTCAAATTATTCAACTTTTTTTTGCAAATATCAGAATTTAATTTGGTTAAAGTATTTCGGTTTACTTCTCCACTTTTAGCTTCAAAAACATAAGAAAGCATTAACTCATGCTAATAAAATGGTCGCAAGACCTTATATAGTTATATTACCTTTTACATTTTAAGGTTTCATTCTTTCTTCTTTAAAACTGTATATGAGCCTCAGGCTGTAGAAGTTAACACAATTAATATTAGTTACAACATAATTAACTTCAAAAAATAATTTAGAAATACTAAACGATGGCATTTAACACAATTTATATTAGTTACAGAGTAATTTAGTTTTAAGAAAATAATTTAGAAATATTAAACGATGACACGTCTATATTTCAACAATCGAGGAAGAAAATATAATTCAACAATTCAGCTAATTTTGACTCTCCCTTTCAGAGATATTATCATAGCTTCAGATTCGCAAAAGCTTATCAAAGCTATCAATGGAGAAATCCGGCTGGTGGAAATCCACGAGATTATATCCTTATCTATCTTGTCCCTTTCGTTTTGTAATTTTCACAAGGGAGTCGAATAGAGGAGTTGATGCTTTGGCGAAGCTTGCTTTAAGATTGTCGGGAACCAAACCGGTTTAATCATTTAATTAATGAAGTTTGTTTGTCAAAAAAGGGAAAAAAACTATTGGGTAGTTATTTGGTTTTTTCAACTGAATTTAACCAAAATTCAGGCTTGAAGAATTAGTAGTAGTTATTGGTTCTTCACTGGGCCTGAACAAAAATTTAATGGGCCTTAGGTCGGATTGGAGGAGAGAGATGGAATCAGGGTTTTACAGATTTACTTCTTCGCACTACTAACGCTCTAGTCGCAAAACCACAGCGCGCCAAAACAGCCGTCTTCTCCGGCAACTCTATAGATACTTTGTTGGTACCGGGCTGCACATCTAATCCTAGACCCGACGTAAATCAGGAATCACCTATTAAATTCGGTCTCCAACCAGTTTGGCGCCGACTTAGATAATAAAAAGAAAACTTAACAAAACTAGAATTCATATTATAAAAAAAAAAGGTTCGAAAAGAAAAGAAATCGAAAGACAAGAATAAAAATGAAAATCTTAACATCCTCAAATCACTGTAAATATAGAAGTGTCTCTACTTCACAAAACTATCAGAAATTTTTTGCAAAATACTCAAAAACTAAAGAATCCTATAAACTCATTTTTGTTCTCTCTGCTTTTAACTAGATTATCATCTCAAAAATATAGTTTTTCATACAAGAGTCTCCGATATGATGACAATTCCGTCAGCTCTCTCCAACTTTTTTTGTGAATCCATTGAATCTTACTTCTTCTTTTTTTTTTTATCGATTACGACAAGCTTATTGAAATTTGGCTGCAAAAGGATTGATGAGTCACTGATTGATCGTGTTCAAAGAATAACTTGTCGTCAACCACACGTTTTCCTCCGCCGTGGTATCTTCTTCGCCCACCGGTTCGAAACTCAGCTAAATTCTGTTACATGATTCAACTATATTTTTTTTATGAATTGCTGATTTTAATTGTGAGATTATTAATAGTGATTTCAATGAGATTTTGGACTTGTATGTGAGAGGAGACAAGTTTTATCTCTACACCGGAAGAGGACCTTCATCAGAAGCTTTGCATTTAGGGCATTTGATTCCTTTCTTGTTTACCAAGTAACTGAAAGCTATTTATTAAAATTTAAGTTAGTGGATGGTTTTGGAAGATCTTCTTACTTTGTCCTTTATGCTCTTGAAATTGCATGCAATACTTGCAAGAATTTTTCAAGGTTCCCCTTGTTATACAGCTCACGGATGATGAAAAATGCTTCGTGAAGAAGTTAAAGGTCGATGAACTTGCTAGGAAAAATGGCAAAGATATTATTGCTTGTGGATTCGATATAACCAAGACATTCATTTTCCCAAACTTTGACTATGCTGGAGGGTAAGTCACATTCGAATTCAACATCATGTTGCTTTGGTGAAGATTGCTTCAGCTCATAAGATGTCTCCTTTATTGTATTCTCTATATATGTTTGGGTTTTGATGTTTACATTACACTTTTCCTGGCTGATGATATTGGAGGCCGCGTTACATTTAAACATGTGACTTTACTCGCTATCTCCTTGAATTGCACAATCTGACTCATGTGTTTTATAGTTGCTGGTTTTCATTTTATATCTCTTTCGTTGCTATAGTGTAAGAAAACCTTTGGCTTTACCGATGAAGATTGTATCAGTGTGTCGGTATGTGTATTATAATGCATACAGACTATCATATTTAAATCACTTCTCAGTGGTGTAAAATTTCATCCAAATTTGGTCTCTTTATGATTCTTCGTGTATCATTATGTGTGCTGCGTTTGTATTTTATAAATTACAACTAATCTTTGCTTTTTGTTTTTGTTCTGGATCCTTATTTTAGACTGACTCGTGATGGTGCACCTAAGTTAGGCTACACCAAGCCTGCTCTAACTGAGTCATACTTTTTTCCATAACTAGTCTAAGGATATTACAAGTTCTTGATATGTACTTACACCTTGTACACCACACTTTCTTGCTTTCAAACTATTGAATGCTTTAATCAATTTTCACAGCGAGATAGCGGAAAAATGTCTGCTAGTGATCCAAATTCTGCTATCTATGTCACTGATACCGCAAAGAACGTTAAAAACAAGATAACTAGATATGCGTTTAGTGGTGGGCAAGAAACCAAGGAGGAGCACCAAAAACTCGGAGCCAATCTCGAGGTAGACATACCGTTCAAGTATTTGAGTTTCTTCCTCGAAGATGATTCTGAGCTTGAACACATTGGAAATGTACACTTGTCAATAAGTTAGTTATTAGATTACTACAGAGAAGGAAGAATGTGTTGTATCGTGGTTTTCTGAATGTAGAGTATTATATTTCAGGAGTATGGAGCAGGAAATATGCTAACCGGAGCCGTAAAGAAGCGAGTCACTGAAGTGTTGACAGAAATACTGGAGAGACACCGCAAGGCTCGAGCTCGGTAAATTCGTTAATCTCAGGAATATCCGACTTGACTCTTAAGGAATTTTACAAACAAAAATTTCAGATGGTGAATGCATTCATGGCCATAAGACCTCTCCCAAGCATGTTCGAGTAGGACCCGGAAACCTGAAGAAAACCATTTTGGCAGCTCCTTAAATATTATTTACTTTGACAACGTTTTTAATTTATTTTTATATTGACAATATTCTTATTCTTATTCCAAATAGCGAAGAAAAAAAGCTATTTGTACTTTCTTTTGCCCAGAAATGTAAATGATTGACAGAAACAGTTTGGTTCAGTCCTACTTCATGCTTGTATAATTCCTCTCAGGTCAAATTTTCATTGACCGACTTGGAAATTCATAAACAGAAGAAAAATGGTGACTTTGCTTTGAAGCACGAGTCATAATTCATAAATTTTGCTTACTTCAATGAGTATTATTAGTCACTCTTTTATACACACGTACGTTTTCTCTATAAACTTTTACGATTTCATTATGGCAACTTTTTCATTGAATGACTTGGAAATTCATAAACAGAAGAAAAAAGGTGACTTTGCTTGATACTCAAGTCATAATTCATAATTTTTGCATATTGTAATGAATATTATTTAGTCACTCGTTATACACACGTTACACGTACGTGTTCTCTATAAAAGACTTCAATATGGTAAAACGGTTTTAAGATTCTCAATTTCACCATATAATTCCTTTTTTTTTAATAAACACACAAGCCAGCTCCAAAACTGAAGAGAATTCAAAGATAAAGATATGGTTACATACTAAAAAGTAAAGAGATATGTCTATTGCCTAAAGCTTTACACTAGTGTTGACACACTACGACCAATTATTCATTACAATAAAAGATCTAAGCAAAAACAAACTTGGTGTATGCTTTGCTTCCACATCACTAAAGTAGCATCAGAAGTTCTTACCAAGCGGTCAAAACAAGGCTTAGAGGGGACAGCTTAAATACTAGCATTTGGATCAATCCAATGTCCTCCTCCGCACTTGCCTCACATTTGTAGTGTCACACCCTAACACACTGCTAACACCTCTTCTCTTGTTTGATTGTCCACTTGTCGAGCTCTTATCCACTGCTGCAACTGTGTTCAGCAACTCAGACAACAAAGTGGGACAGCTCTGTTTCAAGTGCTTGAACCCTTCAGACTTCATTACGGCTGCACAGAAAAACATCACTACATTCTTAGTTTCCTGGATTCTCTTCAGGGATAATATCTTTCAAATAGTAGTAGCACTCTGTTCCACACAAACAAAAGTCCACCATATTGGGAAAAGACATATAAATATTCGTTAGTTTCAATTATAGAGAAACAAAGAAAGAAATATTTAGTTAAGTTCTGCAAATGATTGTACAACCGTTAGATGTCCATACCAGGATTTATGTGAGACTCAACATTTAGACCAGGAGGTCCAGTACATGGAGTAGAGAATCTCTATCTTCCAGAATGCAAAAATATTTTACCCATTGGTTAGGCATTGTTAACTTTCAACTAGATTGTCTATAAAACGAATCAAGAAATAACTATTTATCGCACCTAGATGAGGAATGATAAACATCAAGCCATCTAATCAAGCATCGAGTCTCCTATATCCAAATCATACATAAAAACAAGAAAGTTAAATAAGTATACTAGCAAGATAAACTATAGGTAACATACACATACACCTGACATCTTTAGTGGATCATTATAGCAACAAGAGCCACACGCCAAATATATGAACATTCATATGAGGAAAGAAAGAGGTTTAGATATCATATGGTGTTTATTAAAATATATATAAGATTATAGATTTATAAAATTTCATCAATATGTTCTCTCAATTACACTCGCTATTGTTTTCAAAAATCATCGTACAGCTCATGTTGTAGTTTAATGACAAAATTTCCATGGCAGCATCTTTAAACAAAGCTTACCGCATTAATGATAAAACTAATTCAATGCCAGACCTATACATCCTACTAACTCAGCCCCTGATAACTGTTGCAATTGAAATAAGAAAACATGTATAAACATGATAAATACGCAGAGAAAGTCTATATAGGTAGGCCTGTCAAATGACTCACCCGCAGGACCCGCGGGTTAGCCTAAAAAAGTTATCCGCAAATCTTCAACTTAACCCGCGGATCAAAATCAGTCAACCCGCACCGCTCAAAACCCCCGGGTAACCCGCTAACCCATTCTTTTTTCTTTTCTTTTTTTGTTAAAGAATTTCAAAATTAATTTACGATTTTTCGGGTTGTCGACCCGTCAACCCGCCAAATATCTATTAAAAAAAAACACATTTGCGTATTACCCGCCAACCCGCGGATTTTGAACCGACAACCCGCACCCGCAACTGACCCGCAAAAAATTTCCCTTCCGTCGACCCACACCCGCCCCGCGGCGGGTTGAGTCATATTTTGACAGGCCTATATACAGGCAAATAAAAGTGCAGACGGAAAAAACATGAAACTTTCACTCATCAGTATATATGCAAAACGCACCTCCCAAGTTTGATGGAGACGCAACAAATTTTAAGCAGAATGCTTTGAGCTGTAAGAATTGGTGCTGTTCAGCCAGTGCAAGTGTAGTTGCCACATTATCAATATCGAGTTTTTCACATAGCAAAACTTCGCATAATATCTTTAACCTTCCAAGGTCATAGAGGTCAGCAGCTGCCAAGAGATGTTGTATCATGTTTGTGAACGAACTGGCAGAAGTGGACCCTGTAATTTCGTGCACATCAGGAAGTTCATCGGTGTAGATGAAGCTAAGCATAGCCTATAAAATTTCAAGATCCCGAGTCAGTAGAACTGTAATTGCATGTACAACCAACTAATCACAATGTAATATTGAACAAACATTACCTTGAAGATAGAAGGCTCAATGTCCTCTATTACAATTCTATCCACATTGTTATTCCCAATTGGTCCAAAAAACTGAGCTCGAAAAACGGGAGAGCGTGCCGCGAGAATCAGTTTGTGAGCTTTGTATGTTTCATCTCCGACTTGGAAAGCTATGTCACAGCCAATTTCAGAATCTAACAAGTCTTTCAATCCCTGTCCCATATTCGACGGGGGTAGCACAATACCATACTGTTTCGGACCCTCAAGTTGGGCTCTAACAACGCCAACAGTACAATTGACAATAAGACAATCATCCTTTAAGTAGTCAGAGGTTTCTAAAGCTGATCTTTTGAAAAAACGTTTGTAACCCCTGAAAAATTCGTGATAATAAGTCATGCTAGAGTGAAAAATACAGTTTAAGGGAAATGACTCACTGTAAGAACTCAACAAATGATGCATAATACAGAAGAAAAGTTCACATAAGGATTCACAAAACTTCAAAATTCAACATGCACACATCTCATACTTTAAAGCATTTCAAATCTAGCTAATTTTCACAGGCCATCGTTGAAGTGTAATCACACTATAACAAATCAAACACAGAACTATTCAAGAGTAGCAACAGAACCGTCGACATGCAATTCAAGCAGAAGATAAACAACATTGCTAAAATCAAAATGCATCAAACCAAAGTAACCCTAACAGCTACGATTATATCATATTCCAAACATCAAATACAAAATGGAAGCAAAGCAATTTACCACATGCTTCCTTTATACTTAAGCGTATAAGGCCCACCCTCAAGTGATCGATCAAAGTGACTGTGAACTTTGTGTTTCCCTTTACCGCTCTGATCCATCAGCGTTAGCTCAAACAAAGCCCTAATGTCATTAGAATCACTCGCTAGAGCGATGAACAGAGAAACATGCGTGGACTGGTCCTCCGGGTTCTTCCCGTCGGGATAAAAGTAGATCGCCCAATCGTATCCACCGACGGAGAAGACATCGCTTTGTATATAATTCCCGGCGCTCATGCCTTTGGTCAGAGAGTAGCCTTTAATCGTAAACTGGTGCGATCCATTCACAGTCTCGATAACCGATGTCGATATGGAATCAGGTATCAGCTGCTCTACACCGACGGTGCTCATAATCGTCGTTGCTTAACAGGAATTTTCCGATTTGAGAATTGTAACCTCATGAATCGGAAATTGGATAAACCTAGAAGACGATGTTGCTTGAGAAATTATGAGAATTTGGGGGAAACGGTTTTCACCTTTATTATTATTTTTTAATAGACTGAAATGAGAGCCCCTCGAGATGGGCTCGAAGTGCAATTTTAGAAGAAATAAAGGCTTAAGGACCAATTTGCCATTTAAACGTTGTCTTCGTCACAAATTGCTTAAATTTTTTTTTTGAATGTCTAAATATTATTATCATTTCGTTCAAGAGTTTACAAAATTACAAAGATAATATTTATATACATATACTCTAAACAAATAGACTAAAGAACGATACAACATAAAAAGCGAAATTGACGATGTTTCAACATTAGAAGCCTTACTCGCTAACAGATTAACAAATCTGTTATGTTCCTTCTCTGTATTCGAACTCAACCATTGCGATTTTTGGCTATCACCCAACTATGACGCACTATAAGAATTTCGCAAATCCCAAAACACCACTACGTGAAAACTTCAAACTTCACAATCAATGGTTATCTCTGTATGAATTTGTCTTTCGTATAGAGTTTAACAAACCAACAGAAGTAACCGACAGAAACACCACGAATGATAATTTCACCGGAATCAAACTTTATGAAAAAGACATAAAAAATGGAAAAATAAGACTTATTTTCTATTATTTAAATTTTATTAATATGATGACAGAGTGAAGTAATTTTTAATGGTTAGAAATTTAATTTTTTTAAAATATAAATTTATTATAAAAATATTTATATAAATCAACTTTGCAAAATGTACAAAAATACGTGAGTTTTGTTTTCTCATATAAATACAATGTCTATTTAATTTTTCTTATACAAAAGTACGTAAACTGATAAATCTATTGGAGACGTTAAAATTTTTCCAACATTATCATAATCTCTTTCTGTCTTTTGTCAATTACAAAATTTGTTAATGTAAACAAGATATATCTTTTTTGGTCGAACAAAAAGAAAAGATATATCTATTTTTGAAAAAAATCGAAAAAAATCTCTATATTAAAATAAAAATACAATATTAGTATGTGTTGGGATTCATTTTCAGGTATAAGAAAAACCAACTATTGGACGATACATGTTACCAAAAAAAAAAAAACTATTGGACGATACAACTAGCATTATTTCAACCTGATTAACTCTCACATAGAAACGACATGTATCTCCTATCTGCTTGTTCCCGGAAGTTCATTTTCGATATTCTTTTTATTCACTTTTAACATGTAGTAAAACATTTTTACACACATGTCTATCTAGGAATTTGCAAACCATAAACGTTATATCTAGATAGGCGTGACTGCAAAGGTCATCCAAATCACACATTTATCCAATCGATTTGATGTATCACATGAGCTTATTCGACCTCGTTAAAACCATTGACACCAGGTTACATCCATCGAAAGCACCAAGCAGGACATGGTATTTGTATAATTTTTCTTACAAATATCAGAATTTAATGAATTAGAAAAATGGTAATCTTGTTATTTTATATAAAATGTATCCAACTTTTTTTCCAAATATTATTTTGTCATGAAAATTTTCAAGTTTGAAAACCAAAATATTCTCTTGAAAGAAAAAAAAAAACAATTTAAAGACCCTTTGTTTTAGTAAAAGAAAGGTCCTTTACTGCCAAATTAATTGAAGACCCGTTTAGTATCTGCAACTTGCAACCAAATCCAAATTCTGAAAATTTGGTTGTAATGCATTTTTACCGAACGCCAGAAAACTCCAAAATCAAGAGTAAAAAAAGTAAATGCTCGACGAACTAACTACTCACACACACACGCACAGAATTCCGAAGGCAGATCCAGAGATCGCTTGATCCTTCAGGCGCAAGCTACTGAAGCCTCTCACCAATGTCGATCTGCTCAAAAGCCCCACGCTCATCAAGATCTCCGCCTTAGTTCTCGTCACCGTCGCTTTCTTCTACTTAGGTAAGCACTGGTCCGACGATAGCTACCAACAGCTCGTTTTCTTCTCCAGCTCCACCTCCGGCAGAAAAATATCTTCAAACAAAAACTAGTTATTTTTCTTATTTTTGTTAAACCTTTGTCCTTTTCTAAATAGTGTTTCATATTTCAACATTGATACTTTGACAAATGTGATCTTAGCCTCATTTTTTTCGATTTATGTTAATATTATTTTGATGGTACTCATAAGTCATAATATTACTTATTGTCCCAACATTCTTTTGGGTTTAAATTTTTTGTTGTTTACTTCCTATCTTATCTATTTCAAAACATTGTCTCATATTTTTGCATTGATGTTTCGCATGATGCTATCTTATAGCTAGCCTCTACCATCTCATGCATGCATAACCATCACTTGTTTTTACATTTTGTGTAATGAAAAAGTTTCATAAAATTTAGTGGGTTTTTTAATTTTTTCATGAAAAATATATTTGATTAAGAACCAATCCTCTCACTGAAACTTTGGTATATCTTTTACATGCAGTTAACGTTAGCATTGTGAGAGTAGGCAACATTTGTTTTTTGTTAAGAGTATATAACATTTGCTAGCAATCATTTTGTTCTTCGACATGTTTTGTGTATTTCAAATGTCAATATAATAGCATATCTTTAATGTTTGTCTAATTTTCTTGCGTGTAAATGCTTATTAGGATTCACAACAATTACACGTACATAATGCAATACTGCCAGCAACTCCATTCCATGTCTAACAAAAGAACAAAACACATAGAATTACTTATCAAATAGTCGACTAAACTATAAAATTTCACCTTCCGAGCTCCTATACCATGATAGTTCAACACTCTACTTAGAAATATATTTGTTTGAACTTTTACTCCACATCTTAAAGGGATAAATTAAGTATCTTATAAACCAAACTATTAATTAGTACTAAGCCGTTTAGTAGAACTATGGTTAATTTTGTCAACCAAGTAGTTTTGTATCTAGACAACAATGTATGGGCATCTTTTTTTTTGTCTTATGATAAAATTAGAAATCTAATATATTAGCTAAGACAATTTCTCTCCGCCAATCAGTTAACATTGGTTTTTTAGAACATTATTATCAAAAAGTAATGTCATTATCCAATACTTGGAATTTTATTGTATGAAGAATTATGTAGAAGAGGTATCTTGATCACATATGAATGGCTTACCTCATCCTCAAAAAAAAAAGCAACACAATAATTTTCCAAAGCATATGTGGTAATAAATGATGTTATAATCTTCACTCGAAGCTAAGACGCCAAAAAAAAAAAACTAATTCAGTGGCACAGATCAGCCATTTGACGACAACCTCATAAACATATGCCACGTGGACCAATCACAACAGAATTCTCCTCATCATCTTCCTCGTGGCGCCACGTGGCGACTTGGCCAATCTGTATCGTGTGGCGATCAGAGAGTTAAGCCTCGGAGATGAAGAGATAACGAACTGTTGTTGATCACTCGCTTTATAAATCACTTATCGCTTGCCCACAGCAACATCTCTCACTGCTTTCTCTTCTCCAATCAAATTCTCTCTTCAGCTTCTTCTTGTGTTTGTGACGCTCACTCGTCGCAGTCGTGAGAAATGGCCGCCGCAGTTTCCACAGTTGGTTCCATCAACAGAGCTCCGGTACTTTCATCTTCTTCACTTTTTTATGATTTCAGTTGTGGTTTAATGTTAATTTTAACATTACCTTACACTTATTTTATCCTCTTAAGTAGCTTTATCAGCTCAAGCTTCTGATCTTTTGCATCACTTTGAGATTCTCTGTCAGAATCTGGACTTTAACTAGGAAAACTAGAGATAGATGCTTCTTTTTTCTCTACTTGGGAACTACACGAACAGTAGATTTACTCCAAAAAAAAAATTTGTTTACTTTATGAAGTATATAGTAATTGAATTGAAACAGTAGAGTTTTAAAGGATTTTAAAATCATTTTCACTTTACTTCATTTTATGTTTAGTTTGGTTCAAATAGATTACTATATCCAAATTGAATGAACACTCTTCTTTAATCTTCAGGGGATAGTCTATACCTTGAACTATGTGCCAAATTCCCCGGTTAGGTTAGGTTCGGTTCGAATGGGTTCAGCTTATCCTGATTGAAAACCTTTTATCCTTAGGGATATATAGTCTTTAAACCGGCTATTGAACTATGTGAACCAAATTTGAATTCAAAATTAAGTGTGGCCTATTTGTGTTGTTGCAGTTGAGCTTGAACGGGTCAGGAGCAGGAGCTACATCAGCCCCGGCTTCAACCTTCTTGGGAAAGAAAGTTGTAACTGTGTCGAGATTCGCACAGAACAACAAGAAGAGCAACGGATCATTCAAAGTGTTGGCTGTGAAAGAAGACAAACAAACCGATGGAGACAGATGGAAGGGTCTTGCCTACGACATATCTGATGATCAACAAGACATCACCAGAGGCAAAGGTATGGTTGACTCAGTCTTCCAAGCTCCTATGGGAACTGGAACTCACCACGCTGTCCTAAGCTCATACGAGTACATTAGCCAAGGTCTTAGACAGTAAGTTTTACATCTCTCTAGATCTATCATTAGTTCCAATAGATTTAGAATCTTTGGTTTATAATCTTTGTCTTTACTTCTTGGAATAGATATAACTTGGACAACATGATGGATGGGTTTTACATTGCTCCTGCTTTCATGGACAAGCTCGTTGTTCACATTACCAAGAACTTCTTGACTTTGCCTAACATTAAGGTATTAATCAGAGTTATTCTTTTAGATGCAACTTTTGAGTTATTACACATTAAAGATTCAACTTTATTAATCTTGAAATCATCTGTTTTGTTTTATAGGTTCCACTTATTTTGGGTATATGGGGAGGCAAAGGTCAAGGTAAATCCTTCCAATGTGAGCTTGTAATGGCCAAGATGGGTATCAAGTGAGTCCATTTCCCCCATCTCCGATATCGACTCGGTTTTCGTTTTCCTCTCATCGACAAAAATCTAACAAAATTTAAATCTTTTTGCAGCCCAATCATGATGAGTGCTGGAGAGCTTGAGAGTGGAAACGCAGGAGAACCAGCAAAGCTTATCCGTCAAAGGTACCGTGAGGCAGCAGACATGATCAAGAAGGGAAAGATGTGTTGTCTCTTCATCAACGATCTTGACGCTGGTGCGGGTCGTATGGGTGGTACTACTCAGTACACAGTTAACAACCAGATGGTTAACGCAACACTCATGAACATTGCTGATAACCCAACCAACGTTCAGCTCCCAGGGATGTACAACAAGGAAGAGAACGCACGTGTCCCCATCATCGTCACCGGTAACGATTTCTCCACTCTTTACGCACCTCTCATCCGTGATGGTCGTATGGAGAAGTTCTACTGGGCTCCGACCCGTGAAGACCGTATTGGTGTCTGCAAAGGTATATTCAGAACCGACAAGATCAAGGACGAGGACATTGTCACTCTTGTTGATCAGTTCCCTGGCCAATCTATTGGTAAGAGAAAGATTCTAACTCACTCTCAATCGACCTAGCCTATATATCCATAGATACTAATTAGTGTTTTTTCGTAGATTTCTTCGGTGCCTTGAGGGCGAGAGTGTACGATGATGAAGTGAGGAAGTTCGTTGAGGGGCTTGGAGTAGAGAAGATCGGAAAGAGACTGGTGAATTCAAAGGAAGGACCTCCTGTGTTCGAGCAACCTGAAATGACTCTTGAGAAGCTTTTGGAATACGGAAACATGCTTGTGATGGAACAAGATAATGTTAAGAGAGTCCAACTTGCCGAGACATACCTCAGTGACGCTGCCTTAGGAGACGCAAACGCTGACGCCATTGGCCGCGGAACATTCTACGGTAAAGCCGAGGTCTGAATCTGTTTTTTCTTTTCGTTTTAGTTAAGCCAACTGATTGAATCAACTGGATAAGAGAAGGAGATGAAAAAGAGAAGAAAAATGGAATTAGGGTTTTTAAAATTAACGGGACTTGACTTGCAGGAAAAGGAGCCCAGCAAGTGAACCTTCCTGTTCCTGAAGGGTGTACTGATCCAGTGGCTCAAAACTTTGATCCAACGGCTAGAAGTGACGATGGAACTTGTGTCTACAACTTTTGAGCAGTCTCCTACCTATTAATTTGATGTTTTACTACTATTGTCTCTTTTGGGTTTTTTTTGCCCTTCGTGTAATTGTGGATTGGATCTTGTTCTCTTTTGTACCTTTTTATGAACATGTGCAAACATCAATATTTCAAAATTGCCTTATCGTAAACTGTTCCACACCTTTTTGATTTATATATCTTCTTCTTCCAATGCATAGTTTCCGCACTAGGTAAATATTTAGAGATTTAAAGTATGCAAAACCCGTAACTATTTAACCAGAAACTGTAACACATTCACAAGTAAAGCAAGAGCATTGACAAACATGTTGAAAGTTCGCAATCTTTAGACGAGAATTAGTAAGATCCACATAAAATTTTGTGTGTAAATTTGAATTGTGATCACAATTCTATTTATTTATAATGACTCTTGAACATTCGTTGCAGTGTATACATATATAAATCAATGTTAAAATTTGAGGAAAACGAATCAGTTTCCTTGCTTTGTTATCTATATGATCACTAGAACAACAAGCTAAGTGTGAAACTAAATAAATGATCAGGTTTTAGATGTAGCAACCTTCATCGATGAGAGACCAACTATGTCGGGGCTTTTGAGCTGATCGAGTTGTTTAGTGCCTAACCGAAACAAATGCTCAATGTATTGGAAATTCTTACGGTCGACCTCCTTAAGAGTTATGGCGGAATTCTGTTGACACGATCATCTCTATTCTCTTACGGCTTTGAACGAACTGCTCTTAGAAATCCTCTGTAGAGACTCAAGGCTTGCTTTTGCATCCCGGAAAGCTTTGAAGCTCCCATTTTAAACTTATAACAAACACCAAACCAAACAAGGTTCGTTGCATCAGTTATCATGTCCTGCATTTTCAAGCACAGAACTAACAATCAATAAGATAAAAGTTTGCTATGCAAATCAAGAATCATGTACTGCAGTTTAAGCATAGAACAGTTAGCTATAATCAGATTATCAAGAAGCATAGTGATGGACAAGAAGGAGAAAATTTGACAAGAGATCGGGTTCTTGAAGCAGTTCAAGGAATTAAGAAGAAACTGAAATTGTTTCTGACTTTTTATTATCATAAACTAATATGAGAATGCGAAATCTGATGACTGAGAGCAGACGAGATCCGGGCTGGTTTATCACGCAATTATTCTATTTCAATTCCTCAAATAGAAAATTTTCCCGGATTACAACAAAAAAATTAAGAGAAATTCTGGTTACGAATAGAAGATTTGGAACAAGATATTGTAAAGGAAAGAGGACGTAAAACTAGTCATTCAAATAAATTAGTCATTCAAATAAAACTAATAATATATTACATAAAAATAACATATTATACAAAAAAATTCTTTAAACAATAAAATACAGTATTTTATTTTGTTACCATTTATTTAATTTTTTAAATTATATTACATACATATAAATCTTGTCATTTAGGTTTTTAACTCTTACTAATTAATGCCCGAAAAACTCTTAACCGTTTTGGAAAGAAAAAAAAAAACAAATCGAAACGGTTTAACACCAACAAGAAGAAGAACAAAAAAGAGGAGGAGGTGCCAGCACACGAATTGGACGGTTGGGTATACTCCAATTCTGTAATCTTGTTGCTGAGCACAAACCACGAACCGCCTTTA
Organism: Cardamine chenopodiifolia; assembly: GCA_963922655.1. NCBI lineage: Eukaryota > Viridiplantae > Streptophyta > Magnoliopsida > Brassicales > Brassicaceae > Cardamine > Cardamine chenopodiifolia. The sequence goes on along the minus strand of OZ000478.1, from coordinate 15,978,469 downwards.
CCTCCTTCTCTCTCCTTCGTTTATCCTGAAGAACTCAAAATTAGTCAAATCATTCCCCAGATGTTCTTCTCTTCTTCTTTGAAGTTTTGATTTCTCCAGCTCCCTATTCCCATGGCTTCTGGATCCTACTGGTGCTATAGCTGCAGCCGATTCGTTTGGGTTTCCGATTCAATCTCCTGCCCTGATTGCGACGGCGGTTTCCTCGAACATATACAAGAGCCTGTCGATTTCACCCCTTCCGTTTCTTTCCACCGCGTTACAAGTCAACACCATAGCCCCACGCGCTTCCCTCCTTCTTCTTCCTCTTCTATGCACACCTCTACCGCCGATAACAGTCCTACACCCGCCACCGCAGCTGTTACTCGTACTCGGAGCAACCGGTCTCCTAATCCGGTAATTGTACTCCGTGGATCTGGTCCTTCTGATGTTTCCGAAGGTTTAGATCGATCTACTTTTCAGATGTATTACGATGATGGTACAGATTCAGGTCTAAGGCCTTTGCCGCCGAGTATGACGGAGTTTCTGTTGGGTTCTGGATTCGATCGGTTATTAGATCAGATCTCTCAGATCGAGCTTAATACGAATCGAAATAATCGTTCATGTGAACATCCACCGGCTTCTAAATCGGCGATCGAAGCTTTACCGGTGATTGAAATCAATCCGACTCATCTTCAATCGGATTCTCAATCTCACTGCGCCGTTTGCAAAGAGAATTTCATTTTGAAATCCGCAGCTCGTGAGATGCCGTGTAATCACATCTATCATCCTGATTGTATCCTTCCTTGGCTTGCGATTAGAAACTCTTGTCCGGTCTGCCGTCACGAGCTTCCGGCAGAGAATGTCACCGACGTTAGCGGTGCTCCTGCGACCGTTACCGCTTCTGCAGAGGAAGAGGAAGATTCTGCGGCAGGGCTAACGATTTGGAGATTGCCAGGTGGAGGATTCGCTGTAGGGAGAATCCCCGGAGGTTGGAGAGGAGGAGATAGAATGATGCCGGTGGTGTACACGGAGGTTGACGGTGGAAGACTCGGTGACGAGAGGCTTCCGAGAAGAGTAGCGTGGGGTTCTAGAAGAGGAGGTAGAGATGGAGGTAGTAGAGAAAGAGGAGGTGGGTTTGCGGGTCGGATCATGAGACTCTTTGGATGTTTCAGCGGGTCATCTGGATCCATTGCTGCTGCAGCATCGTCCGGGTCCGGGTCGAGAATACGGGCTACCCGGAGGACCAGGTCGTTTTCTCTGTTCAATACGTCGTCGTCTTCGTCGAGGAGACGAAATTGGCTAGCGTGATTACTAGAATTTATCGTCCCGCCAAGGTATACTAAACACGAAAGAACAACAGTGTTTGGATTTTTCGTTTGTTCGTTATTAATAGTTTTGTTTTTTCAGTGTAATGATTTATATATCCTGTCCCAAAATTTGAATCTTGCGAGTAAATTGATACATAAGTTTAGGTGACATAATGAGATATAGTGCTATAGTGGTGAAGTTAGATGTGAGTAGTTCTATCAAACGGGTTTAACTCGTCTCGTCAATCCGCGGGTTCTAAATTTTTTTTATCCGTTTGATCTGCCAATCCGCGGATTTAAAATTTCAACATGCATCCGTCCCACTCAAAAACAGCAAAACTCGTGGATAACCTGCTAACCCGTTTTTTTATAAAGGTTTTTTAATTAATTTGTAGATTGATAGGTGTTCAATCCGCCAATCCGTTTTTCCGACCAGCCAAATCCGCAAAAATATATATATAAAAAAATTACTATTTGCATGTTAGCTGCCAATCTGCAGATTTTTATTACACGATTAGTACTTATTCTGCATTCCAATTTTTCGACTCATCCGTATCCGATCTTCAAAAATAATTTCGCTGTCGATCTGTATCTGCCCCGCGGTAGATCAAAATTCACGGGACACATAGAACGGTTCATATTTTGAGAGCTCTAGATGTGAGTTGAAATCGTTAATGAAATGTTATTTTTGGGTTGGGAAAAGAGATCTTACTGTTCAAATGTATAAAATTTATATAATCCACAAATATAAGGTATTTTGAAGTTCGTGGTTTATTACCACACGTAATTAGAATTATGTTGCTACAATTGTACAGCTATATAATCGTCGAACTGCAGACACAACCAATGATACATACAGGCTATAGAAGAATCTTAAAAGGAGAATTAATTTGAGGTCAATAACTAGAGGAAGCGTGAAGGAAAGCAATAATAGATTTACTTATACAACTCATCCGATTATCGGAGACAAGTCTTTGTAATTTAGCCATTATTTTCATTATTAGATTTGTTTATGCCCTTTTATGTTTCCTAGTCAATTCACTATTTTACTTTGTCACTACTCACAAATATATAATCTGATTTGTTTTCTATTTTCTGGGTCGTTGAATATAAAAGTGTTGACACTTGCAGAAATAGATGACCTAACCCAAATGCTTAGGCATTTTGTTGAATTTTCATATTAAAGTTTGGGCTTTGAAATCCATAATTAAGACAAAAAAAAATGCAGGTTCTCCCTAAGAAATACCAGACTAAGAAAAAGGCAGAATTTATAATTAACCTCACATATCGAATCCAACGTGGAGTAGTGTATATCTTGTTATCATGAGCTGAAAGTATATCCATTAAAAGCCTTGCTGAACCTCCTAAAAAGTTGTGTATTGAAACAGTTGATATATAGACAGAATAAGGTTTTTATCTTCAAATAAATTTTTTGTTGGTTAATACTCCTTTAGTAATTCTCTCCTCAAATAATATTTCTTCAAGTAACTGGAATATGGCTAAGCATTTCCCGTCAATATTTTCATATTCTGAAGGCCTTCCTGTAACAGTTCGATTGTCCTTTTTTTCTTCTAAAAGGGACAGTCTAGCGTTATAATGATGGCTTCGTCGTCGTCATCATCATCATCTTCTCTTTCAAATTTGTTTCTACGAATATCAATTCTACTTCTCAGTTTCCCTCTCACGCTATGCAAAACATCTTCTTCAATTAAACCACTAGTCTTCCCTCTCAAAACTCAGAAACTTCCTCATTCTTCGTCAGACAAACTTTCATTCAGACATAATGTCACTCTCACCGTCACTCTCGCCGTCGGCTCACCACCTCAGAAATTTTCAATGGTTCTCGACACCCGAAGCGAGCTCTCATGGCTTCACTGCAAGAAATCTCCAAACTCAGGATCCGTATTTGACCAGGTTTCAGCCACTTCGTACTCCCAAGTACCTTGCTCGTCGTCCATTTGCAGGACCCGGACCAGGGATTTACCCATTGCGGCCTCGTGCGACCCGTAGACCCATCTCTGCCACATGGCAATCTCCTACGCTGATGCTACCTCAATTGAAGGCAACTTAGCTCACGAGACGTTTGTCATCGGGTCTGTGACCTGACCCATAACCTTATTCGGGTGCACGGACTCGGGTGTAATGGGTATGAACCGGAGCTCTTTGTCGTTCGTTAACCAGCTGGGTTTCTCCAAATTCTCGTATTGCATCTCCGGTTCAAATTCCTCCGGTATTTTGCTTCTCGGTGACGCAACTTTCTCATGGCTCAGTTCAATCCAATACACGCCTATGGTACTCCAAACCACGCCCTTACCGTATTTAGACCGGGTCGCTTACACAGTCCAATTAGAAGGAATCCGGGTCGGGTCGAAGATGCTTTCTTTACCCAAACGTTTTCGTACCGGACCATACCGGGGCAGGTCAGACGATGGTGGATTCAGGTAGGGGTGGGCAATCGGGTATCGGGTTCGGATTCGGGTAAAACCCGATCGGGTTCGGGTATTCGGGTATAGGAAGTTCATACCCAATGGAATAATTTTTCGGGTTCGGGTAAAAAGTTTCGGGTTCGAGTTCGGTTCGGTAAAAAGTTTGGGGTTCGGTAAAAAGTCTCGGGTTCGGTAAAAAGTTTCGGGTTCGGGTCGGTTCGGGTAAAAAGTTTCGGGTTCGGGTCGGGTTCGGGTACAAGACTTGATACCGGAAAAAAAACTCGAAAATTTCGGGTATTGATTCGGTTCGGTTCGGGTTCGGGTTTTTTCGTGTTTTCGGTCGGGTGCGGGTCGGGTTTTTCGGGTTTACGGGTCGGGTGCGGGTCGGGTACGAGTCGGGTTTTCATGTTTTCGGATTTTTTGGTTTTCGGATCGGGTTTTCGGGTCGGATTCTGAGGTTTTTCGGGGTTTTTCCGGATTTTTGGGTTTTTTAGATTTTTTGGTTCGCATTCATTTCAATTTGTGTATATTATACGTAAAAAATTTCACATTTATAGGATCGAGTCTTCGAGTTAGGGTATTTTCTTATGGGTAGTTATGTATTTTCTTATGGGTAATTATGTATTTCGGGTACGCTTTCGGGTTCAGGTTCGGGTTTTCGGGTTTAGAGATCTCGTACCCAATAGAATAATTTGGTCGGGTACGAAACGGATTCGGATACGTCTTATCGGTTCGGGTTTGGTTCGAGTATGCGGATTCGGGTTTTTTGCCCAGCCCTAGTTCATTCAGGTACACAATTTACGTTCCTAATGGGTCCGGTTTACACTGCTTTAAAAACCGATTTTATTGCGCAAACCAAATCGGTCCTCAGACTTGTGGACGACCCAAATTTTGTGTTCCAAGGGACTATGGACTTGTGTTACAAGGTTGCGTCATCAACTCGGCCCAATTTCTCGAGTTTGCCCGTGGTTAGCTTAATGTTCCATGGCGCGGCCGCGCGGAAATGAGCGTGTCGGGTCAGAAACTGTTGTACAGGGTAAACGGAGCCGGGTCGGAAGGAAAAGAGCAGGTGTATTGCTTCACCTTTGGGAACTCCGATCTTCTGAGAATAGAAACATTTGTTATTGGTCACCATCATCAGCAGAACGTATGGATGGAGTTTGATCTGGCCAAATCAAGGGTTGGATTTTCTGCTGACGTCAGATATGTGATCTAGCTAGTCAACGGCTCGGATCGTTAGATTGATAAGTACTTGTGCCTTGTGGGAAATATCTTCTAGACCATATACATTTATAAATTTTTCTGAGGATAGCTTATACGATATGGTTCGTAGAGTATTTTTTTTTGTGCGGAAATTTGTAAGAATGTGTATTATAGGAAATCTTTATTTTGTTATTTTATATTAGAAAACATTAAAATATTTTGGTAATCTCTGGTGCCCTTCCTCGGTCTGCAACTAATTCCACTTCAAAAATCAACGTCCCACATCATGTCAATTCCCAAACATTGTTTAGAATAAGACTAAGTCGTGTCGTGTCCTCTAGGGATGGGAATAAAATGAGGACTAAATCAAACCAAATGTTGCATAAAAGCCGAATTTGTTATTTTTCAATCTCAGTTTAATCTCTAATATTCGGTTTAGCTTTTGGTTCACTTCTAGTCTAATTGGAATCTCGGTTGAAGTTGAGTTTGGGCTCGTTGTTTTGCCGAGACCCAAATTAAGAAGAAGCTGTTGATGAAACCCACTCTAGCTGAAGAAATAATGTGCATGTGTTTTTGTTTTTGTCTTTTTTTGTTAAAGATTTTGTGTGTGTTTTTAATGTTGAAACTTGAAAGAGATCATCATCTTCTCTTTCAGGTACAATGTTCCCGGCTTGGATCAGTCTTAACTCAAAAGAAGAATTACGATGAAACGTCGTAGTTAGAACTTCATTATAAAAATTGGTGGGCTTGTATAAAACGAATGATTGGGCTAGGTCCATGATTTGCTTGAGACGAGTTGACGTGAGCTTTAGTGGGAAGAGTTGGAAAAATTTTTGGAGAATAAACTTAACCTGATGTTTGCTACCAATATATATATATATATATATATATATATATATATATATATATTTAACCCATTCCTTTATTTAAAGAAGATGTCTTCTAGGTTCTCGCTTTATCATCAAATTCTTCTCCAATCTTCTATTGTTCTAAAATACTATCGTAAAGCTTACAAACTCTCTAATAATCCGAAAGTGGACAATCGGTTTGCTTGGACCACGACTCGAAGCCCATTCCTTTTTTTCAGTGAGATTCACCGTTCCCGAGCACAACCCATCCAACGGCCACATCAAGTTGTAGAGAATTGTTGTTAAATAGTAGGAATGTAACACACATAAGTCATAGAAAGAGAGTCATTATAAGCACCATCAAGTTACAGTCTCAAATGTCTTTGCTTATCTTTCTCATAACTTTTACTCTTTTTATCGCTTTAAACAAAAACCTAAACACAGTCGCTAGATGTTAGATATGTGACTTTAGTATATGTGAACTCGACCATTAGAACGCTATATTAAAATTGTCATGCATTTGTAGTTATCTTTAGATAAAAACTCGAGACATCAACTTGGTATATCCTTATTACTTTCTTTTTAATATGGGACAGAAACAAATTCATTAGCAATTCTGCTGAGACACATACAATCTATTATGAGTATTTAATCTTTTTCCTATTTACGAATGATCCGAGATCATATATATTGATGAATATTTTTTCATTGGTATTGTGTTGTTTTATCACAATGAATTGCCTCAGTTGGAATATCCATCTTAAATTAATGGGTACAACAACAAAATTTAAATTCAACGGACGTCTCTACTTATAGAATTTTTTTTTATAATTGTGAGAAGAAGTCTCTTCAAATTCTTTATAATTATTTTTAACCTTAGTCTATTAATTCAATTGTGTAGACAAATACAAGAAGGTAACATAAAGAGACAAAGCATATCAAGGAGACCCAAGTCATGCCAGATGCTGGTGGGTATCCATATTCGTTCATGTGATGCTATCAAAGACCCATAACCTTTCCCCCAAAACAAATAAAAAGCTTTCCGTTATTAAAACAAAAAATAGAACTGATTTCGATTCTTTGAATTTTTCAGTTTCTTTGATCCTTTCATTACCTACTTCTATTTTTGTCTCACATTAATATAGATACACGATATGTCGACTCATCTATGCCCATGCATACAAACGTCAAATATTCTTTGCATGTTTGCCATTTGACCTGATTTGTAGACTGGATCGTAGCAATATCAGTTTTATCTTAAATTTAAACCTTATCCAAATTAGTGAAATTTCGGATATAAATTTTAAGAAACCGAATTAATTACCATAACTCAGACCGATCACCTAAATTTCCCATTCCATATTTCCAGAAACTATTCGAATTTCCATACTTCTCATCATTTGGATCATTATTCCCTACTATTAGCGTGACTCATGTATTCTCATCATTTGGATCATTTGTCTCTAGTATCATTGTTATTCAGGCTTGCGTGTCACGGATGTGATTGTTGACCAAACATGGACCCTAATGCCTATTTTTGTATTTATGTCAAGGAATGATTTTGGATTGAGTTTACCCATTTTATAGACCTTGGATTGGCCTCCGGCCTTCTTTTTTAAAAATATTTTTCATCTCATAGAACTAATTATGACTCAGTCAGTTCTGTTAATTAGACCCAAAGAAAAGTTAGACAGATCTAAGGACAAATAGTATAAAGAAATTAATATAACTGGAAAAAGGAAATATAGTTTGTGTTCCATATCATGTGTAGGTTAAATATAATACCATTTGATTATGACTGTGGAATTATGAAGCAGAACTTGTTCTATATTGCGTGGAGTTGCATTTCATACTTCCTAGTTAGTACTGCTAAGAGGGCACATCTATATCTGTTTTGTCTTCCGGAGGAAAACGCGCATTTGTTACATTTTTAGTAGTTTTGATATGAGAAATAACTAAAGTAGAATAATAAATTGATAATCATCAATGATTGTCGATATAATAAAACGAACAAGACGGCCACAATAGTGACAAGAGAATAAAGAGAGTCAAATGGAATTGTCCGGAACTCTGGATATGTCTAATATAATCTAACTTAAGCATACTAATGAACAATCAGACATTTCATAATCATTCAACAAATATCCTTTGGATCATAATCATTATACAAATATCCTTTGGATTTGTGGGGATGGCTAATATACGCTTTTTCTTTTCCTTTTTTTAAATATATTTCCTCTTGATCTCCAACTAATAGAATATTCTGTTTTTGAAAAATACAGTTTTTACATGTATAAAACACACTTTGAAAGATGTTGCATAAAACGTTACATAATTCTATCCCATATGAAAAATCATCACACGCCTTTATGTGTAAAGAAAATTTATCTCATATATAAGCACACGCAGTAAATCATTTGCAATTATAGTCGGAGAACAAAAAAAAATGGAGAATAATTCAATATTAGAATTACCATTTTTTAATTCCTAAACCCAGACAAAATATTATTTAGTTTTGGTAAATAGTCTCTATCTCTGTTTGATCCCGGTAAAAAAAAAACAAAATCTAATTGAAATATCAATATAAATCCTAAACAAATAGTTTAATTAATATTTTACTGAAATGTATATTTTATAAATTATATTTTATTAAGGTGAAATTAAATTTTGGTTTAGTTTGGGGAATTTGTTAGACTAGCTACTCTTGGAAAAAGAATTGGTTCGGTTCAAATGTACATTTTCCAAACAATCTATAGTATGTTTCTAGAACGACCTCAGTTGTCATATCAGTATACGTCATTTTATTTCGGTGACAACATATTGATATATAGATTTTGAGTTTGATTATAAAGTCCAATAGTCTAAAGTGGTAAGCTCCATCGTAAATGGACTGACTTACATCGTGTACTGATTTGGTACCAAATCATATGGAGTTAATGTCTCAATTAATTACCAGTCAATTTAATAGTGAAATAAACAACGTCAGTACTCAGTAGTAAAGAATTTCTTCAAATGCAGTCTCTTTTTTGTTTGTTTGCAAAATAAAGATAGACAGTATATACCACTATATAAGCCTATATAGGTTATAAATTTAAAGAAATATATATAATTGGTATTAAAGGAGTCAGATGGATATGATACCTCTGCGTTGCAGAGATGCCCATGGAAGAAACTACAAGAAACCCAGCTGTTAGTTTCCATGTGAAGTATTAATTAATTAATTAATTCAGATTTCTCTCCAATTACTAATTCAATTCACGAGAAAACTACTCAGAATAATTGTATAAGATTGTATAGTAGTATATCAGCTGCGGTAAAAAAAAATTTGAAAACTTTAAAATAGAATTTTGATGATAAATTGTTTTAACCAAATTACTTTTTTGTAAGTGCATGTATCAACGAGAATTTAGATATTGAATCCTAAATGGCCAAATTATTACGCACTGGAAATGCCAAAATCGAGTTTTTTATTTTATTTATTTTCTGTGGGGATTTCTGTAGTTAAGAAACAAGAGAATGAAAGTCAATAAAATTAAACATACAAGATGCAAATAAAACTAAACAAAAGAAAAAATTAAGCTAGAATATTTGTGCGACGTGTCTTGCTGTGATTCTTCCTTTATTGACAAGGAAAATTCACCTCCAATCCATACTGACCCTTTAAAAACCAATTTCATCAGCGACGAAATGGCACTAATCGAAAACTATTTTATAAACCCTCGTAGTAGTATTATAAAGTATAAAAGAAAGTCGTAATCATATTTAACGCATTCGAATTTGAACAAGTCTAATAATGGCCTCGTCTCACTCTATTAACAATTCGAGAAATTTAATTTTATATCATTAGGCATAAACAAGAGAGCTTGACTGCGAGTATAAATATCACTCCACATATAAAAATCGTAATTGGTTAATACTAAAAAAGAGAGAAAAACTAATAACTTTGCAGACTAAGCACACAAGATCCACACATAGCTTAAACGTAACAGTTCCAAAGGAATCTTTTCCTCTCTCTATCTCTAGACTCTAGAGAGATAGACACGCCACATTCATCGTTGCAGCATATCATTAATGAACAACAAGAAGATAAAAATCCAAAAAAAAAAGAGCAACAAACAAAACAAATCGTCACAAAAAGTCGAAAGACGAATCTAATTTCACTATTTTGTAATTATCTTTTACAATTTTTTCTTTGTTTTCCTGAAAACTTATTCACTCTGAAACTGATCTTAAGCAAGCAGAATCATAGGCTCAAACAACAAATCTAATATTTGATCTAAAGAAGTAGAAACCAAATGAACATAGAACCCTTTATGTACATGTATATCAATCTACTTTGGCTTCACAACAACACATATTAAAAAACAGAGAGAGACAGAGAGATTTGTGTTTGATTTTTGTTTTTAAGTATCGGAGTAATTATCTCTCCAGCAAATAAGCATGATTACACAACGACGCATGATGTAGAAACGAGCTCTTTGTTCTTTAACCAATCTCGCACACTTCCTCGTAAAAGCACATCTCCCCTGTTTCTGTCTCTTCTTGCCGTTGAAAGAACAGGTAAATGATGAGCGCGTGATCCTCGACGCGCCACCGTCTTTCTTCGACAGTTTCCACTTCTCGTCTAGATGGAATTGCGGCGCACTTCCCGATCGAGTCAGGCTTGACGACGACGCCATTGATGCTAAGATCTCAGATTTCAGAGGTTTTGTTTTGATTGCTTCGTGTATGTGTGATCTCACCAAGAAAAAGGATAATATCTTCTTCTGAGGTTCGTTGGAAATTGATGAGCTGTGAGGAATTGAGCGATAAAAAGAAAACAAACTTGGGAATTTGGATGATTTTTCTCGGAGTTTGGAGATTTTTTGAGTCAGCAACGGAAAAGAGAGTTAGGGTTCTGTATTTATATAAATTATCAATGGATATTTTGGAAACATATATCGATCTAGAAAAGAAAAAAAAAGAAATAATAATTTTCTCCAATTTCTAGTTATTTATTTATTTAATTTTGATTTTGTTTTTATCTGTTATCGTGATAAATATAAAATTAGAAGAGGATGCAGAGACTTGTGGCAGTCGGTATTGCCCGGGGCCTTGTTGTGCCTCGATTGTCTCCACCATTACCACTTTTTATATTGTTAGGAATTTGTCTAAATAACTACCTCAATTAATCATATATTTCGGGGAAAATCCAAACTAATTACGAAATTTTAACGAGGAAATCTAATTTGTGATCTCGGTTTTTATTTAGGATTCAAAGCATTTTCGTTTACATAAAAAAAAAAACAAAACTATTCCTAATCTCAATACAATAGAAGTTTGTTAAGTCATAAAAAACACTTAACATAAAGCCTTAGTATGTAATTTATATTTGAAAGAATACTTACTTTGATAAATACACTTATAATTAAAAAGTCATGACAATACTAGTATACTATTTCCTATAATTCAACAAACAAATGCTTTATGAGACATATATATATATATATATACCGGCATATGAGATACATATTTTTCTTTATTATTAGTACTTTTGATAGGGAAATCATGAATCGTAAACTTTGAGCTGATCCATTTTTAAAGTAATCGTCGATGAGCATTTAACGATATTTTTCAAAATGATCCGTTCGAATGACCTACGTTCTTGGCTAACAATGTTAAAAAAAATGGGCATGGGAACTTCGTATATATAGACGAGAAATGGGTTAATCAACAGATCAAAATTGAACGGTAAGCTTTTCTGAGAAACATTAAAGTAGATCGGATCAATATATATATATATATATATATATATATATATTTCAATACATATTAAAAACAAATATATAGAAATATAACAGAAATTTAAAAAGGGAATAAAAAGTCTGAAAGTGGGTAGAGTAGTGAAGAGTGAAAGAGGGGATTTAAATGCATCAAATCATATCTCAGTCTCTCTGCACCTATAACTGTTAATTACTTACTCAGATCAATTAATAATAGCACCAACAACAAAGGAATCATTTTAAATCAACTAATAGCCACTGTGTTTATGTGTTTGTATGTACACAACATATTTATATTTGTAACGAACTTAAACATATTTCTATGAATCTCTTTTGCTTTATGAAACTTTATCTAACTTATTTTCACAGCGGTGAATTTTTTTATTTATCATTAAGAATCAAACAAACGAAAAAAATGAAGAACAGGAAGACGAAGGAGTTGATGTGAAATCGCATGGATGTGTAGTAATCTGGTTTGGCTATTTCAGTGCTCCTATTTTTGCCTGACTTTGATGTTTCTTTCTTTACTCGTTCGTCTTTTTTGGGTTTTCTCTCCCGTGATTGCCTCCTTTTTAATAAGTTTTTTTTTTGTTCCTTGAACTTATGGTAGCGGATGAACTTATAAATAGGATTTTACGCTTAGTCACCCAGTTGCAAGTTGTAGACTTGTAGCTGACACAAAACCTGCTAATCTCAACCAAATCTTATTATGTTTCCAGAATATATTTTCCATAATCCCAGATTCTACAAATTTAGAAACGGTTCATTGCTAAAATAGTAAAATCTGTAAATTTTTAGCAAAAGAACTGAACATTTTTCATCAATAAAAAGACGAAACAATCCAAAAAAAATCGACACCGATGAAAAGAAGGAGAGAGACTAAAAATATATACGAAGTTTTTCATCTATATTAATGTTGATGATTACAATAAAATGATGCTTCATTAGAGAATTCTTCACACTTTACTTAACTTGAAGTCACATTTCAAAACGTTTATTCCGTTTTATAGAAGTGAATATGTGTAACATAAACACATAGCGCTACACACAAAACCAAGTTTGCTGAATTATCTTGAAATTCTGGGTTTATAAATAAAAATAGGTATAAGAAATGTGTAAATGACCTCAAGATTGACTGCACGCCAGAAGTAGATACTTACATACATAAACGCGTACATGCAAAATGTGTCATCTATCAATCCAAAGGATGCGACGTCTGGATTGTAAGCTCAGTTTTACAATTATAACTTTTTCTTGTTGTTTGTTACTTTATTTTCACGGGTAGATTTCATGGACATTCTCCTAAAACAAAATGTTACTAATGTTTTCTCAAGACTATTTTATTTTGGGTTTTGATCGATAAATATCTAACCGCAAGAACTAAACCATTTAAAAAGCTGTCAATCAAAAATGTAGATTGGAGAAGCGAATAGATAAGCTGTTAGAAAATATGGTTGAAAATAAAATTAAATAGGCAGTTACTATCCACTCAACAAACAAAACGGATTTAGCAATTGTGTTTCTGCTTTTGAAAATAAAAGTTTTATTTATATTATTATCGTAAGATTTTTAAAAATATATATTAATATTTTAATATTATCTGATGTTATTTTTATATTTAATGTGTTTAGTATAATAAATATCAATCGTAACTATTTTTTTTACATTCATAGACCACAAGGATGTCAAAAAAATTCATTGACCACAAGGGGTCGAAGATGATGAGGCAAGGATCACTACCCTGTAAAATACTCGGCCAATCATAACTGTATTTTTTTATTTAATCATTTTTCATTATTTTATTTAATCATTTTTTCTTTTTCATTATTCTTATCATTTTACCACTGTTTCACACTTACTACACAATTTTAACAGTTTTGTTTAACAAAATTTCTTATCGAAGCTTGCAACATTACAGTAGACTGCGTTTGTCTTGGTAAAAATAAACAGTCTATTTTTATAACTAAGAAAATTTACCAAGATATCAGTTGAATAAAAACGACAAATAAAAAATGCGCCCTGATTATTTTTTGACCCTTTTTTAACTTAGAGAAACCGGACATTGTAAAACATTATATGTACCTTGTTAACGGATTTCTCTGGCAATCACAATGTTCAAATATTAATAACTAAAGAATAAAACAATTTAACACCAAATATCCATCCATCTATCGTAGTAGAAAACTGATCATAGAGTAAACATGTTTAATTCTCTCTAAAGAGTTTCTCAAATTACCTTCCAATATACTATTAATATACCTAAACCTATGCAAAAGAATGTAATAAGTAAAGGTATTCAAATATTCATTTAGATAGTGAAAAGTGAAAACGTTTACAATCTACTCTAAACCATTTTGACCACCCAAGATCTTTCTCCATAATTTGCCATCAATTATTATGCGTGTTTCTCTTAGTCCATTATCGACTCGAGTTTTTAACTGCAAAAGGTAAAACAAATAAACAGTGAAACTGATAATAAAGAGTGAAGCAAAAAGAAACAAAGCAGAGGTCAAAGAGATCGTTGTGGTTCTTCTTGCGTCGACGTTGAGGCACGTGCGGCTAACAGGTGGGCGTGACCACTGACACGTGTCTGTACCGATGTGTGAAAGCGAAGTTTCGAATATCGACTTAGCCCGCTTACCGGCGCCATTTTTTTTGGGCAACGGTCAAACTTCTCCCTCTCTCTTGCACTCTTGCACTCTTGCACGAAGAGAATCTGCAAACTCGAAGCACGTGCTAACTCTATGTTCTTCAATCCCTAGTTCCACCTTAATCCCTAGTTCAATTTCTATGAATTTTTTCAAACAAATTTTAATCTCTCTATACACAACTACAAAGCGAGTTTATTGATGTTAAAGACTCAAACGTTTAGTATTATTAGCATTAGCTTATATATACCACGTTTTAATATACATATATATCTATATATATAGATTTATATATATATATATATATTTCTTTTTGATAAAAGGGTTTGTTTTAATATGTTTCTAAAATTATATATTTACAAAGTTCTTCATGGTTCCGAGTGTTTTATGTATGTAGGTATAACATACTTTTAAAAATAAATAACAGGAAAAGTCGTTATCTTTAGAGGTAGTCAGCAAAAAAAGAATGTATTCCCTCTGCTTCAAAATAAGTATTCTCTAAAATATGTTTTTTTTATTCTTTACTAATATATTCTATAAATTTTTTTAAACGATTCTAAAATGATACTTAATATAAATCAGACAAATTTAAACTAAAAATATACTTATTTTAAAACAGAGAGAGTATAAAATAGAGAAGGAAATACATTTTGATTTCTCAACATTAAATTTGGTTAAGAATTTATGTTGTGGTGAACGAAAAGATAAGAGAAAATAAATGTGAGCATGAATGTAAATATCAATGATGCGTGAAAGAAAATTACATGGGTTCAATCCTTTACCAAAAAAAAACAAGATTTGAACGAATGAGAATATTAATACTCATCACATGCAATTTCTGACACAAGACTCCGATGGATAAAAAAGGGCCACGAGATATTCCATTTTTTATGAAGTTTTTATTTCTTTCTTTTTAGTAAGGGGAATTCAATTTTTACATCCTTCATATATAAACATATGTAATGCAATCAAAATTCTACAAACACAAGAACACTAATATTGTCTTTAACAAAAAAAATGATCACAAAAAATGCCTCATATTAAAGCCTAGCATAAATAACTCTCTATGAAATCAAGTGTGTTCTCTTTGCCTCTTTGGATAGCTTTTAATTTCACTACGTAGAAAATGTGTTCTTATTCTTGAATATTAACTTCATAGTTTTTCTCTTTCTTCCTCAATGTTGCAATTGATAATAGTGTACTATAGTAGAAAGTGAAAATTTCCCCTTTATACGCCTATGTTCACATGTGAATCGTGATGGTAAAAGCTAAGTAAATATGGAAAGACTAAACGAGCTTTCGTTTGACCGTTACGAGGTTAATATGATAAATTTAAGAAACATCAACAGCATCACCTAAAGACATCGCTTTTATATATAGAAATGAGAGCCTCTGACGGTAATAGTTTATTTCTCCTCTTATTTGTAGTGACGAAAAAGAAGAAAAAAAAAGTATAAAACGAGCGGCTACATTGGTCTACATTTTCCCACGTAGCTTATCTTACTTCAGTTTTTTCTTTATAGATAGAAAATATCTCACCTCAATCGTAGCATCTAATTTGATTTCAGAATCAGATGCATAACTGTGATGAGTTTGGTGTGTCTTGGTTAAACTGAAACTAACCCAATAAAGAAAACTAAACATAACCGTATTCCTACTGAAAATTTGATTCATATGTTGTGACTGGGATTCATGTGTTTTCGCGCGATAGCAATATAAATTATCGACTAACTATCGCAATGCACAACAGCGAGAAATTGGTAAAGAGTGAGCAACACCAAGAATCCAAGAGAAACCCAATCCACAATATGTCATTACTATCTAATATGTGTTATTGTTTTAGCCCTTTTTTCTCATCAATTGTTTTAGCCCATTTAAAACAATACACTATCAATTCTCAACAGTCGTAGTAGGTCTGAGGATTGGTCTTGATTTTGTCCATAAGCTTTGGTTTTTCATTTTTGGTCAGAGGTTAAAAGACTTTAAATTGAGTTTCCTTAAGTTGTGCCACTGGGCTTAAGCTGTCAACCAAATGGGCGTAGCCCATACTCACTAGCCGACCCTAAATTGAATTCCTAAAACCACATCTCACATGATAAAGTTCAAGGATCCATTAGGATTTTACTCAGGGATATGTCCTTTTAACCAATGTATAAATGGAGGAGACATATAAAACTTCATATATATACATACATGTCTTGCTACATATATATGCCCGCATTGTACCATGAAAGTACCTGAAAAGAGAGTAACTGAACTAAAATTTTACATGCTTAAACCAAACAATTCTCTACACGCAAAGCCATATACAACTTCAGATTTACATCTGGACTAGTTTATTTCAAATGTTGTGTTATTTCTTAAAATTAATGACATGTAAAATTGTAATTGGATAGATTTCAATTTCATCTATTAATTATGACCGTTCCTATAGTGTAAATACATAAAATATTGGATGGACTTAACATTTTACCCTATAACTTGGGGTAGCTATGACAAGTTAGGATTGATGGATACCTTCCAAACTAAAAATAACTTGGCTAATAAACCTGCACAGCAACGTCTAGGATTGCTTATGTTGGTGGTGTATGCCAATATCTTAAAATTTGCTATTAGGTATGTTACACAACTATATATGCATTGAGTCTTTCAGTCTGGAGAAAGACCACAGCCTGAAGGCATCTTCTGAAACATCCAAGCTTGCTCCATCCTCTTCGATTCATCTTCGAGTAACTCTAAATTGCCTTTCAAACTTTTTGATTCTGCCGTTTAACTGATACTAATAACATATTAACAATAGTCAGTTGGTTGACAAAACAAAAGAAAAAAACAAAGAAAAAACTATTTCAAAATGTCAAACAAAAACGAAATGAGAACAAAGGTGATGTTGGGATTTTTGAATCTTAAGTTTTTTAAAAAATCATATATGGAGACAAATGAACCTAACTAAAAGATATCTTCATGGAGGTTAAGTTAGTTGATAGGTACTTTTTCAAGAATCAAGATAAAGCCAATGTCCTATATAACTTGGCTTGTTTCTTAAGCAACACTGTCGTACGTGCTCATATTTCGTAATATAAATTATCCAGATATTCTTGTTAGTAATACTGAAATTAAAAAATAAATCATTTATTGTAGTGATACCACTGTACGTGGTTAGTATAACCAATTAAATTTTTTTTTGTTATAATCTTATTGGAACCAGAGTTCAAAACTTTCCGGCTTTAGACAAAAAATTATCGACCTATGAGAAAGATAAAAATGTGGTATCATTTACTATAACAGTGTCAGTTTGTCAGTAGCCCAAAGGGTCAATCACTCACTTCGTAGAATTTCTAGAGGAACAATATATATGGTATTATTAAAAAAAAAACAAATAAATTCTAGAGGAACAATGTAGGGTCAAAACTTGATTCAAATAAACACAATGTTATAAATTATTTACCAGCTGTTACCTATATAAAGTACATATAAAATATATAGGAATCCAATGAAATGGAAAAAAAAGGTGAAACATAGATATAGGATTCCAAATTATGCTTTGCGTGACAAAACTTGGGATCTAATCTATGGCAAAAAGAGAGTGTTGCGTAAAGCCTAATAAGCATGAGTGCGAGACATCTATGCATGTAAAGGGGAGACATAAATTTAGCAATGCTCCTTTTTTGGTCCAATCTCTTAACCTTGAATTAAGGGTTTTTATTAATGATTGATTACGCTATCGAACTTTTTTCTTTTCTTTTTTTTCTTGCTAGAGCTTCAATTAGGTTGCATGCGCGAGGGAAACTATATTAGTGCGATGATCAACTAAACACTTATCAAACCTACGATCATTTCAGATTAATTGTTGAATAAACATTTTTTAGTTTCATACTAAGTCAGCTGTCCACCAATTCCTTAGATTGTCGGTGGCCCGGTGTTGAACTCACTCTAACTTGTTAGAAATTTCTTCAAATATATGGGATAATAAACCTTGCTAAAGCAATGATGAGGCCACAAAAAGCTCCTCGCGTTTGTTTATCATCATCATATCCCCTTCGAACGTAAAATCATGAAATCTCAAACCTTTTTAACATATATAGCCACGAGGTCATCTTCTTTAATCTTTAGACATCACCAATCTCTACAGGACGTGTTTGCCATTTTGCGCTTCTTTTTTGGTTATAATGAGGTCACGTGGTGGTTTCAAAGGAACCCACTTCTTTTTAGACACAGACACCGAATGTGTAACCATAGCCTGTCCCAAAATTTCCATTAAAGATATGAAGTCGCTGTAAACTAATGTTAATGCATTTTCGCTTTCCTTATGCAGTATATCGCTAGCACCAATTTTCCCTTCGTTACCTTACGCAGTAAAAATATCACTAGCACTAATTTTTTGAGGGAGTTGGATAACCACCCTATATTTAGTAATAACTTTGAAAATTATACCTAAATTTACATGGTTTGAAAAATGGCCAAATTATCTTTATTTATTATTTATTTAACTACAAAATGAAATTAACAAAATTTTAATAATATAAATTTTAATTTATTTTTCTATAATCTAAATTAAATTCATAATTATTTATTTACGAAAAATTAATATCTAATAAAAAATTCATCATTGAATATTTTTTGTTAGTTGATTTTTGTATATAGTCGACTTATCTAAATTCTTAATTTATTTTTTGTCATCAATTTATATTTTTCGCAAATTTATTTGTTCTTGATAAACTTATATGATTTTATGTTGATTTATTAATAAAGTTGATTTATTGAACTGTTGGGTAATTTTTATTTTTGTCGACTTAATTTTTTTTACGGTCGACTTATTTTATAACATTTGACTTATATTTTGATTGATTGATTTATTTACATTATCGAGTTATTTAGACACTTGAATTTTTTTTTTTTGATGAATAAGAGGTTCTAGGCCCGTGTAACAGCACATCTCCCAAGAGCGAGATCCAAAATATGTTATTTAACTCTTTTTTTGAGAGCAGACACATCCCAAAATGAATCGAATTTGTGACTTCCATAATCTCTATGTTTTCGGTAAAAGAGTTTAACCACTAGATGTGTCAGTTGACCTATTTTTTTGTTCGTCGATTTATATTTTTCTCATAAAATTATTTATTCTTATTAGAATTATATCATTTTATGTTAACTTATTAATAGAACTGATTTATTATTCTGCTGACTTATTTTTATTTTTTTTATTTAATATTTTTCACCATCCATTTATTTTATAACAATTGACTTATATTTTGATTGGTTGATTGATTTCTATAATCGAGTTATTTAAACTGTTAGACTAATTTTTTTCGTCGATTTATATTTTTTCATAAACTTATTTATTTTTGATAGATTTAAAATTTTTTATTTTGACTTAATAAATATGATTTTTATTGAACTGTCGACTTATATTTTATAACGATTTAATTAAAATTTACCATTAATTTATTTTATTACAGTTGGTGTATATTTAATTGGTTGATGTATTTACATAATTACTTGTTTAAACCCTTGACTTATTTTTTTATGTTCTTGAACTTATTTTTAATATACTTAACTTAAAATTAACAAGAAATAATAATAATTTCAAAATTAACTTTATGTAAAATCTTAACTAAATTTTAAAATTCATAATATTATTTTGATCATATAATTTAAATTCGTAATTAATTAAAATTAACTATTGACTAAGTAAAAATATAGAATATAATTTTCTATTATATAATTTCAATTCATTAGTTAAAAATAGTTTTTATTATTTATTTTCAGTTTATAATTTATTTTTTGTCATGGATTACTTATCTTTTTTTATCATTTACTCAAATTAACTTTATAAATAATAATTATATTTAATGATATCATATGTTTTGTATCATCCAGCGAACCAAAGTTTGATCTGGCTGATGATCCTTCATTTTGGACATACTTACTTGAATCTAAACATATATTTTTCACATCACTTGCTTAGGAGGGACTTGTTTTCAACAAGTCAACAATTCGTTGCAACCACAAACTATTAACATGTAACACTTGTTTAATATAATAAATGAGGAGGTGGGTTTTATATTCGGACTAAAGTATAGTCTTCGTAATTATTGTAATTAACTTTTAAAAATTATTTAGACTAAAATAATTATTTTTACTAAATAAAAATAATATTTTAATTAAACAAACTATGCATTTATTATTTTGCAGTTATGAACTATTTATTTTTGGTATGCTTAATTCATAATTAATTTAAAATGTAATTATCATATTTAACTTAATAACATATTAATAGCTATTCATATTAATTTAAAAATATATATCATCTAAAATCTTAACTAACCCAACAAAATCTAAAAAAATTATTATATTTTGAAATTCGAATTTATTTTCAAGTTAAGTTTAATTTTTTTTTGTTTATTCTATTTAAATTGATTATTTTGTAACTATTACAAAATCAAAACATTTGTTTTTGTTTTTTATATTTTCAAGTTATTAACTAAAGACAAAAATGCCATTTTTTAACATAAAAGGTATATTTCAAATCTTGTAAAGTGTAGTTTTCAAAAGTTTAATAAAATTTAAAAGTATTCCAGCAAATTATCTTCTAATTTTTTTTTCGTGCATTCTTTGAATACCCAGATAATAGTTTTTTTCAAAATCATCAATTTATTTATTTAATATCGAAAATAAATATTACAAAATGAAAACTCTCAAGTCTCAGCTTAAGTAAATAAGTGAACATTTAATAATTTAAAATTTCAACGAGTATTAAACTTAAAAAAATCTGATTTAAGTAAACTAGAAATTATTAAATGTAAATAGAAAATAAAAAAGATTTAAATTATTTATTTGTAAAACTGCGGGTTTTGAAGAGGAAAAAAATAACAGTAGCTCTCCTTGTTTTTATTGCTAGCTTTCAGAGAGGAATCTTTCTTGCTATGTGCTTGTGGACATAGCATGTGGTCTCAATTACCTTTTTGGGCAATTACAAATTCTCTTATCCCATTTATTTCAACTCATTATGCATGACCCCACCTCTCTATAAGATGATGTTCCAATTGTTCTCAATTTCTAAATTTGAGTAGGTTTTACTCTTTAGTCTTACATTCTATCGACTGTATGCACTTCAATGAGAGTGAAAATAAAATTAGATGTAAACAACCAACAATATACGTGGAAAATATAGCACTTTAGATGTTTTTAACTCGCCAAAATGGTTGGCGGGGGCATAAACAATTTTTCATCCTCATAAAAGGTTTTAAATGATATGTCGGATCAGTGAAAAAGTATTATATATATATATATACATATATTTTTGTTCAACAACGAAATTATTATATATAATAGATTATTTTATCAATATAAGAATTCATAAACTAGATGCACGGTTATTATAATTTCACTAATAAAATAGTTTGGTAATGATTTTATGGGTTGCTCGAATGTAGCTCAATTAGCAATCTACACGTACTTTTGTTTTACGCTTAAGTATTTAATGAGCGTGTTAATGTACATTCACATTGCTCATATTATTTGGTATAATAATATCCATTTTTGAGCAAGACCATTATGTTGAAAAAAATATAATTTCCAAGCTTTATCAACTTAAACGGCTAGAAGGAAATCCAATGCTCTAAGTTGGCCAAGAGTTTGATAGGAACAATTGTATTTTAGAATGTTAAATGTATTCCGAAAAAGTTGAATCTTACAATTATATTATAGGTTTCTTAACATGAATAAAACAAAAACTAAAAGAGTAAAATTAATAAGACGAGGAGTTTTTTTATATAAAAAAAAAGAAACATTGCTAATGTTCTATGAGACTATGACTATGCTGAAACGAAATAAATGAAAAGACGTGAATTCGTTGGGAGAGGAGTGGTAGATACTTAACTCACATGCAAGTGCATTTGTATTCTCATGATAAAGTCTTCTCAAGCTTCTATGCGTGCATGTGTATTTTGGATCTACATATAAATAATTGAGTTCTGAAAATTGTTACTTTTACCACCACGTGGCCGGAATTAATTTGAATATAGATATTGATAAATTCGCATATTGCATATTTTGCTAGTATATATTGTTACTATGATTTATATTAGCGACGTTGTCCTATGTCCGACTTAAAATACAAACCAACTAAACCAACCATCAAATTTTTACTTTTCTAATAGTCACTTTTTTTTATACAAGTTATATGTTAAGGGTCGTCAAATATGTTTTTTCTTTAATAAAGTTATTGTTTAAATATATTTAATATAAGTTTACATATTTTTCAAAGCTAGTATCCGTATATTGCATGTTATTATAAACCAAAAAGGATTATAAATATAGAAGTTGTATTTTCAGTTAAAATATATGTGATTAATTTACACAAATTAAACATATAAATATATACTTTTACTTACAAGTTTCAATGGTGTCCAAGTCAAAATCCGACTCATCCGTAAGTGAAACATATTTTTCGTAGAAATTTCCCAAATTTTATTTTTGATAAATTATTTGGGTCAAACTCAAGAATCCAAGTATCTACACCTACAACAACTTTCTTTGAAGTAGAATCAATCCAAAATCTCTACAAGTATACGTCTTAAGACTCGAATCCTTAATGACCTGATCACCACATAACTAAACATATTGATATTTTTGCCTTGGTATCCTGAATTTGGGGTAAACACATTTTTGCACCAAACTCTATCCTCGTAAACATTATGTTGAAACAAAGCAACAAATTGAGTTCATAAACTTGTGGCACGTATATATAACCAAATATACATAGACATATGTAATCTTTATGCAGTTCACATTTACTAAATTTGTAACCATATGTCCACGTATCGCTGGAGGAAGAGAAGAATTAAATCGTCGGCAACCAAATAAATCCGATCTAGAATTTCAATCTAAACATCAAACAGGAAAAAAAAGAAAGAAGTGAGAAGCTGGCACAGATTGGGCTGACGTGGCAGATATAAGAAGATTTGGACTGATGTGGCAGATACAAGAAGATCTGGTTGGTGCATAGATATGCCTTGTCATCGCCATATTACCCCTCGACAGCCTGTGCTCACGGTCACCGCCTCTAACTGTTTTCCTCGTTTTCCAATTATCAACTTGAAACGTCTTTATTTCATTTTATAAATTTATTTTTTTATTTTTATTTTTTTAATAAC
The DNA here is from genome assembly GCA_963922655.1 of Cardamine chenopodiifolia. Lineage (NCBI taxonomy): Eukaryota > Viridiplantae > Streptophyta > Magnoliopsida > Brassicales > Brassicaceae > Cardamine > Cardamine chenopodiifolia. The sequence goes on along the minus strand of OZ000478.1, from coordinate 15,955,141 downwards.
AGGAGGGTCAGAACTTGTGGACCGCTAATTTCTACAAGGCAAAACCCAGACCAATATTAAATTAAGATTTTTTCTAACAAAAATCGAATTCGTGAACTTTTTAATCTTGACCCACAAAAAAAATTACTAGTAGGCAAACCCAATATTAATCATTTTATAAATTTTACTATAAAATAGTATATCTATTGGTTATTTTGAAATTAGAGAAAACTAACGATATTAACTTGAAATTGATGATATTCTAATTTTATATTACTTTATGTCTTTGATGTTTTTTATGATGGTGGCGCGCCGGTGCATAAAGATTAAAGTTAGTGTGTGCATGTTCCTTTTTCAACAAGGAAAAAACAAAAAAATGATTATGTAGCTAAAATACAAAAGCTAATTACTTGAAGTTTAGAGCTGTAATTTAATTATGAATCAAGCTAATTTGAAAATAAATAGATAACAAAAACTAAAAGTCGTCTATTACTTGTTAAGCTTTCAAACTAACTATATATGTTTATAATTCAATAGTTTTTTTTATTTATTACTTGGATCCATCTTGTAATACTTTTTATAAAGTATTTAATATATGGGTAAAGAAATGTTGAATGGTGGAGTGGAGTGGGGGGGCGGGGGGGGGGGGGGGGGGGCGCTATATGAAGCTTTGACTTCTCACGTGAGAACTAGGAAGTTGACAAGGCTTGCTCTTTAGATGTAAATCTTTGACAGTTTCATGACATAAACATTGACCGAATAGGTCCGAGAGATAACGAGTCGTGTCTGGTGTATCACTTTACGTACGGCTAATGCACGGCGCAATACGTGGCCCGATGAATGCGGACAATATGGGTCCCCGTTTAATTTTTTTTCTCCTTGCTTATTTTGAAGCTTGTTTTAATAAAATGAAAATTTTTGCTCACTTTCTTCTATGTTAGTGGGAGTATCTATCTACCTCCGAAAGTAATATCTCTTGAAATTGGAGGTAAATAATTGGCGGCAATCGATAAAAAGGACTACAAAGATATTTAAAAAGTTGATTCAAAAACATAAATGAAGGTTAGTAATGACTTTTTTTTTGGCAAAACTAAAGAAGTATTTTAAAAAAATAAATAAGAGGTAATGACATAGATTGACTCAAATTTTAGAGTTAATTGATAAATTTGACTTGTCTGAATTTTGGTAAATTTGAAAATGGTTAAAAGACAATAAAACCAAATTTTTATTTTTGTAATTACAAAAATTGCCATTTATTATTTATGTTTTATAATTTTATTTTTTTTCGTATGTAAAAAAAATTTTCGTCAAAAAAAAAACTACCACCACCACCGTCGCCACCACCACATTCGTCTAAAAATAAAAAATTCAATAAGTTTGCTGTAACTATTCAATAAGTCTGCCGTAACTACTTAATAAGTCTGCCGTAACTACTTAATAAGTCTGTCATAACTACATAACTCAATAAGTCTGCGATAACTACTTAATAAGTTTGCGGTAACTACTTAATAAGTTTGTCATAACTATATAACTCAATAAGTCTGCGGTAACTACTCAATAAGTCTGCGGTAACTACTCAATAAGTCTGCCGTAACTACTCAATAAGTCTGCCGTAACTACTCAATAAGTCTGCCGTAACTACATAACTCAATAAGTCTGTCGTAACTACTCAATAAGTCTGCGATAACTACCCAATAAGTCTGCCGTAACTACATTACTCAATAAGTCTGCGACAACGTTTCAATAAGTATGCGATAACTCCAATAAGTGTGCGGTAGCTACCTAATAAGTCTGCCGTAACTATATAACGCAATAAGTCTGCGGTAACTTCTCAATAAGTCTGCCGTAACTACTCAATAAGTCTGCGATAACTACCCAATAAGTCTGCCGTAACTACATTACTCAATAAGTCTGCGACAACGTTTCAATAAGTCTGCGATAACTCCAATAAGTCTACGGTAACTACCCAATAAGTCTGCGATAAATCCAATAAGTCTGCGGTAACTACCCAATAAGTCTGCCGTAACTATATAACGCAATAAGTCTGCGGTAACTACTCAATAAGTTTGCGGTAACTTCTCAATAAGTCTGTCGTAACTACATAACTCAATAAGTCTGTCGTAACTACTCAATAAGTCTGCGATAACTACCCAATAAGTCTGTCGTAACTACATTACTCAATAAGTCTGCGATAACAACAATAAGTCTGCGGAACTACCCAATAAGTCTGTCGTTACTATATAACTCAATAAGTCTGCGACAACGTTTCAATAAGTCTGCGATAACTACAATAAGTCTGCGGTAACTACTCAATAAGTCTGCGATAACACCACCACCACCACCGCCACCACCACCGCCGCCGGTCACCACCACCGTCGCCGCGGTCACCACCACCGTCGCCACCGGCCACCACCACAACCGGCACCAGCGCCGCCGCCACCACCATCGCCGCCGCCGGCCGCCACCACCACCATCGGCGCCGGTGCTGCCATCGTCGCCACTACTTTCGTCCAAACAAAAATTTCAATAAGTCTGCGGTAACTACTCAATAAGTCTGCGGTAACTACTCAATAAGTCTGCGGTAACTACTCAATAAGTCTGTCGTAACTAAATAACCCAATAAGTCTGCGGTAACTACTCAATAAGTTTACCGTAACTACTCAATAAGTCTGCCGTAACTACATAATTCAATAAGTCTGCGACAACATTTCGATAAGTCTACGATAACTACAATAAATCTGCGATAACTACAATAAGTCTGCGATAACTACAATAAGTCTGCGATAACTACAATAAGTCTGCGATAACTACAATAAGTCTGCGATAACTACAATAAGCCTGCGATAACTACAATAAGTCTGCAGTAACTAAATAAGTCTGCGACAATGTTCAATAAGTCTGCGGTAACAAAATAAGTTTGCGGTAACTAAGATAACTCTGTGGTAACTAAATAAGTCTGCAGTAACTAAAATAACTCTGCGGTGACTAAAATAATTCTGTGGTAACTAAGATAATTGAATGGCATTTTTGTAATTTCTTTCCGCGCTAGAATTAATCATTAATGGCACTATCGTAATTATTTTATTTTTTACACAGCATTGTAAGGGTATGTTTGGGATTTAGATCCTATTTTTAACTCGCAATATACACAAGTCATTTTAGCAATTAAACTACAATTTTGGGTCAAACTGGTAATCGTCCCAAAAAATAATGTAAAAGTAGTGCTAACGGATCTGGAGTCGCTCAATCAGTTGAATCGGGAACAATGCTTTAAGGGCGTCGGGTCAGATTATGAGTTTAAACATCAAAATATCGAATACAAGGAAGACATTTCATTTATTTTGCTCTACTCCCCGATCCAAAGAAATGTGTTGAATTTTTTGAATTTAGGGGTAAAAAAATACTGGCAATGGTACCATGCATGAAAATAGGAAAAGCGTTAAGGACCAAAAAAGGGTAAAGAAGTAATGATGGTGATACTGTTGAGCTTAGCCAAATCCGTTCGTGATTGATGCTCCAACTTGATTTTTAAGCAAACCAAATTTCTTTACCCTTTTTCAAAACACAATGTAGTAATTAAACTCACACTCAGAGGCGGAGGTCGAGATGAAATATATAGGGGGCATAATTAAAATTGCTTAAAAATAGGGATATAATTACAAATAACAAAAAGACATTATTAAAAATATTAAAAATTTACATGCGAATTTTAAAATTTATCCGGGATAATTATCCCCCTCTTGGGCTATATAGATCCGCCACTGCTCACACTTTCTTTTATAACTAATAAAGTTTAACCAAAAAAATTGATAATCAGGAATTTTTCGGATATTTTCTCTGTAGTGTTCTTTGATTTTGAACTAGATTTTCGTAATATTTGTAGCGGATCTATAAAGCATAAATCATCCCTCTCCAATTATTAAATTTTAGACTTGGAGTTAGTAGTACTGAAATAACATCATTTTATTCATTGGAACTTACCACACATTTAGATATTTGTGTGAAAATTTTCTTATAGATTTAAGTAAACGTGAATATCAATATTTACAGCTGCGGATCTACTTTAAAAATATATAAATTGTTTTTTCTTTAATTTAGTTTTTCTCGATTCCAAAATTTATTTAAAAAATGTAATGAAAAAATATTTATGTTGTTGCACAAATTTTTTTTATTATATAAATGTATTAGTTAAGAATTAAAGAAAAAAGGAGGATCTATGTTTTTTTTTGGGTTCACAAAAGGAGAATCTATGTAATTATTCACAGACAATTCACCTTTGAACTAGATTACCCGCCGCAAGTAAAGAAGTGAAAAAACAAGCAGACTTATGTTTGCATTTGGTCAGCAAAACAAACATAATATAAATTTGGATAAAACATAAAAAAAAAACGCTCATTATAACTATAAAATGCCTCACAGAAGTCAACTCGGTATTCTTTTTGCAAAAGTTTTGAGCATTAAGTTTCTAAGTCACATAATTTTAGATCGAGGAATCAATGAGATAAAACATTTTTTAGTTTAATCATTATCTATAAAAAAATTAGATTATATAAAAACACATGAGAAAACGGTTACAAACAAACCTACCTCCACCTTCCGTAGAATGAGTAATCTAATTTTTAAACTTTAAATTTTGACAAAGGAAAACACTAAGCCAATAATATCTCACAATCTCTCTCTCTCTTACTCTAACTTTGGAATATCCTTCCCTCCTTAAATACCGAACCTTACTCCTTCCTCACCATTCTCATCTCCAATTACAAAACCTAACTCTTCTTTGAACAAGCGCAAGCTAGAAAGCGCTCTTCTTCTTTCTTCATCTTCTCTTTTACCCTTAATTGTTCTTCACCCTCATAGTAATTTAGAAACCCTTTTTTGTAATAGTTCACACACAAAATGGCTAGTAAACTAGCAATTCTCTTTACTACATTTGTCCTTTGTAGCCTCGCCGACGCTAGAATCCCCGGCGTTTACTCCGGCGGTGCGTGGCAAAATGCACACGCCACTTTTTACGGTGGTAGCGACGCCTCCGGCACTATGGGTCAGTTCACCAAAACACAGCATAAATACTTAAATAGGGAATATTATTATTATTATTATTACTTTTAACAAAAGGGGTTTAATCACAGGAGGAGCTTGTGGTTACGGGAACCTTTACAGCCAAGGCTACGGGACGAACACGGCTGCTTTGAGCACGGCGTTGTTTAACAACGGTATGAGTTGTGGAGCCTGCTTTGAGCTAAAATGCGCCAACGACCCTCAATGGTGCCACTCGGGAAGTCCTTCGATCCTCATCACCGCAACCAACTTCTGCCCACCAAACTTGGCCCAACCCAGCGACAACGGAGGATGGTGCAACCCGCCACGTGAGCACTTCGACCTAGCCATGCCTGTCTTCCTCAAGATCGCTCAATATCGCGCCGGCATTGTCCCCGTTTCATACCGCAGGTACCATCTTGTTTACATCTTTAGGGCCTTGGCAATAAGACCACAATTAGCGAGTTGTTTAGATAGGCTAAAAAAGTTAATGGAAGGGATTTTCAATATGTTTGTTCTCTATTTGACCTTTTTAACTTATCAAATGACATTTTTTAGTTATTGTACCTACTATTAAATATTTACTCTAATAGTTGAGCATTTCTTAGTTAAAGTTCGCTTAAAAAGTCCAATTTTTGATACTCTGTTTTAGTTAGAAGCAACTTTTATTTAGTTTTGGTGTCTCTAATGCACAAATTAATCAATAATTAGTCCAAATTTTCGAACATGTAAGTGAGTACTCAAACGAGTGTGAAATGTTGGTTTCTTTTGTAGGGTGCCTTGTAGAAAGAGAGGAGGAATAAGGTTCACAATCAATGGTCACCGTTACTTCAACTTGGTTCTGATCACTAACGTGGCGGGGGCAGGAGACATCGTGAGGACCAGTGTGAAAGGGTCACGGACTGGTTGGATGAGTTTGAGCAGAAACTGGGGCCAAAACTGGCAGTCTAATGCTGTTTTGGTTGGTCAGTCACTCTCTTTCCGCGTCACAGGCAGTGACCGTAGAACCTCTACTTCTTGGAACATCGTTCCTTCTAACTGGCAGTTTGGTCAAACCTTTGTCGGGAAAAATTTCAAGGTTTAAGCAAGTTTCGAGAAACTAAATTTGGGGGAAATCGAAAATTGAAGAGGTTCGAGACAAAAGAAATCTCTCCGCTAATTTCGCCATTGCTCCTTTTTTTTTCTTTAAATTTTATATATGGAAAAGAGAGAAAATGAGGGGAAAGTATCTTTGACTTTGTGTGTGTGTGTGTGTTTTTTTTTGGGGTTCGGTGTTTTAATTGAGAGTTGGTGTTATAAAGGGAAAAAAGGGAAGTGAGAAAGTGAGTGGCTGAAGTGGCTGTGAGAAAATTTTGTAACAGCCCGCAGCTATTATGGTATTCACATGGTTGCGTTGTAACGTTTAATTTCATGTAATCTAAAACATCGTTGTATTATGATACTACATACTGATCTCCTGGTTCTATTCTAACTAGCCACTAAAAAAGGGTTTCTCTTAAGAATGAAGTTAATGCATGTTAGTGTTAGATCCACGGGGATCCCACTTAGATTTGGTAGTGTAGTAGAACGAGAAACAAGAATCATTCAATGGCTATCGGTCAATTAAAAGCCATTAATAAGTGGGATGGTTTTTGACCAATGAATAAAAAAGGGGTAATAAAAATATTTCCGATAGCATTTGATGCAAACTTAACATAAGTTCAAAAGTCCGCCTATTCATTTTTTTTGGTGATATGAACAGAACATGTCTTCTCCACTTACAAATTTAGGTAAAGTTTATATTCATTTCCATAGTATTTTATTATTGATATTACTCTTCTTTAAAAAGGTTTGATTTGGATCAAAGCATTGGAGTAAGATATTGCTTTAGCTAATAAACATAAAATAAAGTTTCACATGAATAAATGTTAGTGCGAAAAAAATATATATCAGTGCGAATGTTTGACGCATGTACTCGCTCTTATCACCATGACTTATTGACTTTGGTCAGTTGATTCCATTGTTGATACTGTACGGTCACTGATTGTTTGTACAAGTGTCATCTATACATGTAAATCAGTTAGAATACATGTTGTTGACAAGAAAGTTAGTTTACGAATTATAAAGAGGAGAATTTTGCTATTCTTGTTCAATCATTTTAACTTGGATTATACAATTTAAAATTGGTCTCGTTTATTTTGTTAATCTGTCAATATGAAACTTTATTTTATTTATCTTAAAGTTGTAAACAAACGAGAGTGTATATATATCCGAGAGAGAAGTTACCAAACGTTGTTATTCTATTCTACATAAGGATCTCTCATATTTACAATGACAATAGATAACGAAACTCGTGCCCATATGTTTGGATCTCAACCATTTTAGCTAAAGGAATTTTTGTTTTTCTCTTTAAACATTCCATAATCATGCCTTTTAGGTTCCCTGATCGAGGCAACTGGCTATAGATCCATTCTAAAAGAGATTCAATATCATCTGCAAAATCTTTCATGTGCCATTGTAGAAGCTGTGGAACCAAAATCTTTTTCTTGCTCGAAACACCCACAGAAGCTTCTAGGTACTCCACTCTTGCTCTTCCTAAATCATTCACCACTTCATCTGCTGAATAGACTCTAAGCTGCACATGAATATCAATGCCATCATCCATATTTATAATCCTCGAGTAATATACATTCATCAAGATACACTATGTTAATCTGTACACTTACTGCTGGTGAAGACCAACTTCCACGGCAAAGCGCAAATGTCACGTTGGGTTCTGAATATCCTAAACCATAAGTGTGTCGCAGGAGAGTTTCTTTCTCATCAAGCGAGTCCTTCTTACATGAAGATGTTGATTAGCTTCTTGTGGTAAATGATTATATATATATATATATGTAGGAATTGATATGGAATGCACTTACATGTTCTGGTTCACAAGGATGTCGCAAGACGAAATGTTCAATTGCCAAAGCGTTGAGGACTATGCCACCGACGTTGAGTGAAGCCTGCCAAAAAAATAAAAAAATACAAAGAGCAACATAACTTTGAAAAGTTTCTACACTTAAAGTAAACATAAGAGTTCTTTGCACAGAACTTTGTTCCAAAAAGCTACCTTATTCATCAAGGTAAGTAGTCTATTGTGCGACGAAGGTAACCCATATTCAATAAATGCCTGTAATTGAAACAGATAAATTTATTTTGAGTTCCTGTTTGATGTTAAAATTGTGTTGGGAAATGTTTCCGTACATGCATGATACAAGCGTTGTAGATATTGATCCAGAAAGCAAGTTTTTGCTTGTAGGACAAGAAACTCAAATCCACCTCTGATAGTTTCTCCATCAAAACACTGCCAACACACATAGATCGTCAATAAAATGATTTCATCAAGAATCATACTATTTGATGAGACCATTTGTAAAACCTCAGGCGTGGAACAGCCGGTGAACAATAGTGGGTAAAACGGGTCACATCAATGGAACTTCTTGAAATATGGATGAAGTTCTTGTAAGGGCCAATGTCTCTGGTGACTCCTCCGCTAGAGTCTGCCAATACGCCATAAGGATCAAAGTTCATTGCATTCTGATAATAACTATATGTGTTTGATTTGCGGCTACAAGAAGAGGGCCTTCTCGAAAGTGCGGTGACATCTCCTCTGGTCTTTGATGAAACCTGATTGAGTTCTAAGTAAATGCCTATGAGACAGTTTATGAGCTGTTCAGATACTTCGTTTGGATTGTCTTTGGTTTTCGCTTCCACAAGTCGAAGCCCCTTCCTCACTCTCCCCATATGCATCCTCGATACTCTATCAAATTCATCTGCCCACCAAAACCATGACCCTGAGTGAAACGTGGGCATTCGTTTTTTTTTCGGTTTTGAGACATGTATACCAAAGTAAGACAGAAAATTTTCCCGGTTTGGCTCGGTTAGGTTTGAAATTTTTGGGTCAGCTAGGTTCTGTTCTGTTTTAAATTAAAAATCAGAAATTTCCGTTCGGCTTGATTTTTATACTTTTTATGCCCTTCCCTAGCACTAATGTGCAGCTTATAAACGTATCGAATAAGCAACTACGTACCTGTGAAGCCATTTGAAGAAGTGGCATCCAAGAAATCGGGAGCATAAGAAAACGAGAGCCTAGAGTGAGTACTTGAGGCAGTGTCTAGAGTAGAACGTTGGTAGTGATGTGACAAAGATCGTTGATGAAGATCATGTCTTAGTGGCAAACTATTCTGTCTCACATGATTCTGTCTAGCCAATGTCTTATTCTGCTCGGCCATCTCTTGCGTTTGTCTCTGTTCATAGTACAGCTTAAGCTTCAGCTCCTCGATTTTTCGATCTAGACAGAGAATCTCTGCCTCCACGATGGCTAATTCTTGTATAACCTCGGAAACCTGTTAGAAAATCAAATTTCTTAGCTGTTTGGTCAGTAAGAAATTATAACATTTTGTGAGGTATGTATATTGGGTATTGCCTGAGGTGGAAGAAACAACGAGGAGAGACTTGGGAGAGAAAAAACAGAGCTATCGAAAGCAGCTCGTAGAGTTCTACTCACTGCTTCTTCTTCCTCTAGTTTCTCTTTAAGATGCATCACCTGCATAAAAACACAACACATTCAAATTTACTTAAGCAATTACATTGGAATAAATATTTTAGGATCAGTTAACGTGCTTACCCCTTCCTCTAAGTCATGTCTCTTGTTACTGTGTAGCTGGGAAGTTTCCATGAGGAGTTCCTCAAATTTCATGCGGTTTTGAGTTTCAGAGAAACAAAAGAAAAACTAAATGGGTCTAAGTAGAGCAAGAGATGGTATAAATGATTTAGACTGAAACGTGGGAGCCATTAAAAGGGTCGGTAGGAGAATAGTTAAGGAATTTAAACAATATTAAAACAGGTATTGACTTTTGTTTTTGGTGACTTGAGGTTGTTAAGTAATAATATAAGTCACATGAGACTCGCCGGAATAACGACGGATCAGATTCAGAAACATAAAAACACTAAAGACTTCCATTATAACTACAAACACAGATTTTTAGAGGTGGGCATGACGTGAACCCCATCACCATAATGATTAATAATAATGATTGTGTTTATTACCAGTGATATTAGCTTAACCGGTTATCTATCAGTGCAAAACATCAAGCCTCAAATGCTGTTTCCTCTTGATTTTGATTGTTTCCAACTCTCATTACTCGGTAGTTTTATAAAAATCCTTAAAAGTTAAACAAACTACTTTGTAAAGCTTTTAGCCAAACTACCTCTGCAACCTTTTTTTTTACAAATAGTTTTAACCATTAACCAAACATAATCCACAACGCTTTGATTCAACCTGAACTCTTTTTTCTATAGCTCTTTGCTCGGTGTCAAACAGATGGACCATCCAATGACATTTTCATCTTTTCACCTAACTTGTTTGAGTTGTTTACTAAAGAAAGCTGGGCCAAGATTAATTTCTCAATTAAGGCCGAAATTTTGGTTATTTTCATAATTAACACTACTAGATATCCATATTATACTATCAAAATACGTAGTTTGTAGAAGAATGTTATATGGTAAAGTGTTTTTAGATTCATATAATTTTGGTATTTAGTTTTTAGACAAAACATTTAACGTTTTCAAATGATTGCAAAACTCACTAGTCAAAATTTTTTTTTTGGGGGGGGGGGGGGGGGGAAGTGCATACGGAAACGTTTTACTTTAATATATAATTATAAACCCAATACACTTATTATCAACTTCAGAAACCTAAAACCTAGGCCTGACGTCAAAAAAAAGAAAGAAAAACAAACATAAGCGCCGCCAAGCTCTGCAAGTACGATCTGTAACACATTCTTTACCAAAGAGATCGAGAAAGTAGCCACTTTGGTGAAACACAAAAGTTGTGTTAGATTCAAAGGTCCGAATCTGCTGTTACATTGATGGGTTTCAGAGATCAGATTCTGCTGTTTGATTGATTCACCATCTTGTCCCATTGAAAGGTACTTTAGTAGCTAGCTAATCCTTCCTTTGAGTAGCCAGCATAGTATCTTATAGCTCTAGCCTCTAGATTGGGATTGAGATTGAGATTAGGATTGAGAAATTGGTTTCATGATATTATCTTCGATGTTGCAATGGATTTTTCACCAGCTATGTGTCTGTCTTGTCTCCTCCTCTCTGTTTTTTGTTTCATTGGAAAACAGTATTTTGTTTTCAAGTTGAAGCCACATGATTTTGTGATTTTTCTCTCCAAGCGAATGGTGATACTCAAATTATTCCGTGAAGTTTTGAGCATGTTCTTCGATCGATGTTATATCAAATGGAAGATTTACGGAGAATTGTTTGAGTTGATCAAATGGTAGAATTGGGATATAGATATATGTTTCAACCTTTACCACATCTAATAAACCGTAGCTTTAGGTGATTGAATAGTAGAAACATTGCTTATCAATCTTATATAGGTACCAACACCAATATTTGAGGTATTCGAGTATATGCAAAAAAGGTAAAATGGATCTTGATGATCTTTATAGTAGTGGACATATACGAGGATATCCAAAAGAGTAAGATAGATGTTGATGATCTTTGTGGTAATAGACATATTTGAGGATATGCAAAAGAGTAAAATGGAGAGGAGGCTTAAAGATATAGATTTTGAGGAGATATTTGAGGATACTTCAGGATATGCAAAAGAGCAAAAGAAGTGCAGAAACTTAAGATAGATTTTGATTTTGTTATTCTTAAAATCATCATTGTGTTTCTGCAAAGCTTGAAGCAGATCTGTTGAAGGAAGATGAGGAAGTTTAAAATAGGATGTGTAGGAAATACATGTAAATAGTATGTACATACATGTATGATCATTATACATCCATTCTTCAATTGTAATTTCTTTGTTTTCTTCTATCTTGGCCGAATCTTCTATTGTTTATAGTTTCATTTTCAATAGCAAAACTTCTTCTTCTTCATTTTTTTTTCTCTTTTAATTTCTATCTTTCACTCTCCAATAATATAATCAGTTTCGTCTCTATCAATTCTGATATTCCTGCAGCTCAGTAGGCAACATATCAATTGTATTAATGATTGTGGCTTACGTTGTGTTTTCTTAAATAAATAAATATATATATATATATATATATCAGTTACATTTTGGAACTGGTAGTCAAACGTGTTTTGGGGGGATAAAACATTAGAAAATTCTCATGTGAAATGGAACTAAACAAACAGTTGAATTGCACCAAAAATAAAAAACAAATAAGAATATTTGAACTTAAAAACACAATGCCACCGAATCCAAGGATTCAGAAATCCTACCAACCTTAAACAAAAGGAGTCAAACAATGGATCTATCGTTATATATTTAAAAAAAAAGACGAAGTTGTAATCCAAGAGGAATGGTAGAGCATGGAAGATAAAAGAATAATGAGTATATACAGACGTAGAAAGCATATGAAGCGCTGGGGAGAAATGACAAGGAGTAAGTCTGAAATGGTAATTATTCAGCAGATAAAAGACTATAACACCTAAACATTACAACACATGTTTCACCCAATTGGGAAAGCCTCCGGTTTCCCTCAACACTAGACCTTTTATTCCCAGGTTAGAACATTTAGTCAAAATTTTAATATCTGGATTTATTAACATGATACATGTTTTTTTTTTTTTTTGAGTACTTCGGTGTTATTGAAAGAGAACAATCAACCAATTTACTAAAAACAATTATGTAACTAAGTATATTGTTTTTACAAACAATATTGGACACTCACATATATACTGTATATACACACACATAAACGTAATATTCTAAGTAAAATGAAAATATACATGGTAAAATATGAAATGTGTGGATTCTCGGTTAAGAAAAAATGGAAAATTCATTTAAGGATATAAAGTTACTTCTTTCAAATTGAGAAGAAGGAGAAAGAGTTAACTGAACATTTTATAAGATTAAATTTTTAGCTTGTTTCCTTTTTTTGTTCTACTTTATTTTTTCATATAAATATATATTCCTTTTCAAAAAAGTATTTAAATTGTACAACTTATCTACATGTAAAGTTTCGAATATAATGATATAAAAAAAGAATTTCAACATACAAACTCCTTTCCTATAATTAAGATAGATCAGTGTCAAACAAATTTACAAAATATATCCAACTTTAATAACAATATAATAAAATTCGGTGAATATAAATTTACCTTAAAAGGCTTGTACTGTTTACAGCTTTACATCGTAAAAAGTACAAACAAAAGTCGAATAGGTAAAAACCATTTACTATATAAACCCAACTCACTAGCTATCGTGACCTCATAAACCTAAACCTAAAGCCTCACGTATATATATAAAAAAAGAGTAAACATGAGCGCCGTCAAGCTCTGCAAGTACGATCTGTAACTCCATCTTTACACAAAAGTTGAGTTATGTTCGACGATCAGATTCCATCGTTAGATATAGTCATCGTCTTGTCTCATAGAAAGGTACTTTAGTCTTACTTCTTTTGAGTAGCGAGATGAGCATAGTCTAGAGCTAGATTGAGATTGGGATTGAGTGTATTTGGGTTCGTTCATGATCTTATGTTTGATGTTGCGATCTATTTGTCACCAGCCATGGGTCTGTTTCGTCCCTTCCTCTCCGTATTTGGTTTCATTGGAATGTGTAGATCTGTTTTCAAGATGAAACAACATTGGTTTGTTGTGATTTTTCTCTACAAGCGAATGGTCCACTCATTGGTTTCTAAACATTTACCAAATTTAAAAAGTAGTTATGGTTGATTGTGTGGAAAAACAATATTCTAAGTCCAACATAGCAACTTATACAACTTTGGTAGAATAAAAAAATTAAATATCTGAGAAATAATTATTTAGTTATTAGAAAATCTAGAAGATGCATTGAACATAATTCAGGATATGCAAAAAAAATAAATGAATATTGCATTGAGATATGATCAAAATGAAAATGTCATTATAGTTATTTTGAAAATTGCTCATATAATTTCTTTTTTAATTTTTATTCACGAGTTTAGTAAATAAGAGGATCAATTATATCTTCAACTAAGTTGAAAATATTAATAATATTCGAGGATATGCAAAAATTATGATGGATGTTGGTTTTGTTAGTTCGAAGCAAGTTAGCAACACCAAAAAAGGGATATCTATGATAATCCACTTTGTAATCTTTTAAAAAAAAATTTTGTTTTTGTACCATTGCCAAAATCCACTTTGTAATTTTCTTTTTGTTTTTTACATTGGCCGACTTTTCGTTTGTTTTGTAATTTTCTTTAAGTTGTTGTATAACGGCCAAATTTTCTCTAGTTATAAAGTCTCATCGTTATTTTTATACATTACTTGTTTTATACATTCCAATCAATTATTCAGGTTTTCCTCTCCATTCAAATCTGCTTGCAGTGTTTAACCTATGACTATCTAATTTCACATGATTATGACACGAAACAATCTGAATAAAAGCATAGTACATCAACTACCTCCTATTGCTTTCTCTCTCTACGAATGGAAAATTTTGAAGATAGATTACCTTCTTGTATATTTTTTGTTTACAACTTTTATCGACCATTGGATAATTTCTGTTTCGAGGATCAAAATATGATGGTTCAAGTAGGCCTTTTGAAGTATACTATTAAAATTCATGTCTAATTCAGGACATCAACACGGGACAGCTTCTGCATCTGGCTGAGACGCTTGACCATCCGTCCCAGCTAGTAAAGGGCTTTTCTGAAACTTATTCCTCAGCTGACCACAAGCAGCACTCGCGTCAAGTCCTCTTGTTTGCCTTACACTTGCTGTTATTTTACGCGACTCCAACGCAGCTGCAAACGCTAGGACCTGCACAATTGGTTAATAAAAAATGATTAGGGACTTATTTCTTCGTATTTTTATTGAAGTTTTTAATCCAAAACGAACCAAACCAAAAACCGAATACATGGGCTTAATGGTTATTAACATACCGCTTTCTTGTAAGGTCGCTTGTACTCCGACCCTTCGATCGGATTGTAAGGTATCAAGTTTACGTGATAAGTTTTACCCCATTCACGGAGTAGCTCTGCGAGTTCCACAGCATGCTCAACTTGATCATTGACTCCAGCTGCATCATCATTTATGAACTTCTGTTAAAGTAGATGATATAATGAGGGAGACAAACAGAAATTTTGTTTATCTCGTCTCACAAACCTAGTAGGGCATATTCGAAGGAGACTCGCCTATTTGTCTCTTGGAAGTAATCACGACAATCCTTCATGATTGCTTCCAGCGGATAAGCCTTGGCACTCGGTACAATTTTCTCCCGGAGACTCTGGTTTGGGGCATGTAAGCTGATTCGCCAGAAGAAAAGCTCAAGAATGAGTAAATAATAATAAAATATTGCATTAAAATATTGCAATAAAATATTACAAGACACTTTGCATGATTGAAAATAAGATTTTATGTTATGTTTAGGATATGCTGACCTAAGAAAGCTGAGTTAAGTAAAATACTCAAAAAGAAATTCGTATAAAGATCATTTTAGTTACTAAACAGTACATGAATAAAACCATAAAGTGAGACGCACCTGACAGCTAAGGTCGACTGAAGCTTATGAGAGGCAAGCTTCTTGATTGTGTTGGGAACACCTACTGTCGATATTGTAATCATTCGTTGCCCGATTTCAATGTCCTAAATAAAGGGAAAGCATACCAAGAGTGAGTGCTATGTCTTACTGTTTTAACATTTTGCAACTAAAATTTGTGCAGAGAAATAAATCATCTATTTGAACATCCTAGTTTAACTTACTGTCCTACTAATGCTTCAAACATGATTTATTTACGGTCAAGTCTTTGTGTTGTCTTGCCAATTAATTTACAGTGCATAGATACTTAGCAAGAACTTCATTCATTTCTACAGAGAGCCATGAAGAAATGGCAAATGGCAAATGTTACCTTGTTCAAACAACGATGAGCATCAAGTACTGACTTTAGGTTCAACATCGGCTCCCCCATTCCCATGAAAACCACATTTGTCACCCTGTGCTTGAAAACGTCCTCGATCGCCAACACCTACACATTTAAAATTACACTAGTAAACACAAGCCACATTTACATTTTACTAAGAATTCTTCTTCCGAGTCTTAAATGGGATCAAACACCCGTTGCTAAATACTGCTTTATGCGTCTCTATGATGTAAACCAACATATAGTACACTGATAATCTTCTCTAAACTATTGCATAAAGTATTCTACTTAAGACATACTCCTAAATGTTTTAGCTTGGAACCAAAACACCAATTCATACATCAGTATCAGGCTCTCTTTTTCATTATCACACCATAAGAATCTTCCTTTGAATATATTTCATTTTACATAATCCGTAAGCTGCAGCAAACAAGAGGCAATATAGAAGTAAACCTGCTCAATAATTTCATGTCGCTGAAGATTTCTTGAAAACCCTCCTTTTCCCGTGGCACAAAACGAGCAACGCAGTGGACATCCAACCTAAAGCAGAAAACTTCAAGACATCAGTTTTTAAACTCAATTATGCAAAGCCAAAAACAAATCTCTAACAATTAAGAAAGTCAGATTCACCTGAGATGAGACACAAGCAGTGAGGCGCGTTATACCCTTCTCCTCTTGCACCGGTATACCGACAGTTTCAATCAATAAGTTATCTTCAAGCTTTAGCAGAAGCTGTAAGATAAAAAAAAAACAAAAGACAAAACATTGGAAACCATAAACACTAATCAAACAATAACTTCGGCAAGAAATCTCAACATTTCCAGAAGTTACCTTAATGGTACCATCAGCAGCAGTAACAGTTTGGTAAATGGGTGATCTTCCCACCTTAAATCCACCATCCACAAGTTCTTTTCGAAACGTTTGTGGTACTTTTAACATCATGAAATTGAATATTGGTTATTCATTTTGCATAAATATCAACAAAGATGAAATTTTGAATTAAATTGCTCACAATTGCTAAAGTCTTCAACTTTATTAACCTTCCTCTTGTAAATGAGATGATGGAGCTGCTTTCCTCTGTAGCCTTCCTGCAACATTAGAATTTCTCTGCTAAATCAACCAAAATCTTATCTTTTCGACTCTTAATTTGCAATAATCTGATTCTTACTTGGCCGAGATTGATAGCAAGCTGTTGAAGCTCCGGCTCCGACATTCCAAGCAGAACCTGCGAGTTCACGTGTGGAGTACGCGCCGGTTTGGTAGCTGCCGGTTTTGGAGACGATAAGACAGCTGTGGCCATTGAGTTTACGGCGGCGGTCGCAAGGGAGTGACGGCAAATTACCATACGAGAGATGGGAACAGAGAAGACGAGGTTTTGAAGCATAGCCATAGTATTGGTTGTTGTCGTCATCATAGCTTCGATCACTCAGAAGTCTGAAGAAGACAAGAGTAAACCCTTTCTTCTGCGGTAAAACTTCTCTGTGCAACCAACAAGCCGAAGTAGTTTTGCTACTATGCGGATAAGCCAAATAAACGTCACACACTTCGAGTCCAGAACCAAGAACCGACACGCGTTGTTCAATTTGAATATCTGACTTTTCCTGACTCTTAACTCTCATTTCACTAAACCGCAATCGGAAAATTTGGACCGAATTTAAACGAAACTCGTAAAACGGTTGTGTTTCGCTTTACTGAGTTGTAATAGTTTCATAAGGTTTTCATTTGCTTCAATACTATAGGTTGGGTTTAAATGACATTTCAATCTTTTTATCAAATTTTTAAAAAGTTAAACTGCTATAAATTTTGTTTCCCTCCAAAACCTACAATAAGTGATATTTGTGAAATTTACAGCAGCTAATAACTTGTGTTATTCATTGCATCATCATTGATTAACTAACTTCTAGTATTTTAACTTATAGCCTTATATCAGATCGATTCCAAAACAGGAGATATAGGAAAATCTCTACATCAAATATTTCAGGAACAAAATACAAGAGTGTTACAACAAAAGAGGAAAAAAATTAACCTCATGTGAAGTCAATAGGCTAAACATGTTATGTTCTCTAAGGTTGGGTATGCGCCATGTAACCGGGAAATTTAATGTATCCATTATCATTCTCGACTTGTCCAGAACCGTATTTAATCCATCCAAAGCGGATATCCACAGTTTCAAGTACCTGCCGGAAAAATGTCAATCCTGGAATTCAATTACCAGATTGAAACCGTTCTCCGCATCTAAGAAAGGCCTATACACGGTGCCTGCCAAAAGGTTTTTGTGCAAACCGTTTTTCGGATGGTTTAAATCCAGTTTTAAAACCAAGTTTCTTGCTATCCTTAACTGGATCGGTCTGAGTTGGTTTTCCCAAGTTGTCATGCAGTTGTTGCAAGGCACGGACCACTTGGTCCATGGTCGGGCGAGACCTGGGTTCGAATGAGAGACACTGCACCGCAATGCTAGCCACTCTCACAGCTTCTTCTGGTAAGTACTGTGTGTCTAGCCGAGTGTCCACGATTTGGAGAACCTTGCGTTTGCTTGTGAGGAACGGTCGAGCCCAATCCACAAGGTTTTCTTCTTTAGCTGGCCTATTATAGTCCAATGCTCGTTTACCGGATAAAATCTCTAAAAGCACAACTCCGAAACTATACACATCGCTTCTTGCATTTAAGTGACCTGAAAGGATATAAGAATGGGGAGATGAAACAAGGATTCAAACCATATGCTATAATTTTTTTGATTAGCTTAGTATTTGATTTTAGAGGATTGATAGATATTTTACCTGTTGACATATACTCCGGGGCGGCGTAGCCATATGTACCCATAATCCTGGTACTAACATAGCTTAGATCGCCCAGTGGACCGTCCCTAGCTAGTCCAAAGTCGGAAAGTTTTGCATTGTAGTCCTGTTAAGGGAAACAAAGTAATCAGCAAAGTACTTTGAAGACAAATGAGACATCGAATTCTTTGAATATGCATTCCTCTACATACCGCATCAAGTAAGATGTTCGAGGCTTTGAAGTCTCGGTAAATCACTTTGACAGGGTCACTGTGGAGAAAAGAAAGGCCTTTTGCTGCATCAAGAGCAACCTTGATCCGTAGAACCCATGGGAGTGGTTTAAAATATGCACCTCCTGCTTCAAAACCATTTCCATCAGAACAAAACGAAAAACAAAAACAAAAAAGATTTGATCAAAGATAAGATGATCCGTGGGACTCACTTCTGAATAAATGATTCTCAAGACTTCCTTTTTGCATAAACTCATACACGAGAAGACGGTGTTCATCTTCTAAGCAATAACCAATCAGTTTAACAAGATTTGGGTGACTCAATTGTCCCAAGTAGTTGATCTCTGTCTGAATTACAACAGAACACAACAGATCAGACACACACATATTCACATAGAACACATAATTCCAAGTTCGAGGAAATGGAAATGATTACTGTACCAGCCATTCACGGTGACCTTGAAAACCTTCTTTGTTGAGTTTTTTAACGGCGATGACTAAACCGGTTCCGGGTCTAGTCGGAGTAAGATTGGTTTCATCTAACCAGCCTTTAAAAACACAACCGAAGCCACCTTCGCCGATCACACTATCCGGTCTGAAATTTCTAGTAGCAAGTCTTAGTTCGTTAAAGGTGAAGCTTTTGACGGTCGCTGAATTCAGTATCTCCCCTTCCGTCTTCTGAAACGCCGCCACCGTCGATGAAGATTTCCGGCTTGAGAGACTTAGACCATAAAGATCACTGCTCTTACCTATACAGACACAAATTTTGATCACTTTCAAAACTGGAGCAATCAGAAATTCTCTTCTTTTTTTGTCAAACCCAAGAATCGTGATGATCAAAACAGAGAGATCCATAATTCCAGAAAAAAAAACAGTAAAAGAAGAAGGAGATTCCAAGAAAAATTGATTTATGCAGAGATGGTACCATTGTGGAAGAGGTCGGCTTTGACTCGAGAACTGAAGCAAGAACCCATCAGTCAGAACAGATTTTTTTTGCCCTTTTTGATTCTTGATATCGTTCTTATTCAGCTGCTTGAGCTGAATATGGTTTGTAAGCAGAAGGGACAGAGAAATTATAGAAGCTTTCGTCCCACTTGGCCAAAAAAGCAGAAGAAACAAGATGAGAGAGATGTGAACAGAGATCGGAGAGGGAAGAAGAAAGAGAATGAAGAAAAGGGTTTGGTGTTAATGAGACATACGAGAGGTGACCGGAAGAAGAAGAGGAATGGCTTTGTTTCTTTGTGGATGTGTGAAATAAAGTCAAACAAATGGACACCCAAAAAAAAGTATAGTTCGGCGAAAAGAGATACAAGTCGTTGGATTCTATTTGATCTAAATTATATTGGACCCATTTAATAGTCTTATTATTTATGAGATCTTTTTGGCTACATCCTACTTCCTACAGCCTTTTTTCTTTTTGTAAATTGAACAATGGGAATTTTTAGTCAAATTATTTGTTGGGTGCTGTCTTCTTTTTTGTTACCGTGCGTGTCTGAAAGATTGTCATTAATAGGACGACGATCAAACAGAGAAACATGACGATTTTTTGTGTGTTGTTGACGTAACAAAATATTTGATTTGGTCTCTCGACGTTAATTGGGGTGTGTGTGTTAGGTGTGTATCAGTGTATTCGTGACACTTTATCTCTGTTTTACAATTCTTATTGGTTTATTGGTAATTGCATTCGCAACTGAAATCTATATGATTTTCTCTTACTTTTTGTTGTCATCTTATTATCTTCGAACACAAGCCATGTTTCTCTTACAAAATAAAACTATATTGATCTTGTTTCATTTACTGTTGTCGAACCGTTTACCATTTAAAATAACAAATTTAGTTATAAAAAAAAAACTCTGCAACTTAACAACCGGCCAAATCGGTGACCATCCTCATCAAAAATTCTCTCCTCCTTCTTCTAGCTTTCATATGACTTTTTTGTTTGTCATAAAAAAAAGGCTAGTTGACTTGATAAGGCTAGTTGTGACAATTGTCATAGCATGTAATAGCTAGCATATATGTCTTTTTAATTGAAAACTTTTTATCAAAAGCAAAAAAAAAACAACCGGCCAAATCCCTAGAAAATGATATGACTACTGTACATAGTAAATATGGGTTGGTCTATTTTAATGTTTGTACCATGAATTTTTACTTAACCATTAGAATAAATTTGTATTCACTGTCAAAAATCTAATCACCATTTCACCAGACACCAAAGAAAATCCAGATGTTATTTACACAATTCATTCTTACGGAACTCGTTATTCTGTCTACAGAAAGTTGTACATACAAAATAGTTGACTCAAGCTTTCAAATTTATTAATTCTCCCTAAATTCATAATAATACATATGAGTACAAAAAGATTGAGAAGTAATAATCACGAATTCATTTAAAAGGAGTATAGGGTTGACTTGAGTGGTAGGTTTTGTGATTATGAGTCGCGTATTGTTTCGTACGTCGCTGTCTGTTTGGTATTAATTAGACTTTTGTAGATCAAAATCCATATTGTCTTCAGAAGATTATTTCCTCTAAATATTTTTCGTTACGGGTTGGACAACTTTGACGTACGGAGGTAGCACTTTGACTTTGCCGTGTCGTCCATACATAGCTAAAATTAAAATTCACCTTTTGTTCCGGTTATATTGGGTACAACCCATCTACACGTCGATATAATGTTAATATACATACTGGTTGAGAAAGTATTTAGCTTTTTAGTTTCTCTTACGTGAGATGTTTTCTATGGTTGAGACGTCATTACATACTAGAAAAATAAATTGATATTTGTTTGTTTAACTGTTAAAGAAACAAAATTGACATCTCGATTGCGCCCCAGTTGAAACTGTACTTAATTTCAACTAAAATTTTGATATCCATACATTTATTTGTATTAGTGTCTATATATTTTTTTGTAAAAAATATTAGTGTCTATATTCATATATAACCTTCCAAATATCCAAAAATTCAAAACATTTTAGAATGAATATCTAGTTGAATCGGATATCACTGGTAACTTTTCCACCATAGATTGCGAAGATTGAAAATAGAGGAGTATGTATACGTAAATTATGAGCACATAGGTTTAAATATTTAGTTGACAAAGATTTAAAAAGAACAAAATTTGGTCGTCTGGCCCAAAGTTGGTGTCCGGATTTGGCAATTCGGTCTGGATGGTAGCAAGTAATATTCCTATAAGCCCAAAACCGCCCATGAACAAGGCAAGTAAAGCCCGGTACTTTGTTTTATATTCTTGGTATTTTTAAATAGTTTTTCAAAAACATTGATTTTTTTTTGTCTGAGTTAGGTTTTCATCTATAGATATTTTAAAATTTGTAAAGCAATATAAAATGTAAAGAAAATCAAAGCAAGTGAGAACTTCAATAGACCAGTTTTTCTGAATTTCAATTAATTTTCATAAGTTTTGTTTATTTCTTTCATTTATAAGTTGATGATCTGACGTGATTTTCTGCAGAGATTACGGTAGTCTTTATAAGAATTTTTCATTAAATCAACACAACGGTTTGGTTTTATGATAATCAACACGATTATCATAGGATGTGTGTATATAGTTCCTAAAAAACGGATTGAACTATGACAGATTGTAGCGTTTACGATGCTCGATGTAACCCTATAATCTGTCAATACGATTATCATGAGATTCGAATTATTCAATACGATTTGTCGGAGATTTTTACTTGTTGTTCTCCAATATCTCGAACACTTTTGGTTAGAAAAGGTTTTATGCTAAACATATCAGATAGAACATTCTTCTTCGTTAGGGTAAATTGTAAAGAGAGAATTCCAAATCAAATGAATGTAGACACCGAAACAATGGACTTAGGATTAAAAAATAACAATTGACCAGTAAGCCCATAATTAGGTATCCCATAAATAAATCAACAATGGTTTATAGTTTATGATCACTTGAAACGTATAATGTGTTGAATCAGTATAACCTATAAATAAAAAGGCATTTATTTGTGTTAAATATATCAAAATTCGTCCGAGTCAGGTCATTTAAAAGGTTAATTTCTGGATTGTCCGCTACGCTCCACTATCTAAAATTACCTGTTTACCCTTTACCATCGCTTTGTTAGAGAAGTTTTTACCTACGAGTATTTGTTAGTTTATTGTTAAAACGAACAATAGCAAAAACTCTGTCCTGCTTCATTATTCTGTTTTTAATTTTCGGTTCGTTACAGCTTAAGAAAACGAGCTCAAATGGTAAATATAATACAGTTTTTTTTTTCTGTCGTCAGGTAAATATAATACAGTTTTAAAGGACATTATTGTCATTTATCATGACTAATATATTTACCCACCTTTGCTTCATCTTCCTGGATTTTTCTTTCGCTAGAGAACCTTCAAACTCTCTCTCTCTCCCTCATCGGTATATATATAAAATCACACAAGACTCGTGAAAGAGGACGAAACGGGGTTTCTCTTTGTACGGATTCAATTCATGTATGCGAATCGTGCAGTGTGTTTAAATTTCGCCTAAGTTCGATTCGGTGTTGAGCTATGATGGATTTGTTAGAAATGTAGCTTTTTCTGTATAGAATTGCTATGTTGTTTAGGTTTCTATGGAAGGTTGTGAGCATTTTATTAAATTAGATCATCTGTTTATACCTGTAGCTTCTTAAGTAATCTATGGCTCAACATGAAACTGAGGTTTTCTCGGCGGTTCGTACATTGATGCTTACTATTAAGGAGAAAGATCTTCACTCTGTGAAATCCAGTGCATGTAACGCAAGTTGTATCAGGTTTTATCTCGCAAAGCTCTTAAGACTTTCTGGATATAATGCTGCTGTTTGTTCAGCAAAATGGCAAGGCGGTGGCAAAGTTCCAGGTGGTATGTTTTCGCTTCTAAATTCTGCCTTTTTACGGGTTTTTTTTTGGGTTTAGAAAGTTCTTAGAGATTGACATGTTTTTGTTTTTATGAAATTGCAGGAGATTATGAGTACATAGATATCATATTGAGTGACACTGATGTTGGCCAAGACGGTGGTTTGGTTGTTGACATTGATTTCAGAAGTCGCTTTGAAATCGCTCGAGCTGTGGATTTTTACCAACGGATAATTGAATCACTCCCTGTGGTCTATGTAGGAACTTTGGCAAGACTAAACCAGTTTCTCCAAGTAATGGTTGATGCAGCCAAATTCTCCTTAAAGAAGAATTCAATGCTGGTACCTCCATGGAGATCGCTGAGCTACCTGAGATCCAAATGGCATTCCCAGCACAAAAGGCATCTCACTCCGATCAATCAAAGTCCTGAAATGTTCACACCGGGAATGCATGGACAATGTGCTGAGAATTTAAAGAGGCTTCAGTTTGATCTCCAAGTCGAACAAGAATCCGAGAGATTACTAAAAAGAAGAGCGGTTTTAGCCGCAGTATCAAACCCGAGAGGATGAGAAGTCAAGGGGCTCGTGCTCCTTGAAGAGATTGTACAGATGTTTTTCTTTTTGGGGCATCAAGAGGCCAAAGAATTTTGCTCTGTCGAGTCTGTTTCGAGTGTAATATTTTTTGCGGCTGAGTCTTTTTAATATGAATTCATTTGGGGTTAAAATAATAGCCAAGGTTAGGCTTATACGAAGAAGATAATATACGAAGTAATTCGATTCTCTTTGACAAATGACAACCACATAAGAGGCATGTTGGATTAAGCTTGATAGTTTGATCTAGAAGTTATCAATTTCCTACCGAGTTATGGTATCTAAAAGGATTAGGATTAGGATTAGAAAAAATAATATTAGTAGTTATCCAAATATTATTAGGTGTTATCTAAATATTATTAGGTGTTTTCTAAATAGGTTTAGGAGTCATCTAAACTAATATATAAGCACAAGTCGAGTTGTGATTATGGCTTATGAGATTAGAGAGATTTGAGAGTTGAGAACTATGAATAGATTTGATCCCTTTTAAAAGTACGTAAGCAGCCTTTGAGGTGCAGTCATCCATCAATAAAAATATTTCGTTATTTATATGTTATACGTTTATCACTGATCGATATATCATGGTCATATATGGTACTTGAAGTCATACCACTAAAAGTCCACTTCAACCAATTTTCCATACGAGGCCTTAAAAACGGATTTATGAAATATGATTACATATTGGAGGCATAAATATTTGAGTCAAAAAATTTGCGCTATATCATGACAGAAATTTCATGGCATTAACGATGATATTGCGATATTTTTACTAATTCATCTTCACTAATTTAACATGGAATGTCTACGATGAGTGAAATCTTGTAACTAATCTCTCAATTTGTCGACGAAATTGGTTAGTATCCATTCTATTCATTTTGGTTCAAGAGATTGTACAAAGTCGAACCGTAATATGGACGCAAATTGGGTTTAGTAACCGGTTTGCTCAAAAAAGACATTGCTTAAAAGCGACCCGAACGAACCGGTAACTAAAAATGGCTGAAAATCACAAAGTCAAACCGAAATAGCTTTTAGCTATAGCTGAAATCGAGCTCGGCATTTTATTATGAAATTAGGGTTTGAACTTTGAACCAGCTTTACGATTACAAGACTTTGACGGATCAACCATTAAAGTTTAGCTTTCTTTTGCTTATTCTTCACGCTCTTCTTCAGTCTCTCTCTCTCTCTCTCTCTCTCTCTCTCTCTCTCTCTTGTGAAGCAAAGCAGATCTAAAATCTGGGGAGAAGCAATGGTATTTCTCTTAACTGTCGCGGAGCTCGGCTTCTCGCTGCTGCTGATCTTCTTCTTGGGATTTTTCTTCGTCGTCGTTTTTGAAGCTTGGAGAAGGAGACACAGTAACGTGTACGGTTACTCCATTTCTTCGATTTTTTTGTTCTTTCTTAGCTTCTATTTACTGTTCCTTATCCTGCTTTGCTTTCTCCAAGAATACATTGATTTATTTGTTTTTGGATTTTTGTCAGTTCTGTTGAGACCGCGACTACAATCGAGGATCCGAAATCGTTAAAACAGGTATCATTGATTCATTCTTGTTTCGGATTATTTTTTTGTATTAGTTTTCTGGGATTTGCTGTTATAGTACTTAAAAATCAGTTCTGTATAGTTAATGGAACAGAGATGTTTTTGTAAAAAAGGTCTTGAAATGGCTATTTGGGCGCTAGAAAGGTTTAAGACGAGAGCTTTGACATTATGTATCAAATGTCGCATTTGGTTTAAATAAGAAGCTTCTTAAAAAGTTGCGTGTAATTATGTTAGATTTAGCTGGTGGTGAGAAAGATTGGTGCTTCCATTATGCTTCTCCATCAAACTATGAAATGCTGAATCCACACACAAAATAGCCCTGTCATATTGGATGATATCTGGCATTTTCTTCTTAAATCGAGGAATCCTGACCTTGTTTTTCAAACTTTTTCATCAGATTCCTTGTCCTCATATCACCGACCCTGCCGAGAAGTATTTGTCATTAATAGTTCCAGCATTTAACGAAGAGCATAGACTTCCTGCAGCTCTTGAGGAAACAATGGAGTAAGTTAAAATACTTTTGGAAATTAAAATAGCTGTTTTTTTCAGGATTGTGTATCTGCTTACACCCGTGAGAAGTTTTCTTATCTTGCTAAACAGCACCACAAGTCTTATTCATGCACACTAACGAGGCATACTTGTAATTCGCCTGTGGTTTGCAGTTACCTTCAAGACCGGGCATCACGAGACCAGAGTTTTTCTTTTGAGGTAAATACTTTTCATTATTCTGTCTTATATCTATTCATCTCATTAAGGTTGATTCTTAACCTAGATATGCCCTTAGTTATGGTGTGTATGTATGAGCTTTTCAAGGTTTTTGTCCCTATAACCAATATATTGAGCTCTATTGGAAACTAGTAATACTCACAAAATTACTAGTCTATCAATATAGACTACCCACTCAGGCTAAATCGCTTGTATTCCTTTAACCTTATAGGCATCAGTGAAGTAAGTTTTTTTTTTTCTTCTCTTTCTAGGTGGTGATTGTTGATGATGGAAGTGTTGATGGAACAAAAAGAGTAGCTTTTGATTTTGTTAGAAAGTACACAGTTGACAACATAAGGGTTATACCCCTTGGGAAGAATCAAGGGAAAGGAGAAGCTATAAGAACAGTGAGTTCTACTCGTAGGGCATGCAACTCTAGATATATATATTTTTAATGTGATTGAGTAAGACTATATAATTGCTATTTCATTCTAAAAAAAGAAAGAAGTTAATCGAAGCTTTCTACTTTTTGAAAGCATTAAATAGGGAATGATGCATTCACGGGGTCAGCTACTTCTCATGTTGGATGCTGATGGAGCAACTAAAGTAACCGACCTAGAAAAACTCGAAAATCAGGTTTGCCCTAAGTATTGGCTATTGAGATTTCAGACAAACTGGAAACTGTACTACAAACTTCCTGATCTCCTAGCCTCTTAGATCCATGCAGTAGCCAGGGAAGAAAATTCAATCAGAAATCCAGCATCTAAGTATATGGATTTTAGAATAGGTGATGTTCAAGTATCCGCATTTGGTTCTCGTGCTCATCTCGAGGAGAAAGCTCTTGCTACAGTTAAGTTTTGCAAACGTCTGTTCTAGATACAACATCATTCTTTGTTTATGTACGCACACAGATTCATATACATGTATGCGTCTTAGATAATTGACTTCAGTCGTCAATTTCAGAGGAAATGGTATCGCAACTTTCTGATGAAGGGCTTCCACCTTGTTGTTCTGATGGCTGCTGGCCCTGGAATTCGAGATACACAGGTGGCTTTTTTTTTCTTAATGTCATTTATTGAATGTAATTGTTCTGTTTTACCAAGACATGTTCTTGAATAACAATGATAACTAAACATCAGTTTTTCCCCAGTGTGGCTTCAAAATGTTTACTAGAGCTGCTGCTAGAAGACTTTTCACAAACATCCATCTGAAAAGGTACATATAGTGAGTCGATGATGATAAACTAGCAGTAGAATCATCAATAAGAGTTGTCCCATTTAAATTGGTCTCTATGCAGGTGGTGCTTTGATGTTGAATTGGTGTACTTGTGCAAGCGTTTTAATATTCCAATGGTTGAGATCTCTGTGAAATGGTCTGAAATTCCCGGGTCTAAAGTCAGTCTGTTGAGCATTCCCAACATGGTTTGGGAGCTTGCTTTAATGTCTATGGGATACAGAACTGGCATGTGGAAGATTCACAACGCATGAGACACATCGACAATATACATAGAGCATTTCCTTTTGGGGGAAAAAAAACTCGGTCCACGCGGGTATACTGCAGAGGGGATATAGTTTTGATGTCTCAGATCAAAGCAAGGAAAGGCAAGACTAATGAAAATTTGTTGGGTCTTTCTTTCAGTAGATGTCATAATAAATCTTAAGGGGATTAGAAATGATGTGATCAAATTACTAGAGGTTTTATTGGTTTTAGTAAAATAACTCTCAGACATTCCAATGACTAAGCTCTCTGTACATCTCCTTCTGTCCAACACCTTGCCGACCAAAATTTATGAATGATGAAATAAC
Source organism: Cardamine chenopodiifolia (assembly GCA_963922655.1). Lineage (NCBI taxonomy): Eukaryota > Viridiplantae > Streptophyta > Magnoliopsida > Brassicales > Brassicaceae > Cardamine > Cardamine chenopodiifolia. The sequence goes on along the minus strand of OZ000478.1, from coordinate 15,926,762 downwards.
GGTTTTATCCGCATCATCAATTCAACAATTCAACCTAGGAAATGCTTAAACTTGAGCTTCATGCTAAAATGGTCACTCAAAACCCTAACCCCGTTTTTCTGAATTCTGATAAACATTGTGGCACAATTTTATAAACAAGAGATCAAAAGAGAAGATGAGCACATCTTGTAACAAATTCGAGAAACCAAGCAAGATAAGGAAAAAATGGATACTTCGGCATATCATCAGCATATTTCATAATACTTTTGATCTTTGGCCAAAATATGTATTCGGAACAAATATAATACCAAGCAAATCAATTTAAATCTTTAACTAGGGGTGGGCATTTTAGGTTTTGGCTAATGTTTTTTTTTTAGTTTTGGTTTGGGTTTGGATTTTTTGGGTTATGAATATTGTACCAAATTCAATCCATATAAATTTTGGGTCAAGTTTTCAACTTTTAGTTCATGTTTAAATTGTTTGGATCATAAATAATATGATCAAAATTAATCCAAATCTGATTTATTTGGTTCAAAATGACAAACATCTCAAATAAATTCTTAACATCAAATTCTATAAATGAACTCCTCAAATAAAACAAAAATATTGTTTTCGATATCCTAAATTAAGATCTAATAGTAGAACATAAAACTAATAAACTCAAGTCTAATAAAAAAAGCCAATTGTAAAACTAAAATTTTTGAAAATATATAACAACCAATAGTAAAACTAATTTGAACTTAAGAATTGTACATTTAAAATATAATATAATTTATGTTAGACTTTCTTTTATACTAAAAAAAATGACATATGTCTTTGAACTTAATAGCAAATTACTAATTTTAACTTAGGTAATTTTACATTTGTATTTAGTAATATAATTTATGTAAGATATTTTGGTTTTAATTTAGGTTTCTTAGTTATCTAAATACCGATCCAAATAATTCGAACCCAAATTGATATATATATATATATATATATATATTTGAAACCAAATGGGTCTTTATAGAAATTCATATCCAAAGAAATCTAGATTTTTTGGGTTTAGTTCATTTTGGTTCGGTATGGTTGCCCAATTTGTCCACCCTTATCTCTAACTCGATCCTAGAATTGTGCCATCGCTCCTTCTCAACTATCAAAACACCAAAGCGGGTACTTTTCTGATCAAAAGCAACATTTCAACTCATTTTGAGAGAGAAAGTAGTCATCTAACCTGATAAATATAAAGAGTATTTAACAGTCTTGATGTTGATGATTACACATGTGATCATTCATCCAGAGTCTAACCGTTCGTGAAAACAAGATAATTCAGATTTCATGATTATTATAAACTCTTTGGCCCTACCAAAGAAAAGTGAGTAATTACCTTCGCTGTTCTATCCATGACTTTTTAGTTGTTTACCTATGAGAAGCAATAATTTTCTTTAATGATATTGGAATAAATCTTAATGTTGAGTTTTTCTACGAAAAACAAAAGATGGGTTTAGTTGAGTTTTCGACCACTGAGGAATTAAAGAAAGTGAGTTTACTTATTGATAATAATTGTCTCATTGATAGTACACATGAAACAGTTGGGACTGTTGTACGAATCAAGTTTTGAAAAAATAATTGACTCTATCAGTTTAGAGTGGACTCTATGAAAACAAAGATGAATTATATGTATACAAAATTAGATTTTTTAAAGAGTGATTTTGTAACAAAATGAGCTAAACAACAATAGTTTTCTTTTTTTTGGTTAAAAGGCATTCAATTTAAATTGTAAGAAAAAAAAAAAATTACAGAGTATAACTTTTACAGCCACATAGTTTGAGAGAGAAGGATGAAAGATAGGTGCTTACCTTAAACATACATATAGCACGATTGAAAAATCATACCTTAAAACTTAAGAATAAAGGTAAAGAACCAACCTCACGTAAATTCTCTTGAAATTACGGACCACGACCACCTCCATCTCTGCCTCCACGCCGCGGTTACCACAACAACTCTCTGACAAATCCACCGAGAGCAAATGTCATTTTGGAAAATGGAAAGTCTGATAGCGAGGACTTTGTGCAGCCATGATTCCTGAGAAAATAAGATCTTATAAACCTAAGCACTATTATGTATGTACTAAAAAATATTATCAATATTCAAATTTATTTACATTCTCAGACTTACATTCCTGGAGCACACGGAATATTTGAATACTGATAATATTTTTTAGAAATCACATTTCATAGAGTAGTTTCATAAACAAGGATACTGTATTATGTTTTGATTAATTGTAACGAGATTAGAAATTATGTGATGAAACTACTAGAGCTCTAGGTTTTATTGGTTTTAGTAAAACAACTTCAGACATTCCAATGACTATGCTCTTTAGTCTCTACTCTCAGTTACACATTTCCTTCATGAATTAATGATTCAAGCACAAGGGTTTCCATATGCTCCGGGAATGTTAGAACTTGCGGTTTCTTCTTCAACTTCACGGCAGCTTGATCGTCTCAGACCTTAAACCTCATAACCAGCTCATAAACGCTTATTCTTTCTTTCAAATACCGGACCTTTCTCGAATTATCTTTGATTCAGTTCGAGACCCAGGTGTTGTCTTGTGGAATTCCATGATTAGAGGATACACAAGAGCTGGTTTGCACAGAGAAGCTCTCCAATTCTTTGGCTTTATGTCAGAGGAGAAAGGTATTGATGCACACAAGTACACTTTCACTTTTGCTTTGAAGGCCTGTGTGGGAACTATGGACTTTGAGGAGGGTTTACGAATTTATAATTTTATTACCGAGATGGGTTTTGAGTCTATGTTTATATAGGAACTGCTTTAGTTGAAATGTATTGTAAAGCTGGTGACTTGATTTCTGCAAGAAAAATGTTTGATAAAATGCCTGTGAAGGACATTGTTATTTAGTTATGGTTTCCGGGTTGGCTCAAAATGGATGTCATGGTGAAGCTTTGCAGTTGTTTCGTGATATGCATTTGAGTTATGTTGACATTGATCATGTTAGTCGCTACAATGTGATCCCTGCGGTTTCAAAGCTAGGGAAGAATGATGTGTGTAGATGTCTTCACGGTCTTGTGATTAAAAAAGTTTTTACCTCTGCTTTCTCTAGTGGGCTGATCGACATGTATAGCAAATGTGCGGATTTATATTCTGCTGAATGCGTTTTTGAAGAAGTGTTGCGAGGGTGAGTCTTCTTGGGGTACAATGATGGCAGCTTATGCACATAATGAGTTCTTTGAGGAGGTATTGAAGCTGTTTGACCTTATGAGAAACTATGATGTTAGAATGAATAAGGTAGCTGCAGCAAGTGTTCTTCAAGCTGCTGCATATGTAGGGGATTTAGTAAAGGGGATTGCAATTCATGAATACGCAGTGCAACAAGCTTTGATGAGTGATCTCTTGGTTGCAACTTTCCTTATAAGTATGTATGCCAAATGTGGTGAGTTGGAGATGGCGGAACACCTATTCATAAATATTAAAGGTAGAGATGTCGTTTCTTGGTCTGCCATGATTGCTTCGTTTGGGCAAGCAGGTCATCACATTGATGCTCTCTCTTTGTTTAGGGATATGATGAAAATACATGTGAAGCCTAATGCTGTAAATTTGACGTGTGCTTCCGGCTTGCACAGGAATAGCCGCCCCTAGGTTGGGTAAGAGCATACATTGTTATGCCACAAAGGCTGATATTGAGTGTGAGTTGGCAACTGCCACAGCTATTATCTCAATGTATGCCAAAAATGGTCTCTTTTCTCCCGCGCTCAAAGCTTTTGAAAGACTGCATATTAAAGATGCTGTAGCATTCAACGCTCTGGCACAAGGGTTTACTCAGATTGGTGATGCTGGTAAAGCATTTCATGTGTACAATAACATGAGTTACATGGAGTATGCCCTCACTCAGGAACTATGGTTTGTATTCTTCAAAGTTGTACACTCTGTAGTGACTATGATCGAGTTTCTTGTGTCTATAGCCAAATTATAAAGTATGGGTTTGATTCAGAATGTCACGTGGCACATGCTCTGATAGATATGTTCACCAAATGTGGCGCCCTCGCTGCAGCAAAATCCTTGTTTGACAACTGTGGGTTCGAGAAAACGAGTGTTTCTTGGAATATAATGATGAATGGGTACTTACTCCATGGCCAAGCTGAAGAAGTTATTGCCGCTTTTCGTCAAATGAGGGTTGAGAATTTTCAGCCAAATACAGTCACATTTGTTAACATCTTACACGCAGCAGCACAATTAGTAGCCTTGAGAGTAGGAATAATGGTCCAAGCCAGTCTCATCCGGTTTGGATTTTGTTCCCACACACCTGTAGGAAACAGGTTAGTTGATATGTATGCTAAATCTGGGATGATAGAATCTTCCGAGAGATGCTTTATCGAGATAAGAAACAAAGACATGATTTCATGGAACACTATGCTATCCGCTTACGCAGGCCACGGTCTAGCAAGCTGTGCGATCTCACACTTCTTGTCTATGCAAGAAAACGAACTCAAACTAGACTCTGTTTCCTTTCTCAGTGTTTTTTCAGCTTGTAGAAATGTGGGGTTAGTTGAAGAATGAAAAGAAATGTTTAAAGGAATGGAAGAGAGATACAAGATTGAAACAGAAGCTGAACATTACGCGTGTATGGTTGATCTATTAGGAAAGGCTGGACTGTTTGGGGAGCTTTATTGAGTTGTTCAAGAATGCATTGTAATTTATGGTTTAAGTAATGCTGCATTGTGTCAGCTTGTTAAACTTGAAACACTAAATCCTTCTCACTATGTTCAAGACCGGAGATTGAGAGAGACTTCTGATGAATCAAAAATAAAGAATGTTCCTGCTTGTAGTTGGATCCAAGTTTAATAATACCCATTTTTTTATTGGTTCTTCTCGATCTTCTGGATTTTTACTGTATACAACTCGCTGTAACATGATAGAATTGCATGTTGGAAAACGCTATATATAAAATAACATATAGTATAAGCCAACTAGGGTCCATAGCTCAGTGGTAGAGCAATTGACTGCAGATCAATAGGTCACCGGTTCGAACCCGGTTGGGCCCTTCTTTTTCCGATTTTTTTAACCCCCAAAATATTTTATGGGTTCGTAAGAATTTGAAAGTATAATAAAAAGAGAGATTAGGTTCATCTTCTGCTATTAATTCTCCTTCGGAATCGACCAGATATCCCCACTCTGCTTATCAGTCAGTGTGTCACACTCTCACGTAACTTTGGGAAGTGGTCTGCTCTGCCTCAGATTTTTCTACGTTTGATTATTCTGTAAATATTGTTGAAACTAAAAACGGCAAGTTCAATTTCTGTATTCAACACCCTCCACTTATCTTTTTATTAGTTCTTGTCTTCTTGAAGAACCTTTTGTTTCTTTTGGTCCCAAGTTGTCGCTGAATGGATTATGATCTTATTATTCATAGAGTTTGTATTACTATTTGAGACGTAACCTTAAAATCATTCCACAAAACTAACTTTCAACATAGTTTAATATAACGAAGCTCAAGCTAGACACTGAGTAAAGTCAGAAGAAGACATTAAAAATATATTCGATATTCAATTACCATTTTAAAACCGTCGTGTATTTCCCATTTTCCCCAAAATTTCCCTGATTTATTGTGCTCCGAAATAAAGGACCTGACAAAGCTACAGAAGATGAAAGGTCATTCTCTGGTGAAATCCTATGGGACTCCATATCTATAGATGATTCCTCGGCTGCGCGCTGTTCAACTGGTGCTTCAGATTGACTTCCTTGCAGTTTACTGGTACTTGGCTCTGAAATTGAAAACAGGAAGACGTCTTACTGAAAAGTAAAAAGGAAACCGTTGGTTCAATCTTGGAAAATGCTATGGAAACTCAATCACGAGCCAACGAGTTTGGTGCGCATTCATGCATTTGCTATCCGCAGTGTAGCTCAATCACTCAAAGAGTAGCCACTTGAAAGCAAAAGCAGCTTACAAAATGACCATACAAAATCAGGTTACAAAGAGTAGCCACACATAAAATTAGACAATGCATAAAATTACTAAGCAAAATGTCACTCTTATAAATAAACTCCTTACCTCGAGAATCATTATGCTGCGATGACCAATGTTCTACCTGCCTTTGCCTTTATAATGGCATGGATCTTCAGGTATCAAGATCCTTTCAAGCTTTTTTCACCATCCTACTTGACATCGGTAAAATAGAAAAAAAAAAAAAAGGGATTGAGAGAACAATAAAAAATGGATGAAATAAGTTAGCTATCTATATTAAAGTATGATAAAAGTTTTATAATTATATAGACAATGAATCGACATCTATTTGCAGATAACATATGCTTAACAGTCTAATTCCGAATAACTTGAATATAGTTGACAGAGGAAAAAGGGAGAATAATTAATTTTGCATCTGCTGACGTTTTCTTTGTTCATAGAGAGAATTTTGAGAACTCGTGTGTAGTCCTATCATGATATAAACTATGTATAAACTCTTATATAAATATACAATTCATCTAAAATATGAAAAATTTGCATAATAAAATAGTTTTTCTGTATATGAACACCATTCAAGAATCAAAACTAACAATACGTCAAATCTAACTCTACAATAATAGTAAAAAAAAAATCAGTATATAACTAAATCATGTGATGAAATTGGCCAGAAAAATAATCTTGATTCAACGATTGTCCTTCAGATGGACGAAAATAACATTGGCGTTGAGTGATGAGCTCTTATAGAGGTTTTTTTTGCTACTGTAGTACACAATCTGCTGAAGAAACAAGAAGATCATGCTTTCAAACACTACAAAATTGACTGCGATTGAACACATTCCAAAGGAAATATCCAAAGATCTGAACATAGTCTCACTATTACAGAGATTACAAATAAAACTTAACGCAAATGGAGATGGCAACTTGTTACAGTCAAAACTCGAGAAACTGCATGATGTTTTAACAATTTGACATATTAGCTAGAGTCCAGAGCAGGAATTTGGTGTGTAAATGATGAAATGTCAAATAAATGTAATCATCCTCAAGACACACAGACACAACAGCTATTTCAGAGACACACAGACACAACAGCTATTTCAGAGACACAAAGCTGTAACTGAATCACTAGTGGTCGTCTTCATCGATTGTTCCAAATTTCTGCTTGAAGGAATCTTGCTTCTGCAGCCACATCATGTGTCCCTGGGAAATATGCATACATGAAATACAAACAAAGACAGAATCAAGATTTGAGCTTCAAAAGTAAATATAAGAAACACTAGAATAGTAGAATCAAACGATATATAACAAATCCCTAAAGTTTGGTGTGTGACCTAATTGAAAAATTGGAAAAGATTTGTGGGAATCAATCACAACCTGGAGACCAGCAGCCCAGACGATGAGAAAGGAAGCTACCCAGAATCTCCTGTCCTTGACGATCGTCTTCGCATCGAATCTCGCCATTACACCCTTTCGTTAAGCATTGGCTTTCAGAACTTTGATGCATTGATCCATGGGAAAGAAAGTTCGTACCAAACCAGTGTAACGGCCCAAGCCCAATACCCTCAGAGAAACGAAAAGTAAAAACCGCAAAGGAACCAAATTGGTGAAAAACATGGGCCTTAAGTTAACTACCTACTTCATAAGAACTAAAATGAGAAATAGGAGGGTCAAACTTTTAAAGTGAAGTTAATTTGTTTTTTTCTTCTAACATCTTTATTAATTTGCATTGTCGATTTCTCGAATTATAAGCGGCATAGATTAAATTGGACACTGATAATACAGAAACCAATGATTAAATCTTTAATTAAAAATAATCATTGAAAAAAATAATAGGAGAAGCACAATTTAATTACAGAATATATTTTATATTACGTATCAAAACTAACCCTTGTCATAATCTCGTAAATTACAATTAAATGATCCATTCCGGATCGACCAAATTGGTACGAAAGTTGTAACATGGGAAAACCACAGAAAATTCCAAACCAAAAAAATTCTCAGCCATTTTTCACATCCACCGTCGTCGTCTTCTTGGTGGATGTTTCTTCTTGGTCTTCTTGCCATGTCTTGTTGGCATTTTTCCGTCAAGCTCAGCCGCCGCATTGTCGTAAGCATGTGCTGCCATCTCTGCTGTTGGAAACGTTCCAAGCCATCTCCTTACTTTCAAACTTGGATCCCATATCTCCGCCGACCATCTACCTGATAGACATATGAAAATGCATAAACTGTTAGAACTTACTCAACATAACGTATGAGAACATAATTTATCTGATGGCTTATGAAAAATATCTCGTTTTGGAATATAATTTACCTGATGGCTTTTTCCTCACTCCTTTGTGTTTCTTCTCCTTCTTTATCTCTTCGTGTCGTGGGAATGCACAGCCGTAGCAACCTGTGATATTACAGAGAGGACAAGGACCAGCGTTCAAAGGTGGAAGACTAGCTTCACATGCATTCCAGTTTGATGATGATGTGTCAGTGTCACCTCCGTAGTTGGATATCACTTGTCGCAAAGCAGAGACCATGATTACATGCTCTTGATCTCTTGTCAAATAAGGAGGTTGTGAAACAGGAGAAAAGTTGTTGTTTTGATCGTAAGAAGAAACATTTTCTGAATAAACCATTTTGGTGGAGTCGAACTGAAAATAATTCGTTGCTCACGGAGAAGGAACGAAGGATCGAAAGTGTTATGAAGATTTTAAGACAAACCGACGAAAGTAGCATTTATATAGGTATATATTAGGAAGTGTGAAATGTGTGTGGTCCCATGTGAATCTTATAAATGTCTGGACACGCGGCACGAAGAGTCTAAGATATTTATTTGTGGTAAACGCGATTTCCAGAAGAAACGCTATTATAAAAATTATTCGATCACATAAATAATTAGAGAGGGTTGACTATCGTTTCCATCTCAGCTTCTATACAAAATAATGTTATCTGTGTCCCGAGTAAACCAGTACACTTTCTTAGTTAACATGTCATATCATGCCATTGCATGCTAGGGGTTATCCATCTGTATTTTCGTTTAAATAAGGTAGATACATGCATTTAAAAAGAAAAATTCAAGTAGTCTATTTATAAATAAGGTCGTTTAATTTACAGTTTATTTTGTCTATTTTAGTAAAAGGTTTGCACTGAGTAGTGTGGATCGTCGAAGCAACTTAAACTGAGAGGAGTGTAGCACATATCAAACCTTTATTTCCAAACTGAAATTTTATATTTTTTAATAGATGAATTTTATAAATATTATGGTGTGCAAGGGATAAATCGTTGATAAATTTTTACATATTGATTGAACATGGTCAGACACAAAAACAAGGTCTTCTCCATCAGAGATTATAGTCTTCAAACCTCTTAAAAACCATGTCCACAAATCATTATTTTCGGAATCCATAATCCAAAATGCTATCAGATGAAGGTGGAAATCTCCATCTTGCACATAAGCTCCTAGAAGAGTTCTTTTGAATTTGGCGTTGAGAAATGTACCATTAAAAACAATCACTCTCCTCATGTGTTTAAATCCTCTCAATGATTGCCCTAACGCAAGAAAAATGTACTTGAATTTTGCATAATCGTCTATCTCTGAGAAAACCTTGGATCCTAGATCCTTCTCTTGAACCTTGAACAACCACTTCGAGAGGTTGTGATAATTATCTTAATGATTCCTTTAACCAAAATCTGAGCATATTATTTTGTTCTCTAGGCCTTTTTGAACTTGATTTGTACACCATTTATCATTCTGACTAATCAATTATTTGTTTTGGTCTCATGTCATCCTTCTTCTCTGCATAACCGCTACCTATAAGAGATGCAAGAGTTTTCGTAGTAGTTTTTCTATGGTTAGGATTCCTATGTGTTGAGTCACATGTATGTTCATGTAAATACTTTTTCACCACAAAGAAATCAGAATGAGGTACAATTGTTGCATGCAGCCTCCAAGTGCATTTATCATCAATACAACCTAATACCACTTTTGACTTGTCCGACCACAAAGACTTGAACTCAAACATTTCCTCTAATGCCCACTTCTCCATCCTAAACATCATCTCTTTCTTGTTCTTGAAATATATTTTGACATATATGTCATCGGTCTCTCCAGTGGAATGAGAAAGACCTACGGGAACTGGAAGAAGATCTAGAATATGATGTAATAGACTTGAATAGTCTCATTTATCATCAATAGAGAATGAGCATGTGTCACTTACAATACTTCTCTGATTGAACCGAATGTTCATGAAAGTTACCCTAAATTGTCATGATAATAATAAATGGACAACTGAAATCATGCAAGGTTGTGTGAGAAGAATTACATGTTGTTTATTCGTATGAGACACATGTAAATGTGAATCACCATCTAAACTTTGCGTTATTTTTCCTTGAAATTTTTTAATTTTACGAATCTCTTCATTACTTTTAATGTTTTCAACGGAAACAAAAAAGGTTTAAAATATAATTTTAAGAAGTGTTATATCAGATTTAGGAAAGCTATCCTAAATCATACAAAATCGATAAAAGGATATTGAGAACATCATTACTGGTTGGTTTCTATGGTCTTTGTGTCTTGAATGTTCTACAATTGGATGCATACCTAAAATTTTCTCCACTTCACAAATCTCTACTTCAATTAAGGGGACTGATTGGATGTTACTACCTACATTCTCATGAGAAACAATATTTTCTTTGTCACACATCTGAATAAGAACAAATGAATATGTTGTAAATTGAAGAATAACGAAAATGAAAAAAAAAACATGTTTTTAGTAAGGTTTAGAAACAAATGAAAAAAAGTTTAAAACACATTTTAGGAAGAATTTTTACTGTAACACATAGGCGAATCGATTCTGGATCTTCCTTAACCATATTGATAAACAATCTAACTTGACGATCATTACGTAAAAACACAGGCGGAGAATCCTCTATAAACACTTTTATCCTCGTGGAAGTTCATAGCTAAGTTTTACTTCTCTATCTTCAATTCCAAAGTTTACAATGACCATTTCTAATAAATCCTTAAATTTGACATCCTCATCAACCTCAAATAGTGATGCTTCTTTTTTAGAATCAACCAAAATTTTCCACTACTTGTTTTTGCTTGATTTTCACTCTCCACATACACAGTAGAGATTCACCAGTTTTGACAAAATCTATCAAAGAAAAACTTCATCAGATACATCTTAGCAAACAATAAGCTTATTAACATGTCAATATAAAGTATCTAATTTCAAATCAACACACACCAAAAGCTCTCAGTTACATCGGAAAGTAAAAATTGAAACCTTATAGATAAGACTAGCGATAAGATATTTTCAGTTCTCAAATATTTTCAATTTCCAAATTGTTTGAAATCACGTCGATCATAGAATGGATTATCGAATGACATGATCAGAAATCGATCTATTCTCCTTTTAATCGACGTCACCATCGCAAAAATTTCCACATCGTCAAATTTGAAATCACATTGATCTAAGAATGGATTATCGAATTGCATGATCAGAAATCGATCGATCGATTTTTCTCTTATTCGTTGTCACTGCCATAAAAATTTCTTCGTTATCCCTTATGATTTATGTTATAAATGAAAATGTGATTTAAGAGGGATATAAAAAATTTTAGATATGATAAAATTATTATAAAAGTTTCCTAAAAATTCTAATATTATTCCTAGCCAAAAAAAACTTAAAATAGTGATATTTTAAGGAAATTTTCTATTTTAAATAATAAAAATTTGTGTTACAGCAGGTGTGACGCATATATACATAAGACTTGGTCTGTCTTTTACTTTTATTTTATTTTGAGTCTTTGACCCAATTCTTCATTCGGGAAAACCCCAAAATAATAATTCAAAGTATCTTTTAAAAATAATCACAGCAACAAAGAGGAAAATATATCACCGGAAACGATTTGATGGCCGATTTTAGGACTTTTCTTCCTTCTTAGCAACAGATCCGGTGAAATTCAGATTAACCAAAAGTCGGAAACATCCTAAAGCTAGGGTTTCTTCTACACACGAGACGGTGGTGATTATTCCCCCGTCGATAAGATGATGATTTCTAGGGGTTTGTTTGGTTGGTCTCCGCCGCATATACAGCCATTAACACCTGTTTCCGAGGTTTCCGAACCTCCTGAGTCTCCATCTCCTTACCTAGATCCTGGTGCTGAGAACGGTGGTACAGGCACGGCGACGCAAGCAGAGGATGAAAAGGAGATGGAGGAGCCTGAGGAGATGGAACCTCCTCCTGCTGCTGTTCCTTTCTCTCAGCTATTCGCTTGCGCTGATCGGTTTGATTGGGTGCTTATGATCTTTGGATCCGTAGCTGCTGCTGCTCATGGTACTGCGCTTATTGTCTACTTGCACTACTTCGCCAAAATTGTTCAGGTCCTTGCATTTACCAGTGAACCGGATCAGTTCGATCGCCTTGTTGAGGTATGTCAGCTTGCGTACGGTTTTGTGGCTTTACAAAATTCCTAGTTTTCCTAGGTTTATATAGCTGAGTGAGCTCGAGGGAAATGGAACTTGGAGGTTAATGCTGTGTAATTTAGGTGTTTTGTGTTTTCAATTTTCTGGATTAGGTTTCTGTATGAGCTGAACTGCGACCTCCTTACTCGTTTCTTTTTCCTTGTTGGAGCTGTTGAAAGTTTAGTATATAGGTTTGCGATATGTACTCAAAAGAAATTTAGCTTGGGGTTTGAGTTTTGGAACTTTTGCCACATCAGGGTTAAGCAACCTTCCTCCGAGGTTCTTGAACATCTGTTGGAGAGGTAAACATGTAAGGGCTGATATCTCCACAAAGTTTGTGGCACTTCTTGGTCATAAATGCATTAGGTCACGAAATGAAAATGTGAGTGTGAGAAATAATTAATCAAAACTATAACTTGTTCTTTTTACCTGTTGTAACTTTATTATTGATATATGATTTAACATAATATTAGCATGTTGGTGGGAAATTCTGATGGTGTGAAATTCTCTTATTGATTCGCTGTACATGTGGAAACTTTGTGGATATTGATGTTGGCTTGTTACTGGATTTTCTGTTTCATAACTTCTCTGTGCTATTATTTGGAGGATAGTGAGTATACTGATTTCATGTAGTTTCTGCTTCTAAATTGTATATTAACCTGGAAAGCAGCTTTCTCGACTTAGCTGGGGAGGCTACTTTGAATAATTGAACCTCTTATTTACTCAAATGCATGCTCAAAAGAAGGCAGCCCTTTTTTTTAAGTCTATTCTTTCGTTATTCTCGTCTCTAGAAATTTCTCTCTATGCTCTTCTGAATGTCCATTTTATTACATGAGGTTTATGTGGATTCATGAAACACTGGCAACAATCCTGAAATACTGTGCTCCTCTAAGTTATTTATGTTCTCTGTGCAGCTTTCGCTGACCATTGTATACATCGCTGGAGGTGTTTTCATTTCTGGCTGGATTGGTAAGTTCACCTTTGCTAAAATCTTTCCATATATAAACCAGTTGTGTCCTTCTTTCCTCTACTGCAATGATTAGCTGCCACCATAATTAATTTTTCCTTTATTATAGAGGTGTCTTGCTGGATACTGACTGGAGAGAGGCAGACTGCTGTGATCAGGTCAAAGTATGTCCAAGTACTACTAAATCAGGATATGAGTTTCTTTGATACATATGGGAATAACGGGGATATAGTAAGTCAAGTGCTGAGTGATGTCCTACTCATTCAGTCGGCTCTAAGCGAAAAAGTATGTTTAACTTTTGAATATCTTTATTTCTGCAGGGATTGATACATCTTCAGGTATTTCTTTAATCTTTTTAATCTTGGACATTGCAGGTTGGGAATTACATTCATAACATGGCAACATTTATCAGTGGTCTTGTTATCGGTTTTGTCAACTGCTGGGAAATTGCGCTCATTACATTAGCCACTGGTCCTTTCATTGTTGCTGCAGGAGGCATTTCAAATATATTTCTCCACAGACTTGCTGAGAATATTCAAGATGCATATGCTGAAGCAGCCAGCATTGCTGAACAGGTATTATAATTTTTAGGTTTATGGGGGGGGGGGACATTAGGAAGATACTGTTGATCTTTTCAAAATACTGCAATTTAATTGTCATTTTCTGTGGCAAGCATTAACTGAAATGTTTCTGATAATGATATTTAAGTATTGAAGTTATAACAGAGATTTCTGTGACTTGTGAATATTAAAGCTGATTTAAGCTGTGCAAAGTTTGATGTCTTTCACTGTTTTCTTGTTTAAACCAAAACTTGTTTTAAGCTTAGAAGTTAGTTGGCAGAAATCTATGAGGGTTAGATAGTATTTATACAAGTTGGGAATTTTAGGTTACTTAGCTTGGTTTAATGCGGCTGTACTGCAATAGTGAAAAAAAAATCATCTCAACCTATTGCCCAAGCCATGGGTTCGTTTTTGTTATGTCAGGATTCATGTATAATCATTCTTAGCATCCATTACTTGAATATTGCATCAACTTGGATGCATGGCAATTACACGCCTGTTAGTTTGTCTGATGAGTACAAGTTCTGAAATGTATCCCCTACTGGTCCATTTTCTGAGTTCTCCATTCTGGTTAGTTTACTGTGTCAGTATACGTCTGTATGAATTTTCTAACCCTTAAAAGGATTGATTCTAAATGTGCAGGCGGTCTCTTACATTAGGACTTTGTATGCCTTTACAAATGAAACTCTTGCAAAATACTCTTACGCAACTTCTCTCCAAGCAACCCTGAGATATGGTATATTGATTAGTCTTGTGCAAGGACTTGGACTTGGATTTACTTATGGACTTGCTATATGTTCATGTGCTCTGCAACTTTGGATTGGTCGGTTCTTTGTTATTCATAAAAGAGCAAATGGTGGAGAAATCATTACAGCTCTTTTTGCTGTTATTTTAAGTGGGCTGTAAGCTTCAGATTCTACTTTTCCTGCTTTTATCTTTCTTCTCCAGTGTCTGCATGCACATTTTCTGCTAATCCTATTCATATTGTGCTGTGCAGGGGATTAAATCAAGCTGCTACAAACTTTTATTCATTTGATCAAGGAAGAATTGCAGCGTATAGGCTTTTTGAGATGATAAGTCGTTCATCCTCTGGGACTAATCAAGAGGGAACTATTTTGTCTGCTGTTGTAGGAAATATTGAGTTTCGGAATGTATACTTCAGCTATTTGTCACGACCTGAGATTCCAATCTTGAATGGATTTTACCTCACTGTGCCGGCTAAAAAAGCTGTTGCACTTGTTGGTAGAAATGGTTCTGGAAAAAGCAGCATCATTCCTCTAATGGAACGGTTTTATGATCCTACACTAGGTATTATGATGTGATTAAGATATATCAATATTTTTAATAATCTCCTTTGAATATTCACCTGCGGAAAAGACTGTTATTAACTGATTAGATCTGTGGTATACTCTTTTACAGGAGAAGTTCTACTTGATGGGGAAAATGTTAAAAATCTAAAGTTAGAGTGGCTGAGAAGCCAAATAGGCCTGGTGACACAGGAGCCTGCTCTGCTTAGCTTGAGCATAAGAGAGAATATTGCATATGGCCGAGATGCTACTCTGGATCAGATAGAGGAGGCAGCTAAAAAAGCTCATGCACACACATTTATCAGTTCACTTGAAAAAGGATATGAAACTCAGGTAACCATCCACTGAAAAGTTTGTAGTTATGAATTGTATTTTTGGTGCTGCTATTCTCTATTTAGAAGTTTAAAATGACTTGCTTCTGTTCTAGGTTGGGAAGACGGGTTTAACATTGACAGAGGAGCAGAAAATAAAACTATCGATTGCTAGAGCTGTATTGTTAGATCCAACAATTCTTCTGCTTGATGAGGTCACTGGGGGTCTAGATTTTGAAGCTGAAAGAGTTGTCCAAGAAGCTCTTGATCTTCTAATGTTAGGACGGTCGACCATTATAATAGCCCGACGGCTAAGTCTGATAAGAAATGCTGACTATATTGCCGTAATGGAGGAGGGTCAGCTACTT
Source organism: Cardamine chenopodiifolia (assembly GCA_963922655.1). Lineage (NCBI taxonomy): Eukaryota > Viridiplantae > Streptophyta > Magnoliopsida > Brassicales > Brassicaceae > Cardamine > Cardamine chenopodiifolia. The sequence goes on along the minus strand of OZ000478.1, from coordinate 15,910,856 downwards.
GAAATGGGTACACATGATGAATTAATCAACCTTGGTAATTTGTATGCCGAGCTTCTGAAGTGTGAAGAAGCAACAAAGCTACCCAGACGGTATGATTCTCCGGTCAAGACCATACATCTAACCACTTGTCAAGTCTGTTGTGTAGTGAAAGTCATGTGATAGAATTTTTTTTTGTCTGGCTGCTTTTGATTTTTAATCCATGGAAGGGTGGACTTTGACGATTCTATTTGTTTATGGAACTCGTATTATCTTGCAGGATGCCAGTTAGGAACTACAATGAGTCTACTGCGTTCCAGGTAGAGAGGGATTCTTCAGCTGGTCGTGGCTTTCAAGAACCATCATCACCAAAAATGGCCAAGTCTCCATCTCTTCAGAGAGGTCATGGTGTTTTCCGTTCCCAGGATTTGTGCTTTAATAGTGAAGAATCCCCCAATGATCATAGCCCTACATCAGAGAAAATGGGAGAAAACGGCTCTTCTTTGGATGTTGGTGATAAGGAACCAACCATCAAAAGGCAAGATAGTTTCGAGATGCGGTTACCAGAACTGCCAAAAATTGACATTCAGTGTCCTCAACCTCCGAAATCAAATGGTTCAGATCCAGAATCCCCTATATCACCCCTTTTGATATCAGATCCCCAAAATGAGCGCTCCCATTCACAGAATTTTAGCCGCCCTCTTGGTCATGCTGATGACACTTCAGCAGATGCCAAGGTGGCCAAGAACGCTCAACACAAGGAGTCACCTTCATTTTGGAGGTTGGCACAGCTTAGTTTTCCAGAGTGGCTATATGCTGTATTAGGGAGTTTTGGTGCTGCCATCTTTGGTTCTTTCAATCCTCTTTTAGCTTATGTTATTGCGTTAGTAGTGACGGCATACTATAAGAACACGGGAAGCCATCTGCGCGAGGAGGTTGACAAGTGGTGCTTGATCATTGCTTGCATGGGAATAGTGACAGTTGTTGCCAATTTCTTGCAGCATTTCTACTTTGGTATTATGGGGGAGAAAATGACTGAGAGAGTGCGGAGGATGATGTTTTCAGGTACTGCAATATTTTTCTTCAGTATTTTTCTACATGTTACCACTTCCACTTGCCTTAGTTCATTGATTATCTCGGATGTGACAGCGATGTTGCGTAATGAAGTTGGGTGGTTTGACGAAGAAGAGAACAGTCCAGATACGTTGTCGATGCGCCTAGCAAATGATGCCACTTTTGTCCGAGCTGCCTTCAGCAACAGGCTTTCGATATTTATTCAGGATAGTTTTGCCGTTATTGTTGCCATTCTTATCGGATTGCTGCTTGGTTGGCGTTTGGCCCTTGTTGCATTGGCAACTTTGCCAGTACTTACTCTTTCTGCCATTGCTCAGGTTTGTTTCACTTCTTTAGTCTTCCCCAACAAAGCCTATGTTTCTGTCCCGAAACCCCCCTTGAAATTTTTTTCTTATGTTTTCTTGTCAACCAATTCCAGTTTAGTAGTCGCATGCTTCCCTCTGTCAAAAATTTGTTTCTGAGTTTTGCAAAAGTTTCTAATAGCGCATAGGAGGTGAATTTTTCTATCTACGTCATTTCCGTCATCTCATCCTTATGTACTTACCTTGGAAGTATTTGTCTGTTCTGCAAATGCTGGTTTCTGATAATCCTTGAAATAAATTTCCAGAAACTTTGGCTTGCTGGATTCTCAAAAGGCATCCAGGAGATGCATCGAAAGGCGTCTTTAGTACTTGAGGATGCTGTCAGAAACATATATACTGTTGTCGCTTTCTGTGCCGGTAACAAGGTGATGGAACTCTACAGGCTGCAACTCCAACGGATACTCAGGCAGAGCTTTTTCCATGGGGTGGCTATTGGCTTTGCGTTTGGCTTCTCACAGTTTCTTCTCTTCGCCTGCAATGCGCTCCTCCTCTGGTATGCCGCGTTATCAGTAAACCGCGAATATATGATACTGTCTACAGCTCTAACCGAGTACATGGTTTTCTCCTTTGCTACATTTGCCCTTGTTGAGCCATTTGGATTAGCACCTTACATTCTCAAGCGCCGTAGGTCTCTCGCTTCAGTATTTGAAATCATAGATCGAGTTCCTACAATTGAACCTGATGATACCTTAGCTCTTAGTCCGCCTAACGTCTATGGAAGCATTGAACTGAAAAACATCGACTTCAGCTATCCAACCCGCCCGGAAGTGTTAGTACTGAGCAACTTCAGTCTCAAAGTCAACGGGGGACAAACAGTAGCTGTGGTTGGTGTTTCTGGTTCTGGAAAGAGCACAATAATATCGTTGATGGAGAGATACTATGACCCAGTTGCTGGTCAGGTCTTATTAGACGGGCGAGACTTGAAGTCATATAATTTGAGATGGTTAAGAAGCCATATGGGTCTGATTCAACAGGAACCCATAATCTTTTCCACGACAATCAGAGAAAACATTATATATGCAAGGCATAACGCAAGTGAAGCTGAGATGAAGGAAGCAGCAAGAATTGCAAATGCCCATCATTTCATCAGCAGCTTACCTCACGGTTACGACACACATATCGGGATGAGAGGTGTTGAACTTACCCAAGGACAAAAGCAGAGAATCGCGATAGCTAGGGTAGTGCTGAAGAATGCTCCAATTCTGTTAATTGACGAAGCGAGTTCTTCTATTGAATCCGAGTCGAGCCGTGTTGTGCAGGAAGCTCTTGATACATTGATAATGGGGAACAAAACATCGATTCTGATAGCGCATAGAGTCGCAATGATGAGACATGTGGATAACATTGTGGTTCTCAATGGAGGCAAAATAGTAGAGGAAGGTACGCATGATACTTTAGCGGCTAAAAATGGATTGTATGTCCGTTTAATGCAACCACATTTTGGCAAGGGTCTACGCCAACATCGACTGATCTAAGAGGGATTGAACTCTTGTTCCTAATCGAGATTAGTCCAGTCACATACCAATCATGATGTGATGCCATGGGATAATGTTATTGAATGCGATTACTGGACATAACTTGCATCGGATCAAAGGCTTATCAGACCGGGATTACACCAAATGAGCAGAAGTTGTACAACCACGGTTAGTTTCTGTAAGCAAATTAGGAGCTTGTAGACATTAGATTCCCTTATTCTTTCAGGAGACGAAGCAATGAAGAAGTATGACTGTTTATTCATTGCTTGGTCTCAACGGTATATCGATTTGTTTATTGAAAATGATGATTAGAGGGTAATTTATTTTCTGAGGTTTGTTTTTGTTGTTGTGGGTGGTTTAGGTGGAGAATGTGTAATGATTAGGAAGAAAGAGGAAAAAAGGAGTCTGTTTTGTAAATACATTATTGTATCCACTTTATTTGCAAGTTTGATTGAATTGTTGAAACCAACTCAGAGTCTAACTCACAAGGCCAAAACATCGTTGGAGTCGTAGAGAATATGAAAATATCAAATTTGTTACCTGATTTTATAACCACAGATTGAGAATGATAGATAGAATTTATTGTGTGTTGTCAAATCTGAAGGATCTTCAAAGAGTCAGCCACAACTTGAAGCTGCTTTTTCACTTTCCTCCACCTCCTCTCGTTTGCTCCAACTATGAGTGTGTAGTATCTGTCTGCAAACATCAAATCAACCATAACACTTTTTATGCCTCACTTTCTATCATTAAACTCATATCATATTTGTTTTATTATGATCTATGATGCTTACTGTTTCCAACTGCCACTGTTGCAAAGGAAGTGGTTGCATAGATGGGAGTTCGTAGTCCATACTCAAACGTGTAATAGTTCCTTCCATCTTCCACCCTCTGCAAATTTTCATCTTTTTTTTTTAATAAAGATCCAATCTCTTCAAAACTTTGATGATTCTTTAAGATGTTAATAATCTGACCTCTTTCATTTCGTAGATTGTAGCAACTTGGTTTGGTGCTGCAAACTTATGCTTCACTAGATCATAAACCACCTTATGAACATATAAGAATGATGAACCAATGTGAATTCTCAGATGGCCTAGGGAGAAGATAGAGAGTAAGATATGCAATACCATACCTCTTCCATTGGACCTACTTCATGGATGTCGGTTTTTTCAGTTGGTATGAACCTGACCCGAACATTCTGCAGCTGTGCATATCTATCTTTGAAGGCTGAATCATGCGCCCTGAAGTCAAATTCCTACATAGTTTGCGCGGAACAAGAACATCTCAAAGCTTATTCATTTAAGTCTCATCCTTGCAACAACAAAAGAAACAAAGCCATAGCTTACCCACCCTCCAGTCTGATGGGTAATAATAAGAATACCCGTCTTCTCGATCCACAAAAGCCGAGTAACTTTTTGGTATTTCTGCAAAACATTGTATGGCCCAACCAAGTTATGCTTTTGGTCCCAAAAGAATGAAGAAGAGACAAAAAGAAAAGAAGTGATTTTTGCAGATAACCTTCAGCAAGAAGCAAAGTTGCTGGAATTGAAGTTGCCACTAAGGTTCCTACTCCCACAAGAGCTTGCCTTCTCTTCCAATTGGTTCCGCTCGCATTTTGGTAATCTATTGAAGTGTTTAATATCGCTCAATCCACACAAGTCAATGCATATGAGAAGAAAATGTCATCCAGAGTTTGCTTTCTTACTATTCTCTGAGGAGTCGAGCTTCTCGCCAGATGAAAGTAAACAACAAGCTTTGAGTGATGGATTTGGACAGAGAATCTGTCTGGTAAGGAAACCAAATGTCAATGAATAATCATGATTTTACTTTCTTACAGAATCAGAGATGAAGTGGAACTAGAAGAGTATTATGAACCTTGTGGGAGATTGTTGGTGAGACACCATAGCGGATTGAGAGTGAAGAGACTGCCATAATGACTACAATTCACAAGACTTTAGCTGATCAATGGTCATTGCCTTAGTTTTGTATGTGTGGATAAGAGATTTCAGGTTTTCGTCATTTCTCAGAATACTCCGTTCATTAACATGTGGATAAATGGATAATGAAAGCCCCAAACAAATATGTGGTGAGAGATCGGTTTATAAACATGTACCGATTAGTGAAGAGATTGCAATCGTATGTTTGCGTTTTATAAGTTTATAAGGGTTTTATGATGAGAATCTTGAGAAGTCAAAAACAGAGAACTTGAATTCAACAACAAAGAGCAACAATAATGTATTGATAGCAAAATAGTTTTTGCCCCAAATACTTCAATCATAAGATGATGGTAACGTATCTTAAAGCAAAACTGAGACTACAAGGGAGACAAATACCAAAAGTCTGTTTTACAATTGCAGAGATAGATAAACTTAGATGATGCCTATCTTGTTAGCAACATCCAACGCATCATAGTCTGGTGTAAGTCTCACGTACGCCTTCTTAGTTCCATCAGGCCTGCAACAAAACCATGTCATTACGTCAAATATCTTAAAACAAAATCAAACTCACAACAATGCTTAAGAGAAAACTCTCTTTGAATTTACCTGATGAGAGTATTGACTTTCTTGGTCTGGATGTCATACATCTTCTTAACAGCATCTTTAATCTTCTTCTTGTCAGCACGAATGTCAACAATGAAGACGAGAGTGTTGTTGTCTTCAATCTTCTTCATAGCACTCTCGGTGGTGAGTGGGAATTTGAGGATTTGGTAATGATCCAACTTGTTCCTTGGAGGAGCACTGATCCGTTCATATTTCGGATTTCTGGGCTTGGTGAGAGTCTTAGGCCTGTGGAAAGTGACCTTAGTCCTAATCTTCTTGGACTTCTTCTTCACGATTTGACCAGACTTCACCGCTTTAGCAGCCTTCAAAGCCTTGGCCTTGGGATCAACCTTCTTGGCACTATCAACTGCATAATAGCAAAAAGAGATTAATAAGCAAATTACATTACTCTAAGCACATAACTGCATTTGCTTCAAAACCTGAGGATTTCAACACATAACTGCATTTTCATTTGCTTAGTTAACACAACTCAACGAAGATAAATGAATTCATCTACATCTCTTTGATACACGAATACTCCAATAATCTGAGAACTTAATCTATAGCTCAAAAATTCACTTAGCTAAATGGAAACTCCAAAACCTGAGGATTTGAATCTCACTTTCAAGGCAAACTTGTTCCTTCGCTAATCGTAAGCTACTCCAAAACCAGTTTAATAGCATTTCAGAAAAGATTCAAACTTCAAATCTGGTTTAGCAATGAAAAACTGTACCTTTAGCTGGAGACATGGCTCAGAACGATTCTTCTGACTCGATATCTGTCAAAATTCGATAGAAGACCAAAGTCAGTTACGAATCAGGATGTGAAATGTACGAAGATGATGAATAATGCATACGATTAAGCCAGGAAGGCGGAGGAAGACGCACGAACCTGAAGAGGAGAAGCAGAGAGAAACACATGTTAACGCCGCAAATAGTTTTATACTGGAGACTGAAGCCCTAAATTAATATTACTATTTTGGGCCTTCAATATTGAAAATGGGCTTTCGACCAAAACAATCATGTAAAGCCCAATAGAAATTATGCCGAGGATCATCGCCGTGGCCCATGAAAAATTGTGCGTGACACTTTTACCCGCGTTTCGTAAACTCCGATACTCCATCCATCTAGGGCTTATTGATTCACCCACCATTAGGAGCAAATGCAGCGTTTACATATGGTTGCAGTTACAAACAGTTTACAACAATTATACAAAACGTTATAAATTGTTTTAAACCGTTTGAAATCTTTAAATTTTAAAAGCTCATTTAAAGAATAGTTGTGGTTGGTTAAAAATATATTATTTTTTATTTTATAATCTATAATACTTACAATAAAAATATATTTTCATTTATCAAAATTATTATATTAAATGCTTAAATTTATATATATGTATTTAAGTAAACTAAAATATAATTATAAGTATAAATATATCTTATATATATATATAATGTTTCAAATTTTTTAAAATAAATATTCTTGATTTTTTATATATTACTTTTGTTTTCTTACAAAAATTATATATTGTAAATATATTTGATAATGTTAGACCGTAACCGTTGTCAATTAGTCATAAATTTTTCGCAAATGCATCAGTTTCTAATGTTAAACCAATCGTATAAATTGCTTAATAACGTTTATAACTGCACTCGTGCATTTATGCAAACTTCCACATTTACAACTGCGATCGTTGTGTTTAAACCAGTCAAAACTTTAAAATGAACAAAAGATCATTCACGAATGAAAGGGCACGGATGACAAAAAAAAATGAAAATCACTGCAAAATTACTTTTACTTCGAATTAATGCGGCGAATAGGATAAGATAAAACCATTTACAGATTATACCGTTTTCCACATATAATAGCACGGATGGAAACAAAAAAAAAGTAAAAAAACCTCACTGCAAAGCAATTGCGGTCCATTTTTACAAAAAAAATAAACTAACGCCATATCAAATTATTACTCCGCCCAAAAAGAAATGGTTTAGTCCATTGCATCTGGAACAACCGTTCAAAAACTTTGCTTTCAATGTCATGCTATTGCGTAAAAACATACAAACCTAATGATATTGATATCCCACGTCTAATTGGATGTTTAAAAAGAAAAATTATGTCATCGACTCACCAATTTTTTTTTATCACTGGATTTTATTAAAAATCAAACATAACTACAGCACAAGAAGTATTACTACCCAAATGGGTTTACATGAACATAAGAAGACAGCCCACATAGCTTTTAACGAAACCCAAACGAAAGGCCGAAGAAAAGGATAAACTGATGCTTAAATCTTCATGTTCATTGCTCGTAACTTAAAGGAATAAAAAAAATTCAAAGGCCAAGACAGGGAGGGTTTGCTCTCTGGGAGATGATTCCAGACATGTGGTGCCTAGACCTCTCCAGCAATGTTTGCGCTAGGCTGAAATTGCAAACTTTTAAAGGACCAGTCAGACCTCTTCGCCATGGACTTAAGGTGAAACCTCGAGACTCCGTGATGCGAAATTCATGGTGACATATATTTATTGTCGTTTATATGAAATAGTCAAATAAAAGTGTTTCATGTGCTCTGTTTTTCTATCACTCTTTTACATTGTCATGTGATCGTATCATAAATAATGCGTGTGAAAAATTTTCCGGGGTCATTTCTTATTGATCCAGAAGTTCAAAATTTAATGTCTTTGTGCCATGAGGAGCTTAATTATAGACACAGTAGATGGTTCTCTCAAGCAAGCTCGTTATAGAAAAGTCACATTCCTTACTGGGTGAAATTTTTTGTTGTATAATTATAATTACTATGGTGGTATAATGATTTTGCTGCAGACACAAAACATGCTTCACGAGCTCTCTCATCTTTAAAGGAAAGTGTAAATGTTGCTTCAAAGCAATAGCGCTTTGTGAATGAAGGTATGTATTATGTAATGTATATCATCTCTTTGGGAATTATGTTAGTGCCTACTGTTGTGATCAATCTCTTTCACATGTCTTGAAGTTTCTTAGCATTTTGGAAAAATATAATCTCTTGATTCTGGCTTATAATGTTTTGGTGGAAAATGTAATTGTTTAGGTGAATGATATGATTAATGTGAGAAGTGAGCATATGGGAGGAGAAGGCGGTGAACATAATGTTTCCAATGCAGTTATCTCAAGGAATATAGCAGCCTCAAATTCCTAAATCAATACCGTTAGCACTATAGTTTAGTTGGTTTATTTCCTTTGTTGGTCTTTCTGAATGACTCTAATGATTCATAAGTCAAATCGAGGCTTAAATTCGAGATGTTTGTCAAGGATATGAGGAAGGTATTCATGAAATAGTTGTATGGATTGTGATGTGGTTTTTTTCACTTTTTTTTTGGTACAACTAAAAAAATTAATATGTATTTCTTATTCTGAAAATTCCTACAACAGATTCTCTTTAGTTATCTCTACTTTAATGTCAACATATTTCTGAGATATATCCTCTACATGATGAAGTTTGTGGAAATGATTTTACACTTGGCCAAGGTGAAGGTGATCAGACTCACATCCATAGAAATATTGCACACGCTTTTGGGTGATCCCAATCATAGTGGAATCGATTGTCTCAATTCACAAAATCAACAAACTCTCGAATTTCAAAGCAAAAGACAAACTGTAAAAGATTGCTAGGTAGAACAACATAGAAAGGACGATATAGTCTGATAACAGAGTGCATGGTGGATACAAGAAAATGAATTAAGAGCAGTGAAGCAAAGGGTGGGTTGTAATGCACAATGTTCATGTTCTGCTTCCAGAATATTATGGACAAGTGTTTTCGAATAACAATAAATTTCTTTTTTGTTTGGTTTCTCTTTACAATAATGAAAATTTCTACCAAACTAATTTCAAATAATTTACATGGTAAAACGATGAGTCTGTTTTGAAAATTTGTTTCGAGAAATAAAAAATGGCTTAAGCGGGAAGCCATGATGCGTCAAGTTTTGTATGTGCTTATAGGCTGAAAAAGGAAATGTCTTCTAAATCTATTGGTTTGTGACTAAAAATATACTAATATAGTAACTAAAATACATTTGACGTTTTCTTATTTAAAGTCACTATTGAATCTTTACCCCTATTTTAGAATAATATTTATGAAAAATACATTTTATACGAACTATAGGCGTTAAGACATTCACCTATAAAGAACATCTAAATACACATTAGATATATAATATCAATTATGTAATTCTCTTTAATCTTCTTCTCGTTGTCAAGTTTTGTCTCTATTATCTTATGTTATAATTTTACGAGACTTCAACTCACCAATACAAGAATTCGTTACTCGCAAGTAGTTCATTTGAATACTAAACTTATTAAAAAAATAAATGATGTTTACCATATTGATGATATGATCAAGTATAAACCTGTTTATTTGTCTCAAATTCTCTCATTATTATTTCTAAGTCTCAATTTTGAATAATACTTATATTTTTTAAGTTTTGTAGAACTGTATTATAATTATTGTATTTTCATTTTTCTCATTTTTTAATAATTATTATAGAGTTAGTACTAACGATGAATCTTAATTAGAGAGAGATATGACCTCTACACATCGCGCGGATATAGCTAGATCTGTCAAATGGTACCGCTCGCCGACCATCTGTACGAAGCCCGCCGTAACCACCAATTTTTTTGCCCGTGTGGGTCGGCCCGCCTATAACCGCGGTCTGCCGGTTGCATGTCCATATCTGTCTCGGTAGCGGATATGCGGGTAGATCCGCAGACATCATCTTTAACCTTTTTCTTCGACGATCTCGTTAAACGATGGAGATAGCGGCGGAGCTCTGGCTAGAGGAAACGAAACGCTTCTTCGTTCTCTACCCAACATCTCTCCTCTGATAGCGGTGGAGCTCCGGCTAGAGGAGACGAAACGCTTCCGAATTAAATTCTCTTCAAATTCGTTGAAATTTCTCCTTGGAACCTCAATAGCCGCCGGTTTTCTCCAAGAATCTTCCGTCGGCATCGCAGAAAAACAAAATCTATAGGATTCGTACCTCAATTCAGAAATCAAAACCGGTTCACTTGCCGAGATCGGGTCAGAATGAATCGCGATCAAACTGAAAAGCTTCAACTCGTGGGCGTCTGCATGGCCGCTCCGTCCGCAGCGAATCAACCCGCATCACCGGCCGTCCGCCTGGCCAATACCCGCGATGCCCGCCATTCTGTAGACATCTTTTTAGGTGGCCAAACCCGCTCCGTCAAGATTCTAACTGGGCTATACCCGTAGGTGTCCGTCCCGCTTGACAGCTCTAGATATAAACTTAAATTTTATTTGGCAAAATGTTGACTTTTTCCCAACAAACAATTGATTAAAAAAAAAAAAACTAGCGGCAATAATCTCATTAAACCTTTACCATTTCTGTATCTCGGGTCGGTCGTATCTCTCTCTGTTTTTTTTTATATTAATAAGAAAAAATAAAAAAATACTTGGAGGTTCAGAGGTCCTACTTCATAAATCATAACCTCGTCATGGGCCTTAATTGCAATTTTATACCATCTGTACACGTGCCACCACTCACGTGCGAGATACAAAATCCATTCAGAAAACGCCACGTTGACATTTAACAGAGACGTATCTTCATGGTCCAAGTATCTCTGTGTAATGTGTACCACAGCAGTCGTAGGAGCCTCCATCTATTCTTTAGTTACCTAATTTACCCTCCTTGTCTCTCCAAGTCTCTCACCGGAAAATGGTTAGGCCAGCTAGTCTTGATGCTGATGAAGGGATCTCGCTGCTCGAGTTTCACGGTAACGGTGACAAATCCTGGCAGTTAAATTTCGACGATTTCCAGGTTTCACCGGAGCACAAGGAGAAGAAATCGCCGAGTAAACTCCATAACTGTCTTGGCTGTTTGGGTAAAATTTGCTTCTCCTCTCGACATTTCCTTTTTTTTTCCTTCAGTTTCAGCTTTAGCAGGTGAAACTATTGATATGTGCAGAGGAAACTGATTAGCATAGACATTTGAACTTGGCGTCTCTGTTTGCTAATTTTAGCGGTTTTGATTCTTAAAAGATAGTTTACTGTGTGTGAAACAGAAGCTTCAAGCTTTGATGAATTCAAATGTTTGCCAAGTCTAGTAGTCCTGATCTTGATTTTGGAGATTTTGGATGTTGAAGTAGTTTTTTTTTCCTTTGATAACCCTTGGATGTTGAATTAGTTGACCATTATTATAGATCCCATCGAGTAATCTGTCCTGACTGAAGCTGTAGTGACACAATATTGCAAGTAGTGTTGACGCAAAAGTGGTTTCTTTGTTTTTGTGTTACTGAAAATTATGATCTCAAATTGTGAGAAGCAACTGTAGCTGAACTGGGTTTAAACTTTTTTCTTGCTTTTCTGCAAAATTGTGAAGCTTTGTTTCTTGTGGTGTTTCAGGTCCGGAAGACAATGTGGCAGATTATTACCAGCAACAGGTAGAGATGCTTGAGGGCTTTACTGAAATGGATGAACTTGCAGAACGTGGCTTTGTCCCTGGAATATCAAAGGTTAGTTTAGATGTTGCTACTTGTCTCTTCTTCCACCTTTGTTGAAAACTACGATCCAATTTGTTTTTATTCCTTGATATTTGTCTGAATATCTGTCTTGTGGACATAGGAAGAGCAGGACAAACTGGTTAAAAGTGAGACGTTGGCGATTAGAATATCAAACATTGCAAACATGATTCTTTTTGCTGCTAAAGTGTATGCTTCTGTCAGAAGTGGCTCTTTAGCAATTATTGCATCCACATTGGACTCTCTTCTTGATCTTCTTTCCGGCTTCATCCTGTGGTTTACCGCCTTCTCGATGCAGACACCAAACCCGTATCAGTATCCCATTGGGAAGAAAAGGATGCAGCCACTGGTTTGTCTCATCCTTTTAAAGATTTTGCACATATATACGTGTGTCTTCCCTTCCCTAAGTTTATTTCTATTTTATGTGTGATGATATTGAATCAGCCTAAGCAAGCTTTTTTTGTGCTATTGATTTCTCTGTGCAACTACTAACAACTACAATAAGTCTACAAAGCTTTATCTATTTCTGAATATGTGGTTCTTGGATCAAATCCTCTCAGGGAATCCTAGTCTTTGCATCAGTGATGGCGACACTTGGGTTGCAGATCATCTTGGAATCTGTTCGCACGATGTTATCCAGTGTATGTCTGAAACTTGATCACCTAGCTTTTGTCTAGAGCTTCAAAAGTTACTAACATTATTCACACAATGTCTTTCATACAGCACAAGGAGTTCAGCCTAACAAAAGAGCAAGAGAGTTGGGTGGTTGGGATCATGCTCTCTGTTACTTTGGTCAAATTTCTTCTGGTTCTTTACTGCAGATCCTTCAGTAACGAGATTGTTAAAGCTTATGCTCAAGATCACTTCTTCGATGTCATCACAAATATCATCGGACTCATTGCAGTAATCCTTGCTAATTACCTCGATGATTGGATTGATCCAGTTGGAGCTATCATTGTAAGTTTCCAAGTTTTTAAAAACAAAAATCTTTCGCTCTCCTCTTAGCTGAAAATTTTCTTTAAATTCATGTATAGCTTGCATTGTACACCATACGGACGTGGTCAATGACGGTACTGGAGAACGTGAATTCTCTTGTAGGGAAATCAGCAACACCAGAGTATCTGCAGAAACTAACATATCTGTGTTGGAACCACCATAAAGCCATTAGACACATTGATACAGTGAGGGCATACACATTTGGCTCTCATTACTTTGTGGAGGTTGACATTGTTCTACCAGCTGAAATGCCTCTACAAATGGCGCACGACATTGGAGAGTCCCTGCAAGAGAAGCTAGAGCTGCTTGAAGAGATAGAACGAGCATTTGTGCATCTTGATTATGAGTACACTCACAAACCCGAGCACGCGAGATCCCACTGTTAGCTGTTATTCTTTTCAAGATTCAAAAGCATCATTGTATTGTTCAGTAAACCAATTGTGTGATAAAAGGAGTACCTTTGTAACTATCTAGTTTTGTTATGAGTATTTCATTTACCAAAAAGATTATAACTTCTAGCTTTGGAATAAAATGCCGTAGTGGAGTGTGGTTTTGTCCTACATCGGGAAGCTGAGCCGTGTGAGTCTAGTGGAGGGTAGTATAAAATGTTGAGGGACAACAAAGTGAAAATATTGCCTTAAACTAATGAGCAAGGAAAATAAAGCGAGCGCTGAGAGCCGGTCGCAGCGCTAAATCGTAAAACATTTGAAAATGGCGCAAGATTTTATGGAAGGGTTAATAGGCTGGCCCGAGTGGTGACGCTGCTTACTTTTGCAGAACTCACTTGTGCGGGCCTCCCCATCCCCCATTAATCCAACAAATTATAAAATATGCAAAAACAACAAAATGCCAAAAAAACAAAAAAAGTGTTGGAGTTTACTCGGCGATTTCTTCTCCTTGTGCTCCGGTGAAACCTGGAAATCGTCGAAATTTAACTGCCAGGATTTGTCACCGTTACCGTGAAACTCGAGCAGCGAGATCCCTTCATCAGCATCAAGACTAGCTGGCCTAACCATTTTCCGGTGAGAGACTTGGAGCAGCGGAAGCTGGTTTATTAAGGAGGGTGGTTAGGAATGGAAATTTGAAGAGACAATGAGGGTAAATTAGGTAACTAAAGAATAGATGGAGGCTACTACGACTGCTGTGGTACACATTACACAGAGATACTTGGACCATGAAGATACGTCTCTGTTAAATGTCAACGTGGCGTTTTCTGAATGGATTTTGTATCTCGCACGTGAGTGGTGGAACACGTGTACAGATGGTATAAAATTGCAATTAAGGCCCGTGATGAGGTTATGATTTATGAAGTAGGACCTCTCAACCTCCAAGTATTTTTTTATTTTTTCTTATTAATATAAAAAAAAAAAACAGAGAGAGATACGACCGACCCGAGATACAGAAATGGTAAAGGTTGATGCAACTCAAGTATTGGACTTCGAATTTTTAATGAGATTATTGCCGCTAGTTTTTTTTTTAATCAATTGTTTGTTATGGACTAAACCATTTTTTTGGGCGGAGTAATAATTTGATATGGTGTTGGTTTATTTTTTTTGTAAAAACGGATCGCAATTGCTTTGTAGTTTATTTTTTTTTGGTAAAAACAGACCGCAATTGCTTTGTAGTGAGGTTTTTTTACTTTTTGTTTTCATCCGTGCTACTATATGTAATAAACAGTAGAATCTGTAAATGGTTTTATCTTATACCATTCACCGCATTAACTCGAAGTGAAAGTAATTTTGCAGTGATTTTCTACTTTTTTTTGTCGTCCGTGTCCTTTCCTCTGTGAGTAATTTTATGTTTATTTTAAGGTTTGACTCGTTTAAACACAACAGTTGCAGTTATAGATGTGAGAATTTGCAAAAATGCACGATTGCAGTTATAAACATTATTAAACAATTTATAAAACTGGTTTAACATTAGAAACTGATGTGTTTGCAGAAAATTTGTGACTGATTGATAGCGGTTGCGGTTTAACATTTTAAATATATTTACAATATATATTTTTTGTAAGAAAACAAAAATAATTTATATAAAAAATCAAGAATATTTATTTTAAAAAGTTTGAAATATTTTATATATAAAAGATATATTTATACTTATAATTATATTTTAGTTTACTTAAATACATATATAAAAATTTAAGCATTTAATATAATAATTTTGATAAAAGAAAATATTTTTTTATTGTAAATTTTTTTCAGTATTATAGATTATAAAATAAAAATATTATTTTCTTATCCAACCACAACTGTTTGTAGTGGCAAACATTGACTAGGATGAGTTATTAAAATTTAAAGATTTCAAACGGTTTAAAACAATTTATAACGTTTTGTATAATTGTTGTAAACTGTTTGTAACTGCAACCATATGTAAACGCTGCATGTGCTCGTAATGGTGGGTGAATCAATAAGCCCTAGATGGATGGAGTATCGGAGTTTACGAAACGCAGGTAAAAATGTCACGCACAATTGTTCATGGGCCACGGCGGTGATCCTCGGCATAATTTATATTGGGCTTGACATGATTGTTTTGGTCAAAAGCCCATTGTCAATATTGAAGGCCCAAAATAGTAATATTAATTTGCGGCGTGAACTTGGGTTTCTCTCTGCTTCACCTCTTCAGGTTCGTGTGTCTTCCTCCGCCTTCTTGGCTTAATCGTATGCATTATTCATCATCTTCGTACATTTCACATCCTGATTCGTAACTGACTTTGGTCTTCTATCGAATTTTGACAGAAGAATCGTTCTGAGCCATGTCTCCAGCTAAAGGTACAGTTTTTCATTGCTAAACCAGATTTGAAGTTTGAATCTTTTCTGAAATGATATTAAACTGGTTTTGGAGTAGCTTACGATTAGCGAATGAACAAGTTTGCCTTGAAAGTGAGATTCAAATCCTCAGGTTTTGGAGTTTCCATTTAGCTAAGTGAATTTTTGAGCTATAGATTAAGTTCTCAGATTATTGGAGTATTCGTGTATCAAAGTGAATTTTGAGATGTAGATGAATTCATTTATTTTGAGATGTAGATGAATTCATTCATATATATCAGAACTGAGAAAGCTCTTTGGGTTCAAATCTATGTCGTATCCAAACTCTATGAACAATCGTTAGGAACGAATCCTTAAATATCCAACATGTAGTAAACATTGCTTCTCTTGCCAAGAAAATGAGACTATCAAAGTATAAACTAAAATTCCTAGACTAGAATATGAAATCATATATCCAGAAATTTTGTCAATATAGTTAAAACCAAAACAGAAAACTGCTAATGTTTAGTGGTTAAAAACAACATACATTATATCTTTCTCTTCGGCAGATTCACTCTTAAGTTTATCTTTCTCTTCCTCGCCAGATTGTTAAGTCTTTCAAAGATCGATTCATGTATGATTGAACAATAAAAAGAGCCGAGTAAAAAATAAATCGTTAAATGAAAACAGATAGATCCGAAAACAGGTAAATGAAATTTAAGAGCAATCTGAAAAATCCCAATTTTTGGTTATTTGCTTTGTAAACTTCGACATAATTTACTTTATAAGTAATACGAATGAACACCTCAGCTTGAGATAGATTAGGTACGGAGCTTTTGATCGAGAAAGGTCCTTTTAGTCGGTATTGTCGTGTAAGTTGTCATCTTTAATCATCTTTTGGAACATTGGCTTTGGTAGGATCTATCTGTTTGTATATTGCTTTTTGGTTTTCCTCTGTTTTCGGATTGCTCTTGAATTCCATTTACTTGTTTTCGGATCTATCTGTTTTCATTTAACGATTTATTTTTTAGTCGGCTCTTTTCATTGTTCAATCATACAGGAATCGATTCTTGAAAGACTTAACAATCTGGCGAGAAAGATAAACTTAAGAGTGAATCTGATGAAGAGGAAAATATAATGTATGTTGTTTTTAACCACTAAGCCTTAGCAGTTTTCTGTTTTGGTTTTAACTATATTGACAAATTTTCTGGATATATGATTTCATATTCTAGTCTAGGAATTTTAGTTTATACTTTGATAGTCTCATTTTCTTGGCAAGAGAAGCAATTAACATCTGTCATATGGAACCTTGTTACTACATGTTGGATTCGTTCCTGACCATTGTTCATAGAGTTTGGATACAGCATAGATTTGAAACCAAAGAGCTTTCTCAGTTCTGATATATATGTCCCCTAGTCTATGCAATGTACCTGATTTTAGTTCGTCTTTCTGTAGTCCTTCAAAGTAGTCTTTTTTTTATCTTTACAGAATCAATTTACAAGCTTACAAGTTGATATCTAGTTATAGCAGAAAGGGAGAGAAAACCCAAGATTGATTCTCTTTCTTTCAATTCTTAATGATTTTGCAGTGACTACTTAGTCCCCTCGTTTGTCGAAAACATGGAAGAAGCACATTCAGTGAATAGTCCAAGACGAGTTTTAAGCTTTTCGAAGAGAAAGAAGCAAAAGCCCGGTTTCCAGGATACAGACAGCATAAGGGCATCTCCATTTAGAGCATCAGAAGTGCATGGACCCAAACCCTCAGAGGTCTATGGTTTCGTAGGGTCGATATCGACTGTTGTTGCCACAGTGATCTTCTTGATATGGGCATATGTACCAGATAGACTGTTGGAGTCTATTGGGATCCATTACTACCCAAGCAGGTATTGGGTTTTGGCTGTGCCAACGTATTTGATGGTGACTTTGTTGTTAGCTTTGGCGTTTTACATTGGTCTCAACTTCATCGCCACTCCACCCCCAACTTCTCTCAATACCTTGTTTGGTGAGTGCTTGCACCGCTCTTTAGATCACTTACATGTATGAGAAATTGTGCCAGAAAAAAAGAAAACTGTTCTTCAGTCTCTCTAATTGTCTTTGCTTGCGATGATGATAGTCTAAATTTGTTTGTTTGATATGACAGATGAGTATAGTAGAGAACCTGGGGATTTTGATCCAGGGATGAAGGAAGGTGAAGAAGACAGGCCTATAGATCCAATCTCTGACATTGATATTACAAGAATCAATGATCTAATGTTCAATTCAAGTGATGCCTAGTAATAATTTGTTTCAAAATTTCACAAGTTAGCCATTTTGATTAAGCGATTAGCAATGGATTAAGGCTTTACTGACTAGTGAAAGTGTACAAGGAAAAAAAATGAGCTTCAGTGATGAAGCTATAATGGATCCGATAAGTGTTGCATTTTCTTTCTCGGATCTCAACGTATGAAACATTACCAGTTGTATGTTTTATCAATAGCTTATCCACTATAAAAACATTTTGGAAATCACGATGAGAAAATAAAGTTTGACTTTGGCGGTAAAAAAAAATAAAAATGACAGATCCCGCGTTAAGGTAGTATCATCGATACAGTTAGAACTCACTGTTTAACCACTAAACCCTAATTCTCGTTTTCTATCTCCAAGACCAATTCTCCGTCTCTACTAGATTCTGGTTGCGCCTTTTCTTGCTGTCATGTAAGATTTTAGCATTAGGTGATTCCATTTTTATTACTTTTCTTCTTCTCTACTGTTCTGAATGATATGGTTTTATTCTCGTGACCAAATTGGTGTCATTATAAAAGGTTTTGTAGGAAGTAGAACTCAAAATCTGGGATTTCTGATGCATTTTTTTCTTGGAATTTAGCTTTGAGGTATCAAAATGGATACTTTATATTATAAAATACAATACAAAGAACAGAGAACCAAATTTGGATAGATTACGGTTTCTTTTCTGTGTTTAATCACTTTTATTTCTTGGCGAAATTGGTCTCTTTTTCTTCTCCTTTATAAGACGATTGCTCATGGGTAAACTAATAGCAATGGATAATCAAATTTTGACTATGGTTTTATGGATTGTTTTTCATGGTTACCAGATAAGTGTTTAAACTGCTTTTGTTCTTATTACTGTATTGGCAAATTGTGGTACAGAAATCTGAGGAATTGATCTAAGTGAGGTTGATGGGAAGCATAGACCTTAGGGCTGCTGCAAATGAAAACTCGATTGCGGATCTCAGCAGTCAAGTTCACCAGCTTCCTTGCTGCATTAGATTCGATGGTCCTGCTCAAGTTTCTCACTATTTCAAGCCTAAATCTATTGGTAACAGATTATTATTTTGTATATTTGAAATTCTGTTTTCACTTGTGTTTTTTTTATATATATAGCGAGATTAATGTGTGAAGTTGTTCAACTGTAGAGGTCGAAATTGATGGAGTAAGAACGGAAGAAGCTCATTTCAGAGGAAGGAGGCTGCAGGGAGCAACTATCTCACTCCCTAGTGCCTATTCTGGTACTTTTTTTTTATTTTCTTTCCTACTGATGAAAAAGCGGAAACTTTTCAATTTCTAGTTAGAGATTCCTGTTCATGGAGATCTTAGTTAGACAGTTTTGAGACAAAAATTCTCTATGATGTCTTGTTGAATCTGCTATTATCCTTGATGTTGGAGAGATTATGTTTTCGTTTACTCTCATTTCATTAGCCTGTTCGTATGTTATCCCTCAGGCTTTGTGCTTGGACAAGCAAGTAACCTAAATGCTAATGGAAAGAGAAAAGCTTGTAGTCCCACAGAAGAGAACCCGTGTTGGGAAGTGAAGGCCAAATTCGATAACCTGACATACTGGAATCACGATAGTCTCCCTTCAAAAGACGATACTTTCTTGCGGTTGTTTCACTTGTTTAGCATTGCAGAAGCGGTAAGTGTATAATACCCATCTCTCGCTGACTGGTTCAGAAGTTGCTGTCTTAGTTTTGTTCCTAACTTGTTTGAGAACAATGGTTTGACTGCAGCTGCACAAGCCAGTGAAAGTTGAAGACTTGGTTGCAGTATCAAATGGTGGAAAGGGATAAAATATGAAGTGGCATTAACCGTTTTGGTTTTTGCACAAAAGATCATGTGAAACAAGTAAGTAGATCATCGAAGCATGAAACTCTCAAGGCTTGTTGGGTTATTAAGACTTGTTCGAGCCTGGTTCATATATTTCTGTAAAACTTTTAATCTAAGAGATGAAAACAATAATATTTGTTAGAGAAATCACTTCATTTCCTTTAATCACAGTCATCATAAACATTAGATTTCAACGTTGAGATAATTTCTGGTCTAAATGAGCTAGCCTACCAACATTCTTCTGATTCCTCGGCTCTTCCTTCGTTCGGTTTTGTGGTCTATTTTATGACGAGTATTGTTCGGAAAACTCCAAACCGGACCAAATATGTTGAGGACTCCATATGATAAGTTCTGTATGAGATTTAATTCTATGATTTTGAAGATTTCTTAAAAGAACAAAACTGAAGAAAATTTTGTCTGTATTAGTTTCTGTTTCCATGTATATATTTTTGTAATTTCTTATATTTTATCTTCAACATCTAACTTTGTGGATTCTCTTTTTTCTTTTTAAACTTTTGACTTTGTGGGCTCTATTAATCAATTTTTTTTACTGTAATTGTTGTTGCTATTTGCTAGCACAAAAACAATGCGATCTGTTGAATAACCATGAATCATCCGAACAATAGTGGTAAATGATATAAATAATAAATAATTTACTAAAACAAGTGAACAAGGTATAATTGTAATCAAGATAACAGAATAATTTTCTAAAACAAGTTAATATAATTGTAATCCTCATAAATGATCCCCTAAATTTAAGTTAAAAATACATATATGAATATGAGTAATGATATAGTTTGTCTCTTATATCAAACTAGATTTTGTTTGACAGAGTCAATTCAAGTCTGGTAGAGATTATAGAATCCTATAAAGCTACACCAACATGGAAGAAACCCGTTTCTAGGAGGCTTAGCACCGCACCGAGCATATGTGGACTGAAGCAAGTACTTGCTAGGCAAGAGAAGCGAGCCAAGAAAGAATCATTGGCCAAAGTGCCAGTCATAGACATTGATGAGTGGTTAAAACTTGAAGCTGATGATGAGTCAGGGTTTGTGAATTAGAAAGTATGATAGTGGATGATTTGTTGTCTGAGGTTGTCAGCTTCATGTAGGGTATAGAGTGATTCTTTTCATTCTTTTTTCGTTTCATATCACATTCTCAGCATTTTAATCGAGAATAGAAACAGAGTAGTAGTTGCATTTGGCTTGCATCGTCAAAGGGAGATGTATAGCGTTTGAAGTAGTTGTGTATACAAGTAGTCTATTCGTCAGGTCTAGGATTGGCCTGTTAGCAAGTCAGTTACATCGCTTCAAAAGGTTACTGTGACTTGTACCCATTTGTCAAAGTGTTTCCAAAAGGCTTTTGTGTGAATGAAACAAGATTTTGATTGAAACAGTCTCATTTAAATAAATTTCTTTCGAAATCAGATTTGCACAAACAAAGGAAAAAAACCACAAGCGGAAGCCAGTGAGGAAGAACATATACAAAAGCAATCATTTCTTGTTTATCTCTCATTTTCTCTTCAAGCTTTGTAGGTGAGGTAAACACTGAAATGGAGGATGGTGTCTTGACCATCAGTAATATGCTGGTTGTTCTGGTTATGCAGAGTTTCCACTATTGCATACCCTTTAGCGTGCTCGAACTTCCCGGTCCCACCAATAACCGCAATCTGAGAAGCATGAGAGGCGGTCCGGTGAACCCCAAAGAAGCTAATGGCATCGTCTAAAGTGTCATGATGGTCATGCTCTCCATGTAGCAAAACAGTCAGAGAAAGAGTCTGACTTGTGCCATCCAAGGAACTGGCCAAGTAAAAGCCTTGAGCTTTCCCTATAACGGCTGAGCCAAGCTCGTGGCTTTCGGTTAGCTCATCGTCTACAACGGTTATGGTTCCAAACATGAGATGTTGGAGGGCAGCACCGGGAGGGAGGTTTCCAGCGGTTACAAAAGGGAGACTGTTGGAGTTAAGGGCATCGTTGGAGTTTCCGTTAGTGTTTTGGATTACGGTTGAGGTTTGAGCACCTCCGAGTCCGGTGAGAAGTGGAGCTGTGTTTGGGTTAATGACACTGTTGATGTTATTTGAGTTGACTAGTGGGACTCCGTTGTCCACTGGGAAAATGCTGTTGCTGGCTTTTGAGAATGGTATTCCGTTAACCTCGGTTTGAGCTACTATTCCGGTGACCACACGAGCCGATGGGTGGGACCCGCCTAGAACGTCGTGCATAAAGAACTCTAGTAATGGCTCGTTGTCCCCCGCTGCTGGACCTGCCGGGACTGTAACTGCTGATGCGGCTGGGCCTACGGGGATTTGGCCGGTAGGGACCAACTGAGGCTGAGGTTGGATCTCGTCAAGAAGTCTAGCGCAGTTGATAAATGCGAAGAGACTGCAGGATATGAGGAAGAGAATGATGGATATGTGAAAAGTTTTGGACATTTTAGTCTTTTGGTTTGGATTCTCAAGTTTTGGTTTTTTGGAATTCTCAAGTTTTGGTTTTTTGGAATTCTCAAGTTGTCTTTGGTTTTGTGTGTTTGTTTTTGATGTTTATTGATGGACGGATTAATGGGTTTATATAAAGAAGCATTGAAGAATTTTGTTGATGTGATGAGAATGTAGTGGAGTTGTTGTCGTTGTTGATTTGCTTTAGTTGAGTTAGAGGTTTAACTAAACCTCAATATTCGTATTTGCATTATCTAATGATTTGTACTTAACAACTTCCGCTTCTGTAATGGAATACTATGGTGGATAAAAACGAAGTGCACTTCACGACGTTTATTCTCCGTAAGTCTTATTAGATAACAGAACCAATACAAGAAGATTCCATATTCCATTCATTTTTAAGAATGCCTCATGCACCTTGTTCACGTATAGCTCTTCTGCTGTTAGAATGTGGTTATTTGTATTGAAATTAAACTTGATTTTGGATTCAACTTAATTATGGGTTTATAATCCAATTATCCATTATTGGACTAAACCCAAAATTAAGCCCAAGTTCTAGAATGTCTCTAGAAATATCTTAAACATCATCACCTCCTTTAAGTGTTCTAGAGAATTCTATTAGATAAATATCTAAGGATTAGTGTAGAATAATCTAGATAATTTTAACATAAAAATCTAGATATTATGTTAGAGAGTTCTAGAGATTAGAAGAAGATTTGTAGTTTTGGAGCCTATAAATAGCTCCCTCCTCTCCCATTTGTAACACAAGTTGAGAAAGTGAAATAAAAGCTAAGTTTAAAGAAAGAGTGTCCTTTTTCATAAGTTCTTAATTTCTCTAAGAGTTTTCCAAGTCCTTCCATTTTCTCCTTCATACTTAGAGGGTCTTTTGGTTCTTTCGGGTCTCTTGGGTATTACGGTCTTGGGCTAGTGCTAAGCACTATCAGAGATTATTTCTCTACATGGTATCAGAGCCATTGTAATTTTGTGCTCATCAAGATCGGGGTTATAGAGAGCTCGGGTTTATTCTAAGTATGGAATCAATGGGTCGTGTTGTTGGATTGGGAATGGAGATCTTAAACCAATCTAACTACCGGTTATGGAAGTCATGTATAGAGTCATACTTGGTGAGTGAGGACTTATGGGATGTCGTCGGTGGTAGTAGCACTACATCACCAACGGGAGATGCTGCAAATGAGGAAACAACAAAAGAATGGACACGGAAGAACGCCAAGGCGGAATTTGCTTTGAAGAGGTCAATATCCTCAGGAGTGTTTGAGCATGTGTCAAGGTGTACATCCGCTAGTTCAATTTGGCGAGCATTAGATCAACTATTCAACAAGAAAAATGAGGCTCGGTTACAATTATTAGAGAATGAGCTGGCGAATGCGAAGCAGGGGGAGTCTTCTATCTCAGAGTTTTTCGTTAAGGTAAAAAATCTTTGCTCTGAGATTAATACTCTTAATCCGGAGGAGTCCATTTCGGAAGCTCGGTTGAAGCGGTCTATTATTCGAGGTCTACGACCCGAGTATACACCGTTTGTGACTTCAGTTCAAGGATGGGCTACACAACCTTCTTTGGAGGAGTTTGAAAATCTGTTAGCTTCGCAAGAATCTCTAGCCATGCAAATGACAGGAGTTAAAATTCATGATGATTCGGGTAGCGCTTTTGTAGCTCGGAGGCAACAAAGTTTCAGAAAAAAACCCATAGATGGTGGTGCAAAAAATAATGATGGACGAGAAGGATCCTCTATGGGAGAAAAGAAGCGGTTCAAGTGCTACCGGTGTGGAAAACTTGGGCATTTCAAAAAGGATTGTCGAGTCAAGCTGAAGGAAACAAATATGGCAAAATCAAAAGGTTATACTAAAGACGAAGAATGGGGAAAATGTTTCACGGTGGAGGCTGCATCTTCAACTACATCCAAAAATAAAAATCTTGGAAGTGATTGGATTGTGGATTCTGGTTGTAGCCATCATATTACCGGAGACGAGAAGTTATTTTCTAGTCTTCAGCGTCATGACGGAAAAGAAGCCATCATTACAGCTGACAATTCAATCCACCACGTTGAGAAGGAAGGGACAATTGTCATTGAAGGAGATAACGGAAGTCCAATTACTCTCAAGAACGTATACCATGTCCCTGGAGTAAAGAAGAATCTTCTCTCTGTGGTAAATGCGGTGGACTCAGGTAACTATGTATTGTTTGGCCCAAGAGATGTTAAATTCCTGAAAAATATAGAAGAATTAAAGGCGGATGTGGTTCACACTGGAGCACGAGTTAAAGACTTATATGTTTTATCGGCCTCCAACTCGTATGTTGAGAAGATGAGCACCAATGATAATGCCTTTATATGGCATGCCAGATTTGGTCATATAAATATGACTAAGCTCAAAGTTATGGTGAATAAGAATTTTGTTAATGGGCTCCCAAGGTTGAAGATTCAAGATGACGGAAAACTTTGTGAAGGTTGTCAATATGGAAAATCACATAGGCTTCCATTTGACAATTCTACTTCACGATGTGGTGCTCCTTTGGAGAAGATCCATAGCGATTTGATGGGTCCAACGAGAACACCCTCATACTCCGGGTTTCGATACATGTTGTTGTTCGTTGATGATTTCTCACGGTACACCTGGATATATTTCGTAAAGGAAAAATCAGAAGTATTTTCAAGATTTCAAGAATTCAAGGTTTCAAGAATTCAAGGTTACCGTGGAAGGTGAGTTGGGTCGGAAGATCAAGACTCTAAGGACGGATAATGGAGGAGAGTTCATGTCAAAGGAGTTTCTCTCTTTTTGTCGAGATCAAGGTATCAAGAGGGAATTTACATGTCCATATACACCTCAACAAAATGGAGTAGCGGAAAGGAAGATCCAACACATAAGCGAGACATGTAGAAGTTGGCTACATGACAAGAATTTACCTAAAACCTTATGGGCGGAAGGAATGAAATGTGCAGCGTATGTCATCAATCGAATGCCACTAAGTCCAAACAATATGAAGTCTCCTTATGAGATGGTTCATGGGAAGAAGCCAACGGTAAAACATCTCAGGATATTTGGATCAATTTGCTACGTCCATGTTTTCAACTCTCAAAGGACAAAGTTAGAGGCAAAGGCGAAGAAATGCATCTTTGTTGGTTATGATGAACAAAGGAAAGGATGGAGGTGTATGGACCCTGAGACACATCGATATATTGTGTCTCGTGATGTTGTATTTGATGAAGTTTCCTCACTTTATGGGCCACCTCAAGTCTTGGTTGAGCAAGATGGTGCGAGTTCCTCCAGGATTGATAAACCAGTTCTCCAAGTACCAAGTGAGAGTAGAAGTTCTGGAAATGAGATGCATGGTGAAAGGGGAAGCAATGACCAAGAAGAAGAAAAGGAGGAAGATCGTGACTCCTTGGCTGATCAACGACCAAAAAGGAACATTGTCAGGCCTGCTCGGTTTAGAGATGAAGAGTTTGTCACTAACTTCTCTTGCTTCTTTGCAGCCCCTTTAGATGAGGATGAACCATCATCTTATGAAGAAGCAAAAAGAATTCAAGAATGGGAAACTGCAATGAATGAGGAGATAAACGCTCTCATAAAGAATGAAACTTGGGCTTTAGTTCCAAAACCCAAGGATGTCCAACCCGTGTCTTGCAAATGGGTGTATAAAATAAAACGGAAAGCAGATGGGAGCATTGATAGGTTTAAAGCAAGACTGGTTGCTCGAGGGTTCTCTCAGAAGTACGGAGAAGATTATGATGAAACCTTTAGTCCAGTAGCGAAGATGACTACGGTACGCTCACTCTTATCTTTAGCTGCAAGCTTTGGTTGGAAGTTATGGCAACTAGACGTGAAAAATGCATTTCTATATGGTGAGCTTGATAAAAATATCTTCATGGAGCAACCACTTGGTTTTGAATCTCGAGAGCATCCTGATCATGTGTGCAAGCTTAAGAAGGCTTTGTATGGGTTAAAACAAGCTCCAAGAGCTTGGTATGGTAAGATTGCTCAGTATCTTCACTTTTGCGGTTATGGGGCATCAAATTCCGATCCAAGTTTATTTTTCAAGAAGAATGGAGGAGTCCACGTAGTAGTTCTTATTTATGTGGATGATATGATAATTACGGGAAACGATGAAGCTGAAATTGCTCGTCTAAAGGAGGATATGTCGATTAGGTTTGAGATGAAGAAGTTGGGTGAGCTAAATAACTTTCTTGGCCTAGAGGTTGAAAGGGTGAAGAATGGAATATTCATTGGCCAACAAAGTTATGCAAGAAGAATTGTTGAGAGATTCGGAGTACATGAAGGAAAGACACGCACTACTCCGATGGATGTGAATATCAAGCTTAGACGTGATGAAGGATCCTTACTACCTGATCCTCGACCTTATCGCGCTCTTGTGGGAAGTCTTCTATACTTAACCATTACAAGACCTGACATCGCCTTCGCGGTAGGTCTCGTAAGTCGGTTTATGCAAGCACCAAGGAAGCCACACTTAGAAGCAGCAAAGAAGATATTGAAGTATGTCAAGACAACTCTTGGGATGGGCTTGGTGTACAAGTACAATACAAAGATCGCTCTACATGGTTTTACAGATGCTGACTTTGGTGGAGATCTAGATGATCGAAAATCTACTTCAGGTTATGTGTTCTTATGTGGAGACACAAGTGTTTCATGGTGCAGCAAGAAGCAAGCAACGGTGTCATTGTCTACCACTGAAGCGGAGTATAAAGCTTCTACACTCGCAGCTCAAGAGTGTATATGGCTTCGAAGACTCCTTGAAGATTTGTTCAAGCCTACAAACAAGCCGGTGACAATCTATGGAGATAATCAAAGTGCTATCAAGTTGGCTAACAATCCGGTGTTTCATGCAAGGACAAAACATATTGAGTTAGAGCATCACTTTATAAGGGAGAAGGTGCTTGATGGAACAATTGAAGTTTTGGAGGTTCGAAGTGAAGACAACGTTGCAGACATATTCACTAAGGCATTACCAAAAGGTCAATTCGAGGTACTTCGTTTAAAGCTTGGGATGGTTGACAAAATCAAGTTTAAGGGGGAGTATTGAAATTAAACTTGATTTTGGATTCAACTTAATTATGGGTTTATAATCCAATTATCCATTATTGGACTAAACCCAAAATTAAGCCCAAGTTCTAGAATGTCTCTAGAAATATCTTAAAGATCATCACCTCCTTTAAGTGTTCTAGAGAATTCTATTAGATAAATATCTAAGGATTAGTGTAAAATAATCTAGATAATTTTAACATAAAAATCTAGATATTATGTTAGAGAGTTCTAGAGATTAGAAGAAGATTTGTAGTTTTGGAGCCTATAAATAGGTCCCTCCTCTCCCATTTGTAACACAAGTTGAGAAAGTGAAATAAAAGCTAAGTTTAAAGAAAGAGTGTCATTTTTCATAAGTTCTTAATTTCTCTAAGAGTTTTCCAAGTCCTTCCATTTTCTCCTTCATACTTAGAGGGTCTTTTGGTTCTTTCGGGTCTCTTGGGTATTACGGTCTTGGGCTAGTGCTAAGCACTATCAGAGATTATTTCTCTACAATTTGAATCATCTCCGACGTATTACGAAACCATCGTTAAATTATTTCGACCTACAATAGTTATAGACTATTCATTCATTAATTAAGAAATCGGCCACAGGTAAACGTAAGTATTAGTACATTCTTTATGACAATAATTAACAATAACAGAATTCAAGAAAAGAGTAAGGAAGAAAAACAGAGTTAGACAATGCTTTGTTCGTTTGTGATATTAATAAATAGCGCCATTAACTACACTTTCAAACCATCATTTTTGCGTTTAAGCTCGGATTTAAACCCTCCGATTCCGTCAGAAGCTCGCTTGTCCAACCAACCAATCATCTCAGCAAAAACAATCTCAACGTTCTCTGGTGTTTCACCGTAGAGTAAGCCATGCCACATCCTAGGATACAGCTTAAGAGTCTTGTCCGAGCTCGACGCAACTTCATATAGTTCTCCACTCACCGTTTTGTCTGTGACTGTATCGTCTTCTCCGTGCAAAACCATAAACGGTAATGAAACCTAATGCCATTACAACAAAATTAATCATATAATTAGCCTTTTCCTAGTCATATTTTCTTCCCAATTCTTACTTAATGAAATGGATAAATTCAATACCTCATTAAGTCTCTTCTCGAGATCGTTGCTAATCCTCAAAAGTTCTTGGGCTGTCTTCAAACATGGACGTCCTTTGTAGTAGTAAGAGCATCTCCATCGGGAGATCTTAAGACCATCTTCATTAGGGGTTTTTAAGAGAGTTTCTTAAGATTAAAATAATATAAATTGTATCGGTAAACGTGTTTTAAGAAACTCTTCTTAAGAACCGGTTTTTAAATAAGAGTTTTAAGAACTGGTTCTTAGACAGAATTTCTTAAAACACGTTTACCGATAGAGCTTATAATTAAAATATTGGTAAGAACCCCTTATGGAGATGCTCTAAGAGATTCTTAATAGAGTTTTTTAGAATAAAAAAATATAAAATTAAATGCTAATACTACTTTTACTAAGAACCGTATTTTAATTAGGAATTTTAAGAATTATTAAAAAAACTCTTATGTGTTGATTTATGATTAGTTAATTTTTTTTTCTATTCTCTCTTTCTTCCCTCTCTTCTCTTCTGATTGGTTAATACTATTTCTCTTTCTTCTCTATCCTATTCTAACCTTCTCTTCCTTTTCTCTTTTTTTTTTTTTAATTCTTAATTTTGACTGATGTAAAATTTATAAAAAAATATTGGTAAGAAGCTTAATGGGTTCTTAACCTAATGGAGATGCTCTAAGGATTTTCTCTAACCTTTAATCATTTAACCCTCCAATTTAAAAAATAATACAAATAATACCTTAATATCTGTAAAATTTACGAAATAGTTCCTCAAGTCTTACTTTTGTACAGAAACCCTCACTCTTCAAAATTCTTTATTTTGGGTAAATTTATTATTATTATATTAAATACTTCTTTTTCAAATGAAAAGTAACACTAACTTTTAATTTTTTTATATTACAAAAAATGTTAGATTTATTTCTTTGTGTATGAGGCATTTAACTGTTTATTCAATATGCAAATAATTTCTATTTCGATGGTGTAGTTGACTTTATAATTCTCTTTGTACTTGGATATTTTAATGAATTTAAGAAAAATAAAAATATTTATTTCTTTGTGTATGATAAATGAATTGACGAACCATCAGTTGCCAATTGACAATTGACAATTGGGATCTAAACTACAATAAATGAGATGGTGTAGAATGTGATATTGCTTTATCAACTTCTTTAGCAATCGTAGTTTTATACATAAGATGGGAGGAGGACTTTCCCCATAGGAATAGGACTCTAATAATATCTACTAATAACTCCATCCACAAGATTCACGTATCTTGACAATCTTAGACGTGAAATGTCTACTCCGTTGACTAACTAGTAATCAATATGTTTTATAAACAAGATACACTGTCACAATTTTTTTGTGTTTAGTTTCATATGATAGGCTACTCTCTTTTTAAATTCAATGCTTCAAAGTTACGCCAATAAGTGTTGACCAAACGCCAATACATATATTTTATTTTTTGGATTCCGCATATCCTCGTGTGCTCATTGGCAATAACATAAATGTGCAGCCTTTGAGGAATGAGTCTTCTAGGTTTTTTTTTCTTGTAAAAATTTTGGTATGTAGAAATTGGTGATCGAGATTGAAGGCATGATTGTAAAATAAAATTTTATAATTCTGGTCGGCTTTTTCGATCCATAGATAGACTCTCAAACCGTTTTAACATGCCGACTTTTTAGCAGAACATGTGAATAATGATTAAAAAAATACAGATGATTTCTATCCTGAAAATCAAATGCTTATATCCTGCCGTTATTTTTCTAAACCACCGCCGCCGCTGACGACTGCTCCGCCCATAGCCCATGCCAAGTCAAACAAGAAGGAGATTCAAGGGAGGGTGTAGACTCAATAAGCTCTCTGCCTGATGAGATCCTCCAAGAAATCCTCTCCTTAATTCCGACCAGATTCGCCATAAGAACTTCCGTGTTGTCCAGACGATGGAGGCATGTATGGTACGATACACCTTCTCTCTCCTTCAATGACCATGGACTGTGGATTGTTGATTCGTTTAATGAAACCCTAGCTCGCTACACGGCTCCCAAGATGAAGAGTTTTGAGCTCGTTGACGATATGGTCGACAATCTTCCTTATATGGAAAGATGGATCAAGTTGGCCATGTCCCGAAACGTTGAGAATATGTCGCTGCAATTCAATATTAATATTATTGGTATCGATGAGTTTACTATTACTGATTGCTTCTACAATAATACATCTGTCTAGCAACTCAGCGTTGAGTTATTATTTTGTGATATGAAACCAAAATGCTCGTGTCTTGGACATCCCTCAAGATCCTGTCACTGCATTATTGCATCCTCTATGAAGAATCCTTTGCTAAGATTCTATCTGGTTCTCCGATTCTCGATACCTTAATATTGTATTTCTGCGAGGAACTAAGGTTTCTTGATCTCAGCATATCGATGCGTCTGAATACATTAGTGATAAATAATGAAAGTTGGACTGTGGTTCCAATGCATATTGTGGCACCTCATATCCATTGTCTCAGATTGAGAAACTCTCAGTCGTCACCATGTACTTTTGCTGATGTCTCGTCTTTAACCCAAGCAAAACTAGACTTTTGCTTTCACGATTCACGTTACCGACTCAAGGCTAATTTTTTCCAAGGCATGGCGCTAGAGAAACTAGATATGTTGCAGAATGTTGACAAGCTTATTTTTGGAGAAAACTTTCTTAAGTTATTGTTTTGTCTACTCCATTGTCGTCATATTGTCATTCTTGCATTCTTTAACATGCCTAGATGTCATGTAGAATCAGTTGGTTGCACACAATCAACTTTTAGCGGATTGATTAGTTTTCCATTAAGTTTCTTTGATTTTCACTAACTCTATGTTATTTGCTCTCTCCTTCTAGATGTCTTCTAAAAAATTATTCATGTTTTGATCCAGAGATATGTGTTTCGGGTATTGACTTGTGCTTTTTGTAGATTTTATCTCTTGCCGAGCTCCGTGGTGTTCCTTTTCCGATCTTCAAGGCTAAAGCTTTGACTCTTGAGACAACCATCTCTCAGTATGTAACTCCTGGGATAGTAAGGCTGCTACAAAACTCACCTCATCTAAAGAAGCTAACCCTAGTATACACAGTGGCTAGCGACATTGAACCGGTATATTTACCTTAAACCTCTTTTATTTTCCTTGACCTTTTACACTATTGCCGACGCCGAGTTTAAAGATTCCTTGAACCATGTCCTTTTACTTTGAGTTTGTAGAATCTGAGATATTGACAATTCCGTTTTGCATTTATGAAAATATTTTCTGTTGTACAGGATCTTGACAACTACTTGGATTCGCATGCTTGAATCCGGATCAATTTTGCTGGGCCTTTGGGATCACTTCCCCACTAGAGTCAAAGCATGTAGTTTCGTTGATGAAAATTATGCTGAAAAACAAAAAGACATTAGAAAAGATGGTCATATTAAGATTGAAAGGTTATATTGAAGATAGAGATTTTGAAGAATTGCTTCAGATAGTTCCAATACTCTCCCACGATAACAATGTCTCCATTGTTGTCAGCTAAACCAAGCGGAATCAAATCTCATTTTAAATCATACTAGATGAAAGTTTTTCTTTATTTGTAGGATTAGTGTTCTTTTTTTTGGCAGCATTTTTTATGATAGTTAGGAAATAATCATGACATTCATTGATTTAATTTTTTGAATGTGAATACCTTGTTCTTTATAACTCCAACTTTTATCCAATATGTTGGATATAATATCTATTTTGTATGAGAACAAAAAAAACTGTAACAAAATATTTAAAATATCTTATTTCATCTAATTCTTAAAGCTGATGAAGCTTAAACATGAAAGAAATTTTCTCTAATTCACAATAGCAGCATTAAAAAATCAAAGTGCAAACACCAGAATTTCATTACAACAATTTTACGTGTTAACAATGTAGTAATTCAAACGACCATCATTATTATGTTTATGCTCCGACTCAAACCTACCGTTTCCGTAATCAGTTCTTTTTTCCATTCGATGACGTCAGCAAAGACAATTTCGATGTTCTCTTGTGTCTCGCCATTGAGCAAACCGTTGTACATCCCAGAGTATAATAAGAATATCAATGCAATAGGGAATTTGAATATATGTATGATTCTGAAGTCGTTTCTCCAAGTCGTTGCTGATCCTTAAAAGCTCATACGCAGTTTTCAAGCGTGGTCGTCCTTTGTAACATAAAGGATTTTCTCTAACCTTAACTCATACCATAATGTACAATAGTTAGACCAAGCATTATAATGATCAGTTTCTTACACAACTTTTTATTTACTAATTACTTTGATTACTATGTTACGTAGAAACATACCAGCTGTTTTCTTATTTCTGGCTCTTTGTATGAAATTTCAATGATATCTTGACTTGGAATGATTTTCCATTTGGGTATAACCGAGATAACCGTTGTTAATATCGAAATAATAAAAGGACTTGGCTTCATTTCTTCTGCGATCTCTGACAAATATATACATATATTCCACATTCATACTATTTTCTTACTGAAAAAAACAAATGTTTCTTTTATATATATGCATTTAATTTACATCAATTGTTGTATAAGAAAATATGCATTTTCAATAGTTGCATAACTGACTAAATGCCTACATGATGTATGGATATCAATGAAAGCTAAACTACAGTTTTAAAATCAAGTAATTTGGATTGATATCGTATGATTATTTCGACTACTTTAGTGGAAACGGTATAACTTGAGTTTCAAATCAACTAACATGGTCTCTCATTATTGTAAGCCAGCTACACCGAATTCCAAAGACTTGATATTAAAAAACAAGATACGTTTCTTCTTAGTATTTAAATAAAGGCTCTAATGCTGTTGTTATGTTTAATAAATTGGCTTTGCAATTATCATCTTTCCATGTGACAACTACGAGTATTCTATTTAATTGTTTCTCGTAGAATAGTGGGTAAAACTACATCTTATCAGTTTGTGTCCGAGCAGATTTTGCCATTCATTTTCTAATCAACCACGAAATTAAATTAAAATAAAATTGATGATTTGCTATCCAAGTTAAAGAAGAAAAGGTAATAACAACAAATCGACAACATCCACAAATCTGGTTCTAACTAATCGAACTTAAATTCTCCATTCGTTTTTGCAACAAAATTTTGTTATTTGATATATTTTTTAAAAAAGTCTATTTGATTATTATCACTTTGAATTAGAGTTTACAGAGAGTATCCATATACATACACTTCAAATAAAGAGGTTAAACAACGATTCAACATAAAAAACAAATTTACACGATGTTTTTTTCTAAAAATCTCTTACTCGCTAACAAATAAACATATCTGTTATTTTTCTTCTCCGTATTCGAACTCGAACTCGAACTCGAACTCAAGCTATTGTGATTCTTGGCTATCATCCAACTATGAAACACCATATTAACTTCGCAAATATTAAAACACCAATGCATGAGGATTTCAAACTCATCCAACGGTTGTTTGTATAAGAATTTGTATTATTCGCTTAGGTTTTAATAAACCAACTGAAAAACCGGCATAACCACTGTAAATGATAATTTTGCTAGAATCAAAGTTTACCGAAAAGAGACATAAAATAACTGAAAACAAAGTAAAATCTAGACTACAAAATACGACTTGTTTTCCACTCAATCTAATTTATCAACTATTATATATGATAAACGGCGTCATCCTTAATCCAGAATCTCAACTTTCCAACCGTTTTCAAATCTAAAGATGATTACTTTGGTAAAAAAAACTTACTCCAACACCGGAGATTAAAAAGTAATAAATGACCAGTTTTTAAGTCGTTGTTCACTATTTGCCATTCCATCGAATGAGAAAAAAAAATCCGATGGAAATGACGAAAAAGAAAAACGCTTGAAAAAAATTTCGGAGACCCAAAACCACATCTGACCAGAAATTTGCACATAAATCAGTGTATACAAATTTTGCACGCAGCGAACTTTGCACATATTTGACAGAATCTAGATTTTGCACGAATTTCATACAAATCTAATTTTGCTCGAATCTTTCACGATACTTGATAATGATAATGGAGATTAATGAAATTCTTCCAGAGAAGAAAAATATACAGTCACCAGACTTATGTCTTTTCAATTTGACATCCAAAAAATTGAATTTGTTATTTAGATAGAATCTAAATTAAATAAAATATAATTAAAAAAAAGTATGAACCTTACAGAAAGAAATGGAGAAAAAAAATTGATTTAAAAGATATTTTTGGAGAGGATGGAAAAACAGTTACATAGAGAAGTTTTTTATTGTCATTTGATAATCTATTATTCATTTCTACATGCCTTAAATTTTACTCGTGAAAAATATTTTTGAACCAAGAAGTTCAGTTGCATATAAGAAAGTGCCTAAAAATAATATTAGGCAACTAAAAGACTAAGTAGAAAGATGAGAAATAGTAAAATACCTTACACATTGGAGCGGCCAAGAGAGCTCCATCCCGAAAGTTAGGTTTCTTCCTGCTTGGCAACAAATCCACTGCTCCTCCCATTGACAAACCTAGCATAAACCTCATCTTCCTTTTGTTTTCTTCCCTCTCTATTTTAGTTTTACATTCTAAAGTAAATTAGTTCTTCATTTTATTTGATAATGTCAAATAAAATTAAAATACTTTCAAGCTATTCATTTATCAGTTGCTTTCATCATCGCACGTTCGACCAAGAAAATTCATATCGATTCACCAATTATATAGTCGTTTTTTCATTCAACATTTTGTGCACACAAAAATATGAATCAAAAAGTTGACTTTTACTATCCAGAAGTCAACGTTACCGCAAATAGTTTGTGTAGTGAGTTGAGACATCATCAACAAGGTGGTCAAAGTTTGGGATATAAGCTCTAAGCCCATCAGATTTGCCCATGTCCTTCATAATCCATTCCATATATCCCAAATGCTGCCTTCACAAGCCTCCTCGCAGTACCTAAATCCAATCATATTCATAATATTTTTGGACCAAAGACCAGGTAGGGTATATCAGTCCTCTCCTTGTCGCTGAGACAAGCTTTGATCTTTGATGAAAACATAAATATAATTCATAAGAAGTGGGTTGATCTAACTGTTCATGGTGATGCTGCATTCCATGCCGTATCCATGGCAAAGAAAAACTAAAGCCCTTGGCTCTTTGTTTGTTGGTACCCATTTGCACGTGAACAGCTTCCATCGTCGAGTGTTCTTTATGAAACTCTGCACATATCATAAATATATAATCATTAATCACTCACCAGATTTACATATCTATGTGGTGATCTTAATGCATATAAATACAAACCTCTTCGTACTTGATGTCCTCTGTATCAGCCGACTGCATACCAAAACCAATTCATTACAAGAAAAAAGAAAACAAAGAACAAATACACTTTCAGATTCAAAAACAAAAGGAGATTTTTAATTCGACTGAACATAACGTGAAAATATATTAGTCAATGGAAGAGTTGTAGAGCTCCGTCGTCTGACAATTTAATGGATTGTTTCCTTTTTTTAATTTCCTTTCACAACTTCGACTTTCAAAAGATACCTCCAGCTTTTTTTAATTCCTAAATAGGAAAAGCTGGTGAAATCATTGTGACCTAATCGTTTATGTAAAAAGTGAGGAGTAATTCTAAAATATCGAAGGTCCTGTCGTAATTACTGTATCTTTGATAAGTCTTTTCTTTCAATGTTCAGTTGACTATTGTATCAGTTTGGCAGTTTTTATTATATCTGAAAGGTTGATGGCCATATTTTATAAAGAATGAAAACTTGTTGAGCTTAAGATAAAAATATTAGATAAATCGAAAATGTTCGAAACAGAGAAAACAAATGCAAAAAAAGAAAAAAAAAAGAAATTAGAATTAGAACAAAATAGGGGGACAAAAAAATTGTCAAAAATCTTGGAGGCTAGTGGTTGACCACATTGTTTGGCTCCGTAGACATTTCAGAGTTTAGAAAACTTTCGTAATACAGCAACAAAAAACAGAAATTTTCAGATAATTAGAAAAATGGTCGTTCCACAAGTTCTTATGGATAAATTACATGAATGATGAATCCATTAAGAAATAACAAAATAGTAAACTGACGTCATTAACTCGTAGAATATTAATGGGTTAAACTTTTGCTTTTAATTTACACGAGTTTGATAACGTTCTACCGGAATTTGTTATTTGATTAGTGGTCCTTGTAATTGCTGTTGAAATAATTAATTTTTCTGACTTTCGTCAAATTTTTCTAAAAAAAACATGTGATTGCGAATATAGTTTTTATTGATTTTTTTCCCCTAAATCTGTATATGGTTCCAGAAATTGATTTTTCAGGCACAAAGTCATTGAAATCGGTTAACTATGCATATAAAAAGAAAACCTTAAAAAGTATTTTTGATTATGTGCTCGCAAATTTAACCCAAAAGAAAAAGAAAAACTTGTGCTATCAACAAATTTGTGTGGTCTTGGAGGTTTGTTAGATCATATTAGAATAAGGAGTTATCAACTATCTGAAATACTCACCTATCATTATATTATTAATTTTTAATAGACATTTTCATGAGAACCTTTTCAAAAACATTCTTTACCAGTTGTTATGCTAGAGATGTCGAGATTTTCCGTAAATATCAAATACTTCACTAGTTGGCAAGTAACTTCGTATGTAACATATAAAGGACTACATAAGTACATAAACCATGCCGTTGAAAAAGATGCTATATCGTTCACTTATTTATGCTGCAGCAGCAATTCATCATTCCCATGTTTTAGCTCTCTCTCTAACCCTCCACTGGATTCGGAGACTCTATCCTCCAGCCAATTTATGATATCACTAAACACAATTCCTGAATTTTCAAGAGTTTCCCCATATAGCAAAGCATGCCACATGTTGGGGTAAAGCTTGAATGTCTTGTCCGAGCTTGAAGCCACTTCGTATAGCATTTTGCTTACGCCTTTGTCCGTCACTTTATCTTCTTCTCCGTGAATAACAATAAAAGGAATCGACACCTAGTTCAAAAGCCATAGTTACTAATTAATTACCAAGTTGTGTAAAATATTTTTCTTCATTATAACCATATACATGTCCATAATGATTTCTAAAATAATTAAAACCTGATGAAGATTCTTCTCGAGATCCAAGCTAACTTTTAGGAGTTCGTAGGCGGTGTTGAGGCGTGGACGGCCTTTATAGCAATACTCGTTCTCCCTCACCTGTAAAATTCATATATATTATTAATAACAAAATTTCTATAATACAAGTAAAACTTGGCGTCTTAGGTCATAATCAGTCACCTGATCTCTAATGTGGGGTTCTTTAATTGCAATGTCAATAATATCGTTTCCAGGAACTATTTTCCACGTCGGAATAAACCAGGCAAGCTTGATAAGAATTGAGATCACTACTGGATGTGGCTTTACTTCGTCTGCTAACTGTATTAGATTAATAATAACATTCACTTTATTAGATTAAAAATAAAAATAAAAGACTTATTTATTTTTGTATAATGAAGACCATAATTACTTTATCGCTATTAATAACAGGAGCACACTGTCGTGTCTTTTTCTTACAGATGTCTATTTTTTTTTGGTCTCGTTTTATAGTCACAGAATCACAAACCTTACACATGGGTGCGACCAAAACGGCACCGTCCCAAAAATGAGGCTTCTTTCTGGCTAAGAGCAACGCAACTGCTCCTCCCATGGATTCTCCAAGTAGGAATCTCATCTTCCCCTTATTCTCTTCCTTCTCTACAAATTTAAATTTCACCATGTCATTTACTACCTTAATGAAAATCTAAAAACACTAAGGTTTTTCCAAAAAAATACCACAAATTGTGGAGTAATGAATGGAGACATCATCAACGAGATCATCAAAGTTACTGATGTAACCATTTAATCCCTCAGATTTTCCATGTCCTTCATAGTCCATTCCATAAACGGCAAAACCGGCCTTGGCTAGCCTCGTCGCTGCGCCTGATTAGTTCCATAATTCATTCTTTCATTGGTAAATATATATATAGTAACAATTTGATGAGCATTAGTATGTATTTAAATATATCTGACTGACTGTTCATGGTGATGCTGGATTCCATAGCGTAGCCATGGCAGAGGAAGAGCAAGGCCTTTGGTTCTTCCTTAGCTGGTTTCCATACACAAGTGAACAGGTTTATGCCTCGTGAGTTAAACGCAAAGTCCTGCAAAATTTAAAAAGTAATCCAATAATTAATTGTATTAGAGCTAATAGAATGATTTTGTTGTATCGAGAGACTAATACAATAAAAAATAACAAATGATCGGATCAAACACATTACTGTTACAGAGTTCTACTTGAGACTGGAAACACATATAAAGACACTAACCTCTTCATACATAACCATGATGCTCTGTTTTGTTCTGTATTTATACAAAAGTAAAGATATTATTTTCTTGTTTTTAAAAGGACTTATACTGAAAACGAAGACAGTGCTGTCTGATTTATAGGAGAGCTGAAAAGAGGAGTCAAAGGAATCAAGCGAGCTCCGAATACAGGGGAAACTATTT
Source organism: Cardamine chenopodiifolia (assembly GCA_963922655.1). Classification (NCBI taxonomy): domain Eukaryota; kingdom Viridiplantae; phylum Streptophyta; class Magnoliopsida; order Brassicales; family Brassicaceae; genus Cardamine; species Cardamine chenopodiifolia. The sequence continues at coordinate 15,872,000 of OZ000478.1, read as the reverse complement.
TAAACGCTGCGGTTTGGTTATTTGTAAAGTTGACGCGGTTTAAGTCCTTGTGAGAAGTGGGAACTTTTTCGTAGAAGATGACGTCAAGCAGAAACTTTGAACGAGTCCAAGATTTCGTTTTTCCCTTTTTGTAATGAATGCTGCAGCCAAGTTGGAGCATGACCGGTTTAGTTTTTCTTTTGACCAAATGGCAAATACTCCGATTGAGTCATTATTAGGTGCCATGTCATCATTTGGATGGGCAGTTGGATAAACATGCATTTATGTCTTTGTGTAAACTTATCGACACAAGTGTATTATTATTATTATGTGTATATATCATCCTATTTATTAGAGGTAATTGTCATCACCCAACTCATAACTACACTTTTCTGTCTCATTATTACGATAACTTCTTTTAACATTTTCATTTAATCTAAACTTAGTGCTGTCAAAAAGAGAGTGAAGAATTTCAATCTAATTAGGTTTCATGCCAACCGTGTATTATAAATGAACCACCCGAATACATGCAAGTCCTATATGTAAGTTTAACCTTTCCATGAATAGAGTTATTTCTCAATAGACATATTCTATAGTTCTTACCTTTCTAATCTTATCTGTATAATATAACATACTAGTAATAAGAAATAAAGTTTCACAAAAATCTTCTAACTTAATCTTCTAAATTAAGTTTTCATAATTTTTTAATAATCAAATTATGCTCCTTTAGAAACAAAATAGCTATACACAAGGTCTCATGGTTGTTCATTAGCAATTTTACTCTAACTCTAAGTGGTAACAACTTAATTGCTTTTTGCCCGCAACTATCCGACGCCCGCAATGCTCGAACCCAATCTACATGATAATGTTTGAATATGGCTAAATCTGGCCGAGAAATGGATATTGATGGAATCTGATGAAACTCAGTGATACATTCTTCTAGATTTTAGCGGATTAACTAAAGATTTTGATAAAAACAAAAATTTAGCTAACAGAATAACTAATTTCTGTGTAGGTTTATTGCTACAAATAGTAAGGTGCAATAACTGAAAACATTTGAAAGAATAATTGACGGTTTATATTGGTGATATTAATATTTTAGCTGGTAAAATTAAATTATTTCTCTTTGAGCTCGTTCAAAATGTCTCCTTTTAGTGATTTATACTACTTTTATAGTATCGAACATTTATTATTTTTATAAACCATTCAAAATTGTCAAAAGCTATTTGACACAAAATTATATCTCTTTATTGAATTACATAAAATTACCAAGATGTTTCAGTCAACATGCTTTGCCAAATTATTTTACCAGCGTCACAGATCATTTAGTTTTTAGAAAAAAGAAAAAAATTCGTAATTTTGATAGCCGCCAGCAATAACAAATCATTCAGTCGTGAATTAGAAACAGGAAAAAGAGTTTCTTAGATTTGATCGGCGCAATTTTTCGATTTCATTAGCAAGTTCAGTTTGACTTAATTTGGTTTTTGGTTCGATTTTAGTTTAAGATATAACGTAAAGCCACAAAATTTTTTTTTAATATATATTATAACTATTTAATACGATTATATCTATTTCAATACATGTATAATTAAAAATATATAATTTTATAAAGTTTTAGTTTATTTGATTTGTTTTTTTCTTAGAAAATATTTAAAGTAAAACACATTAATATACAATAAATAAATTTTCCCAAAACTAGTTGTAGAAAGTTTCCAAAATAAAAACTAAAAAAGAGAGAAGGCATTTATAATATTTTGGATATTTTCTTTAATTAATTTAGGTTAAAAGCTGTGAGTAAAATAAGAGAAGCCCTAAAAATTTATCTCATCCTAAGGCATGAATACAATGACGGCTGAAGAGTGAGAGAATCATCGTTGAAGAAGCAGTAGCAGCAACAGCAGCAGATACATCTCCATCGATCCTCATCTTCAACGACCTTCTTCTCAACAACGTGAACTTCGTACTCCATCCCTTCTTTCTCCACCGACACACTTGGGTCTAGACTGATACGCAGATGCATCTCCAACATCACCTCCACCGCTAGTACTAGAGCCTGATTTATCAGCAGGAAGTGTCATAGGCGGAGACTGAGACTCTTCCCCTCTGTGTACGGCAGCGGGATTTTGTGGAGTTATGATCGTATATGCTATATTTGTGTGTGGAAATCGAACTTTCCCTAGTTAGAAAATTTTGTAGAACAGAGTTTGATTAGTAGCTTTATAAGCCTCGGCCCATATTATATAAAATTGGGCCCAGTAATTAAACCCACAGTCATAGCCCGAGTAAATAATAACCTAAAATCCCATTTTTAGTCTTAGCCGTCACTTCTTCATTTTTCTAGGGTTCTATTTCTAATCTTTTTATAAGATCATAGAGTAAGTGAAGGTGAAGAGCTCGAAGACGCAATGGGTTTGCTTAATTCTGAAACTTTTTAACTGTAATATCGAATATCTTCGTATTGGCTGATGAGATTTTGTTTATATTGTGAAATGGAATCTGAACAGCGAGAATCAAGGTTCATGAGCTGAGGGAGAAATCAAAAGCTGATCTTTCGAGTCAGTTGAAGGAGTTTAAGGCGGAGCTTGCTCTTCTTCGTGTCGCTAAGGTCACTGGAGGTGCTCCCAATAAGCTCTCCAAGATGTATGTGTTATTTCATTTCTCTTACTTTATACACTTTGATTGAATGTTACATTTTTACGATTTTGGTTAATTTGTAGATATACTTGGAATCTAAACTCTATAGTGTTGTTTAAGATTTAAGCTAGTGTTAGTGGTTTAAGCATATGTGCTAATCAGTTTTAACTAGAATTAATCAATTTTACGAGTATCATTGCCTTTTGGACAAGTTTAGACAGATAACACCTGCTTCTGCTTATGTTTTGAAAATTGCTTAGTTTTGATTTTCAGTTTTGTAATTGTATCCTAATTCTTATCATTGCCCTCGATGGATTAATAAAGCAAAACACTTGGCTTAGCTGTTCATTTCTGGATCATTTCAAGATTGATTTTTTTAATCACTTTGATCTCAAATGGGCTTTTCTTTTGTTGATTCAGCAAGGTGGTGAGGAAGTCAATTGCTCAGGTATTGACAGTGATCTCACAGAAACAAAAGTCTGCTCTAAGAGAGGCATACAAGAACAAGAAGCTTTTGCCTCTTGATCTTCGTCCAAAGAAGACTAGAGTTATCAGAAGGAGACTCACTAAGCATCAGGTATTCTACACTTTGAACTCACGAAAAGGAATGTAATGGGCACTGTGAAGTGATGATGATAACGTGCTATCTCTCACGGTCTCTATTATATTGTGTTTAGTAGATTAAAAATGATATACTAAATGAATTGTTACTGGCTGTTTTGAACAGGCATCACTGAAGACAGAAAGGGAGAAGAAAAAAGAAATGTATTTTCCAATAAGAAAGTATGCTATCAAGGTGTAACTTTTTGGTTAATTACATCAATTTTTGTTTGTTTAAATTTCAGCTCTTTTGTAAGTTTGCTTATTTTCGTTCCCTGTTATACAATTTGAAAGCTCATCTTAATGAAAGATTTGATTCACAAAAGCAGTATTGTTGATATGATCGGTTCACATAATCTTTTATTTGGATTAGTCAACTCGACACTGATCTTGATTTGCCAAGCAAGCGTTGATGGAGAAATATGTACGCAATTGACTTTGGTAAGAAAATATCTATTTTGTTTCCTTTAATGAACTCGTGGCTGCAAAAACATTTGTATATTTTGTATGGTTTGTGTATATCATTTTTCAATCCAGTCACTGTCATTGCATATCAGTCTGGTAAATACATAATATCAGAGGTAGTACGTATCTTTGATCTGATGGCCAAACAATAGGTTAATAATAGTCTTTTATAGTGATGGCTTAAACAATCAACTGAAAGTGATCAATGTAGCTATGATATCAATTTTCTCATTAAAAAAAAAAATCAAATTGTAATTTCATACTCATACAAGGTTCGCAATTTGGGTAAAAATATGAATAGCTGTTTCCACAAATTTACGTTATGAAGTTAAAAAGGTAAAAAAAACAATTTTGGAAATTATGATAAGAAAAATAATATATAGTCGCGGAATAATTTTGTGAAAATTTAATATGGAACAAAAATCTAAGATCTTTAAAAATCTCTTCGTTATAAGATTCATAACCTCAAAGTTAAAGTAGACTTTGTCAACAATTCCTATATTTTAATCAGAAATTAACGTCAATCAATCTACCTCATCCTTAGTATATTATATACCACCGGAATTTTGAAAATTTTTGCTTAGTCAAACAACTCAAAGCCACTATAATATATTTTCGGCTAAATGCACAGTTTTTCTTAATTAATTAAAAAAATAGACAGTTTATTATTTATACAGTTTTTGCTGTTCAACTAATAAATTTGTTGTGTAATAGAAAAATGGAGATGACAAAAGTGATTTTCTAAAGAGATTCACAGATATACAAATCGTGTCGTACATTCGCGGATATACGTAGCATGTCGTACACTTATATATTTACACAGTTATACACTGGATCAAAGCTGCAAAGATTGGAGTCACAACACTCTTCCGGGGAGAGAAACTTCTCTGTGATAACGTCTTCTCTGCTTCGAGTACAATAAGAGAGTCTTGCTTTTACTAGATAGCAAACGAAGCAGGAATCAATCTTTTCAGACTCCCAGAACTCATTGCCAATTAGGAGAAAAAGTCATCTCCCGAGAGGATCTTCAGGCTGATGGATCTCTATGCAGCAATCTCTGACCTTTGGCCAGAGATAGAATTGATATTCCACTTTGATTCAGTAGCTGCTGTGAAAACTCTGGCGCTCCCATATTTATACTTATTCTTATATATGTTGCAGCTTCTTCATTTGATTTTTTTATATTGGAATGAAGTAAAGAATCTCCAAAAACTCAAAATCTGAAATGTAATAATAGAACAAAACCTGCGATATCTATTACAAAAAATCGAAACTTTTAACCATCTAGAGACACACTCGCAGAAAGATCGAAATCAATAGCTCCACATTAGCAATTTGACATAACAAAAATAAGAGTCACAATCAAAGCTCAAATTATCCACTGATTTCGTTTAATTCCTCCGCTAACTTAATTAAATTTCGATCGAAATATAGACATGTTGAAAGATACAAAACGTCAAATACGAATACCTGCAACGTAATTGGTCGGCATAGATATCTCCGATGGCCAGCCAAGCGACGTCATCTTCATCTTCGTCTTTGTGACTTTCGCGTCGTTCAAAGAGAGAAGCGAGAAAAAAACAAATAGTTTACTCAAAAAAAATACATATCGGCTAAACCGGTAATTTCAAATCTCGTGGAAACCCGGTCTATTTGGTTCATATCACTGCTCGAGACGGGAACAAATTTTACAACTGACATGAGTCAAGACATGCTAAAGTATACAAACACAAGTGAATCTTGTAAAAGTAATGACATCCGACAAGATAAAAGATGCTTCTTTAATAAAACGTTATAAACAGTGGCACGGAAGAACTTTTTTTAAAAAACCTTTAAAAAAAAACACTATTTTCGTAGTGGATAATTAGAAAATACTATCTCAGAGTTTTATAAATTAAGTCATACAAAACAAATTAATGATGAAGATAATACTTAAAAATTAAAAGTGAAGAAATTAAACCCTGGAATCCAGTATAATGTCTGGATCATCGTAAAAGTAGACTGGGATTGGGATGTGACTCCTGCCAGCAACAAAAGAAGATTTCCTCATTATATATTACAAATATCTACGGGGAAAAAGGATATAGAAACTCAATAAACAATTTACACGGTGAAGCAAAAAGAAGCAAGCATGGTTTTATTACAAAACTGTCTAGTGTAAAAATGTTTAAATTTCTTTGTATTTTCAATGTATCATACGGGTCACGACATAATCATATTGGTCATCATATATAGTTAGTCGTCTAGTACTGTTTTGTGCATTTCTTTATTGCATGAGTAACTAATAAGACAGAAAATATATAACACGTGGGCTTCTATCAAGATTACTGTCTCTCATCAGCGTCCTTGTCTAAATTAAAAGAATTTCAAAGACACATACAAAACATAATAAGTAACATAATTATCGGGTTTATTATTAAACCCATACTATAGGTATTGGATACTTTTGTTTTATCCTAAACTTTGTCTCGCTATTCGTTCTTTCGTAAATTTAAGCTCTAAGATGATGATGAAACCCGCTAACTTTCAAAAGCCAATCAAACATTTCTTCAAAAGAAAATGAAATAAATCATTGAAGCTCACAATGTTTATTTAAAATTTCACCTTATACTGAGTACAAGTTTTGAGTGGTGGTCCATCCAAGAAATTATCATTTCCGTAGTTGTAGCCTCTTTACCATATCATAAACCTAACACTAACTCTCTCTCTTACATATATAAAAACAAACTCTTGGACTCTTAACTTACTCATCTCTCTAATCACTAATACATACCAGAAAGAAGAAACATAAACAAATGGCTGCTTATCTAGAGCAATGCGACAGTGATGTAGAAGAAGATTACATAGACATGGAAGTAAGTTCTTTCACAAACCTCATACGCAAAACTCTCAACAACAACAACAACAACCATCGAGAGTTTGAGTTCCAAATGTCTCATCTTTGTCCTCTCGGGATAGACAAAACCACTTCTCCCGCAGACGAGCTCTTCTACAAAGGAAAGCTTCTCCCTCTTCACCTCCCTCCACGTCTTCAAATGGTCCAGAAGATTCTAGAAGATTACACATTCGATGACGAATTCTATAGCACACCTTTAGCCACCGGAACAGCTACAACTCCGGTGACGTGCAACACTCCGTTCGAGTCCTGCACCGTCTCTCCGGCAGAATCTTGCCAAGTGAGTAAGGAGCTTAACCCTGAGGACTATTTCCTTGAATATTCAGATTCAATGGAGGAGGAGAAGAAGAGATCTTGGACCAAGAAACTGAGATTGATCAAGCATTCAAGTTTTGGAACCAAGATTAAAGCTTCGAGAGCTTATTTTCAATCTTTCTTTGGTAAAACAAGTTGTTCTGATGAGTCATCATGCGCGTCTTCCGCTGCGAGAGTTGCAGATGAAGGATCGGTTTTGAGGTATTCGAGAGTGCAGCCTTTTGGACAAACCAAAACAGAAATACCTAAAAAACAGAGCAATGGTTCTGTGTCCGGGAGTCATAGGAGATCGTTTTCAGTTTCTATGAGGAGACAACATGCGAAGAGTTCAAACAACAAATCATCGAGTAGCTTAGGGTTTCGTCCATTGCAGTTTTTGAAGAGAAGTACGAGTTCGAGTTCTGAGATTGAGAATTCTATCCAGGGAGCTATTTTGCATTGCAAGCAATCTCAATCTCTGCAGCAGAAGCAGAAACAGTATAGTGTTAATGAGGTCGGATTCTGTTCGTTGTCAGCTTCAAGAATAGCAGCAAGGGATGATCAAGAACGGGCTCAGATGTTTAGGGGCTAACTAAAGGGTATTGAACATGAAGAAGATAAGAAAGAAATAAGAGTTGAGTGAGAGTAAGAGAACTAGAGAATAAATTCTTCTGTTTTCTTTTGTTTTTCCTCTTATAATTTTGCATCTTCTTTGTTTTTCTGTGAGATTTCATAAGTTTACAATGCTTCTTTCGCGTCCAAAAAATGGATATGATTAGAATTTGTTTTTTTTATATATTTAACTCAAGTTAATTGCGATTCGAGTTTTTTTTAGATTCGAGCTCAGATATGTTCAGAATGTAAATCAATGCAAATGTCTAATGTAAAATTCTGATGTGGTAAAATTATCGACCTAGTAAAAATTATTTATATCAAACTGAGAATGTTTAGGGATTTTTATTCATTTAAATGGTAACTATATATGTATCCCTTATATAGGCGTATATTTCCAACTAAATATCGCAGTCACTGATCACTATAGTGGTATTAGCAATAAGAAAATTCCTCAAATGACAAAATAGAAAATATATAATTTAATGAGAATGATGGGCAAACTGAAATGATAAATCCCTAAACACGAGTGTTCGGAGTCAGACCGTCGTTATCACCATATAAAGTTTCACTTCTTAAAGTTGAAAAAGAGTATATATCGGGAAACATGGATCCATGCTTTCAGAAAGCTGATTGCTACTTCGCTCCCAAAGTTAAAATAAATGTGTAAACAAGTAATAGTGAAGAAATGCATAGAATACACTCATATGTATAAAAGCAAATTACAAGACATGATGACGTATAGAGCTATAGAGGTTAGGTCGAGTTCCGAAGTCTAATTAGCCCCTTTTTTTATGTTAAGTCTCTTTCTAAAGTCCTCTTTTTATGTCAAGATAACTTTATACATACATACATACACAAACCATCTATAGTTCATCTTTACGGAAACCATATATTTTTTATCTTTTATTTTGTAAGATTTATCAACATATGAATTCTAATATATAAAGAACATGGAAGGAATTCATTGGTTTTGAGTTAGAATTAGATTTATCTTAATATAGTATCAGAGTTTATATTATTTATCCAACAACAATGGCCTAAATCAGATATGTTGTTGCTTTTAAAGTGAAAATCATTGTGTTAAATTTGTTCATTGGATTAATATTTTGCTTCCTTTTCCGTTTTTTTTAACCTAATGACCATAAATTTAAAATTTCAGGGAGAAGGGGTTTAACCTACACTATCATACACATTTATGTAACTATGAGTTTAGCCAGTTAGATTTTCGAATTTATCCATTGCATATTTGCAGTAAATCGAATTGTTAAATAGATAATAGAGATTAAAGAAAAGTTATCCAGTGTATGTCTCTTACAAGAACTAAAGGACACTTCTGCGAATTAAAATATTAAACCAAGACCGAATGCGGAGAATAGTATTACATCATTATAAACATCGTCCTAAAACACAATGTTATTAATTAAAAATCAAATCTAAAAGAAAATTTAGGAGAGAGCGAAGGGACAAGAGAACCCAAAGCTGAGGGCTGCTTTAGCATATCGTTTGTGTGTTTGATCAGTGTGTGTGCATCAATGTGAACTTTCAAAGCCTTAAAAAAAGATTAACTCGTCCAAATTTTTCTCTCTTTTTATTTTTCTCTATTTTGTTTGATAACACTGTCATCAGTGTTTTACCTTTTTCTTATATAACGATGGGTGAATTTTGAGGTATATATTATTCATGTAAAATTGTAAAATACGATAGTGGTTATCTTTTTTTTAACGAAAACCAATTTGTAATTTAATTGTACTGTATAACGTAGAACATCGTGTGTAGTAATTAAAATTAAAAACAAAAATTAAATAAATTATCGAAAACTCAAAATCTAAAGCTAAAGCCAAAAAGAAAATCGCAATTCAAAAAACAAAATTTTAAACTCTCATTACATAAAAATGAATGTCATTCGAAGCCTAAATGTGTGATATAATACAGTATATATTAAAAAAATGAATGAAAAAGGCGATCCCAGTGGACCATACGGCCCATGTTAATGACATCCTCATTCCGATGGTCCGATTAACGATATCCAATTTACGATGGAAGATTGCCCAAGTTTCTTACGTCCATATCAAACTTTTTCGATAATTTCTTAGGCCCATACTAAACTTTTTCTTTTCATTGGTGATTCAGTTTACAGGAAAAAAAATGTATTTCTTAAACAAAGAAGTTGGCCTATTGTTTCTTTTAGGTGTGAATCCTACCTCTTATAGTATTTATGCTGGATTGATTAGGCATGAATTATTTCTTCCCAAATTAGCATATTGAACTTTATGTCGGATTTGGTGTTGAACTAATCGTGTTTGGCTTATAAATTCTTTAATTAAGGATAACAAAACTTAACATCACAAAGAAAAACTACGTTTAGTATACATTGTGTTTACCGACTTACATAGACGTGTGGGGAATATCAAAGCACCTGGCTTGGTCTCGATGGATCAATGTGCGAGCTCTTACTGGATTCCTTTTCTTTAAATCTCAAAGTCTTTAGAAAGAATAAGGATTTCCATATTCACAAAAAACGAATTACAAACACATTTGGATTCCTACTAACACCTATTTAAGTAATATAACCGAAAATGTCATACCTGAGTTTGTGTGTGTGGCAGAAGATGATGATGACGACAGAGAGCCTTGACATTATCTTCATTGGTCTCCTTAAGTTCAAAAGATATGATGAACTTCATTTCGGCATTATTGTTTTTTTTCCATCAGACTACAACAAACATTAATTCTTTTCATACTGTACGCGTAAAAAAATCATTGACATCTAGATTTCGATCTCCATGAGCAACTGCATCTTCAGGTTCTGGCATGAAGAGGCTCGTTGATGATGCCTGCACAAGGAATAACACAAAACCAGTCTTCATCCGTAAACTAAGGAACTCAACATTGATATGGCTGAGAAATCAAAGTGAACTAACTACAAGTTTCATTATGAGCTTATGGCAAATTCAGAAGAAGACTTACCTTGGTATCAAGAAGCACATCTCCGTTACTGTCAGCAATGAGGTTAGCACCATGGCTTTTTAGCCATTCCAAACATTCCTCCATACCATCAGTCTCCTTCTCATCAATACCTTCGCTTGAAGCACCAGTGAATCCCAACACTTGGACTAAGTACGATACCGGGATTGTAGGACGACAACTACGCGACATAAAGGTCACAGCCTTATAACGCATCTTCTCCACATAGAGATCTGCAAACAAAACATGAAAACAGTTTTATTCTATCTTTACATATCTAGCCATTCAGTTGGTCAAAACATCTCAAAAGGGTTCTCATATGTGATGTGTCCCCACCCATGAGACAATTGTTCATGTTTGGTGCAGTCTTGTAGAGTCTAAAGAACATAACATAATTTCCTGATGTGACAGCTGCACGAACTGAAAGAGCATGTCTAACTGCTTCATCATTCTTATCTTCTTCGGATAATCTACAGAACAAAAAAATTACTTCAGAGTTCAGAGATCATAAAATTACTCAATCTCATGCATACAAACCCTATTCAAAGGAATACCCTCTTTGCATTGGTAGGAAGCTATGTTACACAAACTCAACTATCAGACAGGTGGAGTGAGAATTCATAATTCCTATACTATTCCCAGTTGGTCATTCACAGAATTTGTGTAGCAACCGTTGTTCTGATCTATCCACGAAACTTTAATTTATAAAATTTTCTCGAGGAGTGTCATACTTAAACGGAGCCCAGAGATGGAAAGTTAAAAGTACTAACCTGGACATAGATGATAGCAGTTCTCGGTTGTTGTTAGAGTGTAGGGTAATATAGAGCAGACTGTACGCAGCAAACTCCAGAGAGCATCCTTCTATACCTTCCGCATAAAGAATTTTTAACTGTGACAGGCACTGTAATACAAAATAAAAGATAAAAACAATTCAGCAAGACTACAAATACACTGAGATTTATACAGTCTCCTCAGGAATATACAACAGATGTATTCTACAAGACTTGATGATGGAACAGTATCATTGTATTGCAGAAAGCCACAATCCATAGTAACATCTAACAAGTCATCAGAACTATGCTTCTTTTTGCGAGTTTCTCTTCTCTCCGATTCAACTCTAACCATGCTATCTATAGTATCTTCTCAGCCATTAATCACAATTGTTATCCAAGTTTTACTATATTGATTCTAGAATCTAGAGGCCAACTCAGGCCCGTATTTTTCACTTGCTAAACAAGGAATTTCATAGTGAGAGAATAGTTGCCAGTTGTTTCCAAACTCACTTTACACTGAGGTCTTACATGACATGTTGCTTTTTCATTTTTTGAAAATGAGACACCAGTAAAACTCTAGCAGTGGTTGGTACTCATTAAAGATAAAAGTATTTAATACCAAATTTGATGTAGACAATCTGAATTACTACTTTTCTATAATTTGAACAGTCCGTGCTAGCATACCCACCTGATTATACTCAGGTAAATCCCCAGCCTCCAAAGCCAATCTAGCATGTGTTTCATAAACCTGAAATAGACATTGAACATGGAACCATCACAAACATGCTAAGTTGGTGACCGGTCTTGTAACTAGAATAAAACCTTCCACCAGGAAATGGATCCTACATGCAAGAACATTCAACATCAATCGGAACTCAATAATATACCTTAGCTGTTAAATGATTGTGTATCCGTTGTACTGTGAGGTCTTGGCGAATAGATTTTAACTGATCACATTTGTACAGATAATTCTTTTGAGAATCCTGAACCATTAACAGAGCGTTTTCCAGCACATCCTCTGGTCTTACCTGAAAATAAGTCAATCAAAAATATCAGTCAGGGTGTCGAAAAGATTACTAGGCATAAGATAGTGATACTTACGGTGGCAGGATCTGGCGCAGAAGTCAGACGGAGATAACGTTTCTCAATTTCCTGGCAAGTTCCTTTAACAGTTAGTGCATCCCAGTCAATGTCTTCTACAGCCCAGCTGCCACTTTCATCAAAATTTTTGCTAAGCCTCAAGGCAGTGGCTCTTCTAGAATGCAAATTTCCAACATTTTCATTCTTAGGTTTCGGAAGATCATTCCCTCGGCTGTGCCCTTGAACTTTTTCAAAACGCTTGGAACGACTATCACGTCGCTTCTTTTCATCGGCAGAGCTAGCAAGTGCCATTGCACTGGAATAGTAAGGTGTCAAATCTTTGTCACTATCACTAGATGCTTCATCATCAATGGCAGTAGCTGCACCACCAGAAAAACGCTGTCGCTTGACAGGCCGCTGAAAACTTTTTTTTGCAGAATTTTTCCCAGAATAACTGGGCTTGAAGCCAGTGGCAGCATCCACCTTTTGAAAACTCTCAGAGCTCTGCAAAATTTCTTATCAGAACCAGTCGACTGCAAGAACAGAATTCTAACAGCTAAATAGACATTCTCACCAACAGCTAAATGTTTTCTTTTCATTTCCTTTGACCAGATATCAATAAATGTATAAACAGTATAACCAGCAGTAGCACCCCTTCACAAATAATAAAGAAAGAGATTGGTTAACCTTTTTGTTATTTTCATTTTGGTGATTCCAACCTCCAAATTTAACAGCACTGCTGAAAGTTGAAGCTGATTTGACAAAAGGTTTTGCTTCCTGTAATGGCTCCCATCTACTTTTGGGTCGTCTTGGTGGGCTATTATTTTGTAACGAAGAAATAAGAGTGGAGCTCGACCTGCAGCGAACCGTAAAACTTAGTAGCAAAATATTTGAAGTTAAAGTTCCAAACGTAAATAGAGAAAAACAAAAGTTCTATATCATGCAGGCAGGAGATGAGGGAGGAAAGAAGGGCCATACTCAGCGTTAGTCACATTTGTGTTCTGGACAGTTAAGAGAGGCTCAGTATCCCAATCCCGTGTATTAATAGTACCATCATCATTAGCTTTCCTGATGATCTAGACATACAAAAAATAAGTATCAGCATGCAAAGCAACCAAAAATTAACATGGTATTCTAATAACTGCAAAATGATTTCTTCCAGAAAAAGCATGAAAGCATCTTAAGCATACACATCTACTTGGAAGATCAAGTTGAAGAACATTCAAATATGGCATTAATATTAAGAAGAGCACAGTGATTGAATAAAAAGAACCATTTATCATATGCTAAAATAGTCTAACAACTGAGCGTCCACAATTCCTATTAACATTTACCTCTTTCAGGGTAGCCTCACAAGATGCCTTTTCTTTCTCATCATTGCAGCGTGCAAAAGCCCTCTCCACAAACCCACGAAGCGATTTCGGGAAAGGTCCAGGCTACAAGCAACGGGATTATTTGTTTCCAATGTCAATTATAAGAAAGAAACAATTGGCCAACATTTAATATCTACTTTACTTGCTAAGTAACAAAGAACTGAAAAAAGGAATCTTACCACAGGCGTAGCAGTGGTATAGTCTTTTGGCTTTGGCAATGAAACACTAACATAGGCAGGTGTTTGGGCTGCCCCGGCTGCTGAACTATTTTTATCCATTTTGGTAAAACCTGATGGCAAGTTTGAAGCAATTCTAGGGTTAGTTGGAATCTGTACTTTGCTTACCCTTTGCGGATCCACTGACGGTGATGTCTGAGTAGGCTGGCGATAGCCTAATGGTGCCTGGTGAAAGGAAGACTGGGAGTTCATCTCTTGAGGATGTGTAGCTCTCTGATGACCCTGAAAGGGCTTCTCATAAAAGGGTTTCGTCTCCAGAGGACTCTGGTAATGGTTTTGTGGAGGAACAGGATGATGAGATTGCAAACTTGGTGTTTGATGCATCCAGTAAGCATCATTAGAGGTACTAACAGCTGCACCAGGCTGAGAGAATGATGAAAAATGAACACTAAGTCTTCCTTATAAGGTTAATTTCCAATAAAAAGACTCCCATAAAAGAAAGCAATCAGAGATCATGTCTAAACTGTCTGCACATAAGAAAATTCAAGAATTGACTCTGTGCAGTCTTGCTTGGTAGCTAACAGGTTAGTCACTATCACTCTTTTACTAACTTAGTTGTTTTGCAAGGAGAATAACACACATTTTATCAATAAGCTGTAAGCAGGAAAGTATTATAAACTTAAATAAAGGCGCAAATTATAAACTCATGAAAGTAAAATCTGAACCTGCTGAGAAGGTGGTTGGGATGAGTCGGTTTCCTGCCTCCAAGGTTGGACATAGGACGGGGCTGGCTGACCATCTGAAGCAGGCATTTCACTAGTAACACCAGGAGCTGAAAAGCTCTGACTATATGCACTTGTGGCAGACAACTTTTCTGTGCCCGGGGCACAGGGGACTTCTGTTTGGCTGTAATATTCTGACCACTGTTGGTAGTTCTGTTGATAATGTACAGGTGTTGTGCTTGCAATAGTCGAGCTACGAGTGTTAGAGGCGTCAGGAGTATAATTTTGATAAGGGTTTGATGTATAGTCTGTATAGTTTCCCTGGTTCAAAGCAGGAGTCTGATTGCTGTAATTTGTGCTGGGGTAACTTCCAGCCGTTTGGTTGTTATAGTTTGTACTTTGATAACCTCCAGCAGTCTGATAATCAGCAGGATTGTAGTAAGTTCCTGAATAACTTGCAGTCCCAGCATAAGATCCTGGATTCTGAAATGAGGAAAGAGGCTGAGTAGCACCTGTGTTTTGATACGCCCCTACAGGCTGAGGATATGACTGGCTAGGTTGCTGTTGATAGCCACTGTAGTAATTGGAGTATCCAGTGTTTGAATAGTTGTGTGGGTCAGAGGAGTTCTGGTATGAATTGGTATATCCACTATAATCTTGTGCCACATTTGCAGTTCCAGACGTCAATGAGCTAGTGAAGGATGTAGTATTTGGTATTTCTTGCACATTTCCGGTGGCTGGCCCTGTGGGTTGTGGATGGTAATAGTTTGAATGTGAATAGTTCCCATTCTCCACAGCCTGATTTTCCACAGTATGTGCTGTCCATGGGGCATCGTCAGACCCAGTTGAGTACTGATATGAATATTTATGCGCTTGGCTTCCATCAACACCATATCGATTCTGCACAAAAGAAAAAGCATTAATACTGGAAAATGATCTTTAAAATCTTCATTTAAATAAATAAAAAAGTCTGAAGAGTGAAAAGAAACATAGACAAACGACAAACAAAAATTTCATCTCAAATGAAGACTTTATCTACAACTTAAGATGCTAAAAGCCTCCCACAGTCTCAAGTCAATCTGAAAAGACCTCAAAACAACTGCAAACGTTGATGCATTAAGTGATCAACAGCTAAGTGACTTAACCAAACGTAACACTTAATAGAACTTGTTGTAGCAATAGTACTTTACATCTTTAGCTGTTCTGATCATGGTAAATTACTAGAGAAAACCATAAGGTTCCACGGAATTAATGAAACGTCTATAAGTGTCTATAAGTTAAGGAGAAGAATAATTATCTCAAAACTAATCTGAGAGTTCACATACCTAACCTAGAATCAAAATCTTATTTCTTCTGCTGCATAAACATACTTATATGCGAGAACTCTTCTATACTAACAAACATAACTTGCTGTAAGATCTACATATCTAGACGCACGTCCCCAAAGAAGAGAAGATCAAAATTGGCTCAAGAGTACCAAATAAAACTGGAAACACCATTACAGCAAAACTAAAATCACCAATTTCACTTCACGCAAAAACTACATATAAAGACTGATTCTGCAAATTGGAAAACATTAGCTATAATAGAGAGAGGCAAGAGATTATACCTCAATGGAATTAGGGTCCAACGGAGCTACAGCTTGAGTGTTTCCTCTTTGATTCATTCTACCATTAACCTCCTTCAAAAGGATCACATACAAATTAAACTCGGATTTCGAATCAAGCAGAAAAATTAAGTTCCTATGCAAAAATAAACCCATAGAAAAGCCCTAAATAGAAAACAAAGATAAAGCAGCAATAATTTGTACCAGTGACGCTCCAATTTGTGTCTTCTTCGTTCGTGTAGAGCCGACGAAGGATCGAATTGAAAGAGTAACTAGTAGAGCAGGAATTGAGATCAAACCAAAACACGGTAACAAAGGAAACGAATAGAGCAGAAAAATAAAATAAAAACGACAAGGGAAATAAAAATATAAATCTACGGGAACAACAAAGAGAGCTTTCAAATCTATCGAAATTACAAGAACATGGAGAAAATCGAGGAATCTGGCGGAAGAGGAACAATTTGTTGTGCCGGAGATGAAGATAGCCAAAATTTTACGGTATACTAGCGTTGTCGGGTCGGACCGGATCAGATCGGGTCAAGTCGGACCAGATCAGGTCGGTCGGGTTTTTGTAATGCATTTTTCTTTTCAGAGCGGGTCGGGTCTGAAAATCCGTAAGAAATAAATAAAAGAACGTTCCTTTACTTTAGACGATTTTGATGTCTCTACGTGTAGTTTTCCAAGATATGATCCAACCAAGCCAACATGTATATCGTTAGATGAGTCCATTAATTACCTTGTTCTTACTCGAAAGTATATGTTTAACGTGTAATTTAATCCTATTATTAAGTTATATTGATTCATGACAAAACACATGGAAATCCTTATACTCATCAACTTGATGAAGAATCTTCTTTTTTATATCTTTTTTTCCAATTCTGTTTCAGTTCCATGTTTTAGCTCATCAACTCTAATCTCTATAAGAACATGATTAGTATGAGTCTCTAAAATGAATCTCTCACAATTAAAAAAAAAAAGAAAAATAATCAAAAAAGGAAGAAAGAGTGTAAGAAGAAATTATCAAATGAGAAAACCTTTGAGAGGATCATGAAAACATCATTCAACATGTCCCCATTATTTATTGGCTAAATTCCTTTTAAAATTTAATAATATAATAAATTTATATTAAATTATTAATTTTTTTTTTGTTTAATAGACGGTGAGGTTCTTATGAATGTAAATGCTCTAAAACCTCGGATAGCCATAAACGTGTTTTAATCAATCTTGAAACTTTTCAGATTGTTTTTTACGTGTATTGCCATATGATGATGATGACTCTGATTACTCACTGGCTTAACTCTCATCCAAAAGTTTATAAAGGAATTGTTGATAAAATGGAATTCTAAGCCTTTTAACAAAAAAAGAAGAAAAACGAAAAAAAGAAAGAGGAGGAGGAATACAAGAATCACATATTTCAACACCCACAACCACAACGTTCATCTCTTCTATTCTCAATCAGAGAGAGCTCAAGAATTGACTGGTTCTCTCTCTCTTTCTCTCGTTTCTTTTTTTTTTTTTTGGGGGGGGGGGAGGTTTTGAAGTGTATGTTTTCATGTTTGTAATTTTTGTTAGCCCGCAAATGATTTATATATCCCTTTTATGTGATTTTGTGAAGCCAACAACTTTTTTTTGGAGTCATTCCAAATAATTGTTAGAAGTTTTGTTTTATTTCTGCAAACTAGATCTATGTATGATTTAAATCATATGTTTTGTGGACTCTCTCAACATACAGTAATTATCAATGGAATCACTCTAAAAAAAAATTATACTTGCCATACAGGTCCTGCATTGGTTACAACTAAGGACACTGGGGATGCTGTTACCTTGCTACAATCAATGACTGGTTCAACATTTGATAGCAGCCAGCTCGTTTTCACTGCTTGCATGGGTTACCCAAATGTAAATGAAAGTAGATTGCAAGAATTAAGAACCAAGCACAGGCCAGCAGTGATAGCTGCATTTGAGGAAAGATTAAAGGGGCTTCAAGCTTGGAGGGATTCGAAAGGCCCTGCGACCAAATTATATAATTCTAAGCAAGACACCAAATCCGTTTTATTGGATTCTAGCAAAGCCTCATTGTCAGATGGGAGTTTATCTCGTTCTGAATCAGGATCCAGTAATGTAGAGGAGGTCTTTATTAGCCTGACTGGTGATGGAGAGATAGATTGTCTTCAAGATCTTCAAGGACAGGTAATTTGTGTTAAGATACTTGTATGTATCTTTCTCACCTAAACTTTAGTTGGACCAACCAATACTGCGAATCTAAGTATGCAGTAGTACCAGTAATTGCAATGTCAACGTATAATATTAACATTTTCCCACAACTACCCCAGGTTCTCTGGTTGAAGGGTGAACTCTACAAGTTGCTTGAGGAGAAAAGATCAGCTTACTAAGGTTAATCTCTTAGCTTAGTATATGCTTTGGAGATTGAAATCACTCGAGAACTTTTATATATCTCCTTATTATCCCTGGATCTCTCCTGATGTTATTTTAGAGCTGAAGAGTTGGAGGTCACTCTCATGGAGATGGTCAAACAAGACAATCGGTGTCAACTGAATGCTAAGGTATTCT
Organism: Cardamine chenopodiifolia; assembly: GCA_963922655.1. Classification (NCBI taxonomy): domain Eukaryota; kingdom Viridiplantae; phylum Streptophyta; class Magnoliopsida; order Brassicales; family Brassicaceae; genus Cardamine; species Cardamine chenopodiifolia. The sequence continues at coordinate 15,853,252 of OZ000478.1, read as the reverse complement.
TATTTGTGATTTGAAACTTCGTTCTCTAATTAAGCATATGGGTTTACTTTCAGTTTTTTTCTTTATCTATGCTGTCATGAATAAGGATGATCCTTTCTCTTTCTATTTGAGATAGGCTGACTTGTCTCATGCTACTGAACATGTAATTTGGATAGATTGAGCAGTTAGAGCAAGAGGTGAGAGAGTTTCGAAGACTTGTTTCTGATAAGAGGGAGCAAGAAGCTGCTATGATACAGGTTTGCATTTGCAACTTGTTTACTTCTCAGATTAATCTGTTCTCTCTTCTAGAGCAATCCAGTGTAAGGTAATTCTAAGATCACTTGAGAATTATGAGGTCTTGATGTGGATGGAGCAAGAACATAAGATCACGGAGACTTGCCGAGCGATGCAGCAGCGCAGAGATATGCTGCTGAAGTGCTTCAGGTTAATAAGTTTGCATTGATTGCTTCTAATGATGAAAGTGTGTTGTATATCGGTTTCAATGAGCTTTAACTAATGACTTCTGTTTTTGTGTGTGTGGGGTCAACTAACTCTCTGATTGCTTCACTGACTTATCTACTTGCTATATAAATAGTTACGCCTATTGATTCCTTCCTAGCAATTTGGAGCTTGTCGGTTCTTCTTTATCATAGTACCTTGTAGCATGTTTACTTTGTGGATATTGGTATTGTTTCTGTCTGTACGTGTCAGTGTACACGTACAAGGGCGGGCAAAATAAAGTTAGAAGTGTTACTTATTTCGTCACTTCCTCAATATGATAACGGTAATGTGTAGGATAAGTATGAGGAAGCTGTTGCTGCGCTCGCTGAGATGGAGGAGAGGGCAGTAATGGCAGAGTCCATGTTGGAGGCAACTTTGCAGTATCAATCTGGCCAAGTAAAAGCGCAACCTTCACCACGGTCTGTTTCTCTGGCATTAGAAACTAGACTTTTCCCAAGCACTTGTGTGTCCATCCCATACATTAATTATAACACCATTTGTTTTCTGAATCGTTTCAGGCAAGTGAAGCAAGATTTGCCGGTTATGACCAGTCCCTAGGACCTCATCAAAGTAACTCTTCCTCTTTCTCTCACTTACACATGCAGTGACATATTATGTATATGACTGCTTCCAGATAGAGTTCAGTATATGTAACCACATTTCATGTAACACAAATGGAGCTTCTTTGGTCTTTTCAATGCGGTCTTCAAAACCAAATGTTAATAGGTCTTATTACATCTGAAATCTAGTGCTGGCATTAACTAAGGCCTTTTTGACCCGCGATTGCAGAACACTACATGCAAAAAACCTACGGAGCAAGCTAATGATGAGAAGCCATCGACAGAGAGACAAAACTCAAACTTCATACTAGAAGAAATTGACACGAAGCTCTAAGAAAATGACCTGTAAGGTATATAATTATACGAATTGTCGATTAGATTTTCGACATAACTAGTAGATATATTGAATTATGTAATTTCTTTGCTAAGCAATATAGAAACAATTCGTTTTTAAGTCACCCTCTCTTTTGTATGAAAAAGAGTTTTCAATTATCTATCGTGGACCAGAATTCACAAAGAAACCTTCTCACTATATATATAATATATGAAACACTTGTGCAGTAACAACAATGGGACATGCATCTTTTTTATTCATTATCTTAAGCATATATGCACGAGGAGGATTGCTCGAGCAAAGAATGTAGCATAAGTTGTTGATTCAATCATAAAATGCAGAGAGAGAGAGAGAGAGATGAGCTTAGGCTATTGCAGACTTTTTATCGTAAAGGTCTTCAAGGTGTAACGCTCTAAGGAGCTTTGGCCATGATTCTGGGATTCCACCGGGTAATTCAAATTCCAACAGCTTCTCACGCTTCCTGTAGAACTCTTCTACTGGTTGAGTCTGTGAGCAAACATTTAAACATTGTTAACTGTACAAAACTTTGAATCATGAACGTAGAAAGAAGAAAAACATTACCATTTTGTTGTAAATCCGGAGTCTTTCCTTGACGACTTCTTCGGTGTCATCAGTTCGGCTTATAAGCTTTGATTCACAGTTTGGTGGAGGAAGAAGAGGAGGCATATACATTCTAGGACTATCATCATTACCTTTGATATCAATGCACGCAACATTATAGTTTCCACCACATTCGCTGCAAATTCTTCTTCCTAGACATTTTGCAAGTAATGCCTCTTCTCTAAGCTTAAGATTGATAACTAGATCTATATTAGTTACTCCCTCCAGTATTTCCTACAAAAGAAAAACAGAAACGGAGAGGATGTGTCAACCAAAGAATCCCCCATAAGCCTTAAATCTACAAAAGCAATGAAAACACTCACTGCTTGTGTCACAGTTCTTGGAAAACCATCAAGAATGTATCCAGATTCACCGTTCTCTTTGCCAGCTTGGAGACGCCTTGATAACAAACTTATTATGAATTCATCAGGAACCAACTTTCCATGGTTAACAAGCTCCTTTAACTACACCAACGCAGCAACGATTGACAAAATATAAATATGTTAACCGGTTCACAACAAACGATAAGCATCTAAAGACACCTGTGATGGTTGATCATATATATACAGTTATCTTCCAGCAAGTATTATGAATATAAGAGTCTGAGTCACGTTAAGGGACTTCTAGTGCTAAAACACATTGTCTCTAACAATTTTGGCCCCACGAAAAACTATTGGAAAACATAATAAATTCAATGATTCAACCCCAAAATCACTTTGCATACTTGATTCTCCTTATTCCAAAATCAATTCTCATTTACAAAGGAAAAAGCTGATCTTAGCACAGCATGTAGATGACCTCTATGGCCTCATACGAGACTAGCAACCAAAATTCAACATTTACACAACCAAAAAGGCGTCAAATAAGGTTTCTCCAAGACCAAATAAGGACTGAAAAATATGCAATATCACTCAGTACACTTGATAGGTGACTTTTATGAGAAAGATCAGATATATATAGAGTAAGATAAAAAATGGAGATTGAGCACATATTCTCAGCAGACTCAACCAAAGATTATGCTCCTAGCTTATTCAAAGATCATCGAACATGAAATTAAAACAAAGAACCTGAGATGAGAGGAGACCAGAGGAGGAGAGCTCTTCACGAACGAGATCACCAGTGGCAATATGAGGAACGCCAAGGAGAGAAGAGAGACGAGAGGCATACGTGCCTTTACCAACACCGGGACATCCAAGAAACACCCAGTGAAAATTTCTGCCTTTGTACGGAGACGGAAACGAAGACGAAGACGAAGACTTCTCGAGCTGTGCCGCAGCCTCTTCGAGATCGATCTCGGGGTCCAACGAGGACCCAGACGAATAAGAAGAAGAAGAAGAAGTCAGAGACCTAATCAAGTAGGAAGAAAAAGTATTCTTCACCGTCGACGTCGCCGGCCTGAAGAGACGGTGAGAAACCGCCATGGAGAAATGAAGAAGAAGAAGAAGAAGAAGAAGAAGAAGAACAACAACAACAAATGATTGTGTGTATCGATTTGTCCCGAGCTCAAGGGAGCTTGTTGAATTTTTCCTTTTTTTTTCTTCTTTTTGGGCACGTGAGGTAAGCGTGTCATGTCTTTATGTCCCTGTCTCTCTCTTTTTCTTCACGGCTTACGAATGCAATCTTTTTTTTTTCTCTTTACAAAAAGAACCAAAAAACAAAGAACGCAAGACTTTGATTAATAACATGGTTTGAGATAGTTGAAGGTTTAACCGTTTGGTTTTAATCATTCGGATGAATGAAAATAGTGGTTAAAATGGGTGATTCCAAGTTGAAACAAGTCGTTTTCAACTACATGTTTATATTACGGACGATTTAATCTTTTTTTTTTAATTATAATATTTTTAGACGTTCTCTTGACCATTATTATCGAATCAATTATGCACGACTAAGTTACTGATTAATACAATCGCTATTGCTCTCAGTTTACTCTAAATTATATGGGATTGACCATCTCTTTTGGTCCAAAGATGGATGAATTCAAGAAAGTTAAGATTCTTGAGTTCCAACTAATATACAAGAAGGAAGACTGCCAGACCGACCAAACTTCGTGGCCCGTAAAATTTAAAGTAGAAATTCCTTGGTTTTTCTTTCTAGTTAGCACTTTCATTTCAATTATAAAAGGAAAGATTTTTTAATCAATCAGTGGAAAAATGCGTTTGGTATACGAAAAGTAAGAGAAATTGGGTGAGTATTGTCAAAATCCGATAAAAATCTAACTTAAAAGTTATTGATTTAAGTTTGTAAATCTTTAAATTTACATCTCGCTAATTGTTTAGAGTTAGATTTAGGTGGATTGAAGTTTTAGATTTTTGAATCATAAAAATTGCTCATTGAGGAATTGATTTTACTTAGCATGTAAGATTGATTCTAGGACTTATTTAGCTGTAAGATTGATTCAAAGATTTATAAATTGATCTCTATAATCATCTCTTCTCTGAATCAATTTTGGTTGTAGGTTTAGAATCATGAAATGCTGTTTTGATAGATTTTCTTTAATACATTTTAAATACTTAAATGTGTATATTTTTTTGACATAAAGATATACAATAAATAAGAAGCATATTTATATGGTTGACGGAGTTTAGGTTTTACAATCTGCTTATGAAAAATTATAGTTTAAGATTTAATAGAACAAAGGTGTAGGAGGCATTCACTATACTAGACTTTGAAAAAGGTTTAGAGTTGTGGTGGGTCTCATTTTAAATTCATAGTGACTAAGACATTCATAAGACAACCCACACCTTACTCACATCGTTGGATAAAAAATATGTTTAATGTGGGATGTTTTTGTTATTATTCATATAAATTCAGTTAATGTAACTCTTGAAATATAACTGTGACTTGACACACACACAAAGAGAAAACTAGTCGTCCTTTTTTTTTTTATAAACCTATATTTCGTTTTCTTCAATGGTATGTCAAAAACTCAACCTTTGTATGATACTCCGATTTGGTTAGTGGGTACTTGCTGGAAACAAATCCTTTTGTTTGGGAATTTCTAAGCGGATGTCTTTGTTCAGGTTGTATTTGTAAGTGTTGTTCGGTGTCTGTCACAAAATGTAATCGAAAAAGAAGGATTTAGATGGTCCTAGAGATATAATAAGTGGTTTACATGACGCACTAATTTGCCGCATTTTATCATTCCTTCCCACAAAAGAAGCTACTTCTACTTCTGTTCTAGCCAAAAGATGGAAGCATTTTGCTTGCTTTTGTACCCAATCTTGACTTTGATGACTCCTTCTATTTCCATCCCGCAAGGACTAACCAAAAAAGGAGAGAAAATTCTGAAAGTTTTTTTGGATTTCGTGGATAGTGTATTGAAACGGATAAGATTAATGTAAAGGATCTTTTAATGGGAATACGAAATGTGAAGATCCTCTACTTGTCTGATGACATTCTTGAGGTTAATCCCATCTTTCTTCTTCTCTTTTTTATTGATGATACTCTAAAAACTAGAATATAAAGAGAAACTTATTAAAAAAAATGATCATTGACTACTTTTGTTTTTGTTAGTGATACAATAATGGTTGATTAGGTTTTTTTCAGGTACTTGCTCACTTCACTGAAATAATACCGGTATTCAACAACCTGGTTCAGTTAACTATTAAGACTACACCATATGTACAATGGGATCCATTGCCAACTCTACTCTTGAAGTGTCCAAATCTACAAACCCTTTTCTTCAAAGTACCATACACTTACTTTAATCAATCTCTGACACGCTTTTACACACAATTATATTTTGAAACTGTTTCCTTTATGTTTCAGGGACTGCATCACAAATATAAAGATAGATGTGAGGACGAAGACGGGTGCTTGTGAAAATGTCAAGCGCTTCCTAGAGACAATGCCGAATCTTGAACAAGTGATATTGTACTACAGTACACCAAATGTAACAAATGATAAAGGTGTGAGAAAAGTATTCATGAAACTGCAAGAGCTTCCTAGAGTAGCTTCAGCCAAGTGCAGTGTCAAAATAATCTCAGACTATGTCGACTAAACGGGGTATTCGTCTTTAGAAGATCATTCTTCTGTTTTCAGCCATGGATATGTCTCAAGCTACAAGTTTGCATTGTTGCTGAAAGGCGTAATCTCAACTCAGTATTTTTCGTGTTTCGGCCTTGTTCCTTGTTTTATAACTAGTGTTTAATGCTTTCTCTTTTGACTAAGAATATTGATTATCTTTTGTTCGTCTAGTATGTTGAAGAACTATGATTGGATCACAGCTTCTTGATGATAATGAGTTACTATTAGTTTTTTTTTTTGGGTCAAAAGTTACTATTAGTTAAGTATGGTATTGCAGATTAAGAGTATTTTCCAGATTAAAATCTGGTTGCGTTTGTTGTCTAAAAATAATAATTTAATAATTAGTTGGGTAACGACCCGTTGGGCTTGGGTCCTTTTTTTTACCCGGTTTGGGTTCTCATTCTCTCCTTCGTTAAAAAAAAATCCGTCGCCGGTTTTTTGTTTTTTTTTTGGTATAATTCTCTTCCGACGTCACACTAAAAAACCTAACTCCGGTCGATAAATCCATCACTCGCCTCAAATTTCCCTAATTTTCCTACGGGTTTATCTTCCCTGAACCCTAATGGATCATCAAGACGATGAAAACCACTCCGAGAAACAAGACGACGAGGTTTGATTTCGAGAAAAATAATTGAATTATGATCTCTTCTTTGAAACCTTATATCCATGCTCTAATTCGAAAAATTGTTTTCCTTGTTCTGGTTATTGCAGGAAGCTCTTGCTCGCCTTGAGGAGATTAAGAAGTCAGTTGAAGCTAAAATGGCTCTTCGTCAAAATAACCTCAATCCTGAACGACCTGGTTTGTTTGTTTTTTTTTTTTTGGAGTTTTCATGGAATTGTAGAATCCATACTTCTGAGTTGTTACTGAGACTGAGTCTTCCATGTTACAGATTCGACATATCTTAGGACTCTGGATTCTAGTATCAAGCGCAATACAGCAGTTATCAAGAAGTTAAAGCAGATTAATGAGGAGCAACGAGAAGGGCTGATGGATGATCTTCGAGGTGTTAACCTTAGCAAATTCGTTAGTGAAGCTGTTACTGCCATTTGTGAGGCCAAGCTCAAAAGCTCTGATATACAAGCAGCTGTTCAGGTTTGCCTTGCTCTTTCCTACCTTGTTCGTTTGTATCTTTACTGCATTAACATCTGTTTTGCTCTTAGGATGTTGCGGATTGGAGTAGATTAGAGACCTTTTTTCTTATGTTATTCAACATATCTCATTCAGATTTTAAGTAGTTGCTATGTTTGTTTAAACAGTTTCTTAATACATTTCACTTCTTGGTATGTCAAATCTCCTGCCCCGGTTTAGGTTTCTGTTGAGAGATGATTTTTCCTCTCGGGTTAGATGACAGTTGGGTCTCTTTCTAGTTTGTTATTTCTTATGAATGCAGCACAATAAAGTAGCAAAAGACAGTGCTTTCTGTTCAGTATTCGTTTCAAAGCCTTCTACTGTAGCTGATTTCCATGTATTTTGACAGATTTGCTCGCTACTTCATCAGAGGTATATAGAATTTTCTCCTAATCTAACACAAGGGCTCTTGAAAGTCTTCTTTCCTGGAAAATCTGCCGACGATTTAGATGCAGACAGAAACTCAAAGGCCATGAAAAAGCGCAGTACCTTAAAACTCCTTCTGGAGCTTTACTATGTTGGAGTAATAGAAGATAGTAACATCTTCATCAATATTGTTAAGGATCTTACCAGTGTTGAACAACTGAAAGACAGAGATACGACCCAAACAAATCTGACACTTCTTGCCAGTTTTGCTCGACAAGGAAGAGTTTTTCTGGGGCTTCCTATTTCTGGACAGGACGAAGATGTAAGTAGGTTTCAAGATCAAGTGAATTTTTACCCCATATGTGATGAGCTCTTATTGGTTCCATCCCCCAGCTCTGTTATTATATATCTGACAAGACGTCTTTGATATCTTTTTCTGTATTTAGCTAAATGTGACTAAGGTTTACTCTAGTTTTTTAAGGGTCTCGACGTCACTGCAGAACAGAAAAAGAGTTTTAGGAAAGCTTTCAACACATATTATGATGCTCTGGCCGATCTCCTTCAGTCTGAGCACAAGGTTAGATCCGTATTTGTTTGCCCATGTGCTTAAGTGCAAGAACTTCTTATAGATATTTTTCTTGCCTGAAAATGAAATATCCTCCTTTTGTTATTTTTCCTTTTTTCATTTTGCTAGTTTTCTCTTTTTCTGTAGTATCTTTGTAATAGTTTTTGTTTGACAGTTGCTTCACCAAATGGAGAAAGAAAATGCAAAACTGGTAAATGCTAAAGGGGAGCTTAGTGAAGACAGTGCATCTTCTTATGAAAAGCTGAGGAAATCATATGACCATCTCTATCGAAATATCTCATCGTAAGTTGACCATTTGTATAAATCATCTAGGTTTTCCTGTTCTTGTTGGGTCTAGTTTTAGTGAAGTTAATTGCAGAAAAGTTTGGAAATATATCATAATTGTAATCATTTAATTGATGAGTATATTAGTAGCTTCGTAGCTTTCTTCTCACTGGCCATTCACTAAAATACCTATTAACAAATGCTATTATTGAGCTCTCAATTCTTTCATTATATAATTCTTGAACCAAATAGCATATTAGGATGCTGTTGCTGTCATTGTAGTTTAAATATATAGTGTCATTGTTTAGATCTTGGGCATGCATCAGTTTATTTGCCATACTTTTTATTTTGATTGTGACATGTGTCTACTGATTCACTGGAACTCTGTTATATTCATGAAAGTGATTTTAGATTTATGGTGTTTATACTTTCTTCCCACATCTTTGACTGGAATGGATATCTGACAGGAACTTCTACAGTTTCAATATTCAGATATTATGTTAGGATAAATATTGGTTACGGAGACAAAGTCAGTTGCTTAAGCATTCTTATCTAATTCGATATACCCCTCCTAATTAGTTATGTATTTTTTAATGTCCTGTTGCAGTTTGGCCGAATCACTTGATATGCAGCCTCCTGTTATGCCAGAGGATGGTACAACTAGGCTCACAGCAGGGGACGAAGCCTCACCCTCTGGTGCTGTAAAAGATACATATGTCCCCGAACCTATTTGGGACGACGAAGACACCAAGACATTTTACGAGTGCTTGCCTGATCTGAGGTTAGTTCCTATTTATGTTCTTAAGAAACAAAGATATGGGAAAATGTGTAGTTTGCAAGTGGCATTATGAAATCATTTACTAGTTCTGTATTGCTTTTTCTTTTTAGTTTTCAATTGTTTATGTCAGATGCATTGTTTCTCTAGGGCATTTGTTCCAGCAGTCTTGTTGGGAGAAGCAGAGTCTAAATCAAATGAGCAATCTGCAAAAGCAAAAGATAAATCCTCTGTGAGTGGATGACATACTTCATTACATTCTGTCACTTTGCTTTCTTAAGATATTGGAAGACACTTATTGTTGACTATGAAGGACACTTAGTCGACAATCATCACTAGATTGTCTATCTTGGAATGACATGATTTGCTTGTTGACAGATTTTGGTACTGCATAATTGGGCATTATGAAATACTAACTTGCATTGTTTTATAGAAACCTACACTTATAATTTAATGCCTTGTTGTGATTGATTGAAGGAGTCTAGCTCTGAAATTGTCGAAAGTCAACAGACAACCGAAGAGACAACAGAGGTTCCTGCTGATTCTGGTAGTATAGCTGAGGGATCAAATATTGCGCAGCCAAAAGAGAAGGAAGAAGTAGATAAGGAAAAGGCTAAGGATGCTAAGAAGGAAAAAGGGAAAGAAAAGGATGGTGACAAGAAATTGGAAAATGAGAAGGAGAAAGGTAAGAGCCTTGACGTAGCAAACTTCGAAAGATTGTTACAGCGACTGCCTGGTTGCGTAAGCCGTGATCTTATTGACCAGTTAACAGTAAGAGTCCTTGAAATGGTTTTCTATTTGATTTTGTTTCGGTTCAACCTCTTTTATCCTCCGGTTTTTATTCGTATGGTTTTATTTGCAGGTGGAATATTGTTATTTAAATTCCAAGACAAACAGAAAAAAACTTGTCAAAGCGCTATTTAATGTCCCTAGGACATCTCTGGAGTTGCTAGCATACTATTCGCGTATGGTTGCAACACTAGCAACATGCATGAAGGACATCCCTTCTATGCTTGTGCAGATGTTGGAGGACGAGTTCAATTCTCTGGTCCATAAAAAGGTTAGATCTGCTGCATTGTCTTAGATAATAAGTAATCGGTTTCGATATTCAAGTTTGATAATATACTGTCTGATGGAGTTGCAAATTTAATTTTGTGCAGGACCAAATGAATATTGAAACGAAAATTCGAAACATCAGATTTATTGGGGAACTCTGCAAGTTTAAAATTGTACCTGCTGGTCTTGTATTCAGTTGTTTGAAGGTATAACTGCACAACCCAACACATGCATTCTATAGAGATGTTTATTTTCTTGAATATTCTTATCATATGTTAGGTGCGTTTCAATTATATATGGTAGGTAAGTTTCACTTGAATCCACTTATCGGATATAAAAAATAATTGTTTGGGGACGGATTCTGTCTTCTCTGGCGAAGCTTGAGCCATCCAACTAAAAATAATTTTTTGCAGGCTTGCTTAGATGAATTTACTCATCATAACATTGATGTTGCTTGCAATCTTCTGGAGACATGTGGCCGTTTCCTTTATCGGTCTCCTGAAACCACACTCAGGATGACTAATATGCTGGACATACTGATGCGCCTGAAAAATGTCAAGAACTTAGATCCTCGTCAAAGCACTCTTGTGGAAAATGCCTACTACCTTTGTAAACCACCTGAAAGATCAGCACGAATTTCTAAAGTTCGTCCACCATTGCATCAAGTACTTACTAATCTCCAACTACAGTGTCCTTTATGTTTCGAGTAATACCCATTGCTCAATTGTATTGGCGATTTTGTTTTTCTTATATTGTTATTCAAATTTCTGCAGTATATACGAAAATTGCTATTCTCTGATCTTGATAAAGATTCCATTCCGAACGTACTGAAACAATTGCGGAAGCTGCCATGGAGTGAATGTGAGCAATACATTTTAAAGTGCTTTATGAAGGTTCACAGGGGAAAGTATGGTCAGATTCACTTAATTGCCTCCTTGACTTCTGGTTTGAGCCGCCATCATGATGAGTTTGCGGTGGCTGTTGTTGATGAGGTATGTTCCGTCCACTGCTTCTAATAACTTATGGATCTCTTTTTAGTAAGTTCTTAAAAATCAGAAGTTTCCGAGTTTACCGAATGAAGGTACTCTGGTCTTGGGAATTTACATACCAATTGGTTCCCAAAAGTTAGATAACTATTACTTTAGATAGTGCTGCTTAAATGGCTTCTCCTTGCCTCTCAGGAAACAATTCTGATTTTCCCACTCCAACTTGGAGAACTGAATTGTGTGTTAATTTTTATTGAGTGTACAAAAGATGTAGCTTGTTCTCTTCCTGTGTACTTAGAACTAGAAAAGTATTGCTAAATTTATAGGCATTTTGTTATTTATTATGTGCAGCAGTGAAAAGGTCTAAGATGCTAATCTCTCTTTTTTAAGTCAACAGAAATGAAAATTACAGTCAAGTTGAAATGATACTATTCCTTATGTGAAGTTTGACGTGTCAGTAAAGCCTAAAATAAGCTTGCTGTTGAAAATGGTTAGGAGGAACATGCCTCTAGGTTTGGATTCCATGTTAAATCAAATCAGAACAGCGAGTGAAAATGCTTGGTTATGCCATCTAATGAATTTGTTTACATGCTTGACTTAAATTTTATCTATAGCTTTTGCCGGACTTATCTATATCACATTTTTCTTTAAGGTATTGCATGTGGCTTAGTATCACATTTGTTCTCTGAAGTAACGTGGTACATTGTTCTCACTTGAAGGTACTGGAGGAGATAAGGGTTGGGCTTGAGTTGAATGAATATGGGGCACAACAGAAGCGGCTGGCCCATATGAGATTCTTAGGGGAGCTGTACAACTATGAGCACGTAGATTCCTCTGTGATATTCGAGACGCTTTATTTAACTCTTTTATATGGTCATGATACTTCAGAGGTATGGTAGCTTTTCCAGAGTTCAATCCTTTATACTATGTTGGAAAACTGATTATCGACATAAAATGTGGTATGATTGAAACCAAAAGTCATGTTATTTATATAGAGAGAGAGTTAAAGCTGTTTGTATCTTACTGAAACACTATGTGTTGCTCTACTCAGCAGGATCCTTGCTTTACGTTTAATTTTCAGTCGTCCTTCTCTTCCACTTATTGACTGTTGTATATACTTTTATGATGTTAGCAAGAGGTGCTGGATCCACCAGAAGATTTTTTTCGTATCAGGATGGTTATCATTCTTCTGGAAACCTGTGGGCACTACTTTGATCGAGGTTCTTCAAAGAAAAGGCTTGATCAGTTTTTGATACATTTCCAGAGATACATACTGAGCAAGGGTCATCTTCCCCTGGATATTGAATTTGATTTGCAGGTTAGTCTCATTAGTTTTGTATATTATCATAGGGGACATGAGATTAGATTTTTTTGTAGAAGTTGATCCAGTTTTCACTTAAGGGTCCAGGGTATCTGTAACAAACTAATGTACTCTTAATTTCTGTCTCAACGCAGGATCTGTTTGCCAGTTTAAGACCCAATATTACCCGTTATGTGATCATTGATGAGGTCAATGCAGCTATACTGCAGCTGGAAGAACGTGAACATGCTGCTTCAGGAGACAAAGTCAGTATAGAAAGACACTCGGATACAAAGCCTCCAAGCAGGTCGTCTTCCGGTGTTATCTCTTCTAACGGGAAAAGTGGTGCAAAAGATATTGGAGAGAATGGAGAAGCTCACGGAGAAGAAAGCGACAGTGATTCTGGTAGTGGCTCTGTGGTCCGAGATGGACAGAACGAAGAGTTGGATGATGGAAATCATGAACGGGGATCTGAGAGTGATGATGGGGATGACTATGATGATGGCGATGGACCTGGATCTGATGATGATAATAAATTTCGTGTAAGGCAGAAGGTGGTAACTGTAGATCCTGAGGAACAAGCGGACTTTGATCAAGAATTGAAGGCTTTACTTCAGGCAAGTTCAGATTCAGTCTTCTTTTTAAATGTTGATTGATGCATCTGTTCTCTAATTTAGCTGGATGGAAAAACCAGTTGACACTAATAAAAGGCAGAACTTATTGGCCCGGATTTGAAAGATGAAGGAATTTGAACATGGTTAAGTACTGATATGTTTTGTGGATGCAGGAGAGCATGGAGCAAAGGAAGTTAGAATTACGTGGTAGACCGGCATTGAACATGACAATTCCAATGAGTGTTTTTGAAGGATCTGGAAAAGATCATCATCATTTTGGGCGGCTAGTAGATGAAAACGGTGAAGAAGTGTTGGATGAAGAGAACGGAGAGCAAAGAGAGGTTCAAGTGAAGGTCCTAGTGAAGAGAGGGAACAAACAACAAACAAGGCAAATGCTAATCCCGAGTGATTGTTTGTTAGTGCAGAGCACAAAGCAGAAAGAAGCAGCGGAATTGGAAGAGAAACAAGATATAAAGAGGTTAGTACTTGAGTACAATGAAAGAGACGAAGAGGAAGCCAATGGGTTAGGGGCACAGATATTGAACTGGACTCCTGGAGGAAGCAGAGGATTCACTCGAACCGGGGAAGGCAGTGGGAAGAGTGGTGGGTCTCGTCACCGGTTTTTTTATCATCAAGGAGGTGGTGGATCATATCATACCCGGCAAAAATAGGATTCTTCCGGTTTTGATAATCTTTGCCTGTGTCAAAAGCGTTAATAGTTGGCTTTTTTCGATGGCTCAAGGATGATCACACTCACGAGTTTCTGTGACAAAGTTGATATGTTCAGCTTCAAAATTCTGTACTGACGGTTAGTAAATTGTGTGGTGGTATATGTGGATCAGCTGTGTGTGACCGTTTTTGCCCAGCTTGTTTGATCCAATTTTTAACTTGGATTTTTAAAATGTGAAAGCTTTAGAAACATAAGGAATATATAATATATGTTTATTAGCACGACCTCTTTAAGGTCGTTGTTTGTTATGATTATGTTAATCTCAAAGGTAAAAAACATGCCATACTGCTAAAGTATTGTTCTGTTACTTGAAGAAGATACTGAAGTAAAGTTAAAAGTGATATTTTATGACATCAAAGGGAACTTCAAATAGTTTAAGATATCCTATCCATAATTACTATAAAAATCCGAAATACCTAAACCGTTTAACTGGGATCTAAGTGTTTTTTTCTTTCTTGCTGTCGATTGTCTCCTTCTTGCTATAAAGTGATAAAATCAAAATTTGGTATAAGTTGTTTTTTCCAAAGAGTTTTCATATTTTTCGTTTGGTTTAAATCGTATATCTTTAACATATTCCGGAACACTGCATCAACTGGTTAAATCTTGCATTTTAGTAATTATGAAGATGCAATATAACAACATCCTTCTCATGGACAAATAAAGAGAGAAAAATTTACCAAATTGAAAGGAAATTTTAAGATATAGTCTTACTATATACGGAAAGGCCAGATTTAGAGCACAAGGGACGAATAAAAAGGTTCCTTAAAACAATATAGTTTCTGTCTCTTTAGCAAATCTGGAGAAACTGGACGGCTGAGATATGCACACAAACTTCTCATCAATCTTTTCTAAATTATTATATACGTGTGTCCATATAAACAAACATCATGTACTTGGTGATTGCTGAATGGTTTATATATGTGACAAACGAATGACAAAGTCACATTCTCTCATCATTAAGGTTTCTCTCTTTTCTCTCTCCCCTCCACACATAAAAGTGGTAGTTGGCTTTATGGGACCGACGCTTAGGTATTATTGTTTTCCATGGTTTGTATTCATTCACAAATCTATCAAAATCGTTTGCATGGTTTAATTGTGGTCTAGAAAAATAGAATACCTATCCATTTGGTCCACCATCAAAATCTTCCTCAGATCGCATTTATGTCCCGTGCCCACTCGAGAATTGATATAAGTTTTATAACTTTCCAAAAGGTTGATAATAGTACTCTTTCTACCCATTTTATAAGATTTTAAAGGATTTCTGGTTTGTGCCACTTTTAAAGATGTTTTGTGAATTTCTAGGCAAATTTTAAATGTATTAATATTTATTTTCATCTATATTCTGTAGTCTTTTGTGATTGGTTGAATTTTTTTAAATCCAATACTAAATAATATTTTTTTTAAACAAATTAAAATTCTTAATAAGCTCGTTTTAGGTATAAAATCTTATAAAATGTGACAGAATCAGTATTAGAAAAGAGTAATAGTCAGACAAAGAAATGGTAATGAAGAACCCTTCAAATTTGACATTTCTATTTTAAATCCTTAATACTAAATTAGATATTTTGGATAGTATATCCATCTATTATATAAAATTAATACTCCTTCTGATTCAATTTATTTGTAATTTAAAAATTTGTACAATAATTAAAAAAACAATGAATTTATCTCTTTTATCTCTTTTATCTCTCATTAATATATTATACATTTTTATTGGTCATTATATTAAAATAATATGAATAATATTTAAAAAATTTCAAAAGAATGCATTGAAAAGACAAAACAATACTTATAATAAAATAAAATTTAAACTCTAAAACCACACTTAATATGAAACAGATGTAATATCATTTACGTACCAATTTAAGTGGTGTTTGATCAAAAAATTAATTTCATTTTAAATGCTGTTGTATATTATGTCAAAATATTTTTTCTTAATTAATTTTACAATAATGACTAACTATTTTATTGTTGTATTGATGATTAGTATAAATTTAGTATAGAATTTTTAATATGTGTGCATTAAATGAAAACAGCACACTTAAATGAAATGTTTGAATATATACGTGTACACAGAGAGAGATTGATAATTAATGAATAAATAGAGATGATTGAAACGTAGCCAAAAAAAAAAAGATAAAATAAAGGGTAAGTGTAGACTTTAGACAATAGCACTGAACACGTCCCACGTTCTTTTTCTTCCCTCTTTTAGACTCTCTCTCTCTCTCGCTTTCTCAAGAGTCGCCAGAATAATCATACGAACGACGCCCTTTTTCCTCTTCCAAGAAAGACTCATGTTGGATCTCAACCTCGGAATCTTGTCGACACATAACGCAGATGAGGATTGCAAAGTACCAACCTCTATGTTCAAACAAGAAGATGCCGATTCCGTTAATCCCTCTAACAATTCTTCCATTATCTTTGGAATCCTTAAAAGAGAAGAAGACGTCCAACTTCTTCCTCCTCCTCCTTCTCCTCCCGGCAGTGAATTATCGGGCGGAAGTGAGTGGTTGCATCTGTCGTCTATGCAAAGAAATAAACAAGAAATGATAGTGCTGAAGAAGAAGAGCCGACGTGGCCCGAGATCCAAAAGCTCCCACTATTGTGGCGTCACCTTTTACCGTTGAACCGGCCGTTGGGAATCTCATATTTGGTATGCTAAATTATAAGCTAAATAAATTATAAAATATTTCTATCTTATTTTATAAATATATAAATAATAGTAATAATATTGGGATTTATGTGTAGGGACTGGAAAACAGGTGTATTTGGGAAGTAGATGAGATGTTATATTCCTTTTTTCTTATTATAATAAGGTTAAGTAAACACCACTTTTTAGTTAAGAAAAGAAAAAACCAATTCAATGTTGGAAGATTTTCAGTTTTCTCTTTTAATCTCTTTTGTTTTTTGCCTTAAAAGAAGGTGGTTTCGACACAGCCTACACAGCCGCAAGGTGTAAGAAATTATCACAGATGCTAATTTATATAATATCTCTTCCTTTCAAAAAATTATGTTTTTGACATTTAGAAAATATTTTATCTTTAGAGAAACATTAGTTGACTTATTCAAATACATATCAGAGCGTATGACTGAGCTGCTATCAAATTCCGGGGAGTCCACGCAGATCTCAACTTTATAGTGGATGATTACAAGCAAGACATGGAAAAGGTTTTTTCGCATAACTTATTGTTTCAAATATTAATAAATATGGATGTTTTGGACCTTCGATTAATAACTATGTATGTATGTTTTTGAATGATATATGATGGATGAAGCATCTAAGTAAAGAAGAGTTTGTGCAAACTCTAAGACGAGAGAGTGCAAGTTCAGCAAGAGGAGGTTCCAAATATAAAGACTTAGCTCTTCAGAAACACACCCATATAAAAATTGATCACATCCATATCTTCCAAAATAGGTACCGATTACTCGGTAGTTCCATTTTATTATGTTAAGTCACTATTAATAATGAGTTTGATTTTTATCGCGGGTACAAATTGATTCACCATTTATGTTTTTATTGCATATATGATTCACATATGTAATGTGTAAAGATTAATATAATTAAGTATATTTGAATAACCACAATTTCACCTTTACATATGGTACACACACCTCTAATTTGATCAACCAAACCCTAGCCAGCCTTACCTTTCATAATCCTTCTCTTTCAAAATTTGATGCAAGTTAGTATAAATCTTAACATGGTGTCTTTTTATATCAATAACATTTATTATACGCTAATATACAAACCATTATATTGCATGTATACTGCTTAACTTGATTTAATTTAAGACTAATCATTGCACATTAATCGACCTGATTTACAAATGACATTAATTTTACAGGAAATGAGCACAACAATCTAGAGCTAAGTCTCGGAATATCTGCATAATCCGAAAATATAAAATTGAAAACAGTGGATTATTACAAGGGTATTGATCGATCTGTAACAAGTTTACATGGGAAGTCGTTGCCGATGACAGATATGAAACCATTAAATAGAGTTGCAGTATCATCAGGATTCCCTTTCATTGCCATGATCAATTCTTCTTCCTTGTCCACTTGTATTGATCCATGATCGATAATTTTTGTCCTTTGTTTCCTTCAATGGCTTCTCTACCCGAAAGTTTGATGTTGCTTTGTCACATTCTTTTTTTTCTTTCTTCTATGTAAACGTAACGAAATTTGGCGATCTCAAATGTGTCGATATTAATGATGAGATCACCCCTTTCATTCTGGCGTGACGGATGAATCGTATCGTTTGAGTTTTTTTCATGTTTTTTTCAGAGGTAGGGAAAAAACTGCAATCAATAAAATTTTCATAATCCTTTCTTTCCGAAAAAAGAACGTAAAATTCTTTGTTTTTGGGCAGGGATTTAATACAACCCCAAATTTTAATCAAACAAAAAAATTCATATTTATATAGTAGCCAATAGTGAAGTGGCCTTGACAAAAAAATAATTGAGGTTCGTAGATTAGCCGATAACGTAAGACACGTGCATAATTGAACGGTACTTTGAGCATAAAAAATGAAGCAACAAAATTGGTAGAAAATAGAGTTAGGAAAAAAAGAAAGAATATTGAATCGAATGAGTAAAGAAAGGGATAGGAATGTGGGACACGTCATTGTAATTAAAGTACAATATAGTATTGTCTTATGATTTATCTTCACCACATTACTCATTTCTTATCCCCAATTTTCCAATTTTTACAACTTTTTTTTTGTTTTCCAATAAATGATAAAAAAAACACCAAATAAACTAGACAATATATGGCCCTAGGTAAATATTCAAGTTTTGAGAGATCCTATTGAATCAAACAGAAGATAGAGAGAATTTACCATTTTTCTTTTTGGTCAACAAAAAAAAATTACCATTTACATTGCAATTTTTATACACCAAATAACACATTTAAAAGGAAGTAAAATAGTATCAGAATCTTGTGACTGTTGAGAAAACTCATAACTGATTTAACTACTCTGCAATATCCTCAGAAGATTCTTTGTCATTTCCTACTCTATTTACACAAACTACTCTAAAGAAGCATATTTTTTTAAAGTGCTTGTTTTATTTTTACCTGCTTTGATCCAATCAGGAGCTGTGTTAGGAAGATCATATGTAGAATTCGATTGAACTATCAAATGCAAACGTGCATAATGCTTTGCTTCGACGTGCCACACTCAACTCTGGAAGACCTTGATCAACTGAAAACTGTGGCAGTAAGGATTTGTTTAATGCCGCAACATAATCCTGCTTCTGTAAGGAGTTATAAAGATCTCTTTTTTTATGTCTTCCAAATTATCAAAAGACTTTCGAGAAACACAGATGTTTAGTAGCTCGATCTTGTCTCAGGAGAAGCCAAGCTGCTCATCTTAGCTGTAGCAGGAGGGACTTCAACTTTCCCACTCACGAGTATATCAAATATAGTATTATCGTGTACGATACCTTTCTCACGCATTTCATCATGAAGTCTAAAAGCCTCGTCGAGATTTCCTTCTCTGCAATGTCCTGCGATAACAGTACTGTAAATAATCACATTAGGAGTCACATCTTTCTTCTTTTTCATCTCCTCTAAAATCTTGCTTGCTCTCACAAACTGCCCCTTCTTACTAAGAAGGTTGACAAGTACCATGTAGAAGATTTCATCAGGGACAGCACCCAAAGCAAGAACCTCTGAGTACAAATCAGAGGCAAATATTAGATTTCCATCTTTTAACAACCCATCGATCAGCGTTGTATATGTAAACAGATCACAACTTATTCTTTCATTCACCATTTTCTTGTACAGGTCAATCGCTGCATCCATGTTTCCCAGATTACAGAATCCTGAAATCAAACTATTGTAGACAGACACATTTGGTATCATCCTAGTTCATGGAGTTCAGAGAACAGAGAATATGCGGTTTTCATGTTATGCCTTTTACAGAACCCATCTATTAGAGCACCGTAGGCTGGAATATCGAGTTTCAAATCCTTGCTTTTCATTTCCTGTCTCATTTTAAAAGCTAGATCCATTCTGCCACTTTTGCTGAATCCATTGATCAAGCTGGTGAAGGTTAGAGGTGTCAAAATGGGTGGGTTGTCCATGGTCTGCCCATGTCCAATACATACTGGGCCCATTTTGACACCTCTAGTGAAGGTTACAACATCTGGGGATATACTGTTTTCAGTCATCTCTCTATAAGTTTCGACAGCAGAACCGATTTCACCTTCTCTGACAAATCCATCTATGAGTTGGATGAGATGGTTGGTTTTGGGATACCGATGAGTGTAATTGCTGCAATATCAGTTCTCTCTCAGTTCTCTCAACAAATCCAAAGCCATAACCAAATCCGGCGTCTTACAAGCAGCTTGAACAGCAAGACTATACAACAAACCATCTGGTTCTGTTCCTCTACTCATCACTCTCCTCAAAATTCTCAAAGCCTCTTCAGGCTTTCGTTCTCTCAAACTAGCTCTCATCAACAACTAAGTCGTAACATTATCACCAGCAACACCAATCACAACCATCTTATTATAAATCTCCTTAGCTTCACTTATCAAATTACTCCGAACTAAAGAGCTTAAAACATTGTTCACATACGGCAAAAAAGGAATCCCATTTCAATCCACCATCAAATTGAAGCAATCTACAGCATAATCCATTCGCCTATTTCGAATATAAGCATTCAACAAGTAATTGAAAGCTTTCAAAACAAAACCTTTTACACTAATCGACTAAATTGTTAACCATTACGCTTGGAATTAGCGTTGGATTACTCGAAACGAACACTACAAGCAAATTTCTGGCGCGAACGAGAGCTTAACAGAATGAATGAGTACCCAAAAGACATCTTCACTTTCGCAGAGACTACGCAAAGGCTTGAAACAATTGCAGTACTGAAGACCTGAGACTGGATTGTTCCTACGACCAAGAAGCATTTAGATTACACGAGCGTCGTCCACATTATCTCTCTGACTCTCAGTCTTGACGACTGAGGTTGAAACTGAAGGTAAATGATCTGGTCCAGAGGATTTATGAGGAAGTTCTAGCTCTGAGATAATTTCAGTAGTGGAATCGGTGTTTCGATTCTGATTATCTGGTGGATTGAGAAATCGAGACTGTGAAGAGAAGCCATGAAAGAACTCATTTTTGGTCTCAGCAGAGAAGAGAAGAATCGGAGAAGACGATAGTCTTGTAAACCCAACGCTTAAACCCTACATTACAATAAAATCTCTAATAAGCCTCGCGACTAAACGCTGTCGTTTTCTCTGTACTTTTTTCCGAAATTTTAATCCCTTAGTTTTCTTTTCCAAATCATTCTCAGTTTCTCATGTAGTATCACTGTAACAGTACTGTGAAGTGTTAACAAAAGACATTTTGTCCCCACAATACTATTAAATAGTGTATGTATTTGCATAACAGTGTGATAGCAGAAATGACTAAATACCTAACATATATTGACAGAACAGTATACATCCTAAAAATGGAACTGTTTTTGATGTATGCTAAAATAAATTATTTAGAATTTTTATTTATTTAAATTCGTCTCAATTTATTTAGAAGTTGTGCCGACACGTATTTTTTGAAAAAATAAGAAATTTCAATTCATATATTCAAAACAAAATTTAGAGGAGAAACATTTGGCTAACGCAAGTAATAAATGTTTTGTTTAAAATTTTACTATTTTGTCATCTTAATCAAGTCGTATTACACCATATTTTTCTCCCATTAAAAGCCAAAAAGCATCAAAACGGTGAAAAAGAGTATTTCATTGATGCTTTAACTGGAGACTACATGCGTACGGTGATAGATAAATCCGTCAATGGCGAAAAGGTTTATAGATAATAGTGGTCTACATGTCTTTTAAACTGTTTGGTGTTCTATGTTCCATCATATTTTTTTTCTTATCTCTCCACTTGTATGTTACTTCTTTTTGGATTCAGAGATGTCATTCTGGTCGGGATTGATCTCTAATTTTCTATAGAGTTATAATACCCAACTTGACTCTTCGGTCTTGTTATATCAATGCAGAATTAGAGAATCCAAGTAAAACATTAAGGTCGAGTATATTTACTGACAAATAAAGAGGGATTATGGAAAATTACAGTTTAGATGCAGATTTGGGGGAAGTAGAATTATGATAGAAAATAGAAAACGTCCAATAATAGGAAGTGGGGTTGGGAATAAATTCCTATATTATATGTGTCTCCTATTCTCTTCGTGTCAGTATCCATCTTCAAAAAACAAGTATATGTCGTTGTTAAGACAAGTAATAACTGACATAAATTAGATATCTTAATTTTCATGTGAAGTAAAGAATTACAACGTAAGGTAATTACTTGAATTATCCGTTACTCATTTTATATTTAGTACTTATGTATATATATATGGTTTTTTCTTTTACTATGGTACTATAGTTGGTTTAACAAAAATAAACTACAAAGAGTAAAGGACAAAACAAATAATTCGCAAAATATGCATGTCTTTTACGAATAGCCCACAAATAACGCCCTAGTGAAGGAACAAGTAATTGAGTGGGACAAATAACATGCAAGTAGACAATTTGGATAGCCGTTTTGAACAAGTTAATATCGGATACAAAACTTTATAACTCTTATATAAGACTAGTAAAGTAACAACCAAAAATCACGGGCAATGTAAGTACTCTCATACTATGCTTAAAGAAAGAGGAATATTTTGGCAAAAGATCGTTAAGTGTAGTCGAAGGGCTCCACGCGCAGCGAAAAAAGCGGAACAAAAGAAGAAGAAAAAATCAAAAGATTCGAAACCTTTCATCTTCGTTTGTAACATCAACTGTTTGGATTTGTGTAAGACCAAAAAAGGAGCGAAGACTACGGGGACCAACAGTGACGTGGACCTCTCCCCGTCGGTGCCCATTCCACCAACTTTACTCCACTGCTCTCTCTCTCCATTGCTCACTTGTTGGAATCAAATCAAATTACATACTTGTAATATTTGTAGTTCATAAGAGAATGGGACATTCTCTTGGCATATATGAACTTCAGAAAGAAAAAAATACATACTATATTGTTTGGAAGAAATAACAAGTCATCGTTACAGATGGTTCAATGCTCTTGCATCTGCACCATTTGGGCTCCACATATATAGTACTTGCTAGGAACTAGAAAGGAAAAAGAAAACGAAAGAAAAAAACGAACAATTCATCATGCCATTAATATATTATTACGGTAGTGAACTATAATCAATGCATGTGAATCAGTGCGTCATTAGATTATTGTTGAAACAAAAGTCAATTACCACCAAACATATTTTTTAATCATTGAAGTTCCGATAACTTAAGAGTAATGGCTGCAAATATAAGTTTTGGTTTGGTATTTCTCCATCCAAATTGTGTTATCATCCGAATTAAAATGCATATATACATAAACTAACAACCAAATTTTAGAAGAAAGCAGCGTTTGTATTTATTTTTCCTTTGGCTTTCATACACAGTAGTTAAGTAGGACCCTAGACGTTGGCAAGGGCTGAAGGAGTTTATTGACATGTTGAAGGAAATTCATATCTTTTGAAGTCAAAGTAAGCTAATCCCATGCATTAGAGGTGGAAACATATTAGATGTTCCAGAATATCAAGATACCTTGATTTGGATCTGAATCTATCACATCCAAATAATAACTATATGAATTCGAAGGCTGGCGGTTTAGCCAATAGTTCAAGACTACGTCTTTACCATTTCCCCAACAAATGAGTTATTCTGCTGGTTTCTTTTTGGGTACGATGACCAAAAACTGAGTTAACTCATATAAGTTTCTATCAACTCAAGTATAAGATATTGTATTTGGAATTTATGAAATTACTAATTACTAACTGAATCATGAAGAAATGTGTTGGCAAGCTAATTACCTCAAATTGTTCAATGAAAATTTTAATTTTAATATTTAGGAGGTGCATTTGTTCCTTTATGTGAATATGGAAGAGTTTCAATACATTGTAGAACTAAGTACATTACACATTATTGGTCTCTTAATTTATTTTTAGGAAAATATAAATTATAGAGATACATTCTTCAAATCAATCATATGGATATACAAGTAGAACAAAAATCTGTATTATTGATCTTTGTATTTATATGAAACAACCACATCATCCTTTCAATAATACATGATTATAGAATGAATTTTTCAGCTAAAGACACCTCAAAATTCTCAATTCTTGGAAATATTAGGCAGTTACATAATACATTTAATTATTGTCAGAAACTTAGAAGATTGCATGTAATGTAACTGCTAGTCCCCGTATTATATTTAATTTCTCATTCCTTATTTTCCTAAGTAACAAAAGTCACGCGTGAGATATAAAGACACTACTATAAAAGAAGATCCGCTGCAGCTTATGTGTTCTTGCTTCTTCTTCATCTCTTACTTTTTTACTCCGTGATTTATTGTTTCTGTCCGGATTAAAGAAAAATTCGCACTTTTGTCTTCTTATTGCCTTTTTCTTTTGAATTTTGGAGATGATTTAAGGAGGGAAAACAAAAGCATCGGGTTCTAGTACTTTGTAATAATATGTTGCGATGAGACTAGTCGTACTTTCTTTTCTTGTGTTCTTGTTTTGACAGATTAAAAATATTGAATTTTTGTCTTGTCTGGGCGATAATGCCTAGAGAAGTGTTTTAAAGATGATTAAATACTCTTTTTGATTTCTCTTGTTGGGTTTATTGAGCTTAATCACGATGCAAATGGTACACAATAAACCGGTTAGTTCCATCGGAGCTATTGAACATTTAATCAAACAGAGCAACAACGCCGGTGACGGTGGAGTAATGGCGGCGGATATGCAAGAACCGAGCATCGAGACTGATAAGCTCAGCTACGAGATTTTCTCGATTCTCGAAAGTAAGTTTCTTTTTGGGTACGATGACCCGAAGCTCATGGAGTCTCGGAGCCGAGACCCGAGTTCGGAGCAGGAAATGTCACCGGCGATTGTGGAAGCTGTAAACGGCGTCGTTCCAGGTTCTATCAAGAATCAGAGAGGTAAAATCTGTGTTTTGAGTATTGATAGTGGTGGAATGAGAGGGATCATACCTGGAAAAGCTTTGGCGTATCTGGAGCATGCTCTGAAATCGAAATCGGGTGACCCGAATGCCCGAATCGCCGATTACTTCGACGTAGCTTCCGGTTCAGGTATCGGTGGGATTTTCACGGCGATGCTTTTCGCGTCGAGTGATGGTAACCGTCCGATCTTTAAAGCGGAGGACACGTGGCGATTTTTAACGAAGAAAGGTAAAAGCTTTTACAAATCACCACCGGGGATTTTAAACCGGGTTATAAAAACCGGGTCGGGTTCGAAGCTTGAGAAAGCGATGAAGGAGTCATTTGCTGAGCTCACGCTTAAGGACACTCTTAAACCGGTGTTGATTCCTTGTTACGACCTCACTAGCTCTGCACCGTTCTTGTTCTCACGTGCCGATGCGTTGGAAACGGACGGCTACGATTTTAAGCTGTGGGAGGTTTGTAAAGCCACGTGGGCTGAGCCAGGAGTGTTTGAGCCTGTGGAGATGAGATCAGTTGATGGTAAGACTCGGTGCGTGGCCGTTGATGGTGGATTAGCTATGAGTAATCCTACGGCTGCAGCGATCACTCATGTGTTGCACAATAAGCAAGAGTTTCCGTTTGTTAGAGGTGTTGAGGATTTGCTAGTGCTGTCACTTGGTACGGGACAGTTGGTTGATGTGAAGTATGATTGTGATAAGGTTATGAAGTGGAAGGCTAAGCATTGGGCTCGACCTGCGATTCGGATTTCTGCAGATGGAGCTGCTGCTACTGTGGACCAGGCTGTTTCCATGGCGTTTGACCAGTGCCGGAGGAGTAACTACGTCCGTATTCAGGTAGAATCGTTAGTAATTTAGACATTTAAAGATTATAGTGATCATGGTGTTCTCCGTTAGATGCAAGGTTGAGTTATCAGATTATGAAAGCTGAATCTTTATATTAATACAAGATTCATTATTTGTGTGGTCTTATAGGCAAATGGGTCAAGCTTTGGTCCGTGCAAACCAAACATAGACACAGACGCGAGTCCAAGCAATGTAGATATGCTTGTGGGAGTAGCAGAGGAGATGCTGAAACAGAAGAATGCAGAATCTGTTCTGTTTGAAGGTAAAAAAATCAATGAAGAAAGAAATTATGAGAAGCTAGATTGGTTAGCCGGTGAACTCGTACTCGAACACCAGAGGAGGAGTTGCAGAATCGCTCCCACTGTTGCTGTAAAGCAATGCGGCTATAAAAGAACCGACCAGCAGACTGTTTTCAAGGATATTGATTGTATGTTTAAAAAGGTTTAAATTGTATAGATGTATGTTGTTCCGAGTAGAAAGCGAACATCATCTTCAAAAGGCCTTTATTAATTCTAAAGATATGTATTATTTTTGCTTTGCGAAATTGTTGTGTCATTGACTCAAGAAGAGCTTCACTATAACAAAACTTTGGAATGCATATATTCAGTGGATAATCAGTAGAGCACGTCAAGGCTAATTAACAAAAACAAGTTTAGCCTTAATTACTTGCTAACTTACTTTAGTAGTTAGTACTCCATAATCTTTTATCCTCTGTTTGTTAGAGTCAATGATTCAGCGAAACATCATGTTGCATTTCACATTTGTTTCTCATTTATACATTAACTTTTTTGATAGCTATTTTCTCATAACCAAAAGCATATTCTTTATTTGGACTTTTATAAAGATGTGTAATGAGACCAAATCTCTTTGGAGATTCAATTTGATTGGATACCAAATCTCCTTTAGTAATGATTTGATTTAACGTAAGTTCAAAGATGTGAACTTGGGACCGTAATGAATAGAACGTATCAAGAAGGCTATTATGAAATCATATTCATTGAGGGCTCCACGAAAGTCACTTTCTTGATTTATAATACTAATAATTTTTGACACAACAATAAATAGTACTAGCATAAACCACTAATAATTATTGTATGGTTTACAAATTGGAATGGTTCGAAGGCCAAAGAGAAAACAAGCGTTCTCGTTCTGGTGCGTGTACATGGAAGAAAGCACAGTGCAGGGAACGTCTTATTATGTCTATAGCCCCACTTTCTTACTGTCGGTTAGGACTCAAGTACCGAACACTATACAATTATCTAGAAGTTCTCTTAATCTAGAAGTTGACCAATGATTTAACTGAGTTTTACAACTATAATTTCGAGTAAACAAAATGCTAAAGATATTTGTAGACTCAAAATATTGAACCTATGTAACCGTTTGTTCTGGTACTCTATGTTGAATATTAGATCGTCGTCTATACTATAATTGATAGTTGAATTTGTTTATCATAAACAGTAAACCATGCATTGTCCTCAAAATGTTAGGTTATTCTTCTGTGAAAATGTTATATTAGGTAAAGATATGTTAATCCACTAACTGTTTGCTGATTTTGAATTGGAAGCATAAATTTGACATTTTATCAAATCTCATTTGACTTAAGTATGATGCTCCAAGAAGAATATGTTGCTGATCTTTCAAAGAGATTTGGTTCAAAATTAGGGGGAAAACATTGGATGGAGAACCATCATTTTGAGGGGTTGTGTTAGGAATCCTTACATCTAACATAAGAGGAGGCTTCTAACATATAAGATATATATATATATATATATATATATGAGATAATTGATTCACATTGGTTTTGAGTAGGAAATTCATTAGCTTTTATAAATTCTATTTGAAAATACATGCCACAATCAAAATTGCATATGACAAATGATACAAAATTGCAAAAGCAGCAAGGAAACAATTTAAATAGTCGAACATTTTGTATATGAACACTACATGGAAATTGTAGGAATAGAAGTTTATCGACCCTAAGGAGTAAGGATGATAGGGCACAGTGGCTTAAAGACAGAGGGTGAATAAGTTATCCATGAAACCCAAAAAAGCCTATACATTTCGATTAAAAGTCAACATGTCGGTATGATCATACAAGCACATGGATTGAGAACGAAGAAAGCGCGAAGCAAGTAGCGGTGGAGTACTTCCAAAATTTATTCAATTATTTGACATCGAGAAATCCATCTCCAACAATCTAAAATATCTCTAGGATAGTAATTTCAGGAATAAATGAAACATTAATCCAAGAAATTATAGAAGAAGAGGTTAAACGTGCTTTTTCTCGTTAAATCAAAAAAAAAATTTGGGTTATGACGGGATGTCTATTATATTTTTTTAACGCTTATAGACGATTATTAGTCCACACCTAATCAATATGGTAAAATTATTTTTTAGGACATGACTATTTGATGGGAAGATTAACAAGACTAATATTTGTCTCATCCCTAAAGGGGAGAGACCACGAGAAATTTTGGGATTCATACCTGTTAGTTTATTTAATGTAAGTTATAAAGTGAGCTCGAAGATTCTAAACCTACTACTTAAGAAGTTCCTTCTGGATTTAAAATCTGAGACACAATATGCGTTCGTGGCCAACACATTGATTATAGACAATATTCCAATAGCTCAGGAGAACTTCCATGCCCTTAGATCTAATCCCGGCAAATCGAAAGAAGTTTGTGGCATTAAAAACAGATATGAGCAAAGCATACAACAAAGTGGAATGGTCATTTCTTAGAGGCGTGAGGAATAAGATGGATTTTGAGTCCTGATGGGTAGAGTGGATCATGTAGTGCATCACCTTCGTTTCATACTAGGTGCTTATATACGGTTCTCCTAAAGGCCGAATTAGATATTCGTGAAGGATTCGCCAGGGAGATCCTATCTCTCTGTATTTGTTCATTTTGTGTATGGAAGCTCTCATCGCGTAACTACGAAAAAACAGAAATCGAGGGAAAGATTCAGGGAATGCACATTTCATGTGAAAGTTCATGAGTTTCCTATCTTCTCTTTGTAGATGATAGTCTATTTTCTGCAAAGTAGATGTACATCAAAGTAAGGAGGTGATTAAAATTATATGCTCTTATGGCAAGACATCGGGTCAAGAGATAAACTTCTCAAAATCTTCTCTTATTGTTCAGAGCAGAGGTCTCTACTGACGTAAGACATGAGATAAAGAACATCGTGGGAATAAACCTAGAAGATTTACGGTTCTAAAGCTCAAGTATTTTGGTTTGTGCAGGATCATCTACAAAGTCGAGTTAATTCATGGACCTCTCAATTTTTTTCCAAATAAGGGAAAGAAGTGTTGATTAAATCTTAAACGCAAGCTCTTCCGATATATGTAATGTCGTGTTATCTGCTACCAAATGCTATATGGTCGAAACTAAGTAGTACGATTGTTAACTTTTGGTGGAGCCAGAAAGCATATAGCAGAGGTATCCACTGGGTACTGGACCAATTGTGCACATCGCTTGCAGATGGTGGATTAGGTTTTCAAACTTTATAAGAGTTCAATATCGCCATACTAGCCAAACAATTATGGAGATTACTCTGATTTCACGATTCTTGACTCGCTCGAGTATTAAAAAGAGGATATTTTATGTATGTAGCCCCTTAGATATACAAATATCTAACTGCCATCTTATGGATGGCAAAGTATGTTGGTTGCTAAACCTCTTATGAGGTTGGGATTTAGAAAGCCAATTGGATCATGATTCATGATGAGCATTTGGATAGAACCTTGGATACCGGATGAGCCAGCCCACCCTCCAAAGGATCATACCGAGGATAGAGATCCACTAGTGTTTGTCAACACCTTGATTGATTTTGAGTCCAAGAAATGGAAAATGGATTGTCTCCAAATACTTTTTTCCCCGGAAGAAAGTACCATGATATTAGGGATCAAACCAAGTCAGAATGCATCAAACAATGGATATTGTTGGACTTTGAAAAAATCAGGCAATTATTCTGTCAAATCTGGGTATTGAGCCGCAAGAGCTCTCTCTCATCATGCATGTGACCACCTTCTTTAGGGGCCGAGTGTTATGACGTTTCAGGCGCACGCATAAAAATTAAAAACTACACAGAAACTTAAGTATTTTGCATAGTAGTGCATCTCATGTTGTTTGGATTCATGTCAACGCCTTTTTATTAACATATTGGAAGAGATAAGGAATGTTCACAATGTGGAACAGAGGGAAAAACTATTAATCCTCTGTTTTTGAATGTCCACCGGCTAGAGAAGTATATGCACTATCTAATATTCTCTCGGCTCCAAATATCTTCCCTTTCCAATCATTGTTCTGCAATGTGGATTATCTTTATTGGTGATGGAATGACTATGGAGCGAATGAGGAGAATAGTAGTGAACAATACCCTAGACATTGCCACCCAAGAGGAGGAAGCATGAAGGAGAGCGAACGCGAAGGACGACCCATCTGAAATGATGGTCAGTGGCTCATCGGAAGATAGTCCACCTCGAGATACCCTATTTTGCTATACGCATGGATCGTGACACGAATCGGATAAGAGGAGCGGACAATGATGATTGGTAACCATTGGTGACAAGATATTATATGTAGGGTTGAAAGGTTTACAACATTGTTTTTCTCTTCTTCACACATAGTTGGAAGCTCTTGTATGTGCCAAGAAGAGTTTGGCAGCTATCTCCTTGACAGACATCTTTTTGCTACGAATTGCTCAGATCTTATTGTTATGACTGCAAAGTCGAATGATTGGCCATCATTTACCTTAGAACTTTGAGATTTCTTGTTATTTAAAAATTTATTCATTTTCTTTAAAATTAGATATATTTCAGAATATTCATGCAACATGTGGTTTCTGTTTTTCAATATAAATACATTGGTTTTCGCCTAATTTTTTTTAGAGAAAAGTCATTTGACGACAGAAAAAAAAATCAACATGTCCATGTGTAGAGTATGGGTCGAAGTACGGTATACAGGTTGTTCTGTAATCTTGTGGTTGGTCGATACTCTAAAGAGTTGAGACTAGTATGATCCAGCTCGTAACAGTAGCACGAACTGTGTACCGTGTGTCACACAAGGTCATGTATCTCATACATGACACACGGTTATGTCCTCAATCTCCAAATTCTTCTAATTTTTATGTTTTGCAACCAGCTTCACTCCAAATCATTCTATCATTAAACTAAACACATACAAACTATAATTGGGAAGATATGACAAATTTCCCTTCTTCTACATGGACACGTAGAATATAAGGAATTATAATATAAGTGTAGCATGAAACATCGGAAGCTCAAAAGGAAGAAATAAGTCGGATGACCACATGTAAAAATCACTGAATTCGCTATTATCAATAGAGAACCCAATATTAGTACTTCTGCTGTTATTCCAAGATTAATAAAAACCATCAGGAAACCAACTTGGATATAAATACCGAAAACCAAAGATTTAAGTAATGAATAATGCAAAATATATACAACATATACAAAACATCAAGAAAACATAGAAAAGACGAAAGAGAAATCTACGGGCTAGCTTTATATACAAAAAGACAAAAAAAAAAGAAAAAAAAAAGGCAAGAACGAAAGATGATCCTAAGGATGATAAGGAGTAAATGCAATGGCTAATGGTTTGATGCAGAATGAGTTATCATCCTTCTATAACGCAACAAAATCACAACTCCAGTAAAAGAATACATTCGGTTTTAAAAGCAACATGTCCATGTGTTGTGGAAGGGAGGCGTCAGATATACGTCATATATATATATAAATAAGTCTTTCTTTCTTTAATATTTTTTGCCTTTTTGTCTTCATATATAAATCTGTTTTTTAGATTGCACGTCATCAATTACTTTTTTCTGGTATACCGTATACGAACAAAAGAAACTTAATTATTCGATAGAAAAATAAGGAATATCAAAAATAGTGTACCTTGACCCGGGCCACTAGCCCCTGACCAAAAGAAATAAATACTATACGTTGACCGACTATTGTTGGAAGCAATTTAAAATTATTATACTCAAAATCTCCATCAAGCATGGAGAATTTGTGATCAGACCAATCAATTAGTAATTCATAGTTATGACATAAGATGGACAATCATTTTTAATGACTTATTTTGATATCAGTTAGAATCTTTTGATTATGCATATTATATAAAATTAAACAATAATATTTAAATATAAGGAAAAAATAGATTGATTTGATGTCTGTTGGTTAAATATATTGATGTAGATATTGGAAAATTGAAAAACAAAAATAACAAATGAAAAAGATACATGCGAATATTCATGAAGTAATTATAAAATTTAATGATTTATCCCCTCGCTAGTTACTTTGCAAAAATGTTCTAATTAAGTTAAAAGATTAGAAAATTCAAAATTGCTATAAGAGTTCTACCTTGACTTTCTCATATATTTACAGTACACGTGTTGAATCCAGAATAACTAACTAATCAAGATGTATTATAAATAATGTCAAGTCAACAAAAATATTAAAACGAAGAATTATCATATAAGTACACGTATTGCCAATTTATAGTCTATATCATTTGGGTACACGTGTTAACATTTTTTTAGAATTTTGAATAGAAATATCCTTGGCTTTTTAAAATTCTGAATTTAATGTTCAAAATCATTTTTGTATTGCTCATCACTTGTATGTTAATTTGTTCATCACGATCTCTGATGCACCATAGAAAACTTGCAAACTTTTTAAAACAATAAATAAATTACTATATATTAAATCAAATGTAAGTAATGTCTAAGAAGCTGATTCTAATATATTCAAATCAATTTATTTACTATTACATTGATTTTAGATGAACCATTCAAACTATAAACAAAGATCTATATTACTTGTGGATTAGTAAAAGTGATTTCAATCAAAAAATTTACTTCGTTGGTTTCGACTTGCGAGTATTCCCACATTTTCAGTAGCTTAACGGGAGCCTTAGAGTGCTTAACCATAACTTTATTAAAATTAAATTTGATTTTGAATCAATTAAATTATAGGTTAATAATTAAGTATCGTTAGTTCGAGTAAAAAATTCTTAGGTAAAATTTAAAAGTTACTAAATCAAATAATGATCAGAACGAAACTAATATTATGTAGTTAAAAAAAAATTATGGGTCAATGATCCAACTATTTGCTGTTGGACTAAAACCCAAAGCTTAATCCAAATTCTATAATCCCTAACCTCCTGAAGTCTGATTACTTCCTTAGAATGTTTCCAAGAATTATGTGTGATATATGTTTAGATACAAATGTGGAAATTTATAAAATAATGTAAAATAGAAAAACAAATCTCGAAATTATGTTTAAAAAGTTCTAGACACTAGTTAGTACGTATGATAAGAAACTTTAAAATATTTTGTGATTGTGGAAACTATAAATACCTTTTTCATCATAAGTTCTCGCAACTTTTTTAAAAAATTCGTACTTTCTTCATACTTGTAGTTGTAGAATTAATATATGAATTTTTCGAAGTTCTTCAATACTACGGGCTTGGGTAAGTGATAAATTAAGATAAAGAAAAGACTTAAAAACCTCGTGTCTCATTTCTATTGGAACCTAAATTTGGGTTAAGGAATTATTTTATGTATATAAACATTTGTATGTGCATAAAAATGTTCCTAAACCTCACAAACTCAAAACACTTGTTTATGTATATAAACATTTGTATGTGATTTAAAACAAATTTAAATTTATTGTCACCACTTCATTCTGCCTTTAACTCTTTGAGCGAATGGGCTAATTTGTTGCTAGCTGAAGCCCGCCAACGTTTAGCTAAACCAAATGGATTTAATTAGTAAACACATTGATCCTAATTCCTAATCCTATATATCCCTTTTCTATAAACAGAGTCCACAAAAGAAAACTGTGATAATGTGTCACACTAAAATATTTAATATACTTTTTCAAATAATACTAACACAAATCACTATGTTAAATATTTTTAAGTGATACAAATAATACTACTGAATAACTTTATTGACAAAAAAGTAACCAAAATTAATTTTAGAACAAAAATATACTTTCATTTTAATTATGTTCTCATTTTTCTTATCTAGAGTATGCTTAAGTTTCTTAATAATAAAATTGGCTACTAATATATATACATAAAATAATACCTAGAATAATAAAACGCATTCTAAAACTACAATAACTTCATGACTGAATCTAGAAATAACATCAATTTTTCTTAATATGTACATCAAGAATCAAAAATATTTTAAGATTAACTGTAAAATATTAAAATTTTGTTACAGGGAATTTTGGAAATATTAAAATTGATAAAAGAAACACTCTAATTACATGAAACACAAACAGAGAAAAAAATAAAATAAAACGTGTATATATATATATATATATATTTACGGACACATTGGGCACAATAACATATATTCTTTATTTTTTGTATAGTTTGTATAACAAACGTGTATAAAGTTTGTTTTTTTTGTTAAAAAAAACGTGTATAAGTTTACGAGGAGAAAAGCATAACCGTGTTGGATAATAGCTTCGAGCCTTCGATTGACTGGCTTCGAACGCGACAAGTATTTCTTGTCCTGTTTTTTCATAGTTTGGCTTTGACGCTTCGTGTGAGCCAAAGCTCTTGAAAATATTGAGCGCGTCAATTATCGTCAAAAGAAAATTAGTTAACATTTTCTTATCCCAAAATAAGAAACTGTACGTAAAAATTAAAGAACGGTCAAACAGGCCATAATCTAGATCATGAAATATTCACTTGGTGTTACTTAAACCGATACACAAATAATACGTAACAAAAGTTAAGTATTATTTATTGTTATTTGTCCAACTTGCAAAAGAAAATTAAATCAGCTAATCTACGTAAATATATGTATAAATCTCATTTTAATTAAAATCAAATCTGGATTAATACTATTATCTGTACAACTTGCAGAAAAAACAAGGGATCAATACGTTACTAGAGATGTGGCCTTCAGAATTTTCTATTAGATGATGATGTGGACAAAGAATATAAAAATTCAAAGAAGAAACCGAATGAAATCTGATAAGATTGAAAAATTGAAACTATGGGTCAAAACAAAGATGGACGCATGAATTTACACCACACCTTACCAAGGAGGGTCAACGATTAGGAAGTTAATATCAATGGAAAGAGAATGTCAATATGATTTGAGTTGACTCTCCCACCATGGCACCATCTATCTTTTAATAATAAATGATTCAATTAATCAACTGCCGGATAAAACGGTTAAAGTATAATTTTATCCAGTTTAAGCTAAGAGTGAGAATGTGAGAAGTCCACTATTCCATCAAAGGCCCAACTCGTAACTTCATGGGTAAACAAATTATCGAGAATTAAAAGTATAATGTGTGCTAAAAATCCTAAATCGTACCAAGAAAAAAATTAAACCCTAAGATAATGGCAACGGTGTATTTAATACTAAACCTATCCATTTTAAATAATTACCGTGGTATTGGCTATATTAATAAAGTATTAGTTTACTTAAAAAACTTGAATGTAATTAGTCTGTCAATTATTTCAAAATGGAGTTGACAAATGATAAGCATGCCATTGTATTAAATTTGAAATGGATTATTTCATAATTTTATTGGGAAAAAAGATTTCACGAGTGTAAATTTAGAATACAAAGAAAAACAGATTTTTTACAATAAAATTGTAAAAAATGGTTTTTCTAGAATTCTCCCTTGTATAAATATGATCCAAGAAGTAAGAAAAAATATATTTTAATCATTTTAAATTGTAAATACGGTTAGTGAGTGTTTCTTTCTTTAGTCACCTTGCGATCAAATCCTTTCTACAACCCACCGATAATTTTTTATATACTTTAACAGCAACAAAAATCATTTTTATATATCAAGAAAGGCAGACCCATAATTATTATTTTATGAAAATCTTATCGTAGTCAAACCAAAGTAATTTATTTATTTGGATAAACAAACCACAGTACTTCCTGTTCCAGCTTTGGTTAAGTTTCTCTTCACGATCAGATCGTACTAAAGTACTTCCAGATGCAGTTTTGGCTAAAATCTTGACCTCACGATTTAGATCGAATGTGATTCATTTTCTTTTAATTGATCAAACAAATTCTAAAACATTTAGTTTTCCACATTAAAAAAAGGAAAAATCTAAATAATGAACTAGTACATAATTTTATTGTTAAAAAAGAGATCATATGTTCTAATTTCACATTTTAGAAATTCATTTTTTATAACAAAATTATGAAATTGTCCATTTCAAAAATTGGCTCATAAAAGTAATAACTAGGGCTAGGCAAAAAACCCGTACCCGCATATCCGAACTGAACCCGAACCGATAAGATGTATCCGAACCCATTCCGTACCTAACCAAATTATTCCATTGGATACGAGATTTCTAAACCCGAAAACCCGAACCCGAATCCGTTCCGAACCCGAAAACCCGAAATCCGAAAGCATATCCGAAATACATAATTACCCAAAAAAATACATAATTACCCAAAAAAATATATAACTACCCATAAGAAAATGCCCTAACTCGAGGACTAGATCCTATAAATGTGAAATTTTTTACGTATAATATACACAAATCGAGCCGAATGCGAACCGAAAAATCTAAAAAACCCAAAAACCCGAAGAAACCCCGAAAAACCCCAGAATCAGACCCGAAAACCCGACCCAAAAACCAAAAAACCCCAAAAATATGAAAACCCGACCCGTATCCGATCCGTACCCGAACCGTGCTCGACCCGAAAAACCCGAAAACCCAAAAAAAAACTCCGAAAAAACTTGACCCGAACCCGATCCAAAAACACGAAAAAAATCCGAAAAACCCAAAAAATCCGAACCCGAACCCGAACCGAATCAATACCCGAATTTTTTGGATTTTTTCCTGGTATCAAGTCTTGTACCCGAATCCGACCCGAACCCGAAACTTTTTACCCGAACCGAACCCGAATCCAAAAAATTATTCCATTGGGTATAAACTTCCTATACCCAAATATCTGAACCCGATAGAATTTTACCCGAATCTGAATCCGATATCCGATTGCCCACCCCTAATAATAACGGTTCTGCAGCGCTGGCAATAAATTTGACTATTATTATAATTAAATAAGATTATTCTACCATGGTTAAAATAAGATTAGTACTTCATCGGAAGTCGTTATCTTTGAATTAGTCAAAGCGTTTGTACCTTTCTTTATTTTTGATATAAACAATTGCGGCTTTCACTTGTTTGACTTTCTTTTCATTCTCTTTCCGAAGAACTGACAAATTTATATGTTTATATGTAGAGACATAACCGAAACAAAGGCCATATCACTCTCTTTATCCCTTTCCTCGTATAGATAAAACTTTTGAAACCCTAACAGCTAATCTATATCAGAAATTTAGAGTTTTGAGCAGTGAAAGTAATGGCAATAAAAGAGCGATCATTGGAGGAGACACCAACATGGGCTGTTGCTGTTGTTTGCTTCGTTCTCCTTTTCATTTCCATCATGATCGAATATTTCTTGCACTTTATCGGTCACGTACGTATATTTTTATTCTCTTTTTCCATTTTTATATATCCAAATCATCCTTCTTCTAGTCCTCTTGCTTTTCTACAAATGATAAGAAAATACATTAATTTCATTAATTACTACATAACTTTGACATTCTAAGGTTATTGTATCATCTTTCTTTTCTCTTTACTAGGAAATCAAAATTTATTGTGGTAACCTTGTAATCTTTAATTTTTTTTATTTGCACTTGTTGTAGTGGTTTAAAAAGAAGCACAAGAAAGCTTTATATGAAGCTCTTGAAAAGGTTAAAGCAGGCAAGTTCACATTTCTCTTCATAGAACAATTTACTATCATATATTGGAAGAATACTTTTTATATGACAATATGATTGATCTTTCTCTATTTGGGTTTCCATCTAACCTTTTTTTTTTGTTGGTTTGTGATGAAAATAGAACTGATGCTACTGGGCTTCATATCGCTTCTACTTGTTGTATTGCAAACACCAGTCTCCGAAATTTGCATTCCAAAAAGAGTTGCTAAGACTTGGCATCCTTGTAGTAGCCAACAAGAAATCGCTAAATATGGTAAAGACTATATCGATGATGGCCGCAAACTTCTTGAAGACTTTAACTCCAATGACTTTTATAGTCCTCGCCGAAGTTTAGCCACCAAGGGTTATGACAAATGCGCAGAAAAGGCATGGTTTTTTTATTTAGTTACTGATTGATTAGTTTAGACCCTTTAATTTTCATATCTTTTTGTTCTAAAAATGTATCAGAATCTTATTTTATTTTTTCGATATCTTTCAGGGGAAAGTAGCATTAGTATCAGCCTATGGTATCCATCAGCTGCATATATTTATCTTTGTGCTAGCTGTTTTTCATGTTCTCTACTGCATTATAACCTATGCTTTGGGAAAGACCAAGGTACATGATCTCGATCTCTTTACATTTTGTACAAGTTCATATACATGATGCGTTTAATTTTCTAATATATATGGATGTGTAATATGCAGATGAAGAAATGGAAGTCATGGGAGAGAGAGACCAAAACAATTGAGTATCAATATGCCAATGGTATGTACATACATACATAACACCCATTATCTCATTGCCATAGATTTTTTTGTGTGGTAGTAATCAAAGATCTTAGTATGTGACTTTGGCAACGTTAACATCATGATCGCGTATCAGTCGGATTTCTTTATTCATCCATCCATATATCAAGTTCGTTTATTTCGTTGATTAGTTATTTATTTTATTGACTTAGATAATCTCACATATAAGTAAGATTAGATTATCCAATGACACAACATCTTTTCTTTGAATCCTGAATTTTAACGCTGGAAAGCGCCATCATTTTTATGTTTAACTATTTATCTTGTGATTTACTTTATTTAATTCAATTGGTTATTTCAATTTTTTAGATCCAGAGAGGTTCAGATTTGCAAGAGATACATCTTTTGGACGTAGACATTTGAATATATGGAGCAAGTCTTCCTTTACCCTCTGGATTGTAAGTTTTTATGTCTTTTATTTTTAAAAAAATCACTTTATTTTTTCTGTAATTTTGTTAAAAATTTGACATCAAAACTTATGGATAAATGGGGGCATGCAGACATGTTTCTTCAGACAGTTCTTTGGATCAGTGACAAAAGTGGATTATCTTACACTAAGACATGGCTTTATCATGGTAAGTTATAAACTTATATATTATAAAATTACAAAAATCGAAATTTTAACATTAAACTTTTTTTGACTAACAATGAATTTGGTACAGGCGCATTTGCCAGCAGGAAGTGCAGCTCGTTTCGATTTCCAAAAATACATTCAAAGATCTTTGGAAGAAGATTTCAAGGTGGTTGTCGGTATAAGGTCCGTCCATTTGCTTATTTAAATCAATTTCATTATTATTTTCTTCCAATAAATCCAATCTTCCACAATATTATTAAATATCTGATTAAGTTACTTGTTCACATCGTTGTCTGAATGGAAATTGCAGCCCAGTGATATGGTGCATTGCTGTCTTATTCATATTGACCAATACACATGGTTTGTCCTAATTCTCTAACAATTCATTTATGCAATTAAACAAATTATATATCGAAGAAAAATGATATGACTTTCAATTTCTTTCCAAATTAAAATAGGATGGGATTCCTATCTTTGGCTGCCCTTCCTCCCCTTGCTTGTAAGTACAAACACATTAACTTCAATAAGTTTTCAATTTTATTTATTATGTAGTTGTGAATAAATATTAATTATATTTTATATTGTTGGTATGAATTGAAGGTGATATTAATAGTAGGAGCAAAACTTCAAGTGATAATATCGAAATTAGGATTAAGGATTCAAGATAAAGGATATGTGGTTAAAGGAGCTCCAGTGGTTGAACCGGGTGATGATCTCTTTTGGTTTGGTCGTCCTCGTTTCATTCTCTTCCTCATTCACTTGGTTCTTTTCACGGTATATTTATTTGTTTATTTAGAATTATGCATTCTCTTTTTCTTTTAGTTGTGATTCTCTAAATTTGTTTTCTTTGTAATGTATTATTTTATTACAGAATGCATTTCAACTGGCTTTCTTCGTCTGGAGCACGGTGAGCAATAACATCCATCTTTTCTCGAAATTGTTTTCTTCCAATTAAAGAGTTTTTACAATAAATTAAATGTTTATATGGTTGTGAAATTAATTTTGCAGTACGAATTCACCCTCAAAAACTGCTTCCACCATAAAACCGAAGATATTGCAATCAGGATCACTATGGGGTTTGTTAACTTCCTCAACTCTATATAATATACAAGAAAAATAATATGACTTATATATGTTTTGTACCTTAACTTAAAATTTATTCTTGTTGTGTACGGCATGGTATTAATACAAGTTCTGTGCAGTTACATCACTCTACCTCTCTATGCTCTTGTTACTCAGGTATACTTTAAACTTGAAATTGCTAAAGTTTGTGTTAGAAACGAAGGGCTCGCTACAATCTGGTACAATAGAATATGTAAACATTAGGATTTATAAGTTTCCATCTCATCAAAATCAATTACCTAGAAATGAATGGGTTTGTCCATATCCTATACATATCTCACAAGGCCACAACTTGTTTTGGATGTGGCCCTTTTATCGAACCATACCCTATTTGATAGAATCAAGATCATGTCAAGTTTTATGTATTTTCAACTCATTATCAACTAGCAATGAATATATAGTTCATTATTAGGTCTCAAAATATTATCAATGTGGGATTCTCTAACACTAAGCCGTGAATGCAGATGGGAACTTCTATGAGACCGACCATATTCAACGATAGGGTAGCCAATGCATTGAAGAAATGGCACCACACGGCCAAGAAACACACAAAAAATGGACACTCAGGATCTAACACACCTCACTCAAGTCGCCCTACCACGCCAACACATGGCATGTCACCGGTGCATCTCCTTCACAGCTACCATAATCGCGGCATCGACCATCAAACCAGCTTCACTGTCTCTCCTTCTCCTCCTAGATTCTTTGATTTTGGCGGCAACGGCCACGCCCATCAGCAATTCTTCGATCCTGAATCTCAGAATCACTCTGTCCAACGTGACATCACAGATTCTGAATATAGCAATAGTCATCATCCCCAAGCTGACGTGGCAGGTCCTGTTAGAGAAGAGAGAGAGGTTATTGAGCATGTCAAAGTTGATTTGTCTGAGTTTACGTTCAAGAAGTGACAGGACTTTCTATACTTTTTGCATGATGTTCATTCTTTGTAAATGATATAAATTTGGGAATGAACACTTCTCTTCTTTCTTTCTTTTTCTTAAAATGAATTTTGCTATAAGCTCCAAGTTCAAACGCTTTATGATACATTATTAGTAAACAGAAATTTTATCTAGTCAACTAATATATCTTAAGACACCTCTAATTGAGACTTGACTTTGTAAGGTTCTTAGACTTCAATCAAATATGATTTGCGATTTGGTCTTAGCCAACTCTTCTTCTAAGACGAATTGATTTTGGTGGATGTGGATACTGTGTGCAGGAAGAAGAGCAAAAGGATCTTTGACGTCTCGGATATTATGCTTAAATCATAACATATGGTCAATATCATTACCACTGAGACAATGATTGATAGTGTTATGGAACAAATCTATACACTAAAATATTTAGTCCTCTCTATGAAATCTCACCCTCTTACTAAGGAACCCTTTGCTTGCGGCTTGGCAACAATATACATAATATGCTCAACAATATACATTAGATGCTTCTGCTTCAGTGTCAACGTGAGATGTTCAGGTAGGAAGTGCGACTGGAGCAGATAGAGATAAGTAGTTGATGTAACCTTCAGAGACCGATGGCAAGCAAGAGCAGTGGTGGTGAGAGACATGACAAAGGAAGTTCAGCAGAATCTGAGCATCAAAACTCGGTCACTCTTTGCAGATTCTAGTATCTTTCTCAGTATCACTCTGACACGTTTGTCTTTGATTAAAATCTTGAAGTCTTTGACTGTAATGTTGATTCCTGAAGATGGTGGTGGGTCTGGAAGAGAAATGAATTTGGGGGATCTAATTCTAAGGATTCCGACCATCCATTGGTACAATGTGTCTGCAATCGTCGTGCAAAGTTTCTGGCGGATGACATGTGCCTCTCTTGAAATATATGTCCGGATCAGTGAGGTCCCGTTCTGTTTATCAAAGCAGAGAACCAAAACAAGTTTATTACTTAAAGATCACTTTCCTCAGAAAAAATCGACTTAAATCACAAGTTAACGCCAACATGGGTTAGACATGATGACCATAACCAGAAAGCTAACTTATTCCCTGTTTAATTTGTTAAAGACTAGTCTCTAAATGTCCAGAAAACTGCCAATACGATGGGACGAATAGCATTAAGATTGTAGAAACTAACCGCAGCCATCAAGTCTTCTAAAAACCCCACCGTCTTTAGATGCCAAAAGTCTCAAGACCAAACTTACCATGTCAGCATCTCTGTTGATTGGAACTACTATCAACAGAAGTTTCTTCCGTCGATGATGTTACCAGTGGCGAACGTTTCCTGGAGTAGGTATCAAATAACTTATTCTACAGAGACATATTATACAAGATATCAAACAATAAACAGGTGCTAAATAAGACAGGATTTGTATGTTAAGATCATTCAATATCTAATCATTCTCGGTCAAATCTACATTAGATGCCTATCACTTGCTCTTTCTTGTCCCTGTGTGACTGCTGTAATTAAATTTCATAACACACAATTCAGAATTATATTTGATCTGCTGCTTCGGTAATTCAACTATGGTTCCCTGTTGCTGACCTCAAAAAAGTACTTAGAAGAAACCCAGAGGCACTAAATTCTCATCTTTTCCATATTACCTAGCACACCTCTTTATGCAGCAGAGCTAAAAGATAACTAGACAGTAAACATAATTTAAACGATTAGATCAAATCTCTGATTCACTATACCTTGTAGAACTTTTATTCAAGAAAAGATCAACCTTTTCCCATCGGAATTCCTTCTTTCGGTTAAGGACTGCCTACAGACACCAACAGAAGTTGAGAAATTTATCCAGTCTACCTAAGGGATATATCTTATTCTTTCACTTTGAACGAATAAATGCACAGTGAGAATCAACAAGTGCAAATTCAGAAAGGATATGTAACTGAATTCCCAGGTGTACTACAAATGATATAAAGTCAAGTTTCTCTGCCATTTAGCGTAAGAGAAAATAAAGTTTCTGTCTTATTTTGCTGTGAATCTAAGAAGTCCCTTAAATGGCACAAGAAACTGTGTAATACCGAATGAAGAATTTTCCTTGTTGCAGCTGAATTTTCAGTGAGGAGTTTTTGAACCACAAAAAGGTATGCCGCCTCAAATGTCTTAAAATTTGGATCTCCAACTGCAACCAGACCTGAGAAGACATGAACAAAACGCAGATAACTTTGACTGAAAACAAACTAACTGAATATTCTTTTAGCATATAAGCCAACAAAAAGAATGACTTAAAGTGCTAGGTAATGTAAACCAGGCATTTAGAAAAAGATGAAAATGAAGTTATCTGACTATACTGTCATCCATATATCATCCAAGATCACTTCCTAGATAGAATTTTCTTTCTTCTATCACAGCCATATAACAAACAGGCACCAGGTTAAGAAATTTTATAATACACGATCCATGCAGATGCAGATACCAGCTCAAAAGGCGGATTTTCTCTTCACATATTTAAAACATGCTTTGATGGTATAATTATTTCTTCTACCCATGATAATTAAACCATCAAACAAAGAGAAATCAAGGATTCAATTATAAATACCTTCCAAGCAAGCAAGAGAACGCAGGACAAGTGTGCAGTATGGCGGCATGCGTAGCTGATAGTTCAGGGCCACTTTGACTATTTTACTAAGCACCTTGAAAAATTAAAAGCATTGGAAGAAAAATTAGCAAACCCAATAGTACTCGTGTAGAAGATAAAACTATAACAACTGTAGATCGGTTGCATTATCCCATGTACGAGCTACAAGATACAGGTTGTACTAGAATATGAGAGTGCAGATGGATCTCCCCAGCATCCAAGCACTTTAAGTGGCTAGCTACAAGGATACTAACACCAATTTCTTTGGAAGTACTTGGGGTACAAATTCCACGTAAATATATTACTTTTTCAATGAAGTTCCAGTAACAACAGTTTTTGAAATACGTGGCTCACCTTGGTGAACTCAATATCAGGAATCCCGTTTTAATGTTCAACCTCTCCCAACGCATATTCCAGGTCCTGTATTATTTTCAAGAATCATAAGATATGAGAATACGAAACATACAGCTGTATTCTTACAGGAAATCCACACTATCTGAGTTGCTAGAAATTCTTTATTTACCATAGTAAAACGACGTGTATTAATGCCTGGCTTGATGACATCCATATCAGTCAACGCTTCAACAAGGCAGGCCCAATCACCATTCACTATATGCACAATTGATGCGCGCATGACATGCTGATGTTTTCTTTGCATCTGACAAACTAAACCGAAGTCCAAAAACCTTGCATAGAAACATGTGGTTATCAAATCAATATCATCCTATCAGAGTCAGAATTTTTGAAGGAGCGCAGATGAATGGTCAAGAGATAATACCCTATTTGTCTGGATGTCGTGTAACGCAGATTCCCAGGATGTGGATCTGCATGCAAAATACCTGTATCAAGGAGTTGAACTAGAGTTGCCTCTAATCCTTTGTTCACCTACAATGCAAATTAGAAAGAAAATCTAAGCTATTTGAAAATTATATTTTCTAGCAAAATGGTACTAACAATTAACAAACAGAAAACGATATGAACTATAAATGACTCATAAAGAGGTCACCCTAATTCATAATTATAGATCCTTGAATTAGTATCCTGAGGGAAATCTGGGCGAGAATCCAAAAAGTTATATGAGCGCCAACATGTTACACACACACCTTATGAGTTATAGCTAAAATCACATTAGATATCATCGGCATCTCTAAAGTGTTAATCAAATTTTAAAATCGTTAAGTAATTAGTAGCGGAACCAACCAAAACTCT
Organism: Cardamine chenopodiifolia; assembly: GCA_963922655.1. NCBI lineage: Eukaryota > Viridiplantae > Streptophyta > Magnoliopsida > Brassicales > Brassicaceae > Cardamine > Cardamine chenopodiifolia. The sequence goes on along the minus strand of OZ000478.1, from coordinate 15,808,530 downwards.
TAACAGATACCTCGAGAAGCCTATAGCAACGACATGCGGCCTGCAATTAAAGTAATCTTCAACAGCTTGTGGATCATAAACTTCAGGAAGTGGTCTTGACCACATCTTAGAAAGACAGTAAAAGTAATCAGCATATGCCTCCAAGGCTTTGACATCAGCCATGAACAAGTCCACCCCAGAGAGCCCTACCAAATGGTTCAAACTGATCAGCAAAATGATTACCACTAACAGCAAACAAACTAAAACAAGATTAGGTAGGGGCCGCAAATAAGGGGAACCAATAATTACAGGAATGGTCTCGCCAACTTGCTAGGTTAATATACACTGCTACAGATTAGTAGGCTGATTACTTCAATGATGATAATAAGATTGTAGGCAGTTCTCAGAAACAGAAAGCAAGACCAAACTAAATTAGCCTAAACTATAGAAACAGAGATGTATAAGCCTACGCGTTCATACACAGTAGTTATATTCCAATTCTTTCCAAGCCCTATTTTTAAAAGACCTATCACATTTGCTCCGATCTAGGGAATGCCAATGGACAAACGCAAAAGACATTTCGCGTAGGAAAATCCAATCTACTTATCTATGAGAAAAGCCGCCTTCTTGATCATGGACACTAATCAGTTTCCCCTGATACTCTAACCTCCTCATCAATTACAGTCACCATTTCCGCAAGATATCTAGTAAGCTAATGTTTCTCTGTGCTTGCCTCGAGACACTATTATAGGAATAGTCTTTCTTAAAGGATACATCAAATAGTTCCAAGCTAAGATATTTATCAAAGCATTGCTCTGAGTCTCTAAATTAACGATCATGATTAGCGAGCTACAAATGTATGTGTTATATCAAACCTGAGTATGAAGTTTGAGGCCAATATTGTGGCTACAACAGCGGAGACGCATGATCCTCAAGATGCCGAAGCCAGAAAACTTCCTCAGCGGATTTGGTCACTTCAGGAACACGGAAAGCCTCGTTCGCCCACCGGATTCCGATGCCGATTTTATCCTTGAGAAACTCAACGTCATTTCGTACAACCTCGACGAAATGGCCGAGAACGACGGACACAGGTGGTATCGCTCTTCTTTGTTTTAATCGCCTCAATTCAGCAACGGCGAACGCTGCTCGAGGCGAACATCGAAATGGCGTGGGTATGGTGGAACAAGACGGCGACGGAGACACCGACGCCAAGTTGATCGGAGAACAGGTTTAGTTAGAATTGAAAACGGAATTAGTGAGACATCAGCGGAGAAGGAGAGTGAGAGTGACGACTAGCTTATGACTATTTGCTTTTCAGAGATTTTTGTTTTTTTGGTGCGGCGGAGAGGAGTGATCCACGATAAGGTTGAAAACTCTCAAATAAATCGGCCATTTTTGTCTTTCCGTTTTAGTATGGCCCAATATGTTTTTGGGCATATATTTAAACTCAGTTCGTCCTGAACATGGGCTTTTGGATTTTTTTAAAATAATATATATTTTATAGATTTATCAATATGTTGTATATTATACTCAATGATGCCAATAATGCCATATCGGTTAACCATACACTTTTGCGTTTGTGATTGGAATCCCCCAAATACTTTAAAAATATATATTTAAATCACTCAGAAAGGGAATATATAAAGAAGGTTCAGGCTCTGGTCTGCATTTTGCATGAAACGACGACTTCTTCAGACTGCAATGTGCGGTGTGTTTTACCCTAAAAAACCTACGATTCTTCTAGCTCGTCCCGTGACGACCGGACACAAGCCACCTTTGTGTGAAATTCATTATTAATTATTCCTACCATTAGACAATTTTATTTGTGTCTTAGTGAAATAGGAGAAACATATATATTTTAAAAAGATGTGTAAGAACAACCTGTAATTCAATGACAACAAAAATAGAGAGTGGCTGTATGTGTATAATGTATAATTTGATGAATGTATCATGTATATGGTATGAGTTGGAGTAAAAGACAGAGAAGACAATATATATCTACTTGGCCCACTTAACACAAGCCGATGTTCTCTCCTTCCAAACACTGTTCTCTCTCTTCAAGCTTGCCCAAAATCTGGTGTGATACTGTGCGATCTTCTTCTATTATTATCCCAACACTTGCTCTATTTTATTCTTAATTTAATGCTCACATGCTATTACGTAGTTTCTCGTTGGAGTATAATGTACAGAATATCCTAGATTAAGCACATAAAACGGAGACTTGACATTGCATTGTTAATTAAGTTTTAATCCTATAGTTGTTCCACGGTAAATACGGAATTCACCAACATTTTTCTTTATAAAAACTGTGTTTGATATTTTTACCACACACTGAAACAAACCTTTTTTTCAATGAAAATATCGGTAAACGCTTTGAATATGGGTATCCACATGTGATTTTATGCCGTTTTAATTTGAAGATAAATTCTTTATTATTAATGTAAACTTAAAATCCAAAATCAAACAGAATCAGACAATCTCACATATGATTACATAATTAAAAAAAGTGCCAGCTTTGATACATTTGTTGTTAAGAGTCAATGACTAGAAAACATAGATGGTGGAAATGAAATACGAAATGGATATTTTAATAGATATCATTCGACTTCATACAATTAACGGCACCGTTTAAGCTAATATCACGTGGAGAAAGGCATGTGCTTTTTGATCAAATCATTTAAATGCAAAAGTCAATTAGTCAACCTTTTGACCGTACTCTAATTTGCACGACACCATCTTTTTCAAATATCTAATTGGTTGATCATTTATGTAGCTGCAGGGAGAAAAATATTATAAGTACCAAAATTGACGTAATATTTTGTGTTACTAGTTGTTATTTGAAAATGTAGTATGCCACATGCGATTATTACGTAGTATTTGATGTAATTCGTCTTGAAAATATATAAGTTATATATAGAGAAATTTTTATATTAATTTATTCATTCCGGTTTTGTAAAAGAATTACAGTTAGTTTCTGGGTATCTTAATGCGTCGCCATTTCCAATAGCATAACGGTATGGTCTTCTCGAGTTTTTTTTTTTTAAAATGATTATTTTTTCCAGTTCCCTCTCCCTGACCAATTTGTAAACTTGATTGTCTCTCTCCAATGAACCTTCGAGCAGACATAAACAGCTCACTTCAATTATTATTTTTATTCCCATTTATTAAAAAACAAAAAAAAAAACAAAACAAAACTGCATTCATTAACATGTCCACTCAATCACCTCTCAGATCGATTCTTCTTCTACCTTTAATCATTTCACCAATTTCATCTAAAAATCAAACTTAAACCACGAAATGCCGTCCAATTTTCTCATCTTCTTCGTCTTTCTCTTCATCTCCATTTCACCCATCATCACAGTTTCAGGGTATGGCTCAACGGGCACCATCGCCGCTGCTTTTGGGGAAAACGGTTTTTTCTGTGCTATTGACGCAAGTGGGAAGCAAGAAGTCATCTGCTGGGATAGAGAAAATACTAACCGATCATTAGACCGATCTCCCGGAGTAATCTCCGGTTATTCTCCGCCTATGACTTCTCTCTCCGGTGGAGAAGGTTTTCTCTGCGCCATTACGTCTAACACCTCACGTGCGTTCTGCTGGAACCTTCAAGATCCTTCTGTGAACCTCGTTCCTCGAGCTTTTCAGTATAATTCTTACTTACAGATCGCTTCTGGTAACAACCATGTTTGTGCTATTAGTGGATTATACTATTCAGGTCCTGAGTATGGTCCTGTTCATTGCTGGGAGTATAGTGATAACACAAATTTCACATCTGGAGTTCTTTGGAATTCGTCTTTTCATAGTCCTTATATAGATAGTCTCATGTTTCGTAAGATTGTCTCTGGAGATGGATTCACTTGTGGTGTTACAAAAGATGGAGACTTGGTTTGTTGGGGGCCAAAATCAAACGATTTAGGTGTCTCCAACAATGAAGAGTTCGAGGTTTTAGCTTCTGGAATGAATTCAATTTGTGGAGTCTCTAAAGATTCAGGTCAACTTCAATGCTTTGGAGATGAAACAGAGTTTGGTGTAATACCAAACCGGCCCCGGTTTATTGGTCTTTCAGCTGGTGCTAATCATTATTGTGGTATCCGTGAGGATGATCATGGGGTTGAGTGTTGGGGAAGAAACCTAAATTCATCATCATCATCTTCAGCTCCGAATACTTCCGGTTTTGTGGCGATTTCGTCTTCCGATTCCACAACTTGTGGGATTAGAGAATTTGATTTGGTTCTTGATTGTTGGAGAGTTCATGATTCTTCTAAACCGGATTATAGTGCTCCTTTGGAGTTATGCAGCCCAGGGTTATGTTTGCCTCGCGGTAATTGTGGTGATGGCTGGTTTGCTTTCAACGCAAGTATCTTGAAAGAGTCTGAGCTCACTAGCTTGTGCTCATTTCATAACCTTAACATTTGCTTACGGTGTGGAATCAGTTGCTTGGAAGGCTATTTTCCTTCCAGCACTTGTAATCCAAACGCCGATCGAGTCTGCACTCCTTGTTCACTATGTCAGAACAGTTCTTGTTACGATATTTGTAATATTCGAGCTGCGAAATCGCGGGAGCACGAGCAGAAAGAGCAGAAAGAAGTACGGAAATTGGTGATCATCATAGGATGCTCTGTTTTAGGGTTCTTGGTGATGTTGATTGGTTTGTCTTTCATTCCAAAGATGACAAAAGGTAGTAAAAGAGAGGATGAAGAGCGAAGCAGAATAACTTGTTGCTTCTGTTTTGATAAAAATTCTATCGAAGCTGATCCTGATCCTGTCCCTCAGTCAATTCTTCTCCCGACCACGGTATCTCTCGGGGAGACTAAAATCTTCCGCCTCTCGGAACTTAAAGATGCGACTCACGGGTTTAAAGAGTTCAACGAGCTCGGTAGAGGTAGCTTCGGGTTTGTGTACAAAGCTGTTTTATCGGATGGGATACAAGTTGCGGTCAAAAGAGCGAATGCTGCAACGATCATTCACTCTAATAACCGAGGATTCGAGTCCGAGCTAGAGATTCTTTGCAAAATCAGACACAACAATATTGTGAATTTGTTAGGGTATTGCGCGGAAATGGGGGAACGGCTATTGGTTTATGAGTACATGCCTCACGGTACGCTCCATGATCATCTCCATGGGGATCTTTTGCAATTGGATTGGAGCATGAGATTGAAGATCATGTTGCAGGCTGCAAGAGGACTTGACTACTTACACAATGAGGTGGATCCTCCGATAATTCACAGAGATGTAAAGACGTCGAACATTTTGTTGGATGGTGAAATGTGCGCAAGAATTGCGGATTTTGGATTGGTAAGCTCGAATGAAAGGGAGTCGAGTAAGAGTGATAGAGAAGGTGATGTGTATGACTTTGGTATTGTACTTCTTGAGATACTTAGCGGGCGAAAAGCTATCGATAGAGAATGTGATCCTCCCGGGATAGCGGAATGGGCGGTTCCTTTGATCAGAAAAGGGAAAGCAGCGGCGATTATCGATAGGAACATTGGTTTGCCAAGAAATGTAGAGCCACTGCTTAAATTGGCTGAATTAGCTGAGCTTACTGTGAGGGAAAACCCAAACGAACGACCAAATATCAGAAATCTTCTGAGTTTTCTTGATCTCATCGTCAAGTCTGGACTCACCTTTTGATTTGCTGAAGCCTCTCATAATGTGAAATGTACAATATCAGCATTGTTTTTTCTTCGTTACAAAAATGTATAATAATTGGTTATCAAAGTAATAAACCGACAGATTTGCTTGTCAAATTGAATCAGAAAATATCCTTAGTAAATGGTCACTGTTTAGATTGTTAATATTCCATCTGTTTCTCAAAGAGTATTGTTTTAAGATTTAAAATTTGTTTCACAGTATATGTCATTTTACATGTTCAATATAGATATTTGAATCAACCAATAAGAAAAATTATACCATGCATTAATAAGAAGTAGAACAAAAAATTAAAACGACTCTATTTGAGAAAAAATGAGGTAGTATAAAATATGTTGCTGTTGCAGGCTATGTTCAAAATCTCTTTCATTTTCTTATGATCAAGATGTAAACATATATACTTGAGCCATGGAATATTAGGATCTTGTGAGGGTTTTAATTCCGAAGTGCCATAAAACAGCATCATAAAGCATGTAATATGTTTTTTTTTTTTTTTTGGTAAATAGCATGTAATATGTTGATGATGGATAAGAGGGTAACCGACTATATATTTGAATTTATTTTATTTTGATAAGGGGTTTTCAATTAAAATGCAAGAAAAGGTTACAATGCTATGGCTTTGTGTCATGCAGTTTTGAAAAACAAATCAGAGAGAAGAGATTAAGCAACATTTAATCTAGTTTTAGAGATAAAATAAACATAGAAGAGTAAAGAAAAAGGTACAGTTTTAATTTTACTACGAAATCTAACGATTTCACACAAAAAAAAATAAAAAATTCAGGCATTCTCCTATGTAAATTAAAGTAACTAGTATAACTCTCACTTAATATCTTTATGATAGTCCGTATTTTGGTAAGATAAAAATGCATTTCATTCTACTTTTCTTAATATTGTTTATTAAATAAAAATAAATGTCCATTTGATCAAATAGGCATTCATTCCCCCCCACCCCCCCCCCCCCCACAAAAAAATGAAAAAAAAATCCATCCATTCTAATGAGCAATTTTGTTCTAAAATATTCTTTCTTACACCCACTTTCCAAAAAAAAAAATCGGTCATGTGATAATTACCTAATTATTTTTCATTTTATGTTATACATATGATTCATTCTTATTTTACTAAGGTTTAGTTTTGAATGTCTTTTTTTAAAAAAAGTTTTGCATATGTTTATCCTTTCGATGATTTGATTACAAAAATTAATTTGGCTATATGTGGAAGTTAAAATCGAATTATCAACCATATAAAGTCTAATTCATAAAATCTACAAAAAGAAATTATCAACCATAAAAACTCTTATTCAAATCCTAAATCTAACCATCGAATACCTAAAACTAATTTTCAAATCTCTAAATGTAAGTTCTAATCCTTAAATCTAATATGCAAAATCTTTAAATCAAAATTTCTTTCTCAAAAGTTTATGAATATAAGATGAAAACTTACAAATTGAAAAAATGGGATGGATTCGAAGGATTGTTAGCCATATGTGAGAAGAGGGTTATGATATTAAGAGAATCAGCTCTGAAAAATGAGAGAGTTTGAGAGATTTTTGTTAATGACGGATGATTTCACGAAGAAGAAAAATAGTGTTACAAAAAAGCTTTTTGAAAATTTGGGAAAATAGATATGACGCGATCTTCTAAAAATTTAAGGAATAAATGCCTAAATTTTTGACAAACGTGCAAAAATTTTAGACATATTTAAAACACACGGTAAATATACGAACACATATAATTTCTGAATCTGTTGAAACTTTCTCTCAGATTTCGAACGGATATAAAAATTATACATGGTCTTGGTGTTTTGTTGTGTTGCAGAAAGTATTGGAGTCTGAAAAGCCATTTGAGCTGAGGAAGATAATAGTAAGAACCAAAGAAGATGTGGAGTCCAAGAGGAAGGTCAAGGCAGCTAATGCAATCTTCTACATTAGCTTCGGAACTGTTGCGGTCGAGACCGCGATGATATCATAAGGAAAACAACAAAGGAAGGCCAGAGCATTTTTCGCTTGAAATCAAGTGTTTGATGTGAGAGTCTCATTATGAGTAAAATGTTTGTCAAAAGGTTTTTGCAAAGAAACTATACATAAAATTGTTTTCCCAAACAACTTTGGTAATGGTGTTGGAATCGCAAGTTGTACTATGGCGATTTTAATCATAACTCGCTCATAAAGATGCACGTAACAATCAATCCTATGACTTCTAAAGACCAAACATCTTTGAATAAATGTTAAATCTCATGGAAAGTATATTGAGATGGATCTAGATCTCCCATATTTTTTTTGTATGAGCATATTTCTATTTAGATTTTATTGCTTTTTTGTTTGGTATGAGATCCCAACATACATATATAGTGGTAGTAGCATTATGATTGGACATATTTGTTTGACAGCTACTTGCGACCTGCAGACAAACACTACAATTCTTGTTTGTATAACAGTCGTGCGTCTATTCGCAGCGGCAGCCGCATTCTCTTGCGGTAAGCAAACGGACACCAATTAGTTACAACCGCAGCCGCAACAGTATTAAACACAACAGTACCATATGCACCGCCAGATTATTTTTGTAACTAAAAATTCATAACACAGCGATCTGCGTTTACCTCAACGTTTGATCGTAGGAGACTGCAACTGACAAACGAATATCATTTAACTGTATGCTGCAGTCGTAGGAAACTGCAGCTGATAAACAAATGTGTCAACCTTCACACCATAGACACATAACATGGTACTTAATTTATGACACGGACATAAATCATCATAAGAAGACAAATGTTGAACACTATGTTGATGGTGAGTCGTAAACAGATAATTCATCAAACGAAAAGAAAGAAACAATAAATTGGATCAATGATTGATGTGCAATATCATTCTTGAACTGTCTAAATTAACCTTGATTTGTGACATTAATTTGGCAGTGATTTGTGTATCGTGTATGCAAATGTTTGTGAGGACGATCTTTTCTCTCGTTTGTGCTAAATATATTTTAGAAAATAAAAACAATGAAGCATGTGGGGATGGAGATATATACGTCGATGGAAGCGGAGAATCAACAAAGAGATATCAAATGGGCACATGCTCTTCATCTATGGTTTCAGAAGATAAGTCCAAACGAACAAACAACAAATCTGCACATCATGTGATTGTGACTTTTTTTTTGCGGGTTCACATCGTATCTTTTTCTCTTCTAAATCTGATTTTTTGCGTCATATTTAAAATATTAAACTAAAACATCTATTTTATTGGAAAAACTGATGAGAAAATCAAGCATTCGTTATTTGATAATGACCTAATCTCCCTGATTGATAAATGTGTGTTATGTCTAGATTCATGGCTTGATAGTTGATACAATAATTTATCAATCTAGAATCGATACTCCATTTTCATATGCGATATGGACTCTAAAAAGCGATGCTAGCTAGATTAGATAGATCGCTCGATAAACTTAACGCATAGAGAAAAGGAAGAGAAAACAAAATTGACTAATAAGATTCTGACTGCGATGCAAGATTAAAGCGCACCTCATCATGAAAATAAAATTTGTTTTTTGGTACGCACTATCAGCTCCGTTGCATACGGAGTAACCCATTCGTATCTTACGGGTATACAACTGAAGTTGTACCATAAATAAAGTTAAGACCTCAAGATGTGATTCATTACCATTCCTGGGCTTAGTTACTCTGTGTGTTCAGCTCCACTTCTCATGAATACTACTTTTTACCTTCATCACACCTCCCATGCATCCATCACACGCAACAATTCAAACGACTCAACCTTCCCATAGAGATGATCCAGATTTCTTTAGTCGCTTGTAATTGGTCGCTGGCTTTCACAAACCTGCAAGTAAACCTCAACAAATTTCAAATATTTTATTTTGCTCTTCCTCTTTCTAATACAAAACCTCCAACGGTCATAACGAGAAAAATCTCATTCCCATGTTTCCTAAAACCTTTTTGTGTTTCTCATGACACTTTTAAAAATGAAATCTTTTTGTTTCTTTGGCTATGATCATGCTTCAGAATTTAATCCTATAAAAGTCATTCTTTGGTTAGTTTTCTTTACGGAAATAGATGAACATTGTTCCAATACAAAATAAAATTTTAATGGGATTTAGAGTACCCCACTATCCCAAAGCTGAGGTGAGCTGAGGTGTTGTAATAATTATTAAAATTATCTCCTTATGCAAAGATATGGATTGCCTATAAAAATGAAGAAAATTATCAATTTATAATTGGAAAATGACATAAACGACCCCTCGGTTTCTCTAATGAGTCATCTCTTTCATTTTTGCGTAAGTTAATGACATTTTCTTGTCTAAGTCGTCATCAAACAAAGAAGCAAATTAAAAGATTAATAAATCTGAATGAAGCTGCTTTCAACCAATCACATTAATCACGGCTTACCACTTGTGTTTTACAACTCGTCGTCATCCAGTCACCTCCTTGCTGTCCTGACATGTTCTTGTGTTTTTATTCCACTGGCGCGCGTGTACACACATGTCCGATATCGTGTGTATTTTTGTTTATCAAAAACTTACTCCAGTTTATAGTAGTATTTTTGTTTTCTTTAAATTTCGTCTTCGTCATTTCATTAAATTACTACTAACTAACTAGTCATTGTGAAAGAAAGAGCTAAGGCATCTGGGAACACAAGTATACGAGCAGGATTTATAAGTTATAATTGGATAGAATATGAAGTGGACCATCTTTTCAATCGAAGATATAATCATCTAATTCGAATCTGTTTTCAATCTCGTCTGTCTTCTGATTTTATTCCAATTTATTACCAAATCTTATGGATTTAATACTTATTTAAATGTAAAAAAAATCTAGGAAAATATCAAATCAGTATTCCCAAAATACAGCATGTAAATTCTGTATTTGGAAGACATTTGTCTCTTTGCACACTGTCAAACTAAAACTGGGAATCTATTACCGCTTACAAGTGACAACCAATATAATCTACAATGATTTAACTAATAATTAAAAAAAAAGTAATAAAATAGATTAAAATAAAATAAATAAGTTACCCATTTGAAAACAAACCATTTCCATTGGTAAAAAAATTTCATGTAGTTTTTATTAATATTTTTTATTATAAATTGTATTGGTAAACATGTTTTATAAAATTCTTTTTAAAAATCTGTTTTTAAAATTTTTAGTTAAAAATAGATTTTTTACAAAAATTTCTTAAAATAATTTTAACAATGCAATTTATATTTTTTTAATATTAAGAACTCATTATAAGAGTTTAATTTGTAAAATGTAAAATATTAAGAACTCTCTCTTCCTCCCCTCCTTTGCTCTCTTCCACTCTCCTCTAATATCTTCTTCTTTCACCTCTCTCTTTTCTCTCAGCGAATCTGACCCGAAGCTCATTATTGTTTGAATCTTCAGGTAGCACCAAAATCTACAAACAACAATTCTCACTTTCTTCTCTCTTCAATCCTTGCGAGTTGTTTCTGTTGATCTTCCTATGATAAATGATTCAGATTGAACGAATTCTCACGCAGAGATGCAATCTTAATTATTTCAAATCTGTTTTTGTCTTCGTTAACGAAATTCCGACAATCTTACCAATGTTTTTTTTTTTTGGTTCTGTTTTTGATCTGTGGCTCAATAATTGAAGCTAGATTTTGTCATTCCAAAATCCTGTTCTAGAAACAGAACAGAGACTGTTGACATTAAAGGTTAGAGCTCGACTCCAACTATCTTCATTCGGATTCGAATTGTTTCCCATTTCTGAATCTTTTTTTTCACACGAATCAATCAGATTTTATTAGGAGGATTGCGAGAAAATGAATCACGTACCTTCTGATCAAAGCTTTTACATTGAGAGCGAGGAAGAAGATGACAGGAAAGATTACGTAGAAGAAGATGGTGAAAGCCATTCTGATTCTTCTGATGCTTATGATGAAAGCCAGGCTCAGACTAAGCCTAGCTCTTACACTACGGCTTGGCCTCAGAGTTACAGGTTTATATCTCTATCCCTATTTCAATTCATTTCGATATGTGGTAGTAAAGTATGTTTCTTTTTGCTGAAATTTTTCCTTTCTTGATTGATTTGCTGCATTTTGGAACATATTTCAAGCTTTAAGACTTGTTTTGTGTTTCTTCAATCCTGATCTCTTTTATTTTCTTGATAATATTGTAGGCAGTCGATTGATCTTTACAGTAGTGTACCGTCTCCCAATATTGGTTTTCTGGGCAATAATTCGATGACGAGATTCGGAAGCTCTTTCTTGTCTTCTTCTCTGATAAGAAGACATACTCCGGAGTCATTACCTGCTGTTACAAAACCTCTGTTATCATCACAAGTAGATGAACAACAACAACCACCAAAACATAGACTTAGCTCTCATGGCTTGCTCTCTCCTGTTCCTTCGCGGAGGCATTCAATGCGAAAAGACGAGAAAGCTTCCATGGTTTCTCATGAAATTCCAATGTCCCGCAATAGCTCATATGGACAAGCTGTTCTAAATGGTGAGTTTCATCATAATGCTTTAGTATAATACTGTGTCTTCTCCTCCTAAAAGTAGTAACCATGGGAGAGAAATTGAGATTTTCTCATGAGTTCTTGACCGCGTCTGCTTTTCTAAAACCATCACTTATCCTTCTAAACTGGTCTAGAACTATAGAGCTGCAAGATTGATTGCAGTTTTACCTTCACCGTTACAAATCGTAATGAAAAATGTCAACACTTTCTCTGTTGTATAATCGTCAGTGTAGGAATATAGGGTGTGAGTTAAAGGGCCTAGAACGTCTTCTTCGGGGTTCTAAGACGTTTGTCTTTATAAAATGGGAGAAGAGTACAAAATAGCAATCAACTCTATTTTCCTATAGCACATGGAGCACATGAACAAACCATAGCGTCTAGGTTCAAAGAACATGATTGTAATCTTTTACTCTTCAGTAAAATTTATGATGTTCTTCTATAACATGTGGGGCATGTGCAGGATTGAACGTTCTATGTGGGGTTGGAATACTTTCAACACCTTATGCTGCCAAAGAAGGAGGATGGTTAGGACTAATGATACTATTTATATATGGTATTCTTTCTTTCTACACTGGAATCCTCCTGCGTTACTGCCTTGACAGTGAGGCTGACCTCGAGACTTATCCCGACATTGGCCAAGCTGCGTTTGGTACTACCGGACGTATCTTTGTCTCGGTAAGGAGATACATTTCCTTAAAATTCTCCTCTATAGTGAAGGTGATATAAAGTTAAAGGACCACATAGAGAAAACTGAATGAGTTTTATACAAGGCTCTCCACAAAAAGAGAATTGCCTTTTGGTCTTGGAACAAATCGAATAACTCCAAAGCCAAGGACCAAAAGATATCCCTTTTGTTTCATATGTGAAGCTTTATCTGAATTCTTATAGAAATTTAGTATATATCTGTGAATTACTAATAAATCTCATCCAATACACTGGAGAATATTACTCTCCCTCGTTGTGAAGATTCAATTTATTAGTTCAGAAAAATTTGAGATTATTAGGTAGCATTCCCGTTACCCTACCTTTAATAGTAGAATCTGATATCATTATTTTCGTTCTATACTAATTTTTTGTTTGTTTTCTGTTTTATGCATTGCAGATAGTACTCTACTTGGAGCTATACGTAAGTACTTCTTCCATTGGTCCAGCAATTGACTTTAATCTATATTTTATGAAATATAAAGCACATTACACCTTTTTTTCTGGTAACTAGTACATTACTCGTTTTGTCAAGTAAAGTACATAATTAAAGAGATTCCAAGTGGTGTTAAAAAAAACAGAAGAGATCTTAAGTATGTTGAATCAGTGACCCCATGTTGAGGAACACGTTATCAAAGGGCCCCATAGAGTCTCCCACTAGTTCATTCTAGATTCTTAAACTTTTCTCTTTGTTTCATTGTGTTCCTTCTTAAAGCTGCTTTAGACGTCACTAAAGCGGCAAAGATATATTTTTAGATGGAATGATCCCTTTAAGGATTCTTAAAGCTACTAGTGTGAAATGATTAGTTGAATAGTGAATTTCAGACAGTTCACTTTAGGTGTAACTTCTTTTGTATTATATTTTGCTCAATACACGTAATTTTTGTTGCACCATAGAGGGTAAAAGGTGTATCATAAAACTCAGATGTTACTTCAACAGAAGTGAGTATATGATATTGACTTCGCATGATTATATTCATATTTGCAGTCTTGCTGTGTGGAATATATAATATTGGAGAGTGATAATTTGTCATCATTATATCCAAATGCTGCCTTAACTATTGGAGGGTTTGAGTTAGATGCTCGTCATCTATTTGCATTGCTAACCACTCTCACTGTTCTTCCCACCGTTTGGCTCAGAGATCTCAGTGTACTGAGTTATATCTCAGGTGTAAATTTTTTTCTAAACCTTAGGAGATACTGATAATTAAACCCGTCTAGAAATATTCCTCTGACATAACTATTTTGTTAACTTTTTTCAGCTGGAGGAGTGATTGCATCGGTGCTAGTGGTTCTCTGTTTGTTTTGGATTGGTTTGGTAGATGAAGTTGGAATTCACAGCAAAGGAACTACACTAAATTTGTCAACATTACCTGTAGCTATAGGGCTCTATGGTTACTGCTACTCAGGACATGCTGTTTTCCCTAATATTTATACTTCTATGGCCAAACCAACTCAATATCCTGCTGTTCTCTTGACATGGTAAGCTTATTAAGCTTCTAACAAGTTCTAACATATGTATATCAAAATCCATTGTATATCACGCAAGCATTTTGAAAAGATTGATAATCTTTTGCAGTTTTGGTATTTGTACTCTGATGTACGCCGGCGTTGCTGTTATGGGATATACAATGTTTGGAGAATCAACACAATCGCAGTTCACTCTCAACTTGCCTCAAGATTTAGTTGCAACTAAGATTGCTGTGTGGACTACGGTAAGTAGATCAAATATGTTTTCTTTCCACTACTTATTGTATGTTGGTTATCACATGGGAACTAAACTAAAAACGTTTTATCTTTTGACCATTTTGCAGGTGGTCAATCCATTTACCAAATATCCTTTGCAAGAAAATTATTCAGAAATAGTTTTCTTTTACTGTTAACTTCTATAAGCTGTCTTAAAATTCATCATATGTGTGTGTCCCTTAACAAAAAAAAGCACATATGCTTTGACCATATCTCCAGTAGCAATGAGTCTTGAGGAGTTGATACCATCAAGGCATAACAACAAGTCACATTGGTATGCCATCGGCATTAGAACCGCATTGGTCTTCTCTACTCTGCTTGTCGGTCTTACAATTCCCTTCTTTGGTAAGATCATCTCTACAATTTTAGTGTAAAGCTCATTTTCTTCAGAATCCATACTTTTTCTGTTAGTGAGAAGACTCAAAAATGTTGCAGGTCTTGTCATGTCATTAATTGGATCATTGTTGACAATGCTAGTCGTAAGCTGTCTCTTCCTTTTTCTGGTTTATTTGCAAATGAGGATCTTAAGTTTGGATTTTGTTATGCGCAGACGCTTATACTTCCGCCAGCATGTTTCTTGAGCATCGTAAGGGGAAAAGTTACCCAGAGCCAGGTAATCTTCTAAGCAACTCTATAATGATATTAGTTTATGACAAAGACATTGTTTCTAATGTTTTAAGATTCATCGACAATGTTTTGGTTGGTTTTGTAGTTGATGCTGTGTGTCTTAATCATCATAGTAGGAGCGATATCTTCAGTCATTGGCTCATATTCAGCTCTCTCCAAGATCATTCAGAAATTAATCAGCGGAAAATAATTCTCTTTTATTTCCTTTTAGCAAACTCTTATACCCATTTTGTCTTCTGGGGAATACGTTTTTGCTTTTGTTTGTCTTTTAATAGCAAATTCATTCTTGCCTTCAAAGTTTTTGTACTATTTTCTGAGTGATGATCTGCATCTTTCAACTGGTAAAAAGAAACAAATACGTTGATGATGTCTTTGATCAATAAAGATTGTCGACTATAAACTATCAACAGTATACAATCTTTTGCCTTAGCCTTCAAAATCCAAATCCAAATCTTTCTCTACGATTCCTTCGTTCGAAAACCCAAAAGTATTCCTTCTACTCTTAAGAATCAACTCTGAATTCTTCATCAATTGGATGTATTTCTTCCTTACTGCTAACACAGGATGAGTTTTAACACTAGCTTTATCTCTATAAGGCTCTCTTAGGATAGCTGTACAAGTTTTGTTCTTCATAGACAAGTAGAAGATTTGCGGATGTCTCTCAAATGCCTTATGAACCTTTTGCGGCAATCCAAAACTTCTTGAGACATAAAAGCTTCTTCCTCTCCGTGGAATGCTCAACGAAGAGACAAAGCAATTCATGAAGAAACCCAACAGCTCTCTTCTCTGCTACATCACTACTTGGATCCAAACATGTATAATCATCATGTGGTGATACATAAGGAAGCTTTTGAAACTCTTTTAACCAATCTTCAATCTTGATTCTCAGTCTACAACCTTTTGATGGAAACAGAGGAAACTCAATCTCTGACTAATTGACTTCTCCTCTTCCTCTCTTCTTCATTGCATTCTTTTGTAACACAGATAAAACCTTTTCTCCATTATAGTCTACTGCTAAACCTTTAACTCCATCTTCCATATCTATAAATCTAAACGATGAATCGAGATCCATCTCTGGAAATTGCAAGTAATCATCAGGTAAACCTAAATACCACTTCATTCCTTGAACAATACTTAGCGGCAAAACATTATCTTTACTCATCAGAATCAATTTCCTCAACCTATCTCTCAAATCCTCAGCGGAATTTTGGTAAACGAGTCTTTCTTGCCTATTGAGCTCTGTAGCTTCTAGTGTTAATCTAAACCATGGCAGATTATACTCTGGACCAACGAACTCTTCGAAAATTGAAGAAAATTGCCTAAGAAACTGAGCGATTTTGGTTGATACATCGAATTCACGCGTCTTCTTGGAGATGGAAGATATCGGAATGCAGCGATTAGGATCCTGGGTGATACAGTTTTTGAGAGCGATGACGGATTTGAGCTGAGATGATCGGAGGATTTGTTCGATGTTATCGAAATAAGAATCTTTCTTCCATTTCATGTAAACGTCAACGTTCGTTTGAGTGGAGTAAGTGAGGTCGGTGTAGGAGGAAGCTAGGGTTTTGGCATGGAGGCGGCTGATAGAGAGCATTGTGGAAGAAGATAAGTGTGACGGAGCTTAATCCGGATATAAGAAATCAGAGAACACAACGGCAAATACACTTTAAGCTATAAACGACACGGCGTTTATGGTAAAGCTTGGGGGAAAGAAAACTGCGTTTATTCGTAGGAAAGTCCTCTTACCCAAAGTTAGTTTGAAGCTTGTTAGATGTTTCCACAAAACTGTCCTAATAAAATAAGGTTTGCGATGAGTTATAATGGTAATAATATTTGCAAACACAAGTGCTGAGTTTTTTGTTCTCTCAAAAATCAAATAGAAGTAACAAGTTTAGGAGACCAAGTAGGCAAATTCGGACACCCATTTTCCCCAATTAAAAGTTCAACAAATCTTCTCTGAACTCTCTCCCTCCTTGATGCCTCAAACGCATCTTTAGGCGTCAAGCTCTTCATCAATGGCAGTCCATTTGGAGTTTCATCTGGTGTCTCCACTATTCTTTCTAACATCTCTGAAACCTGACTCATTGTTGGCCTTGACTTTGCCTTCACCATCAAACACCGGTTAGCAACCGCAGCTAGCTTCAATGCTGACTTGAGGTAGTAGTTTCCCTCAAGTCTTGGGTCAATGATCATCTTGAACTTCTTTATGTCAGACAAGTGAGGTCTGATCCACTCCAACATGTTTTGCTCGTTTCTTGGGCGGTTGCGGTCAAAAGGCCGTCTCCCTGTGATGAGTTCATATAGAAAGATTCCGTAGCTCCACACATCGCTCTTGGCTGTCAGGTGTCCGGTTTGGATGTATTCTGGCGCTGCATAACCAATGGTCCCTACAACCTATGGATTCAAAGTTTGGTTATTGGTCTAGCAATCAAACATTTTAAACTTCAATTGTTTCAAACACCAATTAAAACATTAACATGTTATGTGTGGTGTACCGCAGTGGAGACGTGAGTGATTCCATCAGAAGGACCCATTCGAGCTAGTCCAAAATCTGAGAGCTTTGCATTCCAATTCTCATCAAGAAGGATATTAGACGATTTGAAATCCCTAAAGATGATCTGTATAGAAGATGAATATATTATCATGAACATATAAAAAAGGTTTGAAAGGCATTTGTTGTGATCATGGATGGAGAAGAGACCTGAAACTCCATGCCTTGATGAAGATAAGCGAGTCCTCGAGCAGTGTCTTGAGCAATCTTGAATCTAGTAGACCAAGGTAGAGGAGTGACTATAAAACGATTGGATAAATGGTCTTGAACGCTTCTGTTTGGTACGTATTCATAAACAAGTAGCCGTTGGATCCCTCTTTCGTCATCCTCAGCGCAGTAACCGATCAGTTTCACCAGATTCGGATGCTCCACTACTCCCAATACATTTACTTCTGTTACCCATTCTTTATGCCCCTGTTAATACATACATGATATGTGACTATGTTGTTATACAGACCTCTTCTACTGAGATGTTTAACAGCAATATAGAAGAGTATGAAAGAAAGAAAAAGATTTGCTTGCCTGTAGACCTCTTCTACTGAGTTGTTTAACTGCGATATCAATCTTTTTACGAGAATCTTGAGGGTTCTTAATGACACCACGAAACACACCACCGAACCCACCTTCACCGATCATCAAGGAGCGGCTGAAATTCTTGGTAGCGGTTTTGAGGTCATCAAGAGCAAAGACTGTGAGATTTTTACTGTGTGTCTCTGAGAGGACGTGTAAGGAAGAAGTAATGGAAGTAGTAGTACTTGTGTCTGAGTTAAACTCAGACCCTGATCCTCCTCTAGCCATCGACATAGAACCAAACTTTCTCGTCGTATTAGCTTCATCATCCTGAGATTTGTCTTTGCTAAAGTAAAAACATTTCATTGCTCTAGACGAAACCAGCCTCTTCACTGTCCAAACCAGGTCCACATTCCAAATCAACACAAAATCCGAATCACTAATCATTCAATCCACGTCAGATATTATGTAATCAGACAGCATCGCTCAACACAATATCATCAAATTTCATTGATATTCAGAGAATGTGAAACAAATAATGAGGGGGAAGAGAAGATACCTGATGTAGAGTTATTCATGAGGAGGAATGGAATGTTGTGATGATGAGGGTCTTCATGTTCATGATTGAGATAGCTTTAAAGAAAAAGAAAATGGCAGATAGAGAAAGAGAGAGAAGACGAGCTCACCATGATCGGATGGGGAAGTCAAATAGGCATGGCAGCTGGATTGCCGCTTACCAACCTATAGAAGAAGCCTTTTATTTTTATTTATATTTTGTTTACACCAGCTTGCTTGCTTGCTGATATTATACCATAATAGTGGAATTCGATAACACGTTTTATGGACTAATTTTATTCATTTTATATTCGTCATTCGTTCACCACTTTAAATTCTGTCCTTAGCCATTAAGGTACGGTTACAAAAGAGAAATTAAATCGAATTATTATCCTCTTCCTATACTTCTATACAAGCTTCCTCTAGCCATTTGTCAAAACCGATAAATTGAAACTTCAGATAGGCAACACTCAATAATACACAATATTTAATGTTGTTGAAATAGGTGGTCCTTGAAACCTAAAAAAAATTGATGTTGTTGAAATAGGTGGTGAGAAAAAGAGTTGAATGTTAAAAACTGTGAGGGTGAGGAGTTGACAAAGCAGAGAGGTACATGATGGAATTAGAGAGACTAACTATTTGAGAATCCACCTACATAGCTAACTCTAAAGTAACCCCACACCTAACCTTGGGATCATTCTCAACATCTTCCTCCTGCCTACACTTATATGCTGAAATCGTGCTCAATTTTTTCTGATATCTGATGAGATTCACTATGCAATCAGAGTATTAGGGTAGACGAGAGGCATATACCTGGCTACATAATGAAGGTAAGCTAGTTTAACTAGGATTTTTTTGTAAAATAGTTTTGCATATATATCCATTAATTCTATTATATATTTCAGGGAAATCTTCTTTTACTAGCAAAAAGACCAGAAGCTGCAGCTATTGCTTTCAGGGCTGCCCAGAATTCGAGGTCCGATCTTCGTTCTTATCAAGGTCTGGTTCACAAGGGATAAAAAAACTGATACAGTTCCATTATTGTACTATTTTGGTGGTATAAACATTTAACAAACATGAAAAGATTGGAATGTGAATTAATTTGCATTATTGAGGTCATTTCAGGCTTAGTACATTCTTATCTGGCATTTGGTAAAACCAAAGAAGCATTGTATACCGCTAGAGAAGCAATGAATGCAATGCCTCCTGAGATTAGTTGGTGATGTTCATGCTAATACATCAAGTGGCAGGGAAAAGGTAAAAACAGTCAGCTTTATTATGCTTCTATGGATTTTGGCAATTTTCATTACATCAATATTCTACTCAGAATTTCTTCATCTAAAGCTGAAGCTGCGAAGCTTTAGGAAGTGTTTGTTGCATCTTACTAAATACTGAAACTGGGACAGTTCCATAAGAATTAGCTGTCAAAATCTCAATTTTGAGAAGCATAGTGTAGACCAAACCTGAGAAAGTTTCAGAGCTTGTGAGCATATCCTCTTATGATGCTTTCGTTATGGACAGAAATTTTTAGGGTAACAGAATAATGAAATGGTTTTATAACAGGCAAAAAAGTTCTACGAGTCAGCTCTGAGGCTTGAACCTGGGTACCTTGGAGCTGCCTTAGCTCTAGCTGAACTTCATCTAAAGGAAGGGAGGAATGGAGATGCTGTATCACTACTTGAACGATATCTCAAAGATTGGGCTGATGATTCTCTTCATGTGAAGCTAGCTCAAGTGTTTGCTGTAACGAATATGCTACAAGATGCTTTATCACACTATCAAGCTGCATTATGGTTTGTGAAAATTCTAAACCAGTAGAGCCTACAGAGTTCTTGTTGTTTCTATGCGAAAATACTATATAACTAGTGTTAAAAATGTAAGGCAGAATAAATCCACAGAATGAGGCAGCCAAAAAGGGACTAGATCGCTTGGAGAAACAGATGAAGGTTGGTCAACCTACAATTTCAGTTTTTTTCTAGGAACCAAATCAAATGAAATCCAGATTGTCTTTATGAAGCACGAACGATGATCTTTAGTGCATTACATATTTGGGGTATGCAATGCAGGGAATAGATCCAGATGCAGCTGATGAGAATGACGAGAACGATGTTGAAGATGTTCATGGAGACACCGAAGAAGCAGAGCTCATGTGAAGAGATTCTTAGTAGGCAAAGAAGAGTGTGTTAACTATCGAATTTTTAACATTTCATATAAACTCTTAGAATGTGAAAAATCCTATATTCCAGAATATTGGATTTCGTGACCTGTAAACACGCCATTGGTTAAAACACACCAAGAGCACCATTACCAAATTCTCACGGAGAATCCAACCTCTTTCGCCACGCCAACTCAATCTTGTTCGTCAAAACCGAAGCTTTTCAATCTCTATCCTTGATGGGTTTCATCTCTTGCATCGCATTCCCGACGGTCAATTCTAGAATTCTATCGATCCACCATTTCGCCAAGCAGTCGACTTCAGCATCTTCTTCATATTCACTTAAGTTTGCTTTGCTACGCCAGTATAAACCCAAAGTCTCGTTCTTTCTTCCATCAACGTCTTCTATAATGGCGACTCCTATTCAAGCCTCTTCTTCCTCCACCATTGGTATCTCTTTTTTCTCTGCTTCTTCGATTTGATAGCTTTAAGGATTAGTGAGCTGGTACTGACCTCTCGTTGACTTTTAAGATTATCCGATGTTAATTTTGGATGCTTAGTGCACAAATTGTTAATGACTGAGCTCAGTTAATTAAAGTCATACACTGATTAATATTTTGTGAGTATATAGATGAAGAAGCTAAGAATGTGGTAAAATTAAGATTTTGGGACTCTAGTTCTCTAAGTAGTGACCATTTTATATGTTCTTTGTGCCCTTCCCTTGTTTTTTCTTGTATGAAGGTGAAACCAGGGATGGCTTGAAGGTCCAGTCTCATGTTTCTATTGGGGCAAACGATTTGTTGATTGTTGGACCGGGTGTTCTTGGACGCTTAGTTGCAGAACAATGGAGACAGGTATAATTTCTGTGATAGTTTAACACTTTGGCAACATCATATGTCCCATACATCATTGTCATCTACACGGATTGAGCTGAATTTGATAATTTTACATATATATATATATATATATATATATATATATATATATATTCTTTTTTTCTTATAGAAACATCCTATAGATATGGTGTTTCTGTATAATGAAAACAAAAACGTTTGTGCCATGTAACTCCCTGTTTTATATCTGGGGTGTTTATCTATGTGTTATGGGTTATTTCACACAATCCGTTATAGAAAATTTTGGGAATTCTTGTGGAGTCAAGTTTTCACAATATGGAATTTAGAGTTGGAGCTTTATATGTGGAGCAGGAACATCCAGAGTGTCAAATCTTTGGGCAGACAGTAACAACAACTCATCATGATGAATTGGAGAAGCTGGGTATCACACCATCTCTTAAAGTAACTGAATTTGGAGGCAAGTTCTCCTATGTGATCTTTTGTGCTCCTCCATCACAAAGCGCTGATTATGCTGGTGAAGTCAGGTGACTAATTACTATAACTCACATATTTCAACAACTGGATATAGTCTGTGAAATGTATGTCTGCTGCCTTTTGTTTAAGACCACGCATTCTGTTCTGCCAATGACTGCCAGAAATGTGATCTATTTTGTGTGGTTAACTTTATTAGCTAGAGAAGAAAGATGAAGCTGAACGTCAATCTGCGTTTATTTGGTTCATCCTTTGAGACAACAGTAAAAGAAACTTTGGATTGATTCAACTATGTCTAATATGAGCTTGTGCTTGTCTTTACAAACGGATCAGGATGGCAGCATCATATTGGAACGGTGATGGATCATTCTTATTCACGTCTAGCTCTGCACCTTATGATTGCTTTGATAACGGAGAATGCAATGAGGTTTATCTCAGGACTTTATATCTTTTTCTTTCAGTTTTCTCCATCCAAAATTCCTAGCTTTAGGTTTCACCACCACATTTTAATATTCTATTACAAAGTTGTGTAACTTAATAACATCAGAAGGATATGATTTGTGGAGGTAGTTTGGTGCAAACAGTCTCTTATCATTTGAAAATCTATGAAAATCAAGTATATAATCAAACAAATATTTGATATTCGAGACCATATATGCAGTGTTCAATAAGAATTTCTTAAGTTTGTTACCATTCACTGCAGGATTCTCCAGTAGTTCCACCGGGAAAGAGCCCAAGAACTGATGTGCTTCTGAAAGCTGAAAAAGTAGTGTTGGACTGTGGTGGGACTGTCCTTAGACTGGCAGGGCTTTACATATCCTTTTGGATTTTGATAATCGAAACTGAATGGGCAAATATTGAAAGGCATTTTTTTGGTCTTTAGCAGATTTGAGCATTATGTTTCTCCTGAATTTTTTATACACAGAGACTAGAGGTGCACATACTTACTGGTTGAGTAAGGAGACAGTCGATGCTCGTCCTGATCGTATCCTGAATCTCATTCACTATGAGGTATATTTGTGATTCTCTCTTTCTTCTGTTCAAAGACCATGAACTTCAAATAGATGCTTATGATTGGTCTGCAGATGTCATATAAGATAACGCATTCTCTAGAATTGTCACTGTACTATACATTGGTCTCTAATCACGTTCTGTAATGTGTTTCTGAACAGGATGCTGCGTCCCTGGCAGTTGCAATCATGAAGAAGAAAGTCGGTGGTCGGATTTTCTTGGGTTGTGACAACCATCCTTTGTCAAGGTAATGCTGCTTTCTTTCTAACTTGGAGATATCTTAGACAGTTGACATTCCACATGTTTGACCTCACACTCTTCTCAGGCAAGAGGTGATGGACCTGATGGCTCAAAGCGGAAAATTTGATGAGAAGTTCAAAGGTTTCACAAGTGAGTTTCTTCAGACATTGATCATCAATGATTGATGTGTGGTTGTCTTGAAAAACCTTAAGCTTGCTTCATAGAGTCTGACAACTTTGGCTTTCTTAGGCACCAGTGGTCTCTTAGGGAAGAAACTGAACAACTCACGGACACGGGCGGAAATAGGATGGGAGCCAAAGTATCCAAGCTTTGCTCAATATTTTGGAGTATCAAAGTAATATTTTTAATTTTTAATTGGATTTTAATTGGAGTACATGAAGAGCTGAAGAATCCAATAATTTGAAGCATTTTTTATGTTTGGTTAAAACTTATGTATATTCTGAGAAATCGGATCCCTGAAATGTTCTGAATTCTTCATAAAGCTCCATGGTACCAGTTCACTTGTTGTGACCTAGCTGTTTCATTATGTACTCTGAGCACTAAAAATGATATTGTTTCATTGCCAAGGATCCATTACACCTGATGATCATCGAAGTATTCTGAGAGTTGCTCAATCTATTATAGACAAATACAAGAACATCTCGAATAAGAGAATCTGAAAACATTTAATTCGACCATTTCCATATAAACATGTTAGCAACAGATCAGGACAGCGTTGGAGTTGGTTCTAAGCTCTACAAAAAATAGGAATATCTCAAAGCAGCTCCATCTGTTTGTTATTCGTTTTCTTGCATAGTTCCTAGAAAAAAGCATTCAAATTGTAGCCATCGATTTACCTTGTCCTAGGGAAAAGAAGCTTAGGTACCTAATTTCTCATAAATGGGTTTTGGAGTCAGTGATTTGCGGATTTGTTACTGTCTTCAAGCCTGTACTTGACTTCTGCAAAACAAGCCAATGAACATAGATCCAGGAAGTGAATTCATCTTGTCAAGTATAACAATATAGCGATGTATTACAATTGTTTGAGTGTTAACAAATATTTTTACCTGTCCAGATGGAGAACTCCTCTCCAATTTAGATCTTTGATTGTGTGATGTCTAGTTGTGTTGCTTCAACCTTAATATTGTAATCTAGCTCTTGAGAATCTGCGGCATGAAACATGTAACCAATTTCTGATCTAAGGCGGTTGTTTCTTTGGGAGTAATAAATTTTGGTAGCCAGAGGAGCAGGAACATCAGCTTGAGCTGCAGAAAAAATAGCAACCACAGACCAAAACACATGTAGAAGATTGTCAGTGATATAGGAACACATGATTAGTAGTTGCAACACTGTACACAAGCCTAGAAATTCTGCAATATAAAAGGGAAGTGCATCTTGAGCCTGAAGAAGTCACAGTATTACCTTTGGTACTGCTTGTCATTTCCATGAGGATTTTTGTAGTAAGTCTGATCAATACGAAGCACTGGAAGAATGCAAAATAAGTATAATCCGCATATTAGTGAAAAAACTCCATGAGAGTTTCTCAGATCACAGTGTGGTTCTCTGAACTTAAATCAACAAAATAATACATGAATCACCAGGGACCATAATCCTCATATCTTTTATGATATCCCTCCTAACATAACTTCTAACAACAACCAAAAAACCTCAAATCATCAATCTTGCTACACCGAGAGGTGAATAAAAGTGAGAAGAAAGGCTCACCTTCTTCATCAAGTAAATTTGGTTCATCCGCCTCGATGATTTCTTTGCAAATGTATCGAGCAAGAAACTTCTGGTTTCCAACATCCCCTTGAAAAAAACACACACACACAAAACCGACATAAACTTCAAAAGGTGATTTGTAAAACAGCAAAAGACTACTAAAACAGATAAAATATCAGGTACGAGATTACGAGAACATGACAACCTTTCCACATAATAATTATACAAATGCTTGTACCAAACTGGAGAAGAAATCATTGAGTAAATATTTTCCTCTTTCACTACCTTCAACATTCTGAGAGGCACTTGGGCCTTGGAGAATCCTAGCCATAACTACCATTCTTCCGTTACCAACTGAACACACCATCTGGAAGATAATAGTTTATTTCTCTGCTTGTACACTATAAAATTGGATTTCCAATCGTTGCAATGACTATCACCTATCCAAGAATCACAATGTTTTCGAATTAGCATACTACAATAAGCTGCATTGTCATGCCTATTTCCTAGATAGATTTCTGAAAAAAAATACACAGACTGCTGAGCTATGTAACACAACCAGAGACACAGACTGATGAGCTATACCTATACGCAGTTAAAACATAGCTTAAATTAAGAATTTTTTTCCTTTTCTTTTTTTAACACACACACACATCCGCACAGAAACATAGCTAGAACAAGAAAAAATATCATGAAAAAAAAGCAAACCTTGATCTCTACAACTATTTGAAACCCTGTTGAGATTAACGACGAAAGACGCGAAATTGAAAAATAACTCAAGCAGCGAAGTCGATTTCGAGACGGAATGTGAGAGAATGGCGGAAAATTCAGTGAAGGCTTGATGACTAAAAGTGGAATTCAAGCAAAAGGGAAGGTGAAGGAATCACAAAACTAAACCGGAAATTGAAAGAGACGATGGATTGATAAACGCGGTTTTGGTTCATGTGAGTAGCTGTAGAAACGCAATGTAGCTGTTTATCATCATCATCATCATCATCATCATCATCTTCTTCTTCTTCCTCTGGACTCTGAGCTGCATGGGGAAAACGCGTCACGGGTTCTGATGCGTCCGTTTTGTTGTCGTTTTTTATTTACCTTTCCACTCCGTTTTCCAATTTAAACAGTCGCAGAAAATTAACTAATTTACTGCTAACTGAGATATTTGCAGTGAAGCTCCTATCTTTACCAAAATTTTGTTTTTATACCCAAGATTTTTTTTATAAAATTTTAAAAGCTCCTATACTTTCTTTGTTTTTGGGTTTTTGTCAGACAAAAAGGTTAGAGATAAACCAGGAATGTCTTGTTCATTAGCTAATAATTTTGTCTAATCAGTTTGAGTTAAAGCTTGTGTCTTGATCACTACCAAATTAAAAATATAACAAAGAAATAGCCCAAACAAGCAAGGCTTCAAGGCCTGTGCCTAACAAACACATATATGCCTCCATCTCACCCACATATATAATTTGGATTTTACTTTTATTAATTAAAGAACCTGCTTGAGTCGCTTTATAAATAGCTATAAAGATGTATTTATTAAGATGTTCACAAATCCTCTTATGGTGATATGTGCAATGCAAGCAAATAATCTTATCACATTTGGTTCAACATTTTTGTCAAGTTGTAATAGATTACAAAATGCAAGTCAGTTATAAGTGGGTGATGACTGATGAGTAAAGCAGACGAGAAATGTTTATCTAAAAAAGCTTAAATTAATTTGGTTATCTTCACAAAAATGAACCATATTCAGAGATTGATACATAAGGTCTATGATGTGTCTTTATTTAATTCGTTGACAGAAATTATTCCACTTCAAGATTTTTTGGCCTAATGCAAAATATTTTGTCGGATTTTGAAGGCCTAACAATTAGGAACCAGACCCAATGACAAAGACGTTCCAACGACTTATTTAATTATTAAGTTATATGTCAATGAATCTTTAAACTACTCCACAATTATTAGGGTTTACACACTTTTTTTTTAAGATCCTTTATTATATTCATCTTCTTCCTTAAAGGAATACCATGGGTTCACACACACTTGATACTTTTTGCATTATATTTTGGGCCTTAATAGAGAGATGCTGTAGTTTACTGAGTTTATAATACGCACTGACTAGGTTCAAGTTGAGTAAGCTTTGTTGTCCGATAAATTTGAGACGAAATTAAAATGAGTATTACAACAAAATTGATAAATGGCTAAGAATCATGATAAATTTAGATAGATAGGATTTTCTTTTATTTATATATATGCTTTTTTACAGTTAATGAGATTTATTGGCTCAGATAAAAGTTTTTAAAGACAATTTTACTGGTTTAGCATCTATTTGGTTATGTACGTACGTATATTATGAATATTAGTAATATCAGAGCTAGTGTATTTGTACAATGTCTAAATATGGGATTTTATACGAATATAATAAAAATTGGGTTATGGAGTATATATGAATGTTTGCTAACGAAAATGTCACCGGTAGCATTTACACAAAAAAAAATTTTAACAAATTTTTTTATTTCTCGAAAAGTGTTATTATGCTCAAAACTCAAGCTGAGCCTGAGACCAATTGTCTCGTCCGGAAAACATCTTAAATTTGCGATGAGGTCGCTATAAAATTGCATCGGCATAATGGGTAGCTAGCTTATAGATAGTAGATATTCCATAATGGTCGCAACTCATTCCCAAATCTCCAGGCCTAAAACCATTGACTCCCAGCATTCTTAATCTCGAGATTTATTTCAAATGAAAGGATCTCGTCACTGTGATCTTTACCAAAAACAAAAAATCTAAGTTATGCATGGTTCCTCGATCAGAACCAGCATTAAATATATGTATTAAATTTTTATTTAATAAAACGAGAAACTAAAGATTTTGCTGGTTGGCAAACTGAAAAAGTATTTCAGCGATCACCAACAATTTACAGCCATGCAAGAGTTATATGTGCTTCCTGAGTGATACAAATCTATAATAAAACAAAATCCAAGAAACCTTGAACCAAACTTTAATTTTAATGTTAAAAAGAGAAAGAAAGAAAATTAAATGAAAAAAGCAAGAATGATCATTCTCCTGCAAGACCAATATAAAATGGGGTTTGCATGAAGAAACCAAAATCAAAGCAATCTGAAAACAAAGAGTGGCAGAGAGGGAAAGAGAGAAAAGTGAAGAATGGTGTTCATCAAAGTTCATCAACTTGCTTTTCTCTTTGGTCTCTTGGGTAATTATTTCCCTTTATTTCCCTTTATTTTCCAATGTTTTTTGAATTTTGGTCTTTAGAAACTGGAGTTAAAATCGACGATAATATATCATCTATTCACAGCACAGTATACATATAGATAGATAAAACTCATTTTCTTATATGAACGTAGATATACACAATCTCCTAACAAAGAAGCTCGTCATAATACTATAATCTTTGACTCTGTTTTTGTTTTGTTTTCAGGCAACATTGTGTCTTTCGGGGTGTTCTTGTCACCAGTGTAAGACACGTACCTATAAAGTCTCTAATTTCTAGACTCTTTTTGACGTATCTAAATTTATAGACTCGAAAGATCATGTATGTAAGTATCTGATTAAACATATATTATAGGCCAACGTTCTATGGGATTTACAAGAAGAAAACATCAAAAGGGTTTCAGTCGATACCGTACATATGTGCACTTGCAAGTGCAACTCTTCTTCTCTACTACGGAATAATGAAGAAACATGCTTATCTCATCATTAGCATTAACACCTTTGGATGTTTCATCGAAATCTCCTACTTGTTTCTCTATATCCTTTACGCACCAAGAGAGGTCAAGGTTCCTACATCTTTCTTTTTGTTTGCTTCGGTTCGATTATTTTTTAGTCTTGGTGTTTATTTGGGTTTACAGAAAAAAGTGTTTTTTGGTTAAGTCCGATTCAGTTTGATGCAATTTAGGTTTAGCTTTAGATTAAACTATACATCACAGTATAAAGTAATATTTATTTTAACTAATATGATTATTATATTTATCTAATATGATTATATTTATATACTAGATTTAATATTTTATATTGTGTTTTTTTTGTTTTTATATAAGAAAACTAACCGGATTAGGGACATTGTTATTCGGTTTCATTTTAAACACTTTAGCTAAGTTTGGTTTAGTTTTTCAGATCTTGATTGCAATTTGTAACTAATCTGAATGTACACGTGGCAGATATTCACAATGAAGTTGATAGTGATATGTAACATCGGTGGACTTGGTCTCCTGATTCTCCTAGTTGATCTTTTTGTTTCAAAACCAAATCGTGTCTCATCCGTTGGGTGGGTTTGTGCTGCTTACAGCCTCGCCGTCTTTGCTTCGCCCTTAAGTGTCATGGTGATCCTTCAGCTTTCCTCAAACATCATGCCGTTTTATTCTGAACTGTAAATTGAAAAACGACGTGTAAAAATGTGTTGTTTAAGTGTCGCAGAGAAAGGTTATAAAGACAAAGAGTGTGGAATACATGCCGTTTCTTCTCTCCTTGTCTCTCACTCTTAACGCCGTCATGTGGTTCTTTTACGGACTTCTTATCAAGGACAAGTTCATCGCTGTAATATTAATTACATTTTCACATTCATCTTTCTTCATTTTGATTAATTACTTTACTAATTAACGTCTATCGTTATCTTCAGATGCCAAACATTCTCGGTTTTCTATTCGGTGTAGCTCAGATGATACTATACATGATGTATCAAGGTTCGACGAAATCGGATTTGCCAACAGCAAACCAACTAGCAAATAAAACCGATCCTAACGAAGTTGCGATTGTGGCCATTGAAGTGCCTGATGCGAGATCAGCCAATGTTGAAGGATCGACGAGGCCTATGAACTAAAGCACGGTTTGAAGGGAAAAACATGACGAAAATCTATGGGAGACATTGTATCGTATGTTGGAATAATAAACTCTATTTTTTATGTTTGAGTTGGCTTAACCAAACCAATGGTTATATTGTTTTGATTATAACCAAGCTATGATAAATGATAATCTAGTCAAACTATTTCAGTTTGTGTCAATAGTTAGCTAAGCTCCGCTAAGCTATCACTGGAAATAAATACATAAATGACGATGCCAGATTAAGCTCCCAAAGAAATTGAATGCAATGTCTACGTAAGCTAATGGTTGTGGTGTTATAGGTTGATAGGGCCAAACTTTTCAATATATATATATATATATATTCTACGATTTCCCAAGTGCCCAAAAAACTGATGTAGATATTTTGGAATCAATTCCAATTTGCTTACTAGAATGCTCTCTTACACAGAGAAGAACATGCGAGAACTATTATAATTAACTGTTAACTACATCTATTTAAATAAAGAGACAGCTGAGACAGAAATGCAAACAAACGTGCGCTCAACTTAGATTACAGATGCCAACGGCACAAACTCAAGTCTTACAAGACACAACAACAATGCACAAATCTTACTTTCTTATTCATAATACACACAGCCACTTTTTACCACTCCACCGGCCAATTTTCCTGCATTTACAAAATTATATGCTTCTTCAGATAATTTAAAATACTCGTCCCTCTCAACAACAATGTTTATTTTTCTGGTTCAACATATCATTTAGAACTCTTGGAGTTAGTTAATCGAACCATGTTGTCAAAGTCAAGTCAACACTTTATCAGTACATTATTAGCTCTGGTTTTAGCCAGTGCCATTTCATATTTTACCTCATGGTCTCTAGTTTGATCTAAGAAAAGCAATTGCTTAGCCAATCAGAAAAAGGTTAAGAAAAGCTTACAAAAAGGAAAGATCTTCCAACGCTGATTGTCACCTTTGTTCCAGTCCCAGAGGACGATAGGCGTGCCATCACGGACACCACCAGATTTGCTGTCACCGTGATATGCATCAACGTTTAGCTTCACATTGTTAACCATCCTTATAGTGCGATATCCGTCACCCAAATCCTTGCTCTCTGTCTATAGCACAGACTCGTCAAGCCTATCAGGATCATATCGAATTAGATGCACCTGCAAATACACAAATTGGCATGAGTTGTTTATGAATTCTCATCAGGTACCATCTAAGGTTATGAAATATAACATTTAGCCAAGATGTCACATTTGGAAATAACAAAAGTCGAAGGACAAAATAGACACCATCTAAGGAAGAAACGCTTACGGGACGAGCAGCTCCCACAGAATGCTTCATTGCTTCACCAGTGGCCTTGTTTACAAGAGCAAAACAAGGATGACCATCTGCGTCCTTCACTCGAGTGCTATATTTCTCGTCTTTGTACCAGTGCTGCGCATTTGAAACCATTTCTAAGGAAATTAACCATGAGTATATAATAATAGCACATACATTTAAACCAATCATGAGAGCAACTATCTCTAGATGTTCGCATATATATATAAATCAAAGAACTTCGCATAAACAACAAGTAAGAAATACTAACAAACTATGATATCAACAAACCATGACAAAATCTCCTGCTTGAATAAGCTCAATCAATGGAAACATCAGGATCATACAACATGAACATCACAAGAGGTTCTGCGAAAACTAATTCTAGAGTAGCAGAGAACAAGACAACTGAAACCTGTTTCTTCATTCAACATTGTAATCAACAAGATTCAATCTTTCAACTGAAGACAATAAGCATAATTCTAAAGTACTCAGACTTCTCAAATGAGAGAACAAATTTAGATGCATATGAATTAAACACATCAACCCAGAGGTTTTCTCTTATAATCAGAAACAACAAATCAGTAAGAATTGAAATTGTTGGATTGATGTGAGAGATGATAATAGATACCTGTGCTTCATCAGATGGATCGGATGGAGCGAGAATGACCTTACCATCTCTGATCGTCAGATAATAGTTAGGCTCCGCCCTAGGATACACCTTCACCGTCGATCTTCCAGCGAATTTGGTAAGATTATCAGGCAAACGATTCTCATCAGGGCGGTGGTGGAAACCAGAAGGCGTTTGGGACTGATGAGCTATGGTGAGCTACGTGAGTGACACCAGTGTGGTCTTCGTGGCTTTCCAGTGTCGAATTAGGCAGCGGATAACCTCCGTAATGGTGGTGTTCCGGTGGGTAAGGTTCGTTGGAAGTGTGGTGACCGACATGACTCACATGATCAAATGGAGGCGGTGGTGACGGAGCTTCGAAGTAAGGCTCTGGTCGGTAAGGCGCTTGTGCTGGCGGAGGCGCGTAGGGATTGAATTAAGGTTCTGATCGATAAGGCGCCGGTGGTGGCGGAGGCGCATAGGGGTCGAAATGAGGCTGTGCCTGGTAAAGTCCAGGAGGTGGAGGAGCATCGGCGAAATTTTTGTGTGGCGGTGGTGGACCGAAGGATTGACGATCTTCTTTGCCGTCGTCGCGTTGGTGGTGGTGGTGTTGGTGTTGGTGATGCTGATGGTGGTGTGGAAACTCCATTAGCTTTGTTTGTTTGATAGTACAAGTTTGTGAGATGATCGGAGGATGAGAATCATCAGGTTGTTTGCTGCAGCAAGACTTAATTGTTTAAGCAAAACATATGGTTTTGGTTACAACACTATGAATCACGTTTTCTAGAATAGTCTACTATAATATAATTGTTTCTTTTAATCATTTACATTATAAACACAGGCTAATGTCTATACATTTACTTCATGTACACAGGTTGGTCTTAGAGATCTCAGATAAGAAGACTTTGTCAGTCTTGTTCCGCATTGGATCCATTCCATATTCCAAACAGAGTATGATTATGAATTAAGATTGAAGAGCATAAATAATGTTTATATAGATACTGATGATCAAAGATCATACAGCCTTTATTGGTTTGTTACTCGAAAGCCTTTCTTTGCTGTCTCTCATTCCTTTTGTAGTACGTGTTTGTCTAGCTAGTTTACTGAATCTTGAATCTAGATCTGACACTGCAGCCTATTGGCAATGTAGCAACATGCTTATGTAAATGCTTGTAAGCATTGCTTTGACCAAAAGATGGGTAAATTTGATCAAACAATGGTTCTCTAGAAGGTGACATGCATCTTACAAAAATAATGAAATGGATTGGCTTCTTAGCGAAAGAAAAGTGTAAGAAATTACCAAAGATGGATAAACTTTCAGTCAGTAAAAAAGATTTGATCCATCAATCTATTAGGGTCAAAAATTTCAACTCATTAGCCATTTTGACACCCCTAATAGAGTATAGAACCAGAGTTTCTGTATAAAGCAACTCTGCCAAGTGATTCCTCAAATACAAAAAGAACAAGTACTTCAAAGCAAACATCAAATCTAAAGTCGAATCATGGCTAAGAGTTTACAGATTCGGTTTGTATTTCCACTTGTTTTGTTTTTGGCTGTGTTATTTTGTGTTGATGGTAAGAGATTCAATAATAATGGCCATAAGTAGGAAGATGGGCAGGTAAGCTGAAGATGAACTTCTATCACAAGAGCTGTCCTCAAGTCGATGATATCGTGAGAGAGATTGTGTCGAAGAAAGTTGCAGGAAACCCTAGCTTGGCTGCCAAGTTACTGAGGGTTCATTACCATGACTGCTTTGTTAGGGTATGATATCCTTTTTTTTCCTTTTCCTAAATATCTTTATAATAAAGATAAGTCTAATGTGGATCATTGATGACGATCCAGGGGTGCGACGCATCGCTGCTATTAGATTCAGTAGCTGGAAAAGCTGCGTCCGAGAAGGAAACAAGACCTAATCTGTCCCTATCCGGGTTTGAAATCATCAATGAGACCAAGTCCCGTTTTGAACACCTATGCCCTAACACCGTCTCCTGCGCCGACATTCTCACTCTAGCCACCCGAGATGCCGTCTCGTACGAAGTATACATAAACAAACTCATCTAAAGATATTACCAAAAAAAAAGAAAAACGGTCTTACTTATCAACCATGCTAGTTGTAGACGTCTTGTTGACGAAAAGTCAAAACCAAGAAGCGATTCGATTTAGACGATAAGAAAAATCTGGTTTTTACAGGTTTAAGATTAGTTTGGTTTCGGTATAGAAATTTTCTCGTTTATTAAACAAAAATTTAGATGGCCAGATTAATTAATTATTTTTTGGAACTGATATTATTTCCGGAATTTGATGTTATAGTTTAAACGGCCGCTATGGGATATCTTTACCGGACGTGTTGATGGAAGGGTTTCATTAGCGACGGATGCAGCCAGAGACTTACCGTCAGCTGGGGCAAACTTCACCGCACTACAGAAACTCTTTGCCGAGAGTGATTTGGACGTCGTTGACCTCGTGGCTTTATCAGGTTCAGAATATATATATATATATATTTTTCAGTATCTTTGGTCTTTGATAATCATATACGTATATAATATAAGCATACAAGATACGTTATTGATGAGAAACCAAGTAAATTACAAACCAACTTACGAAATTTGATGAGCAATGGAACAAAAGGGAATCGTGGGAATATCAGACCACGTGCATGTCCATGTTAGGAAGTGTATGGGATGCTACATTTTTTATTTTATTTTTGATGCTACAAATTTATTTCTTCCAATCTTCAAGAAATAGAATGATATACGATAAACATAAAATATTTGAGGCGACTACTCTTGGAAGAGGCGTCGCACGAGATAATGATTCAAATATTCAATTAATTTCTTAGAAATGATCTGATATGTATCTTCTAAATTACTCATTAATTAACTAATATAAAAGCTAAAGTTTTCGATTTTATATTTAAAAAGAAGCGAGTTTGTATGAAACAGGAGCACACACCATAGGAACAGCACGTTGCGGTGTGTTTAGTTGGAGGCTGTTGAACTTCACCGGAAAAGGGGACACGGATCCTTCTCTGAACCCTAGCTACGCCTCCTTTCTCAAATCCCAATGCTCTGACAGATCTCTAAGACTCAACTCTTCCGCAGTGGTCGGAATGGACCCCACTGGACCTCTCTCCTTTGACGGTGGCTACTTCGTCTCTCTCCTCCAACGTAAAGGACTCTTCACCTCTGACTCCGCCTAGTTGACTGATCCATCCGCCGCTTCCATCGCTAGTGTTTTCCAAAACTCCCGCACTTTCCTTGATCAGTTTGGTATGTCCATGATCAAGATGAGTTCCATCAAAGTCCTTACACTTGGAGATAAAAGTGGTGAGATTCGCAGCAATTGTCGTGTCGTCAGCAAATAAATTTACTTCGGATCCAAATCCTTACCGCAATTAATTATCTACATCTTTTGAAATTAGTTTTTCTTATTTGTATTACGATACTGTTGTAATTTTGTTGACGATTATATATGGCCTATTACAAGTTTGTTCTCCTCTAGAGTAACTGACGCAAGAAGGCTAGTCCTAGATTAGTTTTTTTTTTGGTATATAAGATTGGACTATATATAACCATCTTACAGAATTGTGCCTAACAAAACTTATGATCCATGCAATTCAGTAACATACAGCAAATACTTCTGTAAAGCAAACATGACGAGGAACACAACTACTGAAAAACTTGAGAATGTCTCATTCAACAAAAGGGTTTTACTGATTCAGTATCCATTGGCAGAGATAAACATCATATCATAATCAATGCCAACACTTCCATGACAGTAAGAAGAAGAAAAAGAAAAAAAAACAAACTTCAAACCTTAAGCAAAAGGAAGTGTTAAGATCGATATCTGTGAGCATGAAAACATCAAGTATCTAGATGTTGACCTTATGAAAAGCTTCAAGTGCATCACCAGTAAGCCTACAAACTCTCCATTCCTGCAAAATCTGAGCACCCATTTGCTCATAAAACTTGATAGCATTCACATTCCAATTAAGCACAACCCATTCCACTCTTCCGTAATCCATCTTCACCGCTTGCTTCGCCACAGCAGTCAATAACATTGTCCCAAAGCCTTTTCTCCTATAAGGCTCTCTCACGAAGATATCTTCAATGTAAAAACCAGGTTTCGACAAAAAGCTTGAGTAATTCGGAAAAAACAGGACAAATCCAGCTACGACGACGTCGTTTAACATATCCGGCGAGAAATTAAAGCTCTCCGGGTCCTCAATCGGGAGATCAAGGTTATGCGTTTTGAGAAATGGTGTGAAATCGGGAGATGCCGTCGCGGGAAATGGATGAAAGATTGAAAAGGACGAGAATTGAAGAGTGTGGAAGCGAGACCTGATTCGGTGGCGGCGAAGAGATGTGTGAGGCGTTCGAATACAGCCATTTGGTAGATTAGTTTGTGGATGAAAGGTACATCGGACGGTGTTGCGAGGCGGATCCGGGAGAAGATAGGGTGGCCGATTGGTGAAGTTTCTGGTACCATGTTTGGTTCTGGTGCTGCGGTTGGAGGCGGTGGTGGTGCGGCAGCTGCCATTTTTTTTGGTTACTGGAGGATTGTGATTGTGAAATTTAGGGTTTTTCGAGAACGAGAGTGAGAAGGACAGAGACGATGGATTCTACTAGTGAAGCCGGGCGGTGCTTTTTTACTGTATTCTTTTTAGTTTGTTTTTCCTTTCCTTTGTACTTGGGAAAATTGCAAAAATAGATTTTGACGAAATGAGGTTGCACCCAAAAAAAAATAAAAAAATTGACAACATGATGTGTACACAAAAATCTAACAAATTTGACACGTATACTAAAACTCAACATATTTTAATAAAACTTTAATTTATTTTGACAAAACAAACAAAAAATTTAAACGTTTAATGTGTTAAATCGTTAAAAATGATTGTTTTATTATTTGATTTAACGTTTTTATTCCGCAATATTAAATTACAAAACACTTAAAAGTCATATTACAAAACGTTTAAGTATAGAAGTCATTATTATGATAGATAAAATGTAAAAGCACTGATAACTATAGAAGTCATAATTATGATAGATAAAATGTAGAAGCACTGATAAGTAGAGGATATAAAAATAACATACGCTTCATATAACACATACATGATACATTCACTCGAGGCTTGTATGTTACAAATTGGTACATAATGTCACACACATTCATACCTCTAACCAAAAAAAAAAAAAAGTCACACTCAAACCTCCCCTCAAAGCCACAACAAATAAGACACTAAAATGTCAATCATCGACCATCTTTTATATTTAGATCGCTTATTTCTTTCTCCCTTCCTGCCCCCAAACAATACTTCACCTCTTCGATAGTTCGAAAAACTAAATTCAAGCGTGTAGCTCGTGAAGCTGGCTCCTGACTGACCCATAAGCCTTCATAGCACCAGCTCTCAACACAAACTGATGGTAGAAAGCTGCAATGGCTGCACCCACAAATGGACCGACCCAGAAGATCCACTGTATCATTAAAAGAAATGAACTCATTAATAAGTTAACCAAGGCGCTTCAAGAACGAGTATTAGATGGTGAAAATACGAACCTGATCATCCCAAGCCTTTTGATGGTTGTAGATGACGGCAGCTCCAAAACTCCTAGCGGGGTTAATTCCGGTGCCAGTAATTGGGATTGTGGCTAAATGAACCATGAACACGGAAAATCCAATTGGCAATGGTGCTAATACCTTCAATTCATCAATTTCAAACAAAATAAAACAATCATAGGTACAAATATTACTAGAATAGATAAAGAATCAAATAATGTGGGCGATGTTTGCATAACCGAAAGATTTGGTTTTATAAGGAATCATATATACTTGAATTTAGAGGTTAAAGGTACAAGTATCATGGAAAATGTATGGACCATTTACATACAAAGACATGTGATGAAGAGACGTGGATGACAAAGATATGTCGTTATATCGTGAAAATGCATTTGGTACCAAAGAAAAATACAATAAATGAGTGAGAAATAATTGGACACCCTTTCGTCGTTTCTCTCATAGAAGGAGAAAACTAGACGCTACACTTCACTTATTACTTGGTCCGTATTGTTTTCGTTTGGCCAAAATGGTTAGACGACATCGTTTTTGGTACTTATTATATAGCTAATAGCTGGCACTAGATTTAGATTCTGTTACGTTCCT
This sequence comes from Cardamine chenopodiifolia, assembly GCA_963922655.1. Taxonomy (NCBI): domain Eukaryota; kingdom Viridiplantae; phylum Streptophyta; class Magnoliopsida; order Brassicales; family Brassicaceae; genus Cardamine; species Cardamine chenopodiifolia. Next base: position 15,770,364 of record OZ000478.1, on the reverse strand, counting down.
AGTCCACAATGGTCGACAACGAAATCAAAATATTTATCCTGATTATTCTTTTCAATTTTGATTTCTGTTAACACCACAAGTACTACATTTTGTTGAAAATAAAAGAAAAGAAAGAAAACTATCACTTTTATTTACTACTTTTATTGTATAGCTAGGATTTTGATAGTAATGCGTTTGAGTTTACATCTTTTATTTTTCATAATATTCTTTGTAAAGTGTATCCACTTGTGTTCATAATATATTTGTTTAAGATAGCAGATGTTTTGAATTTTTGTATTTAAGCATCAAAGGTTATGATTTCGATTAGAAATTGAAATTAAACCACACTTTCGTCTGAAATGAATATAAATCAAATCAAATACTCTCTCTCTTTCATATTAAGTGTTGTTTTAGAGTTTAAAATTTGTTTCAATATAAGTGTTGTTTTGGTTTTCTAGTACAGTATTTTGGCAAATTTTCTAGTATTATTCCTATTTTTCTATTGTAATGACCAATAAAAAAATGTCTAATATATTAATGAAGAATATAAAAGAAAGATGTATTGGGTTTTTATTAGTGTGCAAAACCCTTAAATTATAGTTAAACTGAAACAGCGGGAGTATTGAATTCTTTCGAACTAGGGACTTAAAGGAGAAGTTGGAATTGCTTACAGGAATGTGAGAGTCGCGGGCATTTCGCTTAGGGTCGGTAGCAGAGAAGACGGTGTATACGAGGACAAAAGTGCCGATAATCTCAGCACCAACACCAACACCAACATTGTATCCGTCCGCAAGCATGTTGGCTCCACCGCCATAGCGGTTGTAATAAGACGACTGGAAGGCTTTCACTAAACCAACTCCACAAGTGGCTCCGAGACACTGAGCCACCATGTATGAAACAGCTCTCACCAAGGACACCTTGCTAGCCAGGAATAACCCAAACGTCACCGCGGGGTTAATGTGTCCACCTATATACATGCATATATATGATTAGTAATTTCATAAAACCAGCTGATTCAAGTGAGATAGTTAGTTTTTTCTAATCGAGTAAATCTAAACTAATTACTTTCTCCGTTTTTCTTTTAATTGTATGTTTTGGGTTTAAATTCACACAATTTTTGAAAAATTATTTGCAATATCAAATATAACTCAATTTAGTAATTGAATTCGTTAATGTGATTAAAGTTTACACTGAATTCAATATAATTGGTATGAGTAAGAATGTCAGATTATGAAATGAAATATTAATTTTATATAGAAAATTGAAAACATTAATCTTTATAAAAAAATCGTAAACATACATATTTAAAACTCGAGGGAATATAAATTTTGTAGAAGGCTAAGTTTTCTTACTACATGTGTTTAGTTGTCAACATTGTCTATCATCAATCATTTCACTACTAGGTTCAGTTAGTATTTTTGACATTTTGCTTCGTTGTCATGAGGACTTGGGAACCTATAATTATGAACAGTGGATGGTACATAGAGATAATGCAAAAAGATGGTTAACGAAAGAGAGAGAGAGACCAGAGATGCCGGCAGTGCAGTAGACGAGGATGAAAATCATGCCACCGAAGGCCCAAGAGATGCCTAGGAGGCCGACGCTGGCGCAGGCTCCACCGCCGGACTTGGTATCAGTCTGGCTTTTGAAGCCGATGACTGTCAAAACGGTGACGTATAGAAAGAGAAGAGTAGCTATGAACTCAGCGATTACTGCTCTGTAGAAGGACCACTTCTTGAGCTCCCTCGCCTCAAACGTCTTCACAGGCGGTGGGTCTAGGTAGTCCTTGCCGGAGAACGAGTCCTCCTCCACCAACTCATCATTCGTCATTGTTTCAATCTTATGCGTAGACTAAGCCTCCACGGGTGAGAGAGAGAGAGAGAGAAAGAAAGAAGATGTGGATGATGTGTGAAGATGCTGAGAGGGTGTATTTATGGAAAGATGTGGCTTAAGGTTTTTCCTCTTTTGCCTGGGGTCTCTCCTTTAAATTTTATTTTTATATCGTAAAATAAGGGAACAATACAAGTCTATTTTTGTTTATAAGTTTTTCAATTTATTTCGTTGTTGAAAAAAATAAATCATTCATCTAAAATGAATATATGCAAGGCTGTGATTTATCTTTATTTATGGCTTTCTATGTATTATATTCTTGGTCGATTGTCGATTGCTATTTATCAAAAATTAAAATAATTCGTAAGATTTATATATTTAAAATTTTTTAACTGGGATTATTGTCAAAAAGTTCAAAACCAAAACTAAACGCTTTTTCATCGGGATTTCGGGAAGCTCCTCTTAAGTTTACCGAATGCAAACAATATACTTGACACTACTTGACACGAGGCTTTGGTCTAGGGAAGATTTGCAAAAAACTCAATAACAAGGGTCTGTGTTTTCTTTTCCCTGAAATGTACTATTCATAAAATATACAAATTATATATATATATATACACCAATGGTCTATTCACTTTTTAAGATTGGTTAAATGTTTTGGTAAAAGATCATATATCCGGTGTTGTTAAATTAAAACTCCTAATAATATATTTTTTGGATGATTTGATCTAAATTTTACAAGTTTATAACTAACTTCAGTACACTAATACAAAACAGGTTTAGGTTACTTTGATTGTCTAAACAACCACAAACATTAGTTATTTTCCTTATATTCCCTTAATTAAGTTCAAGAGCCCAAGTTGGATAGAAAATTATCTAATTTCTGCCAGCTCAACCAGGCATATCTTGTTTTCTCAGATTTATACATTTGTAAGGGGGAAAAATGCCAAAATATCAAAATAAACAAAAATTGATGGATTTCGCAAAAACGATGGTGTTAAGCTAAATAATGTTAGTAAAAAACATACTTTATATCAAACTCGTCACTCATATGATGCTTTTCAAATTCGACGCTAGGATGACCCGTAGTTTTATTTTTTAAAATTAACGCAAAAAGAATCAGGGAATCTAAATGTTGGAAAAATAGTCATTACATTTTGAAAGAACAATGATCAGATTACCCGACGAGCACAGTATTAGCTACAAACGGACATGACAGTGAAATGGGGCGAATGCGACCCTCCTAATCAGGGAGTCAACCATCATCGATCAAGAATATTGTCTAAAAATTTTATTTTTAGGCTTTTCGTTTCAAACTAAAAACTCTCTCCATCTTTAAAGATGGTCGACGTCGCCCAAAAGTGGCCGGGGGAACTAAACTCACCCTGAAAGAATTTTTTCGAAGATGCTCCTAACCCCAAGAAAATAGAGAGAAATTAAGGACTTGAATTCCATCGTAAATGGAATTTAATTTACAACAATCAAACTAAGACGACTTGATTCCATCTTAAATACCTCGTGTCTTTATGTAATGTTATTTGATTAAGATTTAGTTCAATGATATTTCTATATTTTGTACTCCATCTGCTCCTTATTAATCTTATTTTTAGAAAAAATTGTTTCGAAAAATATAATTTTTAGGTTTTCTATGTATTTTTATTAGTTATTGATGGCGTATTGTAAATTTCAAAAAAATAATTAAATATTATTAGTTTAAAGTTATAAAAAATTGCTAATCACAAGAAAATAATGCATTTATAGTCAAATTTTAATGTCTTTCTTAATATGTGTGAAAATGTTAAAAATATGATTAATTAGGAACATATCTAATATGATAGCGTTCAATAATTAAAGTTTTATTAACGATGATTATATAGTTTTTGATTGATAACGAGGTCGTCTTCTACGAATCACTGAACTATTCTCATAGCTTACCATAACTCAAATTCTAGTTCCATAAAACAAAATTCTGATCATAAGTTTGCGGGATAGAAAATAATTTATATTTTCTTGAATGCCAAGAATATATTTTTTATTGTTTTGCTGAATAAACGGGAAACTACTTACAAGAGAAAGTACGAGAAAGAATGTTACAAATTAAGAATTTATAAGAGACGTTTAGGTTGGGCTAAAAAAATCAAATAAGTTTTATTCAATAAATATCACCAATTTAACAGTAGTTGTAACTTGTATTCACATGAACATCATCATTCATACTTGCAATGGATAAAGTGAGTTCTTTTGGTTAAACGATCCACCTCCATAAAAATAAAATCTTGACCACGTGGCGTCTGTGGAAGACTCATCTGAAACTCTAAACGTAGATAGGCCCGTCCATGGCTGAGTAGGGTTGGACACAAAGATAAATACAATATGACATTTAACGCGCAGCATTTGGCGGGTTGCCTAGTTTTCCAACAGGTGATGTATCACTTAATAATCGAATCGACGACCATTCTTCTAAAAACAAAAAGCTTTTAATTGCTTCATTAGTTTTTACTCAATTTTCTTAGAGATGGGTCTGTTCTATACATAAAGGTATTATTTGCTTTGTAATTTATGATCTATCATTATCTAAAGAGATTCAAATTCTTTTTTTTGTACTTTAATGTTAATTTTATGTACTTAATTCTCTTCTTCGTCTTTAAAAAAAAAACATTTTCTTGTTTTGAATTTTTTTTGTTTATTTTACATGGCATTAACGTCACTTGTCTACTACTAATCAAGGGCACATCTATTAATAAACAAGAATGTTTAAAACACGTTAACATTTTGGTAAGGGATACTTGAAACCCGCGAGAAAAGTAATGCTCACTTATCGGAAAAAACACATAGCCTTCACTAATTGTTCTCCGTTATTTTTTTCGACAAGTTTCTTCTTCTCCACCACTCAATTAGCGTACTCAAATTGGCTAAACCGAGCATTCCATCAAAGTATTAATTAATGTAGTATAAGGAAAAATAACAAGAGAGCAGTAACTATTGAGAAAGCGAGCCATGTAAGATATCGGAAACGAATCTTCTCTCGTGGAAACTTCTTAGCAGGAGACGTGGCATCTGAAAACCACACGGTTAGTACACTTCTATGTTGTCGGCGAGACACGTGACGTGATTTGTGGATCGAGATAAGCTGGTTCGGTCGGAGTGTACATTGTCTTTTTGGGTGATCACCAAATATCATTGGATGAGAACTTTGAAATCTCTCACTTGTCCACGTCAACTTTTCGCTGAAGTTTCTTTCCAATAGTTTTCCTTTTGTTTCTTTCTCATTATTTAGATGTAAGTTTTCAAAGTTTAACGACAGCGATTTAAAGCTTTTTGTTTGGGATTTAAGGTTGGTCTCGAACTATTTCAAAGCTGTGATAAGTTTTAGTGTCGACTAAAGGGAATAAGTGATATTCGTTTAAATTTGGATGTTTCGCATTCGTAAATTGTTTTTTTCCCCTCTCTTGCCAATTTCAACTGTAGAAACAACTTCAACATAGAATTGATAACCACAAATAACTGTGAGCGTCATATATGCACATGACTGATTTTTTCTATAGCCTAAATATTGACAACTATGCTTTAAACCTGACTTAAGACTACAGTCCAACCAATTTTTAGATGCAACTCATTGTAGATATAGAATCTAATGGTCGTTTGAGAATACAGTCGAATAACAGATGTTAGTGGAATTTTTAACCCAAAAAAAGAAGAAGATGTTAGTGTTATGACGGGAAATTAATATTGGTTTATGATGATGATGATGATGAAAATGGATGTTGATGGTGAAGTGGTGTTGATGATGATGATGAATGATAATATTGATAGTGCATGGTGGTGTGTTATTGGTATGATGGTGATGATGACTATGGTTACGATGATGTTGATGGTGGTGAGGATGAGTCATATTCAGCAATTCCTCATTTTAATAATGATTATTTTATTTAATTTTAAATTAAAATTGTCTATTTCTTTTTCTTTGGTTCTCAAACGGTCTCATTGTATAAGAAGATTTGCATAAGAGTAACAACAAACTTTTATGGCCAAAGAAATTATGAATCGCATTAGATTTGATTCTAGATGTTTTTGCTAAGACATCAGCAATGTGATTAAGTATCTCCCCTTTTAATTTTATCATTATAAACCTAATGTTACAAGTCAAATGAGCTTTTGTCTTACATCTGGACAGATAATTCCAAGTGCTCCCTGATTGTCACTCCCTTGGTAAAAAAAAACCGTTTGTAAAATTATTAAATTAACAAAGTGACTCAGATTATTTCGAGTTTCGATTTGATCGGTCGAACCGGCCGGTCTTTTGTTAAAATCATTGCCGTCGTCTGGGTTGGGACAGAAAAGGAATTACCAAAAGCAGAGAAGTGCGGCGAATGTAGAGATGCAGAGCACACCGTTGGGGACGACGGCGGTTTCACCAGCTTCTATCAACCACAACTCTTATGGCCACTTCGTTTCTTCAGGAGTCTCTAATTTCTCCCTCCATCGTAGGAGACGCCACTCATCGTTTATCTTTCTTCTCTCCCCTTTGGTATCTACTTCTTTCAGATCAGGTTTGACCTCGTGAAAGCTTGATGAGCTATGGTTAGACACAGATTTTGAAGATATTGAGTTAAATTTACGGGCTTTGATTTAGATCGAGTTCCAATTTCCTAATCCACTATTGGAATTAATTCTCCCAGATGAATTCAATTAGAGGCTTTTTAGTATTGAATTTGCATAATTTCTGGTTTTCTATTCAGGAAGCTTAAAACTTTCAGGGTTTTGCCTAATTTGAGTAAATAAACTGTTTTGTTGTAATTTATAAACCTGAGACCTCTTGTGTCACACTGAGTCTTTGAGGAACAGATTTTGAAGTTATTATTTTCCAAGTTTAGTGCTTTCATTGGCGTTGATTCATCAGTGGGTGATAAAGTTTGTTCTTTGATGGATATTTTCCTATGTTTGTATTTGTATATTAGGAGCATGCAATGCAAGTCAAACAGTGGATCTATTTCCAGCGGTTTCACCTGAAATCGTTGTTGGAGAAGCAAGATTGGAAGACTGTTGGGAAGTGGCAGAGACTCACTGCAGCTCTTTTTTCCCGGGATATTCGTCCCGCTTGATGTTGTTCTAAGAGTGGATAGGTTAATGGCGATGGTAATGGGTTTTTCTATTCCCTCAGGGTGCCGTAGGACTTGTTTAGTCGCTGTGATAGGTAGCTCAGTAGATGAAACCATCAGCTTTGGAAGTGAAGATTTCAAAATTGGAGCTTTTGATGCTAAGATCAGCTTAAACAAAGGTTATGTAGCTGGAATCTTGACTGTGGATACTGTTGCGGATTTTCTTCCAAGGAAATGACCTCTCCGCCAGAGAAGGTTCCCTTTTTTGTATCTTTTATATTTGTGGTCAAGCTCTCTGTGCCTCTGTTCTTTAAACTAAGGACCAAGTCTTATAAATGTGTGTTGTGCTCGTATCTGTTTCCTTTTTTATTTAATCTTACAATGATTTGATGGTGTGTTACTGATTGATTGAAAGCCAGGACGGGGATTGCTTACATATCAAATGTGGTGGTTTAAGAGAATTTCCGGTGTAAAGGAATAGCTAAGAGACTCATATGGAAAGCAGAGGCTTTAGCCAAGAACTGGGGATGTAGAGCTATCGAGCTTCACTGTGATCTCAACAACTTAGGAGCCACCAAACTTTACAAAGATCAAGGTTTCAGATGCATCAAAATCCCGGAAGGAGCGGCTTGGCCACAACCAAAAATATCTCCGGACACCAGGTTTAACTTCATGATGAAGCTTTTGAACAATTAAAAAAGTATTTTAATTTGATGGCTTAAACAAAACCGTTAAAATGAGTGAAGGTACGTTAAAATGAGTATGCTCTTCATTTTGTGTACATGAGCCGGTGTGATAGAAAAGAGGAATTACTTGACCATTTGGCGTTGTTCTTGATCTCTAGAGGGTTTACTTGCAATTTCTTTCACCAGCTCTGAGATTGAATCATAATGATAAAGTCAGAGCTAAAAATATACAAAAAGGCTACAACATTGGTATCTAAACTTGTCAAACTCATACCGGCATTTCTTCAGCAGAAACATCCCCACCAGCATCTCTATTAGATCCATCTCCACTCTTTCCTGATCCCTTATTATCCCCGTGTCGTAATTTCACACACAAAATGTAAGACGCCAATGGGTAACTCACTCTTGGGGAAAAAAAAACTAAAATGTAGAAATGGTGAATGTGATTTATTTACCTCCAACTACATCAGCAGAAGATGTGTCACCAAACCATACCGAGGGAATGAAAAGAACCAAATTAGTCTCGCGTACACAGAATCTTCTTGATTAGTATGTGTGTTAAGATTCTTCTTGATTTAGTATGTGTGTTAACAACACAACCATAAAAAAAAAGAAAAGAAAGTGTAACTAAATGCGAAATATGCACCCTGAGAGTTGATCTAGAATGATCTTTCTTGCTTCAAAAACTATATATTGGAAAGATAGTCAACACAGAACATCTCGAAGGGAATTGCAAAAATTTCAAACATGGTGAGCTCCGATGTTACCACAACAACCAACTTGTTGGAACACATGCTTAGGGAGTCAAAGCAACATACCTCCCTGTACCTCGCTAGGTATATCTTTAGTGGTTCCAGGTAATCCTCAAATCCTAATGTCGCCATTGCCCACAACAAATCATCACCATTCACAGTTTTCCTTTTCTCTTTCCGACACTTATCACTGGCCCTGATTAGCACAAAAAAATCACAGCAACCATTAGAGATATAACAGATACCAATGAATTGACCATTACAGCCCAAGAATCAACATAAGATCCCTAAGAGCAGTTTCTGCACCTAAAATTTTAGATGGTAGGAGGAGGCACAGCCAAGCTTTATCTAAGACGAATAATAGATAAATCATAGTTTCATACATTTATAACTTATTTCTCCTAGGCAAAGGATAGGCACCTCATGTAATAAGACACAAAATTTATCAAACAAAGGCCTAAAACACATTCAATACATGATAAAAAAAAAAACATACTTTTTGCCTTAACAAGAACAAAAAGGAGAAAAAAAAACAAACAGATCAAAAAGATAAACGAATCTTCGAACAGGTTTTTACTCCATATTTGCCTAAAATGGTTAAAAGACAAATAAATTCCAACAATTTGTTTGATAGAGAGATCACATCAAATATAGTAGAAGCCAGAGAAAGCACTGCAAAATCCATGGGGAAGTAACTATACGGTATAGTCTATACCTACATTGTGTAAAAACATTATCTTTGCTCCGAAAACTTCTTCTTTCCGAGCTAAAAAAGTCTACTTTAAGAAAACGATTTCTCACATATCCAAAGCTCCAACACATGATCAATTAGTTTCCTGAGAGATTTTAGAGAAATATACTCGCTGGTGATGAAGCTGATGAACTCAGAGACGCATTCCTGAACAGTGTCTTTAGCATCTTTTCCGATCTTTCCATTAGGAGGCAACGCCTTCTTCATGATCCTGCTGATATTAGCTATAGGAAGGTATCTGTCTTGCTCTCTAACCGAGCCGCCGCTTTCTCCACCATCTCCGGCCGGGCTCGAAGGCGTATCCGCCATTTCTACTCTGCAGAGATAGAGGGAACATTCAAGCATCGTTTGAAATCGCAACGAAAGGAAATCGAAAATGGGGTTACAGACTGGGGATAGTAGAAACCCTAGAACTTGGACTTGGGTTTAGTTAGGGCTTTAGAGATGTCGAATTTTTCTACAATCGGAGTCGCAACGAAGCTTTGGGCGATTGTTGTAAATATGATATGATTATACGACTTCTTGCAATCTTAGCTGTTGCAAAAAAAAAAAAAAAAACATTCACTTGAGTTTATTATAAGAACTATGATTAAAACTTGTAATAACAAGCCAATTAAGAAAGCTAAAATGAACAGTTGGATTACACAGGATACTTAAGAAAAGTCATTGATACTAATGAAAAAAAATCACGAACTATGTAAATGAATATTGTATATTGCCGTATACGGTTTATGTTGGTTTCTATAACAATACAGAAACAAATCAGTTAACCCAGTGTAGTCCTTATACCGTATACGGTTTGTGTATATTACCGGTCTTGTATTTTACCCTTTCGACTTTTGACGTTAACTGTTAGTAACGTCGTCCGTTAATTTTTGTTTAGAAAACTAACGATGTCTTTAGACGTTTATTTTTATGGTTTGCAGAAAACAAATGTTTAAATTTAATAGTGTTTAGAATTTTATAATTTTTTCAAATTTCAACATTATATTTGCTTTAATTAAAAACTTTATCCTGTTCTCGATAAGGTTTGAATATTCGATTATAAATCTATAATTTTTTTAAGCTTTACAAAAAAAATTACAAGTGTAAAAGCATGCTTTAATTAAAAACCTTATCATGTTCTCGATACGGTTTGAACATTCGATTATAAATTTATAATTTTTTTAAGCTTTACACAAAAAAATTATAAGTGTCAAAGCATGCTTTAAGTAAAAACCTTATCAGATCTCGATAAGGTTTGAATACTCGATTATAAACTTATAATTTTTAAAGCTTTACAAAAAAAATAATGTGTCTTAATTAAAAACCTTACCCTGTTCTGGGTTTGAATATTCGATTATAAATTTATAATTTTTTAAAGATTTACAAAAAAAATCATGTGTCAAAGCTTTTATCGAACAGAGTACAAATGTAGGCTATCAAAAGTTGTCTGGCCAAAGTTTTGACTTTGAATATACAACCTCACCACGAGACCGACAACAAAATAAAAATAAACAACAAAATAAAAATAAACAATATTAAAATAAAATTAATTAATAGTTTGTGTATCACGCATATACTTTTAATAATCAAATATTAATAATTAAATTTATATATTCCACGTATCCGATTCTATAAATTGGACTACAAAGCAAATAGATCACAACTACAAATTAACGAGAGAGAAAGAGGAAGAAAAATGTCGTCCCAGTGTATTGGTAAGATTCCCTTTTTATTGTTCGTAAATCATAATTTGATATTGTTACGGCTTTTAGTTAATCTTCTTTCGTCCATTTTTTTTCATTCAAAGCAAATCATAAAGCTGTTAGTAATCTACTCTCTATTTCGCCCTACTTTTTTTGGTTCCTAAGCTGAGAATTTGACTAACCTCTCCTGTGTTTCACCATGCACGTGCCATGTAACACAGAAACTATGATACACGCATAGTTCTACTAGATCTGGATATGACTATCCGAATTCGAAAAAAACCCCGGATATTTTGACAAATTAGATTCGGATTGACATAATAAAAATTTCTGGATTGAATATCTGCGGATATCACTAAATAATCTAAATTTTTTTACGAAATATTTGTTTTTTTATATTTAATTTTTATAAATTATATTTTTATTTATTTAAACCAAATTTGGATACGCAGAGTAACAGGCCTAAATGACACTGCAATGAAACTAATTTTTATTTTATTTTATTATTTTTTAAAAATTATATTATATAATCAACCCCGAACCGGGGAACTGGTAATGAGATACACGGTGACGACGGTCCAAAAGAAACCGGAAAATTCAACAACCAAGACAGAAAATATTACAAGGAACAACGAAAGAGAGAAGATTGGGCTCGGGATTGAGACCAAACGGGACACAGAAGTCAGAACCGGCGGATACAAGAAGGAAACTTCGAGACAGTGGCACCGGAACAGAACGGGAACGCTGGAGTATCCGTCTCCGGGACCGACGCTGACCTTGAGACACGCCTAACCCGCAACTGTTATTCTTCGGATACATCCAAACAAAAAATTCCAATAGGTATTCGTAGTAATCGTTTTATTTTATTTTAAATCATAGAATTAACGAATGAACTGATTGATCTTTAAAATTCCAAATGCAAATATTTACTACTTGTGGTTGCTTTGACTGCAGGGAAAAACTCGTGGCCGGAGCTTATCGGAAAAAATGGAAACTATGCGGCTTCGGTGATTGAGCGCGAGAACTCGAACGTCGTTGCTGTCATCATTTTGGATGGGAGTCCAGTGACTGCAGACTTCAGGTGCGACCGGGTCAGAGTTTGGGTTGATCAAGACAGTATCGTCGTCAAACTCCCTGTCGTCGGCTAGATTGACATATAGACCATGATTACTATGCGTCGTAGTATGGATAAAATTTAAAATAAGCTACAGACATGCGTAGTTGGTTTGTCATGATCGATGTAAATTATCTTTGCCTAAATAATTTCGGTGTTTATTTCCTGAATGATTATATTTACTAATGTCTAAAGTTATAAATAAATGTGTATATAACGCAAGTCAATAAATTTGATGTCCTATATGGAATTATGATGAGCATTGCTATTGATTTATGTATAATGAACGCCTAGTCTTTTTTTTGTTTTAAATATGAACGCCTAGTTTATATGATAAAATTTTAAATATAAGAAAAATCTACTGTGTAACCAAATCGTATTGTTCTTTTTGTATAGTTTAAATAAAACCATCGGACACTAAACGCCAACTTCGATGACGTCACTCCCGAGAATTACGACGTCATAACATCCCCCTAAGTACTCTTTATGTCTTTCGCCACCTTTTTTTGTTGGTTCAAATAAGAACAATTATCCAAGCAAGGTTCAAGCTGTAACAACATCGTTTCCTTATTTTCTCTGTTGAGACTTGAGTCAATTCTTTTTTTGTGTACATGTCACAGTTAAACTATGCAGGTGAAACATTTTGGTGAACGGTTTAGGAAAAAGTGGAAGACTTCAAGCCCCAAGTTAATACATTACAATTACAACCCACCATGGTAATTTATCATTCAACATCTTTATATACTCAGCCTCAGGATAGGTACCTATCCCCCTATCATGCTTTTTCTTCGTCTTGAGCATGCATTTTCTTTCTTCGTCCCATTGTCCCGATAGGTGTTCTTTTTTCTTCTCTAGATGCTTCACCTTTTGTTTGAAATCTTTATATATGTTCCTTGCACATTGCTTTATATGCAGTCTTTTTGAAGCTCTCTGATCAGCTTCTTCAGAACCTAGTTAATTTGCAAACATCATCCCATTTGTTAGTCTAAACTCTGAAGTAAGATAGACCAGTTCTCAAATAAAAGAAGTGATCTTACTTTTACTTCGACCTCCACAGATTTTCTCAAACTCTCATGACTTGTGGGATTACAAACTAGTATACAATTTGAAAGAGCTTTGTCTCTACACTTGTTCTTCTGTTTGACCTCTTTTAGAAGATCATGTACAGCTTTTCTGCTGTCATTTCTTGGCATTTTTCTTTGAATAAAGTTGAGCTAATTATATGGTAAGACAAAAGTTCAGAATGGTACTAGTAACTAAACTATGAATCTTGCGGGTTTTAACTATACAATAGTAATAGTACCTCTCGGCTAAATTCTCTGAAAGCACGTATTGCTTCACGGTCGAGCTCCTGGCATTGTACTTTCTGCTGAAGTATCATCATATTTTCTTGTGCCAAGCTTTTACCACTGTTGAACGTCAAGCTCTAAATATACAAAGCAACTTTAAGGATATGTTAAATATGATAGATTTGTGTTATATCTATAAGATCATAATGATATTGTTTGTTTGGAAGAGCATTTTACATGATCAATGGTTTCTTCTGTTGTTTCTGTTGTAGGTAGCTTGTCAAGAGTCTCCTGCAATTGCTCTCCCAGCTTGTTGTAGAGGTCAATGAAGTCTGCAGCCGAAGAACAGCTATTGATAGCACGCCTTTTCTCATAATATATGCTCAGCCGCTGTGACTACCCACAAGAAAAAAGAAGCATTTTAGTGACCATAATGAACTTTGGGTGTAACTGTGTAAGTTTCTTCAGGGTTTACATGTTTTAAAAACTTACTCTTGTTTCTGTGTACTTTTGGCTTGTGTGGAGATAATCTTGTTTACACCTTTTTCTTCTCAGCTTCTACGTTACGTTTCTCTAATTTGTTGTCATTGTCAATTACGACAAAAATGGAGACTTTGTTGATGCCTTGGGGATACTCCATAGCCTCTTCTGGGTTTGTTCCCGGAAAAGGCTAATTTGTAACTGCTATTGACAAAAAGTCTTGATATTATCTTTTCCTCGCAAGTACTGCATGTGTTCTTATGTAACCGTTACAAAAGTCATAATCTGAGCATATACAATTTTAAAAACCAAGAGAAAAGGATCCAAATTGTATTTCCTCCCCACGCCAAGGAAATACATAACTTGTATTTCGTCAACGACAGTGATCCGAATTAATAATTCCGTATGTAAGGGAATGCTTGAAAGACAAGTTTTATTGTTATACATATATGTGGATAATGTGAAGAAAAAATATATAAATGCATCGATCATGAAAACATCTCGACTTGTAGAAACTTGAGTAGAGCATAAATTTCTTTTTGCTAACTCTGTCGATTTTTTAATGCCTCGAATCTCAACCTTTTCTTGTGTAAGTAACAAGTAACAACTACATAGAACGCAGCTCAGTTCCTTCTGAAATAATACTATGATTATGAATGACTCAAAAACATATAATAGTAATTAAAATAGCATTAACCCCACAAAGCAACCATCGAGTTAGGATCACACTCTCCCTTACACCTCAAAAAAAAAAAGACAAAGGGAAACACTTTTACACGTGTATGGATCCTGTAACTCACCCTTATCATCAAAAACTATAAGGGATTCGAATACTCCTATATCTCACATCTCTACAGAGGGGTGATGTCACACACATATATAAAGCTTCAAACACCGAAGACTAAGGAACCTACCGACTCAGTTAACATATCTACTGATTCCTGCTTGTCTTCTTCATCTGAGTTTTGATCAGCACGAATATGAGGTGACAGCCACTTGGATTTCACATACTCAGCTCTCCTCCATGGCGGCACGTGAAGTCCTTTCTTCTTCAAGCTCTGCTTTGCGGCTTTACATATAAGAATGACGATCCTCTGCAATCGATCCGCTTTGCCGACAAAGATGTAAGGTAGAGTTTGTAACATCGACTTGTATGTCTTTGTTGCACGAGCAATCTCAAATTTCGATTTGAAATCAATGTCAATCAACAGTCTTTCACTTCTTATTATCACATCCACATACTCATATTCCCCTGTTTCATTTCACAAACAGCCAACTCTATTGTTATTAAAACTTCCTAGCAACCATCTCTAACCCAAGAAGCTAAGTACTGAATTATACCAGCAGGACAAGAAGGCGATTTCTCCCAACGAGATTTGCATAGAGCTGCATCATAACCTAAGCTCACTAACCCATTGGCTACACTTTTCAAGAACGTTTCGTCTTTATGTTTACAACTCTTACTTGAGTCAACAATCTTGGTCGCATGGGCTAACACATTCCTCTCGCAGACGCTTGTACAGAGGACCAAACTCTACAAAATTGAATCTCCATATACCAAGTTTCTACTTAACGAAACAAACCTAGATTCCAGAAAAAAATTGATGAATCATACCTTGAGTATTTCACAAGCTTCACCGGAAGAACATTTTCGGACATCAGACCATTCAGATTCATCATCAGAGCTCTCTTCACCACTCCCGCTAAAGCAACTGCAGCGGCTATGGCCACATCGCTGTTTCTCGTCGTTGTTGTTATCCTCGATGAAGTTTAGAACCATCTTCGCTAAGCAGACTGAGCTCGGCTCGAAATCTCCAGAGTTTCCTCTTGAAAGCGGCGCCTCAAAGTCCGTGCCGTAATTTTTCTCTGAGACGTTCTTAATAGTGAACTGACGCTCAAAGAGACGCTTCAGTCGCGATTTTGGCATTTGCCTCATCGTCTCCGGGAATGGTGGCTCTTCCGATACATCGGAATCGATCGGTTGTATCTTCATATGAAATGGCATTGAGATCACTAAGAAAAAGAAAAAAAAACCTCTGTATACAAAAGTATCAGATCAACGAAAAACTTTAAGATCTAAATATCCGATCGAAATATCCCCAAATAAAACGAGAAAACCTGAACTGAAAAAAATATCCAAAAACTTAACTCCAATCCAAAACCATGATCTAAAATTGAAGATAAAGGCATGGAATAACTTCGAAACTGGGCAAACTTTGGAAAAAATATAAATATTAAAAGAAAAAGGAGAGATATTGCTTTAAATTTAGCTATTTAGATACGGTTTAAAGTTTCCGAGATACGGGAAGACACGAAAACGTCATGCTTTATGATTTTGTGATCATTATAACGACAATCAGACGCAAATCTCGCCGTCGATTTCATCATTTTTCAAAAAACGGAGATCTGGTTTTGATTTCTCCAACAAAATTAACGCCGGCGATTCAAAAGTAGATTGTAACAAAAAAAACTCCAGAGAGAGTAAACTGAATTTGAAAACGGTGAAAACAAAATCTTGTGATCTGAAACAACGAAGAGCAAAGAGGATAAGCTTGTTAGGGAGATTTTATAAAGGGAAAGGATATGATGTACACGTGTGTATCCTACGTGTTCAAAATAGCTAAATCAGTAAAACGATCAGGGGCACGTGTCATGAGATCAACGGTGTTGGTTTTTCACAAGTGGCTAAGATCCGATGCTATTGGTTTGATAAAATGTCGAAACTACCCTTCGGAGCCTCTCTGCTAGGGTACGTGTCTGCGACTCCACTTAGGCCGGAGTCTGTTAACAAATCGTCCGGAATAAGTTGAGAAATAGTGAGTAAGATGACGGAAACACCCCTCCGTATCCAACGTACGTACTTGTATACGTATTGGCATATTCTTAGTCTCTCCCGTAGACCGTAATAATCTCATAGATAAATTGAGCGGATTAGATGAGATGATCAGCATTGATAACTTTTTTTCTGGTAATCAAACAACGTTGATAATATTGACCCACGATCAAATACATTTTCATCTGATAAATATGCAAAACAATACATTATCTCTCATGTATCAAACTGGTGTAAAAATAAAGAAACCTCAAATTTGTCAAATTTTTAGAACAGGTTCAAGCCTAGTTTGTTATCGATTATTAGCTGTGATTATATATTTGAATGGAGTAGACCATAGAGTATGGCCACCCTTTTGTACGAGCTTGTTACAATCAACATTTTTCATCTTCAATTTTTTCTCTATTCACTTTCTATTTTTAGGTGATTGGTAGAAATTTAAGGATATTGATAAATATGAGAGAAATATTTTTTTTGTAAGAATTTAGTTTACATTAAAAAATGGCATACTTTAATTAAACTAAGGATGTATAATCAGTCCTTATCAAAAGTTCTAAAGAGAAAATACGTTAATACCATCATGTGAGTGTGAGGAATATAAATTTCTTTCAAATATAAATATTCGTAAGCAGTTATATCTAATTTTTATTGTTTCAAGTAATTGTTGTGTTGTGTTTTTAAATTATCATATTATAATTTGTAATATCATCGAGGTCGTGGAGATGGAGCAGTTGAACAAATAATTGAATTGGTTCAGAAAAAAGCATAAGAATAGCAATATTATCACACACAACACCAATCCAAAATCATAGTTTAAATATAAATTTCACAAAATCACTAGAATTTTATTTTTGTAATTGTAGAAAAGCCTATAAATCACCTAAAACGAAGTCGATGGATTTAAATTTCGATATGATCACTTTGATTAGTTTCACGGGATCTTAGGATTTGATATTCCCTATATATATTCATTCATATGTTTGAAACCGGAAGGATACCACAATCCAAAGAGAAGCAAGTTTCTCTTTCAACATGCTTGAAGCAATTGAACCGGAAGGTTAGTGAGTGAAATGGTCCTAGGCAAAAACTTCTTTATTATCTAGATAGGTACGAGCCTGAGTTTAGGTTGTGGGTAACAATGTCTAAATAAAATATTTAGGACAAACATGGATTTCTTCATGAAGTTCCCAATAGTGACTCATCTCATTTCTGATTAATCGTAGTTAGTGACGCAAACTGCTATAGTCGTATTGCATGTGAAGTCGTTCGCCATGTTTGTCCAGCCTTTCAATGTGATCGACGAGGTCCGTATCTAGCTTTTTAATCCCCACCCTGTCAATCCTCATATATATGTTGTCCACATGTGTAAACTGGAAATTATCATTGGAATATTTTAGTGTTTAGTTCTTTCTCATTTTTAACATATTTTGTTTTGACGGCTTCTCATTTTTAACATTAAATTTCAAATAGAAATGAGATGAGATCTATAATAATAGAAAAGAAACATGAATCAATACACTCGAATCCAATAAAATTTAACGATTATTCTTAAAATCAAATTGTTAGGAATATAAACAATTACTTTAAGTGATTTCTCATGAAAGCCAATTTTAGATATTACTCATTATCTTTCAAACCCTAGCTCCTTTTTGTGTGTTTAGGGTTTTGATTTACCTTCAAATTGTAGTAATTGGTATTGCAAAGATTACAAAATCTGAACAAATAAGATACTGAAAACAAGATTTGTACTTTGTTCTCTGTTTTCTGAAAATTTGTTTATACTGTGTTCTGGTTAGTTTTTTTGTTTTTTTTTGGATTTTATTTTTAAAGCCGAATTGTATATATTAGTGAATCCATAGAGTTCCACGTTTCTGATATGTTTTTAATGCTGCAATGTCTTTTACTAAGATAATCACTTGATACGTTGCAATATCTATAAGACGTAGATGAATGAACTCAAGCAACTGTGTGGTTAGTTTAAGTGTCTTCTATACTTTATTAGTGTTTCATAGCTCATTGGTTAGTGTATTTGCTTATCATATATATTGTGTTTCCCCAATATAAATCTTTGCAATTTGAAGACATGTATCTGATAAGCTGGAAGCCTTCCTCTGTGCTCTTATTTCAGTTTCCGGTGGGTCGTATCCATCGTCAACTCACGTCAAGAGTATCAGCGCATGGAAGAGTTGGTGCCATTGCTGCTGTTTACACTGCATCAATTCTAGAATACTTAACTGCAGAAGTTCTCGAGTTAGCTGGAAATGCGAGAAAGGATCTGAAAGTGAAGAGAATAACACCAAGGCATTTGCAGCTCGCAATCATAGGTTGCACAGTTTCTATGTAGCAGGTTCTGTACCATGTGGCATAATAGGTTGCACAGTTTCAAATGCCTCAACGAGTAAATGCAACTTTCTTCTTCCTTGCTGGTGCAAGTTTGTTAACGGCACGCTGCAGATCATAATTAAGCATCAAATCCTCTGAGTTTCTCCTCTCATCTATGTCTTGATGCTTGAGGTCTACCTTTTCAGTATCCTCCTTCACGACGATTGGAAGGTAATTGGGTTCTCTTGGGTTGAAGTCTTTCAAATCTTCTGTCTCTGCAGTAGGCTTCTTGCATTTTTTGTTAGTCCATGAAATGGTGGCATCTGGCTCTTCATGGTTACATGGTTTTCGTGTACGGTTAAATGGAATCTTCGTGGTTTATTCTGTTATCAATACAACTTCAATCTGGTCTTGTGACTTGTCTTTGCAATCTTCAGCTTTATTCTTTAGTGTCTCTTCACCAGCATCATCTTCATCCTTAGTTGCTTTATCTGCTGCTGAGTTCTTCGTCATACAGATAACTTCAGAATCAAAGCAACTAGACTGATCAGCGTCTCCATCACTGTTTGCTTTCTCTTGGATCTCTTCCACAGAGTCATCTACCAAAGTCTCTTCCAAATCAGATTTTTTTGTGTGTACAGTTTAATGGAACCTTTACGGTTTCTTCGAGCATTGATATAACTTCAATTTGCTCTCGAGACGACTCCTCTTTGCAAACTTCAGCGTTAGCTTCCTTTAGTGTCTCTTCACCAGCACCATCATCTTCATTCTCAATTGCATTATCTGCGTCTGAGTTCTCAATCATACCGATAACTTCAGAATTAAAGCAACCAGATTGATCAGCATCTTCATCTCTATTTGCGTTCTCTTGGATCTCTGTCACAGAGTCATCTACCAAAGTCTCCTCCAAATCAGATACTTTTAACTCTATTTCATGATCACTTTCTGAAAACCTCACCATCTCTGCACTATCTGAGTAATAATCAGAGTCAGTTTCTGAACGAGGTGCTCCTTCAGAAACAGTTTCCGAGATTTGGGTATCAAGATCACCCTCACAAGCCTCTACATTTCCATGCTCATACTCTTTCTTCTCCTCTAGATCCATTTCCATTAACTCTTCCTTAGAAGCTTCCATTTTCACACTCTTTTGGGACTTCAAACTCTGTCTCCTCGAGGATATAAAGCTTTTAAGAGGAGTATACTGCACGGAGTGAAGATGACCGTTGAGTGAACAATCGTGTAAGGACAGACTTTCAAAACAGAGGTTCCATTAACTTCATCATAAGTCTCGCCATGATTAAGCATCATATACTCTGGAAACTTGGAATCTTTTAGAGTTGAAGAACAAGTACCTCTCTGTGAACATCTCTTGAAACTCGGAGCCGTTGTCAAACCCCTAACGATCCTCTTGTTAATACTACTCTCTTTGTTAACTCCATTACGAGAATCATGTTTCAAACCGGTTTGGTTCTTCCGATTCCTAGAAAGATTAAATCTTCAACGAGATGCGCTTAATATGAAGACCAATGGCAATCCACTGGATTATGAGTTTACATACAATTTTTTTTCAATGAGTTTACGTACAATTTTGTAGTGATTTATGTTTCTTCGAATTTATATGAGTTTGCTACGAATTTTGAATGTGTGTAACAACAGCTTAAACCACATATCAAATCGGTTGTAATAACAAATTACGATATATTAAATGTAACCAAACTTCGGAATTAGAAGTTTAATAAGTTGATGAATTTTTTTTAGAGTTTAGAGTACTTTAACTAGTTGATTACATCACGATGGAGTTAGTTACACAAGTTAGTATTATCCGTGCAAACTTTAACTTCCACAAGCTGATAAGACTCCGCCGTTTTAAATATACTTTTATGTATTTTATATACAATATAAATGTATAATCTTATTTTTTTAATTAATTGATAGACTAACTATCTAAAAAAACTAACTAGACTAACTTTAATCTTTTGTCAAAATACCAATAAACCTAAGTTAATTATATTATTTACATGAATGCCATTATAATTTAAAATTAGAGTAATTAAATTAGTTTAAATTAAAAACTTATAAATTAAAAAGATAAAAATGTTAAAACAAAATAATTATATCAGTTTTTTTTTTAAATAGACGAGCCAATCCTCTTCTTCAATCGATACTTTTCATGTTCTCATTCTCCAAACCCTACATCTTTAAAATCGGAACTGCTTCACCACTGCACCTCCTCGCTGCGTCGCCAAATCGCCGCCTCTTTGCCTCGCCATCACTGGTAAAATCACTCATGGGGCTTCTCTTCATCGTCATGATTCGCCTCTTCCTGCTTGGTCCGGCTTTCCTTCTCCTATCCTTCTTCCTTCGACACGAACCGTTTCAAAACCGCCACTATATCAGTTCCTGAAAACGCTGAGAAATGAGATAACTGAAAAATTAACGAAGATACTTGAACTTGGGCTTGTTGTTTGTTCTTTGGTACCTTTTCAATATCTACTTCAACATCTGCAATAAGATGGTTCTTCCTTGTTGTAGCGTATTCAATCTAAGATGAGATTATTGTTCAATCATGTTTTGATTAGGAACAGTGATTAGTAATATAGGATAAAGAATTCAAAAATTTGATTGTATTTTAAATTGCTGAATTTATTGTTTAGATTCTCCTGCTAAGCTAATCTGAGAGGAAATTAGTAGTGTATTGAATCATTGTTCATTGTTGTTTTGGCTAATTGTTATAAGTTTATATATAATTTTGATAGATTGAACTAATTTTTATTACCTTTCATTAGGAATGGAGATAAGTATAGGATGAAGAATTCATAACTTTGATTATATCTTATTGATTTCCTAATTTTAGTGTTTGATTATGAGAGAATCAATAATACTTTCTTATTTATTCTGATTTTGCGGGTTTTAAAAGCTCTAGTCTACATGCTCCAATGATTTTTACGTTGGTTCAATTTGCTATTGGTTCAGTCAACTTAGATATGGACGTGGAGAGGTGTGTAAACTTGGATGGTCTAAATGAGTCACAAATTCTAAAGGTTTTAAAATTTTTGTGAAATCCGGAGCAACTAAAGCCTAAAGTTGTTTGTTTGTCTTTTGTTTTTAATCTCCAAATAAGATTAAACCGGAAATATTTTTTGTATTCTTTTACTTAGTGGTGTCATATCGCCTTGCGTTTGAGTTTGTAATCTTTGAAAATAAAATCAATCATATTATTTTAATATTTTATGTAATTGAAACCACATGAAAAAAAATATAAACTATAATGAGTGTAAAGGTCATTGACATCTATATGATCCATTAATTTTTTTTACCATGTTTGATGTCTTGCATTTAGATGAATTTCATAAAGTTTTTTACAATAACCAAATATCTTTGAAATTTGAAAAATAACATGTAGGGTGGTTTGGTGTCTTCCCACAAACAACTTACGTTTTCTCTCAATTTCTCTTTCAACCCCCAAATCTATCAATCTATATTCGAATCAAAACCACACTTGGAGTATAATGAGCATGTTGAGATTCTACATGATGGTTATTTATATGTAGCAATGAAAAGGATATGAAAGACAATATATAGATTTGGAGGACATATATAGATATGGAAGATGTGTATTCAAACTCTATTAAGATCTAATGATGAGGCACAATTGATATTTAGGAGAGATTTTTGGAGTTTTAATAAAGGAATTGCAATTAACGCATAAATTGATACCACCAACACGAAAAGATGTATAAATCACCATATGGTGAAATCTTAAAAAAAATAAAAGAGAAGAAGTCTACATTGGAACCATATGAAGTGAACATGAAGTGAGGATGGGACGAGAAACATAATGTTTTCTCCCACTTATTTGGTAAGTTGCAAAAACCAAAAATAATAAAATTAACATATATGTGTATTTGTTAGCTAGTAAACCTTATTTGAAAAAACATAGTTTGATTTCATTTATTCAATATGTATTTTCTTCCTATGTATTGACCATAAATTTGAAAAAATCATTTGTTAGTTAGACTCTGAATTTTGTAAGTTTTTTTTCCATTAATTTCGTCATTGATTAGGAATAATATTCAAAAAATTTACGATGTTATTAAAATAAGTTTCTAGTAAAAAATCTGTTGTTACAAAACATCAACAAATCTGACACAATAAGTCCTGAAGACACTAAAAAATTATTATAGTAAGAAAAATATATGTCGTAAAGGAAATTGAAAAGTTTGTCGTAACTAATGTTTGTTTTTTCTAATAAAAATAAATTTTCGATAACTTGAAAAAATCTGCAGTAACTACAAGGTTAATCTATCAATTAATTTTTGGTAATCAAATCTACACCCATTAATACGTAAAACAAAACTCTGCCACAACTAAAAATTTAAATTTACGCTAAAAAAAAGTCTAGAAAACAAATATGCGGCAAAAAATTAAATCTGCCATATAAATTCTAACATATTTGAGAAATGACAAAATCTGATGTCTCTATCACGATCATCGGAAAATAAATATACAGAGGTAAAAAAATCTGCGATGAATCAAAAAATATGTCACCACTAAAACATGTAATCTGCAGTACATATTAAATATGTGGAACAAATCTATGACAAAACAAAAAATTTATCACACAAACAAATCTGTCGCAACATAGCACATCAAATTTATTTCGCATATTTTTCTTTTAGTGATGGCAAAATCGTAATTTTTGTATTTTTCTCCAAAAAACAAAAAAATGTTAATATAACATTAATTATCAATGACAGTTTTATAATTAGTTTTTTCCTGACAAAGGATTTGAATGATATTTTGTGATAAAAAAAAAAGCTTAATTAACCTTTATTTTTTCTAAATTAATCTAATAATTAAATTAGGTTATTCTAGTTTTTTTTTCCATAATATAATCCTCGCTTCTTCTACACGTTATGAAAAAATGTGTAATGTATGCACTTGTTTGAATTGTTTCCGAAGTTGCAGCTTCTCCGAAGAAACGACTCAAGAATGGTGACAATTACAATTACATGTACTGTCGCTTCATGATTGGCTGGAAGAAAAAGAAAAATCAAATGCTTGGGACCCATGTCACCCATCTAGTCTTCGTTGAAGAATCGTGGCAACGTCGTGTTGACAAGTCTGGGCCAAGCAAAGTATCTTATCTTTCTCCCCCATTATTTTGCTTCCAGATCTTTATTTCTTTTTATACATAAACCTCTTTTTTCTATCTTCTTCAGATCTTCAAACAGACTCTAAACAAACAAAAACAAAAGAAAACAATATATACATTGCTCATAAGATTTGGCCAATTTCTTTCGTTTGTGGTGATTGTGAATAATTATGTCTATGGGGAAGAAACAACGTAGCATCAATTCTCTGAATTACCAATCCACAAAGGATGAAGAAGACGAAGATGACAACAACTGCAAGAACAGTCTCTTCTTTGGGTTGTTTGATGACCCTGAATCCACAAGGTTGAGAAGTGGGAGTATGAAGAGACAATACAGCACCATGGGAGATAGCTACCACAGAGTTTATGAAGAACAAAAAGATGATGTTGATTATAATGGTGATGGTCGTGGTGATGATGAGGGATCGACGATGGACATGCGAGTCTTGATGGTATTAGAGTACCTGAGAGAGCTTTACGTGGGAAAACTTCAGCTCCTTAAAAAGATGTTTCCAGGTGGAACTAAAGACGAGTTTCTTGGTTTCTTAAACAAAATAGGAGACGCTGTGTCCCAATTCAAACAAGATTTTCGTCCTCCTTCAAGGTCAATGACTATGCAGAGGAGTCTAAG
This sequence comes from Cardamine chenopodiifolia, assembly GCA_963922655.1. Classification (NCBI taxonomy): domain Eukaryota; kingdom Viridiplantae; phylum Streptophyta; class Magnoliopsida; order Brassicales; family Brassicaceae; genus Cardamine; species Cardamine chenopodiifolia. The sequence goes on along the minus strand of OZ000478.1, from coordinate 15,745,755 downwards.
TGCTGGTTCACGACGTGTCTCTATGAGAGGGCTTAATTTGGGCCCTTCAGATTTAAGAAATGAAAGGTTTAAAATTACAACGGTCGAAGCCGGAGGAGCTGGTGGTGCTGCCGGAGGAGGTAAAGGTGGCTCGACAGCTGGTCAGGGCCAAACCAAAAAGTAGTCAGACTTTGTGATGATCAAACCTTTACACAAGACGTTACATTTGACTAAATGGAACGAAATGTGGTATGTGTGGTCATGTGGATAAGACTTTCGAGTCAACTTGGGGATTCCTAGTTTCAAAGGTGGATTTAAATTTCTATATTTTCATCATTTACTTCTATTCTTAGTTGGGTTTGTTGTTATGTTTTAGTATATATAGAGATGAAGTATCTGATCAAAAAAAAGAAAAGAGATGAAGTATCAGACTCATCTAAAGGTAGAAGAAATTAGGATCAACTGAAGAAAAAAGCTTAGCTTTTTTGCTTTGTGTATTTATTCTTTTGGTGTTTGATTCTTAAATTCTGTTATGTTCTTTTTTGTGCATGATCCTCCACTGTAATAAAATGAATTTTTAGTAAGGTCAATAACAGATGTAAACCGAACGACGACTAATTAGCTGTGTTGCATCACATTACCTTTATATATTTACAACACTTACATGTAAGAAGTAGACATGACTTTGTGACTTCAGTGCATATTCCCTCTCTGTGCAGCCACAATAAATACCATCAGAATCGGAGACGCACGAAGAATCATATATATGAGTGTCTCATTTATCCCCATTACCTCTCCTTCTTCCCCCTGCACTTTGTTATTCACTTTATCTTTGACAAAGGCTTCAAAGTAGTTCTGATAACCAGTGTTTCCCTCCATGTAGCTCGACCCCTTAACCTTCAGCATCTCCATTGCCTACAAGTGTGTAACGAAAAATCCTGAAATTTTAAGGGAAACTGTTTGCCAAATCCAGAGGATATATTAAGAGCTGACTCTGGAGGTAACAGTTTATTCAGCCAACTCTTTTTATCATTAAGCACACAATAAGCATACAAATAGAGTTGAATGGCTCTTGTCTGATCTCAGTCAGAGAGCAAACACAACTAATCTATCTCGATTTGCTTAGTTGGTATAATACTTTTGTGGGTGTTTGAGTTACCTGAAAACTGAATGTTTATAAATGAGAATCTAATTGAGCAAACATGAGTCCATATCACATTTTCAGTTGAGCCCATATCCTTCCTTGCGACCATAGGATTTATAAATAGGATTCTAAAGAGAGCCTGGAGCATTCTCATTGAGAGCAAAATTACTCATAAAATGATACTTTTGCAGTATTACATCCAAATTAAAAGCTTCCAAATTAACTTTATCATCAGGTCAGTAGTAAAAAAGGAAGAATAAAAATGTCGTGGGAGTACCTTCTGACACTCAAGTTTGAGTTCGGGATCAATATTCAGTCCGATTGATTCTTTGTAGGCAGTGAGCAATTTTTTTGTCCGTGCTTCTCTCGCAGTCCTTTCTTCAGCGGTTTCAACTGAATCCCCTGGTTGGAGAGTCCTTCCACCACCAAACTTAAACCAGAAAAGTATATATCTCAATCCTCATGACTTGAGACCATAAATGCCAACAGGAAGATACATTCCAAACCATTGGAAGTTAGGATTTGACAAACTTCACATCAGACGATGCAAATTCATACAACCAAAATTGGCCTCTTACGATCATGAGATGGGCCAATCACATACCGTCTTAGAGATGTTGCTAGGTCTTTGGGGAACTCCCCATGTAAAAACTTTGGGCTTCTATACATCAGAGTTTCCATCTCCTTGTTGCTTGAGCTCCTTTTCTGTCTGCGCAAATCTTGTTTTATCACCAACAATAAACTCCACCTCAGGTAAGTCTCCTTCAGGAAGATAGTCGACAACAGGAACCAATCCAGGTGGAAGCCCCAATGAAATCAATGCTGGAGACTTTCAATTCTTGCTTCTTACCATCAATATCTTCATCAACCTTATTTTATTTGATGATCTAACAAAACTTTGCTCTGTACCTGAAACCCATCAGAATCAAAACATATTAGATTGAACTTGTAACATATTAACATGTCAAATCAAATATACATTAACTTTGGATTTATTGACTAACTTCAAAAAACTCTTCAATGGCTAACATAAAGAACAATTATCCACTAATGCAGGTAAAATTAAAGTCTTTACTCCTCAATCCAGTAAAAACCCCAACTTTTCAAGGCACGAAATGGCAACGAAAACGCACAAGAATGATATCAAAGCCTATTGAAAAAGTGCATAGATCTATTCAAGCACAATATGGTTTTACTGAACTGGGTTTAGCCTCCTCGACAGCACCAGTTCCAATCCCTTCTTGCTTCTTACAATCATTGGCTTTTTGCATAGCAACCTTAACCGAGAGTGGCAATTCCTCGTCGCCAGCATTTTTCTCTTTGTTCTTTTTGCTCTTTTTGCTCCGATTTCGATTTCTTATACACTTGGGCTTTCTTCAATGCGAACTTCACGGGATCTACGTCGAGCTCAACATCCGACGAGCGGTCCGGCCAGGACGAGTTACTCCGAATTTAAATTTAAATTAATATATTGAAGGGTCCAAATATTGTTCGGACTTTATTATATACTACAAAATAAAAGCCCAAACAAGTTGGGAGCCCAACTTTAAAAGGGTGTCGGAAAATCGAAAGAAGCAAAAAAAACCAAAAGGTTATTGCCGAAGTTGAGAAATCAGAAGATTTGAGTTGCGATGAATAGCGGAGGAGGAATCGTAGCTGCAGCAACAACAGCAGCTCCTTCAAGCGGCGGTGGAAACGTGGAGTGGCACGTCCGACCACCGAACCCTAAAAACCCAGTTGTCTTCTTCGACGTCTCTATTGGTGGCATCCCCGCTGGTCGTATCAAGATGGAGCTCTTCGCTGACATTGCCCCCAAAACCGCTGAAAACTTCAGGCAGTTCTGTACTGGTGAACACAGGTTATTTTATTATTTTCATCTGGATTCTCTATCTATAAACTTCAGGATTCTCTATCTAGCTTCGTTTCTGCATCTTGTTCCCGTTCATACTTATTTTATTCGTGTGAATCTGAATTTGAGCGATTTAGTTAGTGTCTCCACAAGAGATTTACGAGGTTTTAGAGCTCTTCGGATTTAGTTAGTCTTGCCCATTGCTGCTTCTTTCATGCTTCTGTTCCACAGTTTATGTATGTATTTTTGAACATTGCTAAGCGTATAGATCAAATGGTTTGGACTAATTGGTAAAAATTTGCTACTTAATCTAATCTTCTTGGTCGGGTTAAATGCAGAAAGGCTGGAAAGCCACTTGGTTACAAAGAATGTCAGTTTCACAGGGTCATCAAGGATTTTATGATTCAAAGTGGTGACTTTCTTAAGGTTTGTACCTTTTATATCTAATAAAATCCTCACTCACTTCTTGTTTATCGTTTTGAACAAGTAAACTGATTATGTTGGTTTCTTCTCTTCTTACTGAATGCTCAAGTTGTTAAACTCTGCAGAATGATGGTAGTGGATTCACGTCAATTTATGGTCACAAGTTCGACGATGAAAATTTTACTGCCAAGCATACTGGGCCAGGACTGCTCTCCATGGTATGCGATTGGCTTTCTGAAAACTTGGATTATATATTTGTTTACCTTCTATCAATGCAGTGAATACAATGAATCAGTTCCCCTTAAAAGTGTTCTTTATTCATGAGTCAAATTCTGTCTTTGATCACTAATTTTATGGCTCTTATTCTTTTGTTGTAGGCAAATAGTGGGCCAAACACAAACGGGTGCCAGGTAAATATCAATCTCTCATCGCAGTGGCCTTTTTTACTAGTGAAATGAGTGTTATTGTGACAAAAAAATGCGAATAATGCAAGCAGCAAGCGTTTGATGTATTCTGTTTTGACTATGCTGCTAAACTAATATATACATCTTAAAGGGTTAAAAAGAAGTATGATATTTTAGTTGTTGGTTGACCATAAAATGCTATCATTTAGGCTATAATTACCTTTACTCTTTGCATTGCAGTTCTTCATCACTTGTGCCAAATGCGACTGGCTTGACAACAAGCATGTTGTCTTTGGGGTAAGTCCTCTTTTCACATACACGCTATCACAGCCGCACCGCAGCAGCCTCTATTGCTACTGAACCGTCTGTGTTGTATTTTGGTGTTTATAACCATCCACTCACTTTTACCTAATTATTGCGTGATTGGAACATGAACCTTTTCAATTTTCTTCCATCAAATTCTTTGTTCTTCCTTTATGGTTATAACTGCGATTGTCTGATATGAAAAAAACCTGAAAAGCCATAAATAGTTGACTCATGAACCCTTCTGCACATAATTGGTAATAGTTTCATGACTCATTGCAAATTTTTCTTTTGATGTACAGAGAGTGCTTGGGGATGGTTTATTGGTGATTCGGAAGATTGAGAACGTGGCTATTGGACCCAATAACCGGCCTAAGCTTGCAGTTGTAATTACAGAGTGTGGAGAGATGTGAAATTGCTTTAACCATGAATTTTCTCACCCAAAACACTACTTAAGAACTTTTCTGCTGAAGGAGGAATGTAGTGAGAGACCAAAGCTTATTAGTTGTAAACCTTACGCATTGTGACAGAAGCTAAATCCCATTACGGTTTTCAAAACCGTTGTCAACATTTTTCGGCTTTACAAATACTACAGGCTGGGCTATGGCCGTTATGATTGTATTTTAACAAAAACCATTTATGAGATTTTCTTTCTATTCCATGCTGAACTAAAAACTTGTCTGAAAGAAACCAAAATAGTTTAAGCTGCAATAGCAATATTTTAATTCTTCACTTGGTGGTCATGTAAATATGGTTTGGAGATAATAACTTTATGAATGAGATGAGTAGTTTATATTCAGGGCTACTAATATATGTAAACTTCATTAGTAATGTAAGCAGAAAACAACCAAAAAAAATACTTGAGATCTCAGATCATCAACCTCCCTTTTGAGTAATCTATCATCAATCTTCTTTCTGAAGAGCAACATAGTTCAACAGTATTACAGCATTACCTCTATAATCTTTTCCAGCAGAAATAGCAGAACGTCCAGGTGTATTCCCAATCCGTCGACCAATTGGAGTTTTGGTCATATTGTCCGTGTTGAGACGCGGTCCCAATGACTTCTTCTTTGCAGACTTTGAACCATACATTGCTTCTTTCTCTGTAGCAAGCTGACCTTGTAGTCGTTTCTGCTTTACAACATATTTTGACTACAAACAACTAGATTTTCAGGATGAGTAAGCATCACAAAAGTCTCAAAAAAACTTCACTTGATTTGGATCCGACACTACAACTACATTCACATTCTATTTACCCTAACAAATGCAAGGAAAAACATCATAAATTCTCAACAATGACCAATGAGTTGTCGAATTTTGGCTGGAACCAATGATCGATTTAAATAGTATGTTCGAACAATTGTTAAAGCCAATAAAGACCCCAAATCTCCTTGTATAAAGACTCACCAGCTGATAAGGCTCCTAGCTTTCTCTGCACGTTTTAGATTTTTGTGCACTCTTCTCATCCTGTTGAGGTCAAAAAGTTGAACAGATCATCAAGAACACATATAAAAAGCTATTCTACTGAAAGTTCACATAAAAAGTTGATATTCTCTAACATTAAAACCATAAAAAAAGAAAATTGACACTCGAGATAAGATTGATCGTCTCTAAATCTATAGACATTAGTTAACCTTACACTACCTCTATATTTTTATCACGTAAAATGGTCACAAAGACTCTTCAAAAAAGACAAAACTTTTATAAAGATTTTGGTGTTTTCCTTTACATAGTCATCAAGCCATTTTTCTTCCTCCGCGTGCCTCCATTGATCAACTTTGTCCAAGATTTCTTTTCTGCTTATAGCTTCCTCCTTTGCCTTCTCGATCTGACCATCTATGCTTGCAAGAATATCAGACAGAGCACCACCAACTGCGTAGAAAATTTGTTACGGAACAAGTACTAAATTAATTAATCGACCTACCCAAGAAGAAATGGTAGAATACCAGATTCAATGAGCTCAACAAGACTCTGTCTTGCAGCATCGCTATTGACATCCATATGAACCTCTCTGCAGATTTCTTCTACTACACACAGCCTCTTCATTACTATTCCTTCATTTTGCTGGATTTGAGGGCATTTAATCTTGTCACTTCATCTTCAGCCTATAACCAAAAGAAAGATAAAGACGAAAAATTTAGATACTCGCTAGCTCATACATATCAAGAATATATGAAAATGTTAGGTAACCAAATATAAACATCGAATTACCTCCCGGAAAATGTCGAGACCAAGGCTTCCTTTTTTCAAGGCATCATCAGCTCGACCAGCAGAAAAACTACTGCAATGGTCAAGGGTCAGAGCTAATGCCGATTTTTGGAAGATGATGCTCTTGTTATAATGTGCTTCGTGTTGGTGTTGCTTGGTGCTTAGAGGAGACAACAATTGGTTAAGATAAGACTACAGATGAATTAACATAAGTGATGAAACAACAAACCAATGGGTAAGAACACATTTAATATGTTTACATATGTAAACTGGCAGTTCTTTGTCTAGTTCATCAAACATAGACTAATATGATGTTTTCCCTATGATCACGTCCAAGAAAATTTCATATCAAGTACTGAGGTTTGTCAGCTGTTTCTGTGTGTAATTTATCTTTTTTTACTCTGCATCAGCTGATTTTTTTTGGGTATCTTTTTTGTTTGTATATTTAGGTGTATATTGTGCAGAGTGAACCTCCATTTCCTAATAGCTGATCTGCCTATTGTTTCATGTAGTTGCCCGTAAATGCTTGTGGTATCTTTCTTTATAGCCAAGACTAATTGTTCCTTTTTTATATATTATTGCAGTGCCTTGAGGGATCGTAAGTTCCCACCTATACAGGCGAAAGAATTGTCATTTTTGCAGTGCACCGTGTCTGTCCTGACTGATTATGAAACTGCAGAAGATTATCTTGATTGGGAGGTATTATTTTCTTCACTTTTCTGCTCATACACCGTCTTAAAAGTCATAAAAGAATTCAGAATTTAGTCGCTAACAAGGAATTGTTTAATCCTTTCCCTCATATTATTTCCTTTGTAAACTACTCTACTTCACAGATCCTAATGAATACATATCACAACGAGTACATTTATCAACCATTTGACTTTGATGAAATAGACCCACCATTTGTCAACCTTCTCTATTTTCTTCAAAGTCAGCTAAAATTGGAGGTTATTTAAGTTAATAAAAAGTATGAGATTTTCTCTTTAGATTTGCAAATGTTTGGTTTTATTTTGATATTTTAAATATTTACTCATATCACCAACCAATCACATTTATTTTCTTCTCCCACCTGACCTGAGCCAATTGTATAGCTTTCTCTGGAAGTAGATACCAAAATTGTTTGAGGGAAATTCGAAGTCGTTGTAATGATGTTGAAGATAAAGAGAAGGGTATTAAGATAGTGAAGAAAGATTGGGTGAAAATGCATCTACACATTGCTTCTCATAGCAACTTCCCTACTGCTGCTGGCTTAGCATCTTCTGATTTAAAAACTAAGCATATAGCTTTTGATTCTATCAGTCCCCGGACACAAACGACTTCTGCTCGTAGTACTTTTTCTCACTGGCTTCCTTTTTCGCATTACGTTTCTATAGAATACAAAATGATTTCGAGTGAGATATTGGTCAAGTTAAAAAAGAAGAAAAATGCGCTAAGAATAGAAACTCGCCTGATAAGCTTCATGGTTTGCTACAATCCTCCTGATTATAGTGGAAGTTGTGATATCAAGAGGACTTTCTAGAATTTGGAATATGCCCATGCTAATTGGTACAGCATACGGATTATCTTCCTCCTGTCAAACCATCAACCACATTCTCAGAAACACACAGCTCTTTGTGTTTTACCTACTATATATCTGCATTCAAATTTTGTTTTACCTTTTGAAAATCATCACTCTCGGCTACTGTCCCATGAACCACCAACGAAATGTCAAATGTTGTGATCTGCAATATCCAAATCATCGTCAAAATTAGCTTTTCATGAAATTCATTTGGGTATTATTCTTATTAAGCAAAGTGCAGAGAAGCTCACCGTATCTTTTGACACTTCCCATGGAGCACCAATGATCACCTCGTCTACATAGCGGCATGCCAGAACACTTAAGCTCCTTTCATGGAGATTCATGATTGGGCGATGCGTTCCTCTTTTAGCACTGCACAGTTACGTATAACAAGTACAATATGGTCACACGAATTTAAGCAGAGATGCAATCATGTACATATAAACTTCTCAACACAACCAAACAATTAAGCTAGATACCAGAATGGGGACTACTATTTTTGTTTGCCTAAAACTAACACCGCCAATTAAATTGATCAATCCCCATAACACTTGCCAGGGCGTGATGAAGAAAAGATAACAATACAAAAGACTGAAACAACTAATAAAGCAGACTGCCAAAGTTGAGCTTTTTTGAACCTGACAGTCTGGTCATTATGTATTCCAACAAGAAGAAAGTCTCCAAGCTCTCGAGCACGCCTGAGAATCTGTACAATTTGAGTAAATCAAGAACAAATTTCAACATTGGCAGAACTGGATTGTCGCTAAATAACACTTATACTTCTTATCTTCTGCATTCCTCTATAATCAACAACCTACTTCTCATCATCAATAGACTCACAAATAAATTCTTAAATTTTCTAACATCCAATAAATCATCATCTTTCACTGTTTTCCACAGTGGTTAATAAGAAACTACAGTATCCAACACATTTCAGCTTCTTTCACAATTGATATGAGCATGAAATGTATCATCAACATGGTTAACCATACACTCATTGTTCAGGTAAACGTATTAAAACTTCCATTCAACATGTATAAACTGAAGTGTGTGTTGCACCAAATTAACTTAATATACCTCAACATGGCCAGCATGGAAAAGATCAAAAGCACCATCTATGTAAACAATGCGTGCATCAGGTCCTGGCCCCTGTCAGCATAGCATGTAAATTTGATCAACTCCAGATAAATATGAGAACAAGAATGAAATAATGAAGTAAAGTGATAGAAGTAAGGGAAATGTGAAGCTATTAAGGAAAATAATCTAAAGATGCATCAAGTGGGTATGACTTTACATAGGCAATAAATAATATATAGATAAGCACATAAAAGTATCCAATGATTGGTGAAACGGTCATAGAAAGTGTGAACCAGTAACTTGTTAATAGTTTCAGGAGGTAAGAACCAAGAGTGAACCAGACAATGTTCCGCAATAATAATAATAAAATAAGCTAAAGGGTAATGTACTTGTTCAACATACTAGATCATAAACTTGTTGTAGATATAGACACCTCCATAAATCTACGTTATGCACTTGAGTAAGATAACTAATCCAGATAACTAGTAGAAACCAAAGTATGAAACATATAAACTCGAGGACAGGTAACTCTTTAAGACTTGCATACCTTGCCATTAGAGAACTGAACAATCCTGCGGGAAGTAGGAAGAAAATGTGAAACACGAGTACCAGCAGAAGAAGCTCGATCCTCAAACTTTGGACTACTAAGCCCATGACTAAATTGCCTTTGCAGAGAGGAACGACTATGAGTATCACTAACAGATCTCTCTCTCACACAGAGAAGCATACGACCTGCACACGAAATTGCAAATCAAAAATTTTAGAAACATGAGGTTGTGATTACACATTTCAGGGATCAGTTGATGCGAACTAAAATGAAATTGGAAGGGACGATGTCAATTTACCAACGATATCAGTGCTGGAAACTCCTTCAGTACGCTTAATCTGCTTGTAACGACCAGCCTTCTTAGCGAGTGCATAAGCATCAGTTCCATCAGGAAGAACACAAGGATCGTCACCATGGATGATGTAATCGATCTGATACTCATCAAACAATTTCTTCATGAAATCTTCAGTAATAGCGTAAGGAGCATCCGAAATGACTTCATCCACCCACTTAACTGCTTTCACCATTGTCATTCTAAACATAACGAAACCAACATCAAACAAAACGCAATTGAAATTACCAGAAACAATGAATTGTGATCTCGAAAGAGAGATAGAGAAACCTCTCATGAAGAGGCGTAACGGGAGGTCCTTTGTTAGCAATGATTTCTTCGTCGCTAACAACACCAACCACCAATTGGTCACCGAGAGCACGAGCTTGGCGTAAGGCGTTGCAGTGACCATAGTGCATCATATCGAAGCAACCATCCATGTAAACGCGAACAGGTTTTCGTTTTCTCAAAATGCGCCATGGAGAAGACAAACCTAAACCTAAGCCTAACGGAAGATCACCTTTAAGGAAAAGATGGAGGAAAGAAGCTCCGACGGCGAACGCAGCTCCTCCAAATATACAACTTCGGACGATCTTCTCTTTCTCCCAAACCATTTTTGCTTTACAGAGATATTTCTAAACTCTCAGATCCTTTTCTCTCCTTTTTTGGTTTCCTTCACATTTCCAGACGTCCCAGATCTCTTTCTCAGACGTTCTTCTCTTTGGAACATGAGACTTGGAATCAGAATCCTATTTTTCTTTTTCTTTATTCTTTTTCCTTTTTTTCTCTTGAGCAGCTGGACAAAAATATCTAAAACCAAGTCCAAATTAGATGATTCGGTTTGGCTTGGTTTCGTTTGGTTCAACATAAAATGCTGTTCAGGTGCATTTATTTTAAAATCATTTGGTTTTTTTTTTGTCAATAAAATCATTTGGTTTAAAATAAAGATTTTTTGGTTTTTTTCTTGTTGGTAATGCTTTAAAAAAACTGAATATGAGATTTATCGATACAGTTCTTGGTTCATTAATTAAATCAAGTATTTTGGTATCGGTTTAGAAATTAAACTAGATTATTTTGAGGATACGAAATCTGATATTATAAAGTTGTAAGGTTTCAAAATCTAATATATTAGTTACAAGGTTTCGAATTTCGATGCTGTCACTTTTAAAAATTTAATACCACAGAGATTAGCAGTGTACAAGTCTGGTCTTCAAAATACGTTAAGTTATTACGGCAAGAAACAAATACATAAAATATTTAATTAATGGTCAGATTACACGTTTTTTTTTGTTGGTTTCAATTTCTACAAAACTGATCAAACAGAATTAAAGGAAAGAAAAGTGTTCCCCTCCCACACTTTAGGTCATCACGATGAAACTTGAGAACACGCGTAAACAACTGCAGCAAGCAAGCATATCTTTCGTGTGACACCTCTTGCTTGAGTCATCCTAGTACAGCTGCCAGTAGCAGCACCAACATGTAATTTTAATGATCCAACTACCATAGATCACACTCATAACTAAATTGGCTTCGAATCTTGTAAAAGCCCATAGAACAAAAACATTAGACTGTGTCTGGAAACTAGAACAGATAAAAGCAACATAATAATTTAAATTAAAAGGGCTCCAACAACATGGAAGGAATCTCCTAATTTCTTTAAACAAAGATACCATAATCAGAGAGATATCCGCTTGGCAGCAGCCAACGTATTGAATAGTAGCATGGCAATTGTCATGGGTCCGACTCCTCCAGGCACAGGAGTGAGAGCCGAGGCAACACCTAATGCTTCCTCAAAACATACATCCCCAACAAGACGATAACCATGCTCACAGCTACTATCCTGCCATATCATTTTCACATTTAACATAACACAACATGCTCCAATATATAATCAGAAACAGCAAAATATCTTAAGGAAATACATAATGGATTAAGGTTCTTGCTATTGTATGAGTCTTTTTCACAGGGGAATACAAGACTTTTGACAAGTTTAGGAATACTTTCGAATAGTTTTTCTTTTTTACCTCAACCGGACATGTGCTAACATCAATGACAACTGCTCCAGGCTCAACCAACCAAGTTCAACAGAAGATGGAGGATCTGAGTAAGGAATCCAATTTTCGGGTAAATTAAGAGACACGAGAGGAGGAAACACTAAGATGGAACTTAGGCAATGCACTTCCCTTGTTGTCAAACGAATAGCCTTATTATGCACCGAAGCCAAAGCTTTCCTCGCGATCAATAACATGCTCGATATGAAAAAGAACAGTCGCTGATTCACACATGAAGCACAGAAAAATCATATTCAGTCAATGTAAAAAAAAACACACAGTTCAGACAACAGAACCTTGGACAAGTAAGCTTAAACAATGCATTAAAATAAAAGCTTAATATTCCATAATTAGATCCTTTTAACTCATCCCCTTCATTACATCCACCCAAACTTGCACCAGATTAAAATTTAAATGGAACAAAGATTTCACAAGACTTGTCATATGCTTTCCCAATCATTTATTTTACTTAGCCAAATTCTTCGTACACAAACGAAGTCGGATAATAGGAAAAATATGGAGGAGAGATTACCAGTGAATAAGCGTCAACGGCGTTGAAAAATATCGCTAGGCATTTCGGAGTTTTGGATTCAGAGGGTGACGATATAAAAGAATGTAAAACATAAAATAAATCACCACCGTGTGAGAAAGACACGTGTTATGATCGAGAGATAGATTTGCAAGTGGGCTGAATAATCGAACGGCAGAGACAATGCCATACGTGCGAGAATAGAGTTGGGTGTAATCAATCTCTATCTTCTTCCCTTCTCCAAAGTAGCTAAAAGCAAAGGGAAAGAGACGATGCGATCGGACGAAGTGCAGCACTTATGAGTTCTGCATTCTGCAACCAACACAGAGCGACGAAGAGAAAATTTGGCAAATGTTAAAATCGAGAGTGTGATTTGAGTGTATCGAGAGTGTGATTTGAGAGACATCGTTATTGGGGATCCAATGTGTTTGTAATCAGAAGGCATTTTCATTCATTCTAAAATCAGAAATATGAAAGGCGGAGGCGGTGGAGGTGGAGGAGGAGGCGTCGGAGGAAAACGCCGGTGGAAAATTCTGGTTATTGGAGTATTGGTTCTTGTTATCCTTTCTATGCTTGTTCCTCTTGCTTTCTTACTCGGCCTTCACAACGGCTTTCACTCTCCTGGTAGGTTTCATTCTCATTCTCACACTCGCTTTTTTTCCGATATCTGTTTCAGATCTAATCTCATCTCTTCTCTTTTTCACTTTATTTTCAGGATTTGTCACTGTTCAGCCGGCTTCTTCTGTAAGCATTTCGTTTTCTTTTTATGATTTGAGTAATGGTTTGGTGTTTGATTTTGTTCTAACGCTCTTTCTATGGAATCAGTTCGAGAGCTTGAGCAGAATCAATGCTACAAAACATGCTCAGGTATTGTAAATCTCGTTTGGTTGATTCGATTCTCATTTTATACCAAATCGTTTTGCTGCTTTTCATCTTTTCTTTCTCGCTTTTGCAGAGAGATGTATCCGAACGTGTCGATGAGGTTCTTCAAAAAATCAATCCAGTGCTTCCCAAGGTTGGTCCTCCATTTTGAGTTCCACTTGTTTCAGTGTAGATTTAAGGCATTGACTTGTTCCATTTTTATACTGCGGTGATTTCATTGATGGATATAGATTAGTTTTTTTTCTTACACAAATTTAGATCTCTTCCTGTATCTATAGATTTAAGCCTTTATGATGGTTGGAGATCCTTCATTATCTTACACATTGCTCTCTACTTGACACACATTTCAGATCTGGTCTAAATATGTTTAATTTTCATTGCTATTGAAGAATGTATTCTGTATAATTACCGGCATTGATGTAAAGAGGTATAGCTTTGTAGTTTGATTATAGGTAACAGGGCTATCTGATCTACTTAACCTAACAAAAAAGCATGTGTAGCAGGTTTGCCAACAGTACTCCTGCAAGATGTGAATGCTAACATTTGAAAAAAAACTTATATTCCTGCGTGTTTTATGGGAAACTATGCAAGATGCCCCATAATTAACTAGTGAATCTGAAAACTTTTCTGGCATAACAAACAAACTAGAGGTCAAGATATCTAAGGAGACTAGAAATTTGACATATTTTCATTAATTATGTTGCTTCATGTATCTCAAATTGTCTTTTGGGTGAGGTTAAGATCTGGTTACTTGGATGTGATATGGTTAGTGTTTGTAACAATTTAGAAATGTTTTTGTTTTCTTGTTTCACATGCTAGAAAAGCGACATAAATGTGGGTTCCAGAGATATGAATGGGACAAGCGGTAGGGATTCTAAAAAAAGAGGTTTGCGTTAAAAGTCTTGCTTTCTTAAAATTCCTCTCCCATTATTTTATTTTGATTGTGATCTCCGACTTTAAACCTGGGTCCTCAATTTATCTGCAGGATTATCAGTAGCCCCAACTGTTGTTGCCAACCCAAGCCCTGCAAATGTATGAATGGATTAAGTGGTTTCTGTAGTAGTCGTCGTTATACCTTTTACCGATCGTCTAAAGTTAACCTTATTCTGCCTATTTTGTGAACAGAAAACAAAAACTGAACCCTCAAATAAAGGTGTTCAGGGGGCAATAGTAAGTGCTGATGAAACATGGAGAACTTGTGAAGTGAAGTATGGGAGCTACTGCCTCTGGAGGGAGAAAAATAAGGAACCGATGAAAGATGCTAAGGTGAAGCAAATGAAGGACCAGCTATTTGGGGCTAGGGCATACTACCCAAGTATTGCCAAAATGCCTTCTCAAAACAAGTTGACTCGGGATATGAAGCAGAATATCCAAGAGTTTGAGCGTATTCTTAGTGAATGTTCACAAGACGCTGACCTTCCACCACAGTAAGTTCTCTATCAATTTGGGTTTAATCATGTTTGTACTGAAAGTCAGTTCCTTAGTGGAAAAAATATAGTTGGATTCTGGTCACATGAATCTCTCCTAGTTTGCCATCAGCTTGTCTGTATCCTGTTTTCTAGTGGTTGCTTTCAGACGTTTTATGCTATCTAGGACATCTTTATTATAACATTCACTATTCACTTATTCAATGGGCAGCATACCCAGAATTGCTTCTATTCTTAGAGCCTTATTTGTGCCAATATCTTAAACAAACATAAATATGAATAAACTAATGTACTAGATGATACTGATAGATAAAAAAACTGCACTAGGTGATAGGAAGGATGCCATGGATGTTTTTTGTTCTCTTTCAGAAGAAGCTTTTGTGTGTAAATCCTCAGCTAATTTCCTTTAATTCGTACTTATTGTGTATCTCATCCACTGTGCTGTCAGAGTTGATAAAAAGTTGCAGAGGATGGAAGCTGTAATTGCAAAGGCAAAGTCTTTTCCAGTCGACTGTAACAATGTTGACAAGAAATTGAGACAGATCCTGGATTTGACTGAGGATGAAGCTAGTTTCCACATGAAACAGAGTGTGTTCCTCTACCAGCTTGCAGTACAGACAATGCCTAAGAGTCTTCATTGCTTGTCAATGAGACTAACTGTGGAACATTTCAAGTCAGGTTCACTGGAAGATCCCATTAGTGAGAAATTTTCAGATCCGTCATTGCTTCATTTTGTTATCATCTCGGACAATATACTTGCATCGTCTGTTGTGATCAACTCAACGGTTTTACATGCAAGGGTACTTATTAAATCCAGTTTTCTTTACTTTCTATTTTTCATGCAGTCATAGAACTCTGTTTCTAATTCTTGGTTGGTTATTTATGTTTCAGGACAGTAAAAACTTTGTTTTCCATGTACTGACAGACGAGCAGAATTACTTTGCGATGAAACAATGGTTTGTTAGGAATCCCTGCAAACAATCAACTGTTCAAGTATTGAACATTGAAAAACTCGTGCTGGACGATTCTGATATGAAACTGTCTTTGCCTGTGGAATTCCTTGTTTCCTTCCCAAGCAGTGACCTTTTGGCGTCACAACAGAATAGAACACACTACTTATCCCTTTTCTCTCAATCCCACTATCTTCTTCCCAAATTATTTGACATGTTGGATAAGGTTGTGATTCTGGATGATGATGTTGTAGTCCAGGGAGACTTATCTCCCCTTTGGGACCTTGATATGGAAGGGAAAGTGAATGGTGCTGTTAAGTCCTGCGCTGTGAGATTGGGTCAGCTAAAAAATCTGAAGGGAGGAAGTTTCGATACTAATGCTTGTCTCTGGATGTCTGGTTTGAATGTCGTTGATCTTGCTAGATGGAGGGAATTGGGTGTTTCAGAAACCTACCAGAAATTTTATAAAGAGGTCAGTTTTCAGAAAAACCTAAAAGAGAAATATTGGGTGATTATGACCGATGAGTTTCTTTTTTTATTGTGCAGCAGTTGAGTGGTGGAGATGAGTCGAGAGAAGCAATTGCATTGCAAGCAAGCGTGCTTACATTTCAAGACCAAGTTTATGCTCTTGACAACAAATGGGCTCTATCAGGGCTTGGTTATGACTACAGTATCAATACCCAAGCCATAAGAAATGCAGCTATATTGCACTATAACGGGAACATGAAGCCGTGGCTTGAACTGGGAATCCCTAAGTACAAAAACTATTGGAGAAACCACCTGAATCGAGAAGATCGGTTCTTGAGTGACTGTAACGTGAATCCTTGATGAGTAAGTAAGTACACGGCCAATGCTTTAGAAGTAAGGTCACACGGAAAAGAAAAGATTTAGAGTGGTGGTTATGCGACATCTCATTTTTTGGTTGAATAAACCCGAATGCATTGCAGGAGAAATGCTGAAGGGGAAGAGGAGCAAGCAGAAGTGGGTTAAAAGTGATACCAAATTGATTGAAAATCTTTGATACGATTAAAAAAAGAAAAAGGATATGAAGAAGGAACTTTGATGTTGTATATGATTTTTGGCAAAGAATTGTGCCATTCTTTTCCCTAGCGTTATTTTCCATTTTTCATGTGTTTCTTTTTTATTCTTTACTTTTGACTTACCAAAGTAGAAGGCGATAAGAGTTTTTATCTACTTCTCATTGAACCACTTTACACAGTACGCTATCCATGGTTTTGTTTAATAGATTTTCATATTTCTCTCAAAGCCAAAGTTTCCCAAATCTGACTACATAACTCTCTTATCTCTTCCACATTACCCTATCTTAGGCTCATCACTTGAAGTCCGAAGACGTGTTTCGTTAATGGATGAAAGTTGGAGATTTAAAAATTCTACAAATTTCTCGAGGGTTAGTAAATGTATATTCAGCCAAAGTTAAGCGGTGTTTTATTCAATTCCATAAATAAAACAACCACCAAAATGTTTGCTAAACGAAGTTAATGAAAGAGAAACTTATACTAGCCATTTGATCACTCATATGTTTAAAATTTATTTCTTCTCTTGATTATTTTCTTAACATAAATTCAATGCATGAAAAATACTTATAAGAAATATATATTCGTTAATTTCCAAACAACCACGTTTATTTTTTTATTTTTATAAAGTTCAACCACGTTTATAAAAATATTTATACATTCATCAAATCTTGAAGAGAATATTTAGATCCCCGTCTTGGTCGGGTATATTAACTAGTTTTATAATAAATCAGTCGCATTGTTTAAGTTTAGATCTCAGGTTAGATTTTTTATGGAATTTAATTTTTATGATCTCAGCTGGTCAGATTGTTTACGTTTATCGTTTGTCTGGAGATTCTAGTATGTCTGACCAAAATTGAAAAGAAAATCGGACAAGAGATCCGACATTTTGATGAGTATTAAAGGATCTACCCATTAAATGAAGTCGTACGAGGTAAGATGCAAAATGAACAATGATAAAAAAACACTAAAGCTAAGACAAGGAATACGAATATACAATGGTGTAGAGTGAGGAATCCGATTGGTTAGGAAGACAAAACTAGTTTGTATTACACCTGTGATCTGTCTGTACTAAAGACAGAATTTTAAAAAAAGAGGTCAACGTAAGTGGAACATTCATTATTACAATGGACGTGGAAAAATAGCAGGAGGAAATTAATATTAAATTTTAATTTAAAAATTTTTATTGGAATTTTGCTTGGGATGGTTTTATTTTTCTACCCACCGCTAATTGCTTCTCCGCCACACACCTTCTTATGCTTAATTATTTATAATGATGATAGAGTGGTCCTACTTTATCATATCATATTAAAACCAAAGATTGGTTCAAAACTCGATTTCTTAACTCGTTTTTATTTCACGTCCATGCTTGAAATTATATATATATATATATATATATATGACCTTTGCTATCCACTCAATCTTATCCTCCACTATATTACTTTTCCTCGACTCAATGTCCACGGTAATAACTATTCAAAGCATGGTGTCTATAAAAGTATATCATCAGATATTTGAAATATAATTGGAATAAGAAAGCTCATGAGTCATAATTAACCAGAAGTGGTGCAAGAAGTTGATCCACCAACGTATTGGTTATCTTACCGATTAGACCATATTTTACTTTCGGTTTCGACATGTAGTCTATTGTTGACAAAATGACAAAAAAATACTTTCGGTTCAATTTGGAGAATAATTCGATAATTCTGCAGAAATTATAATTTAAGAAAAGGGGAAATATTTCAAATAAAAACTTACCTTTTCCATTAAAAAAAGATCCACTGGAAATGTCAATGGATTATGGTACGTAGGTTTTCGTTCGTATAGATTCTTTCGAATGCATCAACGGTATAGATGCACCGAAACTCACCTTTTCTCTCTTTTTTTTTTGTAAGTGACCCAATAATATTCTCTATTTATATAATTTTATATAATTAAAAAATTGGAAGGCAAAATAAAGAGAGAAATATTAGAGAAATGTTTAAGGCCAAAAATGATTAAAGAAAATAGAAGAAAGTAGATAAAAATATTATTTATGTAATATTACATATGTTACAATTGGTAACAATACATATATATATAAAGTTATAAACCATATGAACTAAAATTAGTGTCAGATTCATATTAAACATGAGACCGTAAGGTATTTTGTAGGTCCAATATTGTTCCGATAAGGAATCAAAGAAAAGGTTTACATATAATGTTTTGTTGGAGTTTAGGTCAAATGAAAACCATTACAATATTTGATTTTAGAAAGGAATCAATTAATTTACAGTAATGCATAAACAATGGACCTAAATTAAAGAAGTAGATATCTTATAGTAATAGACTGAAAAGGACATATCTTATAGTGGAAAACAAGAAGATGAGACCATTCTTTTCACTAGAGCACCACATTCTCTCTTTCTACATTTGTATAAATAAACACTCAAAGACCTCTTCTCATTTGTCATACATACAAAGATCAACTCATCTTCTCCAAAAGGAATCATCAACCCCCCCCCCCCCCCCACCCCCCCAAAAAAAAAAAGAAACAGAAAATTAAAAAGAGATGACAAAAGTTCACCCAAAGTTCCCAAACACATGTGACGAGAGCTTGTCCGACTATAAAGCTGCCGTGGTTTTAACGGTGTGGAAGAAGTCCCTTCTCTTCAACTGCGACGGATTCACAGTTTACAACTCCAATGGAGATCTTGTCTTCAGGGTCGACAACTACATGAATTGTCCTAGAGACAGCATCGTCCTTATGGACGCTACTGGCTTACCCCTCCTCTCCATCCGCCGCAAGGTACTTTTTTTGTCATTAAAAACATCTTTAGTGGTCAAACATAATTAAAATCGCAAACCCTAACATAATAGATGTACAATATAGAATTATTATGAAAGTATTGATCCTAAATTTGCTTCTTTGTTAATTTATTTGAACAGAAGTTGAGTTTGGGAGATTGCTGGATGGTATACGATGGAGAAACAGAGAGAGACCCAATCTTGACGGCGAGAAAGAACGTAAATATAATAACAAACAGAAGGAGCTTAGCGTGGGTTAGCGCCAAGAAGACGGTATTGTACGAGATAGATGGATCGTATGGTCAGAGAAGCTGCAAAATATTGGACGAAAGGAGGAACAAGAAGAAAACGGCGGAGATCAAAAGGAAAGAGACACTGGTCGGAGGAGTTGCCTTTGGCAAAGATGTCTTTAAGCTTATAGTTGAACCGGAGATGGAACCTCGTGTGGCCATGGCATTGACCATCATCCTCGACCAAATGTTTAGATCTTATTGATTTTCATTTTTCAAGCTTTTTAATTGTACACATATATTACTAGTTTTTTTTTTGTTATATAATTTACATATGCAATGTGTTCCTATGATGTACACATGAATAGAGAACGTTTTTCGATTTTGATACTACAAAAGTACAATCAAATTGGAATTTTATAGCTGACGGATCAACAATGGAGGCTGCTGATAAGTATCAGCCGTATATATTTAATAATTTGATGTTACTAAAGTTTGATGATGAAATCCGTATGCAAATTCTCAACATATATTTTTATTTTTTTTCTGTCAAACCCATACTTCATGGATAGGTGCATTTTCGGATAAAATCCGTAAAGCGAGCCAAACGGCAAATTTTGAAAACAGCAACATAAGCGAAATTACGAAATTACTTATCAAAGTTTAGAATTGTGTCGAAAGAGATTTCAAAGTTACCACACCCGAGCAAATTCTTGGTAGAATTGCATCGCATTCCAAATTCTACGCACTTGAAGATAGTAACTTTGTATTGTTACGTTGACAAACACTCGGAAATTCACCAAAATGAGATCCGTTGCATCTCTCAGTTTGTAAAGACCTTTTCACAAGATAACAAAACGGTTAGGATTGGACCCGAACAAAAAACACCTCATTGAATTAGAGGTTCTCTCCCGTCTCCGATGGGAAGAATGTTGAATAGACTTCACCAAGGGTAAATCTAGGGGACCAAAGTCGACTCTCCGAGAGAAGAAAAAGCTGTTGTAGTTGTGGATCCGAAATATGTGGCAGTTTTCAGCAATGGACCTCTTTTTCATTAAATTTAGAAGCAAAATTGGGCCCATACCTACCCACAAATTTAGGCCCATAACCATCCCAAACCAAAGCTTAGGAGACAATGAAACCCTAGTGGGATTGGCTGAGCCATCAGCACGGCTCTCCTCTGGTCCGACAATAGCAGATCGACATCAACGACGAGGAAGGAAGAGATCTTCAGGCATTCGGCCTGAGAACGATTTGGAATAGGCTCGACCAAGACGAGCAATCTTCAACGGCGATGGAGCCTTGAGAGTGGTGGAAAGGAGAAGGTAATGCTGGTGACGACGACAACAGGTTGAGGTGGTCTGTATAGATCTTCGAGCTTTACTCGAGAAAAGTTCAGATCTGGTGTTTCTTTGAAGTCCGCCCGAAGTAATGGAAGCTTTTTCCGACGGCCACCGATTCAGCACCGAAAAAGAGGGTTTGAACCGGCAGGTTTGCTCCCGCCACAAGGGTGAAGGAAGAGAAGACGGTCGATCCAAAGTGATGGAAACGAAATGAAGAAAAAGGCCAACAACACCATAAACATCACTAAAATTCGTGACGAACCGAAGAGAAACATGAGCAGAGAAGGAAGTAGTCGACGCCGGCGAGCACTAACTCCATTGGTGTTGGAAAAGCTTGACAGATCTGGGACCTCGATAACCACGCTTGGGAGAAACGCTAGAAATTCTTTTTTATTTGACGATTCTCAACATATATATTAACCAGATTCTCAACATATTTGCTAAAAAGAGTTATGTTTCTAAATATTAGGTATTAACCTAATATCAAAATTTATGTTGAAAATAAATGACATATTCTGCTGATATGAGTCCCTTTCAGTTCTAAAATTATGACTAAATACATAATTGTTTTGATGAATATGAGAATTGATGATTGTTTAATATAAAAGATTGTTCATTCAAATGTCTCATATGTTATTTAGGTAAATTAAATTATTTGGATAATTAAAATTAAAGCATTTGGATGAAGATAATCATTCAAAAATAACAAATAACAAATATGCTCCTAACAAAAACTTTTTTTTTGTTGGTTTAATTTATTTAAAAAAATTATATTAATATATAAAATAGATAGGTAAATTTTTGAAACATGTAAAATCATAAATAAAATTTTATATATTTTGAATTAGATTAATAAATATTGAGATAACTATTTCATAAATATTGATATAATTATTTGTTAAATATGTAAAAACATAAATAAAAGTACATTTATTTTTTGATTTTTTTTAATAAATATTGATATAATTATTTTTATACATATTATATAATTACTTTTATACATATTAATATAATTACTTTTATAAATATTAATATAATTACACAAATAATATCTACATAACAAGTGATCAGGATCTGATCATCTCATATTGCAAGGCACATACCGAAGATCAGTGGATGGAAGGAAATGGTAAGCAGACTTGAATCCAGAAACCTTATATAAAAATTGTTCAAAGTGAGTCTGATTTTGTTTTGCTATTAATACTTTGTTGTTGTGATTTTGGTTGTTGATGCAACGGGGTCGATTAATATAAGCAATATCTTGACTGGTAAATGCTTAGCAAAAATAAAAGCAAGTAATGGCCCTCCAAAGGAAGAGGAGTGCAGTAGTAATGGTTTAGGGAGCTCCAGGCAAAGAAAAAATGCGGTTACTGAGGCTTTGGAAGACATAACCGCTCTCTTCTACAACGAAGAACGTAACGAAAT
This sequence comes from Cardamine chenopodiifolia, assembly GCA_963922655.1. Taxonomy (NCBI): domain Eukaryota; kingdom Viridiplantae; phylum Streptophyta; class Magnoliopsida; order Brassicales; family Brassicaceae; genus Cardamine; species Cardamine chenopodiifolia. The sequence goes on along the minus strand of OZ000478.1, from coordinate 15,723,274 downwards.
ATACACAGGAAACACACATAGCCTTCTCCATGTCTGGTCTAATTGAATCTACATACCATTTGTTTGTTTACTTACTTCAATTAGCTTGGAGATCTCTGTTGTGTAATGTGATCTGTAACTTGTGTTTGAGCAGCAATGGTGGTTGTAATGAAGCAGGGAATATTTGGAGAATCTTTACAAGAAGTTCATATGTTGACGGTTTAAAGTAGACAACATTTTATCATTTACATTTACAGTATATCTCATTAAGTATATACATCTTTGTTCGGTGTTCTTCCTAATGGTGAATCTACTGGTTTGCTAGTCTTTATGTCATTCAATATACTCCGGATTTGGATTGACAAGATGTTTTGTCTTCGTAATGGTCAAGACATGATGCGTTGATAGAAATCAATGAAAACCCTATCTTCGGTAGTGGTACAAATTTCTCAGTGATATCCATGTTTGGTCGGGTTATATACGAGACTTTTCGTTGTATTTGTATGCCTATTTCTTGTTTAGTGTATTTTGTTGTAAACCAGTATTTTATTAACGAAAACGTTAAAAAAATGATTTGTCTATTTAATGAGAATTAACCATGTTTGCATGATATATTTGTTTATATCATCAAACAAAATTGGCCTCTTTAAGAAAATTTTGACTCATGCTCAAACACATTGCATTGCATTCTCTTGAATTAGACAAACAAGCTTTTTAAGTTTGTTCTGTAAAAGTAGAAATTTCTCAAAAGCAGGAAATATGAGACAGATGTGGTAAAAAGCACTACAGAATAATGCTAAATTCACAAGATGATGATGACAATAACTTTGAGGAATCAACTTCAACACTCCAAATAGAAGTCTGATCGATCAAGTGCAACTTCAGAACTGAGATTTGTCAAGGCTATCAAAGTAGGGATGGTCGAGAGCTGTTTTAGCTGAAATTCTTTCAGCTGGATTGTACCTCAGCATTTTCTGCATTCAAAAGTTCAAACAGATTATCATCAACTAGTTTTAAGCTACAGAAGAGATAAACTATGCTAGGCAATCCTAAGCCACTTCTCCAACAATGAACATATATTAGAAGATCATTACCGTGAGAAGATCAACTCCTTCAGGGGATAGAGATGGAACAGCACGTGATAATTCTTGCGGCTCCCACTTTGGATACACATGCCAGTCACGCAATGCCATTACACCAGGCCATTGCTGCTCAGTTGGTGTTCCTAGCAATCTCCAGGACCCAACAAAAAACCAATGATTGATTAAGATATATTAGATTGGTGATCCTAAATTATAGAGAAGCCAATTCTAGGAAACCAATGATAGAGATGCCCCATGATTCTAAATTACACCTAATAGGTGCCATTCTTTATGAACCCGTTCATGTATCAGTCACTGGCATCAGAACTATCAATAAGATTGGTGGAACAAGATGCAAATACCTGAAAATATGAAGCAGTTGCTGAAACTCAGAATCACCAGGGAAAAGAGCTTGCCTCCGAATCATCTCAGCTGCAATTTTGTATGAAAAGACGAGAAACAATCAAATAGTAGACCAAAAGACACATTCGAAAGGGATGATATAACCGAGGACTAACCAAAGATGCATCCAACAGACCACATATCAACCGCAGTAGAGTAATGAGTAGATCCAAGCAAAACTTCAGGAGCTCTATACCAGAGGGTAACAATCTCATGAGTATAAGACTTAAGAGGCACAGTGAAAGCACGACCAAGACCCAAATCAGCAATCTTAAGGATTCCTTTCTCCTTATCCAAAAGAAGATTCTGTGGTTTAAGATCACGATGAAGCACACCATGGCTATGACAATGAGCCACACCTTTAAAAAGCTGAAACATGAACCTCTGCACAAGAGAAGGCTCAAGTGGTCTAGGATTCGAACCCTTTCTATGCGAATCAATGAATTTCTTGAGATCAGTATCGAGATACTCGAAAACGAGATAAAGATTGGATTTTGGAGAGTGAGAAACTGGTGGCGATGGTGAAATTGAGTCTTTGGATTGAAGAACATGTTCAACGCAGAGGAGTCTAACTATGTAGATAGATTGAGAGAGCATTTGGAGAAGAGAGATCTCACGAAGAGCGGTAGGTGGGATACCTTCTTCGTCCATTTCGAGCCGAGTTTTCTTCAAAGCAACAAGCTTCCCAGTGGTTTTCTCCATGGCTTTGTACACTTTCCCATAGGTTCCTTCACCAACCTTCTCAAGTTTCTCGTATTTCTCCATTGGTGGAAGGATTTGATGAGATTGTTGAAGATGATGAATTTGGTGGTTTTGAGTTGGGTCTTATAAACCCTAAGCCCCTTTTCGATTTTAGATCTGGTAAGAGGTAAGCGCCTCTTCGCTTTAACGTTAACAATTTTCACGTGCCTTCTCGTTTCCCGCTCCTTTGGTCTTTCAAGTACTCGCACGCTTCGCACGTCCCTATATTTAAGAGAAAAATGTCAAAAAGAAACATAACTTATCTTTTAACTTTTGTCAATTAAAGAAGAGAGCATATAGTCTAGTAGCTTCTACGACTATCTCACACATCCAGCTTTCTCTGGGTTCTTTTTCCATATGTCAGGATTGGGCTAGTGGGTCAGTCCGTTGTGGCCCACAACACACAAAAAATAAAACTTTTGTCAAAGAAAATACTATGATACCAATAGCTTGATTATCAAGAATTCTTGAATGCAACTTGAGCCTATTGAAAAACTCAGTTCTAGTTCAAATTAAAATACCACTTTTAAAAAAGTTTGTTAACAATTATAATTGGTGACACAAAACTGTTAAAAAAATTTGGTGAAATAAACGGTAAAAATGTGGTAAAACATAAAGCGACAAGAAATTTTTACTATTTCATTCTACCACTTTGTCAAATGGTCACATACTCACAGTGTAGACAATATACCCTGTACCACAACGGTGAAACACCACTCATGTCTTTTAAGACGATATTTTGTTAACATAAACAGTATTAATGATAAAATTCAAATACTGTTTGCAACTTAAAAATCGTCAATTATAATCCTAACTAACTGAACCATATCTCTCATGGATTTCTACTTTTCTAGAACAGGTATGAATTATTTGATTTTAGAAGTTATCATCTTTCAATACTGTAGAACTAATTAAGAGAGACATAAAAGAAAAAAGAATATAGAGGATTTTAGTTTGATGGATGCTAGAGAAGTCCTATCATCTATGTGGAGTTTATAGATGTCACTAGTACTCGTGGTGATTACTTAATTGAAGTTCTGCGATGAGTTCTTAGATCCCAGTTTAACGTTTGATATTGGACATTAACTCAAATGTATTTTAGTTTAATCTCAGATTTCACGTATTCATTTCAGTGTTATTTTTCTTTACTTTCGCTTACCCACTTCTCACAATCCATTGTGTAACTGTTGTTTGGTGTTTAAATTGCAACTTCAGTATTTTCACTCTCATTTAATATATGAAGGGGAACCAAAATTTTCAACTTTGCGGCCCATAAACAAATGCCATAATATCTCTATAGTCTATAGCTTAATTTACATCAAATTCAATGGTGGGTTGTTTTTTGTGTTATACCTTTCATGATTCATGTTCAAACGACATTGATGGTGGAAATGATTTCGCGGAAAATGTCAAAAAAAGTAAGGAAATGGGATATTAGGTTGTGTTTGTTCATAAACTATGTAATATATATATATATATATATAATATAAAAGAATTATGCAAAAAATCACAAAATAATTACAAATGATGGACATTGGCCGACGAAAAAATGATAACCTAAACAAATCAAGGGTCAAAATTGATTTCGAGCAACAATTACTGATTCAATGTGGTCAATAAAATTAGTTGTTGATCATTTTATCAATTTTTATTTTCAAAGTACTAGTAAATATATATATATATATATTTATATTTAGAGTCAACTAATTGTATTGTCCAAGAGTTACATTCGCCTTTAACCACACATACAACATGATACAAACCAGCAAAAACTATTGAGATTTTTTATCACATATAAGTACATTGTTAAACATAATTTGGAAAAACATGGTTAAAAGTAATTTGAAAAAGACATGGTTAAAATATTTTAGTAGAACAAGTTATAATTACAAAAGTGTCATAGAATAGGGTACTTGGAGGAGTCTCCAGACCACTCAAACCACCACCGTACAAAATACTTGGACAAATCCCAAAGTATACATAAAAAGGAAAATATATGTCCAGGCCAAAAGACAGGTCTGATGAGCGATTGCATGGTTGACACGTGCTCACTATTAGCGGCGTTGAAAGATACGGTCTGCGTAGTCACGCACACACCCCAAAGTTTCTCCTTCTTATATTTATTTTTATTACAGAATCAAATGGCGACGGTTGATATCACAAAAAAAAATCACTAAAAATTTTCAACCTTCGTAACAGAGAGATCCACGCTGTCACTTATAATCATTTTAGCTGATTTTTCCGGTCTGAGTAAAAAATTGCTCCTAAAAGATCAAAAGGAAAATAATTGGGTTTTTTTTTTAAAAGAGAGAAATTTCAGAAGAGAAATAAACAAAAATAAATAAATAAAAAGTCTGGCGTCTTTCTTGCAGAATTCACATTTGGTGTCTGCTGGCTTTGGTTTTTCTTTTTCTCTCTCTACTTTTGGTTCCGCGATTCATCAAACCCTTTTCGCAACAATCTTGGTTTGAGCTCTCTGTACAAAAGGAAGAAGAAATTGAGCAACACAAAACCCATGTCTGGTTTGTACAATAACAACTCCTACTTCTCCCCTGCTCGGGCTGCTTCTCCTCAGATTAGAAACACTCCTGAGATCGATAGGTATGTCCTACCTCCGCTTATTTCGATACTCTTTTTTTTTTTGGGTTTTGTATGAAATCTGATCTGTTTTTGCTCACCAGCTCTCAGTACTTGACGGAGCTTCTCGCCGAACATCAAAAGCTTACACCTTTTATGCAAGTCCTACCGATATGCAGCCGTCTATTGAATCAAGGTTCGTTTTTAATTTTGATTCTGATTCGGATCTATCTTTTCTCTGTTTACTCACTCAAGTGTATATACCCTTTCAGCTATATCTTGTGCTTTCACCAGATTGGGATGAGTTAGTTTATTAGATTTCTTTCTTTAATTTTCTTAACAAAATGTTCAAATCAGCTAATTTCAACAAGTCTAAGAGAGTGAGATCAAGTTCATTGATTTGCTTCTTCAGTTTCTGTGATTGAGTCCAGCATTACCTACTTTAGTACTAGCCTTAGTGTCAATTGTCTTGCTTTGTGGTTCTTATAAAGCTTTTGTTAATTTGCAGAGATGTTCAGGGTATCTGGAATGATGTCTAACCAAGGATTTGGTGATTTTGATAGACTCCGACATAGAAGTCCCAGCCCTATGGCTTCTTCTAATCTTATGTCTAATGTCTCTAATACCGGGATTGGTGGCTGGAACGGCCTCTCTCAGGAGGTATCATCATCTTCCTATTTAACTCAACTATTATCTTTAATTACACTAAATCAATTTGCCTGAGACTTCATCAATTACTTAGTTGGTGATCTGTTTTAAGCCATCTTCTGATGTTTTATAGGGTTTCGCCTCTCATTCAAAATGTCTTAGTTTATGCTAGAGTACTAGAATCATTTCGCAATGCTTCACCAAGCTTTTCTAAAGATTGGTGGTCTTACCTGTGCTTTTGCTAAGCATGGTGAGATTAACTAAAACACTCAGTATCTTGCAGAGACTTAGTGGAACACCTGGAATGACAATGGATTGGCAAGGTGCACCCGGAAGTCCCAGTTCATACACCGTGAAAAGGATATTGCGTCTGGAGATTCCGGTTGATAACTATCCTAATGTGAGTAATCGCTTTTACTAGTAATTTTTATGTGAGCAGGCAACATTTCTCATTTTCCTTGTTTATTTCCTCTGTTTTATCAGTTCAATTTTGTTGGACGGCTTCTCGGCCCTAGAGGCAACTCGTTAAAACGCGTTGAAGCTACCACAGGTTGCCGTGTATTCATCAGAGGGAAAGGGTCAATCAAGGATCCTGAAAAGGTAAGATCCATGAAGCATCTGGAACTTTGTCAAACGTTTCACAAATGAAACAACAGGGTTGGCTCCATATTGGTGTTCTTGTAATTAAAATATTGAATAACATGTTGTATGCTTGTTTTTTGACGATACAACGTAGGAAGACAAACTAAGGGGAAGACCGGGCTATGAACACCTGAATGAGCAGCTTCACATCTTAATAGAAGCCGATCTTCCAGCGAGTATCGTGGAGATACGTCTGCGACAAGCTCAAGAAATTATAGAAGAGTTACTAAAGCCTGTGGTAACACAAATTTTCCTTCCATTATTTTCAATTCTTCTTCGATTATTTGTTTAGTAACAGTACAAGGCATTAAGAGAGTAGTCCCGTCTTCAATAGAGGGTACTATTAAAGTCAAGGAACATGTTTTTATTTTAGAATCTTCCTTAGTTGTTTTGCCCCATTGAGACTATACTAATTACATGTAGGGCCTCTATATTTGGTCTCAACGTTCATATTTCAGTACCACTCTTTGAAGTTTGTGGTTAGTGTTCAATTATACAGACATGTGTGACCACTACTACACAACAAGGTGTAATAGGAAACGCCAAAAATATGCCATCTTTTTTTCAAATACTATATTGTTATGTCTTTGATCTATACTTTGCATACTATGAAAATTTGGATTCCAGTTGTATAACATTTTATGTTTGTTTGTTATAATGAAGGACGAGTCACAAGATTTCATAAAGAGACAGCAGCTAAGGGAACTAGCGTTGCTAAACTCGAACAATCTGAGGGAAGAGAGTCCAGGGCCAAGCGGCGGTGGAAGTGTTTCGCCATTCAATTCAAGTGGTAAACGCCCCAAAACAGGATGCTAAGGAATGTTTAGTTTGTCTCGCCCAAAACGCTCTTCTAAGACTTTTAATGGTTTCTTCAACCAAAAGGACATGTCTGCATGCTTACACACATACATATGTGTATATTTGGTTTCACCAATAGTGGCTGCAATGGTGGTGGTCGATGAAGTCCTCCCTGGTCTCTCTCCGGTGAGCGACCTTGTGTCTTTCCTTTATCTTCTTTATTTTTTTTTTTTTCTGTTTTTTTTTTCTCGTCTTTATGAGACGACATCAGAGATTCATTACAGATTATTTAAAAAGATTAAAAAAAGATTTAAGGGAAAAAAAGGTATGAGATATATATAGGGAAAAGATGTGATGGCTTGGGAGGGTAAATGGCGTGGACTGAAATTCTTACTGTAAAAACATAAACCAATAAGAAAAGAAAAAACACACTTATTGGATTGATTCTTATCGTTTGATTTTTGATACTTTAATGTAAAAGTTTGGTTTATTAGTTTTTTTTCAAACATTCTATTTATATTATATTTTTGGTCAGCTATAAGTTATATTTTTTTCTAGACTGAATTATATTCAGTGTTTTGAAACCCAATCCGGACCGACTGGTTGAACCGTGACCCGACAAAATTTCCGGTTTGAGTTTTAGTGAAAATCCGAGATGTTAATGACTCGTTAAAATCTAGAAAAACCTGCTCAAAACCGGTGAACTGGACAAAACTCCGATCCTGGTGATTTCCGAGTTATATAAAAAAAATATCCATAAATGATTCTTTTTCATCACTGAGATTAAATTATTGATTGTTTCTTGTTTATAATTTGATAGTTCCATTTTACTTAAAACTATATAATATATATATATATGTCATATAATCATGAGTTTTTAGATTATATATAAAATTTATGGTGTAAAAATAAAGTTAGAATAAAATATAGAAGAAAAAACTAGAAAAGCATTAAAAAAGAGTAGTGAAAAGATTTGACTAAAATTTTAAATTTTATTTTTAAGATATATTATATTAATAATACTTTGTTTTTAATAATTAATAGTAACAATATATTTTGTTTTTTTCTTGTTTTTCCGTAAACATTTCTTTATTATTTTAGAAAATAAATGATATCTTCTATTATTATTATCATTATACAATATTGATTTCGTGATATAAAATTTTATAATAAAAATCAAATACCTATAAAATAAAAATATTATAATACACATTAAATATTTATAAATAATAATAAATAAATGGGATATTATTAATTAGTTGACCCGCGGTTGGCCGGGATCGGGTATCAAAACATTGATTACAGTTTGATCAATTAGAAATATGGTTGTGCAGTGATTGTTGTAGAATTCATGTATATAAGGGCCTCTATATAAATGTGGTTGTACACTGATTGTTGTAGAATTCGTGTATAGGTTGATGTTAGGTTTGGGTGTAGCAACTAGCAACACTTGAAAAGTTCAATAGATAAGTTCATCTTCAAAAGCCAGAGCATGCTTCTTGAACTTAATAAACCATTTACTATTCTTTTGATGTTACATATTATAGAAATAGTTAATTTTTTCGTCCAGGATCTTATGATTAGTTGATTTCTTGAATTTGGGTGGTGAGGACTTGTTGGTCTACAATAACCAATCTTTAAAATTAATTGGTAAAAAAGAATACTCATGTCGTGTAAAAGAATTATTGTAGACCACGAGGTTGATCTATCTCTTGAGTATCTATGGGGGAGAACCTGTAATAATCCGGACCAAACCGGATCGAAATAAGACAAGTTACGGAGAGATAAAGATAAAACTTGAGTTGAAACAGACCCTTGTGTATGTTGTACAAGTATTTGATTGGTAGAAAATGGTTATAATTGTAAAATTATTAGGGAACGAAGTACATCGGATTAGGAATCTTGAAGGTACGATTCCCTGAATATTCTCCTTGTAAGTCACTCCATTGGTCGCCTACATTGCCCCATAGCCTGTACCCTTCTTCCATCACTTGCTTTCTGATTCTTGTTTTGTATGTTATTGCGCTTTGTCTTCTGTTATCTGCTGTCCTGCAAGTTGAATATTTGTCCACATTGATATGACTTGATTTTGGAATTTTTTTTTTATATAAGTAATCTTCCTTTTACCTCATAATCAATCTTTCATAACCAGTGAATCTTTGATTATGCAAATTTTCTAGTGTTGCCTGGCGAAGGGTCTCTTCATCTCTTCCAGTTACTAGGAAATCTTTGAAGCCTGTTTCTATTAGTGTATTGAACAATCCAAGAACAGGTTGTATTGATGTAGACTCTCCTCTCATCGCCCATGTGTTCTAAATCCGGTTGGATCATAAGGGTCGCATCTACATGTTAACAAAAAAAAAAACATATATCATAAGCCACATTTTTCAAACTTTTGGTATCCAAGAACATGTTCTATTAGTTTGCTCCTCGTCGGTATCCAAACTCATGACCTTTAAATGGTCTTTCCGTACACTAGTTGAGCTACCTATCAAGACTGAGCCAACAAACTCTAACTCTGCTTCACAAATTGAGACCACAGATGAAGCTTCCAAATCAAATAGAGGCTTCGAACAAAATCTGGATTGAGTAGACTCTATCTCAAACCAAAGCTTCACCTCAGTCAGCTAGGACCAAAACTCTGCATCAACGGTCACCTGATACAAAAAAACAAAAGAGGAGTGGACTGTACGGCATACACGACGAAACTCTGCAACAGGTTTGATTCCTTGCCAACCGAAATCGAGTGTTAAAGCATCCTAGTTGGCAAAACGATCTTATCATCATACGCTCCCACCTTGCCATCTTATCAAGTCTATATAATGCAAACATCTTATAATCGGAATGTTATGATTAAGAAATGAATCAATAAAGTTCTAAATTTCATCTTCATCAAGCTCTCAGCTTGCTCTTCACTACCGACGCCAGGTTTACCAGGTTAATTAAAGGTAGTAATAATGTGAGGATCGGAGAAGAAAAATATAAACGTGTGTACGTACCCATTTCTCTTAAGGCGATAGTAAAAGACGTTTGAGAAGCAAGTATCATCAACATCAAAGATCCATGCATCCATGCCATCACCAGGAAGAACTATCTCATTGAGATAAACCTTGATTTGGTCACAGTCAATTGAACGTCTCTGTCATACTGACCACCAAGCATATATAACTCAACGTAACGCAGACATTGAAGAGGAACAATGCGCCACGCACGTACGTTGTTGGTCTGTACTGCTAGTCTCCAGCTTAAGCAATAGCTAGCACCAACGTTTCCGTCCAGTATCCATGGACTTGTGCTAGTTGCCACTGAAGAGATTGTCAGAAAGATGAAAAGCAACGTCTCTCTTCTACACTTTTCCACTGCTCTTGATTCTCCTACCTTCTCTAGCTAAACTTGAGGGTTCTATGCAAGATAGGTCGAGATCATGAGTACAAAGTGTGTGGGAATCTAGTGACTTGTAAGCAAACTTTGTTAATAAAGGAATAATGAAACCTTCTTTTTCATCTAAACCATTGCCTTTGATTTATTAGATTAATTTCAAAATTGAACGGAATCATATGAATATGAAAGAAGAATAGCCAAGGAGAATACAAGAGCACATAGCTGACACAAGGATAGAGTTTGGTTGGTGAAATAAGAAGACTAAGAGGAGAAAGTAGTGATGCTTGAAAAGTGAAGAAGAGTAATAATACCTGTTTGATGTGGTGGTGTATCAGCTTAATTAATTAGTATTGTAGTCGTGTTATAGAGTTGCATTTAAAGAGATTTAGTTCGGTAGAAGATGCTGGTTCATCCACTAAGCCGCACCTTTTTTTTAACGATATGAGCTAAGCAAAAGTAATATTAATATTATATAGATTCTGGAAAATGGGGTCAAAACCAGCACCGAATAATATTCACTAACACACATGTATCGCCACTATTTATATTAATCTAAACACATTCACACATATATCATTCGCATTTACTAAGTGGCGCATGATATTTTTAGTTAGTATATAACACTAAGTGGAGTAGCTCACTAGATTTTTTAATATATCCATTTAAAGCACTTTACACGGTCAATATACCCAAGTTTTAGGGTTTCATTTTAGAGATAAGCTAGATATGATTTTAATGGTCATCTGATTTTGGTTCGACTTAAGAAAGCCAAATTGTAAGTCTCTATTGTAGACCAAAAGAATCGTATAGTTTCTTAGCTAGGAGGGTCATATAGGTAATTACAAAGAAATTAAGGGTTGGGAACAAATTTGTCAAAGGAACCGACTAAACAGGACTATATTATGGATTGGATGCTGAAAATGATAATTGGATTGTGATCAAGTTTTTTTATCAACAGAAAAGTGGATGAGACGTACGTAGTAGGATAATGGAAAATGTAAAGGACAGCAACTAATTAAGAGTTGTCAACAATACTAAATTGGCAATTCAGTTAAGAGTTGTTGCTTGGATCATAAAAACTAATTAACTAAAACATCCTCATTGCCCACAACAACCAATTAGCTCATCTCATTGACACTCCTTTTCATCTTCTCCTCTCCCTTTGAATTTTAATAAGATTTGAATGCCACTCGCAGTACCTTCTTTTTCTATCTCTCTTTTATTTTCTTAATCATGTGTGGCAATGTTCAAAGTTAATACAACACTTAGCACCAACCAATGACAATATTTATTTATTCCTATAACACGGATAACATATATACGGATAAATTTTTCTAATATTTAACAATAAACAAGTATCTTATAAATAAGTGTTAAGGAAATTGATGCCTAATTTGTGCCTAATGCATATATTTCTCACAGCTAGGTACTGACTAGTACTGAGAGTTGGAATTTCCGGAAGATTTGACATAATCTTGGTTAAGTAAGATCATTGAGTTTGTTGTTCCCATGGTCATGATTCATGTCTTTGCTCAGATGACTTAAGACTTACGTTTGAACTCTCATGATTTTCTGAAAGCCGTTTCTGATGGGAAAAGAAAACAAGGAAAACAAAACAACATGATGTACTCAGTCATCAACATCATTATCATCATCAATTCATTATCCTACCAAAAAAATTACAATAAAACAGTTGAGTACTGTAATTAGTGTTGTGCAAAAGTTAATCAATGATATTCTCAGTGTGTCTATGTATTGTCCCTTTACCTTTATATGATAAAAGAGAGAAAGGGAGGGAGAGACAGAGGTGATGATTATGCATCTTCTCTGCCTCCAATATGTTGTTGAGTTTTTCTAAAACTATTTCTTTTCCGCCAAATCTGCACCACTCACGTATCTTGCTACAAACGAGACGAGCCTGAACGGAGCACCAATGAGTGGAGCGTCCACCAAAGTCACACCACCACTTACTTCGTCTTCTCCACCTACTACAACCTGTGATTCCATGTCTAATTCCCCATTCGGATTCAGGGAAACCGGCACTGATTCTTCTGTTTCGCCTTCTGACAAGTTCCTCTCTATCAATGCAGTATCCATGTTCTTAGAGTTATCAATTCTAATCAACTCATCATGTATGGGTATTTCTTCTAAGGATTCAGACTTCTCGACTTCAATTGCTAGGCTCTCATGGGGTGAAGGAGATGCATGCTGCGATTGATTTAGCTTAATACATAACTCGTTCACCTGACAATGTAATGATGATAACCAGTGAGGATTTTCAATCACTCAACAACAAAGTAACTCAATAAGATCTATAGCAGTACGCCTTACCTTCTCAACAAGTTCAGCATTTTCATTAATAAGCTTTTCAACTAGAGTACAAGCTGCTTCAATCTGTGAGTTGAATTCTTCCTCAGAAGCACCCTATATCAACCATCAGAAACCATTTAATGCATTTCTGATGCATATTGGAAGTGTTCAAAGTCTAACCTTTGTGTTACTCTCATGGTTTTCATGCTGGATTCGAAGATTGAATACAGTTTCCCCAAGACTATGATTCTGCTCCAGAAGTTTACTCCTAGATTCTTCCAACTCCACAACCTGCCAAACTTTTTTTTAATCTTCATATCAGACTAAATCTATGCAGTATTATGCATAGCAGCTTCCTGTTCTACACAAGTAAAAGCACTATACATTTACTTAAGAGGCTAATGTAACATGTTCAGATGCAAATCCGTAAACCATTCACGGAAATGAGAAAATCGCTTATGTTTGAAATTTAAAAATGAAACACATACCTGTGCTCGTAGCTTTGCAATTTCATTGTTAAGGCTAGAAATCATTTCTCTGGATGACTTCTGCAGGATTAAATGTGTATGATGAGTAAACCATGACAATCTTATTCTAACTCTTAAAAAACTCAACGTTAAAATGGGTATCAAGCTTTCTAGTGTAAGATAAAGTTACCTCCACAGCCACCGAGGATTCTTCATCATGTTGAAGTTCTCGAACTTTCATTTCTAGCATGGCCTGATCGAAATCATGCAATTTTTACTAAGATTATACAATGAGAATGCATCATAACAGCGGAAGATGTAACTGCTATCTTCCAATGGATGGAGACATACCTCTTTCTGAGTGAAGGTAGATCTTTCATCTAGCAATTGTCTCATCTTGACTTCTGTACTAGACTGCCAAATTTATATAAATGTTAGATCTATACATAACATCTCCCTGCATAGGAAATGTATGTAACATCTAATAGCAATCTGATATGTCCTGAAAACATGACTTTCTCTCACGTCAACCAAGGATAACTTCCTAGTCTATTAACTTATGAGAGTGGTAATATTTCTGCCTCTTTATACTCAATCTCCTTTTTTAATGCTAAATACTGATAGGTACTATTTTGCATACAGAGAGATGATAAGAAAGCAAACGAAGTTTAATATATGCAACTAGCATATGATAACGTAAATGAGAAACCGTAATATTAAAAGAACACTCCCACTCCCAGTGTTGAAGATGTCTTACCATTTCATGAACAAGCACGTCATTCTCTTTTTTATATTGCTCAAGTTTTTCCTCCAACTTTTCCTGCATAAACACAATGTTATTTTGACCTTTCGACTTCCAGATGATCTTGCAAAATAACAAAGTTATGGATACGGCTATATGCTATTTTCTTCACTAACTTCGTTTTGTTTGTAAGCTTCATTCTCAGTTCTCATATGCAAGATCCTTTCTTTCAACTGTGCCTGTGAAACACCATATAATTTTGACCTTCAGTTTGCAGATAATGCAGCAAAATAGCAAAGCTATGGATATGGGTTTATGCTATTTCTTCACTAACCTCATTTTGTATGTGAGCTTCATTCTCTGTTCTCAAATGCAAGAGCTTTTCTTCTAACAATGCCTGTAATACACCATGTTATTTTGACCTTCAGCTTGCAGATAATGCTGCAAAGTAGCAAAGCTATGGATACAGCTATATGCTATTTCTTCACCAACCTCATTTTGTATGTGAGCTTCATTCTCAGTTCTCAAATTCACAAGCCTTCCTTCTAACAGTGCCTGCAAAGCACCAAATTATTTTGACCTTTCAGCTTGCAGATGAAGCAGGAAACAACAAAGTAATAAAATAGGCTTAACTCTATGCTTCACTAACCTCTTGATGTATGAGAGCTCTATTCTCAGTTTCCAAGCGTCTTACATTTTCTCCAAAACCAGCCTATTAAGACATGAAAATTCATTTTTTACAATCCCACTAAGGAAAGAAATCTTGACTAGATGGAGTGGCAAACCAAAAAAAGTTTTGAGATGAGAATATCACCTCTTTCTCAAGATAGGAGCCATTTTCATCACGTAACTGTTTGATTGTTTCTTCCAGCAACACCTACATTAGCATTACAAACTAGTTCTGTGATCCAAGTGAAAAGATAGAAAACAAGAGACTCTTCATTGGTAACAAGAAAGAAAAGAGTCGAAATTTCACTCAGAAAAAGTAATGAAAAATAAGTGTTAACAAACAACTTAATCAGCCACTTGATAGATAGAAATGCAAAATTTGACTTATTATTCCATCATTCTGCAAACAACAAACAGTGTTTTTGCTGTTGTTCTTTGATCTTTCTCTTCAACATTATCCAATCAAAAGAAGAATTATCTAACAAAATAACGAATTTGGATACAAGACACAAGGGGAAATCTCACCTCATTTGTCCGAGACTTGTTCTCAAAACCAGAATCATCTCCCTGCTTGAAATAAGAAGAATCAAATGTATCAGACCATGAGGCTAATGCAACATCCCATAATATTTACCAACCATCTCTATCCAAACCAAACAGATTACAAGTAGACAACTTAGACACATAAATTACAAAAAGAAAACACCCTCATAGTAAAAGGATCCGTTCCAGCAGATGAAACGAATATGCCATTCAATCAACCATACAATATGTCAACAACTGCATTGACATATAAACTAACAAATTAATCAAATTTACCCCAATCTCGTATCAACCCCAACCTAGAAGCAATCTATGTAGCAATGTCCCAATCGATCTAAGATATATGAAACTTACAGTTGCGGCGACATTGATCTGGTGAGATGGTTGCAAGTCATCGACATCAGGACCTCCGTTAATTTGAGCAATGTCAGCATCTCCGATATGATTATCATCAGCCGAGGTCGTAGCTCCAGCAGGTATAGCTTCGTCAGCACGTTTATTCAGCTTGTTCTTCTTTTTCTTGTTTCTCTTTTTCTTCTTATCGTCTTCCATTCCTGATCCAGCTTCCAAACGTATCAGTTTAACGATTTGGAAGAAAAAAAAATCCAAAATTTATCTCATCAAAACTAGCAAAATCGCTGAAACTTTTTACCAAGTCAGATCTGAATGAAAAACAAGAGGGAAAGGAATCAAATTGAGAGATGCGTTATTCGTAGACTCACTCTGCGACACAGGAGCAACAGAAAAGGTGAAAATGATCTGACAAGCACTGGGGCTTAGAGGATTCAAACAGACGACGACAAGATCGAATCTTACAGGCAGCCTATCCAAGGGTGTTTGAAATCCGAGTCACCCGAAGCAGCGCTAGAAATCTTCAATGACAGGGTCTAGAGCCGAATAACTTCACTTATTCGATCTTGATTGATGGATTTTCAAGAATCAGGATGAACAGAATGCTTGGGTGTCATCAATCAGATGATGTCTTCCAATTTCGAAGCTAATGAAGTCGTATATGATACGATCATCAATGGTTTCTGCAAAGTTGGTTTTTACGAGATTACAATGTTGTCAAAGGACTCACGTTTTTGTTAAGATTTTCAGTCAATTACATGTAGATTGACAATATTGTTATCAATTTATAACAACAAAACTAAGAGAAAAAAAAAAGACAAATTGAGAATATTGTATCAATTCATAATACTACTTTTGCATATTTGATTCTTATTCCATTTCCATCAAAAATAATATAATCTATTATTCTTTAATAATTTATAAATTTATGTGATCTTTCCTCTAGGAGAAAGTAAAAAAATTCAACTTTTTGCTTCCCTTCATTTTTTTCTCAACATTCTAATTGTTTTCTATGTTTACAAAAATTGAATATAAATTAGTTAAGGGAATATGAGCCCCAGAAAACTAAATTAAAATGAAACAAAAGAGTTGGGAGTGCTTTGAGTAGTACATGTGGTCCAACGGATTCATTGTTACCATTGCTAATCTCTATGTCAACCCAAAATTACATAATCATATACATGTTGAATACGCATTGGACGACGAAAAAAAGATTATGCAATACAACTTGATCTGGCTAATGATGATTACATCAAGTATTTATGATATAGAAAGAGTTCTCAATGTTTACTTTCCAATAATTCTGCTCTTGTCAACATTGTTTGTTTCTAGTCACTACATCAGTTTCCGAAAAGTTACATAAGATTTTGATAGTTCTCCTCCCAACCCAAAGAAAAAAACTTTAGATTTTGACTACAACCATCGATATCCCATTTTTATATCATAGTGCATCATCGGTGCAGCTTTATGATGTTAATATTCTTCCATTTTTAAGAGAAGAAATATTATTTTTTTGGTTTAATCATAAACCTAGTCTGAGTGTATAACAATAAAATATCAAACCATCTATATCTTAATATAATTTTTAAACCATCCACACACATGATAATTTTTATTTATGTCCTTTTTGTCTCTGTATTCCCTTCCAAAATCTCAATCTATAACATATAACATTTAATTGATATTTTACTTTCATGTCAACTCCGCTATAATCTCAACAATACTCTTTTTCAGTTTCATATTATTTATTGTTTTAGAAATTTAAAATTCGTTTTATATTAATTGTCGTTATATATTTTTAATGTAAATGTTTAGTAAAATTTCTACCTTTGTCTATATTATTTTAATATTTTAATCTTAAAAGTTAAACAATAAAAATCAATTATTTTCTTAATAAATATTATTAAAAATGACAAATAATATGAAATGGAAAGATTATAAGCAAAAATGTATTTATCTCCTTAAAAGAAAATCTCTAGTCAACACAATACGGATACCAAAACGTAATCTGGTTCTTATTTCCACGCACTTACTTGAACTAATCCATGGTCGGTTCTGTCAACATTTAAATTCTGACCTCTACTTGCTTGGATCCAAGTGTCTGAAATCCTGCCTAATATTCAGATTTTAACAAAGATATGAACAAAAAAAATGACAATCCATGAATCCAAACAAAATGGACCTATCAAATATATCACAAAAAGTCATAATATCTGGTCCGCGTTTATCCATGACAATCTTACTATGTATGAACATTTGGATTGCTCCAACAACAGGAAAGATGTTGAAATACGCATGAAGACATTATTAGATAGTGTGGTTTAGACTTTAGTTTAGAGAAAACCGGTTTATACTTGATAGATAATAATTATATATAATTTTTTTATATTATTTCATTGAGAGTTAACAGAAATAGAAAATTCAGTTTTAAATCTTCTCTGCTTTCTCGAGATGATTTTTATTTTCTTCGATTAAATGAATTTTATTCTTGTTCAACTTCATGATTTCTAAGATGATATCAGAGCATTGAGCCTAACTTCAACCGATTTCTGATATGAATTTTTCGGCCTTTTTCATTGAATCTTGTAAATCATCTTGTTCTTTGGTTATTCCACCACATTTGACCTCGATTTCTTCAAGATTTGAACTTAATTCTGCGATTTAAACTTGTTGTATTTTGATATCTTTCATCAATCGATTGAGTGTTTGCTCTAATGATGTTGAAACGATCCAAGCTTAGGAATCTCATCTCAACTTATGATCCAGAGGATGTTTCACCTAGTGATTCTTCTCAGATTTTTATCAATTGGTTTCTTCTGGATCTAACGGTTATATCTTTGGATCTCTAACTCGACCACCAAAGAATTGTTCTGGTTTGCTTATGCGAGGAAAGTTTGCTGGTTTGGTATGTTTGGTATGTTTGAAGTTTCTGAAATCTCTCTCTAAGCATATATCTTCTAGATGTATCTTTGTTGATGGTGTTGTTGCAAAATAGAGTTTTTTGGAATGTGGATGTGTTCTTAGAGAGATGAAGATTTCGTTAGGAAGTTTTCAACAGAATCTTGATTTGGAATTGATTGCGGATGGTTAGTAATGTTCCTAGGGTATCTTGTCTTCACATTCCGAACATATGTGCAGCTACTTTCGAGAGAATACATCAAGAGTTGATTCATTCTCATTTATGACTTCTGCAAGTTCACAAGATTCAAATTCTTTGTTGAATCATCCATCTTATGGTGTAGTGTTATTCATGACATGTGTACAGTTTCAGAAAATAGCTTTAGGCATCAAAACATTTTTAGATAGGGAGAGAATTTTAAGTTTGTTGTTGTTACATGCTGCTTAAACCTCTATGAAGACGATTGCTATGACTTTCTGCAATTGGAGTTGTTGATTTATGAAGTTTATGTGAAGATCTTAATGAACTCTAGAGGATTGCGAGTGTTGGCTCCTCTTGACGATGTTCATCAACTGTTTTTTATGTCACTAAAATTGTTGCGATGGTTCAAAACTTAAGCCTTTTTGTCAAACAATTTTTTTATTATAATAGGATGTATGTACGAATTAGCTTTTATATAACAAACAAATATATATATATATATGGAATAATTTTATTGTATATCCTAATTCTTATTAGAAAATTTGAAATCTACACTATAATTTTAACATATTTCAGATATACCTTATATTATGTTCAAAATGTCATTTTAGTCCTTAATTAATAATTAAAAATTCAGAAAAATATAAAATAATTTGATTAATTAGTTTTTACAAATTTTATTTTAAAATTAAAATTAAAATTAAACTGTTTATATTAAAAAAACATTTAGATACTCAAAAATATTTTTTAGAATTTTTTTATTTAGTCAAGATTTTATATAATGATTAGTGTAAAGACGTTAAAATTAAATGTCATCTTCATTGTTATTTTCTCTTCCCGTCCTCAATACTCAACTGGATTCAGAAAATTGTAGATGGAGGCTCAAACGGATTCAGCATTCAATCCTCAATTGCTCAATCCATAAAATTGAAACTTAATCATCATCAAAAAGAGGATATTTTGATTCGAAAAAGTCTACCTTTCTCGGGCAATTCAGCTTTATAGAGAAATCGAGCAAAAAAATCGTCTCTTGTTAGCGCTCATCACCACCTAATGAAGAAGATCAAACAATGGAAAGTGATAGTGCATAATTACCTGAAGAAAATGATGTGATTCGACTAGTAGGTGATAATGGCTCGAGAGGATTCAAACAGACGACGACAAGATCGAATCTTGTTGCTAAGCAAGTTATTAGTATACAATCAGCTCTGAGTTTTGGATTTATCACTCAGCTTTGGGTTGACACTACTTGTGTAAGTTCTTCTTGAATCAATCACCTAGCGAGTTTCAAGTCTGCTCTTTTACCAAATTTGTTTGTCGATTTTCAGTGGTTGGTTTTGGTGGTTGATGTTAAACCAAGCTTACTATCTGGCAAAATCTGAGAGATTTCTTCTCAAAGAAATTGTCCGGGTACTACTTACTACGTATGGTTTCTCCTACCTTGAACTTGTTTCATCTGGAAATGTGTTTACTTACATCTTAGTTTATATTAACATCTCTGTAGGTGGGTGATGTTGTGCTTGTAAATGATGAGACTATTGGATAATGAATTCAAGATGGTTGGACTTGAAACGCTGGTATATACTCAATTATGTCTCTTTAAGCGCTTTCTTGTGAATCACCCACCTTTTGGCAAGTCTAAGAATGACTTCTCACCTTTCGTTTAGGTAGGTTACAGAGTAGTGACACCAGGACGGCGAAACATTGGAAAGGTGTTAATAACATCTTATTCAGCAATGATATCTGTCTCTTTGCCTATATCTTGCTATTAGCTGAAAGCACATGATTGGTGTTAGGTTCGAGGCTACTCATTCAACACTAACTCGGGAATAGTTGAATCGCTTGAGCTCGATTCCTTCGGAGTAACTATCATACCATCAAGTGGGTAACCTATTCCCTTTTTTCTCTTTGGAAATTCCAAATAAAGTAAAATTGGTTTATGTGAGATACAAGCACAAGCATTCAATCAAGGAATAGCACAATGCTATGATTAACTACCTGGTATGTGATAATACAGGTGAGTACATACAGATTAGATGTCGAGGACATAATCGAGGTCTTACAAGATATAGTTGTGGTTCATGACGATGCAGCTTATTGAAAACAGAGGTTGACTAAGGTATATATGTCTTGTAATGGCATGCCTTAGGATTTTCATCTTGTCTTAAATACATGATTGAAGAAAGAGTTTTAAATACAGGGACTCTGGGATGCTCAGTTTGATAGTGAATTATGCTAAAGAGAGATTTGGGTGATAGGAGAAGGCCAAGGAGAAACAATAGATCCAATCGAAAGAAGAGAGCTTTGGACAATGAAGAATGGGACATATTCCGCTAGAAGTCATGCATCCACTGTTTGACATTCATCTCGACATATTATCTTCGGCTGTATCTGATAGAGAACTTGAAAAGATAAGAAACATGTCTGTCTTGTTCAAATAAAAATTTGAGTTCACAAATGCGTTAATGGTCTTACGCAATGAGAACTTTAGTCCGTCTATGCCACAATATCCTCTCTGTTTTCACCAGTCTGTTGCTTTGCAGTGGACTTGGATCACAATCAGCTTGAATTGATGTTACTTTTTCGATCCATATCACATACATTAAAGGCTGTGAAGGCTCAACCGTTCAAGACGATATAATGACAGACAGACAACAAAAAAAATATAAATTTAAAATGAAATAAACTTCAAAACTTGGTAAAGTCTGCAAGAAAGTAAACGAGTTGACGGTTTAACAAAGAGAAGCAAATGAAATAAAAAGCTACGAATACCTAAATTAGTAAATGCCCCTACTTGCTAATATCTAAGACATTGAATGACATCCTTAAACAAACTTCAGAGCCGGAACATTTTCAGAATTCTGGCCAATGGACATGAAGCTCCTCATAAATCAATCAGAGCCTCTATGCCTTCACATGGTCTCATGAAATAAAAAGACTAACAGAGATCTCCTCAACAGAACTTCCAGTGGTTGTCGCAGTTAACACATGTAACGTAAGTCGTCATTGGCTCATCAGCACTTCTTGTTTGCATCTGATAGTAGGTGCATTTGCGCTGACCACACCGCCCGCACTTGAACTGGTCGGTAGATGCTTTTCCTGCAAGGCCACGCTCACACTCAAACAAGGCTTTCTCTTTGATCTGGTTGTTCTCTTGTTTCCTCCTGTCGCTTGCCATTTCTTCAGCAGACAATGTGATGAGTCTCTCTGGTGAAATCTCCCCGGTAAGAACCCTCCTTCTCAAGTCCGGGTTGTTCCCATCCCTCAGGTTGAACATTATAGATCTGTACTTAAGCTTCTGAGCTCCAGTTGAGCGGCCCAATTTCTCAAACATCAGTGATTCCACTGAGACAGCAACGCGGAATGGATCGTTTGCATTTACTGACGCCCTCTCATAATCATCAGCTTCTCCAGCAACCCTAGACAATGCTTCCACAAGCAGCTCACGGATTTTGTCACGCACAGGATCATTGCATTTGAGCATTGAAGTTAGTTTCGGAGGAGCATTAGGTGCCTTAACTGGAGCTTTTTGGTTTTCCTTTGAGACCTTTTCATCCTTTACAGCCTGCCCACGATGATCTATCTTGCCTCCGTTACTGACTTTGTTGTCTGGTTCCTTTCTCTCTATCTTGGCACTCGTAATGGCTTTGTTGTCAGGTTCCTTTCTCTCTACCTTGATACTCTTCGCCGAATCACCCCTTTGAAGTTTCTGAACTTTGACAGGCGCGGGATTTGAAGTCTTCTCAACATCCATCATATTCACCTTACCCTCTTTGGCAGTTTCAGCTTTAAAACCATTTGTGCTTTCGGTTTTCTTAGCCTTGGCTGTCTCTTCAACGATAATTTTCTTCCATATGTCAAGCAGATCGGCAGCTACACTTTTGATATCCTTGATAGGATGTTTTGCAAGAGACCTCAGTTTCTTTCCTACCTGGAAGCAAGAAAGGGATATAACTTTCTCTAAAGAAATACAAACACTATCAACATTCCAAAGGGCAAAGAATCAACAATAAGCTTATAAACAATCTAAAATTAGCGGACATTTTATTACACTTTAATAACCGAATAAAAACAAAAAGATGTATCTTTAAATGCATGACTTGATTCATTCTGTAAAAAAAAGGCAATTATTGATCACCTCCATATAAAACATTGCATGTGCCAAATTGGATTTGTTTCCCTTACCCTAGCATGTACAAATTAGGTTTCATACAAAGCAATAAGCAGTTTGCTCAAGCTTCTTCATCTCTTGATTAAGGTTACTTTTTTCAATTTTCAGTGAATTTTTTTCACATGAAATCAATTAACCCTAAGAAAGAACCTAAGCTAACACAAGTCAATGCTACGAGATTAGGCAAATCAACACCCAGAAAATCATCCAATCTAATCAATCGAAAAGATTTATCAACGTTTACCAAAACGCAAAATTAATCAATCTAATTAGGTTAAGGAAATTAATCGAAAACGCACCTGAGTCGCAACGAGGGTGTCGTATGTGACAGGAAACTTCTTGAGCTGTTTTAGGGAATCGAGACATCGAGAAATCTCCGGACCTGAGGAGGTAACACCATCCAGAGCTGCAGCATCCGCCGCCTTCTTCGCTGCCTCGAACAATTCAATCAATTCACTTTCCATTGTCGCAAGAGCAATTCGCCAATATCGTAGCTAAACACCGACAGATCTAAGGCGACTCAGAACAGAAGCGAATTCAAAATCTTATCCAATAAGCGATTGAAGAAGAATTGAGAAGGATTCAAAGATAACGAGATGTTCGGCGGAACCTCGTTTGCGTCGCGACGGAAAAGATAGAGATTACAGAGTGAAACAGTGTTTTCTATTTATTTATATAACCCAAAGACGAAGCGATCAACGGTTTCAGTTAGAACTTGAAGAATCAACGGTTTCGATCACGTGAGTCTATGGATACCACTAGATTCAGGCTTTAAAACCCCGAGATTACAGCATTAAGAATGGGCTCAGTCAACAAGGCCCTTATTGGGCCAAAGTTTTAATAGTTCTGGGCTTTTGACGAACAATAACAAAAATCTCTTTTCTTTTATCAAAACAAATACTAAAAATCTCAGATGTTATTCTTTCTTGATATATCGTAAAATGATTCACCAATCCAAATACACGGAAATTAGAAGATGATTGATGTACACAACTTAAAAGAGACATAAGTTTGGATATCAAAAGAACATAAAATAGAATGCTGATGTTGACAACAACAACATCTTTCTCTATCCTTCTTTTCTTACAAACCCATCTCCTGTTTCATCGTCTCCTCCATCTTCTAAGTTTGGTCCATTTTCTCTCTTGCTCACCATCTTGTACAAGTAAAACGTCAACACACCACCACTGCAAACAGAAAATTTAAGCTTTCTTTCTGATATAAATCCTAATTAACCATTATACGCAAAGTGTCTTTTCTTTTCCTAATCGAACATTATGGCTAAATCTTCATTAACATGTTTCTTTGGGGTTTAGTTTAGGCTCTTCTTGCTATCATCTTCCTCTCGTGTTCTTTTACGAAATTGCAAATGCAGAATGATCTGTTTTGAGTATGTACCTTGTAAGGGTGGTCAAAAAACCCAGGAACGTAGATCTCTGTAGATAGAGAAAGAATGAATTATGTTTTATTCAAAGTCATTCGAAATATAACTTTAGGCAGTCCACGTTACCTGAATAAATAGCCACCGCAACTCTCTCAAAAATATGATTGCCACTATAGCTGTTGAACATAAGAACACGGAAACAAATGAGTGTCACCAAACTTGCTTTACATCGAATCTCAAACGAAAAAATGTCAGACAACTTCAGAAATCACATTGGCGAAAATATAATTTGTTGACTAAGATCAAAATGTAGGATTGAACAAGTGTCTCTTGAAACAAGCTTCAATTCTATACAAATCAACAATGCAACTTTAACTAATTCCTTTATGGTTAGCTAATAGGCATGAGAGAGGGGTTATCAAACCTGTATCCAATCAAAAGCACAAATTTCGGTAGTTAAAAAAAGAATTCAGTAATTGGGGCAGTGTTTTGTGAATGATATGTGAAAGAGTCATTATAGATGAAAAATTTTACTAACCCATCTGTCCTTTGAAGAACTTAGTAGAAGATTCTCCTTTCCTATGAGACTTTAGACTTGCCAGGCTCAGTGCAAAAAGTGCTCCGCCAAGAATGACCCCAAACCTAATGGCCGGAATGCTTCCCCATACCATAAAGTTAATAAAACCACCCACAAGCAGAAGTAGACCTGTAAAGTAGATAAAATTTGTCATCCAGCTCCTAGATTACGCACCATGAAGTTTATAAATGGGAATAAGATGTACAACAAGTTTACCATAGGGTATTCCAACATGAAAATCTTGCGTTCGGGACACATCTTTCAGATCCTCAGTGGAGGTGAATGCTTCAACGATCTCTTTCACATCCGAAGGTGATTCCTCTGCTGCTTTCAAAATATATTCTCTACTCCCTTCACCAACCTCTTTTGCTTTCGTACCCAACTCTTCTTTCGCCTTTTCAGCTTGAATCTTAAGTTGTTCAGAAGTATCTTTCAAGACTGTCCTTGCTTTTTGAGAATTAACGGTGTATGCCTCTGATGACACGCTCTGCAACTTTGATACCTGCTCTTTAAAAGACTCAAGAGTTTGTTTCCATGCTTCCTGAGATGTATCATCTTCAACATCTATATCACTCTTCTCCTTACCTGCCTCAACACTTGATTGTTCCTGTTTGAAACAATGGCGATAGAGATTATTAATCAAAACACAGTCTTTTCCTAAGCAAAGATCACTTCATAGCCAATGTTAATCAAAAACATGTATACAGGTATCAAAATTGCTAATTTCAAACCCCAAATTGCACCTCAGTTAAAATGCTTAATCAAAGAAAATTCCTAGACGTGATTGCTAATTCGAGAAAATTACGAGATACGACATTTATAATTACAGAGAAATTAGAAGTTTTGAGCACAAAGAGTACTCACGGAGTCCTCGTGGGATGCAGCGAAAGCAAGAACGGAACGATTAAGCAAGACCTCTGGACAACAAGGTGAGCTAAAGCCGAAACGTAGCCATGTACAAGAACCATCAGCTCGAGCAAACATTTTAGGAGCACTGAAACGGAGAGAACGAGGAGCAGTGCACAGCGCCACCGGCGAACGAGAATGAGCTCTGTAGAGCAAGGTGGAATTAGGGTTTCTGATGGACATCAACTCCATTGGGATACTCATCGCCTGATCAAAACGTCGTCTTGGTGAGATATTAGAGAGGGAGGAGCTATGCTAGGGATTCAAGAGCTGATTGTGTCTTGTGAATGCTTCAACTACGAAGCAAGGGATTTCCAAAGGACTAAACGCAACAATAGATGTTTTCTTGAAAACGACGTCGGAACACTTGGAAATGGAGTACCTAAGTAAAGCGACTGTGCATTGAGAAATATCTCGATTTTTCCCCCTTTTGAAGCTTAAAGTAGAACTAGATCATGATTTTAGTTTTTTTTTTTTCTGGAAAATATTCTATCTTACATATTTTATCAATTTTAGTTGGAGACATATTCGATATCTTTTTGTTAAAATTTCTAGTGAGATCGTAAAACAATTTTTAGATACAAGAAAACTAGTCCGTAAGAACAATCATATTTTTGTAGAAATTTTATAGGAAGTCAGTAGGGAACTGTCAAGTACAACATCAAAAAACTATGAGGTGAGTCAGGTGACGAAGAACCAAGTCACCAACGTTCAAGAAAAAAGAGTGTGAAATAGACATGTTTTTAGTAGACTCTGAAGGTCTGGAATATTGGATCGAGCGTTGATAATTCTGTTTCGTATTTATCATTTTCTGTTTTTCATGTTGACTTTTAAAAAAATTGTCTTCATTTCTCATCTATAATCTTTTTGGGAAATGAAAACATTTGAGGTAATATATTTTTTGAAGAAAACAAGAAAATGGGGTTCGTGTTGTTATACATACACTAAGGATTCTTCTACGACATGTTTGTGCGTCGGGTCATAACTCTACTAAGGATAAAAAAATATATCGACCTGCCAACCAATAAGTTTGACTGTTTGAGTCACCATAGAAGTCTACTTTTACCTCGAATATATCTACCTACACTCAAGGGCGAGTCAACTATATACACTCACAAAACCTATTGAACTAAAACCAATCAAGTTACAAATAAAAATACATATTAAATTGAAACCAATACACCTACAGATGAAGAAATAAATCTATTAAAATTAATAAACCTAACAAAACCCACAATTTTCCAACCCTAACAAAATCCACATTTTGTGATGACTTGAAATAATCTATAAGGCTGAATGTAAAATTTCAGATTTACTGGGTGCACAATATACATTTATTAAGAAACTATATTAATTTTTTTTAAACAGTGGGTGCACGTGGCCTCCTTCCCTACACTAAATCAAATAAGTCTATATTCATCACAGATGAATAAATCAACCATGTAAAAAAGTCGGTTGGCAATGACATCATCTCTCAAGCTTATAGTATGTCTTCAGTTTTGCTAATAAGTCTACCATGTGCTTTCATAACACAAACATGTCTACGTACAAGTGATTCCTTTCTAGATCAATTTAAAGCTGCTCGATTAAATCTTTATCTTTTTCTTTCTCGATTTTAGTTACGACTCACTACGAAGGAAAGTTCAATCTCTCTAAGCTCTTCACAAACTCGCGAGGTAGATTTGTTAAAGAAAAACAGAAGAAGAAGAAGAACATTAATAAAAGGGGGTTTCAAACAACTCTGCAACACCAGACCCTCTAAACGATTTAAAAGCTTTTCCTCTAACCAATCTTCTTAATCCCAAACCGAGCTAAACCCGACTTTGTTCTAAAACCTTGAGTCAACATTTCAACATTTTTTGTTTTTGCAGAAGGAGAGAGACAGTATCTTTTTTAAAAAAATTAGAAGAATTAGCTTTGGAAAATTGAGATGATAACTAAAGACATAGTTACGGAATTTATGGTCGTTTTTGGTATATAGTTCCGTTAAGTTACGACTTTATATTTAAACTAAAACCATTAAGAGACTACTATCTACCATCCATAAAATTGATTACAGCTTGCAGAAGCAGAAACGAAGCATTTAAAGCAGAATCTAACAAAAATTCCCTGTATAAAATGGAGAATACAAATTAATACAAAGCTTTCATTGCCAATAATTTTCTTTTGACACGTATACGTCATTAATATAACCTTATTTTTCAACATTTTGATATATAATTATTAAACTTTAACACTAGGAAAGCAGTCCATCATTTTCTGGGTTATCTCTAATCTAAACAAGTACAGTACAAACTTGGAGAATGTCCTGTTAACTTTAGTTTCTATGTTCTGTCGCTACTTCCCAACTATAATGCAAATTAATTAATTTTCAAATCAATTAAATTAGAGTAAGCTCTAGCGAGGACCTTGTAGAATAACTTAAACTTCAAATATGAAAATTCATATAACGGTTTTTGCGAACATAGTACACTCGACCACTTAATAGTAGCGCCATAGTACAAAGGACAGGAAATTTAAAAACTCTAAGAAACAGCCATTCAAGCATTTTATTTAATATTATCTCATCCATTATATAATATTCGAAACCTCCGGTAAAAGCTTCATCTGACCGCCGCTCACCTCACGCTGCAACCACATACAATAAACATAAACACCGTTGATAAATATTCCCAATATTTAACTAATACTGTTCTTTTTATAAAACATACTTCTTGTTTTTTTAAACCCTTTAATTTTACATATTTATATGTATATCTGAGAGGGAGGGAGTGTTAACATACGTTTTGCAGTTGGTGCTGGTGCTGATTTTGTAAGGAATATTGACTCTGCATGCCGTAGCAAGTCCGGCTGCACGGGCTGTGTTGAGAGCAGGGCCCACGGCTCGAGCGGCACTTTGCAGGCATGTGCAAGCTTGCTGACGGTCAGGGGTTGTACGGGCCAAGTTGTTAAGGTTAGTAACGCCTCTGCAGCACCCTACGGTAAGGGCAGCACCTTGGGTCAAGTAGCCAATGCACCCTGCCAAGTTGCCGTTAACGGTGCCACAACTTATAGCCGCGTTGGCTGTGATTGGACCGGCCACAATCATACAGGCCAATACCAAGCATGCTAACTTCATTAGAGCAGCCATTTTTTCTCTTTGTTAGTGTTTTGGTTGTTTGCAAACGGAGATGTGTGTGTAGTGGTTGATGATGAGAATAAGAGTTGCGGGAGTGAGTGTTATATAGAGAAGGAAAGTTTATGTTATGAATGTGAATGCGATGGAGACAAGAGTAGTTGGTTGTTGCTCTCATTTAATGTTGAGTTCCTAATTATGTAGGACTCATCTGTTTTTGTCTGACATTTTTGCAATTTCATTTTCTGAGAAGTGAAAATTCTAGCTACCACCAAAATATTAACAAAATATATAGGTATACTGTATACATGTAAATAAGAAAATTAAATTGCACTCTTTATTGTAAATATTTGATCAACTCCTATATATATAGGTGATTAATATATAGGTGATTAAGTACACACAAATTATGTCACTCTTCCCAAAACAAGAGAAAACAAATACGAGTTTTAACTCTCCTCTTTCTCATTTCTTATCTCAAACAAAGTCTAACTTTATTATACAAACTATAGATTTTATATCTTGAGATCAGCCACCGATCCACAAACAAAATTCTGTACATCAAACAAAAAATTGCGGGAAACTCTTGTTAAGAAAT
This sequence comes from Cardamine chenopodiifolia, assembly GCA_963922655.1. Taxonomy (NCBI): domain Eukaryota; kingdom Viridiplantae; phylum Streptophyta; class Magnoliopsida; order Brassicales; family Brassicaceae; genus Cardamine; species Cardamine chenopodiifolia. The sequence continues at coordinate 15,694,091 of OZ000478.1, read as the reverse complement.
CCGCTTACTTTTAGATTAGTCGAATTAGATCAGGACATCAGTGCCAATCCAAGAAAAAAAGATCAAACATATAAAACTAGTACTGTACTTTTTTGAATGCACACACGTACGATGATCTTAATGTCCAAAATTTATGGACAAGAAAGATCAAGAACGTCTATTTTTGACTAATGGAAATCTAAGCTCGACGGTTTGAATCTTTAAACGTAATAACCTACCAATGGAACCAACGTGAGTTATTTTTTTTTTTTGTTAAATAAGACTACTAGATGAATTCAACAAACAATTGGAGATTTTCTTTTAATATTTCGAGGCAGAGAATTTGCGTTTATGATACATCTAGATTTAAGATTAAAACAGCGTTTTCCCAATATATAATTAATATGAATTTAGTAAACAAACAAATTTATATTTTTTATTTTTCATACAAAATTTTCTCCATAAGGGATATACAGGAGCACGTGTCGGTTTGTCATGTATAGTGTATACCCACACCGTCGAATGTAGATGGTTCGTCATTATGTGAAAAATTGACTGATACATAACAAAATTGAATGCACGACACATGGGTGGGATGGAGTTACTGTCGGTTGCCTAAAGTGTGCAATTATTTGGCTTTGAGAAACTTCGTCACCCCATACTACTATTGTACTGTTTCTAGTCTCATTTTTGGTAAAACTAGGTGTTTTACAGGTACAATCCACTAGATTTTTATGAGGTCAATTTAGTTTTATCAGGATTTTTATGTAGTATGTGCGTTTGATGACAATAAATAAATAAAAAATAACAGTGTTAACGAGAAACGCTAAGAAACATGAAATGGCCATATTTTCAAAATTTTAATTATAGATAAAATTGTAAAACAACCTCTGAAATAATCGCATTAAAAATATGTATGAAGCTTTTTCTATAATTGTTTTGTTAATCCTTGCCTCTTATAACAATATTAAAATAGCATTTGCGCAACCTCTAAACACATGAAGTTATTCGTCATACAAAATTATATCTTTTTGGATGAATCAATCGGTACAATTCATTGACTTTAACTATAAGTATCAGTATCAAACTTGAGAATGTGTTTGCAACAGCACTAATTTTTGTATCAATTGTTTTTTACAGTTTCAATATGACAAGTAAAAAAACTAGTATAAAACAATCTTAGTCCGATATATAAGCAAAACACCTCATTACTTAGGACACTTATTCTTACATTCATGTGTAATTTTTACTGCTTTTTTGTCGTAATCTTATTTACTGTTTATGAAGGACCAGGAAGATATAATTAACTGTTTCAAATATGTCGGTGCCTAAAGGGATACATGATTTACGCCCTTTAAAAAAAATTCGGTGAAAACTTGAGCATTAGCCAATTAGGCACCGAAAACATAATGTATGTAGGGATTATTACAGAATTAGGCATAGTACAAGCCAAATCTTTTAAATTGGGCATAATCGTATTGGACCTATGGAATTGGGCATTTTCTGTTTTTGAGAATTACGTTTTTATCCTCTGAAAAGTAGACAATTACTCTTGCATCATCTTCTTCGATCTTCTCATCTTTTCTTTTCGGAAAATTGAAAACTGAAAGGATCAAATTGTTTGAAATTAGATGGATTTTGTGAATTTAAAACTAAACCCTAAAAACTAGTAATTAAGGAGACGATTCATATATGGAAGAATATGTTCCATGAAATTAAATTTCGGTTTAAACCTTGAAAACATAATATATGCCCTGATTATCTACCTAGATGTTCAAATACTTCTGATTATATTTCGACAATATACTATTTATGTCCAAGGTTTTTATTACCTCTTGTAATACACAATACTAATTGTGATTATTAATAAAAATATTTAGAAGGAAAAAAAAAAGGAACCCAAGCAAAAAAATATGAAAGCCAACTCTAAATATCATATAAAACTAAACCCTAAGGGATACAGCTCAGCGAACCCACAGGAAACAGTGAAACGATAGGAGTCTAACATATATACAACGATTCGTTGGGTAAATCTAAACCCTAAGGATTAGAGAAAAAGAGAACCCAAGCCATGTCATTTCGCCTTGCTTGCCATCGTCACCACCTCCCTCGCTTCTCACCGTCATCCAGGCCGTTGTTGTCGCTGGAGGTCGCCGCCGTGTCGTATTGTTGCCAGTCATGTTCTCTCATGTCGAAAACTTCGAATGATAGTGAAGAAGGAAGAAAAAATTGGACATTTTGTGATACAATTATAGATAGATTTACAGACGATTAACGTCACCGGCATTCGGTGAATCACGGTGAGTGGTTAGTTCACGTTTCAGATGAGGATAAGGTGAGAAAAAAGTCTGAGATCGATGTTATAACAGAAGAGTAGTTTCGTCACTTTCGTAAACTGATAATTTCTTGGATGGCCCTCGTTAAAAACAATTCATCCGAGATTGGGCAATGCTCTCTGGAAATTGAACTATTTTGTTTGATGCCCCTCGTTAAAAACAATTCATCCCAGATTTTTCTATCTTATTATTAATTTCTTTTATAAAATTTTTTAAATCAAAGTGGTTAAATACAAAAACCTATAAAATATTATCAAATTTACACTTAAAACCATGTCCTTACAACAAATCGGACCTTAATGATCTACTATAATTTTTGTTGTCCAAATCGTAACCCATTAGATCAACAAATCGTATCCCATTAGAACACTAACATGAAATTTTTGTTGTCAAAATCCTCTTTTCCTTCTTTTCCTCTTTTTCTCCCTTTCCCTTTTATTCGTATTCTTAAATTCGAGTTCTTCCATTTTTCACAGTAATTTTTTCACCAAAATTCATCTCCGTTACTTTATCGTCGTTCCATACCAGTTATACTATATATACATATTTGTATCAGTTTTACTATTTTGTGAATAATTTTGTGCTGACCAACAATTTTTATTTTTATCTACATATGATTCAGTATGTTTTCATGTTTTCATTTCTATAATTCATTCAATACTAAGTATTAACAATATAAGATATTACTCAATCAAAAAACTAGTTTAAATAATCAAATGTGAGTACAAAAAATTAAAAAATTAAAGTATACAATATATTCTAATTTTAATATTCATGAACATTGCACTTTCAATCATCCAAATATGTTAATATCCCCACGGAAAAAAAAACAAATCATTAATATAACAATAATAATAAAATAACGTGAAGTTTCAAAATCGAATAATGATAAATTTTTTGACAACAAAAAAAGAATAAAGAAAGAAGAATCACGTCACTTTTATACATGACAACAGATTATTGGTCTAGAATTTATTCTCAGCAATAAATTCTCACCTAAAATAAAAGTCCCCTCAAAATTATGGTTTCCCTATAATTAATTCATGTAGTAAGTATACTCATCACATGTGAGCATAAAGTACATAGGAATAAATACATACGGTGTAACCTTTTCTTTTTGTCAACTTCATTTCCATTGAGATGATAGCCCATAAGGGGCATTACAGTTATGGGTGATGAGGAGTATCATTATCTATTACAAATAAGGCCCAATAAGCCCAATAAGCTACAGAGATAATGACACTAAAACAAACACGTGTTGAGCGCTGGGAAAGAGAAGATGACTCATCGATGGTCACCGAACCGACGGCTCCGCCGTGAGCATCGAGCCTCTAGTTCACCGCCGCTGATTCTCTCTCATCACCCTCTATTCCTTCTACAGTTTTTCGCCGGATTCAACCCTTCCATCTTCTCTGCAACTTCCTCAGATGTAAATCAAATTTTCTTCTTCTTAATCCATCTTTCACAAAGGAAGCTCCGCCGCTGTGCCTAAAAACATGTAGGCCCTTTAAATCGGCGAAGATACTACTCCGATATGAAGGATGAGTTGAGCAGGCAAGTGAACAAAGTAGATTAATCTTCACCCGGAATTTTACCGCCTCACCGCTCTTCCGCTGAACGCTCGAACACTCAGAACAGCTTTGGACCACCGCCATTAGCCGATGTCTGAAGAAACGGAAAGACTATAACTATCTACTGTAGAAGAAGAGTAAACATGCCTTTGTGAATAATCAATCAATTGGATGAGAAGCCGATTCAATTAAAACTCAATTGAATTCGACGTACAATCCAATCGATCTAATTTAAGAAACCAAGACAAAAAGAAAAGACAAACCGACATACAGTCAGAAGTCAACCAACACAAAACCAGAGATAAAACCGACATAAAGTCGGAGCTATATATCGCAAAAGATGAGTCTCTCTTACTCAAATAGGATACCTCGAGGGAAAGGGATTTTACATTGGAAATCACCCTTCCAGAGAGAGACTCATGTGATCATACATACGCTGTAACTTCAAAACACTACACGTGTTAGAAACTGCATTATTGCAATATATTTCATATAACATTGTGAGGAAGGAATCCATACTAAAATTTAGAAATGACATGAACTTAAAACAATTATAAATCACTCTATTTATTGCCATTTAATTTTAAATTATAAGTATTTTAAATAGTACCAGAATCGAAATTTAATTCTAATAGAATAGCTTTTCTTTAAAAAAGCAAATAGAATAGTTACCAAAATAATTTTAAGTTTAAGGTATAATATCAGAGTTTAAATTTAATCTAAAATAAGGTGGTCCCAACAAGATATACCGCCGATTCTAAAGTGAGACATAAACAAACAAAAATTTGTAGTAATAATTATTACAAATATATTGACAACTACTTGGACCATTCTAAATATTATACGGTAGGAATAAATGTGTCAAGCAAAGGAGAATGAGCTACGGTTCAGGTATATTACATATGATTACATGGGTTTGGGTTTAAATCATGTTTTTTGCCTGTTGTAAGTTGTAACATTATTCAAAGCCATTTGGATGAAACATCAAACATCCAACTTCGTCGCAACTGTTCTTCACTACAGTACGTACTTATGAGTTCTAATTTGATTGGTAGCTTGTGGTATTTTTTTATTTACTTTGAATTATAAGGATAACTCATAGTTTAAGTCATAAATGTTACCAATCATGAATTCAACTATAAACTCAATATATTAGCTTAGACCATCTCCATCAGAGTATCTTAAGTGAGGTTTTTAAAATAAAAAAATATAAAATTGAATGGTAAAAATGCTTTGAAATAAGAAACAGCTCTTAATTAAGAGTTTTTAGAGTTGTTTTTTAACAGAATAAGAAACTCTTTTTCCACATGTCTCTTTCTAACTGGTTTTTTTTTTTAATTAAATTAAAACATTATTTCTTTTAATTTTAAAAAACTCAATAGAGTTTCTCACCAATGAAGATGCTCTTACATGTTAACAAAACTAAAATCAATATATTAGCTTACATATAAACAAAACTAAGCTCAACCAGTTAAATGGTTGCAACTCTTTTACTCAACATATTGGTTAACAGTTCGGACACAAATCTATCTTTGGTATTTTAGTTTACCAAAAGAATAATTCCTATGTCATTAATAATCCGCTAAAATTATCGATTGAAAATTTTAACATTTCTAGATTAGTCAATTCTTGTTTTGTAGTAAACCAATCTCTAGATCATTGCTACCAACATCATCACATCATCACCAACTTCTACTTCAGTATGGACGGTTTCTTCATCTGAATGACTTTTATCGGCTGCAGCGGATGTAAGTTCCTCCGCCCGCTTCACCTGATGGGTCCAGTCCGTACGTATCAACGTATAAAGCATCATAAGCAAACAAGTCATCTGCGCAGCCAGCATTCCAAACCATAGCCCACGAAACCCAAACGTTGTCGTAACTGCCACAGGTAAGCCCACGATCTAGAATGCGCATAGGTTAACGCGTGCCCCATCTTTGGGCCTTGACGTCCCCGTCAAGACTCCGCAAGCGGCTGTTTGCGGCGAGTTTCCGATCTCGCAAAGCCCCAAGATTGGAAGCGCGGATGAAATCAGACCGAGAATTTCCGGTTCGTCCGTGAACATCTTACCCCAAACCGACCTAATCGCCGTCACAAAAACAGTAGCTGTTAAACCGTACGCTACTGCGAGTATCAAACCTATCACCGTCGTACATTGCGCCCATGTGGGTTGGCCGCCTCCAAGCGCGTGGCCTACGCGGGTTGCAATGGCACTGCTTATAGCAAACGGGACTATATAGAGTAGCCCCGTGGTCTGAATCAGTATACCCATGGCGCTAACACTCGCTTTAGGGTTTCCAAGAAGCCCACAAAGAAAAAGCATGATCTCATACCACCAATACTCCAAACACACCGAGATGGCGCTTGGTGCGCTTAGAGAAAGCAGCGGCCACCAACCACGGAAAAGTGAACGCAAAGCGAGACCTTCCCAAGGTTTGATTAGAGAATCCCAGACGCACGTGTAAACTAGCAATCCCACGTTGATGTTCATAGTGTTAAAAGCCATTGCAACCGCAACGCCCTTAACGCCTCAACGCATACGGACGACGAAGAAGTAGTTGAAAAGAGGATGAAGAAGAATGGATACAATGGCTGATATTGTCAGTGGTGATATTAGACCTTGCGTTCTGAGGAACGTTCGGAGAGGGTGGAGCATAGCTTGGGCTAGGAGCTCCGGGACAAAGAAGACCATGTAGGTTTTGGCTACCCGGGTTATATCCGGGTCCTGACCCAACTTGAAGAAAATAGGTTCAATGTTGAGCCACGCTATGGCGATTGGAAGAGAGACGACAATTAAGAGACAGAACATTTTCTGAAACGTGTGGCTAAGTACGGTCCAGCGTTTGGCTCCAAAGGCTTGGCCACAGATTGGATCCATACCAACGGAAAGGCCTTTGAGTACGGAGACTCCGGTGATGTTCCGAAGGCCATGGCGAGTGCACCACCAGCGAGTTCGACTTTACCGAGGTGACTCAAGAACCACATTGAGATTATTGATCTCGAGAAAATGAGGAGTGATGTCATCACGATCGGGCATGCTATTTTTGTGAGCGACGCCATCTCTCCTCCCGCCTGCATGAGGGAAAAAAAAACAAATCTATGTTATTTTTGTTAGGTTTTTCAATTATTGGAACACCTATTTATTATTTTATTCTTTTAAGCTTATAGCAAAACGCATTCAAGAAGAGGACAATCGTTCCAAAAAAAAACTCTCTGTTTTCTCTCCTTGTCATCTCGAGTTAGGTCTTCGTTTTCTTCTCTTTCAGGTCTTAACGCCGGCGGATTGGATCGAACGGCGAAGCGGGAGTAGTTTGTCTTTTTTCTCCGGCGGTGATGAGGTGTGGTAGATCCAGATTTCGTTGTTTTTTAGTGGCCCCTCTCACGGCGGTCCTGAGTGGCTCTCCTCCGTTCTTGTTGTTCGAGGACAGCGGCAGGAGTGTGGAGTGGCTTCTCCCAGCTTGACGGCCGTGCTTGTGGCTCCGATTTGCGGCGGAAATCGAGATCTGGGTCGGTGGGTTACATTGCAAGTGAGGAGAATACTGTGGACTCTTTCGGGTTTTTGATGGCTAGACATGGATTTCGGCGGCTGACGGTTTGACTGAGCATCGATCGTTGTTCCACCGCCATGGTTGGTTTCCCCTTCACCGGATCTGAAGATTGGTCATTCTTGGGTGGTTCAATGGTGCGAGTTCTCGGCAAGGAGTGTTCGTGTCGAGTTTTCTCTTGTTGCTAGGTAGGGGGTCGAGAGATAGGGTTACGGTTGTCGCGGATCTACCTGTTCCAAGAGAAAAGCTCCGAGTTCGACAAAGGGTTTGGTTTCGTCAGGCGGTTGGAATCGCTGACTCCAGTCAAAAGTTCGGGGTTGACTTCTTCATTGCAATGGAGTCGTTCTTGTTAGCGTCGGGTGTGGTAGGCTAGTTTTCGTGTTTCTGGCATACTGCACCGTCTCAGATTTCCTTTCCAGCGGCTCTTCAATTTGGATCAGACCTTTTTTGTAACCGCTTTACTCCGTTAGCCCAAACGCCGAAACCCATTTGGATTGATTAAAAAAAACGCATTCAAGAAAAGAATATATATATATATAATGGTTCAAACTATTCACTACTTCTTTACCCTTGTTTCTGGTCAACAAAAAAATAAAAGTTAATGTAGAACCAAGGGCGAGATAAGTATATGTTTTATTTGTCTTCCATGTTATTTAGTCTTTTATATACAATACGGAAAAATATCTATGTGAAAACTACTATTTGTAAGTGATTTGGATTTTGATTTTTTTTTCTCTTTCAATATAGCCATTGTTTTATATGAGTATTTGGCACATATTAATTTTAAATATATATATATATATAAATCATTATTCATTAATATAGTACTTGTGTTTTTTACAGCTTCATTAATCATTAATAAAGAAAATATACGCTAGATAACAAAACTATACCCTCAAATTATTTACAAAAAGTATACATATATGGCCTGGTTGTAAATAAATTTGTTGATTTACCGCAAGTGTTTTTAAAATAACATTGAATTAACAAAATGGATTTCACTATATTTTGTATAGTAAAAGATTAAAATCTCGAAATATATAATTTTATTGTGGAACAGAAGGATATTACATACAATACGGAAAATAATATTTGTCATTAAAAAATTAAGAGCAATTTGTAAGCACGAGGAAGATGGTCGCATCACATGGCCACTGGGACTGGGATGAGAAAGTTGAAAAAGAATGATAAAAAGTTTAAATTCTATAGCTTTTAGAACTGAATAATCAAATTCACAAGTGACAGAAAAGCGAATGGCTAACTATACCAACATTCTAGGATCTTTTTAAATAAAAAACGTCATGGTTTCTAAAAAGCTCACCTTTTTATTTTCTTTTAGAAAAACAAAATCAGCTTAGATGTATATCTTTCATTTCATGAACGCACCAGAAATAGCAATACTTTAAAAACATAAATTCGGTCTAGAAATATGTATACATACTTGTAAATATATGAACTACGTACTATTGAGATTTCATAAGCAATAAAATAAGGATTTCGAGAAAATAAATCGGAAAGTAATTTAATTATGTCAAAATGGAAGTAATAAACTGTGAACTATGTCAATGAACTAATATAAAAAAGAGAGAGGAAACATATATAGAACACTTTCCTTGGTAAAAGTAAAAGCCAACGGTCCCAAAAAGAAGAAGCAAGTACAACCCAAAAAAAGCATATCTCTCAGTCTATGAAACTTAGGAGAAATCATACAGTAGACGCTATAGGCATACACATGAACATCATATACACATAGATAACATTTACATACATAATGGATGTCAATATATTTAATAACTACGTGAAAACTAGATGAAGCTTTCTTCAAGCTAATATTTTCTATACGGATGCATTATTTTCTATTAAATTGCTATAAAAACAGTCAACAGCAGCATTAAATCCAGTCAAAAATCAATTTCTAAGAATTTCATATTATTCACCACCCCCAAAGTACTGTGAATAATCCATCAATAAAAATAGGAACTAAAATCATCAAATTCGCTTGTTAAACGTAGAAACCAGTCTGCATAATAATATTAATATGATCATAATCACCAAGACTAGTTGAAGAAAAAGGAAAAAAAAAACTATGAAATCAAACAATAAGCAGAGTGAGTTTTCCAAATTTATCGGAAATATTTTGAGGAATAAAATATTTAAAAAAAGAAAAAGAAACAAGCCTCGTTGAAAGGGATGCGACGGAGACCAGCTGAGAATTTGGCGCTGCCGCTAGTTTCTCCTTCTTTGACAGACGTTGAAACATCCCATTCTCCGTTTATAATCTCTTCAGATTGACTACTTTTCATGTTGGCTCCGCACATGTTCATATATATATATATATTTATATATTGGTAAATAATATATATTATCACACTTCGTTACTTATAACAAAAAGATATGTTGATAACTACGAAAAAAGGATTGCCATAGAAGCTCGCTATGAGTATGTGTGTGTTTGTGTGTGTGAGAGAGAAGAAGAATGTCTAAGTTCATTCCCCTCGTATTTATGTACGCTTCCCTATTCCACTCTAATTAATCTCAATTATTTTACTCGCTTTCCATTTTCCTTATGTATTTAGAACTAGTTTTTATTTTATTTTATTGATTCTTTATTTTTGTTGGGTACCTGTTTCTTCGAATAAAATAACTCATCTTCGACTGAACCACCAGACTTTATTTTCCACTTAAAGAAAGGCTCGACACTTATAGTAAAAAAAACAGATATAGTACTTCGTTCTTCTAAGCATAAAACATTTGCCAACTCTTGCTTTTTAGTATATTCGTTTCTTTGAGATTAATGTTTGAATATATATTTTCCTATATATATATATATAACTTTTTTTCCAAATTTTGTTATAATCTACATCCTTCGTTAAGATTAACCTTTTTTTTGTTTTATACATATTAACAAGTTAAATATTCATAAACAATACACAACTACAAACTAAAATAATGATTATGAAAGTGTATATTCAGAACTATCTTTTAAATTTGAACCGAAAGTAGATTTGAATATCTTTTATATTCAAACATTTAATACATAATATTGATTTTTTATATTGGATGTTTCTTGATTTCAAACTTGAAGATGATTTGATGGGGTTGTCTCTTGGTAAAACTAATTCTCATTAGGGTGTTGGACCCTTTAGCTTAATTATTGTTTCAAATATCCAACAATATTAACAAAAATTGGGGAAGTATGATTATTTTAGTTAGCTTAGCTAAATCACGCGAGTTGGTTCGTAGTTAGAATATTAGATGTATAGGTTCTCCATCATCCATAGACACCATCATAAAACTTATAATTGGATAGCTTGTTTTGCATTTATCTTCAGATTCCATTTTAACTTCAATTGTGGTGGTCAATTTGTCTATAGGCTTGTCAAACGGGTCGGATCCGTCCCGCTAACCCTCAAAACCCGCCAATCCACGGATTTAAAATTTTTACCCGCAAAATCTACGGGTAACCCGCTAACCCGCTTTTTTATATAAAGGTTTTCTAATTAATTTGCTGGTTGACGGGTCTCCAATCCGCTTTTCCAACCCACCAAACCCGTAAAAATATGTATTAAAAAATTTTCTATTTGCAGGTTACCCACCAATCTGCGGATTTTGATCCCGCGAGCCGCACCTGCTCCGCATCCCAATTCTTCGATCTGCAAAAATTTTTCATCTGTCAATCCGTATCCCCTTGCAGCGGGTCAAAACCCGCAGGACCCGCAAAACGAATCATATTTTGACATGCCTATTTGTCTATCTAAAACTCGGAAGACACTCTATCCTTTTTGCTGTCCCCGAATCTATCTTGATGACTTAGAATGGTTTAGATTCACTTCACCAACAAGTTTCATGCAGGTTTTGATTAATGTTAGTGATGCGTATGAGTTTTTCAATGCTCTTTTACATTTACTATTCCTTTTACCAACAATTGGTTTTTTGTTCGTCTGTTGTAGTTTGTCTTATAATTAGATGGCTAGTTTTGCATTTTTCTTCCCATTGGGGTGGCCAATTTGTCTATTTTTTTGTCAAACTGGCCAATTTGCCTATCTAGAACTCAGAAAACACTCTATCCTGTTTGCTGTCCGTATCTATCTTTATGACAGAGAATAGTTTAGATTCACTTCACCAACAATAGTTTCATGCAGGTCTTGACTAATGTTAGTGATATGCGTTATGAGATTTTCAATGCTCTTTTAGATTTACTATTCCTTTTACCAACAATTGTTTTTTTTTTGTCTGTTGTAGTTTGTCTCTTTTAAAAATATTCATTATATTGTTTGGAACATATTTACATGCTTAGCCCTATTTTCCTGAAAAACATGTATAAATGATGTATCCTTAACATAAAAACTACCAATTTATCAATTCAAGAGTTCAAAAAGTTTGTCAGTTTGAATCATTTTTTGCCACAAGCTACTATAAGAATAAACATCATAATTATCATACATTTCTGAAAAGGAAAAAACAAAATAATCAATAATGGTGATGAAGGGCTTTTAGTTGCAACGTATAATTCATAAATATAAATTTCTTCGATAATGTAAAAGATTCTGAAAAACAAAATCAATGATGGTGTCATATTAAAGGCATTTTAGTTGCAATTCCCTTAAGATAAAGTAAATTTCTTCGATAAAGTGACGATCTTTGAAATACAAAATCATTAGGGGAGGTGGGTATTGTCTACTCAGAACCATGCAAAACTATTTATAAGCTATTTGACAATTTCAGTACATCATCTTTGATAGCGACAGCTTTGGTGTCACGAACATTAGTGTCATGTCTCCCTCTTGCGGCACCTACATAATTTTATATCGTTTGTAGACAATAAAAAACTTTATCTAATGTATATTTAATTAAAGCTATCCTTCAAATAGTTCTGTTTCCTATTCGTTTTGATAGTTAAATTTGTCATCGTATTGCCCAAAATCCTAAGGAGTAAATTATAAATTAAGGGTAATCGAACGGGACCATTATTGAAGCTTACTAACGTACGGAAGATGCTATGACTAACCTCGTATAATCACATGCATGTCCTTCATATTCAATTATGCTCCCTTACAATCACTTATCTTTTCTTTTTCTATGCTAAAATGTAGATTTAACACTTGTTAACTTAGTTGGTCCACTTATCTTTTTTTTTTTGAAAAAAGAAAAAAAAACGAGACTTGGTTGGTACATATTTTTAGTTTTTAATTACTCCACGAAACCAAATTGGAACTGAAAGACAGCCAAATAGCTATAACCAACAGCTATAATGAACACTTGTAATAGAGTATATATTTATAGTAATAACGACCCTTTGACTAGCTTGGGGTTCTTATGAACTACTTAATAGTATTTGCTTCTATTAGATTTGATAATTCGTGTCAACTTCGGGCTAACTAATGTTCTTTCCATATGAACTTCTTGGTTGGAAAATTGTAGTTTATGGGCTTAATTATCTTTAATATTAAGTCTTGAAAGTCCATTTTAAAAATATTTGATCCAATCAGATGTTTCCACATTGTTTCTTTTCATTTCCCCCCCCTACTATTTATTTCATACCATAAACTCAACAACCTAAAAATAATTAGCAAAACGAATACCTTAGTGAAACGGTTTTACATCTTATATATATATATATATTTTAAAAACTTACTGTTATCCTCTATTCAAATTGTATATAACTCATCAAGTCACCAAAATTTGTTTTTTTCTTTAAATTGATCGGGTGTGTTATCTAAAGTAAAACCACTTCATCTAAAATTAATACGTAATAAATTAATAAATGGTATATATTGGTTCCAACTTTGATAATTTCAAAAATAACAAATTTCGACGGATACTAATATAACGTATTTTCAATTAGATAAATTTACAAAATATTCAAATATTTATTTTCAAATAAGACAGTTTACTTCAAGCTTAGAATCAAAAGTGAAAGCGATTCGATGTTTAATTGTTTGTATCTGGATCTAGGGTATCATAATGTTATGTTCGAAGAAAGAGCTAATCCAAAACTTTCAAAACTCCACAACTTTGATCCGCCACTCATCCTTATCTAGACTATAGATTAATATTGTTTCGTACCATAACATTTTATTATTTTATAGAAAACATTAATCAGTAAATTAATATTTATAGAGTAATTTTTTAAAAGTTCATCTTATGTTCTTTATTTTCTAGAAGTTTTATTTATGTTTACTTATTTGCCTTAAAGTCCAACTTATTGTAGAGTTAAAATTTTTTTTTTTGTTTTGTTATTTCCACATTTCCTTAGATTTATGTAATTATACAATATTATAGATTTTAGATGCAACTAGAAAAATAGAGAACTCGAACGAGATTTTGGTTTGAAAAAATATAAAATAAACAACACTAAAATCATATGTTTATGTAACTACAATTATTAATTAATGATATTATATCTTTACATGATGTCTTTGAAAATATATTATTGAATTTTTGTTAAGAATTGAATCCATTATTAAACCTGCAACAAGACAAAGCTTCAAGCGTAGAAGAATAAGAGAAGAAGAAAAGGAAGAAGAATAAGTTGTCTGGAAGCAAGTCAACAACAGAAAAAAGAAGTCAAGTGACAACAAGAAGAATATTGGGCTGGAGTTAAGCTCACTTAAGGATTGTGTTTTGGTATTAGTTAGTCATGGGCCATTAATGGAGATGAGCCCAAATATGTGTTTGTGTTGTTAGCTAGGGTAGTTGTTAGAGTTTGCTTGTATCTTTAGCTAAACTAGAGTGAGTAAGAGTTGTAATCTATGAAACTCAAGAATAATAAGAATAACTTTTCTTATTGATTTAGAAAACTTTTCAAAAACTAAATCTCTCTCAAATCTCATGGAACAATTCTTCACAAAGACCTCTTACTTATAAGGACTATCATCATCTAATTCCTAATAAGAATAGAAATACAAAACCTTATCTATCCTAAACTAAACAATATTTGTATTTCCTATTTCCTCCTAAATTCTATTTTGTTTGGGAGTTAGTTAATTTCTTAATCAAATAGGAATTGTCTAACAAGAGTTGTTATGAATTGTTGTAGTAGTAGTGTGAGTTGTGTAAGAGAGCCTAGGATCTAGAAGTATGGTCTAAAGTGTGTGTATGTGTGTGTAGTAAGTAAAAGTAAGTTACTGTAAGTATGCTTGTATGTTGTTGTAAGAAATCCAAGAATGTTATCAATATAGACAATTAAAAAGTAATCTAAGTGTTCTAAAAGGATTTGTGAGTAAGAAACAAAGAGAACTAGAGAGATGAGAGGAAACTGACCTCTAAGTGAGAGTGAGGTCGGAATCTCAACAATGTTGCTATCGAAATATATTAAATGTAGTTTACCCAAGTTGAAACTAGAGAAAAATATTATTGTATATCCTTTCTTAATTTATCGAATATTAAAAAAAGGTTTATTTATAACTAGGCTGTGATTGCCTCTTCTATGGACTATAGGGTCCTTCTGAAAAGTTCGAAGCCTTTGTGTTTAGCACTTAATTACCATGTTCCGAAATTGTAAATGTGGACCGGTTAAAACATTCAATGCGGCCCACCAATTGGCCCAAGTGAAGGTGGCATGGCAACATCATCTCTCAAAGCGCGTTTTCCATCTGATCTAACATATTCGAATCTTCCTTCACAATAGAAATGAACATCATGTTAATTTATGATTCAGCATTCATTCACCATATCATACTTATACTAATAATAAACATTATTTTTTTCTTCATTCAAACCAGTAATGGACCTTCACTTTCTCAGAGGAAGAAAATAAAGAAATGCACGATCAATGTGAAATTGCGGAATCGAACCACAAGTCTTTTATTTTTCTTCCCCCGAACCTTCTCTCCAATGGCTCTGATGCGAACCAGGAGCCAATTGAACGTTTCTTCATTGACTCCACCACCACCTCCTCCGTCTCCGATCCCTAGAGCCAGAGGATCTCGTTCTGCTGCGAGCGAGATTCTCACCGAGATCATTGAGAGATCTGTTCAGGTTCCAGAGCTCACGCTTCCGGAATCTAATTCCGGACGTGAATCGTCCGGTTCACGTCATCTAATCCCGGCGGAGATTGATTTCCGGTTATTGGCGTCGAGGAGAGAAGGATCGGTGGATCGGTTGGTGCGATCAGCGAGAGAGTTCGGGGCGTTTCGTGTGAGCTACCATGGGATATCAGGGGAGGAGCTAAGGTCGCTTGTTAGGGAATCGGGTCGGGTATTCGGAGTTTTGGAGGGAAGAGACACCGGGTTTCACCGGAGTGTTGTCGGAAACCGAGATGAGATCGTGTGGGTACGGTCGTGGAAGGAGCGCATGGAATGGGCGCGCGAGTATATCGGACCTGAAAGGTACCGCTGCTTCAGGTATTGGGCCTTGAATGGGCCGCGCTTTTCACTCATTGTTTGATTATGTTAGTGCATTGAAAAGATCTCTGATACATGAAAGCATTAGATCAACACAACAATATTATGAAGGATAATTCCAAAAGGCCACAACTTTTTTTTTTGGTAGCTGAATAAATTTCCTTTGGACTAATTTTTGTTTTTAATCAACATATAAATTGTCGATTTAAACTCGGATACTATATGACATGGTTTTAAGTTTTAAGTAGTTAACATGTGATTAAAAATATAAGCGAAATCACTTGAGTGTTATGAATGATAAATAAGTGACTGAGAATTTGCAGCCAAGAAATGGAGAATGTAGCTGATAAACTTGAAGAGATAGCAAGGAAACTAGGGCAGATAATGGTTGAGAACTCAAGGAGACAAAGTGATAAAAGGATACAAAGAGGAGAATCTGTGCTCTGCGTTTACAGGTACAATCATGAAAACGTAACTGAGCAAAGCCCTCCTTTGCCCAAAGAGAGAACCGAAGAAATGCTTCATTATACACTCAGCCTTCACCTTCCAGCTAAGAACTGCGAGTTCCGTGTCAACTCAGGGAAAGGCCCTCTTTCTTTCCACGCGGATCCCGACACTATCCTTGTCACTTTTGGTCGCCAGCTTGAGGTATGCATGATCACTTAGCGCTATATATTTGTTACATGATAATGATTAATCAATTGTGTGGAAATCTTGAAATGAATCTATGAAACTATAGGACTGGAGCTTAGGAGAATTCAAATGTCATCAAGGAGAAATCATTTATCATCCAGACGCATATGGCTCGCCCACTTCTTTCTCTGTAGAGCTCAAGTGCATGTCTCTTTTCTTATCACACGCTTCTATTGCAACAACTTCCAAAACCTTCTCTTTAACCCATCAGATTTTCACTGCGTTACTCCTACTTTTTTTCTTTCAATCTTTTTGGATTTATGGATCACATATGGCTACTTAGAATATTCATCATATACGTATATTTTTTGTGTGGGAGACATGCGTGCATTTGAATCTTGGATGATCAACGGGTAAAGTGTGTTTATCTATCAGGTGAAAGCTTCGGTTGTATATGTAAAACCAACACACATATTTGTTGCTTTTTGAAAAAAATGCCAAATGTAGAATTGATTGAGTTTTATTTTGTTTGGACTCAAAATTGTGTATTTTTTGAACACGTTGTTCTGTTACCCTCTTCTGATCGGGTTGGGATAAACTTATTGTCATATCAAAAAAGAATGTAATGTGATTTCGTAATTAAAATCTTTGAGAAAAATCGCAAAAGAAAGCCCTCAATTAATTAAATTATAAGGATTTTTGTTTCTAATCATAAAACCATCAAATTTATATTGTAAAACAAAGAAGAAACGCCTCGATCTTAGTAAGGGTTGTTTTTTGTGAACTTTGCTTCCTCGATTCTCAAATAGATGTTTTAAAGAAATCAAACCGTGATTATGTTTGACAAAGAAGAAACGTCCTAGATTAAGAGTGACGGTGTGTGCGGGTGTGATGGTACGGACGATGTCGATGGCTTACGTACATCATCACGATGTTGGAGACGTTGCCTCATTGAAGCAGATGTCTTTATTGGTGATGACGGTAATGATCAATATTCAATATTAAAACGATGGTGTGACGTATTTGTTTTCTCCAAAGAATTGATGTTTCCATGGATATTCATATAGCACAATAAAAGAAGTTGACCCGGCATGCAGTCGGATATCTCGATGTGATGATTCGATGCTTAGGTTTTATGGTTGGGTGATGAATACAGGAGGACGCCAGAATGTTATAGTGGAGATGACCGGCGGCCATACGGACACGATACAATCGAGATGACTTGATAATCTTGTGTTTGTTGGACATTACTGCCGAAATGATCCGACGGTCGGTGTTAATATGTACTTAGATAAAGTCATTAAACTTAAACGTAAATAGATAGTAAAAACCGTTACGGAAGCTAATATATATACTAATACATATTGGAAACTATGAATGATCAAAAGTTTTTCTTTATTTGTTTTACTTTGTCGAGTTTTTGCCAATGTATCTTTTCTTAATTATTTTTTATAGATTTCTTTCTATGATTTTTTTTTGTACAAGTTCACGTGTAAGGATTAAGTATTGGCTTTTTCAACACCAAAGGGGGTACTCCACACTCGAATGACTTGGATCCACGAATCCAACTTCAAATAAAATAACATTTTAACAGCTGTGAATTAAATTTATAAACTTCGAAAAGCAATCCTGCGCTGCCCTCTTTCTGCCGCTGTCCTCCCAGATGTAGGTCTTCTTGGAAGTGACATCGTGTCTAGACGTCTTATATGTGTATATGCATTTGGGTTCTTCAAAATTTTGTTAGAAACCTTCAAACTGAAGCAAAGAATGCACCGGCTACAAGAGGAGTGGCCGCTTATTTCAAAGGGAAGGATCACACAAAAATCTGATCTGATTTTATTTGTCTAAATCTATTTTGACAGTTGAAATTTTTTTAATCCTCTCTTTTAACATAGAACATTTGTAAAACACTCTTGGTTTACACTCCTTTAGATGGTGAAGCCTTTTCCATCACAGTAGAGAAGATAATTTATCTCTTCTTCCTCTCTAAGGTGTGGTTTTATCGGGTTTTTCATTATATAAAATTACTCTACTTAAAACACACAAATTTTTTACGAGTTGCTCACAATCAAGATGAATAATCTTATATCCCGGTTAGGGAATGCTCTCAACAATCCACTGATTATATAAACAGTGACTTGATCACAGTTCTCAAGCTGTACCTCCGACTTTGTTCTAAATACACCAAATATCATTTTTTATGTAGTTGAATAGACCATTTTCCTGAATATATCGCTTAACATTCCATAGACCGGTAACGTCAATCCAAGTTGTTTCTTCCACATTATTCAAAGATTTTTTAATCGAATATTTTTTAATTGATAAAAAGTTTTTTTTGTCAACGATGAAAGTTTTATAAAATATATATCGAGTTTTCCCAGCTCCTACATATATAACTAAATTAAGACTTTAAATCCCATCTGGAATTATAATGTTTTGGTTGACCTGACAAGGCATATATCTTTGGTAATAAACAACAACAACAGCAACAAAAAGAAGCATGAACCAACATTGGAAAAGTTCATGGATCAAATGGTTCTTTTTCCTAACCTGGTTGATATATTCGGAACAAATTCGAATTAGGAAAATTGTAAAAGTAACGCATTGAAATTGTCATATAGATGATTCTTTCTTTTATTTATTTGTTTAACCCATTACTATATTAAACTCAAAACAAATATTTAAATCTTTTTCAAAAATGGCTGACGTGGCAAGTTGCGAACGTTCAATAAGAAGAGGCCGCGCTCGTCTTTTCAATTTGTAGACTGTTTAATTGTTAATGGCCGACGACTCAAATTCTTCCGATTTAATCATCGTTAACGTCACTGGAGATGATAATAAGTCGGCGTTGTTCGGTAAGTACGATCTCGGCAAGCTCCTCGGTAGCGGTGCGTTTGGCAAAGTCTACCAAGCGGAGGATGATCACAACGGCGAAAGCGTTGCGATCAAAGTCGTCAACAAGAAGCTTTTGAAAGAGGGGCTCACGACGCACGTTAAGAGAGAGATATCTATCATGCGCCTCCTTCGTCATCCTCATATCGTGCTCCTCTCCGAAGTCCTCGCCACCAAGACGAAGATCTATTTCGCCATGGAGCTAGCCAAAGGCGGTGAGCTATTCTCCAGAGTTTCCAGTAATCGTTTCACGGAAGGTCTCAGCCGGAAATATTTCCGGCAGCTTATCTCCGCCGTGAGGTATTGCCACGCTGGAGGAGTTTCGCACCGTGATTTAAAGCCGGAGAATCTTCTCCTCGACGAGAATCGAGATCTTAAGGTTTCCGACTTCGGTCTTAGTGCGATGAGAGAGCAGATCCAATCCGATGGGATGCTCCACACGCTCTGTGGAACTCCTTCGATATAATCTCGTCGTCATCGAGTGCGAACATCTCCGGTTTATTCGGAAATTTCGTGACGCCGGACCACTGCGATCAGTTCGTCTCCGACGAGACTACGGCGGAGATTATGCGTAAGGTGGAGGAAATTGCGAAGCATTTGAATCTGAGGATAGGGAAGAAGAAGGAGAGAGCGATAAAGCTGGAAGGGCCAAAGGGAGTAGCCAATGTCGTCGTCAAAATTCGCCGGCTAACAGACGAATTGGTGATGGTGGAAATGAAGAATAAGCAAAGAGACGTGGGTTTAGTTTGGGCCGATGAACTCAGGCAAAAACTACGTCGTTTGATTAACCAACCGGTTTATAGGGTTTATGAAAAACCGTAAAATGGTTTCAATACAAAACCAATATCCGTACGCGGAATTTTACTCGGAATTTTTCAACATAATCCACTCGTGAGATTCAACAGTTAAACAAGGGAACCGGTTTTTTTTTTTTTTTTTTAAATTGATAGAGGATTCGAGAAGCATTATGGTTAGATCCGCCTCTTTGTAAATAAAAATGATAAGAAGAAAACGAACCAGGATTTCGTTTATACTTTTTTTTTTTGATATATTCCGGGATAAAAAAACTAAAAACAACAATTATTTGCTTTGATCCTCGGAGAGAATTTGAATAAAACTCTGATCTGAAATTTGTAGTCTTTATGTGTATGTGTGACTGTGTGTGTGTTTGCAAACTTGGGATTTGTTTTTGGTAAGGGACATGCGCCACCGTTTGTAATATTTGTCGTTGTTGATTGTGTTTGGGAATCGTACGAAGCATTGGGATCATTTTGTATCAAGCTATGAATGCTTCTTGGGGTTTTGCATTAAAAGTTTATAAATGATATTTAAATATAAATACGAGGATTTTAATATAAAAACGGTAACACTTAAAACAACGCAACGATATGGAAACATGTGACTGAAACAGGTAAACAGATAAACATGGATCGCAGTCATAACGCTGCTAAACGAACATGTCCTTTTTCAGCATACAATTCTTTTTAAAACATGATTGGTATAGATGGATTGGATTGCATACAATTCTCTTTTACTCGACTTCTAAACATTGAATATGTTTCCAGACAAGGATTATTTGTGTTCGGGAGTTTTGTAGTCGTATGCTAATTGTAAAATACAAAAGTTAATAGTTTCCAACACAAACATTGACAAGTATAATCATTAGTAACTGACGAAACTAGAAAATTAATGATACTTGGATAGAAATGCCGGTTTATATAATTCAGTGGTGTGGCGCGGTCCATTAGAGAAACTTACTATGCAATCCAACTAGTAGAAGTCGAGTTAAAGAGAGAGAGAGAGAGAGATGTTATAAAGCAATAGTTGCTGCAGGTAAATTACGTGTTAAGTGTATCGAAGCTAACCATCTTTTTAAGTAAAAATTCAAAATCTTAGGTTGAAGAAAACCAAGAGGACCATGACAGACGAGGTATATCTGCAACAGTTGTGTCCCAACATGATTTTCAATGTTTGTTTTTTTTCAACTTTCTTGAATTTGTGACTACCAAAACGACTGTACATCTTGGTTTAGGATTTGACCCTCCACAAATTGCCTCCCAGTCCCATCCCCTGTCTTCTTCACTTTCCTACACATTATTAACAAACACCAAAATCAATCCACAGTCCTCTTCACTGCCATTGTTCCACATGTAGCAAAGTTCTAAACAACTTAATCTATAACCAATGAGATCCAGATAAAATTCAGAATGTCCAAGAGCAACTCTAAGTATGTTACATACATAAGCTGCTCTATAGCCAAGGACAAATGTAAAATCTGTTATTTCTACATAGTCTCTTTGAACACATTATTATATAGCCATGTCCATAAATGAATCGAGCAAAAACAGAAAATAGAGGTTCAGAACAAACTAGTCTTACTTGAGCCAATGATTCGGAGAAGGGAGTTCAAATGGATTCTCTGGAGCCAACCCAGTTGGACTCATGTATGCAATATTATTCAGGCCGGCTTCTTCTGGCCGACTAAGCGACAAAAGACTCTCTGTGCCAGATGATGCTGGGAGCAACATTTTCTGTGACCAGGGATCATGGTTGCTTGGACCAGCAATGGGACTGAACCCGCCACTTCTCTGATCATTTTCAAAACAGTCCTTCCTGTGTGAATATGCACTGTGAATAGGGTCATCTTTTGCAAATAAAGATGATGTCCTATTGTGAGGCATATGATGCACAGCATTATCCTCATTAGATCTACTATTATCTGAAGGTAGAAGGAGATCTTGGCCAAAGGTGGTCTTCCACATTTGCCAGCTTCCATCATTAATTTGTTTTTCGTCAGCAACTCGTAATCTTGACAAGGGAGATTCGATCGGAGATGGCTTACTGACTTCACAAAAAGGTGTATTCTTCAACAAGTGGAGTTTTTCTACACCAGTTTCAAACTCAGCCCTTAGATCAAGTGATTCTGAAACAGGTCCCAGAAGAGATATTGGATCCGGAACATAACATGGATCTTCAAAACGCTCTTCTTCAGGCAAAAAAGCACGAGAATTTCCCCCCGGCTGAGGGAGACCAATATCTCTTGCAGATGAGAAACCTAAGCTACTGATAGTCGAACCACTAGAGTATGTTGGTATAGTGAATGGTGATGGGAGCCCAAAACTGATTGGATTGTCAAAGGTTCGTATTGAATGATCTTGATTACGATCATGTGAACTCTGAACATCTTTGGGCTTTGTACAAGGTCGACTTATAATATTAACACTGGAGGAAGCAGGAACAGACGGCGAACAGGCAAATAGTTGGTGCCATGATTTTTTAGGTTCTCCACTTGGTTGTGGCTCAGAAACGACCTGAGGGGAACATCATAATATTTTTGAGTATCCTTTATAAAACAAGTTGAAACTATATAACCAAGTCTTAAGTTGAACCTACTTCAAGATAATAAACTTAACTACTTAACAAAATAAATGAGTTCAAAAGCAAGGAGTTATTTATAACTGCAAACACAGTAGACTGGTTTAATCATCCGGATCACAATGGCATAAGAAATTTGGCAAGAACACTTACATGACGATTAATATTCCTTTCCCCTCCATTTGAACCAGATTTTCCAGCAACAAATTCAGGAGGATTAATATGCCTAGTATGAGCAGATGCATGAGAATGGTCTGCAGAGCCGATGGGCTTATTCTCTTTTGCAATTGTAGCTGACATATTTACACCTCTTCCAAAGAACCTGTTATCTGTAAAAGCCTTAGAAGAAGAGAAGAGTGTACCCTTCACTCGATCAAAGTACCTACCACCTGTCATATTACTGTTACTAGTAGCATTATTATCTACTCCATGCCCATGTCTCCTTTCCATGTTGGGCTGCTTATGCTCAGTATCCTTGCCTATCCTCTTGTCAAGCTCTTCCGCATCTGAATTGCTCTTACTAGAGGCCTTATCTCTTTCTTTCTTTCTCTCCTGGCGCTTCTTCTCTGCCTCCTTTCTGGTATCTTTTTCCTTGGAAGCAGGTGATGACTTACTACATTTCTCGGCTTCTAGTATCTCATCTCTTAACCTTCTACGTTCCTCCACTAGTCTCGCAACTTCCACTCGTTGTTTTCTCTCTTCTTCCTCCAAATGCTCCTTTTCCAGCCTAGCTTGTCTTTTCTCCTCAGCTTTTCTGCGCGCTTTCTCAACCCTGCTCTCATGATAGCTCGCCCCATTTTCACCCTGCCTAGCCAGTAGTCGTCTCTGGTCAGCATCAGTTGACGAATCATCAACCGAAGAGCTAAAGCTAAAAATCTTTCTCCAAAGCCACCTAATGCTCATGAAAAAATAAGTAAGCAGTCGGCAAGCAAAAACAACGCCACCAGGATATGATTTCCCTAAACAATTCTCATCTTCTCCAAATGTACTACCACTATTATTCTGCCAGTAGGCTGACTCGCTAGTCCATGTGCTGTTTTCTGACCATTCTTGCCCGTGCATCCATCCATTCTCATTCCATCCCTTTCCATTCAACATCTTACCACCTCTTCCAACAAGATCCTTCAAAATTCCAGAACCAGAAAGCCCTAACCCCGGAGGCACAGGCATGTCTAAAACAGGTCTCTTTGATATATGCCCACAATATGAGCACATAAATCGTCCACCACCTGGATTTTGGTCTCTGTAAGGAGTTGAGCAGTTACGACAGCGTCGTGTAGCAGTTTTCTTTAGCTTTTGCAGTTCCATAGCTTCCAATCTCTTTCTCTCCCTAAGACGAGCATTTCTACGCACCCGCCAAGTAGAAAGCTGAGGCATCAAAACTTCATACCAGAACAAAGTAACCAAAAGCACAAATACACAAGCTAGCCTGGGAGAAGTTATTTCGAAACGAAAATCTGGTGGAAGAAGCTGAGACAGAGCCCACAGTCCAATCAAAGGTAAAACCAACCAAGGTAGCATTGTTGCAACCCGGCGAGACCACTTTTGAATAACACACAATATACACATTATCCTCCCAAACCAACCCTTTTCCTCTCAAATCAGACCGAAATCAAACCAAAAACCCTAAACTTTCAGAAAATTTTCAACTCCGGGGATGTGCTTAGAACAGAAAACACTAACCCTAATATTCCTGCCAGGTTGTTGTATACCATCGAAGTATACTAATCCCAGCTCGAAAAAATTTCAGCAAAAATTAGGGCTTCAGGAGAATCAACAAAATACCTAATGCACAAAGCGACATTTGAATCAAAATTGAAGACCGCTACATTCACAAAATGAAAAATCGATTTAATTTATACACCTACCGAAACCAAGAAAACCCAGTTCGGGAGCGAGCTCGAATTAACTCAAGGTGCAATGTGATAGTGGGCAGAGAGACAAAGAAACTTACCGATATCAGAAAGGAAATAATCGGCAAAGCAAAGGGCGAGTGCAGATTTGAGATTCGGATCCAATTTGGGTAGAATAGCGTAGTATCGTTCGATTCTTGGCAACGAAGAAACCGTAAACGGGAAAAACGAAAGATTGATGATGATGATGAAAGAAATGAGAAGAAGGGAACAAAACCGGGTAAGGTGAATCGGGTCTTATTACTTTGATCCGTAACCTTTTCTATTAGCCGGGTAAGGTTTATCCATACACATTCATTTTATTATTAGCTACCTTTTTTACAATAATTACATATGTCGAGATATCATAAATCAAGATAATGAGAAATTGTTGATATATATCAAAATAAATATTATTAATTTGAGACTATGTATAAATTGACATGAGATTTAGTATATATCTTTTTCTATTTTTCAGAATTAGTATAAGGTTGATTTTCCATTTATTTCCTTTTATTAATTTGTTTTTAACTGATACGCAATAAAGCATTTACAATAATAGTAAAATAATATGAAAATACTTTGTACTTTAAACACATTTATGAAATGAAATGGTGAATTATCTAAAACGTCTTTGATTGATTAAAAAATGTTTACAAAATCTTGAAATAATCAACTCCTGATACAAATAGAAATATGAACATTATATGGAAAATTTTAAAATTAGGCGAAGGACCACCATTTTCTTATATAAGGTGTTTGGGTAAAATTTGCATTAAAATAAAACAATAAATATCAAATACGCCAAACACTTGACCATACGGTAACTCGACGTGGCGCTACCGCCAAGCTCACTAGATATAATGTGGTGGTCAATGCAAAATCTGATAATTTTATGATTTTATCATCACATTGAACTCTAAAGTTCCAAAAAAAGCCATTAAGGAGCCTTTAACATTGACGTCTCCCTCATCCATCAAGATCGCACGTTCATTTTTAATTGTTCTTATATTATTTCCTTGAGCTAAGATCAAAACTACATTACCATGTTAATATAGTCCTCGACCCAAAACTTTTCGACCATTTTTTTTTTGTGTACCTACAACTAATTAAACTACAAACATTGGTGTCAATAAAGTATGTTAATCATTTGATAAATCAAAGTTAACATATGGATACTATGTACGAAGTTCTGATCACTGTAATTATTATATATTAAAAGATCGAAACATTTTCAATTTACTAAATGAAAATCGTTCTCAGACTAACCAAATGCTTAACTATTCAAAAGGTGTTCTCTTACTATTGAAAGGTTTATCTTGGTGGACTTCTTTATGCATTTGCATTTTTCGTCTACCTTAAACTAAAAAAAAAATTTGTCTAAAAATTCTTGAATCATCCCGTTTCAAAATCACTGGTTCAGTTAGAATAAAAACACAAATTTCGCCCGTACCATATAAGAATCGAATCGGAGATCCATTTGGTAATATAATTTTAATGGTACATGCTTCTTGAAATTTAGCTAAGACAGCAAAACTAATATTCTATATACAGAAAACGCAATCCTCAAATGAGAAAAAAAAACAAATCAACCGTATTAACAAAGTCTCCAATTAAACTTTGATATGAAGGTTTCCAACATTTCTCGAAGCTTGTGAAAACCTTCATTGAGGATACGTTTAAAAAACAAACAAACAAATCAACCGTATCCATAAACAACATTTCTTGAAGCTTGTGAAGAAGAATTCCATTTTTAGCACGAAATTTATGGAATTGAATATAACAAATCCTCAAATCATATACTAGCAAGTATATTAGAAAACATGATTCATCAATTCATTATAAAATTAATTCAAGAGTTAAAAATGATTAAATAAACACTAAATTTCAAAACAAACCATGACCTAATAACTATAACCATACCTTTTTCTTGGTCAACTTTTAACCATACTTTACTATCACCAATTAAACACAATGATTTAACTTTTTTTGTTCACAATGATTTTCTTCTATTACAGAGTTTTATGTTTCTATGTTAAATACGTTTTCTTCGGAAAATAAAAATGTTATAGTGAAATTGAAACCCAAATAAATAACTTTTTTCCGTAGGCCAATAAGACCACCTAGGCTTCGCCACAAAGCAGACGTCGTGTTTAAACAACTGTTTAATCACATTGATTAACCATAATCACTCCCGCCACCACGCCACGCGCTTTCTTCAATTAATGTATTTGTGTGAAACTGATGCAACAGATGTTATTGTAATTTGCAGATTGTGGGTTATCTGCTCATATCAGCTGTGTCTTCTGCAATTCCATTGACAAACAGATTCAGAAAAGGCCAAGATAACAGATTCACTGATTCTGCTGCTTCAGCTATTAGTATGGCTATCTTCACATTCATCTCTTTAGCTCTCTCTTCTCTCTTCTCCGGTTACAAACTCTCTACTCATTCTTTTTTCTGAATCTCCCTCTCTCTGCAATATTGTGCTTTAAAAGTCTATTGTACCGTGGTGATCTCTCCAAAACGTGTAAATGTCATTCTTTTATGTGTTCATATATCTGATGATGCTAACTTTTGTTATTGGGGTCTGTGACTCTCTGTGCTCTTGTTTGATACATTATCCAAAGTGAAGACATGTGAAATTTGATTAGTTTTATTCCATTTTTCTACTTCTATATGATACAAACATTCAAGATATTACAGACGTGTGAAAGCTCGAATGAGCTATGAAAACAAATGAAAAAATTTCTCTATGGATTATATAGTCTTTACTATCTGCAGGGATCACTAGTAAGTAGTGATCCCTGTTTTTGGCAGAAATGTACATAAGGAAGAACAGATTCCTTTTTTCTTCACTACATAAACGAATCAAAAAACGAGGGCTCCTCGTTTGGTTCTTCCTTGGCTCTAGAGAACCCACCACCAACAAAGCTTTGTTGTGTTTGAAGGTTGCTGTTGTTATTGTTGTTCATAGCGTAACCAAAAGGTACAGCATTAGTATTGTTGTTGTTGTGCAGCATCTGAAGCGTATATGGTGTTTGAGAAGAAGTAGTGAAGTTGGAGCGACCAGAAATAGCAGCTGGTCTTATTGGGGCTGAAGAAGTATCCTGTGGTGGTCTGTTTGTGGCGTAACCGCTACCACGAGCTGCAGGTACATCGTGGTTGTGTTTCCCTTCATAGGTTGTGATGACCGCTCTCATATCATGTGATGCTCTCTCAACATGTTTTCTCACGGGACAACCGACGGTTGTGCACTTGTAGTAGCTTCTGTTAGATTCAAAGTGAAAAGAAACATAAAAATGTCAGATTCTTAGAGCTTAATTGTGATTGTTGAGGAGAACAAATGTTTAAGTTATATACCTTGGATTTGGATTTCCCTTAACGACTTTCTGGCCGTATTTTCTCCATCTATAACCGTCATCAAGAATATCGATATCACTAGTTGTTTGCACCACAATTCTCGGCTCTCTCACTGTCTTGCTTCCATTACCATTCCCACCACTTGTTTCATTTTCTCCTTTCCTGAAACACACAAAAACAAACATTCGATCAACTTTCTTATTCAAGATTGTTCAATGAGTATGCGATTTTTCGAGTGACAAGGATCTGTACCATCTCTTTGCTTCAGGTTCACTCCCACAATCTTCTTCATCTCTGCTGACAATCGATGAGCCTTGTTCAAACTCATCGTCTCCAACAGAATCAGAAGTAGTATTATCCTCTTGTTGCATAGCATAGCAATCAGAGTGATGAAAGCTATTATTGAAATTAGGTTGATCAGAAGAAGCCTGACGATTATGATCAAGACTGGCATTGAACACAGCTGAATGAAAAGTAGAAGAAGAAGAAGATGATCTTCTAGTAGACTGAGGTTTAGGATGGTTATGGCTTCCTTTGTACACAATCTCTGTAATCTCACCTTCTAAAGATCTCTCCACTTTCTTTTTCGTTGGACAATTTGGGAAAGTACACTTATAGTAGCTCCGAGGATTCTCGCTCCCTTTCACTTGTTTCTGTCCATATTTTCTCCAGTTGTAACCATCTTCTCCTTTCCTTTGCTCTCTTCCATTGTAAGACACAGCTTGATTGTTTGGACGAGTTTCGGTTTGGCTCCATTGATCTGACTGGTTCTTCCTCTGTTGTTCCTGAAACACAAACATTCAAATTAGTTATAGAAAAAACCCATGGAAGAAAAAAGAGATTAGAGATTTAGGTGTTAAGGAACATACCTGAGATTGAAAGATAGAACTGTTTGTTGTAGTTGTTGTTACTGTCGGAGCAGAAACTCCTGATGATTGAGTCTGGAATGAGAAATCGAAGAAATTAATGTTGTTGTTGTTGCTGTTGTTGTTCTTCTCTGCCTCATTTATACCTTTCTGGTTATTTTCATTTGTAATTAGAGCTCCTGTGGTTGGAGAAGCAAGAACCTGCAGTATCACCCCAAATAATTAAGGATTTGATTCAGAAGAATTCAAGAAGGAAGACAAACAGCAATTATTAAGAACCATAGAATCAAGAGTTGACTCTGAAAAAATAAAAAATCGTTGACTTATGACTTTATTACTTCCGATCACAATTCATATTCTTGAAAAACAACAGATGATAAATTAATGATAGTAAACATCAAGCCCAGATTATCAATAGTTAGATTCAACTCAAAAGAATTGAGAAAAAAACAGAGAGGCTTACGTTAGCAGCGGAGGAGAGAAAAGCAGGGGATTCGAGGAAAACAGAGGGGCTGAAACAAGTGGAAGGAGATACAAGAGAAGGAGTGACTGAGATCGAAGAAGGAGCAAAAGATCTGAACTTTGGAATCTCAAGATCTTCCAAAGATGAAGTTGATGTTCTTCCAGTTTGTTGTGACCAATTAGCAGAACCACTCATGTTCTGTCTGGTTCTGCTATTATCCATAGTAAGAAAAGAGGAAGCAGCCATACGAAAACGGAAGTTTTTATCTGTTATTATCAAACACCAATTTCAGATATTTATAGAAAGTGTTAAGGAGCTTGAAGAAGGGGGCAAAGAAGAAAACGAGAGAAATGATGGGTTCTTTGGCTAATGTTTATGTATTTTTGTTCGTTGTCTGTATATATAAAACATATTGTACGGCCTGATTGGTAATTTTTTTTTAAATTTAATTTTGATGAATTGTTTTTATTTTGGGGTCACAGATGAAAAATGAAATAAAGTGTAGTTTCTGAGAAGGTGATAAAAAGTTTGACCGTTGAAAAATATCATTAGAAGAAGAAGAAGAAGAAGAAGGAGATGGTCAGACCTTGTGGCCTTGAATCTGATCAAACGTTGAACATATTTCAGAGGCGGCTTCACAATCTCATCATCTTAGGGCCTTTTTTGGTGCCACGTGTAATTTCGTGTTATTCTTTCTATTTGGATAAAAATACGATTCTCAGACAATTGGGAATCTTGGAATTTTTTGACTCTTTAGTAGAGGTCCTTTCTTTCTCTTAAGCACATGAATTTGAGAGTTTAAAGCACATAAGTTTTTATTTTTTTATTTTTTTATAAAAGATATAAAAGCAGATAAGTTTAGGAATGAATTGGTGAGTTATTGGCAAAACCTCCGGGTTAAAGTCGATATTAAAATCCGTCTGCGGCCAGCGGATACTAGGTTTCACTCTATTTATTGTTTATCATTGTTGGAACTGAGTTTAAATCCGGAATTACGTTTGAGAAATAGATTTTTCTCCTTGTTAAATTTGCATGAGTTCTCGACTAAAACCTATAAATAAACATAAGTTTCAACTTTAAGACTCTATAGTTAAACAAAAATAATCTGATTTTCTACGATTAAACAAGAATTCCACTAAATTATTTATCAAACTTCGTAACAGAATTACGATTGTACTTTTTTTAATGTGAAATGTTATTTGCATCATTATATTCATTTTCTTTTTGGTCAAAGCATCATTGTATTAAAAAAAATTCAAAAAAATAGAAGAACAGTTTTTATGTTGACACCTATGATTTGCGATAGGAGTTTATGGTTCCATGCTTTTTATGCATTGTGTGCTTTAACAAGGTTTGTGTGTTTTATATTGATTCAATGACTTGTGATTAACGCCTGTGTGTGAGAGGCTGGACCTTAGGCATACTATTTGTGTTGCATCGCATAGTTTAATGCTCCTCTTCACGTAACATTTCTTGGATTTTATATATTCTACATAATTCTCTTGATTGCAAATTTGCAATACTAACAATTAAATTGCTATAATTTTTGCGTTTGTGCTTGTCTAATCGTTTGTGGAACCTCTTTGTTTCCCACATGGCAGCCAAATTTGTTCTTGGAGACTTGTGTTGGGATCACATTTTAGAGCCGCCGATTGATAGTGTTGCTTCCGTTGAAGGTATGCCTCAATGTTTTGACCACTTGATGAAAACATATTTCATACTAGGTTTTTAACAAGCCTAATAATTTAAGTTTTAGGAATAGCTAGACATGATCAAACAAAGATTAGAGGAAGAATCTAAAGTTGAGAAAAAGAACATATAACATGTGAAGAAAAACATTTGTCCCATTTTATCGAATAGATATAAAATTAAAGGAAGAAAACAATGATTTAAGTTTATATGATCAAACAAATTAAGATTAGAGGAAAAATGTAAAGTTTATTTTTTTTGATTAAGGAAAAATCTAAAGTTGAGAAAAAAAGAAAAGAAAAGAGAACACATAACATGGGAAGAAAAGTATTTTTGTCCGATCGTATCGAAATTATGTTATTTGGTGACTTCTGTGTCATTTGATTAATTTTGGCACTATTAGTAAATGTTTTCTTCTTGAATCATTCATTTTTAGTTAAATCTTTGGCACTGTCATTGCTTCGCCTGCTTTCTACTGTTCAAGTATCTCTCTCCAAACGACAGCGTTATAAGGTCCTAATGCAAGACGCCAACGCTTCGCCACGGCCGTCGAAGTCTCTGACTGATCGGGTAAAGACGAACTGTTTATCCATGGCAGTCACGATCAGGAAGGGTTTAGCTATGTTAAGGCCTTTTTTGTCGGCCAGGTACATGAGATCAACGTCGTTTTGCATTTTTTTGGTCGGCCAGGTACATAATATGGTTTCGGATGCGGTAGAGTTGAACTGTATAGAGTAATCCTGAAATCACAATCCAAATACATTATTATTTCAATTGTTTAAAAAGTAATTTTTTGCGTTAAGTAGATTATATTTACCTTTGGGTTGATACAATGATGCCCAATAGATATGCCATCAAGTCAAGAGCAGATTGCAACGAGTTCTGAACATCTCCAACCACACAACGGTCGGATTCTGAAACGAGATCCTAACACGACCAAACATCACCAAAGGTTCTACGTCTTTGCAAAAACATATATAACCTAAAGAAATTATAACATACCTGCATTTGTTGAATGACGGCAAGATCAAACATCCACAAGCCAAGCCTTGAAGCAGCAACTCGGCCATTAGCATGTAAGATGCAAGAACAAGAATCCTACTTTTGTGACTTTTTTTTTTAATGTTTTCATATACAATTGATTTCTATAGGATTGATTAGTCAAGTTCCATAACATGGTCAAGTTCTACTAGATTCGTATAAGATACACGTAACAAATACTTGTTATAACCCGAGACCATAAGGACCAGAGGTCGGTTCTTAGTGTTGAGATACGCGATTGCATTAGAGGATACACGAATGTAGCCGCTAGTCCAACCGTTGCACTTATTCCTCTGCCTATACCGGTGATATATGTAGGTATCCCTTCCCACTGCAATGTAGCCGTCATCAATGTTCCAAAGCTGTGTCAAAGCGGTAAATTGATAAGATAAATCATTCAAAATTATCCATTTGACATTCACTTGAGAACCATTTAAACGAAAAAATGCTAATGATGAAAGAGAGAGAACCTGAGGACGGTGAAGAACAAGAGAGCTAGAGAAGCCCCAGGAAGTACAACTTCTTGATTCAAATATATTCTCCACGCGCCAACAAAAGAAGACTCAGATATTCTATCAAGAATCTTCAGGATTCCGGTTTTACGCGGTGGGTTTGTTGTAGAACCCTCCTCTGTTCCCTGAAAAATAGAAACAGAAACAGGTGCATCTGTTCCTTGTACTGGAGTTGTCCGAGAACGCAATATCCGTCTCTCATTGCTTCTTTCTATCGCAGGAACACTGCTATAAACAGACATGAAGAGCCAATATTCAACCCAAGCGGTTGTAGTGGCCCAAGATGCAAACGTGATGGCTGACGCCTTAAGAGAGACAAAACTGATGATCAGACCAGTGATGACTGGAGAAAGTAGATTGGAGCTCAAATCAATGCCTCTAATGACAGAATTCATTCTTGTCAATACTGCTGGTGGATGACCTTCCGAAATAACCAGAGCCCTATGGTTGCCAAAAGAGCCAAGAAGGCTGTTAGAATACCAAATATAATACTATAGTATATAAAGATTATGAACCTCTCCAAGTATAAACATTACCAGTCTCGTTCAATCAAAATAATGCCGGCAAGAGTTGAAAGAGCTCCAATGGCACCAGCAACATTCGTTAACGCAACCAAGATTGCAAAGGCAGGGAGATTTTGTGACTTAAGATCGGAAACTAATAACAACTTGATGACTGCGCCACCAGCAA
The DNA here is from genome assembly GCA_963922655.1 of Cardamine chenopodiifolia. NCBI lineage: Eukaryota > Viridiplantae > Streptophyta > Magnoliopsida > Brassicales > Brassicaceae > Cardamine > Cardamine chenopodiifolia. Next base: position 15,660,899 of record OZ000478.1, on the reverse strand, counting down.
TGGTGTAAGAGAGGTTATGGCAGACGAGCCAGAGTCTGAGAACTTTAACAGTCCATTCCCTCGATCCATTGCCCAACAATGGGACCAAAAATTGCAGTAGAAGTAGATTCTATGGCGCCATAAATCACAGCGAGAAGCAGAGAGTTTGGCCACAAGTAGATCATATACAGAGCAACAGAAAATTCCCACGTTCTACATAAAAAAATAAAGAAACTCATATTGAGGAATTAGGAATAAAATTGAATCCATCATTTTCAATCATCTAACACTGATGAAAGTTATTATTATTATTTATATATCAGAACACTGATGAAACTATCTTCTTTCTTGGTTATAAACCAACTCTGAACTCATCTAAGATTTCAAACAACAGTGAAATTAATCCACCTTTTTAGCTTCTTTGATTCTAAAGCATGTTATCCAGAAACAACAACAAAAAAATATTTGTTTGCTATATAAACCTACCTGGCACTCCATCGGGCAAGAAAATAGCCAACGTAGAGATATATGACAAAACGACATCGTAAAGGTGGTGGGTTTTGTGGCTGTTCTTCTCCTTCTTCACGTTGTTGTTCTTCCTGTTGAACAACCCTCCATTCTGTCTCATTCTCCATTTCTGCTGAGAATTTTCGAATTTAGTAACGATTAAGCGATTCAGTGTTCATTATATATTGATGGCTTCTCTAGAATTCCAAATGAAAACATGACAATCTGTTGTTATTTTAGCGTATATAGACAAAATTTGCATGTGTGTGACAACAAAGTCCTTCCTCACATATAAACAATAATCAATATAAGAAAAAAACAATAATTCTATGAATTTATTCTTAAGAACGAGGAAACGTGAATATGACCGACTCCTCAAGTGACGCTAGAAAATAAGAAACAAAAACCTTATTTCTGCGCCGCCGCAGACGAGCTTGGAGAATGAATGAATGATGGAAATAGAATCAGAAATACTTTTTTGTAGGGTGATCTTAATTATAATTATTGGTGATATCAAAAGGAATGAAAACTTTTGGGTGGAGGAATAACATATTCCCACTAGAGTTAAAAAGGAGGATTTGTGGGAATATATTATGGTTTCGTGTGTTAAAATGAATATGTTACACTTATTTTTTGGATTAGATATTGAGACTGGCTAAAGAAACAAAGCATAACCTGAAAACATCAAGATTCAAAAAAGAAAAATAAAAGTAAGAAAGCGAGAGACCCTATCCGTGAACTCACCTCGCATTGTTTCTTATGTGAGAGTAATCCTAAAGTGCAATAAGTAAAAGATGTGGTATTATATGAAAGAATGTATGATATTATATCTAACTTTTGTGGTTTAGACATAGTGAAAGTTAATGTGTTCCTTAGCGTTTAGGTGCATCATACATTTAGAGTTAAATTATGATACAATCGGAGCTGGTTTCATTTGCTTCAAAATTATCATCATGAGGAATACTCAAGTCTATCTTGGTTTTAAATGGCACCCAACCACAAATGTTCTTTGACTGCGCTATGCACCAAAATGCTAGCTTTTTAGACATGAGGCGCTAATGGAGGGGTTAATCCTAATTATGAGTCCCAACAGCCGAAAACATCTATTCTTCTTCCTAATTGCGAGACCTAATAGGCCCAAAACACCTTTTCCTCTTCCTCTGGTATGTAATCTATAGTTTTGAGACCTAATCCGCCGCTGACCTACAGAAAATCTGAAACCCAACTAAGCGAAAACACAAAACTCATGCTATGGAGTCCCTAAAGATGCTCGAAAGGTTCAGGCTATGAGTTATCAGAGTGATGTAAGGTCTTGTGAAACACAAAACTCATGCTATGAAAGGTCTTGTGATTTTTTTTTTTGTCTGCAACTTTGATTTTTCTTGCGCCGATGACCACGTTGACAAAAAACCTATATATATATATAAAAAGATCAGCAATAGGGAGGGAGGGGGTTGAAAGAAATTTCAGTGGAGTGTCCAATAGAGTTGGACATTGTGGTTTATAAAAACTAAAATTAAATCAGAGTATTTGTAGTTTGCTACACATTTAGTTTGGTTCAGTAGTTATGTCTTAAAGTTTTTGTTTTTGTAAAAATGACCTCAACTGTTGGTGGTAAGATAGAAAACGATCATATCGTTTCAGTTCTATAGATATTCACTTTCCAACTAAATGTTACCTTTGAAGTGTATGGGTTGACATAGATATATTTGTTATTTGTTCGGTACTGGAGAATCAGGATCCAAATTATACATACAACGAACATGCAAATGATTGAGAACAGAACACATTACATAGCTCACTAAAAGAATGTTCTATGAGAAAAAGAATAAGAAAAAAAAAACAAATCCCACACAGTTTTCCGTAAAACTAGTACAAATTCCGGAATCTACTTGTAACATACACACCTATAAAATAGTATACAAGATACATACATACATACATACATATATAAGCGATGACAGTACGTATTTGATGTTCTGTCTGAAATAGAAAATTGTATAACCTACCTGATGTACGTATTTGTGTTCGTTCTTGTTCTCTTTCCATCACGAAACAAGAACGAACACAACGGAAAAAGCCAACGAGATCATAATTCAAGAATCACTCCAACTATCTGAATCTTCGTCTTCGTCGCTTCCAGCCATTGCCTGCACCAGTTAAGATATGTGTGCGGTAAGAGAAAGTGAAATTTCATTTGGTCTATGATCAGGCTAATAACTCAATGTTTCCACTTAAGAAACTGCTTTGAGATCCTAACTTGGATAATGTGGGGCTAAAAGTCTAAAACACATGAGATTTTCTTTCAATTCATGTAAAAAATCAAAAGCTTTGACATGAGGCTAGAGGGTTAGCAATGACCACCAAAAAAGGGGAAAACTTGAAAATGTTTATTTACTGTCTTAAAAGGGGTTGGAAAGAGAGAGTAACGGACCATGCGTATTGTGTTTGCTTTCTCCAAGATTTCAGCTACCCTTAAGTTCGTTTTAGGACCAGTTTGGATACTGGGTCGTGTTGCTACTGCAGGCTTCAGATTGATGGACTGTATAGACATATCAAGGTCATAAAACTCCTTATCAGAAATGCTTTTAACAACATTAAATATTGCGTTGGGGATTTTACATGATCAATATAGAAGCATTTAGGCCTAGTGCATTAGTCAGGAGACAAAAGATACAAATTACCACCGTCAACCACAAATAAAGAAAAGAAAAGGATGGGTGTAAGAGTAAGAGCAAAATGTGCTACCTTGTTCCGTATTTGCGCAAGTAACGAATCTTTGTCATCTTGCTTTGATTTGATTGGTGGTTGGACCATCTCAGAGACTTTCTTCATCTGGCAAATCATCAGAACAAGTGATTAGAGTCATATTTTCAGTAAAGACATGGTATTGCGGACAAGATGTGATTGTTACCGTGCGTCTGTCATGAGCTGCAACTGCATCGACAAGCGGACTTCTTGGCCGAGGTAGCCTAACCATAGGGACTACTTCTGGCTTATTTGTGTCCAAGGTCGGTGCAACAGAGAATGCGCTGACAGGCCACATAGCATCTCCCGCTGAAACAGGAATGATCTTTTGAACAGACGTGTTTGATGATTCTGCTGTTTCTGCATTTGAAGTATTGGAAACCGAATGACCCTTGTCTTCTACCTTTGTGGATTGAGTTGGCGTCAAGGCTTTGGTCTCAGGACAATGGAGATGATAGCTTGAGCTTTGTGAAACATGCACATCTGTTTCGTCCTTGAAATCTTCGTATTTTGCTGATAGATCCTGAGGCAGATGCAATGCCAACTCTTGTGAACAAACGAGCTCGTGGTTCTGAGCTGCATGGTCAGCCAAAAGATTGTTCTCTTCAGAACCAAAATCCTCTATACACCGCTGATTAGGCATTGTAGAGAGCTCCGAAACGTTGTATTGACTATTCAAATCAGTGCCAATGGTTGGGAACTGAATGGATGATTGCAATGGCTTTTCTGATGCATTGTTCACAAACCCTCCAGGAAGCTGTTCTGATTTGTCACTTCCTAAAGATACAGACAACTCTGATGGTTTAGATCCAATTTGAACATTCAAGCTAGGATCAATGGGTGGTGCTGCTGATGGAGCAGAACTACTGGTTTCAAATGATCCCCCCATGAAGGTAGGAAAAGAATGTGAAACCTTCCCAATACGCCATTGCATAGGAGGAAGGGGCGGCAGTGGTGGGATTTCTTCCTCATTGGGTGGAGTTGTCTCAGGGATCAAGCCAAAGCCAGGAAAAATAGGATCCAGATTCAACTCTTGCTTAGGACTGTTCAATTCTATAAGTGCTGATTGTGGTGCAAATTCTAAGCCTGCTAATTGTGGTACAAACTCTAAGCCACCGGAAACACTTGACTGCAGCAATTCCTCATCTACAAATGCATTGCTTGCACCAGGTGTTTGCTCTTTAACTGTCTGCTCGATAGCCACACTCTCAACAAGGTTCAGATTATTCACTGGTAAGGAAACTATGCAATTATCAACGAGAATGCTCTTACAAGGAGATCTAGTTTCGGTGTCTCTGTCACTTTGATCCAGAGGTGTCATAGGACTTGAAGATTCACAACTTGCCAGGTCACTATTGTCTAGAGAAGTGCCCATACATTCTGAAGACACTTCCAGAGGGTTCTTCTGCATTTTCTTCTCTGACTCTGGATTATTTTCTGCTGGTAATGTCCCGTCGGAATCCACAAATGTATCCAGACCTTCTGAAGATACTTCCAGTGGGCTTTCCTGCACTTTTTTCTCTGACCCTGGATTATTTTCTGCTGGTATTGTCCTGTCAGACTCCACAACTGTATCATGGCAAAACTCTCCTGCTTCAGAATACGATTGATAAGTATTGGTCAAAATCCAAGGCAGAGAACCTTTCAAACTAGTAGATGACAGGCTAACGGCATGGTTAAAATCACCACTGGAAGTGTCATCGTCATTACCAGACATAGCAAGCTCTACGTTCGTGACAATGTCTGCGTTTGCATTGTCCAGCACAGAAAGGTCATGAAAACCTTCATCAGAGATATGTTCATCGCTTTTGCTACAAGTAAGTGAAGCATCTCCCAACAATTTCTCTCCTCCCGAGTTAAAATCAGAAGTCAGCTTACTATCAACAACAGCTGGCATGGACATTCTATTCTCTAGTGTGTCTTCATGGGACTCTGAAATAGATACATCAGCCGTGGTGCCAAAGGCACATGAATGTTCACTCGAGATCCCAGAAACTGAACTTTGAGAATCAACTTCAGCAACTGAAGTTTGAGAACCAACATCAGCAACTGCATTAGTCACTGTTACACAATTCATTTCATCAACCAGAGTATCTTTTAAGTAAATTTCATCTACTGTACTAGGGCCACAGACTTTAGAGGGGACATCAGGTGAAACTTCCATCCCCATCACAGCTGAAGAAGGTAGCAGTTTTCCTGTTAGCATACTACCATCACAGCTTTTAGGATCGCTGCTTGAGTTTGCCAAAACTTTAGAACAAGCAACTCTAGAGTTTGTCTCAATATCATTATTAGCGACAGGTAACTCTCTACCTGTTTGACTATCAACAAACACTTGAGGACTAGTACCTGAGTTTACTAAATTTGAAGAATTATCAATCATATACTTCTTCTCAATGGTAGTACCACATCTGCTTCCTCCAGAAGTTGAACTAACTGACGAAGTTTCAGAAGGGACGTTAGAGTTTTTACCATCAAAAGATGCACAAGATCTTGAAGAATCGGGATCCACCTTGCTTCCATCATTGCCTCCCTTAGTTAGATCAAGTCTAACAAGTTCTGGAGAAGTTTCAGCGACTTCTGGTGCTAAAGACTGAACAGTCAGTGAACGTGGACTTGAACATGTATCATTCGACCTAAATGATGTCTGCCCATCTACATTGCTGCTACTAACTGATTCCTGAACATTAAAATCATGAGACACTTTGTTGGCATCAGAAGTTACATCAGACGTGGAATCCACCAGCTCACTATTAGAACGAGAAGTAAAAGGTAAACATCCAGAAGATTTCTCTCCATCAGATTGTATGCTTGCAGTGTCTGAGTAAGAAAAACTAGTGCTCTGTTTCCCAAACGAGCTTTGCCCATTTTCTGACACTGGTGTGTTTCTATTTGAATGAAAAAATGAAAATTGAGGAGGGTCCTCCATCCTCTCTTCATCCGCATCAGAACATATACGATGGTTCCCATCTTTCAAAGCACCTGGTCTATTATTAGGTCTACATTCATCGTCTGTTTCTGTTTCCGACTCCATGGTGGCTGGTGCGTCCACATAATTGTCAGCCTCATTAGTTAAATCTTCAGAATAACTCCTATGTTGAAAAAATCCTGGCTTTCCATTCAAATTAGTCTGTGAATCCTTTGTAGTAGTTGTACCAGGGACCTCAACATAAGTAGATTCAGGTCCAGTCTCTATGTCTTTTTCAATAGAAGAACCCCTATTTAAGTTAATATTTGCCACATTTTCCTGCTCATTTGGCAATGAAACCTCTGGTCTGCTTCCTCTGTGAGACTTATCCAGAGCACCCTCCATACTGATTTCAGGTATATCAGTTACTACGTCTTTAGCACTATCCATATTCCATGTCAACAGTTCGGGGTATGGGGTAATTATTTGATAACCTGTTTCATTATTGACACATGTCTGCACATATTTCTCCATGTAGCTTTCCCCTGATTTTGAAATAAGGGAATACCCATCCAGCTTTCTAGTTTTCAACTTCACCACTCGCGCTGGGTCTGAATGATGACCCTCTAAATGCTCCACCAAAAATAATTCATGCAATCTGTGCCAGTTGAATGATTTGAATTAACCATCATCACTCACAATTATATTCAAATATACAATAATAGAAATGACAAACATACAAGACATAAAACAGATAATACCCACTTGGCATGTGAGGATAGTGCATTTTCAGGTGTTCCTCCATTCCTCCACTGAGATGCTCTCTTCTGCAAGAGATTAAAGGGGGAAATTATGAGAAATATAATTTTCACTGTACCTATCTAAGTTTAATGAACTCCTAGACAAGAACATAAAAGACCAATTCTTTTCAGCAAATCTACCATGTAACGGAAACAAAAATAAAACCAAGCAGGATCACATTGCAACCCACAAGCTACAGCCTGAACTAAGAAGCTCCCTCTTTTGTCAGTACTACCTTTGCTTTCTGCGATTTCTTCTCTCTCTGAATATCATCCCATGATGTTTCATATGAAGATGTTTCGAGCCTAACAAATGATGGATCAGTGTAACGTTTCAAGCATGCCCCAGCTCCCAAAATGTCAAATCTAATCAAAACACAAAATAGATATTATATCCTCAGCTCTCCCAAACGACTAGAGAAAAAAAAAAAGATTACAAAACAAGGTAAAATCATACTTGTCCAGAAGAAATAGCCTTGGGGGACCCCGACATTCCTCATAAGAATCCATTACACAGCGGGGTAAGTCACCACGTGTAACCACACTCTGTTCCAATTGTAGATTCGGATGCCATTCCACACCTGAAATAGAGTTATAGAGTCGCTTGAAGCAATCCAACAGCATAGCTGAACAGTCATAAATGTTCGTAGCAATATACAATGATCGGATAAAATCGTGCAGATGCACAATTGCACATTGAGCAGAAAATATCTGCCATCCTTGTAATATATCTATGATAAGTAGACAAAGCAAATTTGTGCAAACAGGAAAAATAAAGTTCCAAGACAAACTGCAAATTAGTATAAAAATGAAGCTATCTTCTAATGCCTTGCTTTCAATTAGAATCAACCTAAGACCACAAAAGCAAGGATCCAAGGGAACATTACCGACCTTTATTAGAAAAAAATGGTGAATGATCGATCTGGCACAGTAATGCCTTCTCTATGAAAGGAAATTCTGCTTCCAGCTGTTGAACACGAGCCATAAGACCATGGCTTCTAGAAGCAGTTGCCATTACTTCTTCATGCAAGTCATGGAACATCTCAGCAGAAAATCTTCAAATCACAAATTACACGAACTAAGTCAATTCGATCAAAAATTTAAACATTTTTCACTTCCACATCCTCAGATTCGTAAAAATTATTGCTTTATATCTCGTGGGTCAAGAATAATGGAATCCAGAACTCCAAATTCGACGCAATTTGAAGCCAATTACTGAGATTCCCAACACCAAAAAGAAGATAATACCAATGGAAATTAGAGAAACTTACTCAGCGAGATCACCGAGTTGACGCAATATACCAACAAGACCAGCCATGGCGACTCCTTCAAGCAGAGCTTCAGGGTCATCCTTATCGGCAGCTTGATACAGATCCGGATCTGCTAATCCGTACTCGTTACGAGACTGGTATCTCGTCAACGGCATTGTTTAGAGCTTCTGATCAGCTCGCTGCTAATACTTTGTTCAATTTCAATGGAAGAAGTTTACAAGGAAGGAAGCTCCTCTCTTCATTGAAGTAGTGACCGACCACATTTAGATATGTGACGCATCACTTTCTGTGAACCCAACCGGACTTTCTATGAACTCGAGACGGCGGATAGGTAAGGGAAGAGACAGATAGTGAAAGTCGACGCTGGAAAATTGAGAAAATAGCCTCAAAATACTTCAAAAAGACAAAAACATTAAATACAGTTTGATAAAAGGCTAAAAAAAAAGCATTTAAACACATTTTCATAAAAGATATTTTTGTGACAAGAAAATGTTTTTGAAGAAATTACTATATTTTGGTGATAATTTAGAAGAACATAAAATACGATATAGGAATATGTATTTAACAGCAGTTTCAATTTTTATTATTTTAAATATCTCTATAAAAGATTTGACTATACTTAATATTTTATTTATAGGTTGGGGTTTAAATTGTTAATTAAAAACATTAAACTTGACTTAGATTTTAAAATAAGGAATCTATAATTCAGCCAAAATTATTGATAGAACAAACATGCTTCCCGTTAGAAATGAAGTGTCACTAATCACTATATTCCTCTCCTTCAAAATAAATCTCGTTTTAGTTCATTGCGTCAATGGAAAGATAAAAAGGAAGGGAAGGATCTCTTCACTCTTATATTTCTGTAGGAGCATCAGAAGCCGTTGTGGTACGCTTCACCTTCTCTCTTCTCACCTTGCAAACATTTTTCTTTTTTTTTGCTTCTTAGCTCGTCGCTCCTTTGGATATACTTGTAATAACTGAAAAATCTCTCATCGTTTTCTATAGTTTCCCAAAGATGTGATTTCTCCTTATGCCGGATCATTTATTGTTCTTGAAATCGTTTTTTCTTTAAGTTCAGGTTCAGACATGTCTTATATTCCTCCACATAAGCGACATTTGAAGGACCCAGTTAGACCTTCCCCTGTTCCAGATTCTCTACTTACTAAACCCAAGAAAAAACTTAACTTCAAGAGTAGCTGTTCTCAAGGCAATGCTATTGTTTATTCAGGAGATTCCATTTCCAAATGGTTTCTTGTTGGTTCAAACGGATTCGAGGATTAAGTTCCTCCATCTGTTAAGTTTGTGCATGTGTCTTCCGATTCTGTCGAATGCAGATATGGAGAAAAGCCTTTGGTACTTATGAAAAACGATTTCCAAAAATGTAAGAGACTGTGTTAATCTGTTAGAGTCTTGAACCAGAATCTGGACTTTTGATATGTTTTTTGACAAAACGAACATCATCTAGATGCTGAAACGAACAACACTAGTGACTTTTTAGTTAGTCTTATTATCGCTCTTTCCAAAAGAAGATGCATTATCTCTTTCTTACTAGTTTTTATATGTTTATATTCAGCGAATATGAATCCTGAAGAGAAAGAAGAAGAAGATGAAGAGAGTGAAAGATCTCAAATAAACTTAGCTTCGTATAAAGAACAACGTATTTTTATTATGTTAAGAAAATAACTCAAAACTTAACAACACCAAAGCTCTAATGTTTGTGATAACTTAGATCATTACTCGACTAAGCTATATATAGGGATAGCACACCTTGTTTTTCCTATTTCTATTAAGAATAGATAACTCCTACTCCTAATTACATTAGAGAATATCCTTTAAGTCTAACTTATACAAAATACGACTTTATCTCGTATCTTTAGACTTTATCTCGTATATTGTTGAAGATTATCCAACAATCACCCCCTTAAGCTTCAACTTGCTTCTTGACACTTCTTGCACTCCTATCAAGCTCCTCATTTCCTCGAACTTGATCCGCGCCAATGCCTTGGTGAGAATGTCGGCCTTTTGCTCGGTTCCCGCCACATGCTCCACATCGATGATCTCCTTCTCGATGCATTCCCGTATAAAATGATAACGTTTATGAATGTGCTTACTCTTACCATAGAATACGGGATTCTTCGTGAGTGCTATCGCAGACTTGTTATCGATCCGTATAACGACTTGCTCTGTTTTTCTTCCTTTGATTTCGGCCACCAGCTCTTGTAGCCAAATGGCTTGCTTGGCTGCCTCCGTTGCTGCCATAAACTCGGCCTCACATGATGAAAGAGCCACCGTGCTCTGTTTTTGTGAACACCACGTGATCGGAGCAGCTCCCAAGTAGAAAATGTGTCCGGTTGTACTTCGCCTGTCGTCTTGATCGATGTTGTGGCTACTATCGCTGTAGCCAACTATCCGTTGTGATCCTCCTCGATCATACTTCAAACCATACGTGACAGTCCCTCTCAAATACCTTAGCATATGCTTCATGATATCTCCATGAGGCTTGCGAGGGCTTTGCATGTAACGGCTGGCCACTCCCACCGAGAAAGCCATGTCCGGTCGCATGTGGAGTAAGTATCTCAAGCATCCCACGTTTCTCCTGTATGTGGTTGAATCGATCTCAGGCTCTTCTTGAGCTTTAGAAACCTTAAGTCCAAACTCCATTGGTATCTTGGTTGGATTACACGTTTCTAAGCCCGCCTCTTTCAAGATCCTTCTTGCGTAGGATTCTTGATTTATTTCGATCCCATCCTCCTTTTGATGAACTTCGATACCTAGGTAATAGGTGAGCTTCCCAAGGTCTAACATCTCGAACTTAGATGCCATGTCTTTCTTGAATTCACTTATTACCTTAAGCGAGTTACCGGTTACGAATAAATCATCTACATAACAAGCGATGATTAGAAGTGTACCTTTCTCTTCTCTCTTGTAAACTGATGACTCCTTTGAACACTTAACAAATCTTAACGCCTTTAAGATCTGATCAAGTTTCATGTTCCAAGCTCGAGGCGCTTGCCTTAATCCGTATAAGGCCTTGGCGAGCTTGTAAACTTTGTTTTCTTGGCTGGCTTCAACAAAACCCTCCGGCTGTTCCACATACACGTTCTCTCTCAGCTCTCCATGCAAGAACGCGGTTTTAACATCCAAATGATGGATCTCCCATCCTTGAGCCGCCGCTAACGCAATGAGGAAACGGATAGTCTCGAGTCTTGCAACCGGTGCAAAGACCTCGTCAAAATCTATGCCGGATTCTTGAACATATCCTTTAGCCACAAGTCTCGCCTTGTACTTGTTGATACTCCCATCCGCATTTTTCTTGATTTTGAATATCCACTTCAAGCCAATTACCTTAGCTCCACTCGGTTTTTCCACCAAAAACCAAGTTCTGTTTTTATTTATTGAATCAATCTCTTCTTTGCTCGCTTGTCTCCACTTTGATAAAGCTTTTGCTTCTCCATAGTTTCTTGGCTCGTCATCTATAGAGAGTAAAAGTTTCTCACCTTCCAGTTCGGCTTGGAGAATGTAATCGGCAAATCTTCTCGGCTGTTGTGTCTCGCGTGTTGATCGCCGAAGAGGAGGCTGGGCGTTGGGCTGAGTGTTTGCGTGAGGCTGGGCGTTTGTTTCTTCTTGATATTCATTGTTGCTGGCTTCTCCCATGTCCGTGTGATCATCAATCTCCTCATTCTCGGCGAAATCTCCATCATTACTCCCGGTTTCGCTGAGATCATCTTCTTGATTTTCATTTATCACCATGGGACCTTCTCCAGCGTCAATCACCTCGCCCCATCGTACCTCAAACATCCCTGGATCCCTTCTTGGTCCACTCGTATTTTCTTCCCAGCTCCAGCTCGTCCTCTCGTCAAACACAACATCTCAGCTCACAACCACTTTTCTCGCCGATGGGTTGTAAAGCCGATAGGCTTTAGTACCGGGCTCGATTCCTAGATGCACAAGTGGCTGTGATCGATCATCTAGCTTCTTGAGATTTGTGGCTTGAATCTTTGCATAAGCCTTGCACCCAAAGACTTTTAGATGATCGATATTAGGCTTATCTTTCCTTAAGCATTCGTATGGCGTCATGTTCTCCAAGGCTTTTGTGGGTATCCTATTTATCAAATAGGTTGAGTGGCGAATTGACTCTCCCCATAGATAATTAGGTATTCCCATGGCCTTTAACATGCTTCTTGTCATCCCCATAAGCGTCCGGTTCCTCCGTTCCACAACTCTGTTTTGCTGTGGAGTATACGGAGCTGTGGTTTGTCTCTTTATGCCGTTTAACTCGCAAAACTTGTTGAATTCCGATGATGTGAATTCACCTCCTCTATCCGTTCTCAGCGTGATAATTCCTTCTCCAAATTCCTTTTCCACAAGGTTTTTGAATGCCTTGAATTTCTCAAACGCCTCACTCTTCTCTTTCATTAAGATAGACCATATGTACCTAGAAAAATTGTCAATAATAACAAAAATATGCTTGTTATTGACAATTGTCGGTGGAAATATCGGGCCACATAGGTCGGCATGTAGCAGCTCCAGTGCCTTAGAAGCTCGGAATGCTCCTTTTGGAAAGCTCCTTCGAGTTTGCTTCCCAACTAAGCATGATTCACACATCCTCTTCTCATCACTTATTTGCGGTAACCCACGGACCATCTCCTTTAGAGACATATCTTTTATTGTCTTAAAAATAACATGGCCAAGCCGTGCATGCCACAGCCATGCTTCATTGTCAAGACTCAAACCTAAACACATAGGTTTACCAATCAAGAGACTAACCTTGTACAGCCGGTTTATTGATCGAGATACTTTGACCAAGAGCTGTCCGCTCGGGTCATGAACCGTCAAGAACTCGTGGCGCATCCTCACATCACAGCCGCTCTCGGTGGCTTGTCCAAGACTTAGGATATTGCTTTCTAAGCTTGGAATGTAGTAGATGTTATTAATGAGCTTTTGCTCACCACGCTTTCCTTGAAAAAATATCGATCCTTTTCCTTCTATGCTTACGAAAGAACCATCCCCAAACTTCACTTTGCCTTTGATTCTTTCGTTGAATTCTGAAAAATAGTGTTTCTTACCCGTCATATGATTACTCGCGCCATTGTCAAGATACCAAACGCTCTCAGCCATCTCACTTGACTCAATCTTCTGCGGTATCACACGTTCCTCGTTTAAGAAAACTATTTCATTCATATAGAGGGCTTCATCGGCTTCTTCCGTCTCTACCTTGTTAGCTTCTTGATTCCTTTGTGGTTTCTCTGGACATCTTGATGCATAGTGTCCAGCCTTCTCACACCGATAACAAATCACTTTAGACTTATCTTTTGTTTGATCTACTTGACTTTTTCGGTCATCGGCGGCGATAAAAGAGGTTCTTCCTCTTCCTCTTCCTCCACGGAATCCTCTTCCACCACGTCCACATCCTCTTCCTCTTGAGTTCATGAACGTTTGCTGATTGGTGTTACTGAATAACAACTTGTTTTGATCCCCGAAGTTCTCCTCATCGAGAATTCTCTCCTCGTATGCTTTAAGTCTTCCGATGATGTCTTCAAAACCCGTTTTATTCAGATCAAGGACTTGTTCAAGAGAAGCTATGATATGAATGTATCGATTTCTTGGTAAACTATTGAGAAACTTCTTAACCAGTTTAGTCTCATCAATCGTTTGGCCAAGAGAAGCCGACTTTGATGCTATCTCCGATAGCTTGCCCGCGATGCTATCTCCGATAGCTTGCCCGCGAAGCTATCGATAGTATCGGTTTCTACCATCCTTATTCTCTCAAATTCAGACATCAAGGTCTGTAGTCTCGCTTCCTTTATACGCTCAGCTCCCAAATTTTTTGATTTAATCGATTCCCAAATCCCTTTTGAAGTCTCTTGGTCGCCGACTTGAAGGATAAGGTTTTCGGGAATTGATTGAAACAATAATCCAATTGCCACATCATTCTTGTCGGAGTCGTTAGAACCAGGTTCTATTGTCTCCCACACCTTATGAATCCGCAATAGGACCTTCATCCTCATGGCCCATACCGTGTAGTTGGTGGTGGTAAGCATGGGACATTGAATGGATGAAGGAACTAATTCCTTCGGCCGCGAGGAAGTCACGACGTCACCCATGGCTCGGCTGCGTCGTTCGTATACTCTCAACGGGGAAGCGATGGTTCCTAACTCGGTCGCTTACTCGTTCTCTCGGTCGCTTACTCGTTCTCTCGTTCAAAGCTACTGCTCTCTCAAACCTCAAGCTCTGATACCAATTGAAAGATCTCAAATAAACTCAGCTTCGTATAAAGAACAACGTATCTTTATTATGTTAAGAAAATAACTCAAAACTTAACAACACCAAAGCTCTAATGTTTGTGATAACTTAGATCATTACTCGACTAAGTTATATATAGGGATAGCACACCTTGCTTTTCCTATTTCTATTAAGAATAGATAACTCCTACTCCTAATTACATTAGAGAATATCCTTTAAGTTTAACTTATACAAAATACGACTTTATCTCATATCTTTAGACTTTATCTCGTATATTGTTGAAGATTATCCAACAGAGAGAACCCTGTGGTTGTTAGTAGCAGAGAAGATTGAGAAAGATCTTTTGCTTGCATATGAGCAAGCTAAGAATGGAACGGAGGATCATTATCATGTAGATACTGGTAAATTGAGATTGGTTGCCAGGTTTGGTAAAGTTCTCTTCTATAGGTAAGTGTTTCAAAATTCTTGTCTTAGATTTTGGTTTTTTTTTTCCAAATAAAATACGTTTCCCTTGTTTTCTAACATATATAACATAAAACCAGGCGTGGAACTGGTCCAGTGGCTGAATATTCACGAAGAAACTTGACCAAGATATTCTCTACAGATGTCCCAACTTCTTACATACATAACATTAAGTCTAAGGCTGTACCAAGCCATAAGTTCTGTATAGACAAGGAAAAGGAAACATACATTGTGAAGATAGACCACTATACTTGTCCCAATGCAACCATCAGGTGTATATGTATTATGACGGAAGATGAACGGCTCAGTATGTACAACGCAAGTCTTTAGTTCTGTGTGTTTGTGATTAGAACCTGAGTATAATTAATTTCTTCTTTGAGAACATTTGATACATCTCATATCATTGATATTAACCCAATGCATGCCACATTTATACTTTGTTCTTCTTCTTCTCCAAATATCTTGCATTGAAGCTTTTTCAATAGGCCGAGCGTAATCCTGTAAGGCATTTGGTTGTTGATGTCTCCTGCATTGACAAGAATCTTGACATGAGGCTTATGCTCGCCACCAAAAGGAAACTAATATCCCTCACCGTGAGTTGATTTTGATACATATATATATATATATATATATATATATATATTTTTCTGGATATATAGATATGCCTCTCTTGGACTTAGGTTGGTTGATCTTTCAATGATGTGCAGGAGAAAGAGAAAAGTAACATTAAAGAACTACTGGATTCAGTAACCATTGATCCAAATGGGAAAGGCAGATTGAGGTGGCAGCTTAGTAAAACTGTATTCGAAGATGGATACAAAATATTTGAAGTTTGTCTCGTTAGAGCTTCTATCTACAAAAATGGCACATTCAGGCTTAAGGTCAGAGAGACTGATAGATTTAATGAGAGGAGTGGAACAGGGGAAATCGAGAGGGATGTGATTCTCATACTTCAAGACCATTGACACTAAGTTACAGGTAAGTTATTAAACTTCTGCATCTTTGAAACTCTATTAGAAGTGAGGCTTATAGTGATCACACTTGTGTTCTCCAACAGAAGCAGGAGATTAAGAAGGGTTGTGGTACTGAAATGCTTCGAGATGCTCTTGGAACCATATGGGACTTCTTGTATTGCGATGCCTATCATACGTAGTAAAGAACCATATGATGTTGCTGACTTGTTGGTGCTGTTGGGTTTCTCAGTTTTCTTGTTTTTTTCGGTTGTGAAGGATTGAAATTGTGTGTTGTCCAGTATAAAGGAATTTGTGTGTTTGTATCTATGTATGTGAATCAGGCTAGGTCGGTTGCCTAGTTTGAAACCCACAAAACTCGCATGTTTTTTAGTCTGGTCCGGCCTGATTTTTTCAGGTTTATATTTTACTCGTAGGATAGTGGCCGTGTCTAATTAAGCCAATTTTAAAATCGTGTATAGACCGGTCTTAAAATTCTGTAAATAAATTCCGATTAGACCAAGCGTATATTCGACTTCCCACACTAGAACGTGGGATATGGTTACCATAAGTGGGGCCCGCCTAAAAAGATCCAAACAATTATAAAAAGTTTTTAAGAAATCGACAGAGTCAATTGAAAGTACAAAAAGAGAGCGAAGAGTCTCTTGGAGTTGAACTATTCTCGCTTCTCCCCAAAGATTTTTCTGCAGAAACATCGGAAGACGTTGAGTCGACAAAAGGTACGATTCGTCTTCTCCCTTCTCACCTTAAAAATTTCTTTCTTTATATACTTCTGAGCTCATTCCTCCTTTGGTTATATTCTGTAATCACTGAAAATTCTATCTTCGTTTTCTCTATTTCTCTGTAAGATGTAATTTTCCTTAATCGTACTAAAGCTGTTCCTCTCTGATCTCCAAGTTAAAGCTTTTTTTTTTGGTGAGTTTCAGGTTCAGACATGTCATATATTCCACCACATAAGCGATATTCAAAGGATCCGGCCAAACCTTCCCCTGTTCCTGATTCTCTTGTTACAAAATTCAAGAAAAAACTTGACTTTAGGATTACAAGTGATAAATGCGACCGTGTTATATATTCAAGAGATTCCATTTGCAAATGGTTTACTTTTGGTTCAAATGGAATCGAAGATGAGGTTCCTTCTTATGTCAAGCTTGTACCCTTAACCTCAGATTCTGTCGAATGCAGAAATGGAGAAAAGCCTTTCGTACTGATGAACAACAATGTCCAAAGTGGTAAGAGACTGTGTTTGTTAGTATTGTAATAAAAAAAGGTGCAAACTTTATGCAGATCATTTGTGTCTTAACGCTGCATCTCGGCTTTGACTATGTGTTATAATCTTGTTGTTTGTGTTTGAACGCATAATTTGGCCTTTGGCTATGTGTTTTGAAAAAAATAAACATCATCTAGATGCTGAAATAAACAACACTAGTGACTATTTTGTAGTGATATGATCGTTCTTGCCAAAAGAAGATGCATTGTGTTTTTTCGAGTGCTGTTTTTTATATGATTATGTTCAGTGAATATGAATATTGGAGAGAGCGAAGAAGAGAGAACTCAGTGGCTGTTAGTAGCAGAGAAGGTAGAGGAGGATCTTGTGTTGGCATATGAGCGAGCTAAGACTGAAATGGAGGGGCATCATCATGTATTGAGATTAACTGCTAGTTTTGGTAAAAATTTCTTCTATAAGTAAGTGATTCAGCGTCTGCTGATATTTTGTTCGTTTACAGAAGCTCTTTGTATTTCTTTTTCTAACATTTACAATGTAAAACTAGGCGTCAAGGTTGTCCTGTGGGTGAATGTTCGCCAAAAAACTCGAATAAGATGTTCTCTGCAGATGTTCCAACTTCTTACTTACAACACATTAAATCTAAGGTTGTACCAAGCCATGGATTCTGTATTGATTTGGAAAAGGAAAGATACCTTGTGAAGGTACTTGTCTTTTTCTTAGAATTATGAATTATCCTTCTAATGTCATTTGAATATGCTTAGTTGTGTTTGGCTTCTATTTTAGGTATCACATTATACTCGTCCAAACGTAACCATCAACTGTAAATGTACTCTTTAAGGAAGATGGACGGCTGGGGCTCAGTATGTATAAGGCAAGTCTTGAGTTTTTTTGTGTGTTTGTGAGAAATAATGTTCTGCGAACATATGATTAGTCTCATCATTGTTATAAACTTCATTACATGCCACATTTTTATTTGGTTTGTCTTATAACATCTTACATTGAAGCTTGGGTTTTTCTTTCGCAACAGGCCGACCTTAATCCTGTAAGGCATTTGGTTGTTGATATGTCCTGCATTGACAAGAATCTCGACATGAGACTGATGCTTGCCACCAAGAGAAAGGTGATGGATCTCAGTGTGAGTCGAACTTGATATATATTTTTTTCTGGATAAATAGTTATGCCTCTCTTGGACTTAGGTTGGCTATTCTTTCTGTGATGTGCAGGAGAAAGAGATAAGTAACATCAAAGCACTATTGGATTCAGCGAGGGTTGATCCAAATGTGAAAGGCGGTTTAAGGTGGACCATTGGTAAAGCTTCATCTGAGAATGGATACAGAATATTTGAAGTTTGTCATGTTAGAGCTACCATCTACAAAAACCAAACTCTAAGGCTTAGGGTTAGAGAGACTGATAGATTCAATGAAAGGACTGGAACAGGAATTGTCCACAGGGAGGTGATACTGATACTTAAAGACATGAACACTAAGTTACAGGTAATTATTTGTGCTTTTGTATCTTAGAAAATCTATTGGAAGTGAGGCTTATACTGATTTCACTTGTGATCTGCAGGAGCAGAACATTGAAAGGGATTGTGTTTTGAAAATGCTTCGAGATACTCTTGGAACCGTATGGGACTTCTTGCATTGCGATGGCTATCTTACTTGATTATGTTGCTGGTGCTATTGGGTTTCTCTTTTACTTTCTGCTGTGTTTTCATACAGTAATGTTTTTTGGTTTGAAGGATTGAACTTGTGTGTGACAA
The DNA here is from genome assembly GCA_963922655.1 of Cardamine chenopodiifolia. Lineage (NCBI taxonomy): Eukaryota > Viridiplantae > Streptophyta > Magnoliopsida > Brassicales > Brassicaceae > Cardamine > Cardamine chenopodiifolia. The sequence goes on along the minus strand of OZ000478.1, from coordinate 15,642,023 downwards.
ACAGAAGCTGTGTTTTTAACCAGTCATTTCATGTTTGTGAACTTAGTATTGGTGTTACTGAAGTTTGCTCATACTTAAGGTCCAATCCTAATCTATGCAGGACAATACAATAAAAGATTCCCAATTAACACAGTCAAGTTTGATGGATGTGTCAACTTTGTTTATACTAAGGATAAAGGTAAGTTTGCAGAACAATATAATCAATGTGGAATAAAGAAAGGAAATGCAGTTCCAATAGGTAACAAAACCTGAAGTAAAAATACACTTGTAAGATTTACTTTTGCTTTGAACATGTAGTTGATCCCTCATGCACAAACAAACTAAACTCCCTTCTATTGAGTTCTAACTATCATCTATCATCCATCAAATCTTTCTCACATAACCTGCAAATGATTTCCTCGGTTCTTGACCTCTTAACAGACAAATTCATGTTCTTCCAATAAGCTGTGAGCACAGACAACCTCTTCTACGTCAATAAATGCATTAATCATAATATCATATGTATGGCTGTTCCGGTTGACCCCATTCTTCTCCATCTCTTTCCATAGAGCCTTAGCTCGATTCAGATCCCCGGCCTTAACCAATGCCTTAATCAATATTTTGTATGTAACTACATTACCCTCAGAACCTAGTTTCTTCATAGAAGTCAGAAGACATCATCTTTATAGCTCCTTCGATATCATTCTGCTTACCTAAGCCATTGATATACACATTATAAGTATAAACATCAGGAGCCAAACCTAACAAGAGCAGCTCATCAAAAAACTTGCTGCTTTCGAGTAATCCTCATCCGCAATAACGCCTTGCAACACGATTGTATAACAGTCAATATCAGGCTCTATTCTGTCACATTTCATCTGATTCAGTACACTTACAACTTCTTTTCCCCTTCCTCCTTCGACCAAGAACCTCATTATGTCTGTACGATCCCGCAAACCTGGCGAAAAACGAGTCTTTCGCAAATCTTCCAAATACCCAGTTACATCGAAACATGAAGAATCCTTGTGTTTACAAACAGAATTCAGTAACCTATAGTATCATATTGGATCAACAATAAAACAACCATCACTCATGTACTTTACTAGCTTCGTAGCACAATCTACCTCACCGATTCTACAAAGAGCATCGTTCAAAATCCCAAATGTAGATTCCGCTAACCTCACACCCATTCTACTAGCTTTCAACAAAATCTCAGGCACCAATTCAAGACTTGTTCTTTTCCTCACAAGAACTAAGAGCATAGCATTGAGCGTATAAGCAGAAGGCACGCACCGGAAATTAGAGATTTTGAAGAAAACATCAATTGCTTCATCGATTCTACCGGAGAAACCATAAGCAGCGATGACATCTCTGAAAATGTATTCAGGTATATCAAACTTCTCAAAGACTTCAAGGTGGTTGAGAACAGATGCGATGTTCTCAAGCTGAGATGTTTTATGCATTGACAAGGAGAAGGAAGTCTTTATGGGTTTTGAGAGAGACGTAAGTTTTGAGAGAGATGATACCAACACATTTATTAATCATTGGAGAGGCTGAATACTTAAAAAATGGATCTCTTAGTACCTGAAGACCACTATTGCTTTTGGCCACATGTGTGGTCTTATGTTCCAAGTTTGGTCCAAATGTGCACGAGGCAAAAGGAGAAAACAAAGTCGTTTAGAAAAGTGTCTATTTGATCAAAACAAATCGAGACTTGACGCAATTGAAATGCTAATCAAGATGTAAAATACGCAGGAGGAAGGATAAAGGAGAGAGTTGGATGATTTGTCTCAGTTATAAAGTCTAATTTATTATGTTATAAAACTTATATTTTTTTTCTCCTATACTTTATCTTGGCATGTACGTCAAAAAATTTGTAACAGAATCTGCTTTCAATCACTTGTGTTGCTTCACAAATATTTTAATTTTCCAAATTTTCAGGATTTGTTACCTTGATTACTATAAGAAACCTGGTTATTCAAGCTTCTATATTATTATGATTGTGAGAAATGAGAGAGAAGAAGAAGTTTGTTATGAAAGATTAGACTTTTAGTTAATTGAGTTTAGAATGAGAAAACAGAGTACAAAGCTGTTTAACTTAACCAACTCAAACAAACCTTTTAACCAGAGTAAATTACGAATTTATACTCATTTAATTTAACAACAACACCCGCTATTAGAAATTTAGTATTGAATGTCCACTGTTTGATCAATTTGTACATAAGCTGGAGTTGTTTCCAAGAGAGAGCTCGATCAAGTAACCAACAAAGCAAAGGCTTAAACTCTTTAGGCAGACAATTTTGGTATCTTATTCAGGCATATTCTCTTCTGTAACAACTTAAACTTATTGTAAATCCACCCTCACCATCCAAAACATTACCAATAATAAGAAACTCACAAGAAGAGCTATTGTGTTGTTGGATAAAGTCCCTCTTAACCTAGAAGATGTGGTCGAGTGGATCAAACTTGAAACAGTGGTATGCCAATGGGAATTTAAACTTAGCAAGAGGTATGCATGTTCATTCAGCTTGACAAGAATACTGATGGTGATGGTCAATGCCACTAAATTCTATGATGGATTCAAATCTTCCAATCTAGTTATATAGTATGATTTTTTAATGATTGTGTATAGAAAATTTAAGAAAATAAAGATTTTAACAAATTTAACAATGTTTTTAAATTAAAAATACAAATGATCTTCAAAAACTAGTTCAAATCCAAAGTGTACATCAATTAACTATTTTTAGTAATCTCCACTAAAGAAAATTGAGCAGAAAATAATCGTTTTAGCTATTTTAAATATTAATTAAAAATTTTAAACACATAAATCTTCACCATTTTTAGTTTTTAAAAGTAATGATTTATATTTTATATATATATATATAACTATTCATGAGAACAAATATGGATATAACAGATGGATACACATACATATCTAGAGTTATAAAAAAATATATTTTAAATGATCCCAAATTTATTTTTTTTTAAAACATCAATCCTCTTCATCTTTTTCTAAGAAGCACCAATGAAAATCGACGTGTCATTTAAATGTAGATAAAATGTATTCCAACTTTATCATATATACTTTAAAAACTTTAATTATACACTTTCTTGGATGGTTGTCATCCAACACGTAATCGTATAGATATAGTATTAAATCCCATCTACTAAACATCATCAAAAAGGAATTATCTACCTAGAAAGTAATATACTTCATAGTATTTAACGTTGACCACATTGTGAAGGCGCGTGGAATCACGCACTAAAGAAAGAGCGTGGAGCGGGAAACTGAAATTGTTGTCCTTAAAAACTGAGAGAGAGAACCAGATGAGAATAAATTTTTTTAAAAAGGATTATTTTATTTTTCATCATCTTCTTCGTGGAGATTGAAAAGGAAAGAAGCAAAAGCAGCACAAAAGCAAAGATTCCCCGCTGACTCCGTATCTCTTTGCGCTGGTGAAGATTTTCTAAGTTTTTTTTGTTTATACTCGCCAGCCGGAAAATTATTTTGTTTGAGCTTTCGATCGGCAAAGATATGTCGTCGTCTTCAGCTTCGGCTACGGTTGCGATTGATAAAGCAACCAGCGATCTTCTTCTAGGTCCTGATTGGACTACCAACATGGAAATCTGCGATTCTGTCAATTCTCTTCACTGGTAATTTTGAATTTCTGAATCATCTGCGTTTGATTTGGTGTTGGAATTCTGATTAGATTGTAGTTCCTTCCTCCGTTTGATTTCCTTAGAATTGTTGATTTAGATTATTTAGGATTGGATACATAAACAGAATTAATAAAAGGTTACAATCACATGGAATAATTGGGATTTTGGTGCTGGTAAAATTGTTGATTGGAGTAAGAATAGCTTAGATGTTGCATCTGTGTTAACGTTTTATGCTTATTGACTTGTTCAGGCAGGCGAAAGATGTTGTTAAAGCTGTGAAAAAGAGGCTGCAACATAAGAGCCCTAGAGTTCAATTACTTGCTCTTACGGTAATGATGTTTATAGTGATATTGGGGATCTTGTAACTCTGGCTAATTAGTATTGTAACTCTCCTTAACTCTTTACGTATTCTTCTGTGCTAGCTTTTGGAGACTTTGGTAAAGAACTGTGGAGATTATTTGCACCATCAAGTTGCAGAGAAAAATTTGTTGGGGGAAATGGTCAAAATTGTGAAAAAGAAGGTACTTTTTGTTCAGGGTTATTTGTATGTCATTCGATAGTGGTGATTATTCATATCGCTGATGATGATCCATTGGACTTTATAGGCAGATATGCAAGTAAGGGATAAAATATTGGTCGTGCTGGATTCTTGGCAGCAGGCTTTTGGGGGTCCTGAGGGAAAATACCCGCAATATTATTGGGCTTACGATGAGTTAAGGGTGAGTATCTCGCTTGAAAAGTAATTGTTATAGCTAAATACATTTTCGGTCACCTTTGGTAGACTTGCTTGTGATATTTTACTTTTTGGTCATCTTTTGTTCTAAATTTCCAAGCATTGTATTTTGGTAATATGGTAGGAAGTCTGGTAGTTGTTGCTACATTTCTTTTTTTTCCCTGTGCTAAATATGAAAGTTTATGTTTAAGAGTTGTGAATTCATGTTACTCTGTGCTTTTTATCTACTTCAAATCTCTGTATATATGCCATTTGCTTTGCGTTTTACGCAGATATTCATTTGCATGATAGTCTTATTCTTAAGGGTGCGTTTCATGTTGCAGCGTTCTGGAGTTGAGTTCCCCCGGCGTTCACCTGATGCGTCCCGTATACTAACACCACCAGTGAGTCATCCACCGGTAAGACAGCCTCAGGGGGGTTATGGAGTACCTCAAGCTGGTTATGGAATGCCTCAAGCTGGTTATGGAGTACCTCAAGCGGGTTATGGAATGCCTCAGGCTGGTTATGGAGTACCTCAAGCTGGTTATGGAGTACCTCATGCTGGTTATGGAATACCTCAAGTGGGTTATGGAATGCCCAGTGGCGCGTCTAGAAGGCTTGATGAAGCAATGGCAACTGAGGTTGAGGGCTTAAGGTAACTGGATTTGTTAGTTGAATATGCTGTCGATATGGATTGGCACTTTTTGATTTTGTACAAATTTTTCCACTATTTCAATATTCTTTTCTTGGTTAAATTGTAGCTTGTCAAGTATTGAGTCCATGAGGGATGTGATGGATCTCTTGGGCGACATGCTACAAGCTGTGGATCCCAGTGACCGTGAGGTATTGGAATCTGATATACAGCTATATTACGGTTTTTGGGAACGAAATCAATTGCTTTACCCATGGTTTTCCTATTACGTAGGCTGTGAAAGATGAAGTCATTGTTGACTTGGTCGAGCGTTGTCGTTCCAATCAAAAAAAGCTGATGCAGATGCTAACCTCCACTGGGTCAGTCCTCTATTTTCAGGAATCACTTTGTATTTAAATGTGTTAGTAGAATGTGTAATTACCAATGATATTGTTGACTTGAGAGGTTTCATCGTTGTGCTAAACAGTCTTTTGTTTACGTGGCAGGGATGATGAACTTTTAGGCCGGGGACTCGATCTAAATGACAGTCTTCAAACTATACTGGCTAAACATGATGCAATAGCTTCTGGTTCTCCTCTGCCAGCTCAGGCTTTGAAACCCGCTGAATCGAGCCCCAAATCTTCTGAAGCTAAAGATTCTAGTTCCGTAGCTGGTTCTAGCTCCCCAATACCAGCCACCGTTTCTATAGGGAAAAGCCCAATTGATGAGGAGTACGAAGAGGAGGAAGATGAGTTTGCGCAATTAGCTCGAAGGTCTGTTTTGTAAATGGATTCAGGAACAGTACATATCATAAACTTAGTATTTGACAAATCATGCTATGTTGTTTCAGGCATTCCAAACCATCAACATCTGTGACTAAAGACCCCAACAGTTCAGAGTCTCATATTTCTGAAAACAATGCTCTTGCTCTTGCTCTGCCTGATCCACCTCCTCCAGTGAACACCACAAAGGAACAAGACATGATTGACTTATTGAGTATCACACTGTCTACACCTTCAACTCCACCGCCTCCATCCTCTCAGCCTTCTCCTCCTCCCCCTGTCTCAGATCAAAACACCCATAACTATCCACAGCCCTCACCACCGTTTTCTAGCTATGTCGCTCCATGGGCACAACCCCAGCAACAGCAACCACAACAGAAAACACAACAAGGCTATTCTCAAAGACAGCTGGGCTATTCTCAACCGCAACAGCCTCAAACACAGCAGAGCTATTCTCAACCCCCACAGCCGCAAACTCAACAGGGCTATTCTCAACCGCAACAGCCTCAAGCTCAACAGGACTATTCTCATCCGAAACAGCCTCAAACTCATCAAGGCTATTCTCAACCGCAACAGCAAGCACAGTTCCAGATGCAACCACAAACTAGACCTCAGAACCCATATGAATATCCACCTCCGCCATGGGCTTCAACATCAGCGAATGCATACTATACTCCACGGGCTAATGCAAGTGCATCATACACAGACACATCAGGGCTAGCGGGAAGATCATTGCAGCAATCCAACTCATTCCCCGCAAGAGCCGGAGATCCCCAAGCTACTTCACCTGCAAGCAATCAAGGTGTAACCGTTGGACGGAAGCCATTTGTTCCGTCATACAGATTGTTCGAAGATCTGGATGTGTTTGGGAGCTCAGACGGAAAGCATAATAAATCAACGAACAGTAGTAATAATGGTTCTCAAAGCTTGTCTGGGTCTCAGGCACAGCAGAGTATGATAGGAGGGAGGAAGATGATTTAAGGGAGAATTGGGTGCTTTGGTATTTTCCCATTGTGAATATAATGGTGTACATTTTTTTATACTTTATCCTTTTCTTTGATTGTAGGCTTTGGTATGACATACTGAAACGCTTTTATGAGAGACCAGGAGTTTTTTTTTTTTTTTCCATTTTACTTTGTCTTCTGTTTTCGTACCCGTTGTGTTGGTTTGGGGAGAGAGGAGTTCCACCGGGTGAAAAGTGAGAACAACAATTCATGGAAATTTAAAAGTGAGAAATGAGAAATTAGTCAGTTTCTAGTATGATACATAATTGGATTCTTAGTTCTTTGAGTCCTTTAACTCAAACTCCCAAACTTATAATGGGCTATGGACTTCGATAGTTTTGGACGCAATTTGTGCTTTCATTCAAACTCTAGTTTTCATTATATGAAGAAATTCAAGTTATTTTGGATACAACTTATTTTGCATATTTTTGTTTCCGAACTCGCATACTTGATTTGGAAAGCCAACAATGTCCATAAAAACCTAACTGCCAGGAAAGACTCTGATTGGCAAATCGAGTTAGAAATGATGTTGTGTGATGCTTAGATGCAATGTTTAAATTGCTTTGTCTTCAAATCCCACTTTCCACGACACGACTTAAGATGGTTTTACTTGAAAATATTTTAAGCAATACTATGTGTTGTAGTAAATCAAACATTTTATAAATAACACACATTTATTACAAGTTTATCATCACATGTATATATGTAATTCACAATCTACATATAGATCATTTGAAATTTGCATGAATATTATTGAACATGACTCATCCATATCACGTACAAATGCAATTTGACTTATGACAAGAATAGCTTTACTCCTATCAAGTTTCGGTACATCATCACACAAAAAAATTTATCAGAGGTAGCTATGGAGATAACTAAGACTGGTCTGGTGTCTGGACCTTGGTGGATATTCGAAATACCAAAATGAGATAAACCCAAATCTAAAAGAAAATGTTGAATGTATTTTGAACAAAAGAAAACAAGGTTGAACATTATGAAAACATAGTGATTGAGAAGCAACGAGATGTTGGCTCATCAATCATTAGGTCACTCGAAGCATAGTTACACCCACAATTCACCACAACTTACTAAACCATCATATTTCATAATACCCATCTATCATTTTTCATTTCTTCACATCTTCGACATTGAGTAGTCCATCGCTTCCACGAGATAATCTGCCACAAAGACAAATATCATGTATTTTAACATTGCGTTTATATTTCAATATTCCTTTTTATATCAAAGAAATGATGAAACTACACAAACCTGCATCGTCCTTAGTGAAACAGAGAGGTGGTGTGATTCTAAAGACGTTTCCAAAGTAGCCTCCTTTTCCAACCAACACACCCAAGTCTGTAAAACATATTTTCATAACAGACAAAATTAATTCACCTTTTTTATCACAAGTTTCACCGGAGACAAGTGGTAGAAAAAAAACCAACCTTTCATTTGATCCATAATGTGTAGAGTCTCAGCAGTTGCAGGAGTCTTAAGCTTGCGATCACTCACCAGTTCTACTCCAAGCATCAGTCCTCTTCCCCTTACATCCCCAATAACTACAATACCGAACCATAATAAACACAATGAAGCAATTTCAAGAACAGAGCTCTATATGAAGGAAGAGAGAAAGAAAGAAAGAGCTTTACTTTCATGTTTCTCTTTCAGCTGAGTGAGTTTATCTTTCAGATAAGATCCAACCATGGATGCATTTTCCTGAAGCTTCTCTTTCTCAATCACATTCAGAACAGCAAGACCAGCTGTAGTAGCCACAGCATTACCACCAAATGTATTAAAGTAGCATCGGCGAGTCAGTACTCCTGCTATCTCTGGAGTTGTCACAACCGCTCCCAAAGGAAACCCATTCCCAATTCCCTATTTTCAACACCATTAATCATTAGCGAAAGAATACAATAACGTTAAACTTAGATGAGGTTGGTACAACTCTAACCTTTCCCATGGTTACTATGTCAGGGACAACATTATGTGCCTCAAACCCCCAGAAGTTGCCAGTCCGAGCGAAACCAGACTGAACTTCATCTGCAATGAACAATCCTCCAGCTTTCTTGACAATATCATAAGCTGCTGACAAATATCCCGGGGCTAGTTCCACGATCCCTCCAACTCCCTATTCACATTTGTAGTGATATTGTCAATAATGTAACATTCAATCTTAATTATGATCTAATCAAACATAAGTCAAAGTTTGATTTACCTGGATAGCTTCACAAATAAAACCAGCAATGTGTCCTGTTGTTCCATATTGAATGAGATCTTGCAAATCTTTTGCATACTTCACTCCATCAGAACCAAAAACACCTCTATATGGATCAGGGTTTATAGCATGATGAACTCCAGTCTGAACAACATTAAACTTCCACATACTTTGAGCAGTAGCTCCCATTGTTGCAGCTGCATTTCCATGATACCCGTTTCGAATGGACACAATGTCTTGACATCCAGTGTACAATTTCGCCATCATGAGTGCTAATTCATTAGCCTCAGTTCCTGAGTTGGTGAAAAACACAACCTTGAGATCACCAGGGAGTTTCGAAGCTAGAGCCTCAGAGAAATCAGCAATGGCATGGTTGAGGTAGAGAACAGTAGGATGTTGAAGTCTTTTGATTTGATTGATTACTGGCTCAATCACATCTGGATGACAATGTCCACAATTCACTACTGCAATCCCAGCAAATGCATCTAAGTATCTACGACCACTCTCATCGAATAAATATTGCATCTTCCCATCCACAATATTCAACTGCAACAGAATATTAAATATTTTATTGTGGCTATTCAATTTCCAAAGACTTCACATGATATTCAGAAAAAAGAAAAAAAGATTCAATTTTCAAAGCCTGATACTCTCTCTTTCAATTTATTTGTAGTTTAAAAATTTTGAATGATAATTAAAAAACAATAAATTTATCTCTTTTATTCCTCATTAATATAATATACATTTTTCATTAGTCATTACATTAAAATAATAAGGATAATAGTAGAAATTTTATCAAAAAAATATATTGTAAACACAAAACAACACTAATATTAATCAAATTTTAAATTGTAAAACTACATAATCAGATGTAGTATGGAATAAGAGATTCAATATTTATTTATTATATTCAAGAGATTCCATCAATTGGTCAAGAGTATTCGGATAAGAACATCGTAATCTGGGCCATGTTTCTATATTATAAAGTTTTAGCTGTTTTCAAGCAAAAATCCAAAAAGACAAAAAATAAAGTAATAGGCTTCTCGTCATCATCACATGAAGATCATCAAGATCGAAGATTTGATATAAGAATCAAAATAAAATTGATGGGAACCAAAAAATAATGATTTGAAACGTTACCGGCTTACGATAAAAGCAGCACATGGAAGGACTGAGAAACTCCTTCCTTTTGTTAAGGACAACATCAGCGGAAGGGCCTGTGTACGGTGGCGGTGTGTAATCAAACGCCGGAAGTCTCGCCTGAAACTCATCAGAATCCTTCACGGAAGCAGCCGCCGTAGCCTGAGATGATGAGATACATCTCCGCCATAGGGAAACAGAAATGTTCTGAACCGATCTTTTCGCCGTGAATCTCTGCATGATATCTGTGTTTTATCTCTTTCCTGAGATTGAAATTAGCAGAGACTACGACAACACTTCTGTTTCGATGGTTACAATGATATGGGAGAGAGGAGAGAAAGGTTACGTTAGTTATATAGAGAGACATATACTCCATTCCATTGGATCAATGCTGACGTGTCGCCGATATATTTGTCCACTCAACTCGATTTTTACAGGTTGGCCCTTACACTTCTATTTATTTACCAAATTGTGTAGTGATGCTCCCTTGATTTAATTGAATTGTGGTTAAAAATGAATTAATTAACAAAATTGTCATATTTTTTTATCTTTACATAATTAACAAAACTGTATAAATTTATATTTATTGAGTCAAAATTTACCTAAACACTATAAATGAAATTATTAAAGTCTAGATTCGAAATATTAAACCATAGATTCTTAAGATTTAAAATTTAGTGGCAAAATCTCACAATATTGTATTTTTATTTAATTAATATATTAAAAATTCAACCTATTGTCTTAATTGATAGTATTTCTTTAGATTTTTCCCTTATTGTTCCTAGATTAATTTTCACAAGTTGACTAAGAAAATTCAAAATTTCTTTAAATGACATTATTACTAATTTTCTACTCAACAAGTGTTGACTCACATGAAAGATATTAGAGTCCATAATTAAACATGGAGAGATACATTACCAAAAGAGGATGAATACCCATAAACTTCGATTTTTTTTATCACATACCATTTTTGGTGAATATCTTTTTTAAAATACCATTAACCTAACCATTTTTATATCAACTATTTATTTATTAAGTTATTTTACGATTATTAATTTAAAAATGAAATTTTATTTTTATCAACTAATTATGAGCATAATTGGTTAATAGGCTAGGAGAAGTGGTAATTTTACAAAGTGTGAAATTAGTGGTATTTTTATAAGTTTCTAAAACAATTCACTACTGTTAACTATAACCACACAAACAAACAAAAAGGTCGGCTTATTCCAACAAAAAAAAACACAATTCTACAAATTGTAAAATTATGTTCATCCATATACTGATAAGATAATATATTATTTTAGTTAAGATACAGGGGAATCCAATTGGAACCAATACAACCATAAGACATTTTAGACTACTGGTAAGATAATATTTCTAGCAGCTATAGACAAATTGACGCCATTTTCATAGAGATTGTGTTATCCACGAATGCTATCCAAACTCTATAAGAAAATAAAAACTTTTGTTTACAGAGTTTTCATTTTTACGTCCAACAAATCAATTATGACCCTGCAACTTACACTTTCCTTCTATCCTTAAAGGAAAATAAAACATATAGTTTTACTGTTTTAGTTAATTTACCACATAATAATGTCAAGAAATGTATAGGAAAAGAGCTTACGGTTCTTTTCTTTTTTTTTTAGATTTTTTGAAAATACTCTGTTTATGTTTCATAATTTGAAAAATACACCTTTCATTTTTTTAAAAATCTATTATATATATATATATATGATATGAAAATTTTATCCTCATTCGATTTACAAGTCATTTATATTTTTAATAAAAAAATATGAATTTTCTAAATAATTAAAATATTATTATTATTTTAAATTTTTTTAAGATAAATATATTTTATTGTTTATATATTAAATCCACTAATAGATAAGTCTCTAGAAATTAAAAAGAAAAAAATATATTATTAATTTATATATTAAAATATGTTTTTATCTTCCAAAAATATTATCAATTTTTTTAATTGATTATTTTAGTTAAACAATATCAGTTTTTTAAAATAGAGAAAATAAGAAAAAAATATTATTTGATTCAAATAGTTTTTATAGAATTAATAAATAAATCAAGGGCTTTTTTAAGAGATTTTCTTAGAGTTTTTTTCCAAATAAAATTTTTATTTTCTGCGTAAAATAAAATATGGTTTTATCTTCAGAAAAACATTATCGATTTTTTTTAATTATTATTCAGTATTTTAAGATTAATTTATTAAAACAACATCAGTTTTTTTAATAGAGGAAATAAGGAAAATGTATTTTTCAAATTACAAAACTTAAATAGGGCATTTTTCCAAAATTTCTCTTCTTGTTTTTGTTTATGTTTCTTTATTTGTTTTGTTAAGAGTAAAAGAGCTTACGGTGTTCCTCAAACAGCTTTTAGCTTTTAGAAAGGCTAAAGCTTTTAATGCATTTTTCGGTTACAAATTTCACATTTACTTAATATCTAAAAGAAAACGACCAAAACACAAACCCATGGCCCAACTCATTTTCCTCACCGCTCACGATTATAAGATCAATATAAGTGTATAATATATGCTTAATACAAGTTGTTTCGTACTCAGATTTATATCAAGTTGTTTATAGAGTTCATCTTCCATGACAAAAAAAAGATATAGGATCAAAACCGGCCGTTTACACTGACTAATAAGAAAAAATTAATAAACTAATTGATTATTTTAATATTGGTTGACATTTGTTTAAACTAATTGATCAAAATCGAATATCTTAAATAGTTTTGGTCGCTTTAGACTACCAATGGTTTCGATATCGTATTCCTCCAAAGTTCTATTTAACATAAACCAGATGACATAAAAAAAGAAGAAGATAGTTTTGGTCGCTTGAGGTGTTGAAGGAGCTTGATGCGACTAAAGCCACAGTTGTAGAGCTCAGCTCAAAGCTGCAGCTAAGGGATGAAGGTTATGAGGAGGAGACATTGAGAGAAGAAGTTTACAGTCATATCAAGCCAGCAGGTGTTGTACTGAAGGATTTAAACCAGGCAAAGATGAATTTGTGCAAGATTGCAAGTTTACGCGGATCTGTTGCGAAAGCAATGGCTGAGATTGAACGAAATCAGGAGAGAAGGCAAAGTAGGAAGTTGCGAAAGCAATGGCTGAGATTGAACGAACAAGAGATCAGATCAAAACGGCCAATATAAGGTTGGTGGCTGCTAGAAAGATGAAGGAAGCGGCCAGAGCAGCTGAGGCTTACGAAAACTTTTTAAAAGGATGTGAGTTGTTACCTAAATGTATACTATTGGGTAACCATCCACCTTAATTAAAAATTTCCTTTTTAGTGGTTTGGCTTACGGTCTAAGACTATAAGCCACCAATTTGACACCAAACGAAAATAAATGAATTACCAAAAAAGAAAATAAATAAACTTAGTCGCAAAGAATAAAATCCAAAGTTGTATTGACCTCGAAAACAAGAATCTCTGTAAACTAGGATTTGTCGCAAATTGTTTCATTTGGCGCGCATTTTGAGTTGGGAAGAGTCCAATGAGTACAAAAATTCTTGAGCTAAACGACTTTAGAAAAAAGTTTCTTCAATAACAATGGAATTTAGAAAGTAAAGACAAAAACCCCAGCTGCCTTGAACCTTCCTTAGCACGGTAGCACTATTAGCCGGAACTATAGGCCCCACTTACGCCGGTGAGTACCCCTTCCCTCCCCTCACCTCCACAAAATCAGTTAACTGAATTATCGCCCTCACCAAAGCCTCAATGGTCTCATGTGGAGGAAGAATATTTTTCTTCAGCACAAGTTTAGCCGGATTTCATCATCTCATAAGGCCTTATTGAAATCCAAATACCAAAAAAAGATTTTGTCCTATTCCAATCCTCTTTGGAAGTGTTTTGTAGTTGGTTTCTTTTATTGGGGACACTCCGCACGTTGGAAAGACTTACGCTACGGTCAATCGTATTTGGTCCGACATTCAAATCGGGAGAATTTTTTTTTTTAATTTTTTACAAGGATGATATATGTTTTCATTTGATTAAAAAATCTTTCCGAGTTACACCTCTAGCAGCATCGCAAACCATTTAATGTCATGGTATTATCAGCAGAAATCGCAGATGAAATGCTGTACCTCAATGCTTTTGTCTTTTGGAAGGTCAGGAGATGCATTTTTCTCTTAGCGCTACGCTTCGTAGTCAACTTAACTGCAGTATGGCTTTGAACAAGCTTATCATACGGAGGAAAGCCTATCGGTCATCATGGAAGCTCACATGTTCTCTCAGAAAGGGTCGTCGCGAGTTCTTCAGTTTTAAATGTGCAAAGTAAAGGAAAGACTCGAGTTCATGGGGAGTCTTCGATTGTCAAGGTCAAGACAATTAATAACAGAAACATCGTTTCTGAGTCATCTTCAACACATACAAATATGGAATTGCAAATTCCATTGCGTAACAAATTTGATATCCTTGCGTCCACGTAGCGGTGTTGAAAAAAAAAAGTCTCCACGTAGCGGAAGGTCACAACAACGGAAGTAGCTGCTGATGCAGGGCTCGACAAGAATGTTGTTGGAATTCTCACTTCTCTTTCACTCTCTCTTTACTCTCTCTTGTGCTCTGTTTCTATTCTCTGTTTTAACAGATGCACAAAGAGAACATTGCTCTCTCTTTACTCTGTTGTTCTCTGTTTTTGTTCTCTCCATAAAACACCAAACGTTTAGTAACGAAGAGAGAAGAGAAAAATCTTTAATTGTCTACATTGATAACATTCTTGGATTTCTTACAACAACATACAAGCATACTTAGTAGCTTCCTTCTACTTACTAGACACACATACACACACTTTATACCATACTTTTAGATCCTAGGCTCTCTTACACAAGTCACACTACTAGGTACTAACTATAACAACTCGTAATAACTCTTACTCACTCTAGTTTAGCTAAAGATACAAGCAAACTCTAACAACTATCTTAGCTAACAATACAAACACATATTTGGGCTCATCTCCGCTAATGGCCCATGACTAACTAATACCAAAACACAAATTTTTAAGTGGGCTTATCTCCAACCCAATATTCTTCTTGATTGTCACAAAACACAATTTTTTTTTACTTTTTCTTCTGTCGCTGACTTGCTTCCACACAACTTCTTCTTCTTCCATTTCTTCTTCTCTTCTTCTTCTACGTTTGAAGCTTTGTCTTGTTGCAGATTTAATCAAAGACTCAATTCTCAATAAATATCCTAAATCGTTTATTTTTCTCTAGTAAACTTGTAATTTTTTAGTAAGCCGATACTTGTAATTTTTTTAGTAAGCCGACTTTTTTCTGAATATCTAGTTTACTAATTATTTTTTCTTTTATTTATTTACTATATAAACTGAGTGTTACCAATCACGCAATGGAAACATTTTAAAATTGCTGTTTTTAATACTATTGTTTCTTTGTAAACACTTTTACCACACTCTTTAAAATGGAGACCAAATTAACCATAATTCATAAAACCATTAGTGTGAAACAAAGAAAAAAGAAACTCGACTTTCATAAAGAAAGAAGTGGAAGATGTCATATGACTGTCTTCCACCGTAAGCCAATACCTTGAAAAGAAGAAGAATTCAATTTCTTTTTCTACTTTAAGAAGGTTTCAATTTAAAGTGGATTATTACCCAAGGTGTTCTGAATATTAATTACGAAGCTAAGATTCAAAGTCTTAATCGCAAAGCAAACGAATACCAGAATCTGCCTAAACTAGGTCGCCACGTGTCCCGTTTCCGTACATTAGTTGTCTTCAGCACCAGGCCTGTTTTCAGACGATATCTAGGGAAGTGTTCCCATCTTAATTTCTGACGTCTCTTCACGCTAAATGGTGACTTCTAGGTCATTATATTTAGACCAAAATTTAGAGTTTATTGTTTGGTTTTTATGTTCGAATTTAATACTAACGATGGAAACGGAAGATAACGGAACGAAACAGGGCACCACCTCTGCTTCTGTAGTATCCTCGAGAAGACGAAGAAGAACGGTTGAGCCAGTGGAAGCGACATTACAAAGATGGGAGGAGGAAGGGTCAGAGAGGGTTCATAGGGTTCAAGCAAAAGGTTCGAAGAAAGGTTGTATGAGAGGAAAAGGTGGACCAGAGAATCCGGTTTGCCGGTTTAGAGGTGTTCGACAAAGGGTTTGGGGGAAATGGGTTGCCGAGATACGTGAACCAGTGAGCTACCGTGTTGCAAATTCAAGTCGTGGTAAACGGCTTTGGCTTGGAACGTTCCCTACTGCAGCTGAAGCTGCCTTGGCTTATGATAGAGCTGCTAGTGTCATGTATGGACGATACGCCCGGTTAAATTTCCCGGAAGATCTAGGAAATGTGCCCAGTGGAGACATGAAGAAGAACGAGGAGACGGAAAGTTCTGGAAGCTATTGGTTGGAAACTGACATGAACCAAGAAGGTTTGAGGAGCTTCTCTGAAACTGGTAATGGCGTGATTGGAACGAAAGAGAGGACCCACGACGGTGTCGAGCTTGGCCTAGACAACATTGAGAATCCTATGATTGGTAATGAGATAGTGAAATCGCTGATTAATGAGGAGGATTCAGCAGTGAAGTCAGAGGAAGATTATAGCTTTGATCGATTAGGATTGTTGTACAATGAACCTCAAGGCTCCAGTTATTATTACCAGGGAGGTGGATTCGATTCATATTTAGAGTTTTTCAGATCCTAGCTTAGGCTTTATGCTATATTGATACACTGTAAGACTTATTATGTTTGAACACTGTTAGATCCCTCCATTTTCATTATCTTTAGAGTCACGCGCATCATACCTAATATTCGGCACTTCACAGGTTTATGAGTTTAAGAAATTAAAAATGCTTTTCGAACAAAATAGAGCACATTTTTAGAGAACGTATACCTAAAATTATGGATTTCTTTGAAAACAGATCCGAAATTTTCAAAAAAACTTACAGTGACTTTATATGAGGCCTTCTCCACCATAAGTAAGAGTTAAAGACAATGATATCAGATTCAGTCCAATGCCTCGCATGTTTCTCTATTGATTGGATCCGAAATATCCGTTCGGGTAACCTATGGTTCGTCGGGTCGTCCGAGTTGGATTCCACCAGCAAAGGAGCCCAATAGAAATCTATTGTCGCATTATATTCCTATTGTTTATCAACAAAGGGCGTCTCCGATTATTTGAAAATCCGGTATAATTTTATATTAAACGAAAACGGAACCGATAGAAACGAATGCACAACTTGAAAGGTTGTAAAAGATGGTCCTTATACACACCATTATTTTCTATTATTAAACCATCCACTAACATAAAACCAATTAATTGAGTGTAAGATTTTTAGAAGACTTACGAGGGATTTGAAGGTGATGAGGTTAGAGCCATTGTTGTGCATATACATCAACTTTGGGTTTGTAATGACGGAACTAACCATGCACACCATTGATACCCATTGGCCTCTGTTCAAGGAGTCTCCTACGTACACCATCCTCTTATTTCTTAGTCTCTCCAGCAACTTCGTCCCATTAAACCTTTTCACATTTAAATTACATAATGAAATTATTATTGCCGAAAAAACCTTTAAAAATATTATAATATCGATTTTAGTCAATCATGTCATGTGGTACATTGGTAGATCTTTTGTCAATTTTAATTCTTTATATTCCAAGCAGTACCAGAGTAACAGCCGTGAGGGATGAGTCGGCAAGAAAATAAAAAATAAGTGCCCAAAATAGGCCCAATCAATTGTAAATTCACTTTCTATTACGTTGAGTAATACAAATGCGTTGAGTAATCCAAATAGGCATGACTGCGGTTTTAATTTTGATCGTTCATTGGTTAAAATGGTTACAATTAAACGGTTATGGTTATATATTATTAAGGTTATTACGGTTTATTCATATATATGACGTTTTTATCAAAATAATATTTAACTTCTATTGAAAAATAAAAAAATAAAATGATGATATTTCTAACTAATATTTATCATGATTATATGTATATTCTGTTCTATTTTTATAACGGTTACACTTATAATTTTAAGATTACATCATACTATTAACCAACGATTTTTATATAGTTACAGTTAAATTAATGATTACAGTTAATAGTTTTTGTTAATCATAATTAATATATTTTTACCATTAACAATTATGGTTATTAACGATTTAATATGGTTATGATCCAGTTACAATTGAAAACAAAACGGTTACAAACCAATCTAAAATACGATTACGGTTAGATTTTATCCATGTCTAAATACAAATAGGTCTACAAAACGAAAAGAATAATATGTGCACAGATGGTTTACTAGTTGATTATCCAACCAAATGTCTCAACTAAATAGTTAAATGAAATAATTCCAATCGTTTATGTATAAAAGAGAAGCGATAGGAGAAAACAGTTGAGTTATGTCAATTCTTCTTGCTAAACTAAAACAAAAGGTCTTCTTGTATAATTAACGGGAAAGTGTATAACCAGCGGAATATTATTAAACATGTTTCTACTAAATGCCATAAATAAAGAAAGATGTAAACTGTGAAGTGAAAACTATAGTAGGAAATAACCTGGGAAGATCGCACGTGTGAGGTTACCATCTCCAGAATTTGTAACTCAAATCTTTTCTCCCAAACTTCTCACAAGCCAACTGGTCAGACATGAACTTACAATCTTCCTCTTTATAAAGAGGGTTTGACTCGTTATCAAATACCCATTTCCCTTCGAACAAATTACAGTCTCTGCCACTGCCGCTGCCGTATGAAACATTGTCGCTTTGAGGATTTTCCTTTGGCAAACCGTTTCGGGACAAATACACGGCAGTGAATATTACTCCGGCCACAAGCACGGTGGCAATAGTGTGAAAGCTAGCTCTAATGCCCAGCATCAACAGTTGTCGCTTTGCCATTGGTTATGTGTTTGTTATTGTTGTTATGATGTTTGTTTTGAGTTATATTGATGTGTCTTTCTCTAACTTGCCTTTTAACTTCAGCCTTCTTGAAGTTATTTTGTAGTTTGGTGGCCAATCAAATTTCAGTAGCTGTCTTTGACTAACTTATGAGTTATGCCTATATATATATATATATATATGAATCATTTTGCTTGATAGAATTCTAAATTTTGTGTTGATAGTTTGCCAAGCAATGTCCACTTGCAAAAAATAATAATTTTCAAGTTGATCACAGAGAAGAAAATCCTTTCCTAAATGTCCAGGACAAAAATTTGAAGGCTTAGTTTGAACTTGACTACTTGAGATTTAACGTTGAATACTTATTGTGGTTTTGTGTTGCTCTCTGAATCATATACAAAGTGGGATTCTAATGGTAGAAAAATTAAGTTACCATATACTAAATAAATGGACACTATATATCAGTACAAGAAAACCTTGTACTGTCACGATTCAAGTTTTTTTTTTTTTTTTGACATCAACTGAAGGGTTTTTTTATTGTTCCGATTATGGTTTAATCAAGTCACCGATATATTTCACGTATCTATCTATATCTTCAACGAACTTCATAAATAGTTATGGATATACCTTTTTATCGCATATATTTGGTGGGTCAGACAAAAACAAGCTGTTTCTTTTAGTTATTTTTGTAAGACAAATACTTTCTTTTGGTGTGGTTTCGCTTCTCCTTTGGTTGTCAAGTGAAGGCGACCATCGATCTACGGAGAATACCCCTTGGCCTTCGTCATAATAGAAAACTGAGAAAAGGTGTGGCCAAAGGGGTCACTATGGATGTTTGTTTGCTTTTTGTTGTCAAAATCCAAGAATATGGTTAGAGATGGTCAAATAGTATAAAATAAAATGTGAAGGTAAGGTTAAGTTGTTGTTGACCTTTCCACATTCATACTATTCGTTGTCTTCCAGTTACCTCAAAATTCAAGAGCCGTTGCTTCGTTGATATATTCGAATTGTTTTGCTAAAGCAATACAGTTGTTTTCTTTATTTTCTCTTTTTCTTTTTATCTTTGTTTCTGTTCTGTCTTTTTATACGTTTTAATTTTATTAGGTTAAATATATAACCCGGGTCCAGATATTTTTTGAATTGGATCACTGATCAATCCTTGAATTTATTTATTACATTAGATTAGAAAGAGTACCTTGTGGAAATTAAAAAGGGAGTATTCTGTGGTACTTTTGTTGCCACATTTAGGAAGAACGATTCAAAATAATATGACCAGATACATTATTACTATCTTTTTTTTCGGAAACATCATAAAAATATTTTTTTTAAAACAAAATTAGCATGGCTTCTAGCCTTCTACACAGAGATAACACTCACAAATTGGAAAAAAAAATGGTCGAAAAACGTTATATGTCGTGTGCGACTATTATTACACAATTAATTGAACTTGTGATCATATATTGACTGGGCCCAGTTTGGGTATAGAAGCGGATAGGGGCCCATTGTAGCTTAGATTTTCTAATATATTAATTTTTTCATTTTTTTTTGACAACATGTGAGGAGTGTCGAGACGAGTGACCTCCAACGGCTCTCATCTCGAGTGGGGTCAAGCTGGGCCGCGCAAAGAGCACTAATGGGTCAACATTAGTAGGCTCAAGTTTAAAGAAATTAAAGATCCAATTCCTAATGGGATTAGATGTGTGTGTTTCTTGGCATGGAAGTTATCCTATTTCAAGTAGGAAAAGGAGTTGATAAGTGGTTTTCCTAGTAGGAAATAGAGGTTCCAGCAACTATAAATAGAGGCATAGGGTCATCACAATAATCCATCCACAAAAGAGAGAAGAAAAGAAGACAAGAGAGAGCTAGCCCTTCGGTAAAGAGGGTCTAGTTCCTAGGGGTCTTCGGTGAGTGTTTTCTTCTTAAGTTTCTTCTTGTTCTTTGTCTTGGGGTTGGGATTAGGAGTAGGTGTCATACTTCCTAGGCATAGCATCACATTGGAGCTCTTCTTGGTGAGGTATCTATCACAAGAAAGCAAGAGATTTAGTGTGAGAGAGAGACCAAAGACTAAGTGTAATCAAAAGAAACTTACAAGTTGTTTTAGTGGAAGTTAGTAAGCTAGGCTTACTCGAGACGTACTCTCTAGTTTGAGAGGAACTCGTTAATTTCTTGTTCTTGGTTAACATAACAAAGCATAAACCGAAACAAACCTAAGTTATAATCGAACTCAAAAACTCAACAAGTGGTATCAGAGCGTAGGACAAGCAGAAGCGTGAGTTATTCCAAGTTCTGCAAGTTCCTAATATCATACGGATTAGAAGTTATTAGTGATCAATTGTTTCAGGACTTGAAACTAAGGAATCATGGAGGCAACTTCAAGGAGGTATGATGTGGAAAAGTTTGATGGGAAAGGAGACTTTGGTTTATGGAAGTACAAGATGTTGTGCCAGCTAGAACTACTCGGTTTGGATTCATGTTTAAAAGAAACAAATCCATCTTCATCAGGCGAGGGAGATCCCACAGGAAAAGGGAAGGAAATCTCGGAGACCTTACCGGAAGTGAAGATAGAAGTAGACCCGACACAACAAGAAAAATAGAAGAGAGCCAAGAATACAATATGCATGAGCTTAGGAGATGTAGTTCTCCGGAAAGTCATGAAAGAAAAGACTGCTTTGGTGATATGGCAAGCTCTCTCGAGAGACTATCAATCAAAGTCTCAAGCCAATCGCATCTACTTGAAACAAAAGTTCTCAAGTTTTAAGTTTTAAGAACATAAAAGTATAGATTACAATATGGATATGTTCTTGAAACTAATTAACGATTTGGCTAGCTTGAACGTCAACATATCGGATGAAGACCAAGCTGTACAAATTCTGACAGCATTGCCAGATCCCTACGAGGCACTAAGAGACACACTTAAGTATGGAGCCGGCAAGACTCAAACCTTAAGCATGGACGATGTCACTAGTGCAGCTTATTCCAAAGAGATTGAACTAAAGGAAAATGGTTTGTTAAAAACCAGGAACCATTCGGAAGGACTCTTTGTGAGCAGAGGAAGAAACGAGAATAGGAGCTACAACAAAGAAAATCGTTTCAAAAGTAGAGATAGAAGGTCAAAGTCAAGACAGTGTTGGATCTGCGGAAAAGAGGGTCACTTCAAAGCAGAGTGTCCTGAAAGAAAAACCAGCAGTGCAGCTAATATAGCTAAGGATGTTGAGCTACTTATGGTTCTAACAGTCAGCTTACAAGACACAAGAGACGAGTGGGTGATGGACTCAGGATGTACATTCCACATCACACCAAACAAAGAAGTACTATTTGATTTTAAAGAGATCAATGGAGGCAAAGTACTAATGGGCAACAACACACAGAGTGAGATCAAAGGAATAGGTAATTTAAAGATACAAAATCTTGATGGAACCATCGTGACACTTACAGAGGTAAGGTACATGCCAGATATGGGCAGGAACCTCATATCATACGGCCAACTAGAAAAGAGTGGCTGCAAGTATGCAGGTGGAGATTTCACAGTGAAATTCTACAAAGACAATAAGCAAGTGCTCACGGGAAAGTATCAAGAAGGATTGTACTACCTACAAGGATCAGTGTTGCAAGGAGAAGCGTCTATAGCAAGGGCTGAAACAAACCAAGCAAATAGGTGGCATTCAAGACTCGGACATATGAGCTTGAAGAACATGAATGTTCTGGTAAAAGAGAGTTATCTTACCTTTAAGAAAATACACACTCTTAATTTCTGTGAAGAGTGTGTACTCGGAAAGTCACACAAGCAAAGCTTTCCGGATGCAAAGCATACATCAAGAGGTATTCTTGACTATGTTCACAGCGATCTATGGGGTTCAGTCTCAAATGAATCTAGTCTCTCAGGATGCAAATACTTTCTGACATTTATAGACGACTACTCTAAGAAAGTATGGATCAGGTTCTTGAAAAGTAAAAATGAGGTGTTTGAAAACTTCTCCGAGTGGAAGACCCTAGTAGAAAATCAAACCAAGAAAACCCTCAAGTGTTTAAGAACGGATAATGGTCTAGAGTTTTGCAATCAACAAATGGACAATCTATGCAAGGAGACTGGAGTGAAAAGGCATAGAACTTCCACCTATACTCCACAACAAAATAGAGTATCCGAGAGGATGAATCGGACCATAGCCGATAAGATAAGGTGCATGCTAGCAGAGACAGGTTTGGAAAAGAAGTTTTGGGCAGAAGCAGCTGCCACAGCCGTCTACCTAATTAATAGGACACCCAATGCTTCACTAAACTTCAAAATACCAGAAGAAATATGGACAGGAGCTAAGGCTAACTACAGCCACTTAAAGAGGTTTGGATGTGTAGCTTATGTACACATTCAACAAGATAAGCTAAGTCCTAGGGCTATAAAAGGTTTCTTTATGGGATATCCTCAAGGAACTAAAGGATACATGATATGGTTACCCGAAGAAAGAAAATGCACCATTAGCCAGAATGTGGTATTTAATGAAGATAAAGTCTACAAAGAAGTCAAGGAAGAAAGTCAACCGAAAGCTAAGACTAAGAGGGTTACTTTCAGAACAGAACTGATTCAAGGACCAGACAACAATGTCATGGTCCAAAGCTCTTCAGTCCAAAGTGATACGAATCAAGAAGAAAAAGATACTAGGGACAACACCGGTCAAGGTGGAGTATCTTCAGAGTTAGAAGCAAAAACTCAAGGTCAAGAGGAAGAAGAATCAGAGGAGGAAGAGGAGTCAGAAGAAAAGGAAGAGGAAGAAGCAGAGTCACCGGACGAATACCTATTGGCAAGGGATAGGACTAGAAGAGGAAATATCCAGCCACCACAAAGGTATGGCGACTCATCTCACTATGTGGCATATGCATTAGCTTGTGTCAAAGACCTAGAGTTAGACGAGCCTAAAACTCTAGGAGAAGCTAAGAGAAGTAGGGAATGGAAGAAATGGAGACTAGCTATGGAAGAAGAGATGAATTCCCTATACAAGAATGAAACATGGGAAATTGTTTCAAAACCGGAAAAACAGAAAACGGTTGGTTGCAAATGGATTTTCAAGTTAAAAGAAAGAATTCCCGGGGTTGAAAAATCAAGACATAAGGCTAGACTAGTCGCAAAAGAATTCACACAAGTAGAAAGAGTAGACTACAATGAGATTTTCTCACCGGTTGTGAAACATGTATCCATAAGGATCATGTTATCGGTTGTGGTGAATTACGACTTAGAGCTAGAGCAACTAGATGTGAAAACTGCTTTCTTGCACGGCACGTTAGATGAGGTGATATATATGGACCAACCGGAAGGGTTCATTGAAAAGGGAAAAGAAAACAAGGTATGTTTGTTGAAAAAGTCTTTCTATGGCTTGAAACAATCTCCAAGACAGTGGAACCACGAGTTCAATGACTTCATGAAGTCACATGGGTTTCACAGAAGCATCAATGATTTGTGTGTTTATCACAAAGGATCAACCATTGATGACCAGGTATTCATATTACTTTATGTTGATGATATGCTAGTAGCGGTTAAGGACTTAAAGAAGATAGTGATCTTAAAGAAAAGTCTAAACATCAAGTTTGAGATAAAAGACTTTTGTTCAGCTACAAGGATTCTATGCATGGATGTCATCAGGGATAGAAAGAATGGAGTTCTTAAGCTATCACCGGGAAGTTTCTTCATAAAGGTGAAGGTCATCGCCTGATTTGGCGAGAGCGTACTCTGAGATTGCTCTGTCGGTTGAATATCTTAGAGGGAAAGGAAAGAGACTCAAGTTAGTAGCGGTACAAGTCTCGATAAGAGAATTGAAAAAGTTAGATTCTAGATTTTGAAGGCGGTAAAGCTTAAATTGGAAAGAATCGGTTAAGAAAAGTGACTTACTTTTAGCAGAGAGGCAAGGTGTCGAACTCCTTGCGTTCTTCTTCACCTGAAAAGAAGGAAGATGAACGGGTTAAAGTTCGAAGGAGGAGCTCAAGAAACCGGAGAATCTGAATCGTCTCGGTTACAGAGGCGAGGAGAGAGAAGACGTTACATATTCCTTGAGTCACTGCGGCGTTCCAGCAGATCGTCTCTAGCATGTCATACTCGGAGATCAGAGACTTCTTGGAAGAACCACCGGCATCCATCGGGAAAGAAGAGAGAACGTCGAAAAGAGAGATAACGCCGGAAAGGAAAAAAGATAGCGTCGGAAAGAGAAAAGAGAGAGTTCCGAGAAGAGAGAAGATAGAGCGTTGGGAAGGGAAATAGTTTCTTGGTGCAATGAGAGAGAGAAGCTGACTAGCACGCGCCTCGACAAGGTGGAGATTGTGAGGAGTGTCGAGACGAGTGACCTCCAACGGCTCTCATCTCGAGTGGGGTCAAGCTGGGCCGCGCAAAGAGCACTAATGGGTCAACATTAGTAGGCTCAAGTTTAAAGAAATTAAAGATCCAATTCCTAATGGGATTAGGTGTGTGTGTGTTTCTTGGCATGGAAGTTATCCTATTTCAAGTAGGAAAAGGAGTTGATAAGTGGTTTTCCTAGTAGGAAATAGAGGTTCCAGCAACTATAAATAGAGGCACAGGGTCATCACAATAATCCATCCACAAAAGAGAGAAGAAAAGAAGACAAGAGAGAGCTAGCCCTTCGGTAAAGAGGGTCTAGTTCCTAGGGGTCTTCGGTGAGTGTTTTCTTCTTAAGTTTCTTCTTGTTCTTTGTCTTGGGGTTGGGATTAGGAGTAGGTGTCATACTTCCTAGGCATAGCATCACATTGGAGCTCTTCTTGGTGAGGTACCTATCACAAGAAAGCAAGGGAGTTAGTGTGAGAGAGAGACCAAAGACTAAGTGTAATCAAAAGAAACTTACAAGTTATTTTAGTGGAAGTTAGTAAGCTAGGCTTACTCGAGACGTACTCTCTAATTTGAGAGGAACTCGTTAATTTCTTGTTCTTGGTTAACATAACAAAGCATAAACCGAAACAAACCTAAGTTATAATCGAACTCAAAAACTTAACACAACAAAAGTTGATCTTTAAAATTTTAGTGTTTTTTTTTTTACCTTGGATTTATAATGAAGGATCTTTTAAAAGTTGAAATTATAAAAGTGGATCTCAGACAGTTATGTAAAAATTCTCGAAAATAGATTTGACCCCTTTTAAAAGAAAAACTAGGAAAAAGAGGAAAATCTTTTAATGCGTACTAACAGATGATAATGAAGGATCTCACTTTCGTTTAGTATTTCTACAAATTCACTTCAAAAACAGATGGTGAGACTCGGTCGAGATTAACAAACTAGATTAATCTAAAGGATTTAGGTAGGTTTTGAGATAAATATTTTGAAAATAATCTTGATAATATCTTAAAGATCTAAAACATTCCTTTAGGACCTTGTAAAAGAATATTTACAACAAAATCAAGTGCAAATGAGAAGCCACCTTAAACCCGACCCAAAAATAGTATCAAGACCACGCCGTAACGCCGATTTTGGTGGGTCGCTTAGAAACATCACCCGAACTAGGGTTCGGTATAAGTATTTGCTATCCGATCCGTTTGATCTGCTCTATACCCGCCCTGCAAAAGCGGATATCCGTTTTAAACAAACCGGGTAATAAGTCGGTTTTGACAAATACTTGCAAGTAACGGGACAAGTACAAGCCGGCAATTTTTTTTCAATACCCGCTCCATTTTACCCGCGACTTGTTATCCGTTACCCGTCACAAGTACCCGCAATTACTTGCAAGTAATGGCTAAAAAACGGATACTTACAAGTAACGGATAAAAAAGCGGACCAAGTAACAAACCAAATACTTGCAAGTAATAGATTTTTGGACGGGTAATTGTTTGAACAAGTACAAGTATCAATCCGAAAATTCTATTACTTACAAGTAACTAGACAAATATCAAACCGACAAAAAACGGCAAATACCGTCCCGTACCTAGCCCTGACCCTAACCCATTCTTCATAAAATAAGACGCTATAGCTATAAAGTAATAATCTTTTGCAGCTTGTGCTTTGTAGTCATTTTTTGTATTCGATTTTCTTAGTTATTTCCTTCGCTCAAACGAGCGGAAACTAGGGCAGAGGTCCAATCAAATTACAGAAAACGGTGGCGTGAAGGATCTCAAAAGCAAACTTTTTTTATTTATTATACGAAAAAGAAAACACAATTAATATGTTCTGCCCAACTCGCGAAATATTGCAGCTACCCCACTCCCACTTGCACCGCCAACTCTCTCCCATTCATTTTATTTTTACACCTTTCGTGGCCACATTAAGTATGTATCTTATGATTAGTAAGCTATGTTATATTTGTCGATATTTGACGACCACAAAAAATAGTATATGAAAAGTATGAAACCATATTTGCTAAGTATAACGTATTCATTTGGGTGTTTGCTTTTGTTACTTACAATATCGGTTGAACTTTTACAGTTTATAATGGTTACAGAATAATGGTGAATTTTTTCAAAGGTGAATGTTTTCACAAACATAAAAGTAGAACAAACTGGAAATTTTTAGATTTAACAAATACTTTCATTTCATAAAAGATATGTTTTTGCCAATCAATCAAATATCATTTTGTGGATGGAAATGTAAAAACCTCTCGAATATGTAAAAATCACCTTTGTTTTTATATATTCGAGATCACTTGGAAACGAAACAGATTGTGACTCTCGTGATGTAAAAGGACATGCAACTTGCGCTTCTCCATATTCTTTATTGTTTTATTATTACTATTAGAAATTTAATATTATATCCTTTGGACTGGGAAGAAGCATAAAGAAAGGAGGTGGAAAAAAACAAGTTGCAACTTGCATTTCCTTTTTTATAAGCGGCAAAAAAGAACAGCTTGGCTTGTTTGGCTATCATTCAAAGCATCGTCCACTTGCAAATTCTTATTTCTTTAATTTCATCATGTTCATACTCCTATTTTATATACATGTATGTCATGTTTTACAATTTGTTACGTGTTACTCGGGCAGTGAGAAATTGACTAGCATCTAAATGATTAATAAGATTAACTGAAGAGTAAATTTTAAAGAAATTTACGTAATAATTTAGATATATATAAAAGATAAATGCACGGAAAAGTGAAATATTATATAATGGAACTGGAATTGGTTAGTTATGTATATGCTGGTTTTAATCTGTTCAAGATTCTGAAAAATTTTTATTTTTTATTTTTAAGTTTAATATAAAAATAAAATAGTAAAATCGTTGAAATAGATATTTATAATTTTATTTTCTTCCTAAAATATTTTTTTACCTGTCATTATAATGTTATAATAATAAATTTTACGATTTTTCATAGAAAAAATTATATTTTTTAAATTATATTAATTTTAACCGTTTTTACCGATTAAACCATTCGACTTACTCTCCACTCTTAATCGGCTGATTTTTAGAATAAGACATGTATGTGTTTTGTTCATTTTAC
Source organism: Cardamine chenopodiifolia (assembly GCA_963922655.1). NCBI lineage: Eukaryota > Viridiplantae > Streptophyta > Magnoliopsida > Brassicales > Brassicaceae > Cardamine > Cardamine chenopodiifolia. The sequence continues at coordinate 15,613,621 of OZ000478.1, read as the reverse complement.
CCATGACCTGGAAGCCTAGAAATTTCAACTATTTCCACTAGTAATATTTATTTTGAATCAAATATATGACAAAGAAAATTTTCAAAATCTTGACTTTTTAGAAAAAGTTTGGTTTTTTTGTAAATTTTTTAACTATTTGCACAATTTTCCAAAGTTTGTAGAAATAAAATTTTAAATCTCAATAGGCTTTAATCATTATAAAATAATACGAAACTAAAAAGGTGAAAGAAGTATCTAAATCCTCAAGGAAAGGAAGACATTATACAATTTAAAGTTACTTTTAAGAAAAATCATCGAATTTTCTCAAAAGCTGTTTATACGTAATTCATTTACACACATTATATAAGTTTTAGTGTCGAAATGAGATGACCAACAACTAAAAGTTACAATCTAAAGTAGACATACGTACCGAGCTTTCCATTTAACCATTTTATGATGAAACTATATAAAACAAAATTTAAACTTGAAAATCATACCTTTTCTAGTTCAGCGGACAACACAACAATTTCTCCTAATTAAAAATTATAATCTTTGGGTAGTGAAAGGGCTAATCCGAATCGGTTCTTTATGGGTATAAAATACAAAAAAAAAAAGTAAATAACAATAAAAGATTATGGATGCATGAGATTAATTCACTAATGTATTTTTCACACATAAGCCGGAAAAACATATATCAGACGACGGCTAAAAATCTAGAAAACGACGTCAGATCTAACGAAACCACTCAACGAGAAGACTCATCACAGGGACAACTTCTTGCTCTCCGCCGCAGAATTCTCGGCCATCTTTGCAAGAGATTGAAGATTGCATCGTACGATAACATCAACAAAGTCGCATGTCTCTTCCTTTGTGTTCCCTGGAGGCACATCAACCACGTAAGACTCCACAACGACAGTCCCGGAGATCTGAAAAGGGTGTAAAGTTGTGACGGATCGGTAGTTGGAGAGCCGGTGGTCTCCACCGACGACGCTGAAGCTGATGACGTGACGCTCATCGTCGAGGATGTCTAAACGCTCGGTGGAGCTCCCGGCGGGGAGACCGGAGACGACGTGAACTTGACGGAGGCTACCAACGTTTCCGCCGTCTCCGCCGATGACGCTACAGCTTTTAAGGAAGTGTTTATAGGCTTGTGGATTGTCGAAGCGGCGGACGACGGACCATACGGTAGAAATAGGAGCGGAGATCTCTTGGATAACGGCGGAGCAACACTGGTTAGGACCTACCTCGTGTGTGTGGAAACGAGCGGCCGTGGAATCGCGTGAGAGAGAAGGGAAACGTTTTTGAAACGATGCGATCATCTTCGGAATTTGAACGGAATCTCCGTCGGATACGGCGGAGGAAGGACGGTGAACGGCGAGCATGTTGATCTGAGTAATGGTGACTTCTCTTTTACAAATCTTGATCGATCTTTGATCTTTCTTCTCTCTCTTTTTGACGAGGTTTTAGGGTAAGAGAAAACGAAGGATTGAAGAGGAAGCTGTTGAGGGAGGAGAAGTATTGTGTATATAAAAAAGATGCAAATCAACTTTACAGCGACTTACGAAAAGTTGGGCCGTGCCTTTTGATTTGAGAGAGACAGAGTTTTTAATGTAGAGTTCATGTGAGTGGTGATAACGAAAAGACCCGCAAGTTGCTTGTTGTAAAATTACTTATTTACCCCTGACTAGATTGTTGACTTGACTGTTCTGTACGTCTATAAAATGACAAGTGACCATAGTTCTCGTATAAATCACACTAGCTTTTAAAAATCAACTAAATAGACTTTTAGCTGTTTTACCTGAAGTTTTCTCTATGTACTTCTTAGTTAGGGATGACCAAGATATGTAGTACAAGGAAAATTTATTGATGGGTTGTGTTATACTTTTTTTCCAAAGTTTTCGTTTTGTCGTAATTGAGTTTCCATATTTGAGTTTTAATGAGGTTATTATTTTCGATTTTCAATTTTAAAGTTTTTTTTCTTATTTTTTTAAAACAGTTGCATATTATAAAAAGGTTTTCTCGGAATATAATTTTATAGTATATATGTAGGACAAGATTTTATTCTCAAATTTGTTTTAGTCTGTTTTGAAATTTGGAGCTTTGGAGCAGTTGGATCCAAATAATGGATTATTAAATTCGTCTAAAACATATTTAATTTCGGATTTTGGTCATCTAATTAAATATGGGTTTATTTTTTATTTGAAAAAGGAGAATTCGTTTGATTTTAAAGTTCTTTTATTTGTTATTTTTAATTTTTAAGCAGATCGATAAACAAGATTTGAACATTCACAATTCATAGACTGATTTAAGATAGGCCGATCACTTGAAATGATTTAAGTTAAAGGAACAAGTATCGTCTTGCTTTGACATGATCTCTAAGCAAAAGTCTGTCATCCATTTTAGTATTGGACATCACGAGGAGGATATGCATTTTTACATCATGTGATGCACATAACACGGAGAGAGTTAGTCAAAATGTTTGCTAATTTCAGATGATTGAGATGTATCTAGACTCTGTAGCAACTTATCATATAGGTTCATGCGACCACGATCTATGAAATTTGCTTTGTGAACTATAAGCAAGCTATCTTTACAATAACCTTTCTACTACGAGGATGTACACATTTCAGTTTTCTAATCTAAAGTAAATTTTTCTTTCTAATTCATGTGGTTTTATTTAATTCATTTTTCATTTTTCGTTTAATCATTTTCAAAGTTTCGAGGTGTCAAGAAATTTAATGATGGGATCGAAAATTCGAAAAGATAACATGTTTTAAAGCCTCATGTTATTCTCTCGTTTTACTGATTTTGAAATTTTGTAATTTTGTAATTTTGTAATTCACGTCTTAAGTTTGAATTTATGTGTTTTTGGTTAGTAGTGGTTTTGCAGATAATGTTGTTGGAGGATGGAGATATTTTCTTGGAAAATCTTATATTATTTTAAAAGAAAAATTTGAGATTGTGAATAGTGAATACAACAAATTGAACAATAACATACCTGATTAAGGTGTTGTTAATTAAGTTGACTGTTTCTTTAATAATAAACATTTCAAAGAACACGGTAAGGGAAAAATGGTAAAACTTTGTGTCGTTTTGTTTATTAAACGATGAACGTTGCGCTGTTTTTTAGTTCCTTAACAGAAACCACAGACGAACGATTGATTCTTCTTCACACGCAGCGAAGTAGAACGTCAACGAGAGGGAACCATAGTCTTCTCTTTCGACTGATTAAGTTTAACGCAGAAGAGGAGAGATGGATCAGATACTGAACAAGGTCGGCTCTTATTGGTTAGGGCAAAAGGCTAACAAAGAGTTTAACTCTGTCGGTGACGATTTCAATGTATCCTTCCAATTCCTTTATTTTTCAATGTTTTAGTTTCTTATTTGATCGTTTTTGGTTTCAGAGGAAAATCATCGGCCTTTGCTTTTGAAGAATCTTTAGTCTTTCTAAGATATAATGTTTGGATCACTTGCGTAGGAACTGGGTTTTATTGTAACTAGTTTGTGTTAATGTTTTGGAGTTTGAATGGAAGTTTCAGTGATTTTCATAACTTGTAGCTTAATTGAATCCTTCATTAAATTTGGACTCTTTTTAGTTGAAGATTCTTGAGGTGCTAAAGAAAGAATGAATGAATACAAATTTGCTTAATTTCCATTTTAATGTTGCAATTTGTATTTATGGTAAAATATCGTGAAAAGTTTTATTGCTTTCGAGCTTCTGAGACACAAATTTACATGAGTCTGATGATATTTGGATTCATTTTTGCAGTCATTGTCTAGCAGTATTGAAGGAGGTACCAAGTGGTTGGTCAACAAAATCAAAGGTTTTACATTTCTTCCTGTTCTGGTTTCATAAGTTTCTTATCTTTTGATGTTACTCCACATGCCTGAGGTTGCTCTTAACTCTGGAGATATTGATCTTTATCAAGAATTCTTATTTGACGAGTAATCGTGGCATTACCCACTTTCCGCTAAGTGATTTTCAACTGTTTCTACTATTCAATGTGGTATTAGTATTGAATGTAAAGATCCAACTGATGGGATTCATGTAGATAGATATGGCGTCAAAATAGTGTACTATTGTTTAAACCTCCTCCAGTTCTTGTAGTATCTGTCAGTTCAAGCTATGAGAAACCCGATAGTCCTGTTTTTAGTGTTTATTGTTTATAAATGAGTTATCGACAATTTAATGCTGCATTGTTCATGTTCTGAATAGGAAAAATGCAGAAGCCATTGCCTGAGTTGCTGAAGGAATTTGGATTACCGGTTGGGATCTTTCCACAGGATGCCACAAACTATGAGTTCAACGAAGAGACAGGTAAGTTGGTTGTATTCATCCCTGAGACCTGCGAGGTTGGGTACAGGGATTCATCTGTCCTGCGGTTTTCAACTACGGTGACGGGTTACCTTGAGAAAGGGAAGCTAGCAGAAGTGGAAGGTCTGAAAACAAAGGTGATGATATGGGTGAAAGTGACTTGTATCTCAGCTGACGCGTCAAAGGTATATTTCACGGCCGGGATGAAGAAAAGCAGGAGCAGAGATGCTTATGAGGTGATAAGGCCTGGTGTTGGTGTTGATAAATTCTAACTTATGAATCAATTATGGTTCACTAAAACATACTGTTTAAGCAAGTTTTTGTGTGTATGTTTAACTCCTTGTGTCATATTAAATTTGATGAAGCAAAACTTTACTTCTTTATGTATAATAAGCATGTTGGTACTTCTTAATGTATAAGAATGTGGCCGCTTGATACTTTTTTACAGTAAGTATAATATGTAGAGAGCAGCAAATAGGTAGTGTTAGTAAATGTTGGTTATGGAGTAGTTTGAAAGAAAAGGATTTAGAAGCTTCATAAGCTGATCAGCAAATAGCAGCAGCAGGAACATGGAACAACATCCTTGGAACCCATCCGCTCATTAACCCATACCCATCTCCCTTCACCACACTCTTTATCGTTTTCCCTATCGAACTCGTTGCATATCTGTCACAACCTCAAACGCCCTGCCCAAACCAATCACACGCTTTTCAATTTTAGCTTAGGTTTGGATATAAAACGAGAACCAAACCAAGTATTGGAAACTACTTACTTGACAACGTCGGGTGGAGTGGTAAGAACTGCGGCTAAAGCCCCTGCATAACCTTTCTATTGTCAGCCTTCCCTGGTGATATATCAAAGAGAGCTCTCTTAGCTGCTTCATAGGTCGTTAAGTATTGGAAAACGCCCCTGTATAAGGTTTGTGAATATATTAAAGTGATTATATCAATGAGAATATCTTTGTTTTCTCGAGGACATATAAGAAAGAAACTGAAGAGTAAGCGTGACTCGGCGAATATGTAAGGAGAGACAAGATTCTCAATATTTGTAGTGTTCTAGAGTATATAAAACTTTTGTGATATTAACATTGTTCAAATGTTGAGAAGTCTCTTTTGAATTGTACTTTTATAGAACCTGGAAATATTGCGTTTTAAGTTTACTCCAATTATTATTTGTTGGAATATGTACTATGTTTGATATAAGATAAAATTCTAACTTGTAATTTGAGGCCATTATCTTTGCTTTATACGTTTTGGAAGAACCCAAATTGGACACGCAAAGGCCTTGGGATCCTATCATTGGGCAATACCACAAAGGTTGGAATTTGAAAGTTAATACCCATAAAATAGCATGTAGGTCCATGAAAAACAGAGCTCATAATAAACTCAATAGAATCTCTCCATTTTTTTTTACCTCAAGTCATCCAAAAAGATTAAAAATCTGAAAACAAAAGGAACTCTAGAGGCATAAAACGTCTGAAAGCAAAGGAAACATAGTTTTTCTGAAACTGAAGAAAGAAACATTTTAAGCGGCTTGTTGACCAGAGAGCCTCTTCCTAGCTTCTTCAATGATGGTAAGCTTAATACCTTTCCCCTTTGGAAGTGACACCCATGGCTTTGTTCCTTTTCCAATGGTGAACACATTCCCTAACCTTGTCGCAAATTCATGACCCGTTGAGTCTTGAATATGAATGGTCTCAAAGCTTCCCTTATGTTTCTCACGGTTCTTGATTACACCAACACGCCCTCTGTTTCTTCCTCCTGTCACCATCACAACATTCCCCACATCGAACTTGATAAACTCTACAATCTTGTTCTCCTCCAGGTCGAGCTTGATGGTGTCATTAGGCTTGATAAGCGGGTCGGGGTAACGGATGGTGCGACCATCATAGGTGTTCAGGTAAGGAATACCCTTCTGACCAAACTGGATAGATCTCACTTTGCACAGTTTGAACTGCACCAGGAAAAGAATGAAACTTGTTGGAACATACACTTTTAACACAAAAACTGCAATTCTATCAAGTAAATGGCAATATAACCACACCTTTGCTTCTTCATCCTTGATGGAGTGGAGACGGAAACGTCCCTTGGTATCATAGAGAAGACGGAAGTTTTCATTCGTTTTTGGGATAGACACAACATCTGTGAAGAACATGATAGCATCTTACTTCACTGATCATAGAATCACACAAACAAAAGGGCATGAAGATAAAAAAAATTAAGACTTTTAGCCTGACTCACCCATGAAACCAGCAGGGTATGTCTTATCAGTCCTAACTTTCCCGTCAACTTGAATATGCCTTTGCATCAAGATTGAAATCACTTCACGATATGTCAAAGCATACTTCAATCTATTACGGATGATAAGAACAAGAGGAAGGCACTCCCTCGACTTGTGTGGTCCAGATGATGGCTTAGGAGCCTGCGAAGAGAGAGCTTTATAAGCATCAAGAAATACATATCAAATGACATGAAATGAAGATTCAAAGTAAATGACTTACAAAGGCACCACCAAGTTTGTCAAGCATCCAGTGCTTAGGGGCATTAAGCCTCTTCAAATGCTTCTTCAATCCTCTTGCCTACAGAATAATATGATTCATATAATAATTAAAAACACATTCTTCAAAACAGTATCTTCATAAAAAGCTCCACCATTAAAAGACCCATACTTTGAAAGTAAACAAAGCTTAGCCAAGTAAAACGATCTCCTGATTTCGCGAATGCAAGCAAAATTTTCAATCATGAATGACAAAGAGACACATTTTAACAGGAGATTTTCCCCAAATTTAAGCCTAAAATTTTCAAAATCTAGATTAAAGAGACACACACACTGGCTTCTCTTAAGCATAAATCACAGAATGAAACAAACAAAAGAACAAATGGAAAATAGCTTGTGAATATGAGAGGCAAAGGAGACGAACCATGATTACAGATGAATCTCCGAATGCGTTAACGTGATTCCTCCGCCAGCTAAAGCAGCCGTTCTCTCTGCACTCACCTTCTTATCTACGAATGTGATGAGTTACAAAGTAAAGCCCTAATTTTTTTCAACTAGAATTTTTAAATGTCCAAACTCATATTGGGCCGAGACTTATTCAGTTTGGGGGAAAAACGGTCCAGCTAATAATTTAACCTACAAAACTATTTTAATCCTATACAATTTAGTGGTCGGCAAAATATCCGGATCCAAAATTTAATTCGGGATCCACTTTGATCTTAAAAATAAGATTTTTCGAGTCTTCCAATCCGGATATAAAGGTTTGGATATTCGGATTTGAATCCGCATTATTTAAAATATATGTATAGTATTTATATGTGTTATATAATAGATAGAAAATTATTCAAAATATCATTAAAAAATATTTTAAAATTTTGAATATTTTTTAGAAATCACATAGTAAATATATTTTAAAATATTTATAAAAATTATTTTAAAATATTTTATATGATATTTTATATTAAATTTAATTTTAAACTTTAATAATATTTTTAACTATTTTGGACGGATCCAGATGAGATCGGGATATTTGCGAATATTAATCTATTTGGATCTTGATAGGGTTAAAATTCTTTATATATATAATAAAAACAATTCTCAATTGTTTGGCATCTAAATAAACTCGAATTTTAAAATCAATAAAAGTCATAGTTAATTTTAAAATAAAAGCGATATATAGTATACAACTAAAAAAATATTACATCTTGTAGAAAAAAATCAACTAATTTCATCAACATAATTTTACATTTACATAATATATAAGATTTTAATATTAAAATTTGAATTAATTCAATAACACATGATTTATGATAATGACCATTACAATAACACATGATTTTTGATGAATGTAAACAAATTTTTAAAAATATTGAACCAATAACACATAATTTTAATAAAATTTTTATAATTCAAAATTGAATAACATTAAAGTTTTCAAAAGTTATAACTCTTTAAAATCACAAAACCAATAAGACCCCTTAATGGTTTAGTCTACAGTTCGTCTAAATTAAACTATGAACTCTAAAAAAGCTGGAATTTTTAAATATATTATAATTTTTTCATGTTCTAAATATTAACAATTTAACAATTCTAATCCCATAATTTTTGACTTAACATAAAAAATAATAATCGGTTATTTAAATTCAGTAATAATTATTCTTGGTATTTTTATTTTTATTTCCATTTCTATTATTTTCCAGTAAAAGTATCTTAGAGTAACTAAGACTTCTGCATCTTTAAGAGAACTACAGAAAAAATTAAGTTGCGTTTGAATAATTGTAGTAGTCCCTTGAATCTTAAAATAATGTATGTCGAGAAATAATTATGAGTTATTTCAATAGTGTTGTTGGTTAAAATTGGGCTCATTCAAATCATTTAAAAATAAGTAATAGTATCCATTATCCAAAATATTGAACCTCTTCTAAAGATAGAAAAGTGTATATAGTTGTTAAGCCATAAAATGAATGGACAGTTGGACACAGTTGTTAATAAAATATGTAACTTATTTATAGTAAGCTGTTATATATGAAAATTTTACAAATTGAATAATTACGGTTAAGAGAGGCAACTCACTTTACACTGTGGTTACTTCTCAAATGTTACGATACAAAATTAAGTATAGCTTCTTCTTTTTTGACGTCAATTAAGTATAACAAAGGTCGCTAATAATGTATTGGGTATTGTATATGTATTTGTTTTTAGTATTTGATAGGGAACTTATTCCAACTGCTTAAAATTGGTTGACCCATGACATGATGATAAATTTCGCTCAATCAATCGGTTATAAGAAAATATATCTACTTCTATATTCAATAGATTATTGTATAGATTTATCCTATAATATACGTATAAAATTGACGTCGTTGATGGTAGAACGTTGATACTGTTTTTTTTTTCTTCAAGGAACGTTGATACTGTTGTTTATAAATGAAGAATCTATATAACTTCGACGTGCCAAATACAACGTACAGTATCAATTTTGATTTTTCCAACATTAAGCAAAGGATCTTCGGATGTTTGATTAGACACAGTTTCAATATTCAAAGAAACAAAGGAATCATTGTTTCTTAAGCATTCGACGTGTTACCTGGTCAACTTTTTTAAGTACTAAACATGGCCGCACGATCAAAATTGACGAACGAAAGGTCCCAAATTTTGGAATCGTATGTCGGTATGTATAGTCTTCTACAGTTTTACTTTTAACTAGTCAAATAGGTTTTTTTGGTAGGGGAGAATCCACTGGTCCACATCAGGATCTAAACAAATTTCTGAAACTATGTGAATTTCACAATAGCTAAAGAGAAAATGCATGAAGTGAAAGTATGTAGTGGTAAAGGAGTGTAAACTTAACTTTTAATGTTGTATCCATTTATGTACCTCTATAAATCTCTTGTCTATTTTCCACAAAGTATATACAATAACTTAAGAAAAAGCTTTACAATTTACATTCACGAAACGATCCATGTCATTTTAACTTTTTTAGTCGATATTCAAAAACATATAACACGGTACTTAAAAATTTAACTTGAAAATTATATTAGTTAATTTAGTATATACTGGTACCATGAGACTTATTGTATCTTATATATATAATTTTATCTTTTTCTTCTTCTCTTAATAGATTACAATGTAAACTGGAGTAATCACAAGTTCGTTTAAATATAATTTGCAACTACTCTATCGCTCATTTCCTTCAAAGATTAAATTAAAAATAAAGGTCTCAAACGTTACTTATAAGATGCCGCCAAAAAAGAAAAAAATGTTATGTAGAAGAAAAAAAATGGGATGACAGCCTATTTTTTTCTCAGAACTATCATATATTATCAGACAGAATCCAAACTTTGGTTCTTATATATATAGTTTCCCAAATAATGTTTCGAACTTAAATATTTCCGAATTGAAAATTACAAACCTCATAATCATTGATTTTATCGGTTTACAACCTAAACTTAATATCAAACCACTTACTCCGATACCAAACCGAGTTAAAACCTGACTCGTAACCGACCCGACATCTTCTTCTTCTTCACTTCTTACAAACCTTAGCTTTATATTTATTTTTTTCTTGTTTTTAGGAGAAAATCAACGCTAATTGGCGTTTAGTTTTATTTTTTCTTAAAATTTTGATCATTATTCAATTCAATTTTTTGGGAAGATATTATAGTAGAAATTTTGGAGAAGAGGGACTTGAGATAATTAGGTTCTCTGTGGATTGAAATAATCTCAGACGAAATTGAAAATTTTCTGGGTTTATTGATCAATTTTAAGTGTTGCAGAATTACAAAAATGTTAGACTCATGCTATTCGCTACCCTCGATTCTACCTCCATTAACGGCCAACCCAATTCCAGCTTCTGATTCTCCACTGTCTAACTCAACCCCTTCTCTGCCGTCACCAACGTCAACCAACTCTCATTCTCCTCTGGCTCCACCATCGGACCCCAACAATTCACCTCCAGCTCTACCACCAGACCCTACCAATTCTCCCGCAATTCAAGTCCTTGGACCAGTTAATAATCTCTTCCAACTAATCCCAACGCCCTGCCGAGTCCATTTAACACATCACTGCCCAAAACTGCTTCTGGTGGACCTGTTGCGTAGAAAAAGAAGAAGAATTGATGGAGAACGATGTGAAGAAGACGATGGAGATAATCTTTATAACTTGTAAATGGTGATAATCCGGTTTACAAATGGTTTTAACTGGTTAAAACATAATTTCAAAATTGTAAATCAATATAAATCCAGGTCCATGGGATCTTAGTTTTCGAACTTTAAATTTAGAAGATATAAGTTAGAAATGTTCAATTTGGAGTATCTAGGTTCTTTGAAATGTGTAGGTAAGTGGATAAAGAAAAAAGTTTCTTTGAAATATAAAGACTTGTTAACTGAGTGGTGGTGGTCTAGTGGTTTTTCATTCGAGGAAGACTCGCCATATTGGTCTAGGCCAATAATTAGAAAACTCGGTGAGTGGAGTATTCGATGACTACACTCACCCTAAGAAGATTAGTCGGCTGTTAGAAGTGCGGATATATAAAAAAAAAGTATCAAGACTTGTAACTGAAAAGAAGAATGGGAAACAGATCCATCCATCTTCGAAGACTTTTCTCCTTCAAAATCTACAAACAAAACACCAAACCCCACTTGTGACTCGTCTATTTTATATTTACACACATTATCATAATTAAATCATTTCACACCTTCAAAAAATTCGTACGATACCATTGACTATAAACATTACAAATCCCCAAAAAAAGTCGTCACCATCATCACCTCCGGTAGAGAGAGAGAGAAAGAAATGGCCGGAGCTTATGGTGCGAGCTTACCGGCTGTCCCTCCTTGGCTTAACAAAGGAGACAACGCGTGGCAGCTCACGGCGGCGACTCTGGTTGGTCTACAGAGTATGCCAGGTCTTGTTATCCTCTACGCTTCCATAGTTAAGAAGAAATGGGCTGTGAATTCAGCTTTTATGGCTCTTTACGCCTTCGCCGCTGTTCTTCTCTGTTGGGTCCTTCTCTGTTACAAAATGGCTTTCGGAGATGAGCTTTTACCGTTCTGGGGCAAGGGTGGTCCCGCCTTCGACCAAGGATATCTCAAGGACCGAGCTAAGGTCTTGAATTTGGTTACGCACACAAAGTGTTCGATAAAATGACTGAATGAGATTTTAATTTGACTTTTTTTGCCTGTACAGATCCCAGAAAGCATTAGGCATTTTGGGAATGGGACGGTGGAGAGAAGAGCGACGGAGCCGTATTTTCCGATGGCGACTTTGGTTTATTTTCAGTTCACTTTCGCAGCGATAACGACGATCCTTGTGGCGGGATCGGTTTTGGGGAGGATGAATATTAAAGCGTGGATGGCGTTTGTGCCATTGTGGTTGATCTTTAGCTACACCGTCGGAGCTTATAGTCTATGGGGCGGAGGGTTTTTGTATCATTGGGGAGTTATTGATTACTCCGGTGGATATGTTATTCATCTTTCCTCCGGTGTTGCCGGCTTCGTCGCCGCTTATTGGGTACGTCATCTCAAAACTATCCCTTTTTTTTTGGCACCAAAACAAATTCAGATTTTTATTTTATTACGAATACTTTAGGTTCATTGCTAAAAGATATTAGTTAGAAGATTTGAGGTCAGTTTATTTAGTTTGGTCGATTCATCTGGAATTAAATTCTCAGGCTAATATTTGATTTGTGTTAACAAAATTGACTTTAACCATTGAAGAATAAGATGTTTTATATTGATGTTTGTTGAAATTACTAGATTAAATTAATGTACGATAGATAACATTGTCGTAGACTCGAAAGATTTCTAAATAATAACGTGAGTAGAATAATTGTCATATTCGATGTAGACTGGTCCTCAATTGCCAAGTTTTATTTTGCTTTCATTTTCGGAATGATTACGTACGTATTCAAGGTCCTTAATTTATAGATCAGTTTAATGATTAATCGGTCCACTATCAAAAATAAATTAATTTGTAAGTCATAGATAAATTAAATAAAATCAATTTAGGATTTGACAACACGATATTGATGTATATTGCATAAGCAAGTGAGATAATTTAACTAGAGAAGAGTAATCATTTGTGAATGAGAATCTTTATTTGTATAACACTGAACTCACTCAACTATAAAATATTCGTTTTGCCTAATGATAAATTCACAAAATATTTGAGATTGAAATTTGACAGATATATGGATAATTTAATTAATTTGTTTTTCTGTATTCACATAGAAACCAAAGTGGTAAAAGTCAAGTCAATTCCACATGACGACGACATAATATTCTTAATAATTAAAATACAACTATGCAAAAGAAAAAAAAAATGGTTAGATAAAAAGTGAACACTAGTTTGTCTAGTTGAGAAGATAGTCGTACAAAGTTGAAATCAATTTGATTAAAATTAAATGCAACTCGTGGACATGTTATTACTGTAGGTAGGACCAAGGCCTAAGGCTGACAGAGAAAGATTCCCACCGAACAATGTTCTACTAATGCTCGCCGGAGCTGGACTTCTATGGATGGGATGGTCCGGTTTTAACGGTGGAGCCCCGTACGCCGCTAACTTAACCGCCTCAATCGCGGTGCTCAACACCAACCTCTCCGCCGCCACAAGCCTCCTAGTATGGACCACACTCGATGTCATTTTCTTTGGCAAACCTTCTGTCATCGGAGCCATTCAAGGCATGGTCACGGGTCTCGCCGGCGTCACTCCCGGGGCAGGTCTCAATTTTTGTTTTCTCTAGTTCATTAATAATGATTAAAGTTGAAATATGCGGAAACTAATATTGCGTAGTTAATTTGTTTCTTTCCAACCACACATTGCATGATTAATTTATTATACTGACAAAACTCGATATTTAAACATAACAGGGTTAATCCAAACATGGGCAGCGATAATAATTGGAGTAGTCTCAGGAACCGTTCCATGGGCCTCTATGATGATCCTTCACAAGAAATCCACTCTCCTCCAACAGGTAAATTATTATCTTCACCCTTATAACTCTTTTTTTATATATAACAATGTAGTATGGACTAAGATAACAGTTCCTATATCATGCTGAGATTTAAGAATTTATCAAATGAATCATGAACGACTTACAAACAAAATATCTATGAAATCATTGTCGGCATTGTTTTTTCCTTAAAATGATCCTTTATGATAGTTTACAGTTTACACTTTAAAATGAAAAGGATAACTTGTAAGTGTATTACTAAATCAAAATTTACTACATCTTTTAGTTATGTATCTCTGTTTTAGTAGATTTATATAAAGAATAATTAAACAACCGTATCATGATTATATGCTTTCTAAAATTTTATAGCTAACTCTTTAACAAAGAAAAGAGAAATTATAGCCAACAATAAAAAAAAATTATTGTATGAATCATTTGAAGTGTACTAAACAAATCAATGATTCGTCGTATATTTCTATAAAACAATCGATCTTCTTATGCTAAATATTTCAATTGTAGAGTGAATGTATTATTAGTAATAAAAAACAAATTCTGAAAAAGTGATTTTTTGATTGGATGAAATAAACAGGTGGATGATACTTTAGCGGTATTCTACACTCACGCGGTGGCCGGATTATTAGGCGGAGTAATGACAGGTTTGTTCGCACATCCTGATCTTTGCGTCTTGACTCTTCCTGTCGCAAACACCAACGGAGCTTTCTACGGCGGCAACGGTGGCAAACAGCTTTTAAAACAGTTGGCCGGAGCTGCCTTCATTGCTGTCTGGAATTTGGTGTCGACGACTCTCATTCTCCTTGCTATTAAGATCTTCATACCATTGAGAATGGCTGAGGAAGAGCTGGGGATTGGAGACGACGCTGCTCATGGAGAAGAAGCTTATGCTCTTTGGGGAGATGGAGAGAAGTTTGATGCCACAAGGCATGTGCAACAGTTTGAGAGAGATCAAGAAGCTGCTCATCCTTCTTATGTTCATGGTGCTAGAGGTGTCACCATTGTTTTGTGAAAAAATATGTTTCTCAGTGTGCTTTAATTTTTCTTCATCTTTTATTTTTTGGTGTTCTGGTTTCCTTATGACATAGATGAGTGATGTGTTTTGTATTTGTATAGGTGAGACTTCAAATTTCATTTTTATGTATTTGCAGTTAACAACCATTTATGTTTATGTTGAAATGATGCTTCTGCAAATTAGACTCAAGTGAAAAGATACATTTCAACTTTTTTTTGCAAGAAATGTCATTTTATTTTCTTTGTGCCAAATTCCAATATCACTTCTTTTGCCAAATAACTTTGTAACTCATCGAGGCCATGTTTAAAATAGAATCGCACATTAGCTTTACCATGAATTGTTCACATAACTACACATTGGCCACAATTGTGAGCTAGTAACATATTATAATTGTTAGCTAAAACTTTGTTTATTCTTTTTATATTTTGTGAAAAATATTTGTAAAATGTAAACCTTTTTTATTATTAATACTGT